>CAJQUN010000002.1:4512427-5885562 GCA_907163345.1 Haberlea rhodopensis
AAATATCAATTCAAGTAATATTGCGAGTAGGGATGACAAAGAGAGGGGTCTAGTACGGGTTTGGCCAAACGTGAGACCCGCCCTGTCGCAAAAAGACAGACCCGTGAACCGGCGGTCCAACTCACGAACCCGTGATTTTCTAAAAAAAATTATTAGGTAGAAATCAATTTTGAAGCACAAAAATTAACTTCGTGTCTGATGAATGAATGTATAATTTTTCTCTAGTAAATAAATATAGTAAGCCTTGTAAAATTATCTTTAAGCTCCTAGAACTTTATTAATTTGCACTCATTCCCTTCGAAATATCTAATTTTTAATATGAACACATGATTTTGATTATATAAAGCAAATAATGTATGTTATAATTCAGCAAAATAAGTAAAATATATATTCAATATTAAGTTTTAAAAATATAAAATAAAATATGTATAGCGAGGCCTTCCCCACCCTACTTCGGGAAACGAGTCAAGACTCGTCCCAGACGTGATGGGTATAATATATGTTTGGGTCTAACCCGAACCCATTATCATCCCGAGAGAGTCAAATAGTTCTCATTATACCCCGCCTTGCAATTAATTTTTAAGTATAAAGCTTAGAAGTACATTTATGATTCCATACTCAAAACTTGATATATTAATTGAGTGCGCGATCTCCTATCAATTTTTTGATTTATTGATTTACAACTCAAATTTTTAAAGTCCATCTCAAATTCAATCTTATGGAAATTTAAGAAACCCAAACCCTCCAATGTCTCAAAATTGTCGTCTCCTAATTTGAACTGGATCGTAGGTTCTAGAAATGGGAGTATTGAATTTGAAGCATTCTTTGTTGAAAGTTTGCCTTTTTCTTTTGCCCTTGAAAGCATTTCCAATCACTGCTGTCACGGTCCAGACTCATGAAAACGCAACTGCACAATAGATTCATATAGCAATTACTTCGTATATGTCCTCGCTCTACGAAAATTGTTAACCCAAGTTGCTATATGAGTTCATTATAGCCCCTTATAAATCATTTTAAATTTCCAATTTTTTATCATGTATCACCCTTTACTTTCTCAAATTTGATTCTTTCAATAGAAATCGTACTCAAAAAGCTACAAACAATTAGTTAAATGACTATATCGGTCACTAATCTTCATTAATATTCATTTTCTTTTGCCCTTGAAGGAAGAAGTGTAATTTCTCAACATAGAATTTCATGTGCATTGGTTAAACCGAATCTTGATATCGCCCACGATTTTTTTTCTCGCTGGAGGAATCAGTGTCACTGTCGGTACAAAAATAAAGTGCATCTCCAAAATAAGTGTGAAATGAGTGTCATAGTAATCCAAACCAGATCATATAAGGAGTCAAATCAAGGCAAGAAGATGAAGGGCTATTCAATATTATGATATTCAAGCAATTTCGAAGCAAGAACAGAGAGAGAGAGAGAGAGCGAAGCAATGTTCATAGAGTTCAAAATTGTATTTCATTATAAATGTATAGGAATCAAATTGAGAATGAATTCCGTGGTGTATCGGTTTGTATCTCGAATTCGGTGATCAAATATTGGTATCTCCGATGGAGAGGTAGCATTCTTGGCCGAATCACATAAATAATGTCTCTTTTGTTTTTATTCATGCACATCAATCTGCCATATTCGAGCCACTCTAAACAAACATGAAATCGTTATCTGATTGATTTGAATACGTAATCCGCTGCAAAAAATTTCATTCAAGAATCATCATCAAGATTAAAAGTTTCCGATCGAGATTCAGAACAGTAAGAAACCGCTTGTGTACCAATCTATTCTTTTCTCTAATTCTATATAACTCAACTCTGAATGACCATGACACGCTTCATATCATCAAATCCGAATCCAACTCCATAAACAACTCATCCAACGTGAAGTTCCAATCCTCCTGTCTACCCGGTCCCAAGAAATCCAGTCCATTATGAGTTTCATGCTCCATGTGAGACGAACCACAAACCAATTTCGCCTCAAAATAACGAGGCAACTGGTGTGACGAATCTTTGAGGACACTGTCATTCTCAACGATTCCACTATATGATCCAGTTTCAATCCGAGGTACTGAATCATGGTTAGGAACAGAGTTCAACTGGGCAACATGCTTGTCCAAGTCCGAAATTTCATCCGCAGCTTCCTCTCTTGCTATTTCTTGACATGATTTTTCTTCCTTAACTTCCTTCATGGCCGCTGCCGATTTCATGCTTGCCTCACTCTCCTCAGGAACGCCACAATTTGCGTAAACTGAAGCTGAACCTACGGATAACGAAGAAAACTGTGGGCCATCATTTTTGTGAGTTGGAAAGTTAAACCGAGCATAAGGGCCGTACATGGCCAATGCGGCTTCATCATAAACCAGAGCAGCTTCTTCCGCTGCACTAAAAGTTCCCAACCACAGTCTGGTTCCACGACGGGGCTCCCTAATCTCCGCCACCCATTTTCCCCAAGTCCTTTGCCTGACCCCTCTGTAATTGCAACGATTGTTTTGAGGACCACCTTTACCTCTCATACACCCTTTCTTTGATCCTTGGCAGGAGTTTTACGCGCCGGCTTATCGCTGTTTCAGTAGTGTCGAGCTTATCATTGTATTCCTTCCATTTTGCAAGAGTCTCAGCTACAATTTTCGATGTGTCCCTCCTGCTTCTTGATTTCTTTTTCCTTGTGAAATCCATGGGTTGAGACACCGGGCTACAAGTTTGATTTGATGGGCTCATATCAGTTTCACTGCACCAAGAAGAAAAATTCCTGTTATATCATGTATAAATTTTCTAAAACATAAGTTTCTATTTTCTATAATATATTATCACAATCTACAAAAATTATTGGGTCCGCAGGTCTTCTAAGACAGAAATCAAACAACAAAATTAACTACACCTATAATTTGAGCATATCGTCATTGGAGATGGCAGAATAAACATTGAATTAAGGCTGATGAGGGACGACTTAGAGCAGTTGATGACATTCATTCAGAAAAGAGTTCATATTCCATCTAACGTTATGCTGGTGGATCCGGCCATAGAGGATGTCAGCTGTGTTTCTAATAATCCCGCTGATTGTTAAAAGTGACAACATTACCAAGAATTGAATCAGAATATTTATTATTTTCTTTGAAAGCAACTCAAAGAACCAACTAGCTGCCATAACTCAATAGCATATATCAACCAACTAGCTTATAGAGGCTAAATCTGAAATTACTGGGTAGCTGGATGTGACTTAATGGATTTTGAAAGTGAGTAACCTCATGGATGATGGACTCTCAAACAAAAAATCGAAATCATAAAAAAAAATTCTAAAAAATCAATCCCCTAACTTTCAGAGTTGACACCTCTTTCGGCGTCTCGCCCTCTTCACAAATTAAAGAGGCATATGTTTAGATAATATTTCATTTCTTTTCCATTTGAGGATATTCACAACCAACCAAATTTTTGAGTTTATGTATCATACAAGACTTTCGATCCTATATCCATTAATGGCATATAAAATCAACAGCATACAGAATAAACGAACACATAAAAAATAAGAGACTATTTTCTTTTGGAGAATATTATCCCATAAGCTAGTCATAAAGAAAATTAACAAGGCAAGGCAGATGAAGAGTGAATTCCATTGCAAGAAACCGGTTGATTTGGCCAAAATCCAAGGCGAAAGTAAAACTCAAAAGGGTCGATTCGTATAGCATAGGAAAGGCAAATCGTAAATTTCACTTAAAAAAAAAAATATTTCTTTTTAAGTGTATTTGTGTGTCAGCGTGTGTGTAAACTCAACCTAAATTCACGGAAATGGAAATCAAAGCACGTCTTGTTCAAATTACATCTCCAATACTGGAACTAAAAGGACTCCATGGCTACCCAATCGACACCAAGAATTTAATCCCAGAGGTTGATTTATGAATTTTGTATATCAAAACTATGCATTAAGTTAAAACTTATTTTCTCAAATGAAAGACGACACACGAAAATAACATACATAATCGCTGACAACTCAAACAGAACAAAGCACAAATCAACAGAGGAAACTCAAAACAAGAAATCCAAATAAGAAAATGCAAGAAAAGCTAACAAAAACCCGAAAAATAATAAACTCGGAGAAATCAGTATACCTTTCAAATACACGAGAAAGATCGTCCTCCCTTCAACTAAACCCAATTGTTTTCCCTTTTCCTGCAATTTCTTGAGCTATCCCACTGGTCTATTGAGGATGAAGTGAAGAAACCATCACTTCGGTCGAGATGGTGGGATATTTATAGCCTTCTGTGGGAAAGAGATCAATTGAACGTGGGGTTGAAGATTTTATGAGACGTGGGCGATTGGGTCGAGGAAGCTTCCTCAGCCACACGTTTTGTCTTGGGAAGTTCAATCGGAATTTGACTACGTTCTCTGTTTTGGCTTCCTTGGGGGCTAAGCAACTTCGACCTTTTATCTTCCGTTTTTGTACGTATCCTTCAATTCAGTGTTTTAATAATTTAAGGTAAAAGTTTTAATGATTTCTGATAGCATTAATTTTATGTTGCATCTGATTAATATATTTTATTTGAACGGATCAAATTGATTTAAAAATAGATTTGAAATGCTATATATCTTAGGTATATTACAAATCTATCATAATTATCAGTATATTTACATAAGTTAAGAATGAGATAGATTTGAAATACACTCAATATCAATTCATCTAAACAATTAAATGTATTAGGATTTGAAAACATCAATCCAAATACACCCTTTTATAATATTGATAAAAATTAAAATAAAATATATAGCAGTTTAACTTGTTTCAATGATTAATAGAAGTGATAATTATAGTAAATTTTATTTTTTTTTAAACATTTTTTTAATAAGGATTGAGATTAAAGTTTAACATAACATGTTAGTATCATATATATATATATATAGCTATATATATATTCTTATATAGATATATATATATAAACATGAAAAAACGATCATTTCTTATTTATTTATTCATATATATTAATTTTTAAAAATGGTTTATTCTAATTTTAATAATAAAAAAACGCAATCAATGCAAAGATCCATTTGCTAGTCATTCATCCCTAAGCATCTTATCTATGCAAAGTATATATGGACAATCCTAAAAATCATTCGATATAATATTGGGGATTTAATAGGACACCTACATTTATCAGGCACTCATCAGACACGTGTCGTATGCACCATGTGGCATGTCATTAATTTTTAATAAAAAAAAATTAAATCAAGCACGATAATACTTCCCTCAAATCGGATACTTGTGTTGGACATGCCGATGGGAGATCTTGGTATCTAAACCCAATATTGTAAAAAATCCTCATTCCTACTCAAAATATAAAAAATTCAATGCATCAGTATTTATATGCTTTTTGAATTTGGTAAGAATATTTTTGTTACTTTTATATGGTTTTAGAATTTAAAATGTAAACTTTAGTATTTTGTAATATAGTATATGTATAATATATATATAAATATACAAGCGTTGTCTCAGCCATATCATATCTGAAAATTTTAAAATCCATGTCGCCGTGGTGTCGATATCGGTGTCAGTATCAGTGTCCATGCATCGTAGTCTATTAGTTATTCATCCTATACAATTTTGCGCATATAAATTTCTTTGAGTATCATCGAGAATCTCTAATCTGTTCTAAAATAAACCGAAATTTTACTATGATTTATTTATGTTTGAGTTTTTAGTTTATCTTATGTAAGATGTTTTGAAATTGAATGACCTCGAACAAACAAGTGGACGACGGATATATTAATTTCATACACTACGTTTCTTGTCACTTGCTTCCTTCTTCCACCGCGGCCTCCGCCACCGCCGTTTGCGACCGGCAACCAACAGCTATAACTTTGAACACCCTCTCTCATTCTCCTCATTCGTAAACATTAATACTGCATAACCAAGACCAACTTACCACTTCTCAGGATTCGTTCGGCTGTTATACTTACTCTTCCTACTCAGGTTTGCCAGAAATTTTGAGTCTTTCATCCATTACGTGATCGATTTTCGGTTTCTGGGGTTATGGTTTCTGAATTCAGGTGTTTAACTCTGGGATTTTGATTCTGGTGTTCAAATTAGGGGTTTTAATTTGGGTTGGTCGATTGGGTTTTATTTTAAGCAGATTTTGTTATGTTTATGAGCAGTGGTTGATGCGTTTTGTTACTCTTCGCTTTTCTTTCTTGCATTTGAAGAACGAACCTGTTGTGAAAACGGGGAGAAACTTCCTGTTTTGTTTTTTCTCCACGGACCAGAATTTTTTGGCCAACTCTAATCCCTTTTGAATCGTCTGTTTATGTAGTTTATCCCCCACCCCCTCATTTTCGGAGCAATAAATACACTCCAGTATGAGA
This sequence comes from Haberlea rhodopensis, assembly GCA_907163345.1. Classification (NCBI taxonomy): domain Eukaryota; kingdom Viridiplantae; phylum Streptophyta; class Magnoliopsida; order Lamiales; family Gesneriaceae; genus Haberlea; species Haberlea rhodopensis. The sequence goes on from CAJQUN010000002.1 coordinate 4,518,778, forward strand.
AGTTATAGTTTACTTCCAAAACGTTTACTATAATCTTTTTTTCCCATGAAAGCTACAATTTTTTTATTTCGTCATCACTCGTCTAAACTATGATTAACAAAATACTATGTTCTTGCTTAAACAAGTCCCTTATGAAAATACTTTGTCCCCCCTCTTGCTTTCTCCATCTCGATGCAGTCAAAATTGTTGACTTTTGTCCACCCACAATTAATGTGGGTGGTGGGTAGATGGGAGTTGGGGAGATGGCAGTTGGGAGATGTGCATTTAATGCACATTTTCAACCCTATAAATATAGCTCTTCTGATTTCATTCGTTCATTCCATTTCAGAGTGTTCTCTCATATCTCTACATTTGAGTGTGTATTCTATAATATTTGTGAGATAGTTTTCTCCTATATTGAGAATGTTGTTCTCTTTGAAAGATAGAGAGAGGTTGTAACCCACAAAATATTATAGCGGAATCTTTTCATCTTGCCCGTTGTTTTTACCCTAATATTTTTAGGGGTTTTCCACGTAAAAACAAAAAAATGTTGACTTTGTCCACCCACAATTAATGTGGGTGGTTGGTAGATGGGAGTTGGGGAGATGGCAGTTGGGAGATGTGCAGTTAATGCACATCTTCAACCCTATAAATATAGCTCTTCTGATTTCATTTCGTTCATTCCATTTCAGAGTGTTCTCTCATATCTCTACATTTGAGTGTGTATTCTATAATATTTGTGAGGTAGTTTTCTCATATATTGAGAGTGTTGTTCTCTTTGAAAGATAGAGAGAGGTTGTGACCCACAAAATATTATAGTGGAATCTTTTCATCTTGCCCGTGGTTTTTACCCTAATATTTTTAGGGGTTTTCCACGTAAATTCTGGTGTCCATTTTATTCTTCAATTTCAGTATTTTCCTATCTCATGTTTGCCGCACCTGGGGCCAACAAGTGGTATCAGAGCCTCGTTGTAAAAATCTTAAAATTCTAAGTATGCTCTGTGGTTGCAGCCTTGACTGATCTTCCACATCATAAAAGATTTTTTGAGACATTTTTTTATTGAGGCAATTTTATTGTTGTCCAAATGGCGGCACGGTTTGAGATTGAAAAATTCAACGGAAGCAATTTCATGTTGTGGAAAATGAAGATGCAAGCAGTTCTACCGTTGCTTGGCGGCTATTGGAGATAGTCCGAAGGAGGGCATGGACGATGAAAAGTGGAATGATATGAACGGTAATGCTATTGCCAATTGCATTTGGCTCTAGCCGATGGGGGTATTGTCAAGTATCGCCGAAATAACAAATGCAAAAGATATTTGGGATACTCTGACAAACCTGTACGAGGCCAAGTCACTACACAACAAGATTTTCTTAAAAAGAAGGCTTTATACTCTTCGGATGTCGGAATCCTCATCGGTGACCGACCATATCAATACTTTGAATACTCTATTTGCCCAGCTCACTTCTTTGGGGCATAAAATAGAGGAAGTTGAACGTGCGGAGCTTCTACTTCAAAGTCATACCGGATTCATACGATCAACTCATTATCAATCTGACCAATAAAATCACTAATGATATGTTAGCCTTCAATAATGTTGCAGCCGCGGTTCTTGAAGAGGAAAGTCGGCGCAAGAACAAGGAAGACAGGCTGGCAAGTTCGAAGCATGCAGAGGCTTTGCCGATGATGAGAGGAAGATCGACAGAGCGTGACTCCAGTGGGAGCCACAAGTATGGTAGATCCAAATCAAGAAGTAAGAAGAAGAATTTTTACTGCTATAAATGTGGTGGTAAAGGGCATTTCAAGAAAGATTGTACAAGCAAGAAGAGTGTCGAAAAAGATTCTCAAGGAAATGTTGCCAGTACCTCAGACGGTGGAGAAATACTATTCAGCGAAGCAGCAACTGTTGCGGAAGGCAGACAAATATTTTATGACACATGGATAATGGATTCAGGAGCGACGTGGCACATGACGTCTCGGAGAGAATGGTTCGACCAATATGAACCAGTCTCAGGAGGATCTGTATTCATGGGAAATGACCATGCCTTGGAAATCGCTGGAGTGGGAACCATCAAAATTAAAATGTTTGATGGTACTATTCACACCATACAGGAGGTACGACACGTGAAGGGTCTGACAAAGAATCTTTTGTCTTTGGGACAATTGGACGATATCGGGTGCAAGACCCGTATCGAAAATGGGATCATGAAGGTTGTAAAAGGCGCGCTTATAGTATTCAAGGCGGAAAAGGTTTACAAGAATATGTATGTACTTCTGGGGAAACACACAAAGAGGCAGAACTAGATGTTGCATCGGCTAGTTCGGGAGAAGAATCAACAGTGTTATGGCATAAGAAGCTCGGGCATATGTCAGAACGAGGGTTGAAGGTTCTCTCGGAACGGAAGCTGCTGCCAGGGCTTACAAAAGTGTCTCTACCCTTTTGTGAGCATTGTGTTACCAGTAAACAACATAGACTAAAGTTTGACACATCTACTGCCAAAAGCAACAATATTCTGGAGCTGATTCATTCTGATGTTTGGCAAGCACCAGTTGTATCTCTAGGAGGAGCGAGATATTTTTGTCTCGTTCATTGATGATTTCTCTAGAAGATGCTGGGTGTATCCTATCAAAAAGAAATCAGATGTTTTTCCAGTCTTCAAAGTGTTCAAAGCGCGGGTTGAACTTGACTCTGAAAAGAAGATCAAGTGTTTGAGGACTGACAATGGAGGAGAATATACAAGTGAGGAATTTGATGCATTCTGTCAACAAGAGGGCATCAAAAGACAATTCACAACGGCTTACACGCCTCAACAGAATGGAGTGGCGGAGCGGATGAATAAAACCCTGTTGGATAGAACAAGGGCCATGCTGAAGACTGCGGGTCTAGCCAAGTCATTTTGGGCAGAAGCAGTCAAGACCGCCAGTTATATTATCAATCGATCTCCATCAGTGGCGATTGATCTGAAGACTCCGATGGAGGTGTGGATAGGCAAGCCAGTGGATTTATTCTCGGTTACATACATTTGGAAGTCCGGTATATGTTCTATACAATGAAAAAGAAAGATCGAAGCTGGATTCTAAATCCAGAAAGTGCATCTTCTTGGGCTATGCTGATGGTGTTAAGGGGTATCGCTTGTGGGATCCCATTGCCCACAAACTTATTATCAGCAGGGATGTTATCTTCGAGGAAGATAAAGTGAAGGGAGACAAAAACACACTGAATTCAGATACTACTACAATCCAGGTGGAAAATAAGACAGAAGAAGGTCAAGTTTCTTCTGAGGTATTACCAGAGCACAATGAACAAGAACCAGATGAGTCAGAGGTTCTCAAAGTTCGGCAGTCTACTCGCGAGAGGAGACCACCGGTTTGGCTTTCAGATTATGATACTGAAAGCAATATTGCATACTGCTTGCTGACAGAGGATGGTGAGCCATCGAGTTTCCAAGAGGCTACTCGAAGTTCGGATATATCCCTGTGGATGCAAGCTATGCAGGAAGAATTGGAGGCCTTGGACCGGAATAAAACTTGGGATTTTGTTACACTACCACGAGGACGAAAAGCCATCGGTAATAGATGGGTCTATAAGATCAAACGTGATGGTAACAACCAAGTGGAAAGATATCGTGCAAGACTGGTGGTGAAAGGATATGCTCAGAAGGAAGGTATCGACTTCAATGAGATATTTTCTCCTGTGGTCCGACTTACAACAGTCAGAGTAGTATTGGCATTATGTGCGGTGTTTGACCTACATCTAGAACAGCTAGATGTGAAAACGGCTTTTTCTTCATGGAGATCTTGAAGAAGAAATTTATATGCTCCAACCAGAAGGTTTTGCTGAAACAGGTAAAGAGAACTTGGTTTGTAGGTTGAACAAATCTCTGTACGGTCTAAAACAGGCGCCGAGGTGTTGGTACAAGAGATTTGATTCCTATATCATGAGCCTTGGGTACAACAGACTTAATGCAGATCCTTGTGCATATTACAAGAGATCTGGGAATGATGATTATATCATTTTGTTGTTGTACGTGGACGACATGTTGGTCGCAGGCCCCAACAATGATCGAGTCCAAGAATTAAAGGCACAATTGGCTAGGGAATTTGATATGAAGGACTTGGGACCAGCAAACAAGATTCTAGGGATGCCAGTTCACCGAGACAGAAGTAACAGAAAGATTTGGCTTTCCCAGAAAAACTATTTGAAGAAATCTTGCAACGCTTCAACATGCAAGATTGTAAGCCAATATCTACCCCCCTTTCTGTTAACTTCAAGTTATCCTCCGAAATGAGTCCTAGCAGTGAAGCAGAGAGGATTGAGATGTCTCGAGTACCGTATGCAGCAGCGGTGGGAAGTCTAATGTTCGCTATGATCTGTACAAGACCAGACATTGCACAAGCAGTGGGAGCAGGCGAATCCTGGAAGAGAGCATTGGAGTACTGTTAAGAGGATCCTTAGATACATTAAGGGTACCTCGGATGCTGCATTATGTTATAGAGGATCAGATTTTATACTCAGGGGCTATGTGGATTCAGATTATGCAGGTGATCCAGATAAAAGAAAATCTACTACTGGTTATGTGTTTACACTTGCAGGAGGAGCAGTAAGCTGGGTTTCAAAACTGCAGACAGTGGTAGCTTTATCTACAACGGAGGCAGAAAATATGGCAGCTACTCAAGCTTGCAAGGAGACGATATGGACTCAAAGGCTATTAAAGGAGATTGGCCATAAACAAGATAAAGTTCCTTTGTTTTGTGACAGTCAGAGTGTCTTGCACATTGCAAGGAATCCGGCTTTTCATTCTAGGACTAAACACATTGACGTTCAATTTCACTTTGTGAGGGAAGTAGTAGAAGACGGAAGTGTTGATATGCAGAAGATCCATACGAAGGAAAACCTAGCTGATATTCTGACAAAGCCGGTTAATACTAAAAAGTTTGAGTGGTGCAGATTCTCAAGTGGCCTAGCAAAAACTTAAGCAGCAGGGTATGGCAAGATTGAAAGGATGTGTGGAGATATGCTTGAGTCTCAATTAAATCTCCGAGTGGGAGAAATGTTGACTTTGTCCACCCACAATTAATGTGGGCGGTTGGTAGATGGGAGTTGGGGGAGATGGCAGTTGGGAGATGTGCATTTAATGCACATCTTCAACCCTATAAATATAGCTCTTCTGATTCATTTCGTTCATTCCTTTTCAGAGTGTTCTCTCATATCTCTACATTTGAGTGTGTATTCTATAATATTTGTGAGGTAGTTTTCTCCTATATTGAGAGTGTTGTTCTCTTTGAAAGATAGAGAGAGGTTGTAACCCACAAAATATTATAGTGGAATCTTTTCATCTTGCCCGTGGTTTTTATCCTAATATTTTTAGGGGTTTTCCACGTAAATTCTGGTGTCCATTTTATTCTTCAATTTCAGTATTTTCTATCTCATGTTGCCCGCACCTGGGGCCAACAAAAATAATATGATGTACATTGTCAGCTATGTTTCACTCTCAAAATAATATGCTGTACATTGTTTTTGTTTTTTCTTTTCTTTTTGTTTTCATTATAATGATAAAGTATAAGGGTCCTGCATTTAGTTATGCAGGAAAGCTGTAGAGATGCAGCAACCAGGTCCAATGTTTCCGGTCATGCAGTCCTTTGCCCCTACTAATATCACACCGAACAGATTCAGAAGGTATTTCTTTTTTTCCCTTGAAATTTTCGAGAGCCGGTGCGAAGATCTAACAGTATTTTTTCAGGAGTTGGCGAACTTTCCTTTTTTTGTTTTCGTGGGGAAAAATCTCTCTTTTGTTAATCATATTTCTTTTTCTTTTTTTTATTCGTTTGGGTTTTATGTTCAGATATTATATCCATATTCTAAGGGGGGACTTAATCTGTTTTTTTAGTTACCTGGGCTAAGCATAATCATTTCAACTATATGATGCCATTTGTCTGGTATTTTATCGTAAATGTGTTGTTTGGTGCGGGGTGGGGATATATAATACTTGCTTATTGCTATATATTATTGTTGTCAGTTGCCTATGGCACAGAACATACCTGGCAGGGGAGTTAAGTATGTAGAGGTGACATTAACGTTTTTTGGGTCAATTGTTTGCATGATTTATTGAGGATCCCGATTATTTAGTATCCAACTGGTTCATTTTTTATTGGCTAGGAATAACGTTGAACTAAGCAATAATGTGAGTATTCTTTTACTTCTATACTTTAATTAGTATTTTGTTACCTTTGTTGAATGAAAGCATTTCGAGATGAAATAGGTTAAGTTGCTGATTTGCACATGGACCTGTATCTGAAAATCTTGATGATGTTGTCTTTTGGTGTTTTACACTCAACACACTTAGGTTGGATATGATAGTGAGTAGAGATTTATCGTGCTGTATATTATTATTCACGCCTAACTGTTCGCAATTGGAAAATATCGAAACATTGTGATCCAAACTGGATTTAGAATCATTTGCATGATAATGAACTAATATAAGACCTGAGACAGCCTTGTGCTTCTTTATTTTGTGGTATTTTCTCTTATTTTGCCATCTATGTTGACCATTTTTGTACTTGGTTAACAAGAATCTTTTATAGCAATGGACCATTTGGAAGATGCTGCAGTTACCTTGAGATTTTTCATGATGATATCATTGAATGATTTTTATATGAATTATGGCTGTAGGGTAGGTTAAATTTCCAATACAAGAGTGAAAAGAGTTATCTAATCTTCTGTTAATTCTATCTAGAGATTGATAATCATCCAATTAACTATCGTTATCTCAAAAGTAATGTTCCTTTATATAAAACATATAATGATGAATAATTCTAAAATGTAATTTCTAATAAAAGGACATAAAATAATTGAAATGTTCTTTTGTGTCAAATTTCAATGATCAGGGCCCTGAACATCTGACTGTTGAATTGCTCAAATAATACAGTGGAAGACTATTAGTGGATATAGTCTTCCAGCTCTGGAAATAAATTTCACCTTTTGGTGCCATTCATGAGGTGGCGCAGTTAAGATTAATAGAAACAAGGTGTTTTATTAAATGATAAAGTATACTTGTTGCTTGGCTGGCTGATAATTGGATTTGTTAAAGTGAAATCGTCATTACGGTTACTTGTTGGTGTTCGATTTGTTTCTAGTGCATGTACCATAATTCACGGAAATAATCATATGAATTATGTGTCGTCGACATACTTGAACTTTATGGCACAAAAAAATTACATGATTTGCATTCTGATATGCAACATTGTCACCAACTGTTGATGCAGTACCTTGATGAGAACAAGAAGTTAATATTGGCGATTTTGGACAATCAAAACCTAGGCAAACTTTCTGAGTGTGCCCAGTAAGTGGGTTTTTTTTTCCTGGTTGTCTTTGCGTGTGTGATGACAAGTGCATTTACGCATTTACTTATCTGCAACTTTCACCATCAAGCATAACATTTGCTTCTTGTTTTCTGCTCTATAGTTTGAATCTTAGGTTGCATTGGATTGGAGGATTTGGATTTGATGAAAGATTTTGGAAGAATGATCTCTCAAATGACTTCATTAGATAGATTTGAAATCCACTAAAATGACTCGAAATGTAGTTGAAAATGATAGTTGGGTATTTAAAATCCCTTGTAAATTTAAATTTATCCAAACAACCCAATGGATTTATATTATGAATTTGAAATCCTTAACTCCAAATATATCAATCCAATTGGAGCCTTAGTTATCATAGTTTCAACTGTCTGATCATGGTTACAAAATCCTTCCCCGATTTCTCTCTTTGTTTGTGCGTCCGTGAGCTTCTCTGAGTGCACATGGATGTTAGACCTAGCATTACGGTATTGTACGCCTCTCTTAAATGGAACTGCAAAAGAGGAGTTATATAGCCCCCACGTGTGCTTATATTTACAACTTCGGAGCAACTTTTGCTCAAGTATCATCTTGATGATCAGATATCAGGCTCAACTTCAAAAGAATTTAATGTATTTGGCCGCTATTGCTGATGCGCAACCTCAGACATCACCAATGCCTCCTCAGGTATCAACTAGAGTCAGCTTTATGCAAATTTAATTATGGCATTACAGACCTCTTGCTTATTTATACGTTAGCATGTGCAGATGACTCCACATCCTGCCATGCAGCAAAGCACATTTTACATGCAACATCCTCAAGCTGCAGCTATGGCTCAGCAAGAAGGTCTTTTCCCCACACGAGCACCGTTCAATTTGTCACATCCAACGCAAAATCTGCGGCAGCAATTACCACAACCACCTCCCCACCCGCATGCCGCACAAGCCCACCTTGGTGCTGCCAATGGCATGCAGCCTGCACAAACCAAAGCCAATCTTGGAGGCGGCGGCAGCATTCCCTCTTCAAAATCTGGTCCCACCGATGTACGTGGAGTAAATAAGCAGGATAAACCTGACACTGGTGCCACAGCCAGATCTGATGTCAAAGGAAGCTCGGACGCAGCACATGGTAGTTCAGATGGATCGAAAGCTAAGTAGAGGTATCAAGAAATTCGTGAAGGTGTGGCTTCTGGTTGTTAATATTAAGGTTCTGTTGTAGAACTTTTGTTGTCTGGTTTCTATGTTGATTATCGTAGCATCTTATAGGAGTCAGGGTTGCTGTGCTGTAGCAGTTTGACTCTTGTTGTAAGTAGAGGAAGAATGCTCTTTTCGTGGCTCCAACTTCATTTGTTTATATCTACTCGGGATGATGCTTCTTGTTCCAGATTTTGTTTGTCCAAAAATGGCCTCTTGCACTGCTATATCCTTTTCAATAATTGTTCAGCGGTGTCATTTGAGAGGCCAAAGAAAGTGATTAAGGCCATTTTATGATCATTCCAAAGGGGATGACTTACAGGGATCAATATTATCGAAGCAATAAGAACCGATAAGAAGTCAAAGAAACACCAATGCACATACAATTTATAAGTATACAATCACAATCTAACACTCGCACAACTAATTTACTTTGTATCCACATGCTATAAAACAAAGAGACGTTTCAAAACTTGTCCTAGATGTCATCTCTTCGTATAACCGAAGGGCCAGGAGGAATCATGGTTTCATCTTTACCTTCTAAAACTGATTTCCTCTTCTATTAAAGAAAGATGCCTCTCTGGACTAAGGTAGATCACCTTGGAATTGGTTTGTGATGGAGGAGAAGGGCTGTTCCAAAAAGGGGAATTCTGTCCGGACCTAAACTCAAATTCTCCATCCTCACGAGGCAATGGGGAGATAGGCAACGGATCGACCCGTTTCCTGCAAAACTTATCCTCCACAACGTCATACGAGTTCCCAGTTCTCACTTCTTGAGCTAGAGAGCACCAACAACAAAAAAGCCAGAGAGCACAATCTGCGGCTGCTGGTTTACCACAACAAGAATCATATGGAGGAAGATTGAATCTTTTTCTCATCTGAATCCTCCAAAATCCACCATAGAGTAAACCGAATAGACAAAGGAAAATCCCAGTGACTCCTAAGGCGGCCCTTACTGTCTCGTTATCAATGTTAATGGCGGCAAGATTGAAAATCCAAAAGGGAGCCAAGCAGAATAGAAGAAAAGTTGCAATATGAACATACATGTTGCCAAACCCGAGTCTCTCCATGTTCCATCCAAACACACAGAAACTACAGAATAACGACAAGTAAGCTAAAGAAATGTCGTCCCAAAAGTCAAGAACTCCTCCACTCCACTGGGGTCGAGTCTCAACGGTTCTTTGTTCGTCTCTCAGCGCAAATGAGAACCGTTTTTGAAAAGATCTTCCCAACTGCTCTGTTCTGGTAGTATCATTAGTTGTAACCGTAATTTGTGATTCTTCATCTATGTCAGACTCATATTCTTTACCAAGAGGGCTAAAACTGGTGTAAATCCCAGCAAATGCAGGTGCGCCAATTGCAACAGATATACATAATCCGACCCCTATAGGGGGGCGTTCCGACCTTTTGTATCCCAAGTTAAGACCACACAGCGCATATTGAGCAAAACAATTGATATTGAGAAGAAAAACAACCACCATCATGTGCATCCATTCATTCGGTTTATAAGTGCCATTCTTGCAGTAAACTTTCCGGAGCTTCAAAACATCTTCCAACCTCCATCTTATCAGTAATGCAAAGTGATAAATTCGTTTAGGGTGTTGGTATAAACACATGAGGGTGAATAAGGCGTTCAGAATTTGATTATTGACTTCGAACCAAGCATCCCTCTGCGATTTTTTTGGGAGTGAGTGGTTTAACATTCCAGTCATGACCATGAATAGAATTGCCCCGGAAACAGCAACACAGGCTATCCAGATAAAAAGAGCCATATTCAAGGGATTCCTTATCCATTCTTTGCTGATTCTCCAAAGGCAGTTCCAATCAATTTTTTGAGAAAATATCTTGTTAAAGCGTTCGCGGATATGCTGACTGCTAGATGAAGGTACAGCGCGTGAAACTTCATCCTTTTCCTCAGTAAACCGTTGAAATTTTGCAGATGGTGAAGCCAAATTACCAAATTTAAGGAACTTCATCCTTTTGGAAATAGCAGAAAAACCATCGTAGAATCCATTTTTCGTATTTTCTTCACTTACAAGACCTCTTTGTGAAGTAGAGACGTGCATAGGTATGTTACCCTCAGACTCCAATTTTCTAATTCCATCACTGTTCTCAGCATTATCACGTTTTACCATCTCACTTTCTCAAGCAAAATGTTCACAAATTCAAGGAAAGTTAATAAAGTTAGCAAATCATTCTAATCTTCTCTCCCTTTGACAGTGGCAATCAAATGCCCCAGAGCTACAAAATTGGGAAAAGCTATATCAATCTACCAATAAGATAAATTTACAGCATAACAATGATATTAAGGTCAAAAAATGCCCAAAAACCCAGAAAAGAAATAGTAGCTAACAAACCAAACCAATAAACGCTAGTTTTTTCTTGCATAGATCAAAAGACCATTCTACATGCTTAATTAAGAAAAGACTAAAATCTTCCTTAACATTTTTCCTTTTAAATTGAAATCAAATTAACCAAATTATAAAAGAAAATAAAAAAAGAAATAAGTTTCTACATTGGATAAAGCAATGAATTTGGTCACACCATCTAAAACAGAGCAAGCAGTAATAGCAAATCTCAAACTAGCTTATTACACGCCATACCTCATGAACAAAATTCAGACAGATTTCGAACCATAATAGATTAAGGTCATGTAAGTAAATAAAATATACAAAAACAATAAGCAACAGAAACAATTATACAAAAAAACAAACTCACAGCAGATGGCAAGGATTGAAAGAAAGAACTTGGGTTGGACTTTTTCCAGGAAAAAAAAACCGAAACTTGGTATTGTGAGATTATTTTCTTTGAATCTTCTCTTCGGTAATACTTAAGTTATTTATTTGGAATTTTCTGTTTGTTTGCCTTTTCTTGAAGGTTTGAATAATGGGTGTGAAAAAATAAAAAAAAGTAAATCCAAGAGTCCAAAACGTTGGTGGTGTTCATGTCTCTTTCCTTGTAGCTAAACAATGTATATGTAATATATATCTTCTATTTCAATTTTAAAATTTAAAATTGTTGTTGTACTTAAATTATTTACAATTATTTTGATAAAAATATGTTTTAGGCATATGAAAAATGAAATATCATAATATCTGAAATGATGCGAGAAAAAGGTGAAGAGTGACTCCTGTTAAAGGATGGTAATAGGTTCGGGTTAGACCCGAACTCGTATTAAATCCACCTCATTTGGACCAGTTTGATCAGGTCCCAAGGTAGGTCTGGACATGGTCCACGGGTTTTTGAAGCGAGACGGGGTGGGGTAGGACCCGAGTTTGGCCAAACCCTCATCGACCCACCTTCTTAAATATTTTTATTTTTATATATATATTTAATATCAAATATATATTTCACTTCTTTGGTTGAATATAATGTGACATTATTTAATTTTATATCAAAACTCATGTGTTTATATTAAAGAAACTGAACTTTTTGAAGAGAATGAGAGCAAATTAATAAAGATCTTGTAATTTTACAATGTTTATTATAAATATTTACTAGAGAAAAACATTAAATTCGATTACGAAACTCAATTTTTTTTTTTTAAATTGATTTCTAGATAATTAATTGTTTTTTTGTGGACAAAAAATGGGTTTGTGAGTTGAACTTTCCAAGTTAGTAGGCCTAGACGGGGGTCTGGGATCTTTTTTTTTCTGTAACGAGACAGGTCATGTGTTTGGTTAAATCCGTCCAGACCTATCCCGTTGACATCCCTACTCCAGTTTATAATGGCGTGTTTAATTTTGACTTTTAGAAAATTAGAAAGCAATTAAGTCTTATTCGTTCAGTACATTCTGAGGAAAATTCATGGATGATTTTGTCAATGAAGGGCTACAATTTAATATTCTTCATTGAATAATAATAATAACTAATAAGCAATTTAAACTTTATCAATAGTATTATAATTTAAACTCATATCACACATATTAAGATGAACAATATTTGTAGGTACCGTTTGGTACAACATATATGATTGGATAATCGAGAGATGAGTTGGTTCATCTCACATTTATCAATATACCAAACAATGTCTTAAAATACTAATTAAAATAAAATATTTGAGATTGAGACCGTTGGGTTTTGGCCCATTATCATTTTATTCTTTGTTGGGCTTTGGCCCCTCTTCCCTATTGCCCTAACCGAGCCCCCATTTACATCTCAGCCTCTCACCCTTCATCTCCCACCTAGCTCAAGAAGCTTCCCGCGTACGCCTCTTCGGCTGGACCAACTCCTTGGGACTTGCTCCCCTCCTCTTCGTCTCCCTCGGTGCTATTAAGTTGGCATGGTTCATGATGAGGTACTAACTCTGACAACCGAAAATCCTTTGTGTATTTTCGCCTCCCCCCTTCCTTTCGTGTCCCTGTTTCAGTGGTGGTTGGCCGTGAGTTTTGTGCTCCGGTTGTGAGTGGTTCAGACGCTGGCCGTGTGTTAAGCTTGGTGCTTTTGTGGCTGTGTGCTTCCGGCAGTGTTCGGGCAGTGTCTTCGGGCAGTGCTCTCGGGCAGTGTGTGTCTCCATCTGTTGGATTCGATACATTGGTTCCCCGGTGACGACGTTGAAAGGAAACCCAGCTCGACCTGAGCCCTAATTCCTTACTCTTGTTTTGCATTTCAGTTTATAGTTTTATTAGTTGAAATTGTATACTGTGATTGTGTTGTTTCTTGTTGCAGGTTATCAATCGAGATCGAAAGCGGAACCTACACCTTACAGTGGTATCAGAGCGTTCCGTGCCTGGTGGAGTGCTCGGTTGACCTCGGGCAGTGCTCATTTGGTCTCGGGCAGTGCTCGGTGGACTTCGGGCAGCGGCAGGAGTGCTCGGGCAGACCTCGGGCAGCGACTGGAGTGCTCGGTGGTCTCGGGCAGTGCTTGGTAGGGCTTCGGGCAGCGGCTGGAGAGCTCGGGCAGCTACTGGAATCTCGGGCAGATTTCGAGCAGGTGCTTCGGTGCTTCGGGCAGTGTGGTTTTCGTCACCCCAGAGCTTTGTCTCTGGGTAGTAAGTGATTATTCTAACCTTTAATCATTTTACTATCTTGTTTCTAGGTGTAATTGTGTCCCTTACCCGTAGGAAAATCTCTATCTGAAGCCCCATGATCGTACACCGTTGAGTGTATTGTGATCTTGTGGGTGATAGCGATTTTTCCTTCCCTTAGCTTGGTTAATTCTTTCATTGTGTTTTGTGCCTTGTGGTCCTTGCTTCTGCTGTTTGGTTGTTGAAATTGTGTGTGCCTCTCTGCTTATTTGTGATGGCTTCAATTTCTGGATATAACCTTGAACCTTTTAATGGAAAATCTGATTTTTCTATATGGCAACAAAAGATGAAAGGAATTTTAATACAACAAAAAGTATTTAAAGCTATTGACGGTAATTGGGCTGAGAACATTACAACAGCTAAGAAACTTGAAGATGACGACTATGCTTATTCTTCTATTATGTTGAACTTATCTGACTCTGTGCTCAGGAAGTGTGGTAAACTATCATCTGCTAGAGAACTTTGGGAAAAATTAGAAGAAATGTTTACTGAAAAATCTTTGCCTAGTAAACTTTTCTTGTTGGAAAAATTTTTCAGATTCAAGCTAGACTTGAACAAAGACGTAGATGAGAATTTGGATGTGTTTACTAAGTTAATTCAAGATATTAAATTGACAGGAGATAAGAACATTGACGACTATTCACCTATTGTTCTCTTAAATGCTATTCCTGAAAATTATAGTGATGTAAAATCCGCCATTAAGTACGGTAGAGATTCTATTACATTGGATACTGTAATGAACGGCTTGAAAAGCAAGGAATTAGATTTAAAAGTTAACAAAGGTAATAGACAATCCTCTGGTGAAGTTATGCACGTTCGTGGTAGATCACAACATAGGCATAATAACAATAATCAATATCAAAAAGGTGATAAAAGAGGAAAGAGTAAGGCTAGATCGAAATCTAGGCCTAGTAAAAGAAAATGTTACAATTGTGGGGACCCTAATCGTTTCATAAAAGATTGCCCTAAAAAGAAGAACCAGAATAAAAATGGAAATCAGACAAGTGAACAAGCGAACATTGCTTCTACCTCTGGGGAAAACATGGGGGATATTTTTATGGTGACTGAATTATGTGATTCTGTGAACTCTGTGCTTTCATTACCTGTGTGTGAAAATGAATGGCTTGTTGATTCAGGTTGCACTTATCACATGACACCACTTAAAAATTTGTTTTCTAGCTACAGAGAAATTGAGCATGCTTCTGTATCGATGGCCAATGAGAAATTGTGTAAAGTTTCTGGTATTGGTGATATTTGTCTGAAATTTGAATCTGGTTATTCTGTGACTTTGAAAGATGTTAGACATGTTCCTGCTTTGTGCAATAACTTGATGTCCTGTGCTGCTTTAGAGTCTGATGGTTATGAGGGTAAATGGGGAATGGTTGCATGAAAATTATGCGGGGGTCCTTGGTAGCTTTTAAAGCTGAGAATAGGAGGAATTTGTATGTTTGCAAAACAGTCTGTGATAAAATCTGTGCTAATTCTGTGTCAGATGATTTAACTGATTTATGGCATAAAAGGTTAGGTCATATGAGTGCTAAAGGATTAGAGATTTTACACAAGGATGGTTGTTTTGGTAGGGATAAATTGTCTTGCATGACTTTTTGTGATTCCTGTGTGTTAGGCAAACAGCAAAGAGTTAAATTCCCTATCTCCCCTTCCCCTAATGTGACTAAGTGTTCTGATATATTTGAAAGGGACCTTCACCTGTCCCAACTCAAGGTGGTAATAGGTATTTTTTGTCTATCATTGATGATTACTCTAGAAAAGTGTGGATTTTTCTAATGAAGAATATATCTGATGTTTTTGATAAGTTTAAAAACTGGAAGATTTTAATTGAAAACCAAACTGGAAAAAAGATTAAACGGCTTAGGACAGATAATGGAATGGAATTCTGCAATATCTTGTTTGATGACTTGTGCTGTGAATCTGGGATTCTGAGACACAAGACTGTGCCCTATACTCCCCAGCAGAATGGTGTTGCTGAGAGAATGAACAGAACTTTACTCGAGAGAGTTAGAAGTATGCTTGCATCTTCTGGACTCTCAAAGAAGTTCTGGGGCGAGCTGTCGTGACAGCTTCTTATTTGATAAATAGATCCCCTTCCGTGCCTTTGAATGGTAAGTGTCCCGAAAGTGTTTTTTCTGGTAAGAAATTAGATTTTTCAAATCTTAAAGTGTTTGGTTGTTCTGCATTTGTGCATAGGAAAGGAGACAAACTTGAACCTAGGTCAGTTAAGTGCGTCTTTCTTGGTTATCCTGAGGGTGTAAAAGGATATAGGCTTTGGTTAAGATGTGAACCTGGTTTTAAAACTATTATAAGTAGGGATGTCATTTTTAATGAATCTGAAATGCCTTGCTTGCTTCCATCTTTGCCTGAATCTGACTGTGTGTCTGAGACTACATCGAGCAAGGTGGAGTCTGTGCCTATTGTTACCCCTGTTATTGAAAACGATGTGCTCCCTGATATGAATCATGAGAACTTGCCTGTTAATGAACCTGATTTGCATGAAGATGTTGACGAACATGTGCATAATGAATTGGTTGCTGATGAACATGAAGATCTGCATGATTATATGTTGACTAGGGATAGAGTTAAGCGAAATGTGAAACAACCTGCTAGGTTTAATGATTTTCACCTCACATCGCATGTTTTCAATATGTTTGAGTCTATTGATAATTGTGAGCCTAAGACCTATAATGAAGCTTTGAAATCTAAAAATGTTGTGCATTGGCTTAGTGCCATGAAAGATGAAATGCATTCTTTAATTGTGAATCATACATGGACTCTTGTACCTAAACCTGTTAATTGCTCTTTGGTAGATTGCAAATGGTTATTTAAGGTAAAGAATGAAGTTGATTCTGTTAGATATAAAGCTAGGCTAGTTGCAAAAGGTTTTACTCAAAGAGAGGGTATTGACTATACTGAAATCTTTGCTCCTGTTGTTAAGTTTACTACTGTGAGAATTTTATTATCACTTGTTGCTCACTTTAATTGGGAACTTAAACAGATGGATGTTAAAATCGCTTTTTTGCATGGTGACTTAGATGAAAAGATTTACATGAAACAACCTGATGGTTTTGTTGACTCAAAGAACCCTAATCACGTTTGTTTGCTTAATAAATCTTTGTATGACCTAAAGCAGTCACCTAGGCAATGGAATAAGAAGTTTGATGAATGCATGCTTACCTTAAAATTTAAAAGAAGCTCTTTTGATCATTGCTTGTATTTTAAGGATAAAATGCCAGTGCCTGTTTTCTTATTGATTTATGTGGGTGACATGTTGATTGCTAGTCCTTGTCTGAAATCCATTGAGCATATTAAGAACTGTCTAAGTGATAAATTTGATATAAATTTCTTAGGAGATGCTAGTAGAATCCTAGGCATGGATATTGTTAGAGATAGGAAGGAATCTACTCTCTGGTTAAAGCAAACTTCTTATATAGAGAAAATTTTAAAGAAATTTTCCATGTTTGATGCAAAACCTGTTAACGTGCCCTTAGCTGCTCATTTTGTGCTAAGTAAAGATCAAAGTCCCAAAACTGATGCTGACTTTGATGTCATGAAAAATGTACCGTACTCAAATGCTATTGGTTCTATAATGTATTTGATGGTTAGCACTAGACCTGACATTGCTTATGTTGTTAGCTGCTTAAGTAGATATATGTCTAATCCTGGTGTGGTACATTGGAATGTTGTTAAGTGGTTGTTGCGATATTTGAAAAACTCTATGCATTATGGCTTATGTTTTTCTAAATATGCTGATGGTGTTAAGTTGAATGGTTATGTGGATTCTAATTATGCGAATGATAAGGACAATAGAAAATCTACTACTTCTTATGTTTTTACTTTGTGTGGAGCATGTATAAGTTGGAAATCGCAGCTGCAGCATATCGTTGCCTTGTCGACAACGGAGTCTGAATATGTTGCTGTAACAGAAGCTTTGAAGGAAGCTGTCTGGCTGAAAGGTTTGATCTCTGAACTTAGCTTGCTTGAAGGTAAGGTAGAGGTATTTTCTGATTCTCAGTCTGGTATTCAATTGTGTAAGAATCCTGTTTTTCATTACCGCACTAAGCATATTGATGTTAGATTTCATTACATTAGGGATGTAGTGGCTAAATGATTAGTTAGAAAAGGTTCCTTCTGAATATAATCCTGCTGATATGGGAACTAAGTGTTTACCTATTTCTAAACTACAATCATGTCTTAAAATTTTGAATTTTGATACAGGTGATTGATTACTGGTGTTAACTATTTTGATAGTATATAACTGATGTGTGCGTGTTATAGAATTGTTACCCCGGTTATTGACTTTAACCTCTTTGTGTTGGTTATTGTATGTCTTCTTTGTCTGTGTTGTGTGCTATGACAAGAATCTGGTCCACACAATGCTTTGTGTGTTGTGGGGACCCTTTTGGGCGATGATGAGTCATCTATAGGATTTCCTTACGTCGAGGTGGAGCCGGTATTGTGCCGAGGTGGAGATTTGTTGGGTTTTGGCCCATTACCATTTTATTCTTTGTTGGGCTTTGGCCCCTCTTCCCTATTGCCCTAACCGAGCCCCCATTTACATCTCAGCCTCTCACCCTTCATCTCCCACCTTGCTCCAGAAGCTTCCCGCGTACGCCTCTTCGGCTGGACCAACTCCTTGGAACTTGCTCCCCTCCTCTTCGTCTCCCTCGGTGCTATTAAGTTGGCATGGTTCATGATGAGGTACTAACTCTGACAACCGAAAATCCTTTGTGTATTTTCGCCTCCCCCCTTCCTTTCGTGTCCCTGTTTCAGTGGTGGTTGGCCGTGAGTTTTGTGCTCCGGTTGTGAGTGGTTCAGACGCTGGCCGTGTGTTAAGCTTGGTGCTTTTGTGGCTGTGTGCTTCCGGATGTGTTCGGGCAGTGTTCGGGCAGTGTCTTCGGGCAGTGTGTGTCTCCATCTGTTGGATTCGATACCTTGGTTCCCCGGTGACGACGTTGAAAGGAAACCCAGCTCGACCTGAGCCCTAATTCCTTACTCTTGTTTTGCATTTCAGTTTATAGTTTTATTAGTTGAAATTGTATACTGTGATTGTGTTGTTTCTTGAGGTTATCAATCGAGATCGAAAGCGGAACCTACACCTTACAGAGACAATAAACACGTTCTAACGTCAATGCAGATTAGTCATGACTAAACTTCTAAAACTGAAACTCAGTTCCTTTAAAAAAAAAAAAAAGATTGGATCGAGCGAGAAACAATCTATTCAAGCATTTATTTGAGTACTGCTAAAAAAACAAGAGTCACTCAACTTAAAGTTAAAACTTCGCAATAACAAACACCGTACAATAAATTTTAGTGTTTTTTGTCCTTCTTCTTAAAAGGGATCGAAGGGTTTAGGTGACTCGAACCCAAGACCTTAAGTCTAAGAGTGTGGTGCCTTTCCAACTGGGCTACCTCAATTCGTCTATACAATAAATTTTACTTATCTGAGTTCGCAATTCGAGTTTACTTTTACAGGGTCAAGTTCTGCACCATATTACTGAGTTTCCTGGGCCAGATGAACTCTAGAACAGTAAGATCCCAACACAATGGAAAGACATCAATCACAAGATTCGTTCCAAACAAGAAATCCATAAGAAATATACATAAAATCCAAAATAATAGAAACAACCGCAAGAATAAGTGATCTGAATGTGACTAGAATAAAATTTAAGTAAGATCTTCATCCACTAGTTCTTTAGCCTTCATTCTCAAAAGAAGTGTCGTCTTCCAAGCATCCTGGGAGTAAACAAGCGCGTTGTAAGGACAACATGATTAATGTACATTGCAGATATGGAAAAGATATGAAGACAAACCGAGGTTCGATCCCCCTCCCCCTAAATTTTTTTTAAAAAAAAAAACTAATTAGAGCTGGTTTAATGAATATCATTACAAACTGACAGACTGGAACAAGAATAAATCTACTAATAGAGGAAAAGGGTATCATAAAACAAAACAAGGCCTATATTCTGTAGATAATCTCATTTTCCGGAACCTACTGAGTACTGATTGTAGGTATTCTTACTTTTTTCTCATGGATCTACCTTAAAGGTCGGATATAGATCGTGCTCATAACATCCAAGTGTCCAATCCTAGTCAACAGTTCGAAAGCTGCCACCTAGCATTTTCTCTACCATGATAATTTTGATTCGATCCATTCTTGTGGAACTATTAACACTTGGTCTACCAAGTTCTCAATGATTTGCATTCATGTGTCAGCCCATGATTCCATATATCCAATTCCATATGAGGAAACAAATTCATGCATGCCTGTTTAATGAAATAAATACCTTTGCAGCAGGCACGAAATATAGAATGCATATTTTCAGATACTCACAAGACTTGATGATTGCATATTCACTTACCAGATGGGTCATGCTATCAAATTCCTTTACAGCATCAGTGAACTTTGCAACATCTTCTTCATCAACTGCAGCAGCTAATTCCTGTGATCAACGGAGATAAATCGCAAAAGATACTAATTTTATCATGTCAATTTATCACATCAGTAGGCAACAGAAAAACAAGGATGGATGATAGAAACAACCGAGGATCACATACAAACTGCAAAAATCAATCAATAGTAATCACAAGGCAAATGATAACTTGATGGTACCAAGAATGTTGGAAAAAATAAAATCTGTAGGTTTTGGGATGATGACAGACTCAGCCGAAATGGTTTAATATTTTTAGCACAGGTTCCTTAACCACATCAGACTTCTGCGACCAACTAGTAGCTTACAATGTAGGGTTGTGACGATAAATTCTACCCAGAGGATAGTATATTGCTTCATGACCACTTCGTCGTTTGTTTCCCAACTCCAAGAAGGATGACAGCCAGGGTGTTCAGAAACCGAACCAAACTGTAAAACAAAACCAAACCAAACCAAACCAAACCGCGTTGTTTGGAGCGGTTTTCAATCAATCACGGTTTGGATTGGTTTTAAAAATCAACCAGACAAATTTTTTTTTTTGTGTTTGGTTCCAAGTTTTGGATAAAAATAAACCGAACCAAACCGTTTACGTTAATATAAAAAAAGTATGTAACAAATTTTGTTAATTAGTATGATTTTTTTGGATATAGAAATATTTTATTTGATTTTTAGTTTATGTTCTATTATTAGTGAACTTTATGAACGGTCCAACTATCCAATTACTTTGAGAAATTATATGTTACAAATTTAAGCCCAAATAAACAGAAACATATCCACCCACGTGTAGGGCTGTTTAACGGGCCGAATCAATCGGTCAGGCCAAAATCGGACCGATTAGCCAGGTTCGCAATCGGAACTGGGCTAACCGGTTCCGAACCGGTCCATTATTTTAACAAAAATTAATTTTTTTTTATTTAGGTAACCTCCATTTTTTGGAAAAAAAAATAAAAAAACGGTTCCGGGTTGGAACCTGTCCAACCCGGAACCGGATCGGATTCGGTTCCTTAAGGATCGCACTGGTTCCGGAATTATCGGATTCGGAACCGGCCGATTCCGGACCGGATCAATCCGTTAACCAGGCCTACCTACGTGGCAAACTATTTTATATTTATGAAAATGTTACTTTGTGACAGTTTATTAAATCTCCTCTAGACCAGACCGTAACCTTTACTGTTTTCAATCCTAGCAAAGAGGTTTACATTTTCTTCCATGAAAGACATGTAATCACCTCAAAATGGATAGACCAGAGCTAAGTAAAGAAGTAAAACTAACGTATAAGAGCAATGACATGCCACTAGCAATTTGTACTCACGGGTTCCTGAAAATGTAGGATCTAGTTCCTTCAAAGCAGGAAGAAAATGTGTTTATTTAGCACAAAAATTGAATAGAGTAAGTTGCAAATCAATGAAAAGAAAACACAAGTACCTGTCGATTCTTTTTTTCAAGTATGTTGTTGTATGGCGCCATTGCACGATTTAAATTGGTAGGGTCGAAGGAGTCGTGAAATGACGCATAATTTGATATTTTAGTGTGAGTTTTTTTTTTTTTTTTATTTACAAGGTAACCAGGCTTTCGCCTGACTAATCCTTGGGTGACGGAACCGGCCCCTCAACGCCGCCACCAGGTAAACCGAGGGATGTGCCCAAGCTGACAGACATCTGTGGGACAGGACCTACAGGCCACACCCCAGAACACACCCCCACAATATTTCAGCAGGGAATGCGCTCCACACGGGAATCGAACCTGGCGTCGAGGGGATACCCCCTACGTCACCACAGACCTTACCAACTCGGCTATGCCCCTGGGGGCATATTTTAGTGTGAGTTTGAATGTAGATGTGCTTGATTTAGAACATCTTTATAAAGTATCTGTTAAACAATATTCATCTTTTAGGATTCTATAAAACTCAAAATTTATGTTTTTTAATAGCTAAAAAACTCATTGTTGCTGTGACTGACGTCTTACGAACCCAAAATTCGTTGTTAGACAAGTACTTTCTCATTTGTTATGTCTCGCACAGATAAAAGAGAGGAAGATCAACTAAAAATAAACGGGAATTTGAACCGTGTCCTTAGGTTTTACCATATGACCAGATCAATGACACATTCATTTTGGAATGTGGGCCCCAAACACCAAAATGAATATGGGTCATTGACCCTCCCTATAGTTAGGATAACACCCTGACTACCCTCACTATAGGGTCGAAATTCCCAAGATAATCGTCATTGCACAAGCCTCAAAGGACAAGCATTTTTCTATCCTTCGAAGAACATTACCTACACCAGGTGTCTACTATCAAAAACAGAGAGAAATCCTTATTATTACAGATCATAAAGAAGAGAGACTTTGTTGGAAGAAATCAATTTTTTGTATAGATCAAAGTAAATTACCATATGATTTTATTACTTAATAATAACTAGCGGACGACGCACACGCGTTGCGTTTGTAATAAGGTATACTCGTTGATTATGTGTAACGAAATATGTGTCAATACACCTTGGTAATAATTAGAAATTCAATGTAGTTTTCAGCAATTATTAGATTAATAAAAGAAAGAACCAACCAAAATTACCTTCTTGATGCATTATATCAAAGGGTTTGTGGACAACGGGTTTATATTAGACCATTATCAATCCAAGTTTTTGAATGATAGATGGAAGAGAAACAAATAATAACTTGATGCAAAATTTATTCTAAAGTTAACCTCATAACAGAAGGTAAAAAATAGTCAAATTAGTGAATATACTGTAATCCCACAACAATCTATGAGTTACTTTAATAAAAAGTTGCATCAATGCAAGCCACAAATACTCTTCTACTTCAGGAACCATTTGCTGCTTAACCCAAAAACTAAAATAAATTTATAAAGATACATATAATTCTTATATATTTTATCAATTTTAAAACAGAATAAAGATTGTGATTTAGAAAATTGAAAAAAACCAAACTAAAATATTGAAACTAGTTATTTATATAGGGCAGTTTAGAAATAACAAAACATACACCAAGTGATCAAGATGGTAATTCTATATTGCTCTTTTCCGAACATAATATAATAAAGACAAGTGAAAATATAAAACCCTCACCCTTCGTTGTATGATGCAGCTCATCCATTAACTAAAAGTAAACTGCGATACATTGTAAAATTAAATAAAGCTGGTCTAATATAACTCACGACTAGTTCAAGATTATACAAAATTGCTCATAAACCTTCGATTTTGTTAGCGAGAGACACTGGTTTTCCTCAATCAATCCTTGTCGAGGAGCCATCTTACTTCCTGCATAAAGCATACAGATAAATTAGAAAAATATTACTACTTTAATTCATGCCCAGATACAATAAGAATTCAAACGTTAAAGGAGCAAACTAACCTGCCACTCTTCTTTGTTGGAATCACTAACCCTCTTTTCTCCAGACTCTTAAATCGATCTCGCACAAGGGTGCAACAGCCCTATCAGCCAAAAAAGTTCAATAATACACAAAACAAGAAATCAGTCAACTGTTCGATGCTCTTTATAGCAAAGTTCACAGTAAATCACGAGGGAAAATTACAACCTTCAACTGCCGAAGTGAACCTGTTTTCTCTTCGGATAAAAGGACTTGGAGAGGAGCAGGCTCAAATCTGAAAGAGAAAATTTGATCATACTTGAGCCAGTGCGACATGTTTAACAATTTGATAACGCAAATGGGTATAGCTGTTGTTATTACAGGCACATGACACACATGCGTCCCAGATCATAGGGTGAAGAAGAAGGATGTGCGCCTCATCGGAGAGAGGCCTACTAAGTCATGATATTACAAAATCTTGACAGATGTATTAAGGACATTATGACAACGTGGAGTGTGTAACACAAGTGCAAATATCATTAGCCTAAATTCAATTAGAAATAATGAAGTAAACTTGTCATGGATTTTCAAGAATTAATATGATACATACTGTGGAAGAAGTGACATTCTGCACATCTTTGATTTATTGTTTGATATATTGTTAAGTGCATTTGGATGTTGTATGACAATTTTCTTCGTACATTTAGATTTTAGAATGTTAGACCTTAGTGTGCTTTCCTTCACGTGCATTGCCTGAAAACAAATTTGTGGGAAAATAAATACAACTCAGGGTACAAGTATTATATGCAGTTCATGCATCAGTGCTTTCCCGGAAGCTTGTTCCATGTCCATGTAGTAATGTTACGTCAACTGCGAATTAGTATTGCGGCAAGTGTAAAAGGTGCAAAGAAAGTTAATGGGTGTCTCAGTTAAAACTGCATACTTGTACTTTCCAAAGCGTGGTGGGCGAGACTTCAGTCTTTCTTGTTTAACAACATTCCGACGGAGATTCTTCTTATGTTTTTCTTCATCCTCTTTAGCTATTTCTTCAAGTATATCCCTTACGCTGTTTTGGGAGAGAAAAACTTTCTTAGAATACTGGAAAAAAATTCATGTATAACTTAAGAGGACTATTTGCAGTACATTGCCCATCAGATACCTGTCAATATCTTTTGAGATTACCCCTGCTTTTTTGGTTTCTGTCTCTACTTTCAATCGTTCCTTCTGCCTAAGCCTCCGATTCAATTCAACTCTTGTCACCCTTTTGGTTTTCTGAAGCCTGCAAGTTCCCAGGGATAGGAAAAAATAAACGGGATAGGTTTTTCTAGGAAGGGGAGAATTAGAGAAGGAATCTAATATGCAAAAAATATCCTGCATAATGTTGGAACATTGTGACGAAAAAGAAGAAAAAACCAAAAGATAAACAGGGTATCCGTATAAAGCTTGAAAGTTATTGGACCTCTTCTCTGGATTTGCATCCTCGTTATCTATAATATTTTCACCTCGGCCATCATCATCATCGTCTATACCATGATCCGCCTCAAGGAAATATATCTGATATGAAAAATAACTTTGATTCACAAGCGACCAATTGACAGCATGTGGTGACTGCGGAAACTATTTCAACTGACTATAGATAACTAAGGATAAAAGGCTAACATCTTCTTCATCTATCACTTGCCCAGGAACAAATACAGGAACAGGCTCAGGTCCTAATTCATGTCGATAAATTTTCTGCATTTCATCTGCAACAGCAAGAGCTAATGCTTCCTGTGGACACAACCAATAGAATAAAGTTATTTCAAAGTCGATCAGGAAGAAAGAAAGCACAAAAATCAAACATAAAGAATAAATAACCTGATGGGTCTCAGGATGGGGATTGAATGAGCATCCAGAAGGATCGACCTCAACAGCTGGTATAAGGGAAGGCTTGGGTTTCTGTCATTATAACAATAGTTAACGCACAAGAGGCTGCAATAGTGATACATTCTATTGAACTGCAAAGATGATTGCAACATTAAATAGTTTTTTTTGCATATAGAATCAACATAACATCCATCAGCTCTGGTAAAATCTAAAAGCATGACATGCATGCATCAAAAGTTTAGGGCAAACTTATTTTACCCTTGTAATCCTGATACTGTCTTCACCTGCAATGATAAATTATTGGCTCCATCAGAAATCAAAAGATACATGATTCATCAACCACTTTAAAGATACTACCTTTTTCTTCCCATAAATCAACAATTCCAGATTCAGCTGCAGTTTTATCCTGCCATTATTGGAATAAATATACTAAATATAAATAAATCAACAAATTGAAATGCATAATCAGTCTAAAACATATCTAAGAATTTTAAGAACTGCTAACCTTTGAGCAATCCTCTGCATCATCCTTATCTTTAACTGACAGAACAGCTTTTCCATTTCTCTTGGATTTCTTCTTCTTCTGTGTGGAGGATGGTACAGGTTGAACAAAAGGGTTCCTTTGCATCACACTATCACAATGCAATACTCTTTCTCGGCTTTTCTCAATCTTTCGCTTAACAGAAAGATCTGCCATTGCATATTAATTGATATAGTTACATTCTTCAAAACACTCTATAGTGTTGCGTACTTCGCAATCAAATAAGTAACTAGAACAAATAAAACTCAAATTAGTGAAAAAAATATATAAAAAAATTCCCATTGCTGTAAATAATATTGTGCAATCAATAACTACAGTCCCGGAATTTAATTGTTGGATCCATAAGCGGAGAAGTTGCATTTTTTAAAAGGTACAAATAAAATTCGAAACTTTCTTGGTGACAACTCGACTGTAATCCAACGATGTGAATTTTACCCCCTCTTTACAGAAACATTATACTCGAGAAGGGAAAACTGAAAGTCCCTAACAAAGAACCCATGTCACAGTGAGATAACTAAAATCTACTACTACAAACTTCTCAAAATTCCGATAGCTATTACAGCAGCAATACAACACAACAAAATCTCAAAATCCAAATGCTTTAAACTCACACCATCTACCAAACTGAAGTTCAATTCCTCGAAATACACAATAATCCCTGAAACCCCACAAAATTAAGACAATAAATCATCATAAATTCAATCACCAACAAGCATGAACTTGATTTTTTTAAAGCTTTTACCTCTGGATTTGTCGACGAAATAAAGTGAATCACTGGGGACATCCGCCAAAGACCCACCAGACAGCGCGTCTTTGGTGGATTTTTCAAAGTAATCTTCAAAGTCTTGGGTGCTTATGTTAGCCCTCCATGCCTTCTTTCCTTTCCTCGAACTCTTAGCTTGCTTGCCCATCTTTCGCTCTTTTGGTTCAATCCACACTCCCTACAGCGTATGTATATGTGTATATATAGATTTCTCTTGGGCCTTTGGTGTCTGCAGTTGAAGGAGAAGAGGCCAATGAACCCTAGATGTTGCGTGTGAATTGCACTGCTTCTGTGTGTCAGTGTGGAGATATTTGTTGGTTAGGGTTTATAGCGGCTGCGCCCCTAACCCGTTAAAAACTAACGATTTTTGGAATGCAATATATTAAATTTAAAATATAAAATATAATTTTTTGTAATAAATTTTTTATATATAATATACTATGATGTAATTTTTTCTTCGTTCAAAATTACAATATATAAATATATCTTATATATTTTTAAAATTTTCAAATATTAAAAACCAAAGAAATATCAAAATATTGAACGTTATTATTTCTATATATGAATATTTTAGAAAGAAACAAAAACACAAAAACAACAACGTAGTTTTTCTATAAAAAAAATAACTCTAAAAACCTTATAACAACAATAAAATAATTGTCATATGAAATATCTCAAATTTTAAACGAAATCGTTTTAGGACATAATTATATAATAGATAATAAATTAAAATCAGAGAGCCTATGACTTTTTCGCCTTGCTATTCTTGGAGGTATTTAGTATCATTGTTTTGTTTTACTCTTATTATTCTAATATATACATACTCTTTTTATTATAATTTGATCGAACTATAGGTGTGAGGCATCATGATTTCTAAACAACCAAATGTTTGGATGTAATTGAATATTATTTCATTTCTCTTCTTTTTTTTTATTGAATATACATATACACACACATTATTGGTGTAGAAGGGAAAACAAATCCTTAGGTGGAACGATGGTAAAGACAAGTGGGAGACAAGCATATAACTTTTTCTTAATTTTTTTTTTCTATATTATAGTCCAATGATAGAATATGTATACGTGTACTCATATCTAGCCATATATATACATATATTCATTTATATATGTATATATGTACACTAAACAAACGATGCTAATAGTCTATATATATATTTATATATATATATAATAAATGGAACCAGTTTATATTTAATCGACATCATCTACAATTATTTTTGGGGCCTTACACTAATGACTTGTTTCTCTTCTTTCGATTAGTTATTGCTTTGGTCGATCTGGAAGGATTTATCGTTCAAATTCGGAAACCTGCAAGTCAGAATGGAGATAAGATCTAGTATTGAGAGTGGATAAACAGGCCTATCAACAATCAACTTTGTCACATATATCAACAATTTTTAAATTTTCTTCTGCCTATTTATCAATTATATCAATAGTGTACATAGTGTGAATGATATCAATAGCGTAAATAGTGTGTTCATCACGCGGATATTTCATGGTATGATAAATATTAAACTTAGCAACCTAATCATCAAATTCCATATAAAATGTTATTATTGCAATAAAATTAAACATACCTAACATACATCATATTTCACAGAACTTTGATCATTCTTATATCAGTATTAAGTTCTTAACAAAATATTATCATTCAAAAAGTCATCTTCCAAAATAAATTTTAACAAAAGGATAATTTATATGATAATAATATCAAATTAGATCTTTATTGTGGTTTTGCTAATCTAAAATTCTAATCCTCAATATTTTTTTCTTTTCCCTTTCATTTTCTTTCAGAGAAATAAGAAACTTAAAAATAAGTAGCGATATTCTTAAATCGCGACTTAGTAAACTTACTTCGTTTTAAAGCGCCGAATGCAAGATCGGAGCGTCAGTGTGCAGACGAGGGTAGAAGGATTATGTCACTACTTCAGTGACACCTTGACTACATTTCTGGGCTGGAGCTGTCGACTACATATCTACACGACTGTGCAAGACGTCGCGGACCAAAATTGAACGCATCACAACATATAATTTGAGTCTTAAAAAATGAAATGAATCTACGACTCTATAAAATGTTTCAAAAAATGAAATAATGTTGATTACAATGACTCAACTGGGCGTTAAGCACAGTGTCAGTTATATGAACAAGTAAACAAATCAAAACAGATACTAAATAGGAAAGAAGCCCTGAATCACAGTGTATTGCTGCTTTCACTGGCTGAAAGAGTATTGCCTTGAGATTTCACAAGATTGGAGCCTCTGCTACTGATATCGAGACCCTGGAAACGACCTAAGGAATCCTGGTGCAGTCTTTCCGAAAAACCGAGTACATGCCCAGCAGATGTCATAGGGTGCTGATGACTCGACATGGCAGCGGGAATGGGATGAAACGGTGGGAGCTGTATGTTTTTCGTGTTGTTTTGGGAAAAGAAGGTTGGATGGTTGTACGGGACATGCTGCATTGCCGTGTAGAAAATTTCATCTGAGGGGGCTGAGGATAATTCTCCGGTGGCTGCTCTGAGTCTTTCCACTTCTTGCTTCAGTGCTTCGTTAAGTGCTGCAAAACACTGATCTATATTATGTGGGAGAGCCTACCAAATCTATTCGCCATAGATTCGACTTGGATGTTAATTTTTTCTCATAGCTATGAAAAAATTAACATAGAGAAAAGAATGTATATAGACAATAATCTGGAAAGTTCAGAATAAGAATAAAAAATTCCTTTGGCATTTGCACGATAGCGTTGTGTGGAAGAAAATGTGACCAAATCGCATTAGCACATTCGATGAAAGATTTAAATTTTGTAACTTGCATGATGCAGCTTACCATCACGTAACTGTGCTTGCTGTTCCATCTGTTGTAACTGAAGTTTGAGCTCCATGTTTTCGTTATTCAGCCCTGTTGTGTCTCTCTGCAAGAACAAAAAATTGCTTAAAACTTGAAGCCATCAAAGAATATCCCAAGGAAACAGCTCACATTTTGGAAGATATCGAGTTTACAATTTACAGAGAAGTTAACAGTAAAGCTTTCAGTACAGAGAACATCTGATCCACAAGGGAATACTGGTAGCTGTACAGAAAAAAAATTATCACTTGCTAAAATCCTAAGAAATATTGCAGGTCTTGAGAAGCTAAAAATTGAAATATTCCCTTCCAATGAATCAGATTATCGAATGCAGTAAGAAGAAATCAAGTTGGTGGATTTTGGACAACAAATGTCACCAAGAAAGAAGAGAAGGAACATCAAAAAATATATAGGATTCTAGGGCGGCTCAAACTTTCTGGAAGCCTTACATAAGTTCTAAAAATGAGGTTTTACCAAGCATACATCATCTCATAAGCTAATATTGATTCAGTCAACAAATACATATAAAATGAGAATTACACTAACTTCGCAATATCATTCTTAATTTATAAGTCTCTAAGTATGTGACGATGCCCCCTCCAATACAAAACAAATGGTGAAACAAAGACATGTAACCAAAACTAAACATTTTGGTGAATATTAAACTCAAAACTTATTTCTTGTCTTTTTAATGCAAAATTGCTTATTAAATTTTTGTATTCAAGTCTAGCCAATAATTCATATACATATAAAAAAAAAAAAAGTGGGCATTCTTGTAACAAGGGGCCTAAAACAAAAGGGTTAGGTGCTTCATGGTGCAGCAGGCCCTGATAGGATTTGAAACAGCTAGACCCGTAGACCAAGAATAGCATCAGATCATATATTTCAACAATTTGCAACAGTCACTTTACTCTACAAATATTTTACATGTTCCTTAATACATAATTTTCCAATTACACCTTCAAAATCTTCAGGCTGCAGCACAAGTAAAACATATTAGGTTTACTACCTGAAAGAGTGTGAGCTGTGCAGAGAGAGTTGTCGCTTCGGTTTGCAGATTCTGAACTTTTCTCTCAAGCTCAGACATGTAGTGTGCCTTTCTCTCTTTGGATCGAGCAGCAGATTGACGGTTAGCCAAAATCCTGCCTCATCGTAATGCCGATACAAGAAAATGAAGGTCGATTATATTCAAACTGTACTAAATTCAAGGGGAATGCCTACAAGTTCAAGCCCCTTCAAGTGCGTTTTATATAAAAAATAATCAAGAGATATACTTAGCCAAACAAGGAAATTAATGATCCTATGAACTATTCCGTTTACGAATTATTTGAATGAAAAAAACGTAAAGCTCAGACTTTTAGACGACGGCAATTCAACATGGTATCATAGCATATGGCTAACATCGAGATCATGAGTTCAACTCCATCCATATGAAAAATATCCACTTAATCGACCTCCAGAAAAAAAAAGAAATCGTCTCACAAATAAAAGGAGTGTTAAAAAATAAATAACAAATTATTTAATATCTATGTCAGCTCAACTTATAGAATAGTAGATACTAGATATCAGTGAGCCCTCAGAAGAAATTTTAAATGACACATTTCACTGTGTTTACCAAAAATAAGCCAAAATTGTCTATTCACGTAATCAATATTTGATCCAGTGGACAAAATTTAGGATCAATCATTAGTCCTATCAAACCTATCATAAATAATTACCATATCTGCACAACTGATCATAACTAACGACCATAACATTCAACCTTAAATGATTCACAAATCTCTTCAAAAAAAAAAATTTATTCACAAATTAAAAGGCTGAATAACTGCCAAGTGCCAACTCTTTGGAAAAGATATAGCAAACTAGTCAACTTGGTAGAACAAGTTCAAGATCAGGTATCCAGGCTGGTGGAGCCACAGGTAGCCATCTCCCCCATCTCATATTTTTTCTTCGATATTCTATATTATCGAAAACAACAGGCAGATGTACTCCGATCCCAAAAAAAAACCATTGGATCTCTCTTTTTCGCAAAAAAAAAAAACTATATTACTCGTATGATTTCCAAGGATATACTCGGCCTTATTTGCTTCACTTCCAAGATTTCGAATCAAGTAAAAACATACCAAGGAGAAAAAGAAAGTAAAAAAAGAAACAACCTTTTGGCACGTTTAGGGTCCAAAGTCCACAATTCAGCAAGCTTATCAGGAGCCATTGCTTTCTTAGCTTCAATATTACCCTCATTCAACATTAGACTCGAACTATCCACTGAATTACTATACCTATGCCTAGGCCTACCCACTCCACCAACACTCATTCCCCCATCATCTCCGCCACCGGCATTGTATAAAGCAACCGAGTCAACAACCCCAGATCCGCCTCCCAGTCCTGCACCTCCCCTGAGATTCTCTATTTCCATATAAGTAGAGAACAGATCATCCTCAGATCCCATTTCCTCAAAACTCCCTGCCGGCGCATCGAACTGGTCGGACACTAGATCCAAGTGCTCTGGCAGCCGGAAGTTCATTTCTGAATGAGCCCTGCGGTGGTGGGCCGGCCTCATTGCTGCAGAATGCGATGGCGTTTGGTTCGAGTTGAAGTTTGGATCTTGCATTTCCTCGGTTCCAGTTACATTTATTTATATAAGCCTGCAGTTTGAGGAGTGGACATCCATGGGAGTGACTGTTTTTTTCTCTAGTTCTTGTAATAAAGTTGACTAGAAAATATGTATATAGAGGAATGGGGGGTTGAAATTGGAGAAGTGGGGGAGGAGCGATGACTTTTGAAGGAAGAAGGGGGCCGACCTGCCCGACCATGGGAAATAATCCTTTGCATTTAGATAAAAAATAATGATAATAAATTATAAACTAGCATATTAATTATTTTAAATTAAATATATTAAATTGATATATAAATGTAATTGATCGGACAGAGTATAAGGTCACGCATGGCTTCCCAGTCCTTGAGGGTACCATGTCTAAGAGTTTGTTTGAAGATTTTTTACTATTGGATAATATTTGATATTTTTTAAATAAAATTTAATAAAAGAAAAAGTAGATTTATAGATCAAAATCGTGCAATTGAACTAATATATAAATTTATCTATTTTTTGAGCATATGGGACTGTTAAAAACATTTCACATTCGCCTGAAATTTATTTGAAATTTATTTTTCCTAAAAACCTTCTATAAATTTCATATTGGCAAAAATAATGTGTTATTTGACCTTAAATAACGTGACTTAGATCTATGATAATTGCAAGTAAGAATTTATCGGCAAACTACGAGGTGCTTGCAATTGCTTATTCAAAATATTTTTATGTTGCTTTTGCTTAAAGTTGTAAAAATATGTTTTTTAGGAAAAAACATTTAGTTTGCTATTAAAATATCCAGATTCTTACAAAATCGTCACCACGTAAATAATAAAATGAAAAGCATCGTATGACCTATTTCTCTGCTTCTGATTTTACCTGCTTATTTTTAGAGAAGAAATAACATAAGA
Organism: Haberlea rhodopensis; assembly: GCA_907163345.1. Taxonomy (NCBI): domain Eukaryota; kingdom Viridiplantae; phylum Streptophyta; class Magnoliopsida; order Lamiales; family Gesneriaceae; genus Haberlea; species Haberlea rhodopensis. The sequence continues at coordinate 4,551,613 of CAJQUN010000002.1, forward strand.
AATGAAATAAAACTCTCAAAATCTATTTTTTAGTCTGAAACAAAGATAAGCAGTTTTGAAAAGCAGTCAGTACTTAATCTCCTTGTGTTGTGATTTTCAATAAAGCATTGCTATTTAATATTTTTATATGGTATGTTTTATTATTAATTAAATACCAAATTACTTATTTATGAATGAATTTCAATAACGTATCGCTATCTAATGATAATTACAAATTTCATCCACATATAAAAGAACCCAACTTTTGGATAGGATCTCATGTCCTCAAACTTTGGTCATTCTTTTTCTCCTCATAGAACCATGAAATTCATTAATGTTAACCAAATTAGGTGAAAGATATAACACGTGAAACGCATTATTTTTATTAATTATTAAAAATACAAAAAAAAATAGTTTTTTTATGAAAAGTAAGAAAGTACTTCACTCATCCCAAAGTAAACAACGCATTAGCACGGCAATATGCAAATTTAGTCTATATTTAATCGTGATTATAAAAAAAATATTGAGTTAATTTTTTAAAGATCATAGTTATAAATCTTAAAGTAAGGTTAGAACATTTAGTGTAGTACAAAATTGTTGAGCCTTAAACGCATTATTGAGTTTAATGCTTAATTTATCTCCGAATTATTTATGAGTTTTGATGATCAACAAAACTTGCATCTTTTATACTAATGTGCCTACTTAGTGTACAGGGTTAGATGATTGAAAAGTGCACTGCTTAAAGGGGATCAAATCTGCAAGGAAATGGACGGATCGCCCAAGGCGATGGCAGCCTTTCAAGCCAACGCCCCGCACATCGACTGAATAGACGCCGAGGACTCCGCGCATGGGAAGATCGCCTGAGGCGATGGCAACCAACGTCTGAGGCGATGGCAAGCTTCAAGCCAACGTCGTGCACAATGTCTGAAGCGAAGAAGATGGAACGCACAAGTCCGGAACGCCTGAGGCGGTGCATGGTCCGTTTGAGGCGATACATTTCTGATCATTTAAAGCTACGACATTACGATCGCCTGAGGCGATCTGCGAAATATTCTGACCGTTGGAGCGCGGCGATGGTGATCGCCCGAGCCGAAGTCCGAGGCGAAGTCCTTGGAGGCATCCTATCACGAAAAAACACACAAACATGAATGGATGCACCATTCTCCCAAAAGGTGTAGGTCGTGATCGATCGGCGCTTGGGGCGTTATCGATTGCGCTCTTTGTTTCCAACCAGGGAAATAACTGTCTCACGCGATCGATCGCGTTACGCCGCGATCGATCGCACGTCACTTATGATTTTTAGTTTTGTTTTATCAAAGTGGCCGATGTTGTGGAATTCGAATTTGTGGTAGATACTTTTTACTAATTTGTGTTTGGTGTCAATGCCTAGTAGATTTAGATTGATTTTTAGTTTTGTTTTATCAAAGTGGCTGATGTTGTGGAATACGAATTCGTGGTAGATAATTTTTACTAATTTGTGTTTGTTGAAGAAACCGACATGAAGGTTTCTAAAAATCTAACTTCTATGCAAGTGATCTTTTGATTTTCTACTTTTTTTTTTGTTTTGTGTTTTATGTTTTTAAAATTTCAGATTTTATTTTTTATTGCTTTGCTTCTTTCGCATTACATTTATGTTTTGGTTCTTTGTTGCATTTGACAATTTTTCCATTTGTCTATGTAAGAATTATTGGATTCGAAGTTGAATTTGTAATTATTAACGAATATATATGTATCATATTTTACGTTACAAATAATTAATACGTATGTCTCATAAATTACGTTATACACGCAACGCGTGTGCATCGTCCGTCCGCTAGTATATATTATTATTATTATTTAAAAGCATTTTGGATAGAGAAGTTATTTAAAACAGTGTTATCAAAATAAGATTTAGAAGTTAAAAGTAAATAATAGCAAGTCCTGAATCCTGACAATACCGAAGGATGGAAATTATATGAATATCATGATCATTTCTCGAAACATTTCAATTCTGAGGCCAATCCATTACTCATTACATCATATTAACGCAAAAGCCAAAGCCTTGGTTCAACAAGGCTTGTATCTTCAAGCCCTTCAGGTATTTAGTAAAGAACCCAATTTTCCAATAAATACTTCAAGATTCGCATTCCCTTCTCTTCTCAAGGCATGTGCTTATCTTTCACATGTCGTTTACGGTGGATCGCTCCATTCCATGATTATCAAGATGGGTCTACAATATGATCCTTTCATCGCCACTTCACTTCTCGATATGTATGTGAAATGCGGGTGGCTCAGTAGTGCGGTGGACCTGTTCGATGTTGTGTCTCAGTGTGAAGTTTTAGTTCAGGATGTGGTTCTTTGGAATACTATCATTGACGGGCTTTTCAAAAATGGGTTCTGTGAGGCGGGTTTTGTTCATTTTCGTCGAATGCAGTGGTTAAATGTGAGGCCTGATGGTTACACTTTGTGCATTCTTCTTGGATCGTGCAACCATGTTTTGGGTATTGCTTATGGGACAGAAATTCATGCCTATTTGGTGAGAAACACTTTTGATGATGATCCTTTTGTAGTTACTGCAATGATCCATATGTATTCGAATTTTAGCATGCCAATGGATGCTTGGTATGTGTTTGAGAAGTTGGAAAATAAGTGCAATATTGAAGTGTGGAATGCAATGATCAATGGATTTGGTGAAAATGGATTTTGGAGAAATGCCTTGAAATTGTACTTGCTAGCAAAGAGTGAGAGTCTCCAGCTCGGATCCACAACATTTTCGAGTGTGCTGACAGTTTGCTCACAAGGTAATGATATAGAAAATGGTAGTCAGATACACTGTGATGTGGTTAAAGCAGGTTTTGAGAGTGACCCTTATGTTAGCACTTCTCTCATAACCTTTTACTCCAAGTGTGGATTCCTTAAAGAGGCAGAGAGAGTGTTTTATATGGTAGTGGATAAAGAGGTGGAAATATGGAATAGCATGATCTCGGCATATGTTAATGATGGCCGTGCGGATGATGCTTTACGTATCTACAATAAGATGCGATCTAGAATGGTCGGAACCAATTCTTTCACCATATCGAACACTTTGGTGGCATGCCATATGGTTGGAATATATGATTTGGGCAGGATGATTCATGGCGAACTGATAAAAAGACCGATAACAGATACTCTTACCGTACATAGTGCTCTATTGACAATGTACTCGAAACTTGGGAGTCCAAAGGATGCACACAAAGTTTTCAGTGGAATGAAGGAAAAGGATTTAGTAGCTTGGGGCTCTATGATATCAGGGACTTGTGAAGATAGGAAATTCTTGGAGGCATTGGATTTATATAAAGCAATGGAATCTGATGGTGTGAAGGAAGATCCTAACATAATAGCAACTGTAATGATTGCTTGTACTGGACTCAATGATGAAAAACTTGGTTTCTGTGTTCATGGGTTGTCAATAAAGAAAGGATTGGACTCGAATCCTTGTGTGGGTAGTTCTCTGATAGATTTTTATTCTCAATGTGGACTGCCAGATATGGCTAAAATGGTGTTCTCAAACGTCTTCCTGAAGAATTTGGTGGTTTGGAATTCTTTAATATCATGCTTTTGCCATAATGGCCTCCAAGATATCTCCATAAGTCTTCTCTTTCAAATTCTTCAGCATGGCTTGTTCCCAGATGCCGTATCAGTCACCAGTGTTCTTCCTGCAGTTTCATTAATGGCAGGATTGCTTAAAGGAAAGGCCATACACAGTTACTATATACGACTCCATATTCCTGAAGATATTCAAGTTGACAATGCAATAATGGACATGTATATCAAGTGTGGATGCTTAAAATACGCACAAAATATGTTCAATAACATGTTGAAAAGAAATCTTGTATCATGGAATTCTATAATTGCTGGATTTGGATCCCACAGTGAATGCCACAAGGCCATTGATTTGTTCCATGAGATGAGAAACTCAGGCATCGAACCAGATGAAATAACGTTCCTCTCCTTGATTTCCTCTTGCAATCACTGTGGATTAGTCGAAGAAGGTTTGAAAATATTTCATTCCATGAAAGAACACAAAATTGAGATTAAAATGGAGCACTTTGTAAATATAGTAGACCTCCTAGGCCGTGTCGGACGCTTATACGATGCTTACAATTTCATAAAAAATATGACAATAACTCCTGGCAGAGGCGTTTGGCTATCTTTATTGTCTTCTTGTAGAGTTCATTGCAATGTTGAGCTCGGTGAGTTTGCTGCCAATAACCTCATCAAAATGGATCCGAATCGAGGTAGTAATTATGTTCAACTGTTAAACTTGTATATAGAAACTGGACTGCAGAGAAAAGCTGCAAATTTGAGAGCATTATTGAGGGAGAAAGGGCTGAGTAAGATCCCTGGATGCAGTTGGATTGAAGTGAAAAATAAGGTTGATGTTTTCTACTCAGGGGATTCGTCATCTCCTAAAACAGTTATGATTTATGAGACTATTGATAACCTTAAGAATTGCATGAATAGAAAGGACTTTAATCTTGAAGCAGATGAAATATTATTTGAGCCAGGATGAGGTATGTAATCTAGAGACGTTCTTGAAGCAGATGAAATATTATTTGAGCCAGGATGAGGTATTATACTAAAATATTCCGTCATTACCAAGTCCGGTTGATGCTCTGCTAATCGGCACTGACTTTTGAATGGGCATTAAATTTACAGTCCTGTAGTCCTGATTCCTGAACTGAATTAAAAGTATGTACATATTTGTTTTCTTCCTTGATTTTAGCAAAGTATAAGCATTTAGTATGTTATACAATGTTGAAGGAAAAAATCAAATTATTTTTTACTACCTTCAAAATGTTGTTTTTCAACTCAAGGAAGTTTAGTTTTGATATAATCTCACATATAAGTACTTTAGAAAGTATATATAGTCGCCATGCCCTCGTCAAAGTGACAGTGTGACACCAAGTGTTTACTAGAAGCACGGACCCCCTATCTCCCATGTAAAATGTACTACAAGTTGTATGTGTAGTTTAATTATCAAGAGGGGGTAGGGGTAATAACACATTTATTTTCACACGGATTTTTAGCTATGTATCTAATTACCTGGATATAGTCCATATAAGAATTTCCATATGACACTATGGATAAAAATTTTTGCATCATGATTACTAATTATATAAAATAATTAAAAATGTATGATCTTTATTCATGATTGTTAGTCTTTCAATCTCGTTTGATATGTCTTTTTTTAACCGAACCGGTTCGCCAGGTTCGGCGGTTTCGAACCGCTCCGGACCGATAGTATACCGGTCCGGAGGGGTTCCTCAGATCGGAACCGATAAAGCCACCGGTTCCGGTTCTTCCTGTTTCGATTCGGAACTTGTATTTTTTATAAAAAAAATAATAAGAAAGTAAAAGAAAGCAAAGGCTGAAACAGCCGTTGCAAATGAAACGTGGGCAATGACCAACTTAATTTTTTTAATCAAAAAAACTATAAATAGATGTGTTGAGGGATGCTATTACACACAATTCATTCTTTGAAGTTTCAAGTCTTCAAAATTCTTGACTCTGAAGTCCTATCTAATATTTTTCATTATCTCTCAATTGTGCATTACTTATATAATAATGTCATCTTCATCTGGCAGTGATGGTCACAGCCGGGGTCTCATCCCGAGTTAATTTTCATATGCTACTTCCCGAGTTAAATGAAAGTTATGATTATTTTGCTGACTTTAATGTTGAAGATTCATCTATGAACGTTGAAACACAAGAACCATATCTTAGCCAAAATGGCTAGAGACATGTATGTGGTACAAGGTTCAAGCGTCGCCTCCGAATCGACATTCTCAACATGTGGTCGAATTATTGGAGATAAATAGTCTATCTGCTGATTCATTATGCATGCTCACATTACTTAAAGATTGGTTTGAAGCAGAATGTAAGAATAAAAGAGATGGAGTGGTTGACGAATTCGTAAATCATTATGACGAGCAAGAAGAAGAAAACGTCAAAACAATACTTATCAATTATGAAGAGTGCTAAATACTAATGTTTTTTATTTAGATTTTCAATTGTCATAAGTGTAACTATTATTTGTATAAGCATTTATATTATCAAATGATGAAAAAATATATTGAATTTGTTATGAATATTGTGGATATATATATATATATTATATATATGAACATAAAAAAATACAAAAAAGACCAGATCGGATCGACCCGGAATCGGTTGGGACCGAAACTGGATCCGATATTGTTCTTTATGGGATTGGACTGGTTCCGACCGGACCGGATCCGAAATAGGCCGGTTTCGATCAGACCGAATCGGATCGATCTGGTAAGCAGCCATAGTTGGAACTATCTCGATATCAATGCATATGCTCGTTAGAGTAACAGCATCAGAGTATTTTTGGGTTAGTATTGATAGTGTTAATTAGTAGCTCATAAATTTAATAATAATCAGATACTAATTAAACATCCCTTTTACGCATAATTTTTTTTTCTGAAAAAGAATATTCGCTTTCACGTGTGTCTTTTTTAAGCCGTCTATGAGGTTATTCATCAACCAATCCGCGCCGTCGACTGAACAACACACGCGCCACAACAACCTCTTGCTTTTACCCTTCTCCCAAAAATAGGCAGAAGTATATATAAGATAACAAATACACAAGAAAACAGACTGCAGTCTCCGCGGAAACTAGGGTTTGGAGGCCAAGCTGATGCTGCGTGTGGTTGATTAGTTACTTGAGGTTTGAATTCAGTTACACTTTTTTTTTGTTTTCTGGTGTTCGATTTGTTTTATATGTAATTCTTGTGAAGATCTGTTTTTCTGATCAAATTTTGAGAATTCGTTTTTTTTAATATTTTATTTTATGTTTCAATATTTGGTTTTTCATGCGAATTTTCAGTTTTGGTTTCCTTTTTTCTGTTTTGAATGATAAGTCGTGTTTAATTCTCATGCTGGATCTTTAATTTAGTCAAATCTTTGATCTTTTATGTTTGATGTTAAATTATATTGTTTATTCTTCAGTTTACAGGATTTTTGAATGATATGTATGAAACTAAGGCGTATATCCTCGTGCATGTTAACTTTTGTTCATAGCCGTCAGAAGTGGCGTTTTCTTCTTCAAGATCTGTTTTTTGATTGTGTGAATTGATATTTCGAGAACCAAGTATGGATTTTTTAGCGTTGTTTAATTTTTGAGTAAAGATTGTCTCTGTCTTGCATATATTCGGACGAAAGGACTTAATCATGTTTTTTTATGGTTTGCATGTAGTCAGCACTTGAGAAATAATGGAGAAGGAGCTAATTGAGCTTTTTGAGTCAGCAAAGAGGGCCGCAGATATGGCTGATAACTCACCAGGAGAAGTGGATCGGTGTGTTGATGCGATAAATCAACTCAAGAAGTTCCCAGTCAATTATCAAGTACTTGTATCCACGCAGGTGTTTTTCCTTCCCCTGTATTGGTTTATTACCTTTTCCTTTGTTCTTGTTGATTAATTGCTGGAGCATCAAAGATACGGGATAACTGTTGTGCTATTTAAATTTACAATTTTGGAAAGTTAAGTTTATTCCGGAGGGGAGATACCATGTTAGTCAATTTGATCAATCCGTTGTACGGATTTGAGAAAGTATATCATCCATTCATTAAAGTTTCTTTAGTTAATAAGAAACGGGAAGTTTATTTCCAAACATGGGCGTAATCTTTTTCTAATACCGTTATATGTCCTGGCAGATAACGTTTAATTATCCTTTTCACCACGTGTCGGTATTTGAAGAGTTAGTACCACATGTTCATCTTATAAGACAGAGGACAACAATTTCAGATGTCACTTGGCTTTCTTCTCTATATAACCCACCACTCCACGTTCTGGCTGCAACACCCCCCTCCAGAGGTCTTTATTTTACTTCCCCTTACTAATATGTGTTTACATAGTTCTACACTGAGAGGATAGATAGGTAGCATGGGTACTCTCCGAAAAGATTTGACTGTTTCTAAAGAACACGAGGATAATTCTCCGCATATGAAAATTTAATCTCTCCTCGTCTGGGTTGATCTTCTTTTGTAAGAAAAGATGTTAAACTAGAAGTACAAGTAACATATTTATTATAAAGTCCAGTAGTCCACATTGAGCAAAATATTTGTCTTAGAACAAGATTCAGGGCTATTTAACTTTAAGATGAAAAAATGCCTCTGAAACACTCTAGGTTCTATAGATCCAGAGCTTTAACATTTATTACTGAAATGGTAAATGGTGATTTAATGGGAGGAGGAAAAAGGGTCTGTTTAGTGGAGGGAACCATCAGGTAGCAAGGGACAATGATGGGCTGCTGAGGGTGGTAAGTAAAAATGAGGGGAATCTTGGATTGAAGTGGTGTTATTGAAAGATGAGTTTGACGAGTTTGACAGTAGTACTTTGATTAGTGGTTTCATTTAGTTCGGAAAGGGACATTATTATTTGTATATTGTGTGAAGTGATTAAAACACACGAGCATGGTATAAAGTATACTTGCTTATGCCTTGAATTTGTTGCGAGTTTTAAGCTGTTGAAACTTGAGTTGTATAAGATCCAATATATGGTTAGTACCTATAAGGTCTTATATCTTTATTTGCGGAGGAGTGTTTCCTATCTGTTGATAGTCTGATAGTTTGTGATTTCTCAAAATTTATGGGATGCTTACTAGTGCATCCTGATTTTGTAATTTTTCCCTTGCTGCTATACTTTGTTGAGACGCCAATGATAAATTTACTTGATCATATAAACAATCAGATTTCAGTTACTTCCAATGATGGAAATATTTATCATAGCCTTAACACAAGTATTTTGCAAAGTATTCATTCTTTCCAATGTGGTAGTCACTATTAGACATATTTTTTTTGAAATTGAAAATTGAATATTCTTTCTTCTTTTTTTTTTTGTGGGGGTGGGATTTTTTTCCCTTTCTGTGCCAAAGTTTGTTGGAAATTAAGCGTTTGCTCTTTACTCCTCTTGATTCAGGGATGGTTTTGTAAATAAATTATCATTTTAGAAGGCAAATTTAATATAATATTATAATAAAATTTTTTTTTCATAAAATGTAGTAGATTGAAAATATTTAAGGTTCTATGGTAATTTGCAAACTTGTTATGCGAATTTGATACTATTCTAAAGTTGCAATCCAAGATTGCAACTTTATAAAAATTTTTTTTTTTATAAAGTTGCAATCCAAGATTGCAACTTTAGAATAATATTTTTTAAAAATAAACTAAAAATAAAATTTAAATTATTGGTTACAAATTAAAAAAACAATTCTTTTTTATTGGTATTATGTTTTATACAAAAAATTTAAACCACATAAAAAATTGTACACATAAAAATAAATAGATTATTCTTTACATTGAACTCTAAATATTTCCTCCAGTCCCACAACCACGTCTATGTATCAGCCGTTGTGGTCTTCTAGATGGCTCAACTTCATCTACATTCTGCGTTTGTGATCGAGAGGGTCTAATCCTAGCGCTGGACTCACCAATATCATATTGTGGCGTCAAGTCGGAGAAAGTAACAGGTGAGTTATCAAAATGTGGACGTGACTGTGTAGAACCGGGTACACGAAGCAGAAGATCCGTAAATGAGATTTCACTGTATGCTTGAGTTGGATTTGGTATATATGGAGTGTATGGTGATGGGTCGTCCCCGTGGGCAGGTTGTGTGCCGTAGTAACCAGAAGATGTTGCATCATAATGGAATGAAGAACGATGTGATGTTGATGCCCCCCCTGCATCATATGTATCAGTCGTAAATGGAGGGATATCATCATGAGCATCTACCTGAGTATCAGAGGTACTTGACCGTCTTCTCCTCCGGTTACCCCCTCTAGTGGTATCTCGCTGCCGTGCAGGCATAACGTATCTATTTTGTTGTGTCCGAGCAAGTTGACGCACTTCATCCACAATAGCTAAGTTTTGATCTAATACACGTCTGACCCCGGGTGAGATCCCTTCATCTTCACTCAAACTTGAGCAACTAAGTCTTAGTTGCTCCATATGCACATCCTTACAAAAAAATATGGTTAATAGCTAGCATAATTCAGAAGAAAATAAATTATTTTAAATAAAAAAAAGAGGAAATATATGCATACCACTTGCTGCCATGACAGCAGCATCTGTTGCACAGTATCCTGTCTCAATATTGTTGTTAGGTGGAGATATAATATGACGTGTAATTTGACAGTACCACGTCATATCATCACTGAAAGTATAGGAGCAGGTGGCCTGAGGGGCATCCACAATATTATATCGTCTGGCATGCACTATGGAACCATGTCCAATTCGTTGCAACACGACCTCTGCGATCGAGCTTATGCAACTCCACCTGTCTAGCATCTATTGGTGGTGGAATAGTTTGGAACAAACCAAACTGTCGCAAAACTCGTTCTGGACGGTGCATCTCCACAATGGCATAATTTATAAGTGGACATTGTGCCATCCAATCCTCTGGACCACATTCTGGAGGCAGTGATCTGATCTCATCCGACTCCATGTCATATGGAGTCCAAATAAACTGTAAAACAGAAACATAACATACTGAGTTAAGGCATTAGCATAAATACATAATTATTAATATCCAAGTGAAATTCTCAAAAAAATTATATTACCTGATCCCAATACATCCTATCAAATGTGTCACGAAATACACGCAAATCATGTCGAGCAGTGTGTCCAAATCTAAAAAACTAGACCACCTAAATAAAATCGACATGGTAATGTTAGTGCAATAAATTAAAACTAAGAAATATAAATAACAGGTGTAATTATACCTTGCACCATATGGAGGGGTAGGAAGTATGAGATCCTCGTTGACTATAATTTGGCCTTGTTGTACTCGAGAATCATGAGTATTAGGATGTATACTCTTTATCCTCGTATATGCCCAAATCTGAAATTTTTTTTATTTGAGTACAACGTTAATATAACATAATGCAAGTTTATATATCATTTAATTCAAATAATAGAGGCTAGTAATTCTTATTACCTGCGAAAGTTGCATTGCACCACCGATGCTTGTTCTTCCTTGCTTGGATGCTTGACATAACTCACGATAAAGGTATGCGAGTACTGCACTACCCCAACTGAACATACGCACTCTTGGAATATCCCGTAGGTGACGGATGTATAGCATAGATACAGAGCTGCCTGATGCATCAGGGCATAACAATCCACCTAACAGTAATAGTACACATGATCGTGTGTACTGATGCACCTGTTCCTCGGCGCTCTCCTCCACTATTGGGTTAGCAAGTAGATGGTCCAGTATTGCACTAAATGAAAGACGTGAACTTTTGATTTTATCACGCGGAGGGAAAAATCCAAGCCACTGTGCACAATATGCCTGCCATTCTGAAGGGCGCATGCGATTCTCATCCCCACATATGGCATCACCCGTAATCGGTAGTCCCCATATAATAGCTATGTCATGTAATGTGATGGTCACCTCCCCAACACGAAAGTGGAACGTGTGTGTCTCGGGTCGCCATCTCTCAACCAATGATGTTATCAGATGGCTGTCAATAACAAAGTGGCCACATCTATATACTTCATAGAACCCCATTTCATTTAAGGTGCATAATACACGTATATCAAATGGCCTCGTTTTACACATGTCCCAAAAATTTCCATCTCCACGCCTCACTAGCAACGTTTTGTCAATGTCTCCGTGAAATAAATCATCAGAGCGATGCACAGACTGCTGATTGAGCATACTAGTGTCAAGTGGCCCATATATACTCTGTATATCCATGCTGTAATATAGTAATATTAATAAGATCAACATAAGAATGAAAAATACGTAAACATATAATTGAAAGTTTTTTACACTTATCATGGTGAATCGGTTTTTAACAAAAGGCATGACACATATTGATTAGTATTGTCATTGTGAAGTTTGTCCCTGTTCTTGAGCTCTATCAGAGATAAGACATACACCATCTACGTCACAAAGAATATGTCTAACGATCAGTTCAAGAAACCATTTCCATGACGACATTGTCTCTTCATCTACAATCGCGAAAGCCAAAGGCTGGACCTGTTGATTAGCATCAATTCCAACTGTGATTAACAATTTATGCTTATACTTTGTATACAAATGTGTGCCGTGAACACTTATGACCTTACGACAATGTCGAAACCCTTCTATGCATGGCCTGAATGCCCATAAAACATATTTGATTATCTTCTGATTACTTACATCAGTGTCGATATGGTCCCACTCAATAATAGTCCCCTCGTTGTGTTGTTTAAGGGCAGACATATATTTCAGCAACTGTGTCACTGACGTCTCCCATGTGCCATATACCTGTTCTCTGGCAGCTTTCAAACCGTGTCGAGATCTCGTATCATAAGGCTTGGCATGGTTTGAAAGCTGCCGGAGAACAGGTATATGGCACATGGGAGACGTCAGTGACACAGTTGCCGAAATATATGTCTGCCCTTAAACAACACATTGAGGGGATTATTATTGAGTGGGACCATATCGACACTGATGTAAGTAATCAGAAGATAATCAAATATGTTTTCTGGGCATTCAGGCCATGCATAGAAGGGTTTCGACATTGTCATAAGTGTTGACGGCACACATTTGTATACAAAGTATAAGCATAAATTGTTAATCGCAGTTGGAATTGATGCTAATCAACAGGTCCTGCCTTTGGCTTTCGCGATTGTAGATGAAGAGACAATGTCGTCATGGTTTCTTGAACTGATCGCTAGACATATTCTTTGTGACGTAGATGGTGTATGTGGTCCAGAGGATTGGATGGCACAATGTCCACTCATAAATTATGCCATTGTGGAGATGCACCGTCCAGAACGAGTTTTGCGACCAGTTTGGTTTGTTCCAAACTATTCCACCACCAATAGATGCTAGACAGGTGGAGTTGCATAAGCTCGATCTCAGCGGTCGTGTTGCAACGAATTGGACATGGTTCCATAGTGCATGCCAGACGATATAATATTGTGGATGCCCCTCAGGCCACCGGCTCCTATACTTTCAGTGATGATTATATGACGTGGTACTGTCAAATTACACGTCATATTATATCTCCACCTAACAACAATATTGAGACAGGATACCGTGCAGCAGATGCTGCTGCCATGGCAGCAAGTGGTATGCATATATTTCCTCTTTTTTTATTTAAAATAATTTATTTTCTTCTGAATTATGCTAGTTATTAACCATATTTTTTTGTAAGGATGTGCATATGGAGCAACTAAGACTTAGTTGCTCAAGTTTGAGTGAAGATGAAGGGATCTCACCCGGGGTCAGACGTGTATTAGATCAAAACTTAGCTATTGTGGATGAAGTGCGTCAACTTGCTCGGACACAACAAATAGATACGTTATGCCTGCACGGCAGCGAGATACCACTAGAGGGGGTAACCGGAGGAGAAGACGGTCAAGTACCTCTGATACTCAGGTAGATGCTCATGATGATATCCCTCCATTTACGACTGATACATATGATGCAGGGGGGGCATCAACATCACATCGTTCTTCATTCCATTATGATGCAACATCTTCTGGCTACTACGGCACACAACCTGCCCACGGGGACGACCCATCACCATACACTCCATATATACCAGATCCAACTCAAGCATACAGTGGAATTTCATTTTACGGATCTTCTGCTTCGTGTACCCGGTTCTACAGAGTCACGTCCACATTTTGATAACTCATCTGTTACTTTCTCCGACTTGACGCCACAATATGATATTGGTGAGTCAAGCGCTAGGATTAGACCCTCTCGATCACAAACACAGAATGTAGATGAAGTTGAGTCATCTAGAAGACCACAATGACTGATACATAGACGTGGTTGTGGGACCGGAGGAAATATTTAGAGTTCAATGTAAAGAATAATCTATTTATTTTTATGTGTACAATTTTTTATGTGGTTTAAATTTTTTGTATAAAACATAATACCAATAAAAAAGAATTGTTTTTAATTTGTAACCAATAATTTAAATTTTATTTTTAGTTTATTTTTAAAAAAATATTATTCTAAAGTTGCAATCAACTTTAGAATAGTATCAAATTCGCATAACAAGTTTGCAAATTACCATAGAACCTTAAATATTTTCAATCTAGTACATTTTATGAAAAAAAAAAATTTATTATAATATTATATTAAATTTGCCCATTTTAGAATACATATTATTTTGTATTTTCACACCATTTATGTACTGATGAATATTTAGTTTTTTAAGATGAACCCAATTATTTAGTTTTCATTTCTCTCTATTTTATTTTTTTATTTTTCAGGTGGGTAAACGTCTCCGCCAACTGACAAAACATAAAAGCGACAAGATCAAGTCTTTGGCTTCTGATGTGGTTGAAATTTGGAAGGGTATAATTGTTAAGGAAACAATGAAAACCAAGAACGGGAGTATTAGCAATGACAAATCTATGAAAGATGAACTTTCCGCTGGTGCAGACTCCAACGAGCACAAGAAGTTTCAGAGGACATACTCTGCTAAAATCGAGCAAAAATCCACGAGTAAACATGTGATGGCTGGAAGTAGCAGTTACTCTGGCGCACCAAATTCTGACAAACTCGTGAAGGCAGGAATTTCATCCACCCTTACAAGTGAAAAATTTGAAATTGTCCAGACTACAAAAACTGCAACTGGAGAACACATACAGGTTGACATGAAAGTTAAAGAGAGAACAAGTTCTGAAATACAAAAACAGGCATCAGATCCTGTTGGCCTGCCAAAGCTCTCTTCTCTTGTTTACTGCAAAGATGCAACAAGGGACAAACTCCGAGAAATTCTTGCAGAAGCTTTGTGCAAAGTCTCTGGTGAAGTTGATGATGAATTAAGAGAAAAGGCAAATGCATGTGACCCTTACCGAGTTGCTGTTCTAGCGGAGACTGCACTGTTTGAGAAATGGGGAAAATCCACCGGTGCCCAGAAGTTCAAATACCGGTCCATTATCTTCAACATTAAGGACCCACAGAACCCAGATTTTCGTAGAAAAGTCTTACTTGGGGATATCGAGCTTCATTCCCTTGTTGAATTGACGCCAGAGGATATGGCTAGTGATGCAAGGCAGATTCAGAATGAAAAAATAAAAGAGAAAGCACTGTTTAACAGTCAGCGTGCAGGACCTCCGAAGGCGAGCACGAATGAGTTCACCTGTGGTAGGTGCAAGAAGAAGGAGACCACTTACTACCAGTTGCAGACACGGAGTGCTGACGAGCCCATGACCACATTCGTTACTTGCGTAAACTGCAATAAACGCTGGAAGTTTTGATCCAACCTATTGTAATGTATGGTGACAGGTAGCGAGCTTAATAAGGAGAGCTTATTTGCATCATTCATTCTGGTCTTTATTGGTTCATTTTTTACAGAGATGTTTAGAACTGAGATGCTGTAGAAGACTACAAGTAATTAATGTCCGAATTTTGGATCTTGTTTAGTTTACGAACTCGTTGCTGGCTATGTGGGTATTGAAATCTGTATTTTGAGTTGTAGAATTTCTTTTAAGATGGTAGCGTTTAACAGTCGCCATATATCCCCAAGTCCTCCAAAAAACGAGGCAATATTGAACAAGTTGAGCTACATTTGAACTCGATTAAAACAGCCAGCTATAATCTAATTCTTTCCGAGAAGTTAATGATGAAAATATATTTTGTATCTTTATAGAAATCTCTTTAAAATAAGTAGAAAGAACAAAGCCACCCTTAAGTGGAAATCGTAGAAGGGAACTTACACTGAATTTAAATTTCTCGCTTAGTTTTAGTTTTAGGGTGGTGTATTCAATAATGAATTTTGGTGATTTTTAATTACTTTTTTTAAATTATAGACTTTTGTGGATTTGATAGATTTCTATTGACTTTTATAAAGTTTCACAGAGTTATAAAAAGATTTGCATAGACTTCATTATATATTTTTATTGACTTCTAATGACTTTTTAAAATGATAATATATTTGTGGAGATAGATTTATATTGATTTTTATTATATTACACATAGTTATAAAAAGATTTTATAAATTCTTGTAATTTTTTTTTACAATTTTATTACAAAATTTTCAACTTTCAAAGAATTTTATAGATTTTATAATTGAAAAAAATGCTAATCAATTAAATATTAATATTTTCCCTAAAACTCAAAGCACCGTACATATTTTAATAGAATATTTTGAAATATATTTCACATAATTAATTTAATTTTGTAAGTAAAAAATATATTTTTAGACCTATTATAAAAGAAATATTTTGTGTGTTAGAATGTAACATTACATTATTATATATCTTTAATAAATTTATTTTAAATATATAGATATATTAAGATACTTAAACATGGTGTCTGTTAAAAATTTTGTGTTGCTCATCGGCCCACCAAAATTATTGTAGAAAAATAATATTATGTCAAGATAAAATAAAAATTATGTAAGTTTTTTATATCAACTTTTAAAATGATATTGCTTGTGGGGAAGCATAAGCCAATGTGTAAAGATTAAAAATTCATTGTTACTGGAGTAAAGAAATAGTTATATGGGTTACTTGTGTATTTTTCAATTAAAAATCTATTTAAATCTGTAGGATGAATGAAGGAGAATTTTTTACTTTTTAGAGTTGTACCTAGAGCTTCAATGTTTGTATTTAAAAGAATTCCATAGAGTCATTAAAAGTCTACTGACGTTTGGATACCTCTAAACTTTTATAGAGTTTTTAAAAGTATTGTTTGAATACCAAATGACTTTTAAAAACTCTATAAAAGTCTATTTTGAATACCGGTAGACTTATATAGATTATATAAAAGTCTATATTGAATACATATAGACTTTTAAAATCCACAAAAGTTTTTAAAAGTTTAGATTATATACACCACCTTAATTTTCATTAAGATCTCGTATCCTTAATATTTTGACAACAATGTGAAATCATCGTATGATACTCTGTTTTATACACCACCACCACACATCTTTTGTCATTGAAATCTTCACATCGATCTGAGGATGTATGTGATATTGATAACACACTCTGCGAGAGAAACCAAGATAGCTATTTTTGCGATGTTTGTCCACTAGATATGCATGTTGTAAGTTTGTTGCACATGAACTGGTTACGCTTGATGCCAGTAATATCATATACGTCGTTAAATAACTGCAAATAACTAATTGTGCGAGATATTGTCATGCATCTTGACGGACCACAGTCATATCTAACAGATTTCGAATCTTGTAATATATCGTCTCTCTAATACAACAAAATTTAAATTGACATATCTTAAAAAATAAAGACAATTTATAAATTTTGACAAGTAATATATAAATGTCAAAAAATAAAAAAAAATACTCCTAAATTTTATGTATCAACCAAATTATAAAAAGTGAGATTATTAATGTTATACTAAAATACAATAAAAAAATTTATGTATTAAATTTTTTGGATTACGCAAACTTGCGCAATGTTACGAAATGCTACGAGAATACTGCGAAGGAATGAAAATTTTTGTAATATACGCATGCTGATGAATACGCAAGGGATGAATTTATAGAAGAGATATGTATTATTGGTGTCGCCATATGAGATGATGATAAATGTTTTTTAATCGATGTCGTCATGTGATATGTATGTCGACAATTGATATGGCAATACAACAATGAAAATATATTTTTATTGATGTCGACATCTCACATGTCGACATTTACAAAAAAAAATTAAAAAATTATGAAGACAGCTGAGTCGTCATCTGACATGGCGACTTCGATTAGTTTTATGATAACAAAAATTGAGTTATATTGGTAAACGATTTTTAAATTCGGGTAAGAAAGTTAAAAAAAACCCAATGTTTTGTTGTATAAAATTTAATGGGCGTGTATCTTAGGAAAGTAGCAAGCACAACAAATGGCTTTTTAATAAGAATGCCGAGGCGAGATTTATAATCTCTGTCCTTAAGACAATATTGCCCCGCGACGGTGCTAACGGTTTACTTTGGCAATTTGTCTCCCAAGATACGACTATGATTTGTGATAGGAGCACTCCAAATCACAAATCCTTTAAACCACAAAGGTTTAAAAGCGCTTATATTCAACAAGGATGAAGATCCACAAAATTACTCAAATTTTGATCTTCTATATTATGTGAATTTCTAAAATTTCATGTCTAATTCATTCAATGGTTGTTTCTTTTATAATATACCAAGTGGTGTCATCAAGATACACAATTTGGAAGCATCCATCATGAAAAATTGCACCCCAACATGAATGGACACACCATTTAATTTGGAAGCATCTAATCATTAAAAAATGCACCCCAACATGAATGGACACACCATTTAATTTGATTCAAATTTCCAACAATCCCCCACATGAATTAAATTAATGCATATATGTAATTAAGCGCTTTTTAACGAACTATTATGGCATCGGGAGAGATAGCTTGTGGCTTTGAATCTTCCGTAGTAGTATTCAATCGGATTTTTACTTGACTTAATAGTGAACTTATAGTCTTGAACTATTTAGTCGTTGGTGTAAACCAAGACAATTGAACACACACCATAATAATTCTAACATTCGTATTGGTTTCCTACGGCTGTGTCCTTTTCGGCCATGGACCACGCTTGGTTTCATAAGTGCTTTTCATCTTTGAAGCGGCCACACTTGGCACTTACGTAGATGAACTCCTAGAAGAGTATCCCGCTATACTCCAATATATGCTTATATGTCTTAGGAACATTAGAGGCCTTTTGCCTATCCTCGTACCCTTTTTGCAGGCTACACCCCTTATCATAGGAATGGGTCGGAGATTAATTCTCCAAGGTGTATGCAATCTCATAATTCAGTTGTCCCTTTTGAACCTAGATCTTGGGATCTCTAGTCAACAAGTTTGGGTATCCACTACGAGATTTTGATTATAGGGTTTTAACCCCATTCCCCTCGATAAACTTCCACATGATCTCTCGGTTAACCAATTTATATGCGGATCCGCGATTTCACATAATCATTCATGATTATGCCACTAGAGATCATTTTATCATATAGCATTATCGCAACACATTTTAGTTACATGCACGGGATTTTTCTCTAACAACGTATAAAGCAACTCGGCCGAAGAAGCTTTATATGTTTTCCATAGAGAATTTTCCACAAAAAATATATCTTCAGTTTTGGTAATCACATTACCTCTTTTGCATCATTTTATCCTTTTAAGATATTTCCATCATCAAATTTTAAGCCTTCTTAACGCGTTATTCGAGACCAAAGAAATACTCAATTTTAATCCACAATTCATATTTAAGCGCATAGATTCTTAAAAATTACAAAGTTCAAGATTCTATTTCTTGTAAACTTGAATTTTAAGAGCAAAGCTTAAAATTTGAAACTCGAATTAATCCTTGAGATTTCATTCTTCAAGTGTCTTGGAAACTTCATTCCAAACATTATTCTTGATGCACACATGTCAAAATGTTTCGTCAACATTTTTCCTATGTTACTTGATGATTTCTAAATTGCTTATCCAATGAGCATATCATCAACACAAGCATACATATGCTTAGGTGTGTACACATTTGTCACACTTGTTAATTTATTTGACAACATTATTTGTCAAACTCTTCATGTCTTTTATTTGACGTTTGTTATGACTTTACTTTAGCCTTCATTTCTAGTTTAGCCAAGTACCCCCACATTTCAAATATTGTAGGAAACTCTCTTTTCCTTGAATTTTAAGAGCAAAGCTTAAAATTTGAAACTCGAATTAATCCTTGAGATTTCATTCTTCAAGTGTCTTGGAAACTTCATTCCAAACATTATTCTTGATGCACACATGTCAAAATGTTTCGTCAACATTTTTCCTTTGTTACTTGATGATTTCTAAATTGCTTCTCCAATGAGCATATCATCAATACACAAGCATACCTATGCTTAGGTGTGTACACATTTGTCACACTTGTTAATCTATTTGACAACATTATTTGTCAAACTCTTCATGTCTTTTGTAAGACCCCCGTGCCCTTAACCCGTTATTAGTGTATTAAGCCGTACCATTGGTGCATATAATCATACCATAATGGGGAAAACCACGTGCAAGTGCAACACCGTATGCTACCCAGAAAATTTCTTGCATCCAATTCACATAATATTCAGATTCCCCAACCCAGATTAATCATATAACATGCACCCACAAAATACACTAACATGCTCTTAGTTCATTTAGCAATTCCATAATTAATTGCATGCAGCCATAATGAACAGAGAGAAGCCGTAGCCCATTTATACATTCCATACACACGTAAAATGTACTCTCATAAGAGTACCCAATGGATAAGCATGTATCTGATGTATAACACTCTACCGGATACCAGTCGTGGTAGCACCTCCCAAGCGCAACTCGATCTCAACTCTGGATCTGAGCGTCTATCCAGCCAGCTCTGGTACCTCGATCCTAGAAGTACCCCAATCAATAGCCCGAGCTCAACTCCAAAGCTACCGCTACACCTGTATTACCTGCCCCAACAGAGACAGCCCCCACACGGGGTGAGCATACCAATACCACCAATCCAATAAGCATAATATTGCAATTCAAATACAAAAATGTAAATGCTTTTAATTTAAATGATACTCCCTGGATGGCAATACCCTCATCCGGTATCCCCTGTATTGTCCCTGTTCTCAAAATAACCAAACTCATCAAATTCCCAAAGCCAGTTAATCGTCACATAGATTAACTAATACCGTTATATTATACCAGTTCCATGATCAATATAGTAAGAACACAATGTAAAAGACCATAGATATCACATATATCTACCCAAGCATTCCATGTTCCTATTTCCTCGCTCGCTCCTCAATAGCGGCATACTAAACCTCACGCACCCTCAACAATAGCGGCGTCATAACCGATGGTCGCCCAATGGCGACCGCATCCCGAATCATTGCTCGCTCGAAGGCGGCACTGTATGATTCCCAATATACTTATATGTCCATTGAAGGCAAATACCATTTACCATGCATATCATTATCCATTTGAAGTAAATATAATGCACCATGCATTTCAATACTTATTCGATGTAATTAACACATGCCAGATATTGCAATGTCCATATAATACAATTACCATACACCATGTATATTACAGTTGCAATACTATAATAGGTTATGCTCGTACGTCCCACGTACCTTAGCATTCCGTAGCCCATATCAAGCCTGGCTTGAGTTCCATGCCCCGAGAAACATGTGCTAAAACACATAAATATTCACAATTAATTACGAACATGCAACCCATGCTCAAGCACACCCATAACCCTCAAAATATTGTCAACCCACGACAATTTACCATTTACAAGACCCGGGGCAGGGCATATACAGGGAGGGGAAACGAATGAGACAATATCAAAAATTGCTCAAGAACCACTCCTAAAATTCGAACCCCAACCACACAAATCAAATCCAAAAATCACCATAATTCATTTAAAACATGAATTAATCAATCAACAACATGAATAATCGCCCCACATGCGAAACCCCCAAAATTCGAATTTAAAGCCCTAAATTCGAATCCAATTCCTCAATTCGAACCCAATAAGCATCTAAACCATAAATTAATTAATTATCAACAAGAATCAACATCCCCAAACCAAAACCCCAAATTTCGAACCCTAACCCGCCCAACACAAGAAATTCAAACCAAACCATGCAATCCAGCGCTCAAATCGAATCAATTGGCAACCAAAAATCCTTGAACCACAAAGCATAAATTTTCGACACAAAATGCAGTACAAAACGCCCCAAAAACACTGGAAAAAGAGCCCCAAAAATCGTACCAAAAACGAGCCACAAAATCGAACAGAAACCCAGTTCGAACCCTAGCGCTTCCAGCAGAAATTCGAGCTCAAATCGCGACCAAACTTCAAATTGGTGGTATGGATAGGACCGCCTGGAAGAGACGAACACGGCGGCGGGTCGGACGCGCCGAACGGCGGCCGGACGGCGGCGGGCGCACACCTGGAAGCGGCGTGGGTCAAAAGGGGATCGAGAATGGCGCGGCTACGGGGAGAGAGAAGGAGGGGAAGAAAATGGTTCCGATAATTAAAATCCCGGGTTTAATTGGTATTTATAGCAAAAATACCCCGAAATACTAATAGCCCCACAAATACATCATGATTCATTAAAAATCATCTGTTTTCAAAAAACTCTCTCTCTAACTCAAAAACCCCCTACCGGTGCCCACACCAAGCACCCGAGATTCCGAGTCACACTAAAAACCCAACTCGCAGGTTTTCACCGGAATGAGAATACGATCTCAACCTCGGGATCCAACGATCCCAAATGCCGATTTACCAACCTCGGGAACCTCGGGATCCAACGATCCCAAATGCCCGATTTACCAACCTCGGGAGATGCCAAACCGCAATTAATTCCTAATTGCCACAATTAAAAATCCATCAAGGATTAATACAACACCGGGATTACCACCATAATTCCCGGACATCACAATTATCCCCTACTAATAAAATTTCGTCCCCGAAATTGCATCGGTGTACTCCACGTAACACCAGGACTACACCAACAAAACAAAGCCAAGACCCTGATTCTGAACCACCTTAGAATCAAATTAACAACTGCGAGAATACCAGTCTCGCACCAAACCCTAAAATAGCGCAACACCAAAACCAATACAAACCCGAAAGATAACAACATACCTCGACGTGAATCGTCCCACAAGTCAGTTCACCAAAACTGCAAACCAACCAAATCTCCATTGGTTCTGACAAAGATATCATCCCGTGATATTCACCACCTGCCCACGATGCTTGACACGCATCGTCAAGATGGGGACCACTAGCATACAACAAGTCAGTTCACCAAAACTGCAAACCAACCAAATCTCCATTGGTTCTGACAAAGATATCATCCCGTGATATTCACCACCTGCCCACGATGCTTGACACGCATCGTCAAGATGGGGACCACTAGCATACAACAGTATACTCACAAAAGAAACCAGTCTTCGTTTCCCAGTCCATCTCCTCCAAAGGAGTAGTTGCACCACTTGCAACCCGGACCGGGTTACCCACGGTCACTGATCCACACAAAATACATCACCGAGGATGTTTACACCTGTGTGTTCCAAAAATCATATCTTGGTCCCGACACACCATCAAGACTCCACAAGGTCTCGAGTTCCACAGGGGACATGCAAGGCAACCAAATGCATTCCTACACACGTGTCAACCATGACACTAAACAAATCCGAATCTCGGCCATCCCTCATTTATCCTTGGATCCAACAATCCTAAAATAGGAAGGCTGTCGAATTATCCAACAAGAACCACCATGGTTCCAAAACACGACAATTCCTCCTCAGGGGAAGTCAAACGACCCTCACGATCATTCATCAAGAATGCATCGTGCCATCGAGATCACCGATCTCAAAGTCCCACAATCTCGCACCGGAGATTCACCATCCCAAGCAAATTAAACCAATGTTCAACAATGAACAAAAAAATAGAGTTGGCATTCGTATACACACACGGCATACATGCCCATACACCACACAACATGCATACGCAATGCAATAGACTCGGGTATCCCAATCATACCCACATCCCAAAGCCAACTGTCAAACCTCGATTATTCTCACCCCACGGAGAATGATGGTTGACAAACCAAAATCAAAGGGTGTGATTTCAACATCACCACCACACGAACCAAAATAACGAATCTCCACAAAAGATTCAACCGGTAGGAATCATAATACCGTCTTCCTCTCAAGGAAGAAGTCATGAATCCATGATCCTCCAATCCTCGAACCACCGTTCGGAGAACCTGGGTATATTTATACCAAAACATATCCCGGAACCCAGAAATACACAATTGGTTAGAGTAGTGCATCAATACTACCATTACCCGATCCAAAATCCGTATACGCCATGTATACTCATCCCAACGATGCTCTGTACTAATACCATAGTACTCCACAATCGAGCATCTCCCGAAGACGTCTCCTCAAACGTCTCACCGAGGTAAGAAATCCATTACCCGGTCCAACACCAGTAATACGTACCATGACTGATTTACAATCAGTCCACGACCGATGCAAGCTGTCTCCAAGACAGTACAATCCAAATCTCTCCAAGAGATAAGGTCAAAATAGTAGTGCCACCTCACTAACCATATCTCACAAACCACTGTGACTCCCATTGCATGCCACATGCAAGGGTGCTCAACCAGAGCTAACCACGACTTGACGACACTCACGTTGGCATTCCAAACAGAATTGAGCTGTCCCAAAACAAGTCTCTCAAAACAATGACGTATAAACGTCCCCGTGAGGTATTCCCTACCTCAAATACCATGCCACATAGAGACTACAAGAGTCTACCATAACCCTCATCGTATCACCATACGATTCACCAAACTCGAGTCCAACGAGCATTATAATAGCTAACACAAGCACACCAAAGTACTGCAACAATACCTGGCTAGTGATTCGCTGGTCCCATAGGCTTATACCAACCTATCAACGTGACACACATACCATCCCGGTATACCATACCGCACAAACCATTAGAGTTGTGGGTCATTGCCCAACATATCTCTAAAACACCAAAGCATACTAGACAACCCAGCGTCCATGCTCAATTATCATGCAATCCTAATCCATTAGGACTTATTCCTCGCCCTTAGGGTGGGTGTAACCATGGCTACACCACATCACAACAACAAGCGAGTAGTTTCCTCAATGACTACTCTTACCACCAATCACTTGGCCTTAGCCATCCCAGCGAGCATACCCAAGGGTATCATTGCTCGACAAATATTTACCTCTACAATATGATGCGGTACACTCACCGGTACAATGCATCAATGCTCCATCGAGCAAACCTGCTCAGCAAAAGGTCTCGTCAACCAATGACCCAGACTCTACCATGTGCTCACCATCGGCACTCAAACCATACTACCAAATACATAAACATGAATGCATTAATCACCAAAATGATGCCACGCGTCCACATAGACATCCCAAATAACATCGTCAAACACATGACGGCTCATGTCGATATACGACATCCATAATCTCATCGTCAAACACATGACGGTAAACAACAATATACCATAATCCCAATACTGATAACAAAAGTAATATGCCATACCTCATCGCTATCGAGATAGCGGAATACCTGTATCCATCGTCCAGCGGTACATAAGCATCACCCATCGCTCGTAGGCGGCATAACCCAGTGCTACACACATAGCGGTATAACCCATCGCTATAGAATCAGCGGCATGATCCCTCGCCATAGAGTCAGCGGTATAAAACGTCGCTATAGATACCCGGCGGTATGAACCATCGCCATAGATGTAGCGGAATGTACCCTCGCTGAGAATACCCGACGGCATAACCCATCGCCAATAGAATAGCGGAATGAACCATCGCTAATAAAATACCCGGCGGCATAAACCATCGCCAATAGAATAGCGGAATGAACCATCGCTAATAAAATACCCGGCGAAACCATCGCCAATAAAATACCCGGATAATCGCGGACTCAAGAGGTACTCACACTCATGTAGTACTTTGTTCCCGATCACATCGCTACGTCATGACAACGGCATCATCGCTTCGACGTGACAGCGGCATGTATCATCGCTTCGACACGACAGCGGCATCATCGTTTCGACATGACGGTGGTACCATCGCTTCGACGTGACAGCGACATTTACCATCGCTTCGACACGACAGCGGCATTTACCATCATCCCGGCATGACAGCGGAAATACCCCTCGCTTCGACATATTAGCGGCATAATATCCCTCGCAATAGTAATATGACAGCGGCATTATCCTTCGCTTCGACATATTTGCGGCGAATATTCTTCATCGCTATAATATGACAGCGGCAAGTATTCACATCGCTACGCCATGCATGCAACCGTAATGCATAACCCGTATTTCAATAATTGTTTCGGCACGACAGCGGCATCATCGCTTCGACGTGACAGCGGCATTTACCATCGCTTCGACACGACAGCGGCATCATCGCTTCGACGTGCATGCAACCGTAATGCATAACCTGTATTCCCATAAACATCGCCATGAGTGTATTTTAATGCACCTTGCTCCAACATGTAGCGGCAAAGCATTAAAATCATCACTCCGATGTATACCTATGCAACCGTAATGCATAGTCCATGTCTCATAAGACCCTGCAACCACCATGGTTAGCAACACATATTCCAATTATGAACACATATCATAAACGCACATAAGCAATCATGCATAAGTATGTGCTTCTCATTCCCAATAACATGTTCCTAGGCCCTCAACAGCCCCAAAGAGCTAACCTGGCTCTGATACCACTAATGTAAGGACCCCCGTGCCCTTAACCCGTTATTAGTGTATTAAGCCGTACCATTGGTGCATATAATCATACCATAATGGGGAAAACCACGTGCAAGTGCAACACCGTATGCTACCCAGAAAATTTCTTGCATCCAATTCACATAATATTCAGATTCCCCAACCCAGATTAATCATATAACATGCACCCACAAAATACACTAACATGCTCTTAGTTCATTTAGCAATTCCATAATTAATTGCATGCAGCCATAATGAACAGAGAGAAGCCGTAGCCCATTTATACATTCCATACACACGTAAAATGTACTCTCATAAGAGTACCCAATGGATAAGCATGTATCTGATGTATAACACTCTACCGGATACCAGTCCTGGTAGCACCTCCCAAGCGCAACTCGATCTCAACTCTGGATCTGAGCGTCTATCCAGCCAGCTCTGGTACCTCGATCCTGGAAGTACCCCAATCAATAGCCCGAGCTCAACTCCAAAGCTACCGCTACACCTGTATTACCTGCCCCAACAGAGACAGCCTCCACACGGGGTGAGCATACCAATACCACCAATCCAATAAGCATAATATTGCAATTCAAATACAAAAATGTAAATGCTTTTAATTTAAATGATACTCCCTGGATGGCAATACCCTCATCCGGGATCCCCTGTATTGTCCCTGTTCTCAAAATAACCAAACTCATCAAATTCCCAAAGCCAGTTAATCGTCACATAGATTAACTAATACCGTTATATTATACCAGTTCCATGATCAATATAGTAAGAACACAATGTAAAAGACCATAGATATCACATATATCTACCCAAGCATTCCATGTTCCTATTTCCTCGCTCGCTCCTCAATAGCGGCATACTAAACCTCACGCACGCTCAACAATAGCGGCGTCATAACCGATGGTCGCCCAATGGCGACCGCATCCCGAATCATTGCTCGCTCGAAGGCGGCACTGTATGATTCCCAATATACTTATATGTCCATTGAAGGCAAATACCATTTACCATGCATATCATTATCCATTTGAAGTAAATATAATGCACCATGCATTTCAATACTTATTCGATGTAATTACCACATGCCAGATATTGCAATGTCCATATAATACAATTACCATACACCATGTATATTACAGTTGCAATACTATAATAGGTTATGCTCGTACGTCCCACGTACCTTAGCATTCCGTAGCCCATATCAAGCCTGGCTTGAGTTCCATGCCCCGAGAAACATGTGCTAAAACACATAAATATTCACAATTAATTACGAACATGCAACCCATGCTCAAGCACACCCATAACCCTCAAAATATTGTCAACCCACGACAATTTACCATTTACAAGACCCGGGGCAGGGCATATACAGGGAGGGGAAACGAATGAGACAATATCAAAAATTGCTCAAGAACCACTCCTAAAATTCGAACCCCAACCACACAAATCAAATCCAAAAATCACCATAATTCATTTAAAACATGAATTAATCAATCAACAACATGAATAATCGCCCCACATGCGAAACCCCCAAAATTCGAATTTAAAGCCCTAAATTCGAATCCAATTCCTCAATTCGAACCCAATAAGCATCTAAACCATAAATTAATTAATTATCAACAAGAATCAACATCCCCAAACCAAAACCCCAAATTTCGAACCCTAACCCGCCCAACACAAGAAATTCAAACCAAACCATGCAATCCAGCGCTCAAATCGAATCAATTGGCAACCAAAAATCCTTGAACCACAAAGCATAAATTTTCGACACAAAATGCAGTACAAAACGCCCCAAAAACACTGGAAAAAGAGCCCCAAAAATCGTACCAAAAACGAGCCACAAAATCGAACAGAAACCCAGTTCGAACCCTAGCGCTTCCAGCAGAAATTCGAGCTCAAATCGCGACCAAACTTCAAATTGGTGGTATGGATAGGACCGCCTGGAAGAGACGAACACGGCGGCGGGTCGGACGCGCCGAACGGCGGCCGGACGGCGGCGGGCGCACGCCTGGAAGCGGCGTGGGTCAAAAGGGGATCGAGAATGGCGCGGCTACGGGGAGAGAGAAGGAGGGGAAGAAAATGGTTCCGATAATTAAAATCCCGGGTTTAATTGGTATTTATAGCAAAAATACCCCGAAATACTAATAGCCCCACAAATACATCATGATTCATTAAAAATCATCTGTTTTCAAAAAACTCTCTCTCTAACTCAAAAACCCCCTACCGGTGCCCACACCAAGCACCCGAGATTCCGAGTCACACTAAAAACCCAACTCGCAGGTTTTCACCGGAATGAGAATACGATCTCAACCTCGGGATCCAACGATCCCAAATGCCCGATTTACCAACCTCGGGAACCTCGGGATCCAACGATCCCAAATGCCCGATTTACCAACCTCGGGAGATGCCAAACCGCAATTAATTCCTAATTGCCACAATTAAAAATCCATCAAGGATTAATACAACACCGGGATTACCACCATAATTCCCGGACATCACATCTTTAATTTGGCGTTTGTTATGACTTTACTTTAGCCTTCATTTCTAGTTTAGCCAAGTAACCCCACATTTCAAATATTGTAGGAAACTCTCTTTTCCTTCAATCACAAGGTTTTTCGTCCTTGCCTAAATGTGGTAAGCGATTGAATACTAGAGTTGCAACCCCCACAACTTCGGGTAGTAACGAAGTGCACTGACGTTCAAACTTTCGTGTTTCAAGTTCTAAGCGTTATCGTCTTACAAATCCAAATTCAATTTTTTATTTCTTGAAAATTTTGGATTTAAGCGTACTTGCCTACAAAAGTTGAAACTTTGATAATATTCTCAAACTCGGTTCACAATTTGCAATTTAAGCGCACTAACTTAGAAAACTTGAATTCAAGATTTTAAATCTTGCAAATTTATAAGTGTACTAGCTTAGAAATTCAAAATGAACCAATTTGAGATATTACAACACCTAGTCAAAATTTGTGGTTCGATTTATCACTTGTGTTTTAAGCGTACAAAGCTTAGAAACTCGAATTCAAGATTTTATAGTCTTGCAGATTCAAGTTTAAGCGTCAAATTCTTAGACAACACAAGTATAATCTACTCACACTTTCCCATAGCAAAACTCATTTGTTAAATTTTATTGCAATCTCATTCTTGAAGTGTTTAAACACCTCACTGGCCTCGTTTTTGCTTCATAGCAAAAAAGTCACAACAAATCCTTTCAGAAATTCTGTTGTCCTCTTCGATTCTCAACCGAACCACAAGGTCTTCAAGATTCATATCTGTTCGTTTGTGCTTGAGAGAATTCTTGAAGTCCTTCCATGACGGAGGCAACTTCTCAATCATTGCGGCCACTTGGAATGAATCACTTAGAACCATTCCCTCTGCATGAATTTCATGCATGATTACTTGTAAATCTTGCACTTGTGCTATCACTGGCTTTGTGTCAACCATTTTGAAATCCAGGAATCGCCCAACAATGAATTTCTTCATGCCGGCATCCTCAGATCTATACGTTTTCTCCAAGGATTGCCACAATTCTTTGGTCGTCTTCACTAGACAATACACATTGTTTAATGTGTTGTCCAGTCCGTTGAGAATATAATTCTTGCACATGAAATCACTTTGATTCCACGCATCAACCGCAACCCTCTTTTGGTTGTCGGTTTCACTCTCCATAATAGTAGGAGCATCCTCATTGAGGAACCTTGCCAACCCCAAGGTTGTCAAATAAAACAACATCTTTTGTTGCCATCGCTTGAAATCGTTCCCATTGAACTTTTCATGCCTTTCACCATGATGAACTGGAGTCGTTGTTGCACTCGACGAAGCCATTTGTTGTTATTATTGTCTTAAGATTGTTGTATAAAATTTAATGGGTTTGTATCTTAGGAAAGTAGCAAGCACAACAAATGGTTTTTTAATAAGAATGCCGAGGCGAGATTTATAATCTCTGTCCTTAAGACAATATTGCCCCGCTACGGTGCTAACGGTTTACTTTGGCAATTTGTCTCCCAAGATACAACGACTATGATTTGTGATAGGAGCACTCCAAATCACAAATCCTTTAAACCATAAATGTTTAAAAGCGCTCAATATTCAACAAGGATGAAGATCCACAAAATTACTCAAATTTTGATCTTCTATATGATGTGAATTTCTATAATTCCATGTCTAATTCATTCAAGGGTTGTTTCTTATATAGTATACCAAGTGGTGTCATCAAGAGACACAATTTGGAATGAGCGATGTGTTGTTATTATTATTGTTGTATATTGATGTTGTTGAGATATATAGTTGATGACATGTCATTGGTGAGCATGTTGTATATTGATGTTATTGAGGCATATAGTTGATGCATTAGCAATACATGCTCGTACGTCAATACGTACATGTCGTGCTGTACAAAAGATATAAATTCAGGAGTCAATATTTAACCTCATCTCGATCATGTCTCATGTGATGATGGTGATACATAAATATCAATAATATCTTGTGAAAATAGGCTTCAACATCAAAACTTTTACAAAATATAACATTTTCAACAATTAATCCTAGCGATCGATCGCTTCAATTTTGTAACCATAGCAATCGATCGGTATTGATGTAGCGATCGTTCGCTAAATCATTGTATTTTCATATAAATGTTTCGGCACCCTAGCGACTGATTGGTACTAATTCAGCGATCGATCGGCAAAGCTTACGATCAATCGGTCACATTATAGCGATCAATCGCTGCACCCATAAACCGCCTTATAATTTCATTTGTCTCAGCGATCGATCGGTAAGCTCATAGCGATCGATCGCGAGACAACAGAAGTTTCAAAACATGGTGATTTTCAGTCTGTCTTCCTGGTTCCAACTCCACATCTCATGTGAACCTACCAAACTTCATGAACCACTAGTCAATAAAGATAGGAACATGTTTCCATGATAAAACAACTTAGTTCCTTGAATTACATCTCATGTCAAATCAAAAGCTATCAATTTACATGCTTTAACTCCAACTCATCGTATACCAACATATAACAAGTATACAAAGCACATAAACCTTACCAAGAAGCTATGAATTCACTTCATACAACTTTCTATATTGCTTTCCAAGTTGAAATCCAAGAAAAGAAGCAAAAACAAGTAAGGAGAGAAAGATGAGCTTGTGTAGAGATTTGATAGGTGTTGGAAGGTGAAGTGTGGGTTTCTCAATCTGATTTTCATGTTATATAACCTCCAACACTACCCAAACTCAAGCCACATGCATATGAAATAACTCTCAAATTCAAATGCATTTTCAACTCATATTCTTTTCTTGTTTACTACTACCAACTCACATTAAATTCCAAATCACATGCATATATTTTTGTTATCCCATTATGTGTGGTTCATACTCTTTTCTACACCATGAATTCAATTGCTACATATTCAACAAATCATGTCAAGTGGACTTCATGTAGTCTAACATATACTATAACAAGTCTAGCAATGCCATATAGTTTGTCCTAGTTCATGCCATTTCATAGCATACTTTAGTTATCACACATGAACATCATTTCATCTTTTCCAACTATATTTCATTCATTGCAGCATAATCATTAGTCCTTTCATTCATTTCATTAGTCATACTCGGTTCAACCAGAACCCGAGTCCACATCATACCGTAATTATCTATAATTATCTAATAACCAAATAAAACATGTATGGGTCATATCGAGGCATAACAATAAGTAATAATAATAAGGTCATAATATATATTTCTTTTCTGCCATCCTCAAATTGTAGTTAAATAAAAAAATTATGTTATTTACAATACGGTAAAATCTCATTATTAAATGGTATCATAGTTACAAAATATAGACTTCTATATTCTTTAATAATGGTTAAATAAATTATTTATTTATTTCGAAAATAAAATATTATGATATCAAAACTCAAAATAATATTTTAAAAAATTATATTATCATTATTATATTTTGAAGTTGCCGTAAAAATGAAATTTCTATTCCTGTGCAGAAATGTAGACTAAAAAAATTATATCAACAATAATAAAATGTAGATTTCTATTCCTGTGCTGGAAAAAAACAAAACGAAGCTGCCATAATTAATGAAGCTGCCTTAAACTTGAAAAGATAAACTAGCAGTAAAAAAACTAGGATGGTAATAGATGGGCCACTAGACTATAATGAGCTAAAATCTATATATATATATATATATATATATATATATATATATATATATATATATATATATATATATAACCTATTCTAAGGGGTGGTCACTCCATGTTTCGTCCCTGCATGGGTCTCATGTTGAATTAGGAGTAGAACCTGAGAAGAATTGGTCTTTATTTCCCCATCGAGATTTTTATTACTTTCTTTTGCATGGCTTCTCTGTCCTTTGAACTCACTGATGGCAACTTGTGATTTCCTGCAGTGTGACGCCTGAGATGATAACCACGTGGGGTCCACACCATCTAATAACTCGAACTATATGGGGAGTAATACTCATGTGACCTCATGTAGCATATTATTTTTCTAATATATCACCGAGAAAGAGAACTCGTACGCGTGACTTTGGTCCGAATTTGAGCTGTTAGCCAATCTGAATATCTTGCAACCGAGATTTCCTCGAAGCATTTATGTTAGCAAATCTGGAAATCATGCAGCCGGGATTTGTTATTGATTGCCTCAAATCATTTAGTCATGCTCTTATGTCCTTTGGTTTTACTTTGTATCATCGTGGGAATATTCATAACTATTTGATTGTTTATGTTGATAATATTGTTATCACATATTTCTCTTATTGCGGCCATTATCAGTAAGCTCAGTACCACGTTTGTGGTTAAAGACCTTGGGCTATTATCTTACTTCCTTGGTGTTGAGGTCCTTCCTCATAAAGAAGGCTTTCTTCTTTCTCAACACAAGTTATCTCGGAGATATTGACACGCCACAAAATAGATGGGGCCAGGGGCGGATCTACAGTAAGGGCTAGGGTAGGCTTCAGCCCCCCTCCCCAGCGTGTATATATATATATTTGTTCAGCTTTAACAGAATAAAAGAAGTGGAGTATATAAGGTGAAAGCGGGAAGTATAAAGAATTTGGGGCCAAAGTTCGAATCCCACTTACAAATTCATAATTTTTTTGGATTTTTTATTTTTTAAGTATAAATTTTTTGGAAAATATTTAATTTTAAACCTCACCCCATAATAATATTTTTGGATTTATTACTTGACTAAATAATTTTTGTTTTTAAAAATTATAAAAGTAAAAATAGTTGCATACTTATTTGTCTCAACTTCACATCTTTTTAAAAGTACTTTTTTAAAATATGTAGTGATGTCGTATGGCATATTGATTTTCTCGGGTAAAATCCATTTATGAAGATACAAACTCTAAAAACGTCGAGCAGAAGTTAGACCGAAGAGATGGTTACCGAACACAGGATACTGATCAGCATATTATCGAGCATCCTTTACCCTCTTCGGGATTTTGGTCAAAGTGTAGCGGAAGACCCGGTCATAATTAAAACTAATTAACCGGCTGGGATTGAACGTGCATTAATGGGGCGGATTTCTCGGACACGCTTGGCTCCCATCAAGCCACGATCAAAGGATATCATGTTGCTGGTTTTTCGCGAGTTAGTTACTGAGGACAGCCCTATAAATACCCTTAGATAACCTCATAGCAAGGGTTGGAGTTTTCTGGGCAAAAAGACTCTGAAGAGAGCAAACTTATGTCTGTTCGGTCCTTTTTGTTATTTCTCTAAAAATATTCGTGTAAGTCATTGAGCGATTATTTTTTGTGTCTAGAAAATCTGTAAATCATCAATATTTATAGTGTGGGAACTTTAGGGCAAAGACGTTGAAGTAGGATGAATTTTCTAACAAAAAATAAATCAAAAGGCAAGATGGCCAGAGGTAAAGGTAGGGGGCAAGCTTCCAGGGGAAATGGATCCAATTCTCATCCATACTCGTTCGCTGAACCCAGAGAAGGGCCAGAAGATGCGGGATCATCTCAACATGTTCCTCGGTCATTTCCTGCTGGGGGTATGCCCATGGAGCATTTGACAGAAATGATAACTAAAACTATCGGAGAGATCATGAGGCAATTTATGGCCCCTCCCCAGAAACAAGAAACTGTGCAAGAAGAAGAAGGGGAATAGTTGGCCTCCAGACAGGAGCCTGAAAAAGAGCTTGAAAAAGAGCCTGAAGAAGTTAGAAATATTCCTAATCATTTGAATGATGAAACTGACAAAGCTTTAAATCGCCAAATGGAAGAGCTGAAAAGTGAAATGCAGCAGATGCGTAATAAGATGGAAGGACGTCTATATCCTCCGCAGAGGAGTACTCCATTTGCTTCCCATGTGGTTGATGATCCTTTGCCCCCAAACTTCAGGGCTCTAAATGTGGGAAATTACGATGGTGGTACAGATCCCGAAGAATATCTGTCTCGATTTGAAAACGCTTCACTTCTTCATCAACTTACGGATGGAGTGAAATGTCGGGTTTTCCTGACTACATTATCTGGTGCAGCGCAAGCATGGTTTAATCAGTTGCCAGCGAGAATCATAGACTCTTTCCCGAAGTTTAGTTCTCTATTTTTGCATCAGTTTGCAAGCAGCCGGAGTTGCAAGAGAACAGCTCTTAGTCTGTTCGGGATTAAGCAAGCGGAGAAGGAATCTCTTCGAGATTTTCTGAAAAGATTTAGTCATGCATGTCTTGACATTCCACATGTCACCTCTGAAATACTCATCAGCGCGTTCACTCAAGGATTAAAAGAAGGAGACTTATTCCGATCTTTGGCAAAAAAGCCACCTTCTGATTATGATGAACTGTTGGGAAGAGCTTCCAAGTACATTAATCTGGAAGAAGCCCAAAGGATGAAGCAAAGAAGAGATGGTAAAATTGGGGAAGAAGTTAACAGAAAGAATAAACCAGTGGAGCCAATCAAAAGAAGTTTTGACCAGTATCTACCGATGAGACCTCATCGGGAAGTAGCCATGAACCAAAGTATGCCGAAGAGGGGGCGGGGTGGACCTCATAGGGGGGACCTTTCCGAGGAGGAATGATCCGAGGAGGGTCTTTCCGAGGAAGAGGATATCGAGGAGGAGGTTTTCGAGGGGGAAAATCTAATGAGTCTGATGGAGGGCGGGGATTTAACGAGGAGTTCAAAGACAATAATTTCATTCCTAAAATTAACATAAATCCCGGAAGAGGAGCACCTCAGCCAGTCCCTTGGTCAGTTCGGGGAGAAAGAGTAGAGGGAGAAGAGGAAACCTTGAACAATATCCCGAATCGGGGAACTATACACATGATATCCGGAGGAATGTCGGGTGGAGATTCGAACAGAGCAAGAAGGAGTCACGCCCGGAAGCTTCAAGTGCTATCTATTGACCCCAATCATGTACATGAGGGTCCGTCCATATCTTTTGGGCCTGCAGATCTGCAAGGAATCCATTTTCCTCATGATGATGCGTTGGTTATCTCTGCTACAGTGGCTAACTATAACGTGCAGAGGATTTTCGTGGACACAGGAAGCTCAGCGGACGTACTTTTTCTTAGTACGCTAAACCAAATGGACTTGGGAAGCTTACCTATATTGAAGGTGAATACGTCATTGCACGGATTTGCAGGGGAAGTCATAAATCCGATAGGGCAGGTGTCCCTACCAGTTACACTTGGTGAAGAATCAAGGATCAAAACAAAGATGATAAATTTCCTCATTGTGGATGCACCATCTTCTTACAATGTAATATTGGGAAGACCAGCCCTAGCTGCTTTCGAAGCAGTTGCCTCCACCTATCATCTAACCATGAAATTTCCAGTAGGAGAAGAAGTGGGGCAAGTAAGAGGTGGTGATCAAAGCTCGTCACGGAAATGTTATGTGCAAGAGTTAAGGCAAGAAAGAGAACAGAATAACGAAGGAAGAGAAAGAGGGGGAAGTGAAAAGAGGAAGCGGGGCGAGGAGGAACGAGTAACACCCGAAGAGGAGTTCCTCAATATCGAGATGGGTCACCCTACTCGAATTACTAGGGTGGGATCCCAACTTGATCCAGAATTACGGGAGAAAGTGGTTAATTGTTGTGGATGTATTTGCATGGAGTACATCTGATTTAGTGGGAGTAAGACCTGAGATTGCCGAACACCGCCTCAACGTGGACCCCAATGTTCGGGCAATAAGGCAAAAGAGGAGGCATTTTGGACCAGAAAAGGACGCTGTCATTGCCAAGCAGGTAGAAGAGTTGTTAAAGGCAGGCCACATTCGCGAGATCGGTTTCCCTACATGGCTCTCAAATGGAGTTTTGGTGCCTAAAGCCGGTGATAAATGGATAATGTGTGTGGATTTAAGGGATGTGAATAAAGCATGTCCCAAAGATTGTTATCCCCTGCCCATGATCGATCAGCTTGTAGATTCTACTGCCGGACATGAACTGTTATGTCTTATGGATGCTTATCAAGGGTATCATCAGATCCCTTTGGCACAGGAAGATCAATCAAAAGTGAGTTTTGTTACAGCAGGGGGAACATTTTGTTATGTGGTAATGCCTTTCGGATTGAAAAATGCTGGGGCCACTTATCAAAGGTTGATGGACAAAATGTTCAAAGAGCAAATTGGTCGGAATGTGGAAGTGTATGTGGATGACGTCCTGATCAAGAGCCGAAAAGCCGAGGACTTGGTCAAAGATATGGAAGAAGTCTTCAACACTTTAAGAAAATTTGGCATGAAGTTGAATCCCGCAAAATGCACTTACGGGATTCGTAGTGGCAAATTTCTAGGGTACATGGTCACGGAAAGAGGTGTTGAAGCTAACCCGGAGAAAATCCAGGCTGTTGAGCCTTAAACGCATGGTTGCGTTTAATGCGTTAAATTATCCCCGGTCAATCTTTGAGTTTTGATGATCAACAAAACTTGTGTTTGTTATACTAATGCATATACTTAGTGTGCAGATTAAGTGATGAAAAGTGGATTGGAATGATGATTTTCAAGTGTGTGCAATCTGGTCTGGATCGCCCCAGGCGATGGTGATCATCGCCCCAGGCGATGGGTGTCAGGCCAGGCATCGCCACGCACATCGACAGAAGCGATGGCTAGGCGAGCATGCGGGGAAGATCGCCCCAGTCGATGGTGACCAAAGCCTGAGGCGATGGCAGCCACAAGGACTTCGCCCCAGCACATCGACTGAAGCGACGCTGAGGCTTGGCGCGGGCTTGCGCGCAGGGAGATCGCCCGAGGCGATGACACGAACGCCTGAGGCGATGTGGAGATCGTTTGAGGCGATGCATGATTTCAGGCTGCTGAAGCTACGGCATTGGGATTTGACTTGGATCGCCTGAGGCGATCCAGCGATCGCCTGAGGCGATGCGTGATTTTTGGTGACCGTTGAGGCGCAGCGATGGAGATCGCCTGAGGCGATGGCTGAGGCGATCGAGGAGTGATTTCAGCCTTTTGTGGTGCAACGGTTAGTAGGAGCCTTGGAGGCTTTCTACACTATAAATATGGATGCTTTGGAGCATTTTGAAGCTAAGAAACAAGTCTACAAACTATACCAAAGCTTTGATTATTAAATTCTTGAATAGCATTACAAACTCCATACATTGTTGTTGTATTGGAGCTAGTAATTGTTTTCATTTGTTAAGTCTTGTTGTCTTCGTGTGAGTACACCGTGAAGGTGTTTTTGGTTTGATTTATTGTAAAGGTCCTCCAACACCAAAGCAAGTTGGAAAATTGTAAAGTCGCCAACAAGTGAAGTTGGTGCATGTGTTGTGGCTATCCTTGGAGCCCTTAAGGCCAAGAAGACTCGTGAATGTTGGTAGCTCGGGAAGAGCTTTGTATACTCGGGAAGAGTATTGTGCTCGGGAAGAGCTTGTGTACTCGGGAAGAGTAGTGTGCTCGGGAAGAGCGTTGTAAACTCGGAAAGAGTTGGGTTGTGGCTAAATTGGAGCCCTCAAGGCCAAGATCGTTTATTCTAGTGGAACCTCGGTTGGAGGTTATCTAACCGGGAAGAGGAGACGTAGGCGATTCATCATCGAACTTCTATAACAAATCCTTTTGTTATTTATTGCTTTATTTTTCGTTACGCATTTATTTATTTATTCTTTTTATTTATCGATTGACTAAAGGCTTCCGCAAGCGCAAAACTCTTTTATTTTTCAAACTCATTTTAAAAAGCTAAAGTAGCCAAGGAATCTCATTCACCCCCCCTCTTCGATTCCAACAAGTGGTATCAGAGCCATTTGATTTTTGTTTTTAAATCAAATTTTTTTTTATGGCTAATCTAGCAAATGAGTTTGCTCAAGGTCAATCGACGAATCGCCCTCCGCTTTTCACGGGTGATAACTA
Organism: Haberlea rhodopensis; assembly: GCA_907163345.1. Classification (NCBI taxonomy): domain Eukaryota; kingdom Viridiplantae; phylum Streptophyta; class Magnoliopsida; order Lamiales; family Gesneriaceae; genus Haberlea; species Haberlea rhodopensis. Next base: position 4,590,235 of record CAJQUN010000002.1, read on the forward strand.
TGGGTATTGGAAAAATAGAATTTCTCTATATATCCAATCCGTAGATTATGATCTATGGAAAATCATTGTGAAAGGTCAACATACTCCTTTAAAGGATGTTGGGGGAATAAGTGTTCCCAAAGAAATGGACGACTTCACAAAAGCGGATATGATGTTAATTTCTCAAAATGCTAAAGCGATTAATATTTTGCATTGTGCTTTAGATATGAAGGAGTACAACCGGATCTCAATGTGCTCAACCGCTAAAGAGATATGGGACAAGTTGAAAATTTGTCATGAAGGAACCAACCAAGTAAAGGAGACAAAGATAGACCTCCTACAACTCAAATATGAGACATTTGAGATGGAGTCCGGAGAAGAAGTGGATTCAATGTTTAGGAGGCTCACTCTAATTATCAATGAGCTTGCTCAACTTGGAGAGAAGTATCCTCCAAAGCAAATATGGAGGAGAGCACTAAGGGCCTACCTAAAGTGGGATGCAAAGAGGATGGCCATTATCGAGTCCAACAAAGGAGAAAGTGCTTCCTATGATCTTGATGAGCTCCATGGCACCTTGGTGACCCATGAGCTTGAAGTTGCCACAAGGAGAGAAGTAAAGGAGGAGGATAGATCCAAAAGAAATGGAATTGCCTTGGTTGGAAGGAAAGACCATTCCGATGATGAAGAAGATGATGATGATGAAGAGATGAGGTTGTTCACAAAGAAGTTCAAGAAGCTCTTCAACAAACATAGCAAGTCAAAGACCTCCAATGCTAACAAACAAGAATCCAAAAATGAGGTAACTTGTTACAATTGTCAAGAAATAGGCCATTATGCTAACAAATGTCCTAGGAAGAAGAATGAGGATAAAGGCAAGAAGAAGGCGTTTATAGCCACATGGAGTGATAGCGACTCCGATGAAGAAGAAGCCAAAAATCTTTGTCTAATGGCTCTTGGAGATATAGATGAAGAGGATGATGATGAGGTACCATCTTATGATGAATTATTAGATGCTTATAATGAACTCATTGATTGTCTTGGTAAAACCAAGAAGAGCAACAAAGTGCTTAAACTAGACTTGGCTAAGAAGGAAGAAGAAAATATAATTTTGAAAAACCAAGTGCTTGATTTAAAGACTTCTCTTGCCAAGTTTAGTGATAGTAGTTTAAAGATGAATGAATTGCTTGGCTTACAACGTTGTAGCTTTGACAAAGCCGGGTTAGGCTACTCAAGCAAATCAAAATCATTTTCTAGCTTGTTGGCCAAAGCAAAGCATGACTCTACTACTTGCAATTATTGTTGCAAAAATGGTCATACCAAGAACAAATGTAGATTTGCTAGAATCCAATACCAACCTAACAAAAGGTGGAAATGGATCCCAAAAGTGCCTAAGGAAGCTAACCATCAAGGACCCAAAAATCAAATGGGTACCAAAGATCCTTCTATTATGAATCTGTCTTGTAGGGACAACTATGGATTGGAGGATGAAGGACCAAGCAACTCAAAGGAGGAGTTTATTCTATTCACCACCATAGAAGAGACGAGAGGCATTGGACCTATGACAAGAACGAACTCTTGTCATTGAGGGTAAAAAATTTTTTTTTTTGTTTTTGTTAAAAGAGCAATTTCAAAATTCATTGGCACAAATTAATTGTGATCAATAAATATTGAAGCTCAATATTCATTGGAGTAAAATGCATAACCCTTAGCATAATTGTTGAAATGCATGATGTATGCTTATCTTTTTATAGTAAGTAGCTTGATATGCTTTGCATTCCAATTTGAATATGCTATGTGAAAATGTGCAAGTATATGATTTGTTATAGTGCCTTGATATTTTTATAATTTTGTTTTTGGCATGAATGCATGAACATATGCACACATTGCAACTTTTAGAATTAATTGTTGAGTGCCTTAAACACATGGTTGTGATTCACCTCTATATGATTCAATCTTGTTTGATGAGGAACATGTGTAATTTGAAGCTATATGTCAACATATAAATTATGCCATGATTATTTGAATTTTATGCTTTTTGATTATCACAAAAAGGGGGAGAATTTTGTGATAAACTTAACCTTAATAAATGCATAGTTTAAGGGGGAGAGCTTATGTATGCATGGTTTGAGGGGGAGAGTTATTTGTTTATTGTTTTACTTGATAACTTGTATGTGTTATGCAATTGTTAAGGGGGAGTTATTTTTACTCACATTTCATGCATATTACTTATTCAAGTTTATCAAGTTTTGTGATCATCAAAAAGGGGGAGATTGTTGAGCCTTAAACGCATGGTTGCGTTTAATGCGTTAAATTATCCCCGGTCAATCTTTGAGTTTTGATGATCAACAAAACTTGTGTTTGTTATACTAATGCATCTACTTAGTGTGCAGATTAAGTGATGAAAAATGGATTGGAATGATGATTTTCAAGTGTGTGCAATCTGGTCTGGATCGCCCCAGGCGATGGTGATCATCGCCCCAGGCGATGGGTGTCAGGCCAGGCATCGCCACGCACATCGACAGAAGCGATGGCTAGGCGAGCATGCGGGGAAGATCGCCCCAGGCGATGGTGACCAACGCCTGAGGCGATGGCAGCCACAAGGACTTCGCCCCAGCACATCGACTGAAGCGACACCGAGGCTTGGCGCGGGCTTGCGCGCAGGGAGATCGCCCAAGGCGATGACACGAACGCCTGAGGCGATGGGCTGGAACGCCTGAGGCGATGTGGAGATCGTTTGAGGCGATGCATGATTTCAGGCGAAGCTACGGCATTGGGATTTGACTTGGACCGCCTGAGGCGATGCGTGATTTTTGGTGACCGTTGGGGCGCAGCGATGGAGATCGCCTGAGGCGATGGCTGAGGCGATCGAGGAGTGATTTCAGCCTTTTGTGGTGCAACGGCTAGTAGGAGCCTTGGAGGCTTTCTACACTATAAATATGGATGCTTTGGAGCATTTTGAAGCTAAGAAACAAGTCTACAAACTATACCAAAGCTTTGATTATTAAATTCTTGAATAGCATTACAAACTCCATACATTGTTGTTGTATTGGAGCTAGTAATTGTTTTCATTGTTGTCTTCGTGTGAGTACACCGTGAAGGTGTTTTTGGTTTGATTTATTGTAAAGGTCCTCCAACACCAAAGCAAGTTGGAAAATTGTAAAGTCGCCAACAAGTGAAGTTGGTGCATGTGTTGTGGCTATCCTTGGAGCCCTTAAGGCCAAGAAGACTCGTGAAGAGTGTTGGTAGCTCGGGAAGAGCTTTGTATACTCGGGAAGAGTATTGTGCTCGGGAAGAGCTTGTGTACTCGGGAAGAGTAGTGTCCTCGGGAAGAGCGTTGTAAACTCGGGAAGAGTTGGGTTGTGGCTAACTTGGAGCCCTCAAGGCCAAGATCGTTTATTCTAGTGGAACCTCGGTTGGAGGTTATCTAACCGGGAAGAGGAGACGTAGGCGATTCATCGCCGAACTTCTATAACAAATCCTTTTGTTATTTATTGCTTTATTTTTCATTATGCATTTATTTATTTATTCTTTTTATTTATCGATTGACTAAAGGCTTCCGCAAGCGCAAAACTCTTTATTTTTCAAACTCATTTTAAAAAGCTAAAGTAGCCAAGGAATCTCATTCACCCCCCCTCTTCGATTCCAACACAGGCCATACAAGAAATGAACCCCCGAGAACACTAAATGAAGTGCAAAGATTAGCAGGAAGAATAGCGGCACTGAGCCGATTTATATCGATCAGCTGATCGGAGCTTGCATTTCTTCAAAGCATTAAGGCAGGGAGTCAAGTTCGAGTGGAATGACCAATGCCAAAAGGCCTTCGAGGATCTGAAAGATTATTTGGCTCAGTTACCTTTGATAAACAAGCCTGGTCCTAAAGAAACGCTTCTCGTTTATTTATCGGTGGCCAAAGAAGTAATCAGTTCCGTGTTAATCAGAGAAAGGTCAGGACAACAGCAGCCCGTATATTATGTCAGCCGAGCCCTGCAAGGAGCCGAGCAACGATACCCTGAAATTGAGAAGTTGGCATTAACTCTAGTCACCACAGTGAGAAGACTTCGGCCATACTTCCTGTCTCGTCCTATCATGGTAATAACAAACACTCCTTTGGGTAGACTTTTATCCAAATCCGAGATATCAGGGAGGATGGTAAAATGGGCCACAGAGCTGAGTGAGTTTGATATCATTTATCAACCCCGAACTACAATCAAAGCTCAAGCTCTGTCAGATTTTCTGGTGGAAGTCACTCATACTCCTGAGGAAAAAGAGTGGAGTTTGTTTGTAGATGGATCATCTACTCGATTGAGAAGTGGAGCAGGTGTCATACTCATTAGTCCCGAAGGGGAAGAAATCAGGGTTGCCGTCCAGTTTGAGTTTCTTTCCTCAAACAATGAAGCTGAATTTGAAGCTATCATTTCAGGCCTCCAAATAGCATTGGACGTTGGGGCCAGGAGGATAAAAGCTTTTATGGATTCAATGCTGGTTGTTCATCAAGTGAAGGGGGTATATAAGGTGAAAGAAGAGAAGCTTAAAAAGTATGTGGAGAATGTGCGGGCAATGATGCTCAATTTCAAGAGGTGGAATTAACGCAAATACCAAGGGAAGAGAATACTCGTGCCGATGAATTAGCAAAATTGGCTAGTTCAGTACACGAATGGAAGAACATGAATGTGCTCGTGCAAGAGCTTTTGATCTCTCATATATCCGTCAATAGCATCATGAATGTGGAGCCATGTATTATATCCGATTGGCGAGAGCATCTTATTAAATTTTTGAAGACAAATGTTATGCCTTCTGACCCAAAGGAAGCTGCTAAAGTTAAAAGAATGGGGAACCGATTTGTGTTGATAGAAGGCAAGTTGTTCAAGAAAGGATTCTCAATTCCTTTTTTACAATGTGCCTCGAGGCAAGAATGGGAGCATTTATTAAAGGAGATTCATGAAGGATGTTGCGGAAGTCATGTAGCGACTAACATGTTGTATCAGAAATCTATCCGAGCTGGGTACTATTGGCCGACGATGAGGGAAGACGCTGAGGAAGTGGTGAAGAAATGCATTAATTGCCAAAGACATGCAAATTTATCCCATGTACCTGCGGAGGTCCTTAATAGTAGCATCATTTCCTGTCCCTTTGACCAATGGGGAATGGATATTGTTGGACCATTTCCTCCCGCTACAGGGCAGAGAAAATTTCTCCTAGTAGCCGTTGAATACTTCACTAAATGGGTGGAAGCCGAACCATTGGCTAAAATAACTGAGGAAGAAGTCATCAGATTTTTATGGAGAAACATAGTGTGCCGCTTCGGAATACCTCGAAGAATAATTTCCGACAATGGAAGACAGTTTCAAGGAGGAAGAATACAAGAATGGTGCAAAGATATGAAAATTAAACAAGTCTTCACTTCAGTCGCCTATCCTCAAGCAAATGGGCAAGCGGAAGTGATTAATCGGATTTTATTGCACGGGATCAAGACAAGACTAGAAGGGGCTCGTGGGGAGTGGGTAAATGAATTACCCGGTGTCTTATGGGCTTATAGAACGACTCCTCGGGTATCTACATGAGAGACTCCTTATAGCTTAGTATATGGATCTGAGGCCCTCATCCCAGTAGAAATTGGAGTGGAATCTCTTCGAGTACAAAGCTATAATCCCGATCAGAATGAAGAAAAAAGGAAGTTGGAGTTAGATGAGATTATGGAGTTGAGAGAAAAAGCCTTGGCTAAGGTGGAATTATATAAAATAAGGGTGACCAAGCTTACAATCGGAGGGTTCGCCCGAGGGCTTTTCAGGTGGGAGATCTAGTGCTGCGAAGAATCAATCCTGCGGGGGAAGTAAAGAAGTTAGCACCCAAGTGGGAAGGCCCCTATAAAATAAAAGGGGTGATTGGAAGAGGAGCCTACAGGCTGGAAGATCATGAAGGTCGGGAACTGGTGAGACCTTGGAGCATTCATAATTTAAGAAAGTATTTTGTGTAATCTTTCAGTTATCATTGATGTTCCCATATGTATTTCCTAATTAAATAAATTTCCTTTTATTAAGCAATGTTCGGTTTACTCGTTGGATCGGGATGTTTGGTCAACGTTTAAACTTAAAAACACCATCGTTTACTCGTTGGATCGGGATGTTTGGTCAACGTTTAAACTTAAAAATACCATGTTATTGTGCTCGGGGTAGCGAGCTTATGTTATTATAGTCCATTGTTGGCGGGTTAAATACAGGATCGGGAAGTTTGGTCTGTATTTGAACCTAAAATGGGACTAAGTGATTATGCTCGGGGTAGCGAGCAATGTTCAGTTTACTCGTTGGAACGGGATGTTTGGTCAACGTTTAAACTTAAAAACACCATCGTTTACTCGTTGGATCGGGATGTTTGGTCAACGTTTAAACTTAAAAACACCATCGTTTACTCGTTGGATCGGGATGTTTGGTCAACGTTTAAACTTAAAAATACCATGTTATTGTGCTCGGGGTAGCGAGCTTATGTTATTATAGTCCATTGTTGACGGGTTAAATACAGGATCGGGAAGTTTGGTCTGTATTTGAACCTAAAATGGAACTAAGTGATTATGCTCGGAGTAGCGAGCTTATGTCATTATAGTCCATTGTTGGCGGGTTAAATACAGGATCGGGAAGTTTGGTCTGTATTTGAACCTAAAATGGGACTAAGTGATTATGCTCGCGGTAGCGAGCATTGTTCGGTTTACTCGTTGGATCGGGATGTTTGGTCAACGTTTAAACTTAAAAACACCATCGTTTACTCGTTGGATCGGGATGTTTGGTCAACGTTTAAACTTAAAAATACCATGTTATTGTGCTCGGGGTAGCGAGCTTATGTTATTATAGTCCATTGTTGGCGGGTTAAATACAGGATCGGGAAGTTTGGTCTGTATTTGAACCTAAAATGGGACTAAGTGATTATGCTCGGGGTAGCGAGCAATGTTCGTTTACTCGTTGGATCGGGATGTTTGGTCAACGTTTAAACTTAAAAACACCATCGTTTACTCGTTGGATCGGGATGTTTGGTCAACGTTTAAACTTAAAAATACCATGTTATTGTGCTCGGGGTAGCGAGCTTATGTTATTATAGTCCATTGTTGGCGGGTTAAATACAGGATCGGGAAGTTTGGTCTGTATTTGAACCTAAAATGGGACTAAGTGATTATGCTCGGGGTAGCGAGCAATGTTCGGTTTACTCGTTGGATCAGGATGCTTGGTCAACGTTTAAACTTAAGTTGTATCATGTTATTATGCTGGGGATGTTCTCTCTAAAGCCCGACCATATTTATCTGCTCGGGATGTCTTTTCCCCGAGCTCGGTTATATTCATTACTTCGGGATATTTTTCAACCGAGCTTTATTTGCTTAAAATTTTACTTGGTGGAGAGACTAGCTTGCACAAGATTGTAAGAAGACAAGGAGAGTCACAATATCATTCCCAAAAGATTACAATTTTAAAAAGTTAAAACAGAAGGGGTACGTCCCTAAATCTACAGCTGGAGGAACTCATCGGGAACGGTATTCAGGGTCTCATCAACATTTATAAAGTCTGTTGAAATTCCTTCACGAGGATAGCCAGCGGTTTTAAATTGACGAACAGACGCTTCAAAGCCATAGTTAAGGAACTTGGCAGCACGTTCGCCCAAAATATCACCATACTCCTCGGACTTCATAAACTCTTCTTTCTTGATGAGCCAGGATTCTTCGAGCTGAGCAGCCCGAGATAGTTTCTCCTGGTCAAGCTGTTCAGAAAGGGATTTCTTCTCTTCAGCCCGCAATGACTTCTCCTGTGAAAGTTGCTCTGAGAGGGATTTATTCTCTTCAGTCACAGACCTGAACTGCCCGGATAAAGTGGTGTTAGCTTCCTCAAGGTCGGCTAATTTCTTGTGCGCTTCCTCGAGAGCTTCCACTGTCTTATCCCGAGTAGCAACGGCAACAGAGTATCGTTCCTCCAGTAGCTTTATGGATTTCTTCATCTCCTCGCCGATACCTTCTAGCTGTTTGAGATGTTTCTGATTCTCCCCATCCGAGGATCTCATATATTGGAAGCGAGTCATAATCTCGCCGGCCATTAGATTGGTCTGCAAGAGAATAAATGAAGTTAATATACCGAAGATAAAAAGTTTATCAGATGCAAATGGATATAAGTTACCTGAGTGAGGGAAGTGGAAAAATCATTTATCAAGTTGCTGAAGGCCAATCCTCCGAGGTATTTACGGTCGGGAGAATTGGCCCAATTGCAAATAATAGAGTGAGAAATTTTGGGGTCTGGTTTTCTCAGAATGGGAACGTTGGGGGGATAAATCCAATCGGGTATATGATATCAGGAGGTTGGCCGAGAAGAGCTAGAACCACCAGGAGCAGGTTGAGAAACAGCTCGAGTTTGAAGAGGTGGACTAGCTCGGTGGGTAAGGGAGATTCGAGGAGAAGGAGTTTTCTTGGTAGGAGGAAGTTTAGAGGAAGAACCTTGGCCCTTGGGGGCCGCCCTCTTCAATGATCGAGGAATCAAGGCTTCCGCCTCAGGTACTTCAATCACCTCTTCGGGGGGAGCAGGTGTAACAGATGGGGGAGGATTTGTTCCAGTGGTCGGTTTAGTAGCCTTCTCTGGTACGGTAATTTTCTTCAGGCTAGCAGCAATCTTGGCTTTCAGCATCTTGGTTTCTGCAAGAAAGAAACATCATAGCAATTATTCAAGCATGTTAAAACAAAGTAAGCAAACAAAGTAAGATGCTCGGTAAATACTCACCGAGGGGCATTTTTAGGGAAACACCCTTAGGACTAAGCTGGAACAAATACAGCAGTCCGTCGTCAATCAGCTCCCCAAGGTTAAAACACTGATCGCCAAGTTTACGACGAACCGATAGATATGTTTCTCCCTCAAGTATCCCCTTGATCGACTTGCCCTTCGGTAAGTTTTCTTTCCACTCCATGGGACAATCCCAGGGTTGGAGTGGGCGAGCAAAGAAGAAAAATCTTTTCCAATTTTTTTTATGGAAGATGTGTAATTTTTCAGAAAACCCATCCCTGTTCGAGAAGAAAAGTAAAAAAGCCCGATCTCCTTTCGATTTAATTGAAAGAAACAATGAAAGAGTTCGGGAGTCGGAGAAAAGACAAAAAAGGATAAGACTATTTAGAAACCCGCCAACAATCGATAACTGTTGGGGAATAACTGACTTAGAGAGATGGCAAAATAGGAGGCAACATCTACAAAAAAAGGAGGGATAGGAAAACGAAGTCCCCCTCGGAGTTGGTCTATGTAGAAGGGAAAATAACCCTCGGGAGGCAGGTGGGGGCGAGATCCGGGAGGGGGAACAATAATAGATGTCCCCTCGGAAATCCCCCATTTAGTTTGGATACTGGATAGGTGCCGTTGTGATTTAATCCCTGATTCAAATATCTCAAACCAGGGAACGCGGGCTTTTATCAGGTCCTGCTCTGTCGCAGCCTGAAGCTCTTCTCTACGAGCATCGTGGGCTGACGACGAGCTGGAAGTCTCCTCACTATCAGAGGAAGAAGAATGTCGAGGAGAGGGACTCAGGATACCCTCCTCCTCGAACATGTCTATAGTTTTCGAATAATCGTCAGAAGAAGACATACTCGATGAATGGAAAGAAAATAAGTAGGAAGGAAAAGTTGGGGCTAGCTCGGAAGCAAATTGCAGTAAAGTAAGTTAAATCAACGAAATGAGCGAGTATTTATAGTGGGGGGCCACTTGAAAAGTCGTTAAATTGACACCGTTCAAAATAAATCCCATGAACGGTTATAGATGTGCCTCGGGAAACGAAACGTCGCAAGATTTTTGAAATTTTTAGGCGGGAAAATTAGGCGGTCAAAATACCCCGAACATGTCAGGATTTTACCCGAAGACAATAAACCAAGATTTCACTACTTTCATCTTGCTTTACTTTAGGGGGGTGAGGTGATGTCGTATGACATATTGATTTTCTCGGGTAAAATCCATTTATGAAGATACAAACTCTAAAAACGCCGAGCAGAAGTTAGACCGAAGAGATGGTTACCGAACACAGGATACTGATCAGCATATTATCGAGCATCCTTTACCCTCTTCGGGATTTTGGTCAAAGTGTAGCGGAAGACCCGGTCATAATTAAAACTAATTAACCGGCTGGGATTGAACGTGCATTAATGGGGCGGATTTCTCGGACACGCTTGGCTCCCATCAAGCCACGATCAAAGGACATCATGTTGCTGGTTTTCCGCGAGTTAGTTACTGAGGACAGCCCTATAAATACCCTTAGATAACCTCATAGCAAGGGTTGGATTTTTCTGGGCAAAAAGACTCCGAAGAGAGCAAACTTATGTCTGTTCGGTCCTTTTTGTTATTTCTCTAAAAATATTCGTGTAAGTCATTGAGCGATTATTTTTTGTGTCTAGAAAATCTTGTAAATCATCAATATTTATAGTGAAGTTTTATACTGGACTAGGTCCCGTGGTTTTTCTCTCAATTTGAGGGTTTTCCACGTAAAAAATCTTGGTGTGTTTATCGTTATTTTGCATTAACACGTTATTTTACCTTATAGTCAAAATCTCGAATCACATCATGTAGATATATATTATTTTTAGTTAAAAATTATTTCTTTTAAAAATAGTTAATATATATATAATAATTACAAAAAATAATATATTGTGAAAATTTAACTCTTTTAATATAAAATATACATGTTAAATAATGTTTATATTTTTCATGCTCAGCCTCTCCAAATTGAAAATCTTAGCTACGCCCCTGGATGGGGCACGACCTATAAACACTCTAATGTCTACAACTACTCTCTCATTTCACCCCTCAGCTGATAAAATGGATGCCACTCAATATTGCAAAGCTATTGGCGAGCTACAATATCTTTCACTAACTCGCATTTGACATAGCATTCACAGTTAATCGCATTGCCCAATTTTCTGCTAATCCTACTGTTGATCATTGGAGTGCTGTCAAACGTATATTACGATACCTCAAGGGCACCGTTAATCATGGCCTTCTTCTTCGTCGTGCCAACTCCACCACTCTTAATGGTTTTTCTGATACTGACTGGGCGAGCAATCGGCATGGCATGACTTCAACTTCTGAATATATTATTTTTCTTGGGCGAAATCCTATTGCTTGGAGTTCTCGCAAGCGGAAAGTCATGTCTCGTTCATCTACTGAGGCTAAATATTGTGCAATGGCTACAATCTCCTGTGAAGTCTGTTGGATACAAAATCTTTTCAGTGAACTTTTATTACCTATTCGGTGGCCACCGGTCATTCACTCTGATAATGTTAATGCTATACATCTCTCACTTCATCCGATTATGCATTCTCGCACCATATTTCCATTGATCTCCACTTCGTTCGTGAAGGTCTCATTCGTTATTGCTTGTATTAGTTCTCGGGATCAACTTGCCGATTTTTTGACAAAACCGTTTACTCGCATTCCATTTCAGCGATTATGTTCCAAAATTGCCATAGTCGATGGGACGCCAATTTTTGCGGGTGCGTGTTACCCAATCTGAAAATCTTGCAACCGAGATTTCCTCAAAGCATTTATGTTAGCAAATCTGGAAATCATGTAGCCGGGATTTGTTATAAATAAGCTTTTGTTAAATAAAGATTTTCAAAATGCCATGAAATATTAATTAGTTTTTGTTTAGACATTGAAAAACAAAAATCAATGTTTTATTTTTATTAATAAATTAAAAAACAGACATTTAAAACATGTAATTGTGTTTTGGAAGTAAAATGATAAATTTTGATGATATGAAATTTTCTCGAAGAAAAATAAAAACAAAATTTAAATTACTTTTTGTATAGCCCAATATATGCTGAACTTATTACGGTGTTGCGCGTTACACGTGTCCCCCTGAGTCCCCACTATTCTCGGATCAGTGTTGTGTGGTTTATACCTCTCATGGTTGGGGATGACAACGAACTCGGGTAAGAACCCAGGACATTTTGAAGAGAATTAGAGAAATTAATAAATATTTGATAGCTTAAATATAGTCTATAAGGTTTTAGAGATATTTGTTAAAGAAAGACATGAAATTTAATTATGAAACTCAATTTTTGTGCTTCAAAATTAATTTCTAGCTAATAAATGTTCGTGCGACAGGGTTAATCCGGCTTTTTATTGTAATGGGGTGGATCTCGGCTTTGGCTAAACCTACCTCGTTGTCATCCCATGGTAGTCTCTTGACGGAGGTTGTCCCCCTAAAAAAATTATGTATTATATATAAAATATTTATTATTTTACCCTAAAAATTTTAAAATCCTATATTTTAGCAAAAAAACCCTAAAAATTTGTCGACCCTCAATCTTAAATCTAGATTTTACAACAAATTAATGATATTTTTGAGCTAGTGGCATATAACCCGCTATGATTTGTCAAATAGGTAAAATACCCTCCTGTGATTTGAAAATATGCATTTTACACCCATGTGATTTATTAAATAGACAGTGTACTCCTTATGATTTGAAAATAGGCATTTTACACCCCTGCGATTTGTGAAAATAGACATTTTACCCTCTTATAGTTTGTGAATATGTGTAAAATACACCATACACATAGGGGTAAACTACATATTTTGTAAACTACAAGGGTGAAATGCCTATTTTACAAATCATAAGGGGGTAAAATGCCTATTTTCAAACTATATGGGGTAAACTGACTATTTTGTAAACCACAGGGGGGTAAAATTTATATTTTCAAACTATAGAGGGTAATACACCTATTTGTAAAACTATTTGGATAATCTGTCAAAAACCCGATATTTTCATCCAAGGTATATACTGCCCTAAATACACTATCCCGAGCCATACATATTTCCAGCGGACATAGGACGTCGTTTTTAGTTCAATTTATGAAATTACGACCATACTAGAATCCCTGCACGTGCAGAGGAATCCCGTTCCTGCACGTGCGGATGGACCCTTCCTCTAAATACGTTGGACTGTGCATCCCACTTGACAGGATTCTCCCCAATTCATAATTCCAAATTCTTCACTCCAGTTCCCCACGGCCAGAATCGAACACATATATATTAGCGGAAAATGGCAGCAATTACAGTTTTCAGAGGCGGTTCTCACTGCAGCTTGCCTCTGTTTCAAATTTCTCAGGTCAAGTTATACTTTGTGTGTGGTTTTTTTGTTTGTCCAGAATCTGGAAGTGATTGTTCGCTAATTTAAATTTTTCTGTGGTTACAGTTGCCTGTATCTATATGCATATCAGGTAATTCAACAAGGAAGCTTAAATATTGCCCTAAAAAGTTGGTTCTCATTGCTCGATATTCGCAGTCGCAGGATGCATTTACCTCTAGTCTTCAAGGTACTTTCCGTTATATATATTCATTAAAGGAAAACGAAATTGATATCATTATTTTGGAGGGGTGATGTTCGTGGACTTTATTCAGATATGTCTTGAATAAAATCTGGAATCACGAGGAGTTTGGAGTTGAAAATGTGGTTGTGCATTTATTTTGAATGGGTTAAATTTGTATTATTTATCCCCGACTTGTCAAATGAGGTCTACGAGTGTAATTGTCTTTGTTTCGACTTTCATCTGTGATTGGGTTGTGTAAGTTTTCATGCTATATGTATTGGCAGCTTAAGTCTAGAGTGTTTATAATAGAGCACAATACTTTTCTGTGTTCTAGTATAATGGAGCTCACATGGTTCCATCTTGCTGCAGGCCGCATTGAAAGGTTACCAAAACTCGTGGAGGATATAGTCCAGACATCCATAAATACAGGGCCTCGTGGAGCTCTCAGGCTCGCTCAAGGTATACAAGCAGTGATTGGTGTGGGTAGTGAGTGGCTGGCTGATGCATCAAAGGTATTGTTGACACATCAGTTTTTTTACTGTGGTATATATACATATTCGTTGGAAGTACTGGAAATACCTGATTCATTTTGTACTAGTTGTGAATCAATGTTTGGATTGATCTTGAGCATTTCAAAGATTAGCTAAAGCATGTCTGGCATGATTGTATGTGATTTCATCTGGATCTTCCTGGGTTCACCCTAATACAACATGTGCACGATAAGCCACTAGAAAATGTGTTATTGTAGTTATGAACATTCTTATTCCATGCGGGATGCAGTTACCCATATGTATCCAATTTGTTTGGAATCTATTCATGCATCCGATGAGTTTGGCTGTGACAATGGAAAAGTGATGTGTGTAATGTTGGCCTTATTTCTAATCTAATTGACCTCTAGCAATGACTATCATAACTCAGGAACCTGTGCTTGTTACTTTGTAGACAGCAAGCACTTCCACTGGATTACGAACTGAGATGCAGCTTGGATTATTATCACCCCTTTATCTGAGGAAATTATTTGAACGCATGGGAGCAACATATATTAAATTAGGTCAGGTAAGTAAAAAGTAGCCTTTTCATAATGTTTTCCTTCCTTCCTCCCTTCCTCCCTCCCCCCTCTCTCTGCCTGCGTGTGTGCGTGTGTGTGTATTCCGATACAAAGCTAAGAAGTCATAATCCGATTTTCATTCTCTGCTGTATCTACTTCCAGTTGCTCTTGCTAGCTTTTTGTGCTCCTTTTTCCAAATTTTTTTGCATCGAAAAATTAGTCACTTGCACCTGTTTTAATATTCAATCAGTTTATAGCATCTGCGCCTACGATATTTCCGCCAGAGTATGTCCAGGAGTTCCAATACTGCTTTGACAGAGCACCTCCGGTTCCTTTTCAAGAGATTCAAGCGATTTTGCGTGAGGAGTTGGGCAAACCAATTGATGCTGTCTTCGAGTATGTTGATCCTACCCCTATTGCATCTGCTTCCATAGCACAGGTTTGTGACTCTATGTTTCTTTTATGTGTCTTTTCGTCTGCAATAGTTGGAAAATATGGTGGTTCGTGTTTAAATCAAAGTAATGCCTTGAGCAGTATATTTTGATTTTCAGGTTCATGGTGCTAGGATAAGAAACACTGAAGAGGATGTAGTGATAAAGGTGCTAAAGCCAGGAATAGAAGATGTCCTTGTGGCAGATCTGAACTTTGTGTATATTGTTGCACGCATCTTGGAATTCTTGAGTCCTGGCCTGAGTCGAGCTTCTCTGGTATGTTTTGGTGATTTCTCCTTGGATGGCTTTATATATTTTCATTCAAGTGCAAGTACCTCCTGTTTATACTTAATGCTTTTCTAAATGACCCTAAAGACAACCTTGATCGTTAAAGTTTCTGACTAGGTCTCCTTGTACTACTCTTATCTAATTTGAACTAAATCATCTG
Organism: Haberlea rhodopensis; assembly: GCA_907163345.1. Classification (NCBI taxonomy): domain Eukaryota; kingdom Viridiplantae; phylum Streptophyta; class Magnoliopsida; order Lamiales; family Gesneriaceae; genus Haberlea; species Haberlea rhodopensis. Next base: position 4,605,448 of record CAJQUN010000002.1, read on the forward strand.
AAATTATATTTCGTTCGTCCCTTTGCCACTAAGGTTGAGGGTTTATGGCTTTCAGTGAATCAAGCACATGACTTATTGGAAATCATGTTCTTTTTATAGAAGATCTGTCAAGTGTAGTGATGTGAGATATTTCCGAATATTTTATCATACAAGTGCTATCACGATTTTTTACATTTTCCTGGATTTCTTCCATTCATAAGAATTTCTTTTTCCATAATATTGCCTCAAGTTTTCATGTGATACATAAGCTTGAATAATAGGTTGCTATTGTCAAAGATATAAGGGAGTCGATGCTTGATGAAGTCGACTTTAAGAAGGAAGCTGCAAATGTTGAGTCTTTCAGGAAATATCTCGAAGCGATGGGACTGACCAGGCAAGCTACTGCTCCAAAAGTATACCAACAGCATACTAGTAGACGGGTTCTCACAATGGAGAGGCTCTATGGAGTCCCTCTCACAGATTTGAATTCCATAAGCACACTTGTGTCAGATCCAGAGATTAGTCTAATAACGGCCTTGAATGTGTGGTAGGTCTCATGTCATTACTTGAATTTTTCTCAAAATTTTTATTCAGTATAGGAACTGAAATAGTTACGTATGATTGTGCATACAATTTCATAGGTTTGGTAGCTTGCTTGCCTGTGAAACATTTCACGCAGATGTACATGCTGGCAACTTATGGTTACTGCGTGATGGTCGTATTGGCTTTCTAGACTTTGGTATGCTTAGTTTATTCTTTTTATGTTTCTTTATATTTCTGGTGATGATCCTTTTTAAGTCATAAGAATTTAATTCTTGATTTTCCTTTATTTGTTTGCGTAGCATTGTTGCTCTTGTGGACACCATTGCACGTTAAAAACCTTCACTAGAAACTTAAGCCAATAGTTTGTTGGTTACCATTTTAAGAATTCATTGGATTTTCCGCTTGATTAAGATTTTGTTTACTGTCTTTGTAAATCTTATCATCACTTGTTTTATGGTCATTTCTTGCTAGATTATCAATTCATTCCTTTGTGCCTTCCTGACAAATAGTTCATCTAGATTAAGTAGACATACTTCATGACGTTCTGCACAAAATGTTACTTCTGGAGATTCCACTTGCAGTCACACAATGCTCTCTAATGTAAATGGTTTGCAATATTTACAAATATAGGAATTGTTGGACGGATTTCCCCGAAAACATGGGCTGCAATGGAAGTATTTCTGGCATCAATATCAACTGAAGAATATGACGCCATGGCTTCTTCATTGATTGAGATGGGTGCTACAGACAAAGATGTGGATTCAAAGGCCTTTGCAAGAGATTTAAAAATGATATTTTCCTCTATACAGGCAAGAACTTACGTTGTAACATCATTTTTATCTGGACTCTGCTAATACCTGTTTTACATTTCTCTCAAGTCATTTTGTTTCTTTTTCTTTTCCTTTTTCTTTTTCTTTTTTAAAAGGAGCATCATGGACGATTCTTACTGACCCTAATTTCTTGTTACATTGAAGACTTTTAAGCTTATTAATTTAAAATACTAATTTAACGATTGTGAAAAAACAATTGTGTTAAAGGTTACTCATGGTTCCATTTTTTTCCAGTCGTTGACTAATGAAATGAAGTATGTTGAAAAATCAGTCTTTGGAGAGAAGGTGGTGCTTTTTTATTTCTTATAATTTTCAACTCATGCATTGTGGCATATATTTGTTCAGGATTTGGATACAGAGATTGTTGTTGCTACAGCCAGAGAACCGAACAGAAATGCGACAGCTGTTTCAGCCAATCTTCTTGTTGATGACAGGCAAATGAATGCACTGTTTCTTGATGTGGTAAGGTGTTTACTTTTTCTGTGAATGCTTACTTGCTTAATTTAGACATTTATACTCCAATTGATCCATAGAAAATGTAGCAAAATGAGGACAAGGGTTATTGGTCTACAATTATACAGCTACTGCCATAGAGTCAAAAAGAGACAATTTGGTTCCAACAGACAATGACGTAACAAAAAAATTTAGGCTCCTTTTAATTCCACAGAAAATGGAGGTAAGGTAAATGTTGCAAGTTCTCTGGATTTTTAATATATTTTAGTACAACCAATGAGTCAAAAAAAATATCCATCTATCCATTTTCCATAAATCAAATGAAAGCACTGTTAACTCTTCGGAAGAAGAAAGAAACTGAGAACAAAACGATCCGTATCCCACTGCTTAAGTAATTTTTTGTGCCACCAAACAGTAAAAAAGTATCTCCTCACTTCCCAGTTCGCTTAAGTTTTGACGGACCTCTGTTTGATTTCATGGAAATTGGATCAAAATCATGAAAAATAAGGAAAATAGTTTTCTGATTTTCACAGGTAAAGATTATTCAATTTTTTTCTCTACTGTAACTAGGTAATTGAAAAGTCGTATCTTCATTTATTTTACGCATTTTACCTCATGATTCATGAAATTATATGAAGCCTCAATGCATATTATTTTGTTTACTTTTCTATGCAATAGGTTAGAGTTAGTGAATCTTATGGGCTGAAATTTCCTCGAGAATTTGCACTTCTCATGAAGCAGCTTCTTTATTTTGATCGGTACACACGACTGCTAGCTCCCAATATGAACATGTTACGGGATCAGAGGATCACCATTGTTTCAAATCAGAAAAGCAGAAGCAGTTACCCGTGAGGCCTATTTTAGCGGGTGCATCAATTTTTTCTCATAGATTTGCATGTTGGATGTACAGTATATAGAACCTACCCACCTCTCTCTGTTTCCTGAGGAGCATATAGATAGAACCTGTAAGATGTAAATGAGAATGCAGATGTATGGTAAAAAAGCTTGATGATAGCTGTATTTTTTATCCTGTTATCCTTGTGGTGTCTTATATAATACTAGCAGACGACGCACACGCGTTGCGTGTGTAACGTAATATATAAGGCATACGAATTGATATGTGTAAATTCAAATTAGAATTTACGAGTGTGCAAAAATGGGAGACAACGGTTTTTTTCTCTTTCTTTGAGAGGAATCTGATCAGGATGAATGAGAAGAATGAAAATTAAGATAAATGAAATTATATTCTTAACATTTTACTCTGCCTTTTCTTCAATTAAGTTGAAGGATATTTTTGGAAATTCATACTGTCATACCAACGTTGGGAAAATTTGCTCCGTATCATAAAGTTCACAATGCATTTTCCGGACCTTTGGAGGGGGTAGTTTGAGAATTCAAATTTGTCATACCAAGGACGTTAGTATAGAAGGCTTATGCATTATAATACAGTAACCTTTGAAAGGGGTAGTTTGGTAAATTCAAATTTGACATACCAAGGTAGTTAGTATACGGGGTTTAGGCATTATAAGATAATAATAATAATAATAATAATAAGATATTTAGTGCTATATCGGGTGGATTTGCCACGTTGGCATAACACTTGTTATGCTACAAGCTTTTTAATATGTGGCAGGTGTTTAAATTAACATAAACACGATAAGGATCTCGGACGTTGATAGAAATCTGTCACTAAATAATCTCTTTGATCTCTATTGAATTATATCATGGCAAGTCCCGGTCCCAAATGCTAAATTGTATGTAAATCTCGTGGTGGTGCCATATTATTTTTTTGTGTGTGTGATAGATAGGTAGATGGTATACGTCATTTTTATCCTCAAATGTAAATATGCTCCAGATCTCACGCACGCTGGATATAATTATATTTTTAAAAGGAATTTTTTTTTGTATTGGGACAAATCTCCTCAAGTGATTTACCATAAAGTTTAAACATGTAAAACCAACAGGAGACAAATTAAGAATCTTGATAAGGTGCAATGAAGAATCTGTATTTCGGATCAAAGAAAAAAGAATCTTAATGATCAGCAAAATTCCTGCTTGGTCCCAAATAAGGCAAGGCACAAAAATTGAACTGTCAAGAATAAAAAATATGCATGAACTTAATTCACAAAAGCATGCAACGCATTAGTAATGGCAGCATTGATAATCCAAACAGGGGAATGAGTAAACTGCAACACAGAACAATTCACAAGTAAAAACAGGGAAGAATATCCAAACAGATGTTCAGGCATAAAGCTTATACGAGGCTGAGATCTTTTGAACTTCATGAAGGAGATATCAAACTGTAGGCTTCCTGCGTCCGAGTAACGCGCTTGCGAGTTCTTTATACCCGCATCTGTAATGCTCAATTGCAAAGCATAGCTGCCGTATAGCCTCCCTTTTCTCTTCAGCTCCATCTGTGATCAAGATTCTCTGCTGTCCCACCTCTTTCTGTAATTCCTCGATTCTTGATTCAAGTTCTGCTGTTAGCTTTTTTGCTGTTTCAGAATCTGCATATAGCCTCGGGTTCTCAGATTGAAGGTGATGTACATTGGACTCTAATTGTTGAATTTCATAGTTGCGAGAACTTAGGTCAGCTTTTAGTGAATGTAACTTGGCATTGACCCCATCTTTCTCGGACATAAGCATGTCGTATCTCAGTTTCAACCCATCAAGATCTTCCTCCAATCTGTCTATGAATAAGTTTTGCTTATATAGCTCGGCCTTCAAACGTTCAACATCACCTTGCCTATTGATTTCCTGTGCTTCTTGCAATTTTTCCTTCTCTATTACCTCAGCTTCGCATTTCTTGATCTCTTCTAATAATGATTTACATTGCATTTGCAACTCTTCGGTTTTTGCATCATGGAAGGTCAGGAGTTCCGACATATTAGAAATACGAGTCTCTAGTTTGGATTTCTCAATAGCTAAATTTTCAATTACGTTTTGCAGTTCCACGCTAAGTTTCTGTATCTCAAGATCACGTTCTAATAACTCTTCTGTATACTCTGTTACCTCTTCCTGCAAATCCATGACTTGCCTTTTCTGTGACTCTAATTCGGCTTCCAATTCAGTTATTTCCCTTTGAAGCTTTAAAGCCTCTGTGTTTTCCATTTCACTTCGAGCCTCGTATAACTTAATCTGACTCTTAGCTGACACGAGCTCAGCTTCCAAATTATCCATTATGGCAGTGATTGATTCCTTCTTCTGCAACTCGGTCTTCAATTTGGCGATTTCATCTTCTAAAAATTGAAGCTTTTGGTTAGAGACCTTTACCTCTTGTTCATAGTCTGAGATTTGCTTCAGTAGCATTTTATGTTCCGGGCTTTCTCTGCCTTCTATGTTGTTGTATGCATATTCCTGCTGGATCATAACTACTGTGTCCATCTTCGAAAGGTTAGCTTCCATGCTCAGAGATTTATGTTTCATCAATTTGCCAGAAGGAAGTGAACTCAACTGCATATTAGGAGATGAATTGAAAGATTCTGAATCAGAATCCGACGACAACAATGAAGATTCAAAGCCGTCATTTCGAGATGAATCAGAAATTCCACCACCAGAGCTAACAGACAAGTCAGAATCAACACCTTGGCCTTGAAATTTTTGCTTTCCCTGACTCTGAACTGGTGTAATCAAAGAGAGACATTGATGGGAACCAAACTGGTCTTGATCACGCAATATTTCAGTTAATTTTGCATAGCGGTCAGCAAGCAAATGGTGCCTGAGGGAGATTTCCTTGATATGAGCAATTAACTCAGGCTGCTTCATATGATTGTCAACCTTCTCCAAAGAAAGATCATTATTGTCTTCAGTCAACACTAGCAATTCTTTGACCCTCTGATCTACAACTGCAACAATGAAGCTGTTTAGAATATTATCTTATGACTATGAGGCGTTCCCATCATTTCTTTGGAATTTTTTCTTTCGAAACAGGGTGAATACTCTCTTTTTGTTGTAGTAGTGATGATCGTGCGTACTCATTTGTATAAACAAAAAACAGAACTTCAAATGATCATTTATCAAATCATTCAACTGGCTTTGTAAAGACCCAAGGATTGCATGGTATGTCCCACCCCAATTCAGGTGGGTGAGTGAAAAATAAAAAGATGATGAAAACTTTCTATGGATGCGTACCATTGACATTTTCTGCAAGCCAAATAGAGTTCTCCAGGCAAATATTGCAATCCCACCTTGGTGAATCCGACGACCTCTTCACCTCATTTGCCATATGTAAATTGCCTGAATCAAGATATATAAATGGAGGAACCAGCATCTAACAGAACGTTAGCGGCAGCATTTACAGGAGTAAATAAATCAAATATATATTTATTTTTGTTTTAGAAACATAGAATTATAAGCATAGATATTAAGTATCTAAGAAATTATTAGATAGAATTATTTTAAACTTATGATTATTTTAAATTTAGATATAAAAATAGACTATTTTTAGAAATTAAAAAATAGTTTGTGAAAGTAATGATGATGCTCATAGATGTGAAAAGAAAAGGAAAATATATTTTAGAAAAAGAGAATAATATTAAATCATGATACTTGTTCTAATCTTGGGGCATGGAGAATGTTTAGTGAAGACAGACAAACAAGGGCTAACCTTTCTCCGCACCGTTTTCCCCTTAAGAGGTTCGACAACGTTTCTAAGGTTTTATTTTCTTTTTCTTTTTTTTTTTTATATTTGGGGAGGGAGGTGTACACAGATCGTCAAAAACAGAACTTTTGAGGAGTTAAGCTGTGTGTAGGTTGTCAGTGAGGTGGAAGACTCAATATCTAAGTAAATATGTAATAAACTCACAATCAACCAAACAAATTCAAAATTTCCCACAAACCAACGTGTTCTTCATGATTCGAGCATGCTTGCAAATCAAGTTGTACAAACACATTTCAACTAATTAATAAACTAAAGCAAGAGAGCACAAATCAGAACAAAATTACAGCAAAGAAGCAACAAAATCCATTATGTTGCGGCAAATATGTTCAAAAATTGAAATGTCGGAGGATCTATGATCTGACCTAAAAAATTTAGCTGTGATTGAAAGCCTGTTAAGTAAAAAAAGGAAATCAGAAAATGTGAATCGGAAGTCGAGAGCGTAAATCGGAATGAGATTACATCAGCTAAGCAACTAAACCAAGTACTGTCTCTACAACAAAATGTTACAAAAAGATAAAAATGTGAGAAGCTGTGAACTAAAACTGAAAGACTGATAAAATTTACCTGAAATTGGAGGCCAATTAACCTAAAATCAATGGAGAGAAGCAGGAAACAGAATCGAGTGCTTGCAAGTTGAGATGGATAATGAATTACAGCTAGGGAGAGAAGGAAAGTTGGGATTTGTGTTGATAATAATTGAAAGGATACAAGAAGAAAAAAGATGAGAGAGAAGACAATTGAGAATGACTCATTTCTAAGCAAGAGAGAGGCTTTTTGGGGGCAGCGTGTTTCCCGCCTTTTGGTTTCAAATTATCCTTTGCCATTTTTGCACTTCCAATATAGTGTAATTTAAGTTATATTCCAATGTATTAAAAAAATCAGTTGTGATATTTTAATTTTAATTAAATGTAAATGTGAAATTTTAAGATATAGGGGTGTTTGTGATTGCTTTTCAAATGGCTTACCTATTTTTCAGACAAAAAAAAACAGATTTGATTGTTTTATTTCATTGATTCTCTACAAATAAGTAAGTAAAAGCAGAAACATGTCATGGTATGTTTTCCACTACTTTAACTTTTGTGTTGGCAATTTTGTATTAATTTTAAGTTTATTAAACTGTTTTTTTTTAATTTTAATAGCAAATACCGATTGTTTTTACTTAACGATATTTTTTTCAACTTTTTAAACAAAAACAACATAAAAGTACTTTGAATAAGCAATCGCAAACACCCACATAGTTGGATATGTCAGTTAGGAATTATCCTAAATTTGTTTTTTAAAACATATGTATTTATGGAAGTGATTTATAATTGTTTTTTTAGCAAAATAGTCGATATTCCGTTTAATACTAATAAAATTGTATAAATTTTGGTCCTTTTTTTTTAGCAAAAATTTGAAAAGAAAACTGATAGCAAAATTTTATTTTAGTCGAGTAAGAAACTTGAATTTTAAGATAAACAGTTATGATTGTACCAACTTCATTTTTACTATATAATTATTTTTGTGAGATTAAAAAATAATTTGTGAATTTAAATATATTTTAAACTTGAATATTCCTATGATGCTATCAACTTCTTCTTATCCATTATGTTGAAATGCAATAATTGTCCATGTTTGGAGAGCGATCGAAGTGTAGTGTTTGGGATGCTCTATAGTTCAAATATTAGAGTTGCACTGTTACCACCAGCTATATTTTTTGGTAAAGTGACATACGCTCGGTCCTACAATTGAAATTAGAGTTAAAGTCACATGTACAGTCCATGAGTTACAATGTAGTGCAATTAGTGAGAGGAAGATACTTGGAGTGCAATAATTGTTCATGTTTAGAGTTGCACTATTACCACCAGCTACATTTTTTAGTAAAACGACAAGCACTCGGTCCTGCAATTAGTATCAGAGTCAAGTCACGTGTTCAATTCACATGAATTGTAAGGTATCGCAATTATTTGAAGGGAGATTGTTAAAACGCAATAATTATTAATGTTTTGAAAGCGACCGAAGCGTAGGATGATCTGCAGTTTAAAGATTATAGCTACATCAATACCATCAATTATAGTTTTTTTGTCAAACGACAAGTACCCTGTCTTACAGATTAAGGTAGGTGTGCTAGCCAACAATCTTTAATCAAGTTCCCATTTGATTTTTAAATGTTTTCCTCAAAATCTTTAAATATAAATATGAAATATTGGTTCATGTAATGACAATTGTTTATTTTAATGATAATAAAACAGCATTTGTAAGTTTTTTCCTGTTTCCGGCCTTCACGGGCTTGGAAATGGTATTTTTCTCTCTTTTGGCTGTGGATTTGGTGGGGGTTTTCGGGGGAAGTTTGGGGAAAGGAGGACGACGTGGTATTGTCGCTGGTTTAGGTGGTGGAGATGGAAGTGGCTTTGATCGGGAAACAAGATTTTGGGGTGCAGGTGGCTTGGAGTAGTGGCTGGTGGTGGTCATACTCTTGCTGGAGGTATTGGTGGCAAGGGTGGTTAAGGTGGTGGTGGACTGGAAGTTTCGGCTTTTGTTGCACGGCAACCTCGCCTCCCGTTCATGGGTGGGTTTTGTTGGAATGCTCGGCGACTGGAGATTTTCGAGCGTTCCTTTGCTCAAGACCTTTGTTTTGGGCGCTTTCTCCATTTTTGATAACAATCTCTCCTAATTGTTTTTATTATTTTGTTGTTGTTGTGTGTGTTATATTATGTTGTTTTACCTTGGAGATTTTGTCTTGCATGCCATTTTGTTTTACACTTACTTCAATTGGTAATCTCTTAGGTTGAGCTCTTGTTTGTGTCTTGGTTGGGATACATTTTGGCCTTTTGGCGTTGTGATCGCTATTTATTTAAACAGAGAATTCTAGTATAGTGATTATACCGCAAGTATACGGTGTCAAGTTTTAGTATAGTAGATTTTAAGAAAAGGTTGTCGAACCCACAGAGACTAGAAAATAAATACCAAACTCCAATAGTATATTTAGCCTACGATAATTAGTGACGAATATTATACTAATTTGACTAAAAACTCGATATCCAACCCAAACAAGTAGTAAAGAATATAAATCAGTAGAGACAATTATCAAGACTTCGGTTCACCCATGTAATCCCCTATAATTCGCCTATTAGTAAAGATTTAAATTCAAACGTACCAAGGTGACGAGTGTTCCTAATGCACTTGTTATACTTTGGTCAAGCTATAACAAATCTAAATATTAAGATGCAACAAGGCAATGGTCATGCACTTATTTAACATTTAATATTGTATGATGCTTTATGAAAACTTCTAGCCTTCGATTTTGGTAAATATATTGCTATCACGCGTGTATTTGACTTTATCTCTCGACCTCAGTCTGAAATCCACGGCTTAATTTACTATATCGTATTCCAACATCGTGTGGTCAAGTCATTAAATAATCATTCAAGGGTGATTAATCCCTTAAAAGCATTAACAACAACAAATTATGCAAATTGAATTATAAGAATCAATCAAAAACCTTAAATTGAATTATGGGTTTAAACATGGGATCTCTTAGTCTTGACAACAAAACTTAGTCAACCATTCAAATAACAATGTAAAATTATGTTTTGCAACAAATTAAACATTAAGAATCTGAAAATAAAAGAAGAACAAAGTTTAGAAATATTAAAGAACGCTAGAAGATGACTCCTTGAGCTGCTGCGTCATCCCGTCTCTCCCGATCCGGCTTTATCTTCAATAGTTGTGATGGTATGGACGAAGGTTCGGGATGTAGTATGGTGGAGGCTAATGTTAGGGTGAATAATGAGCCAAAAGTCCTCTAAAAATGTCCAAGTCATTCATTTTATAGTGGATGAATAGTTTTCCAATGTTTGGACACAAACTATCCAACAAGGAAACAAAGCTCGATTTTTCCACGACTGACAATCGATCGCGGTGTATTGCCGATTGATCCCAAAACATTCTGCCTTTTATTTTTCAAAGTCTGAATATCCACGATCGATCGCCGAGAAATGACGATCGATCGGCAAAAGTTTATGGACAACGACGATCGATCACTGAGTTCATGCTGATCGATCGCGAAATTATAATTTTGTTGCTCAATTTACGTAAATGCGCGATCGATCGGTGTGAACTCCAAGATCGATCGCCAACTTTGAACTATTTTAAACTTGAGATTTCGTTCATTCTTTCAACGTGTTTGCTCGGTTTGGTTCTTTTTCATCATTATTAGCTCATTTCTTCCACTTTTATGCACTTAGACCTTTATTCCTGAAACATACAAATATATACAAAAACGTAATATCGTCCAGGAATCACTACAAAAACCACTATAAAATCATAGTAAAATAATTGTAAAAATCACAATTATCACGTTGGTGTTGTTATGGGTCATTGCTTGTGGTTTTTTCCTGGTTTACTTTAGGGTCATTTTGGTGGTGGTATCGTAGTGTTGTGCTTCATCGTTGCTAGGTATTGGATTGATTTTGACAGGTCTCCCATTTATCCTTTTGTGTGCCTTCCGAGTTCATGGAATACAGGTTCGTCCTTCGACTTTATTGTGGTCTGCTTTGGTTGAGGGGACCGATTGGCTCAGGTGGTCCCTGCCCAGTTAGTGATCTCGCATTTATGTTACAATGCACTACCCTATGGGTTTTAAATAACCTTTACATGTATGCTTACTGGTCATGCATGGCACTTGTGTCTCTAGTTCTATTGCATTTTTTGTGTTTTATTTTCTGGTGTTTGCATGTATGCTTTATTCTAAAAAAACACATATCAACAATTATTAATATTTCAATATATCATCTCACAGCAATATCCAAATACAACTACATTGATAATTCAAGTAGGCATATGTACAAATTTGGGGAAAATGTTTGAAAGTATTCATCACATTTATTTTGTAGCATGCAGCTGCTAACGGGGGTGGAGCCACGTTGATGTGAGTGTCACTTGCAAAAAAAATGTAGCACCCTAAATATATATATATATATTTTTTTATAAAAATTGTTACCCTTCAAAATTACAGTTTGTCACTCAAACATTATATTTTAACCAACTACATTTTTTTTACACTCTATTTTTATGTTAATATTTTTTTGTGTTATACACATGACACCGACTGTCAGTATTAAAAACTGGTCTAATGTATCAAAAGGGATAGAAAAAATTTGATTTGATGAGAGAATATTGTGTCCCTCGAAAATACACAAAACTATAAAAAAAAAAGTTTGTCTAAAAAATTAATAATACACAATTATTAGGGGCATTTTAGGTATAGGAAAAATATGTGTGACATCCCACCATAATTTAAAGTAACACCCAGGCGTTAAAGATCCCAACTATTCTATACTATGATGCATTATATTAATATTTAAAATTTCTTTATTATTGGACCCTTGATTTGTGCCTCAAATTCAATTTCATCTATTTCCATGTATTATAGAATTTAAGCCAATGTCATTCACAAATCCAAATTTTCTACATGAATGACAAATGTTTTAATTAAGATTACAATTGGAAGCCCATAATGGGGTGGCCTAATTGACATAGTAGATGAACATGCATGCTTTTGATTATGAGTTCAATTACTCATACCAAGACTTTATTTGTCGAATATGTCACATCAGGCTTGCCAATGCATTTTACATGCATGAGTCATTTAACGGGCAAATGTGTGTTATGGGCCACCAGTTTTTTCGGCTCGGGTATTGATACACCACAATATTTTTAGCTTAACCCTTAATATATGAGTATATTATTAACTGAACAATGATAGAAGGCTAAAGCTTAAAAGCCCAAATTGTGAAGACCCGAAAAATTTGCATTACCTCAATCATGTTAGTCATTCAATGGACGTTGTCATTAGTCATTCAATGGACGTTGTCATTAGTCATTCAATGACATTTAAGTGTCCAACCAAAGTCTTGCCACCATTAAAATTCATTCAACCACCATTCAATCCCATTTAATGACATTTAGTATCTTGCTCAAATTGTGTCATTAAAGGGCATAAGTTTTGGTATTGGTCAAATAATTCTCCTACATTAAACACTCAAAATCATTTATTCATTTGGCCTCATTTAATTGATTCATTCAAGTGCCATGCCCAAATCTTGGTATCCATTTAATTGCATGATCAAATCATAACATTACCATTCAATTGTCTTATTCAATCATATGACCAAAGTTTAGGGATCCAAATTAAAATCCTCCTACATTGAATCACCTTACTCCTAATTGTATTCCCACTTAATTGCCACACCATTAGCATCCAATTATCATAATATCATACATCCATGACTTGCTTGACTTGACTCAATTTAGGGGATTTCTTTGGCCAAGGTTAATGGATGATTATCCAACTCTTCTACTATAAGAAAGAAAATTATATTCCACCTATGGGCTCTTTTCGAAAATCCTCTCACACCACACACACACATTTCGAAATTTTCAAGGAAGAAAGGAAGGGATTTTTCATCATTTCTCAACCCGAATCTCATATCAACATGCTTCAATTATCCAACGACTGTAAGTGAGTTTTTGCTATGAATATCATTTCGTTTTTGAAACTCTATATATGTGTTAAAACTTCAGTTGAACACGAAAATGTATTTTAAAGATGATATTATGAAAGTTTATGAGAAATGCGCATCGAAAGTCGAAGGCTCTGCGGGGGAAAGTGCTACGTGTGTAGGAGTCACCACTTGATTCGGCGGGGCAAAGTGCTACATGATGTGGGCGTGCCACATGCATGTGAGTCACCCTTGATCCTTAAGAGCAAAGTGCTATGCCACGGGAGCCACCTCTTAATCCTAAGAAGGAGATTATGTGATTATGTGTTTATGTGATGAGGCTCTAGTGTGAACAATTATGAGTATGTGAATCGATCTACTATGTGTTTGATAAAGAGTTATCCGGAAGCTTTATATGTATATTTTATCATGTTCAACTGGCCCCTGCTTGCTGAGTATTTTCCCAAATACTCACCCCTTACCACCCCTCCCCAGTTAAGGACGAAGAATAGGTTGAAGACAAAGAACAAGACCAATTTTGGACTGGTGATCTACCAAGGAGATTCAAGATTTTATTACGTTACGTTTCCGCCACTATGTTTAGATCTAATGTGCTTTTTGAACAACTTATTCAAGTTGATTACAGTTGTAAAGACGATTATTATTTTCAATGGAATAAATAGACAGATTTTTATCATAGGTCTGTACACGAGGCTTGTTGATTTTGAATTAATATTTGGAATCAACGCTGGTGTCATGCTCTCCGGTCTCGGGGCGTGACACAAATCCAAAGTCTTAAAAATTTGCAAAACCTAAATCGGCTAGACATTTAACAGATTAAGAAATAACAATTTTTAACTCATCCGAATTGCAGTTTCTACTGCAACCACAAAGCGAACTTTTTTGGGATGAAACTCATCAAGATACCACTTTGCAATAAAATATAAAAATGAGTTCTAACTTATGTTGAGAGAGTTTGTCCTTATCATTGATATAAAGTTAATTATCAGCGAGTTTTATATTTTAAAGAATCTCAGGAATATTTTAATATGTTCTTACTGTATAATTTTAATTCATTCTATTTTTGTTTGTCAAGCTAATATAATATATTGCATATGATTTTTATGTTCCAAAAATTTTAACCCAACAAATGAAAAGTTTTCTGGCTACAACCCTGTTTTATATGGTTGGTGTGGTTTTAGCTCAAGGGTTTACCTAGTGCTGCATCCAAAAGTTAGCAGTTACAGGCTCTTCATAAAAAAATTAAAAAAAAATATTACAACTGGAACATACTATTATGAAGCAGAATACTTCACCATGTGATTTAATCATAAGTATACGATTATACACTTGAGCCATGTCTAATATTATCGAAATTTTTTTAATCTGCTCTATTAAATTTCAGATTATTATTTTTGTTTAGTGCATTCAATTTCGTAATATGTCAAAACTATATAATTGTAAATAAGTTTATTTTTATTAATATTACAATTATTTAGATATAAAACAAGTGTGCTAAGTCAGTTTTATTCGAAATTAACAACGTTAGGTAGCCTTTTCCTACATCTAGAAGAACTCTACTTTCCAAAGGAAATCAATCTCGGTAGACTCTCAGAGCCAATCAAGCCACGACACGTACGCATCGTGCCACGAGTAACCCATTACACCACGGAGATTTTTGGTTAAAAGGAAAGCGGCCACGCAACAGTTTTTTTTCTTTCTCACTTCTCGCCCACCTGCAATCTTTTTGTGCTGCCTTCGCGGATTTCCTCAAGGTAAAATCTAATCACAAAAGTATAATCTTTTTTAATTGTGTTTTAGTATTTAATTCAAGTTCTTTATTTAAGAATTTTTATGGGTTTGAGCTATTTGGTTGTAAGGTATTTGTTCATAGATTTGATTTGGTTTTGTTTCTGATGTTTTTATGTTCTTTTCATGTGTTTTAGCGGTTGATTATTGTTGGATTTCTGGGCTTCTTGTGCTTTTACTATGTATCAATTGATGCATTGAACAAATTTGATTTTCTTGGATTTTGCCCTTCTATTTTCTCGACGGGTTTTTTTATTTTTATTTTTGCTGATTGTTGGTTGAAGTTTGTTTTCGGACTAAACCTTGGATTATCGTCGCTGTACGATGTTTATGGTTTATTTGAGGAATTTATTATTGATTGTGTTTTTTTTACCTTAACTTGATCCCTTTGTAATGGTTCAAAAGATGCCGGATCTAGGAAAACAATTCAGGGGCGATCTCCTGTTTGTTGGTGGAAATCCAACATTTTTAGAATAATTATACATACAGCTTAAAACGTTTATATTTGTGCCGTTGATCTTGTGATTATAAAAAAAGATTCATTTCCACAACACTAGCCTACCATTGGTCTTACAAATTCTTTCTTGATACTGAGTGTTTATTTTGTATAAATTTGGATGGTTTGTGCTTGCTCAAGTAAACAACTACTTCGTACTGAATTACAGCCCAGATTACCTGATCTTCATGAATTCAAGAATCTCTTCTGGATCCATCGTTTCCTGTCGACTGGGAAGCAAGAGCAACATCTTTTTCTGGATTTCAGTCTGCCTCTTCCCTAGATTTCTTGGAACACCAGTTTCATTTGTGAACTATTTACTGTTCAAGGCTATTGTCAGGGGTCCTTCATCACTTCTTCTGATTTAGACTCTTGGTGGAAGCCTCAATTTAGACATCAATCATACCTTCTTCTTCATATCTGGCATCATGGTTGCCTCACAACCATCGAAGTTAGCTGGGACCAAATTGTTGATGCCAAATCAGAATCATGTGCTTCCGGCTGCGGAGGCCCTGGATGCCCTTTTGCTGGATGACTTGGATTTTTCTGATGTTTTTGGCCCTACACCAACACTTACGATTCTCCCTCAAATATCTGAAGATTCGGAAGATTTTCATGTCCCACCTAAAGTGACTCAATCAGTTCAGGATGAACCAGAAGTGATCTACCGTAGATCCCATTCCTTTGTTGGACCTACGACTCATTTAAGCCAACTATCGAATATTGGAAATTTCACATTGCATGAGAAAGAAGACTTACTAGAAAACGAAGATGACATTGACAACGATGTTCAAGAGGAATTTTTCGAATGTTTTCCCAAAAATATTGTTTTGGAGATGCCAACGTTTCAAGTTGACGGAGATTTAGTGAAAACTGTTGGGCTTGAGGACTTTGAAATTTTGAAAGTTGTTGGCCAAGGTGCATTTGGAAAAGTGTACCAGGTGAGGAAGACTGGTTCATCGGAAATCTTCGCAATGAAGGTGATGCGGAAAGATAAGATTGTCGAGAAAAATCATGAAGAGTACATGAAAGCGGAGAGGGATATAATGGCAAAGATTGATCATCCTTTCATCGTCCAACTTAGATACTCTTTTCAGGTATTCTTCCGTGAGTTCATTCGTTTGAACCAAGGGTTATTGGAGTTTATTTTATGGAGCTCGATTTTAATTTGGATCTCTTTACTGGGTGCAGACTAAATATAGATTGTACCTCATTCTTGATTTCGTTAATGGAGGTCATCTTTTCTTTCAACTCCATCATCACGGCCTATTCCGGGAGGATTTGGCACGCATCTATACTGCTGAGATGATTTCTGCCGTTGCTCACCTCCATGCTAATGGCATAATGCATAGGGATCTAAAGCCTGAGAATATTCTTCTGGATGCAGAGGGCCATGTAAGGATTTCTACTTCTTTATTTCTCTCGATTTGTATTATACTCGTGCATTGTATTTGCATGTAAAAACTGAATCAAGTAAACGTCCTATGATGTTTTTTGCGCAGGGTTGACTAGCACTAGAAAGATGTTTTTTTTAACACGATCTCAAGCCTTTGCTTATTAGATTTTATTGTTTCTGTTTAAATACAGGCGATGTTAACTGATTTGGTCTAGCGAAACAATTTGACGATAAAGCTAGATCGAACTCATTGTGTGGAACGCTGGAGTACATGGCACCTGAAATTGTTCTTGGCAAAGGTCATGATAAAGCAGCAGACTGGTGGAGTCTGGGAATCATCTTGTACGAAATGTTGACCGGGAAGGTTAGTTGAAGCCCATATAGTTAATTTTTAACCCTTATACTTGAAAAAAATAATGAATTTTTAAATTATGATTAATTGCTTTTCTTGAGAATGATTTAATTTCCTGATGATGTATTTGCAGCCGCCATTTTGTGGGAATAGACAAAAGATTCAGCAGAAGATACTCAAAGACAGAATCAAGCTGCCATCTTTTTTGTCTAGTGATGCTCATTCTCTGTTAAAAGGGGTAATGCCATTTTCGCGCACTTATCGTTTACTCAAAATCTATGCCTGCTGTTTGGTTTTCTCTTCAAAACATTGGAAACATAAACATCATTCGTGATGAAGTTTCCAGTTTTTTTGTTCTTTTTAATTTAATGGTCCAGATATCGTAGTATTAATAATTGTGTGGCTGATTTAAACTTCAGCTGCTACAAAAAGAAGCGAGTAAGCGCCTTGGAAGTGGACAGAGAGGCAGTGATGAGATAAAAGGCCACAAATGGTTCATATCCATCAACTGGAAGAAACTTGAAGCTCGAGAAATTGAACCAAGCTTCCTACCGCATGTTGCAGGAAAACACTGCATCGCCAACTTTGATGAACGGTGGACCAAAATGCCGCTCCTGGACTCACCAGCTGCTACTCCAAAATCTGGGGAAAATCCCTTTAAAGGGTTCAGTTATGAGAAGCCTGCTGCATCATTTCTGCGTGTGAATCGATAGGACATGATAATGTTTCCAATTCTTCCATATTTTACTCCGTGTGTGTTAGTTAGATCTGTCTTGGTGGACTATTAATTTGTATTCTGTTTTTGAGTCGCCTGGGAATATGGCTGGAGTTGGTCTAACAATAAAATAACAGTTACAGTATTTAACAATTTACATGTGTATCCCGAGAAGTTTCCCGAGGTCACACGCTCTAATTGATTTTCAAAATTGTATTTTATAAAAAAAAATTAAATTAAATTAGGTTATATTTGGATCGATAAATTTTATTTGATGGATAGATTTGATTTGAAAATATATTTGAAATAACATTTATTATGTGCATTTCAAATCCACATAATTACCATTACATTTACATAAATTAGTAAGTAGATGTATTTGAAATACATCAAATATAAATCCATCTAAACAATTAAAATGCAGTAAAACCTCGATAAATACATATCTTTAGGACCGGAAAAGAATATTACGTTAACGAGATTATTTATATATCGATAAATGAATAAACTAAGTAAATAAATATTTATTATTTTATAGATAATTTTTCATTATAAAATGTATACATTGTACGTGGTAAGAAAAATTAGAAGACATCAATTAAAATATTACTTGAATCTAGAGAAGTTCAATTTTTGTGGTAAACTTAATTCGTTGAAAACTACGTTCATGTACATATATTCTTTTAACTTATGTGTAGAATCTGAAAATATTTAGTCTTTAGCAATAAAAGGTAGAAGATATATTCCAAGTACAATACACATTTGTTTCTCCTCCAATGACTTCTTATCATTTGAAAAGAGTAAATAAATCAATTTTAACCGACAAAATGATGAGTGCAATTTGTGAACATAAAGAGCATCCAACTATTAGCCAAAAAAGATATGCAAGCATGTGTGCAACAAAAGTTTGATTTGTTTATCAATCAGTCGACAATATCAAACACTCTCAAAAGATCATTTGAATATTTGTCCAATGTGATGAGAAATAGTGATGTTAAAAGGCACAAATCGGCAAAGTACCCTGAGTTAGAGAACGCGTTGTATGAGTGGTTTTTTCAAAGACAAGAGAAAGTGAATATGTTCGGAGAAATTATTCAGGAAAAATCAAAAGAGCTTTTGCAAAAAAATGCATGGTGAAACTAATCCACAATTCATTTTTTCTATCGGATGGTTAGAACGTTTCGAGGCAAAATATGTAATCATGTCTTACCGACGATTCGGTGAAAGTGGTTCAGCTATCATGTAGAACAGTGAAAATGCTTTACCTGGAATACTGTCAAAACTAGACCAATTTCAGTTGAAGGATACTTACAATATCCATGAAACTGGATTATTTTATTGATTGGAAGCTGACCATTGATTTGCTACCAAGCAGCTAGAAGGACACAAAAAGGACAAAGAGATAATTACTATTGTTGTTTGTTGCAATGGTGATGGATCTAACAAAGTATATCTTTGAGTTATTGGTAAGAATGCAAATTCTAGATGCTTTAAAAATGTGAACCTGAACAATATTAGTTGTGAGTATCGATCCAACAAGAAGGCTTGGATGGCTGGCTTACTTTTTCAAGAATATGTTGGTTGGCTTGATAAAAGAATGAATAGCGAAAATGTTCTTTTGATAGTAGACATTTGCCCAGCTCATCCAAAGGTAGTGGAAGACTCGAGAAATATAGAGTTATTTTTCTAGCATCTTGCATAGCCTTGAGGTTAAAGCACCAACTCCTGAAAAAAGTAATATTTTGAATGCTATTGATTTTGCTAGCATGGCTTGAAAATTTGATGTGAAGGCAACAACAATTGCAAATTGTTTTCGGCATTGCAAGATTCAGTCAGAAGAAGATAATGTTCCTGAACCAGAAGTTGGTCAATTAGATGAAGACATCCAATGATTAAGTGATGTCATTTCTAATTTACGTTATAGAAATGTGATGGATGTCGAACATCTTTTGAACTATTCTAGAGAGAATGGTGCAGTTATAGAATCGCCTACAGACGAAGAAATTATTCAGTCAATAATGAACAATGATGATGAAAATGAACCAGAGCCAGATGATAGTCGCGTTGTCGCAAATGTATCATCAAAAGAGGCCTTTCAAACAATTATCACCTTAAACAACTACTTATGAGCAAAATATACCGTAAGTTGTGTCTACACTACAAAAATTAAGAATAATGTTAATTTTGGTTCAGGTGGAAAGAAAAAAACTATCAATTATAGATGCATGTTCTCAGAAGAAATGACTTCTTGTATAAGTATTGTTGATTGAATGAAAGGTTTTGGTATATATATATATATGTATATATATAATTCAATAATTATTAATTTATATGTTCACTGGGCCCTTAAGAATTTAAATATTTTAATTACTTAATACATTTAGCTTGGTTATTACTTTAGTCAATTGGCCCAAGTCGAGATCGAAAGATATTATTATATAAATGGCGTTATTACTTTATCGAGGTTTAACTATGATTTTAAAATTCATGATTTCAAATTCAAATGCACCCATAAAAAAAGTAAACAGTCAGAGAAAAATAGCAGTACTACGTCGAAAACAGTTGTCCATTCCTCACGAACAACAAAACGAACCTACCTAGGCAGATCGATCACCTCATCGTGCCCCATATTAGGTGATTTTCGTGTGAGAATCTCAAGTAGGAGTAATGCCAAAGCTATAAACATCGGATTTTTTACTATTCCTTTGATCCTCGATCACTTCTGGATCTCGGTATCCGGCAACTCGGTTTTTGGTGGGGATAGAGTTGAATAAAGGGTCTAAGGCGAAATCGATAAAAATTATATAAGTTCTTTGAATGATGCATTATTTAAATATAATATAAGTTTAATGTTTAGATTCATTTATAAATCATTTTTAGGACGATTAAAGCATATATACATATAGAACTGCTTAAATAGACCAGTCCGTTATTTTTAAAATAAAGTAATTTTTTTTTATTTAGGTAAATATAAACTCGATTTTTCGAGGAAAAAAAAAACGGTTTCGGGTTGGAACCGGTCCAACCCGAAACCGGATCTGATTCTTTAACGGATCGGAACGATTCCGGAATTATCAGATCCGGAACCGGCCGGTTTTGGACCGGACCGAACCGGATCAATCCGTTAACTAGCCCTAATACATATGTATAATATATTTTTATCTAAAATAAAAACTATTCATAATTATAATTACTAATTTTTTTACAAGTTGGATTTTTGTGTGAAATTAAATTATATTCGGAAATAATCCCTCCAATAAGGCGCTGAATGGACAACAATACCCCGGTGCCCTAGACGATGGAAGGCCCAGATGTGAGTCCAAGTATCCAACGGCTCACGTTTACTTTAAAGACAAATATATAGCATCGATAAAACCCTAGAATCGACTCTCCTGCATTTGCCTCCACTACTCTTTGCTTACTCCCCGATCTCCGAGATAAAAATGGTGACGTGCTACATAATTTCTTGAACGTTGCTTAATTATGTATTTCTTTTCAATTGGTTTACTTGCAATTGATGATTTATTGTGATAAATCGATTTATGTGGATGTGGCAGGTTCTCGCGAACGATATCGATTTGCTGAATCCGCCGGCGGAGCTTGAGAAGAGGAAGCATAAGTTGAAGCGTCTCGTCCAATCGCCAAATTCGTTTTTCATGGTAGCCTATTTGACCTGTTAATTATTTTTAATTTCCTGTATTATTGGTTTTAAATTAAACTTATTGATCAATTGTAGGATGTCAAATGTCAAGGTTGCTTTAACATGTAAGTTCTTTGTTTTCGGTTTTGTTTACCGAAGTCTCTTGTTTCCATATTTGTTTAATTTGATGAATGAAAGATTTGATTTTTCTGTTACTATTTGATATTGTGTGGAGTTTTATTTTTATTTTCCTTGATCTTTATTTCCGAATTCTCCTATTTCCAGATTGTATCTGATTCGTAGACTTTAAAGATTTTAATGTATTGATATTTTTTCTCGGTGGGTTTTTACAGAACCACTGTGTTTAGCCATTCACAAACGGTAGTGGTGTGCGGTAACTGCCAGACGGTATTGTGCCAACCCACCGGAGGACGAGCTAGGCTCACCGAGGGCTGTTCCTTCCGGAGGAAGGGCGACTGAAAGAATTACATTCTCTGTTTTGGTTCTGGAAACTAATGAAAATTATTCCTGGGGCTGGTTTTTTTATTTAGAAAATGTGCGGAGCTTTTATTGTTCGTTAGTCTTGATATGAATTTTTTTTTGCCAAGAATTATTGAACAAATTGACTCATGTTTTATTATCTATCTAGTTTTCTTTCTGCTGAATGCCCTGCTGTAGTGATTAACCTTTCAATTGTGTATGGAACTTCAATGTTTTGCTTCTGAGTTAATATTTCTTTGTCACTATGATATTCTAGTTCATCGATGGGGATATGAGGGATTGTATTTTGGTTAAACTGCTCGGCAAATGCTGCTAGCAATTTCGATTTGATGGAGAAAGCTGGAAAATGCCTTATTATCTTAGTAAACGAGTGAGTTAAGGTTTAGGTTGAGTTCAGATGTCATTTTATAGATAAACTCAGGGGCTATATCTGTGGAAACCTGTGTTGTGCATCGATTGCCTACTACAAAGGAGATTTTGTTGTTGAATTATATCATTGCTTTGCCGGATGGTATCTCAAGATAACTTCGTGTGAGCTTCCATGATTTGATTGAATGGAACCGATGATAATATTTCAGATCGAGCCCAAGGAAGATTGAGGGTAACCTAGCTTGGGTTAGTGACTTGTAGTATTTCTAGCAAATAGGAGATGTATCGGCCATAATTAAGACATAAAAGTAGTTGTTTTGGTTGGTGTCTCCTTGATGAATAGATATCTGTGTACACCTGTTGAGCTGATTTACCCCTCCGTCTGAGCTTACTAGGCAACGATTTACCTTTTAAACCGTCAGTCATATTTACAAGAAATCTGCCACAATAATAACCTATATGTAGAGAGAGATGTTTGTTTCAAAAACTTCGACGAATCCCTACAATTTTTGTTCAGATGTTGAAGTTGGGCGCTTCAGATTCGTTGTTATTTGAAGTTTTGAGCGTAATACGTTATATTTTTTAGCGTGATACGTTACATGCACCAATGGTTTCAATATCATTACATTCTCAAATTTTCATTCAAACAATTGATCGAACACCTCAAATACATTATAATTTTGAGTTTTACATTAAAAATCTACAAACAGTCATTACAAAAAATTGAAATTCATAAGAAATATAAAACAAAATCAACACAATCGGTAAATAGATGATACATAGAAGAATGAGATGATTTTGTCTTCTTGCACAACCTTTTTGTTTTCGTTTCTTCGCGACCAGTGCGCGCAACTCCAATGCCATGGGAGGAGCGACAACTTCCGACGACTGGCGTTGGTGGTTCGGACATGTGGCCGGTGTGAGGGTTGAAGACTATGATTTTTGATGTTGAAGGGTGTGATTCAAGGAAGACAGAAAAATATTTTGGTCATTTTGACCAAAAGTGGACCTAGTTGAAAGAGTTTTTTTGGGGTGACTGGGCCGAAAAATCTTTTACCAAATGGTATCGGCCTGAAATTTTTCCTATAATAAAATATCTTTTTATACACGATCTGAGAATTTTGAAGAATTGCGATGATAGGTGTGATTGGGCCAAGGGCCCGTGGGGCCGACCCTATACTAAATGGATAAAGTTTGTTCATTCTAGCCCACCAAAAAAATATTGAATTACTTCGGTCCATTTTTGGAGGAAATGACCAAAATATCCTCATGTCCCCCATTTGTCTTCTTCATCCTCTACCCCATTTGTTCCTCATTCATTCAGAGGATGTTCATCTTCTCCCATCTCCGTTTCCCCATCCAAAATTTAGTAAAAAATCAACCTTGCTTTCAGTTACGGTTTCTTTAACTTAGGGTTTTTAAAGTCCCCCATTCCATCTCTTCGATTTTCAATTCCTTAATTTTGTCCCAGATATTTTATTTTCAAATCTTCGATTTTCAATTCCTTAATTTTCATCTCTTTGATTTTTCATTCCATCACTTCGTTCCAGATTTTCTTTTCAAATATGGTATGTATTACTTTAGGCTTTGTTGCTTAAAGTTTGACGGTATATATATCTATCTATATATATCTATCTATCTATATATATATATATATATATATATATATATATATATATATATATATATATATATATATGCTTGTTGTTTTTGATTTTTTTTATTTGTGATTTATTGGTGTTCACGTTTGTTTGCTCATTTCCATAATTTACAGTCTGACAGCAAAATTTGCAACAAAGAAGACGACCCAAAGAAAAAATCTTGTGCACGAAAATTATAAAAAGTAAGTGGTGCACGAAACTTATAAAAAGTAACTGGTGCAAGAATCTTAAACTAACTGATGCACGAACTTATAAAAGTAATTGATGAACGAACATATAAGAGTAACTTGTGCACGGGCTTAGAAAATTAATTGGTGCACACATCTTAAACTAACTAGTGCACGAACATAACTGATGCACGAACAAATTATGATTTAAATCTGTTGGAACCGAAGAGGGGGGGGGGGGGGGGGGGGGTGAATGAGGTTCCTTGACTACTTTAGCGTTTTAAAATGAATTTGCAAAAAAGTCGAGTTTGCACTGCGTAAGAGTTTAAGTCCATCGACAAATAAATAAAATGAATAAATAAATTAATGCGTAAATTAAATAAAGCGATAAAGAACAAGAGATTTTGTTATAGAAATTCAGCGATGAATCGCCTACGTCTCCTCTTCCCGGTTAGAAAATGTTTAACCGAGGTTCCACTAGAACAATCTTGATCTTGGCCTTAAGGGCTCCAAGTTAGCCACAACACACTCTTCCCGAGTAAAACAGCTCTTCACGACCAACACACTCTTCACGAGTCTTCTTGGCCTTAAGGGCTCCAAGGATAGCCACACACAACTCTTACCGAGTTACCCACACTCTTCACGAGTCTTCTTGGCCTTAAGGGCTCCAAGGATGGCCACACACTTGCACCAACTTCACTTGTTGATGACTTATACAATTTCCAACTTGCATCGGTGTTGGAGGACCTTACAATAAATCAAATAACACCTTCACGGTGTAACAACACGAAGAACACAGAACTCTCACACAAGAAATGAATCACAAACTCCAATACAACACAAATGTATGAAGTTTGCAATGCTAGATATAATTTGATTGATCACAACTTTATTGTAGTTAATACTCTTGTTTCTTATCTTCAAAATGCTCCAAAGCATCCATATTTATAGTGTAGAAGGCCCCCAAGGCTCCTACTAGCCGTTGCTACACATAAGGCTTGAATCACTCGTCAATCGCCACGCACCAACGGTCAAACTCTCCACTGATCGCCTCAGGCGAGCTATATCAAAAATCAATGCCGTAGCTTCGGTTGCTCAGAAATGTTCATCGCCTCCAACGAAGTCTTCATCGTCTCAAACGTTCCAGGCATTGCCTCAAGCGATCTAGCCATCGCCTCAGGCGAACTCGCCCTGCGCGCGGGCCTCTGCGTCGCTTCAGTCGATGTGCGGGGCGAAGTCCCTCTTGGCTGCCATCGTCTGGGGTGATCTGCCCGACCTCGCATATTTTGATTTCCTTCAACCAATCCACTTTTCAATCATCAAAACCTGTATACTAAGTAGACACATTAGTATAACAAACACAAGTTTTGTTGATCATCAAAACTCATAAATAATTCGGAGATAAATTAAGCATTAAACTCAATAACGCGTTTAAGGTTCAACAATCTCCCCCTTTTTGATGATCACAAAACTTGATAAACTTGAATATGTAATATGCAAGAAATGTGAGTAACCAAGACTCTCCCTTAACAATTGCATAGCACATACAAGTAAAGCATGATACAAGAACTCTCCCCCTCAAACCATGAATACAAAAACTCTCCCCCTCAAACAATGCATGTATTAAGCTTCAAGTTTATCACAAAATTCTACCCCTTTTTGTGATAATCAAAAAGCACAAAAATTCAAATAATCATAACACAAGTATATGTTGACATATATCCACAATTTACACATGTTCCTTATCAAGCATGTAATAGCCATAACAAGCATAAGATTAAATCATTTAGAGAAAGACAAACATGCGTTTAAGGCAATCAACAATGAATTCTAAATGTGCAAAGTGTGTATATGTTTCATAAAAATTCAAGCATTCATGCTGAATAAACATTAAATGGCTTAATGCATCATCCTAAACCATTGGTAACACTAAATTCAAAAATAACAAAAATTGAGCATGAAAACAAGCTATACCATATTTATCAATCCAATACTTAATTTTCAAAATTCAAGCATATAGGCATATTAGAGTGATTATACAAGAGTTCTAACATAAAGAGAATATATAGTCACAAAAAAAATGCACATGCTAAGGGGAAATGCTTTTTACTATCAATAAATATTGAGCTTCATTATTTATTGGTCACAACTAATTTGTGCCAATGAAATTTTGAATTGCTCTTTTTAAATGCACAATTATATTTCAAAATAAATTTACCTTGGATGACAAGAGTAAGTTCTTGTCATCGGTCCTATACCTCGTGCTTCCTCTATTATGGTGCATAATATGGTTTCCTCCCTTGAGGTGCTAGTGCCTTCATCCTCCATTTCTTTGTTGTTCTTACAAAACAAATTAACAATTGGATGATCTTTGGTACCCATTTGATTTTTGGGTCCTTGCGGGTTAGCTTTCATCGGGGCTTTTGGAATCCATTTCCACCTCTTGTTAGGTTGGTATTGGATTTTAGCAAATCCACATTTATTCTTTGTATGACCATATTTACAACAATAAGTGCAAGTAGGAGAATTATGCTTAGCTTTAGCCAACAAGCTTGAAAATATTTTAGATTTGCTTGAGAAGCCTAGTCCGGCTTTATCAAAGCTACAACGTTGCAAGCCAAGCAATTCATTCATCTTTAAACGACTATCACTAAACTTGCAAAAAGATTTCTTCAAAGAACTTAATTCATTTTTCAATGAATTGTTTTCTTCATCTCTCTTGGCTACCTCAAGTTTGAGTAATTTGTTACTCATCTTGGTTTTACCAAGAACATCAATAAGCTCATGATAGGAATCTAATAATTCATCAAACAATGGAACCTCATTGTCGCTCTCCTCTTCCTCATCATTTGCATCATCTTTGGCCATGAGACAAATGTTTGTTACTTCTTCTTCATCGGAGTCACTATCACTCCATGTGGCCATAAGAGCTTTCTTCTTCCCTTTATCCTCATTCTTTTTCCTAGGACATTCATTAGCATAATGACCTTTATATTGACAATTATAGCATGTTACCTCTTGTTTAGAATCATGTTTGATGGCACCAGAGGTCTTTGGCTTGTTGTATTTGTTGCAGAATTTCTTGATAGTAAATAAGATCATCTCTTCATCATCGGATTGTTCTTTCCTACCGACCAAGGCTATCCCCTTTCTTATGGATCTATATTCCTCATTTATTCCCTTCCGGGTTGACACTTCAAGCTCACGGGTCACCAATGTTCGATGGAGTTCATCAAGATCATATGGAGCACTATCTCCTTTGTTGGATTCGATGATGGCCGTCCTCTTGGCATCCCATTCTTGTGGTAAGGCTCTAAGTGCTCTTCTCCATATTTGCTTAGGATGGTACTTATATCCAAGTTGGTCAAGCTCATTTATGATTTGGGTGAGCCTTCTAAACATAGAATCAACGGTTTCTCCGGACTCCATCTCAAAGGTCTCATACTTGAGTTGCAATAGATCAATCTTTTTCTCCTTCACTTGATTGGTGCCCTCATGACAAATTTGCAATTTGTTCCTTTGCGGTTGAGCACATCGAGATCCGGTTGTATTCCTTCATATCTAAAGCACAATGCAAAATGTTAATAGCTTTAGCATTTTGAGAAATTAAAATCATATCTGCTCTTGTAAAATCGTCCATTTCTTTGGGAATACTCATTCCACCAACTTCCTTCAAAGGAATATGTTGACCTTTTACAATAATCTTCCATAGGTCATAATCTACGGATTGGATGTATAGAGCAATTCTATTCTTCCAATATCCGTAGTTATCTCCTGTGAAGAGCGGATGTCGATTTGTCGATTGACCTTGAGCAAACTCATTTCCTAGATTAGCCATAGAAAAATTTGATTTAAAACAAAAATCGAATGGCTCTGATACCACTTGTTGGAACCGAAGAGGGGGGGTGAATGAGGTTCATTGGCTACTTTAGCGTTTTAAAATGAATTTGCAAAAAAGTCGAGTTTGCGCTGCGTAAGATTTTAAGTCCATCGACAAATAAATAAAATGAATAAATAAATAAATGCGTAAATTAAATAAAGCGATAAAGAACAAGAGAATTTGTTATAGAAGTTCGGCGATGAATCGCCTACGACTCCTCTTCCCGGTTAGAAAACGTTTAACCGAGGTTCCACTAGAACAATCTTGATCTTGGCCTTAAGGGCCCCAAGTTAGCCACAATACACTCTTCTCGAGTAAAACAGCTCATCACGAGCAACACACTCTTCACGAGTCTTCTTGGCCTTAGGGCTCCAAGGATAGCCACACACAACTCTTCCCGAGTTACCCACACTCTTCACGAGTCTTCTTGGCCTTAAGGGCTCCAAGGATAGCCACACACTTGCACCAACTTCACTTGTTGATGACTTATACAATTTCCAACTTGCGTCGGTGTTGGAGGACCTTACAATAAATCAAATAACACCTTCACGGTGTAACAACACGAAGAACACAAGAACCCTCACACAAGAAATGAATCACAAACTCCAATACACACACAAATGTATGAAGTTTGCAATGCTAGATAGAATTTGATTGATCACAACTTTCTTGTAGTTTATACTCTTGTTCTTATCTTCAAAATGATCCAAAGCATCCATATTTATAGTGTAGAAGGCCCCCAAGGCTCCTACTAGCCGTTGCTACACATAAGGCTTGAATCACTCGTCAATCGCCTCAGCCATCGCCTCGGGCAATCTCCATCGCCGCGCACCAACGATCAAAATCTCCACTGATCGCCTCAGGCGATCTATACCAAAAATCAATGCCGTAGCTTCGGTTGCTCAGAAATGTTCATCGCCTCAGGCGAAGTTTTCATCGCCTCAAACGTTCCAGGCATCGCCTCAGGCGATCTAGCCATCGCCTCAGGCAAACTCGCCCTGCGCGCGGGCCTCAGCGTCGCTTCAGTCGATTTGCGGGGAGAAGTCCCTCTTGGCTGCCATCGCCTGGGGCGATCCACCCGACCTCGCATATTTTGATTTCCTTCAACCAGTCCACTTTTCAATCATCTAAACCTGTATACTAAGTAGACACATTAGTATAACAAACACAAGTTTTGTTGATCATCAAAACTTGTTGGAATCGAAGAGGGGGGTGAATGAGATTTCTTGGCTACTTTAGCCTTTTAAAATGAGTTTGTAAAATAAAAGAGTTTGCGTTGTGGAAGGCTTAAGTCAATCGATAAATACATAAAATAAAGAAGTAAATAAATGCGTAATGAAATAAAGTGATAAATAACATAAAGATTTGTTATAGAAGTTCGGCGATGAATCGCCTACGTCTCCTCTTGCCGGCTAGATAACTTCCAACCGAGGTTCCACTAGAACAAATGGTCTTGGCCTTGAGGGCTCCAAGTTAGCCACAATACAACTCTTCCCGAGTACACAAAGCTCTTCCCGAGGACAACACTCTTCACGAGTCTTCTTGGCCTTAAGGGCTCCAAGGATAGCCACACACAACTCTTCCCGAGTTACCAACACTCTTCACGAGTCTTCTTGGCCTTAAGGGCTCCAAGGATAGCCACAACACATGCACCAACTTTACTTGTTGATGACTTTACAATTTCCAACTTGCTTTGGTGTTGGAGGACCTTACAATAACTCAACAAACACCTTCACGGTGTACCAACACGAAGAACACAAGTCTCTATCAAAAGAAAAGAATTACAAGCTCCAATACAACACAAATGTATGGAGATTGCAATGCTATTTGAAATTTGAATTAGCAAAGCTTTGATGAAGTTTGTAGGCTTGTTTCTTCTTCAAAAAGCTCCAAAAGATCAATATTTATAGTGTAGGAGGCCCCCTAGGCTCCTACTAGCCGTTGCTATACAAAAGGCTGAAATCACTCCTCGATCGCCTCAGACATCGTCTCGGGCGATCACCATCGCCGCGCCCCAACGGTCAGCATAAATCACTCATCGCCTCAGGCGATGTCCCGATTGCCTCAGGCGATCTAAACCAAAATCCAATGCCGTAGCCTCAGCTGCTCAAAATAATTCATCGCCTCAGGCGAAGTCCACATAGCCTCAAGCGATCAACGCATCGCCTCTGGCGATCAGGCCATCGCCTCGGGCGAACTCCCCCTGCGCGCGAGCCTCAGCGTCGCCTCTGTCGATGTTCGTGGCGATGCCCCGCCTGGCTGCCATCGCCTAGGGCGATGATCACCATCGCCTGGGGCGATCCAGCCCAGGTTGTGCACACTTGAATTTCTTCAATCAATCCACTTTTCAACCAAGAAATCAGCACACTAAGTAGACACATTAGTATAACAAACACAAGTTTTGTTGATAATTAAAACTCAAAAATAATCCGGAGATAAATTAAAGCATTAATCACAACCATGCGTTTAAGGCTCAACAATCTCCCCCTTTTTGATGATCACAAAACTTGATAAACTTGAATAAGTAATATGCATGAAATGTGAGTAAACATGACTCCCCCTTAACAATTGCATAGCACATACAAGATTACCAAGTAAAGCATTAAACAAATAACTCTCCCCCTCAAACCATGCATACAAAAGCTCTCCCCCTTAAACTATGCATGTATTAAGTTTCAAGTTTATCACAAAATTCTCCCCCTTTTGTGATAATCAAAAAGTACAAAATTTAAATAAACATAGCATTGACACAAAGCAACAATTTACCCATGTTCATCATCAAGCATGTAATAGCCAAAATAAGCATAAGATTAAATCATTTTGAGGAATACAAACATGCGTTTAAGGCAGTCAACAATGAATTCTAAACATTGCAAAGTGTGCATATGTTCTACCATGAGTTCATGCACTTATGCCCAATAAACATTAAGGTTCTCAAATCATCATTTGATAAAATTATTAA
The DNA here is from genome assembly GCA_907163345.1 of Haberlea rhodopensis. NCBI lineage: Eukaryota > Viridiplantae > Streptophyta > Magnoliopsida > Lamiales > Gesneriaceae > Haberlea > Haberlea rhodopensis. Next base: position 4,636,343 of record CAJQUN010000002.1, read on the forward strand.
TCACATAATTGCACATTTTCACATTGCATATTCAAATTTGAATACAAGACAAATCAAGATACTTACTATAAAATAATAAGCATACATCATGCATTAAAACAATTTATATGTGCATATGCTAAGGGGCAATGCATTTTAATGAATATTGAGCTTCATTATTTATTGATCACAATTAATTTGTGCCAATGAATTTGAATTGCTCTTTTAAAATGTATAAAATAATTTTACCTTCGATGACAAGAGTGTGTTCTTGTCATTGGTCCTATACATCGTGCTTCCTCTATTGAGGTGAATGAGATAATCTCCTCCTTTGAGTTGCTTGTGCCTTCATCCTCCATCCCATTGTTGTCCCTACAAAACAAATTAACAATAGGAGGATCTTGGGTACCCATTTGATTTTTGGGACCTTGAGGGTTAGCTTTCATTGACACCTTTGGAATCCATTTCCACCTTTTGTTAGGTTGGTATTGGAATTTGGCAAACCTACACTTATTCTTAGAATGACCATCTTTGCAACAATAGGTGCAAGTAGGAGAATTATGCTTTGCTTTAGCCAACAAGCTTGAAAAAGTTTTTGATTTGCTTGAGAAGCCTAACCCGGCTTTATCAAAGCTACAACGTTGCAAGCCAAGTAATTCATTTATCTTTAGACTACTTTCACTAAATTTGCAAAAAGATATCTTTAAAGAATTTAATTCATTTTTCAATGAATTATTTTCTTCATCTTTCTTGGCTACCTCAAGTTTGAGTAATTTGTTATTCATCTTGGTTTTGCCAAGAACATAAATAAGTTCATGATAAGAATCTAAAAGTTTATCAAAAGATGGTACCTCATCGTCGCTTTCGTCTCCTTCATCTCCAAGAGCCATTAGACAAAGATTTGTGGCTTCTTCTTCATCGGAGTCACTATCACTCCATGTGGCTATTAGGGCCTTCTTCTTGCCTTTGTCTTCATTCTTCTTCCTAGGGCATTTGTTAGCATAATGACATTTATCTTGACAATTATAACAAGTTACCTCGTGTTTGGAATCATGTTTGGTAGCACTAGAGGTCTTTGGCTTGTTATGTTTGTTGAAGAACTTCTTGAACTTTCTAGTGAACAAGATCATATCTTCATCATCATCATCATCATCTTCATCCTCGGATTGATCTTTCCTTCCAACCAAGGCTATCCCATTTCTTTTGGATCTATCTTCCTCCTTTATTTCTTTCCTTGTCGATACTTCAAGTTCATGGGTCACCAATGTGCCATGAAGTTCATCAAGATCATATGATGCACTTTCTCCTTTGTTTGATTCGATAATGGCCGTCCTCTTGGCGTCCCATTCTTTTGGAAAGACTCTTAGAGCTCTTCTCCATATTTGCTTTGGAGGGTACTTCTCTCCAGTTGGGAGAGCTCGTTTATGATTTGGGTGAGCCTTCTAAACATTGAATCAACCTCTTCTCCGGACTCCATCTCAAATGTCTCATATTTGAGTTGTACTATGTCTATCTTTGTCTCTTTCACTTGGTTGATTCCTTCATGACAAATTTGTAATTTGTCCCATATCTCCTTTGCGGTTGAGCACATCGAGATCCGGTTGTACTCTTTCATATCTAAAGCACAATGCAAAATATTAATAGCTTTAGCATTTTGTGAAATTAATATCATGTCCGCTCTTGTGAAATCGTCCATTTCTTTGGGAACACTTATTCCCCCAACTTCCTTTAAAGGAATATGTGGATCTTTCACAATGATCTTCCAAAGGTCATAATCTACGGATTGGATGTATAGAGATATTCTATTTTTCCAATAGCCGTAATTATCACCCGTGAAGAGCGGAGGGCGTTTAGTCGATTGGCCTTGAGCAAACTCATTTGCTAGATTAGCCATATAAAAATTTTGATTTAAAAACAAAAATCAAATGGCTCTGATACCACTTGTTGGAATCGAAGAGGGGGGGGGGGGTGAATGAGATTCATTGGCTACTTTAGCTTTTTAAAATGAGTTTGCAAAATAAAATAGTTTGCCCTTGCGGAAGGCTTTAAGTCAATCGATAAATAAATAAAATAAAGAAGTAAATAAATGCTCAATGAAATAAAGCGATAAATAACACAAGGATTTGTTATAGAAGTTCAGCGATGAATCGCCTACATCTCCTCTTCCCGGCTAGATAACTTCCAACCTAGATTCCACTAGAACAAATGGTCTTGGCCTTGAGGGCTCCAAGTTAGCCACAATACAACTCTTCCTGAGTACACAAAGCTCTTCCCGAGCACAACACTCTTCACGAGTCTTCTTGGCCTTAAGGGCTCCAAGGATAGCCACACACAACTCTTCCCGAGTTACCAACACTCTTCACGAGTCTTCTTGACCTTAAGGGCTCCAAGGATAGCCAAAACACATGCACAAACTTTACTTGTTAATGACTTTACAATTTTCAGCCTGCTTTGCTGTTGGAGGACCTTACAATAACTCAACAAACACCTTCACGGTGTACCAACATGAAGAACACAAGACTCTATCAAAAGAAAAGAATTACAAGCTCCAATACAACACAAATGTATGGAGATTGCAATGCTATTTAAAATTTGAATTAGCAAAGCTTTGATGAAGTTTGTAGGCTTGTTTCTTCTTCAAAAAACTCCAAAATATCAATATTTATAGTGTAGGAGGCCCCCCAGGCTCCTACAATAAGAGAAGCTATTTAGTTTGCATATCGACATACTCTCTTGTTTGATTCACCTTACCCTTTCTTTCATAAGCCAATAACTAGGCCAATGTATAAGCCATTAAAGACCTACTTGATTTATGTTTGCAAGTGACTAAGATAGTGAAGAAGATTGTGCACGCGAGCTTATACTCGTGTTAGTGCATAACTTGAATTATTGTGAGTTTGCATTTATTGGATCTATAATTTGTACATGACACTTGTTTACGACAACACATGCACGTTCGCTGCTTTGTTGAGTATGAGATGTTTAGGGATTGAACTTGTTCCAATGTTAATTTTTCACAATCTTTCATTACTATGCATGCTTAAAATTATTGAGGCACTAAATTGAGAACAAGTTAGATTGTTATGATGCTATGAGCCAGCAAAAAGATTGTAGTTTTTTTTATTTACTCGAGGTCAAGTAAATATTAAGTATGTGGGAGTTTGTTGTGACTAGAAATGGACACATTTGTTGCGCTTAATTATCTACGATTTGGTATGTTTTGATAGATAAAATGATATCGTACATTTGTGTAAATGTAGGAGGAAACAAAGAAATCAAGCTAATAACGATAAATAAAGATCAATAAATGCATTGGATTTCACCAGAGACAAAAATAGACCAAGAAAAATGCATAAAAGTGAATAAGGAGCCACGATTGATCGCCAAAGGAGCACCGATCGATCGCCAAACGAGAAAATCCAAGCAACAAAAGTTAAGTCTCGGCGATCGATCGACACTTTTCCGCGATTGATCGACATGAGACAAGGTTTGAGGCAGAAACAATTGGCGATCGATAGCCAAATTTTCCCGATCGATCACGAGTGAAGAAATGCTGAAAAATAAAAACAGTAAGGTCTGGCAATCGATCGCCGAAAAAGTGTCGATCGAAGGCAGGGTGTGCAGGGGACGGGCCCCCCCCAAAAAATTATTTTAGAAAAAAAAATCGACCACCATATTTTTTTCTGGCTCCGTTACTAGTTGGAACTAGGGGTGACTGTAAGGATTAAAAGCACGCAACATCGCCTCTCAAATAAATTATAATAATAAATACTATAATTTTATGTAAACTTTTTTTAAAAATTATATGGTATATAATTACAATATAAATATGCAATTATTGTATATTTTTAAAATTCTAAATATTTAAGCTAATATGGTATATTATTAATTAGATGAAATATTATTATTTTTTTAGAAAATTTGAAGAAAATCAAATATTGGAGGTAGTTATTTATATATGACTATTTTAGGAAGAACACGTAAAATATACCAAGAGGCCAAGATAATTACTATGTATTGCTCTTTCTTTTATAATATGGTATAGATAATGTTAATTAAACTTTGCATCCATATTATATAAATTCAGTCAATCTCATGTTTTGTTTCTTTCTCAATAAAACCCTTTAAGTCCCGTTCATATATAATTATATAGGACACACAAAGACATGATACTAGCACACATCTTTTGACGACAAATGAACAAAAAATTGTCAAGCATATCTGCTATTTTTCTCAGTCATGCATTTTGTTTTTTTTCGTAGAAGATATTATTATTTATTTTATTAAAAATTGAGATGGCAACGCAGCTTTTAGTGTGGCATATCTTTGAAACTGGAAGTTTTGTATGTAAAGGAGCAAACATCCCAAAGTGGAGTGAAGGCACACATATCCAAAGGTGTCTGTTCCAAAATCTTTTTATGTTTGTCATCACATGCCACCATTCACGATTCCCTGATATGCATGTTTTTGGTCAAATAAAGATTTACTGGTTAACCAGATTTTTTTAGTACAAATTGGTACTGGGGATGGGGAGAGGGGGATTGGGGTCTTGATCCGAACCGCGAGGTCTCTATTGGAATTTGGAACTGGTGCCACTTGGGTCAATAGATCGTGGCTACAGGTTAACCAGATTTTAATGAAAGCAAAACTTGTAATAGATTTGGTTAAGAACACATGGTGTTCAAACTCAAAAACAATTGTCAATGAGTGTAGTGACGCATGTATCTTATAAAGAGCTAACATAGCTTGTAAATTTTCAATGTGAGATAACCCTCAACACGTCCCATAACGTGTGACATTAAATAAGTCAAACGCGTGGATTGATAAAGCGGGTGATGATGAGCATGTAGGCGGAATAACCAATCACATGAAAAGCCTGCTATGAAACCATGTTAAAAATACACGTGGTTCCAACTCAAAACCAATTGGTAATGAATTGAGTAACACATGTATCTGATAAAGAATTAACATAGCTTGTAAATTCTCTAACGTATGACAACTTTCAACAGATTAATCAATTAGAGTATACATGTGTATGTATTCTAGGTCTCGTTAAAATATGCAAGATTTGAGTTGATGGTCGGAAAGACACTTAGCTATTTGCTTGTTATATATGAATCGAAATTCTCAAACAGAATAACGTTACAAGCAAATTAAATGACATAGAACGGGTAAGATATAGCCAACATATTGGACTTAGCAGGATCAGAAGTCCCTTGATAAACCTTCTTAAATAACTTAAGTAGAGTAGTCATGGGGAATTTTAGTCAAAACCAACACCAAACTCTATCATGATCCTTTGCTGAAAGGGGCAACAAAAGAGGTGGTGACTCAGTGCCTCATCACCAGTGACGGACGATTGATTTTTGGGAAGGTGAGGCCAAATTTTTAGGCAAAAAGAAATTTTAGGGGTCAAAATATAATTTAAAGGGGGCAAAATGTAATTTTTAAGGAGCAAATTACAAATTTTTAGGATAAAATTGTAATTTTTTTAAAAAAATATTTTTTCCAAGGTACAATTTTGTTTTTTTGCGGGGCAAGGACTTGCCCCCTAGCCTGTGAGTAAGTCCGCCGGTGCTCATCACCGTAATATCTTTGTATCTATTTCTATTTATTAAGAGATTGCATCTTCATAATTAATTGGAGATGTTCAAATTAGACTTCTAAAACTAAAATCAATCTCTATTTAAACTCGACACTATTTATTTAGAAAAAAATCCTAAAAATCATTATTATGAAAATTTATTAATAAAAAATTCTTTTAAGCCACACAACTTGTAATTTCAAATTTGTTGATAAATTTATCCAATTCAAAAATAATTTCTATAAGAATATGGAAACTACTGTTTTTACAAATTCTTTTAATTTTGGTTGTTTTTTTTTTTTATATGGGGAAGGGGGTTTTTAAAGATATTTTGGGCCCCTTTTCAGACTCGAACTTAAATCGTCCCAATAAAGAACATGTGTCTTTACCATCCGCTCATACCGATGCTCATTTGGTGGTTTTAATATTTGTGGGTGATTGATTGCATTGATCGTGCAAGAGTCTTAAATTTGAAGGCATTCAACGTTTTATTAGATTCGGATTAGACAAGACTGTGCATGACCAGCTGGTGATGTCGGGCATCTTGGGCCCTAACCCCTTTGCGGACAAACTTGGACTACTCCTCTATTTTCACTTTTTTTTTTCTTTTTCTTTTTTGTTTTGAAATTAATGGTGAACAAGATCATGACCACTTCTTTGTGTTTTAATAAAATCAAATAAATACCACATTCATTACCTCGTGCATAGTCTTTAATGTGATTGCAATTAAGGGTGGTTTGATGTGCACATGAAACATTAAATCAGTGAATATTCACATCTAATAGTTGCTATATTCTCAGAACACTGTCCCTGAAATAGCAACAAAAAAATAAATAATTTTGGATATTTTATTTCCTTGCTTCTGACATTGTTCCTCTAAAAACAGCAGGTAAAAGCATAAGTGGAGAAACAAGTCATGTGATGTTTTTTGCTGTTTTAATTTATGTGGCGACTATTTTGTAATAAATTGAAGTTTGTTAAACAACTTTTATTTTATTTTATTATCAAACACTCAATGCATTTACTTAAGAGCAACCTTTTTTTAATTTTAAGTAAAAGTAACATTGAAGTGCTTCTGGTCAAGATTTCCACGATTCGATTCCGAAAATAGGTGAAATCATTGCTAAGACTGAAACGAGAAGGCTCCAAAGGGATATAATTTGCGTATGGCTAAAGATCAAGAAGAAAAGTTGTGGTAGAACTCGAGAGGTCATCAAAAAACAAAATATATAACTTTGAATAATTGATGACAAAATACAGAATATTATTGACATTATATTATGATTGAAAAAGAAAGAAATAAAAGCTAGGCTTGATAAATACACATAAATAAGATGACCTATAAATTATAAAAGTTAAGTTGATTATAATAATATTGAGTTAAGTTCCACACTATTGTTTCAATCGTAAGCCGATTTCAATTTTCAAATCAAAATCGAGAGATGATTTCCATCTTGATTTTAGAATATGATTCTGATTTTGATTTACAATTCCATAGAAACCGTGCTTCAAGCCTAATTCTAAGAGCCAAATAGGCTTGTTGGTCGTTGGTTACAATTCAATATGTATGTTGATTGGTCTTGTGGTATTATTTTTCCCATAATATAAACACAATTTCAATAACTATATATTCGTTCCACGATTTTATTCCTGTATAACGCAAAATGAGATACCCCAAAGCTACCAAATATTGAAACGGTTGTTCGCCATGATTATAGCTAATTGCACTTTACCTCTTGATGTGTAATTTTGAATTGTTTGTTTAAAGCACTTTTATATTGTTTTTGTTTAAAGATGAAAAAAGTTGATTTATGCAACATCATTCAGTGTTTGCTATTAAAAAACAGCTTAATGAAGTTCAATTTATTACAAAATTGACGTCATATAAGTTCAAATAGCCAAAAATATCTAATGGCTTGCTTGTCTACTTCTACTTTTACCTTTGTTTTAAAGAAGCAATTACAAAAGTAAGGAAATCACAAACCAAAAATCCTTTTTTTTTTATTTAAAAAACAAATAACTATTTTTTAGAACGCATTCTATAAATTAGAGTAATTCTATAGTCTTTGTTTATGCACTATGCATAAATTAATAGATGAAAAATACCAACTTTCAATTTTATTACCAATAAAGTAAAAAAAAAAGTTTTGCACATATAAATACTTAACCATTCTAACATATAGGAACAAATTCTACTATTAATGAAAAAAAAAAGAAGTTCTGGTGATGAGATGGATGAAACGTTAAATTTTTTTATTTAACAATTCTAAAATTAGGGGGGACGAATTCGAATTTGAGCCGCTTATAAATGGTGAGGGTGACGACCACCAAACAACTGCATGGACGAAACATTACTTCATTATTTCAACATTAGATGGTGAAATGTACGTTACAACATCTCATCTATCAGTTACTGTGTAATATTACTGTCTTCAATGCCTTTCATCTTTTGCTTCAGTGCGCTCCAGACTCCAGAGAGAGATATGATGGAGCTCATTTTTCTTTATCTTTACTCTTTTAACCCCAATTTCACTGCACATTCTTCGCCAGACAACCCTCTATAAATGCACCAAAAAATATATAGGTACAACGTGTAATAATAATAATAATAATCTAAAAAAACAAGAATCCACACCCTTAGCGTGTGTGTAAGTGTGAAAAATGTTTGGAGTCGCTTTCCTCTTCTCTGATTCTCATGACGAAAGTGACCCTTCATCTTCCCCTTTGAATTAATCTGTAGCTACTCGCTTTTCTTCCAGTTTTTATGCGATACCCTATGTGTTTTTATTTGCCATATTTATCTTATTTAGAATTATTATTCACTAAAAAATAAACAGTTTATCAATCTTCCCACCTACTACCTTATCAGCTTATCCTTGCATTTTCTTTATATATTGGCATATTTTTGTCATTTTACATGGAGTAGGAGTGAAATCCATTCACGAGTTCCTCAAGAATCATCAGAAAAAAAGAGTTAGGGTTTCATTTACCGTATACAAATCCAACATCCCTTATTGCTAATTGTTAACTGGTAACTATGTGTAGTTGCTGATTTTTGGCGGTATAATATATTCTGTCGGATTTTTATATTGACCCAGCTTTATGGTTTTTTTAGATAAAATTTTGATTAACCCTTTGTTTGTTCTTTGAGATCTATCTAAAGATCCTGAACCCACTATTTTGCTGTCCCCCTCCCCCAGTTTTACAGCTGTTCTTGATATTATTACTTAATATAAGACTTTATTTTCTCTTGTTTAGGGTTTGTTAAAAGTTGTTCTCCCTGTAGGAATATGAATTCCCTCCTAGTTTTATCAATCTTGAAAAGAGTAAGAGCATTTAATTTTATTTGCAGCAGTATATGTACATGTGTGTGTATGTGACTCAATTTGTGTTATTTTTTTCGATAGGGTGTTATTCCGGGTCTTTCAATAACACAGACACATATATATGCACCAACAGATAGATACAAGAATTTTCTGGTGTTATTCAAGATTTACAGCAGTAGTTCCTGTTTATGTTCAAGAAATTAATGATTGTCTATGGAGTTCTTATTTTCTTTTGTTTAGTATATTGACACATTCACATACACACCCATGTATATATAAAATAGAAATTTTACGTGTTAAGATCTCTGGGGATTTACTTCACTTTTCGATCATTTTCATTTTATAAAATTTACCCAAAAATTAAATATTTCAGATGGCTTGTTCCTTAACAGTGTTAATATTGTGTTGCCATTAATAGAAGTGGTTTATACTGAAATATACGTATTTGAAGTCTGATGATGGGTGGTTTTAGAGTGGAAGAACTTGTATTTTTAAAAATATTCCAAGGGAAAATTTGAAATTTTTTTGTTGCAGAAACTTGCCCAAGGTAATATTGATTCCTCGCTCAATCCTTGTGTCGTCCCCTCGATCACTATTGGGATCGCCACATGCGATATTTATTTGAATTATCACCAATGATTCATGAACGTGTTAAAAAAATGAAATAAAAGTTTGAGGTGCCCTCATATTGTTTTATCGTTGGCTTATTCATATTATCTAGTATTTCTCTTTAACTAGAGAATTTGTAGAATTTGAATATTCATTTTCTTGAGGGTCACCCGAAGGTGTTTTGATTCCCAATGGGTTTGGCATATATTGTATTGTTTAATGAATTACGATCACTATGGTGTTTAGTTGTTTGAGATGGTTTTGCATTGAGAAATGGCGTAAGAGAGCTTCCTTCAGCCCACTCATGGGCGAGATTTGAGGGCGGAATTAACTGCCGACTCATTCGTTTGACCGCTTAGTGGAATACAACAACATTTTTCACTACTATGTGATTGAATGAATGATGCGGGAGATAGTTTCACGCCCCTCTCCCTCTGTGCTTGGACTGAAGGGAGCTCCTTTAGCTGTTGCCTTCATTTTGATTCTGTCATTGCTTCACGCATCTCTTTTCCAATAAAATCGTATTACTTGTTTAAACTTGTCTATAATTTTCTCACCCTTTGGCCTCAGGATTTGTTTCATAGCGATTTATAGAAATATTTTTCGATGTTGATCACGTGGTATCGCAACTGCCTGCTGTTATTGATGTGAGACGAAAAATGGACTGGTAATTTCTTGTTTAGTAAAGAAAGAATCCCTTTTTTCGATTCTATCCATTAAACATTATTGTCTACAGCCGTAGAACTAGTATCTTGCTTGTGCTTGCACATAACTCTTTGCTAACCAATACATATGCATATTGCATTCTCCAGATAATTCAAATCAAAGCAATGGATGTCATAGCCTTATAAGGGCGATAAAGGCGAGGTTCTAAGGATGAAAGACTTACCGTGGATACCTAGGCACACAAAGACGAAGAATTGAGTAGTAATCAACGAAATGCTTCGGGGATTTGAAATAAGTATAGATTCGGAGATTCTGAATACGGTAACCTTATGAAGTGCTGCTGAATCCATGGGCAGGCAGTAGACAACCTGGCTAACTGAAACATCTCAGTAGCTGGAGGAGAAGAGTAAGAAGAAATGGTTCAATCCTGTTATGTTGATTTCTCGAACCGAGAGATCCATGAATGAGGATACTGATGTATATAGATACAAATGGAAGATTTGGAACATTTCATTTATGAGGAGAAGACCCGTTTTCAAGTGGAAGTATATATCCACTAAGGTGATTGAATGAATGAATGATGCGGAAGATAGTAAAATATTTGTAATATAAATTACTTAATTATATAAAAGCCATATTTTCCTTCTTTTTTGATTGATCATATAAGATCTAGTTGGATCTTTTGGTGCTGAAGAAAAGTGTACAAAGTACAAGGACGCATTACTTCAAGATCTGACCTTTGTCCCATTAAGTTGTACGAAGTAGTATTTAACATATTTTCTTCTGGTGGAACTTTTAGTGATGAATCTTAATATTTGTTACAAAATTCGGCTTAGTGGTTACTTTTTTCATTAAATTGCTAACCTTTATCTGGTCCTGCAGCATTAATAGTGCTTTTATTTCTCTCTGTTAACTTGTTCCGTTTTAGTGTTACCAAATATGAGTTGAGGGCATCACCGTGTCTCCGATACCGATCAGTTGGGCGAGCGGAGACGATTACCCATATATTACTTGTACTATGCATATCACGTGTAAAATTTGATGTTACGGGCATTAATCAGATTTGAGGTTACGGGGTTGTTCACACACTTACATGTGGACCTAGGACCCAAAAACAATTGAAGTCGTCGGATCTGCCATTGTCCTAATGACATGTTCGGATTTCCTCTGAATCTTGATAATATATTTATGTAATATTAATAAGTCAAAGAAATAGATTTTGTTTGTAGGGTGGTCCCTCATTTTTTCATAATTATGCCAATTGGAATTTTTTATATGGGAATCTAAAGGCGACGTTAAGATCATGTTTTTTTTAGATGTGTTCAAAGTTGTAGCTCATTGATATGTTAAGTGCCGAAATCCTCGTGATTTTGTCTATCGATGGCGCTTTTCAGTTTTCACCCGATATCACATAATTTGTTTTTTTTAAATATGGGGTGGAAATTTGTAAACATTTTAAAAAATATACATCCATATGATTTTCGCCATTTTAATTATTCAAAAATAATGGATATATTACGAAGTACTAATATATTCAATTAAAAATTATATAACAAAAAATTAAATACTAGCTTTTGGTGCCATTTTAATAATTACAACATTCTTAAATTGTTTTAAACATTTTTCCAAAACAAGTATTTTTTTTTATTTCTTATCAAACTTCCACACAGACAAATGTTACCATGTTCTTGTCCACAGCACCAAATACCATTTAAAGCTTAGCCCTTGTATCTTTCTCATCACTGAATTCAATCAACACCTTTCCAATTGCTTTCCTATCCTTGAGGGCCGCAAAAGCAAGATTTGCCTGTAACAAACCAACAAATTACTCTAGGCCATATCTAAATTATGCATTTAGATTTTTTCTTCCTTTTATTAATATTTTTTTGTAAAATATTTTTCTATGATCATCCCTGATGACACATTTATGATTCAGCCAAGAAGAAAGTTTGTGGAAAATGTTTCTCACCTCCGTCAGCCTGTAAGTATGCGAAATCTTGATTGTAATTAGTCCCCTCGCCAACCAAGATAGCAGCTCCTTCAATGAATCCTCAAGAACGTGCGGTCGATGCATTTTATAGCTTCCCCAGTAGAGCCCATGAACAGTCCAATTCTGAAGATTAAGATATGTGTTTCCATAAAAGAACACATGAAATGGCCATCCAACAAGTCTTAGAAACTAGATTCAGACCATAGTGAGGTTTGACCAAACTAAAGCAATGTACTGAGGCAAGTGCCTTATGCACATGGAGTAGGACATTTGCCTCCTCAATCAAGCTCATATGGAGCTCAAATAGGTCGATCTTGACTTGGCTCATGATTGCTGCTAGAATTTAATTCGTGCAACATAGACATGTCAAAGTTACACAAACTTGATAGCTAAAACATATATAAAACTATCTTCTCAAATGCGATATTGTTAGACTTTGGAGCTCAGATCATGATATGAGAATCGTTTCAAAAACTTTCCACATCTTACACCTGCTAAAAAAAACTCAAAGTTCACATGATATGATTGTCGTAATTCAGTGAATAAAAAAAATTAAGCACTACTTAGGTAGCCAGAGAATTGAAAAATAAACAATCAAAGATCAAAATATAATACTGAAAGACGGTCCTGTAAACATTAAAAGAAAATCAAATTCTACGTCACAATGCTCCTATGATACCAATAACATTTCCATTTCCTATCATAACCAACGAGTCCTTTCTTTCATGTTTATAGATAATGATAATGATATATATATAATTTTTTAGTTTTTTTCAAGAATACGTGTTGGCCATCAGTAAACAGGAGATGTAAACAGCTATTAGAACTAAACATTTGGATTATCCTCGAAAAAACAAGAAAAAAAGGTAAGGTTTTAGATTGTGAATCCTTTCAAAGTAGCAGTACCTTAACTAGTGCAATATTTGTGGGGATTACAGGAACTTCCCCACTTGCAAACCCGATAACCAAGATATTTGCCCCCCAGTTCAACAACTTCATGGTTTCTTTTGTAAGCTTGCCTCCAACTGGGTCGTACAAAACATCAACTCCTTTCAGCTTTCTCGCCTTCAAAAATCTCTTGACACTCTCAGTGACGTTTTCTTTGCTCAAATCAACAACATGATCCACACCTAATGACTTCAGAAATTGCACCTTTTCATCTCCCCTGTCAGATGATATTGCCAACGAATGAATATAAGATAATCTCCCTCATGTGAATTTTTTCACTTCGGGACGAATCCAGCAGGGGGAGCATGGCTGCTGACTTTCTAAAGAACAAATCTCCAAATTTCAAACATTATTTTAAAAAAAAAGCGAGTTTTATTCTATAAAGAGTCTAAGTCACCACAATCTTAATCATGAGCTCGCTCCTCTCTTGACTTCAAATTTTTAGGTGTGACTACATGCAGAATACGGAATTAGTAATGTGTTACCTAGCTATGGCGATAACAATGGCACCGCAGACCTTGCCAATTTGAACTGCAGAAACTCCAACTCCCCCTGCCGCACCAAGAACTAGCAAGACCTACACTTTCATTACAATTAGAGTGCAAAACACATTAATTAATACATATAATTTGCATACAAAGATCCAATATCCAGGCCACAAAAAGCTACGACCGTGTTTTACCTGACCAGCCTGCAGTTGAGCTCTATGAACAAGTGCCACATGAGATGTTCCATATGCAACCGGTAGTGCTCCAGCAGCAACCAAGTCGCATCCTTTGGGCACTAGAAATCTGCAGATTTCGAACAGAAGTTAAATCAAAACTACACTGCGTCTAAGCTAATCAGGAGGCTCACAAATATTTGTCTTCAACCACACTCGGCGATCAAATTGGGATTTAGCATAGCAGATATCAACAGATAGGTCAACCAAGCCCGTCAAATAAAGAAAATCTTCAATTAATAATCTTTATATTTAAGTTTTACCGTTCCGATTTGTTCACAGAGCGGAATTTAGTATTGTTTATTCCGCTTGCACATTCTTACTCAAGAACAAATCTTTAACAAGCTAGTCTTCTTCTTTTCATTCTAAGAACATTAATACAAACATATAACTGACATAAGCTAAATTTGAATAATACAACTATGCCAGCATAATAAACGAGAGATTAAATTGGTTACAATTCGGATTCATCGGCGACGATGAATTGGGCATATGAGCCGAGGCCAGTGAAAGAGCAAACTGGGTCACCGATTTTAAACTTAGTGACACTGGACCCCACAAAATCAACGGTTCCAGAGTAATCGGAGCCCGGAATGAAGGGCAACGGTGGCTTCTCTTGATATTTTCCGAGGATTTGAAGGTAATTCGCGAAGTTTAAACTTGTTGCTTTGACTCGGACTCGAACCGCCGTCTGCGAGTTGAGTTGCGGAATCGGGTACGCCTTAGAGATAGTAAGGGGTGAATTCTCCGAGCCATCTGGCGCAACCGTAGGATCGCCGATTTTCCTGCACAGTAAAGCTTCCATTGTATTCATGGGAGTACATACAGATGCAGCCCCGGCTCCTTAAAAAAAGATTTAAAAGAGGGGAGGAATTTTATGCGGGGCATGGGTGTAAACTAATCGTGTTAGTCCACGAGTTTTGTGAGTCGAGTCGAAAAATATATGATTTGCATTCGAAATTATCGAATTTGAGCCGATTTCAAATATGTTTGAATTTTTTTCAAGCCGAACTCGAGCCCAAAGTATTTTGCTCGATAGTTGGCAAATCGCTCGCGACCTTTAGCATTTTATTAATATATATAATTTTATACTAAATAAATATATTTCAAGCCTTTATTTTCGAATAATAGTTCGAATAGCTAACGAGCATGCTCGAACTTTCGAGCCGAAAAATTGAAACTAGTCGAATTTCTAATCGAGCTCGAGCTCGAATATACCTATTGCGAGCCGAGTTCGAGTCTACAAATTCGACTCGATTCGGTTCATTAATGTCAATCTCATTTGACTATAAAAAATTAGAATTTTATTTTATATGATATTTTGATAAATATAATTATTATTTTTAATATTATTGCCATAAATGAAAAGATTTTTATTTTGCTTTCTTGTTTCGTATATGTATATATATATTATTCAAAGTGTATATAAAATAAACTAATTTAATATGTTAATCAAATTATATTTATGTTATTATGTTACTCGAAATTTTAAATATATCGTATTTAAGTGGCGTCGAAAATTTTGAAACATAATTAAGTTAGTGGAAAATGGATATTTAGAAATGGCAAGAGTTTAAACCAATAGTACCATAAGTCTTTGTTTTGATTCCAATTTTTAGCAGATCAAGTTTGATACTGATTTGGGTAAATATATCATAATCATTTCATAAAATGTACAAAGTTTTTTGGGTCTAAATAGATGCCAGTGATAATTTATCCTTATGTAGTATCGATAATAACAATTTTACCCATTGTGATTGTAAATATATATACCTCCCGTGATTTATAAATATGCAGTTTACTCATTGTGGTTTATGTACTTTACGTCTTTACCACTTATGATTATGATTTGCATAATAGAGCATACATTGAGATGATATTTTGACATATTCACAAACTACAGGGGGTAAACGTATATTTTCACAAATTACGGGAGGTAAACTGCATATTTTTAAACCGCATGAAAGTAAATTATCTATATTAAAAATCAAAAGAGAGTAATTGTCTATTTTCAAATCATGGGAGTGTATCTGTCTATTTGAAAAACCAAGTGGAGTTTAATGTGAATAACACTCTAAATAAAATATCTGTCATCTTGCTTCTAAATAGTAATATAGGAATACACATTCATTTCTATATATTGTTTGCCAGACGCATTTTGCAACTTGAAAACACTAACTAGAAGAAACAAGGTGCCAGTAAACTACAACAGACTCATATGGGAGGATCTGTGGATATGTTAAGACTAGCACTTCGTAAATCTCCAGGATTACCCAACCCCGACAAGAAATCGTCCCCGAAAATCACAGCACCGGCTGCCAATGCTCCGGCTCCTAGTCCCGTTCCAAATCCAGGTCCAGTACCCCTGCCGTGCCCGTGAGGTGAAACTGAAGAAGGCATATTTACGTAACTAAGCTGTGAATTCTCAGCACTTGGTGGAAATGGGAACATAGGCATGGGCATGAATCCGACATTTGGCGGCTGTGTTGGAGGCGGAGGATAGGTGGCTCCGCCAGTTGTACGGTGGTCTTGTCCACCAAAGGACGGGTGATTTTGTGAAGATACGGAGCCACTATTAAGGTTAATTCCACCACTTTCATTAATGAGAGCAAAATCTTGATGGCCACCTGATTTTGATTAGGCAAATTAATCGATGTGACACCGGAAAAAGCCGACATTTCCAACTCTCCGACGAAATAAGACCAAAAGCCAGCAAAAACCAACTTATATGACAAAATACCTAATTTTGACTACTCAGTACACCAAAATCCAAAATAGGTCAACTAAGAAGACCATTTTGCCAATTTTTCCAATTAATTTACGATATATATATATATATATATATATATATATATTACCTGAAGTTGATGAACTTGCATGCTCTTCACTTTCCTCAGAAACCCTAATCGAAACATCAACAAACCCTCGACATTTATTCGAATTCCTTTTCCTTAGCTGGAAGCTCCCAGTTTCTTCAACGGGCTTCGAAACCTCATTAGATTCACCACCATTATACTTCTCCAGAAACTCTTTCAACACAATAGTGGTAGTTCCCTGAAGCCTTTCTCTAAGAAAGATTGGCTCCCGACTGCGAACTTCAACATGAAGAACCAAATCCTGGAGACCCGATCCATCTTTTGAATGATCAATCGCCGCTGAAAATTTGGTTTTCCAGACGGGATTACCATCGCCTGATGTAAATAATGTATAAACATAGTCAAAATGCAACAGATATAGTTTTGTATTGCTTATATTATAGTTGATCAAGCAAAGGGCGTTTGTTCCCTTCTTTTCACGCTCACAAAATTATCGGAAAATTGACCAAAAGGTCATGATCATCAAACCTGAATACTTAATTCTGAACTAATAATATCTTTTTCGTTATCTACCAAATTTATTATGATCATCACAAATTTACCCCTCAATCTCATTACTAACCTGAAGCATCAATCTTGGAGCAGTATTTGTTGTCAGGATCAATCCATCCGACGGCGAACCACTGCAGCTTCCACAGGGAGGACGTGTGCCGCCGCAATCCCCGAGCAGAAATCAGGCAGATTTCGATCCTTGTTTTCGGCATTTCTGCGTGCTTTCCGCCTTGAAGCGAATAAATTGTGGGAATATGTTTGTTCTTTACTTGGCAAGGGAATAAAGTAGTCAAAAGGTGTTCCATACTTTGGATCGGGAGAAGGCTACCTTACTTATTTCCCCTTAAATTTCAAATCTATACCTTTATTTCTAAATTTATTGGTTTTTTTTTAAAAAATTTACAATTATTAGTTGATATTCGGGTTTATTTTTGTTATTGTATCATTGTATGTTATTTAGATGGGCAAATAAAAACTGATGAGATGATTTTTTTAGGTATATTATATTATATTATACAATATAATAAGTGAACAAGCATTTCAACAGTATTATGAGTCTATTTTGGAAAAGTAATGAATAGTAACTTTCTTTTATTTAATCATTTTTTACTCTTCCTCCTGCTGTTGCGATGGCAAGCTGGTCTTGGCCTTGGGACCATGAAGGGAGAAGGCTGCCGCGTCGGTCGAGTCGAAAGTACCGAGCCAAATATTGGTATTCATCTGAGGGTCTATGAACACCACGTCGAACCTCCCCCATGGCCTCTTTTTTATTCTTTTGAATTGATTGCACTTTTTGCTTTGATTTTTTTATTTGAAGCCCATTCTTTCTGGCCTACCATTTCATCATCACTCTTTTTGTGTAATGGTTTACAAAACCACCGCCAACGACCTCCTCTGCCCCAAAATCCGTCGCGTCTTGGATGAGGATTTAGCTCGGAACGTTCGAAATAGGATGCCGCCCAAGCCTACGATGAAGCAGCCCTCAGATACAATCGTGCACTCTCTTCTCTCCACACGAAGAAGGGGAGGGAGAGGCTTCTTCAATCGCTTGCGGTTCGGTAAGCTCCGAATTTTGTAGTTTTCTATTTTTACATTGGTTGTGCTTCGATTTCTCGATATGCTTGCTTCTTCCCAATTCATTGTGTTGTCTTTGATCCAGCATTTTATCACGTTTTACATGCTCAAGTCTCGCTCGTTCAGTTTGCAATGATGTGGGTATTTTCCGGATCATCTTCATATCTCTTTCTAAAATTTTGAAGAAAAAAACTCTGTGTTTTTACAAATTTTTTGGGTTTCTCGTCAAACTTGAGATATATCAAGCTACTTTTTGGGTTTTTTGCAACTTCGTTCTAAAATTTTGTGGTTTCTTTACATTTCAATTTCAAGATACCATGAATTTCACAGGAAGTAAATAATAATTAAATGAAAGCATTGTTACAATTTTAAAAGTTGATTGTGGTTGTTTGGTGAAAATGACCTTGTCCGTGTGATGAAAAGGTGGGCAATGAGAAAATTGTGGCAAGGTTCTTTTTCGAAGTATGGAAAATTGATTTTTTTAGTAATGCATGCCAAACATAAGAACCCTATTCATCATCATACCCAATATTAGAGAAAAGGGTCCCCATTTTTGTTTTGTTTTTGCTTTTAGATTACCCTTTCGTGTTTAAAGGGTTCCTTGATTTCATGCTTAGAGGTTAGGTTTCTTGCTTGATGATCAAGGGCCTTCTCTTGTTTTTCTTGAAGAAGGCTCAAGATCATTTTATATTCTTCGTCATTTATGTACATACTGTGTATATATAAGATAATAAATAAATTTTCAGACATACATCTGAACATTTTTGGAAGACAAAGAAAGAGAAAAATATGATTAAGTGGTGGATATCGGCCCTTCAATGGATAGAGCTATTTGTGAGTTCTCTGGTGCATATGGTGTATGTGTTTTACATATTTAGCACAGCTGTCAGAGGTGATTTCTCACAGGCATTGAGTGATTGGATATTCAAGTCTAATGTGGCTGACGGATTGAAAGATGAAGATTCAAAGAAGACAACTGGTATAGATGATTTGCCTCCTATTGTGTTGTTCATGGAATCTTTGGTCTTGGTAAGGGGTGAGTATATCATTTCTTCAACATTGGTCATAATTTTGGGTTTTTTGTTCCATTTTACTGTTTAGGGGGATTTGTTTCCTCGTCAAGCTCATTCAAGCTCGGTTTTTTTGATAGGTTTGTCCTATTTTGCTGGAGCAGAATTAAAGGACGACAGAGTCCTTGTGCCTGGTTTAGGCTCAAAGCATATATGACAGGTAGGTGTTTGCATAGGGGGACACAAGAATGGACAACTCAGAAAGTATTATGAGGGGAGAAACCTTGGATTTTACAAAGAATTATATGTATAATTTATCTTCTTTATTTGGGAATGGCAACAACCCTTGTTTTCCACTCTTTCCACGGTTTGTGTGAGTGTGTGTGTTCAAGGTTTTTGTGCAACTTTGGACTATTTGTATTGGTACAGGGCAAGAGAACTGTCCTATTACTTGAAAGGAGGTCAGATTGATTATGGAGAAGAACATAGTAAGGCTTGTTGACACTCTCAATTTGGTAGAAATTATGGAGAAGGTGAGTTATTTAATCTGCATTAGCATTAATTTTTTTGTCTGATAAAATTTCTTAATTCTTTTTAACTAACATATGTAGGGGATTATCCTGAATGGGATGAGGATCACCTGATTCATTTCGTGGGTCACTCAGCCGGAGCACAAGTTTGAGTTTTGCAGCAAATGCTTGCTGATAAGGCAAGTTACCATGATTTTTGTGGTTTCTTTACATTTTAATTTCAAGATGCCATGAATTTTAGGGGAGGATGATAATAATAGCATGAAATTGGGTAGTTAAATTCCGTTCCACTGATGGCTCAAGAGACTATGAAAGGCTGGTGATGAGGTCCTTTTAGATCTAAGCTTCAGCCTCTCAGATTGGAGGAGAAATCTGATTGATTTAATTTGTGTATCTTTTACAAGTAATTTCGTTTTCAGTTAAGACATAGATTGATTATATATATCTTGCCTCCATATGCGCTTATATACCAGTGATTGACTTGGTTGCTTGGGTTGTTCTTAGTGAGGAAATTGGTCAGTGTGAGATTGATCACATTGAATCAACCACGTCGATTGAACATCATTACTTCCGATATGGTATCTTGAGAGCATTAGCTTTAGTTTTTATTCTCTTTTATAACTCAGTTTTTTTATTCTCTGAACAATGCTCGACATCAAAACATCAACAGACCTGCTGTACTAGATCATATCTTAAACTTCACAAAGAAGTTAAATACGAGCCTTTACTTATCGTGTAACTGAGTTCTTTGTAATATGCCGCATACAGGTTCTTTATACCATAACCTTTCGAACAAGAAAATCAGGTGAGTATCTATGTATTTATTTTATTGCTGGGCAGGTCTAAATCACCTAAGAAATAATTTACAGAATAAGATTAAATAGCCTTTTAAAAATGTGAAACTAGAGAAACGAAGACCAAATAGTCTAACCACGGGCACCGCGCAAGTAACTAGTATATATATATATATATATATATATATATATTGATGTGATCCGTTATTTTACGTGTTTGGTAGAATTAAATGTGTACGAAAAATAAAAGGAATACACCAAGATTTTTTACGTGGAAAACCCTCGAATTGAGAGAAAAACCACGGGACCTAGTCCAGTATAAAGTTCCACTATAAATATTACTGATTTACAAGATGATCTGGACACAAGAAAAAGTTATTCAATGACTCACACGACTACTGTTGTAGAAATTATAAAAAAGACCGAACAGACTCAAGCTTGCTCTCTTCGGAGTCTTTTTGCCCAGAAAAATCCAACCCTTGCTATGAAGTTATCTGAGGGTATTTATAGGACTGCCCTTAGTAACTAACTCGCGGAAAATCAGCCACATGATGTCCTTTGATCGTGGCTTGATGGGAGCCAAGCGTGTCCGAGAAATCCGCCCCATTAAAGCACGTTCCATCTCAGCCGGTTAATTAGTTTTAATTATGACCGGGTCTTCCGCTACTCTTTGACCAAAATCCCGAAGAGGGCAAATGATGCCCGACAATATGCTGATCAGTGTCCTGTGTTCGACCAGCATCTCTTCGGTATAATTTCTGCTCGGCAATTTTAGGGTTTGTGTCTTCATAAATGGATTTTACCCGAGAAATCAATATGTCATATGACATCACCTCACCCCCCCAAAGTAAAGTAAGATGAGAGTAGTGAAATCTTAGTTTATTGTCTTCGGGTAAAATCTTGATATGCTCGGGATATTTTAACCGCCTAATTTTCCCGCCTGAAAATTTCAAAAATCTTGCGACGTTTCGTTTCCCAAGGCACATCTATAACCGTTCATGTGATTTTATTTGGACGGTGCTGATTTAACGACTGTTCCAGTGGCACCCCACTATAAATACTCGTTCATTTTGCTGATTTAACCTACTTTACTGCAGTTTGCTTCCGAGCTAGCATTAGACGTCCGACCAATCTTTTCCTCCATACTTACTTTCTTTCCATTCATCGAGTATGTCTTCTTCTGACGATATCTCGAAAACTATAGACATGTTCGAGGAAGAGGGTATCCTGGGTCCCTCTCCTCGACATTCTTCTTCCTCTGATAGTGAGGAGACTTCCAGCTCGTCGACAGCTCCCGACGTTCGTAGAGAGGAGCTTCAGGCTGCGACAGAGCAGGATCTGATAAAAGCCCGCGTTCCCTGGTTTGAGATATTTGAATCAGGGATTAAATCGCAACGGCACATATCCAGTATCCAAACTAAATGGAGGATTTCAGAGGGGACATCTATTATTGTTCCCCCTCCCGGATCTCGCCCCCACTTGCCTCCCGTGGGTTATTTTCCCTTCTACATAGACCAACTTCGAGGGGGACTTCGCTTTCCTATCCCTTCTTTCTTTGTAGATGTTGCTTCCTACTTTGCCATTTCTCTAAGTCAGTTGTTCCCCAACAGTTATCGACTGTTGGCGGGTTTCTACATAGTCCTATCCTTTTTTGGCTTTTCCCCGACTCCCGAACTCTTTCATTGTTTCTTTCAATTAAATCGAAAAGAGATCGGGCTTTTTTATTTTTCTTCTCGAACAGGGATGGGTTTTCTGAAAAATTACCCCTCTTCCATAAAAAATTGGAAAAGATTTTTCTTCTTTGCTCGCCCACTCCAACCTTGGGACTGTCCCATGGAGTGGAAAGAAAACTTACCGAAGGGCAAGTCAATCAAGGGGCTACTTGAGGGAGAAACATATCTATCGGTTCGTCGTAAGCTTGGCGATCAGTGTTTTAACCTTGGGGAGCTGATTGACGACGGACTGCTGTACTTGTTCCAGCTTAGTCCTAAGGGTGTTTCCCTAAAAATGCCCCTCGGTGAGTATTTACCGAGCATCTTGCTTTGTTTGCGTATTTTGTGTTAACATGCTTGAATAATTGCTGCTATGATGTTTCTTTCTTGCAGAAAACAAGATGCTGAAAGCCAAGATTGCTGCTAGCCTGAAGAAAATTGCCGCACCAGAGAAGGCTACCAAACCGACCACTGGAACAAATCCTCCCCCATCCGTTACACATGCTCCCCCCGAAGAGGTAATTGAAGTACCGGAGACGGAAGCCTTGATTCCTCGATCACTGAAGAGGGCAGCCCCCGAGGGCCAAGGTTCTTCCTCTAAACTTCCTCCTGCCAAGAAAACTCCCCCCCGAATCTCCCTTACCCACCGAGCTAATCCATCTCTTCAAACTCGGGCTACTTCTCAACCTGCTCCTGGTGGTTCTAGCTCTTCTCGTCCAACCTCCAGATATCACATACCTGATTGGATTTATCCCCCCAACGTCCCGATTCTGAGAAAACCGGACCCCAAAATTTCCCATTCTATTATTTGCAATTGGGCCAATTCTCCCGATCGCAAATACCTGGGAGGATTGGCCTTCAGCAATTTGATAAATGATTTTTCCACCTCCCTCACTCAGGTACCTTATATCCATTTCCATCTGATAAACTTTTTATCTTCGGTATATTAACTTCGTTTATTTGCTTCCAGACCAATCTAATGGCTGGCGAGATTATGACTCGCTTCCAATCCATGAGATCCTCAGATGGGGAGAATCAGAAACATCTTAAACAGCTAGAAGGTATCGGTGAGGAGATGAAGAAATCCATAAAGCTACTGGAAGAGCGATACTCTGCTGCTGTTGTTACTCGAGATAAGGCAGTGGCAGCTCTCGAGGAAGCGCATGGTAAATTAGCCGACTTTGAGGAGGCTAACACCACTTTATCCGGGCAATTCAGGTCCGTGACTGAAGAGAATAAATCCCTCTTAGAACAACTTTCACAAGAGAGATCACTGCGAGCTGAAGAGAACAAATCCCTTTCTGAACAGCTTGATCAGGAGAAACTATCTCGGGCTACTCAGATCGAGGAATCCTGGCTCATCAAGAAAGAAGAGTTTATGAAGTCTGAGGAGTATGGTGATATTCTGGGCGAACGCGCTGCTAAGTTCCTTAACTATGGCTTTGAAGCGTCTGTTCGTCAATTTAAAGCCGCTGGCTATCCTCCTGAAGGAACTTCAACAGATTTTATAAATGTTGATGAGGCCTTGAATACCGTTCCCGATGAATTCCTCCAGTTGTAAATTTAGGGATGTACTCTTTTTGTTTTAAAATTGTAATCTTTGGACCATGATATTATGACTTTCCCTGTCTTCTTACACTCTTGTGCAAACTAGTCTCTCCAACAAGCGAACTTTTTAGAAAATATCCCAAAGTAATGAATATAACAGAACTCGGGGAAAAGACATCCCGAGCATAATAAGATGATGCAATTTCAAGTTCAAACGTTGACCAAACATCCCGATCCAACGATTAAACCGAACATAAGCTCGCAAACCCGAGCACAATAACATGGTAATTTCAAGTTTAAACGTTGACCAAACATCCCGATCCAACGATTAACCCGAACATGGCTCGCAAACCCGAGCACAATCACTTAGTAATTTCAAGTTTAAACGTTGACCAAACATCCCGATCCAACGATTAACCCGAACATGGCTCGCTACCCCGAGCACAATCACTTAGTCCCATTTTAGGTTCAAATACAGACCAAACTTCCCGATCCTGTATTTAACCTGCCAACAATGGACTATAATAACATAAGCTCGCTACCCCGAGCCCAATAACATGGTATTTTTAAGTTTAAACGTTGACCAAACATCTCGATCCAACGAGTAAACGATGGTGTTTTCAAGTTTAAACGTTGACCAAACATCCCGATCCAACGATTAAACGATGGTGTTTTCAAGTTTAAACGTTGACCAAACATCCCGATCCAACGATTAAACGATGGTGTTTTCAAGTTTAAACGTTGACCAAACATCCCGATCCAACGATTAACCCGAACATTGCTCGCTACCCCGAACACAATCACTTAGTCCCATTTTAGGTTCAAATACAGACCAAACTTCCCGATCCTGTATTTAACCTGCCAACAATGGACTATAATAACATAAGCTCGCTACCCCGAGCCCAATAACATGGTATTTTTAAGTTTAAACGTTGACCAAACATCCCGATCCAACGAGTAAACGATGGTGTTTTCAAGTTTAAACGTTGACCAAACATCCCGATCCAACGATTAAACGATGGTGTTTTCAAGTTTAAACGTTGACCAAACATCCCGATCCAACGATTAACCCGAACATTGCTCGCTACCCCGAGCACAATCACTTAGTCCCATTTTAGGTTCAAATACAGACCAAACTTCCCGATCCTGTATTTAACCTGCCAACAATGGACTATAATAACATAAGCTCGCTACCCCGAGCCCAATAACATGGTATTTTTAAGTTTAAACGTTGACCAAACATCCCGATCCAACGAGTAAACGATGGTGTTTTCAAGTTTAAACGTTGACCAAACATCCCGATCCAACGATTAAACGATGGTGTTTTCAAGTTTAAACGTTGACCAAACATCCCGATCCAACGATTAACCCGAACATTGATCGATAACAGGAAATTTATTTATTTCGGAAATACATATGGGAATAGTAACGATAACTGAAAGATTACACAAAATACTTTCTTAAATTATGAATGTTCCAAGGTCTCACCAGTTCCCGACCTTCGCGATCTTCCAGCCTGTAGGCTCCTCTTCCAATCACCCCTTTTATCTTATAAGGACCCTCCCATTTGGGGGCTAACTTCTTTACCTCCCCCGCGGGATTGATTCTTCGCAGCACCAGATCTCCCACTTGAAAAGCCCTCGGGCGAACCCTCCGATTGTAAGCATTGGTCACCCTTATTTTATACAGTTCCACTTTAGCCAAGGCTTTCTCTCTCAATTCCAGGATTTATATTAATTCTAGGAGTGAAATTATTGTCTTTGAACTCCTCGTTAAATCCCCGCCCTCCATCAGACTCGTTAGATCTTCCACCTCGAAACCCCCCTCCTCGATATCCTCTTCCTCGGAAGGACCCTCCTCGGATCATTGTTCCTCGGAAAGGTCCCCCCCTATGAGGTCCACCCCGCCCCCTCTTCGGCATACTCTGATTCATTGCTACTTCCCGATGGGGTCTCATCGGTAGAAATTGGTCAAAACTTCTTTTGACTGGCTCCACCGGTTTATTCTTTCTGTTTACCTCTTCCCCAGTTTTGCCATCTCTTCTTTGCTTCATCCTTTGGGCTTCTTCCAGGTTAATGTATTTAGAAGCTCTTCCCAACAATTCATCATAATCAGAAGGTGACTTTTTTGCCAAAGATCGAAATAAGTCTCCTTCTTTTAATCCTTGAGTGAACGCGCTGATTAGTACTTCCGAGGGTGACATGCGGAATGTCAAGACATGCATGACTAAATCTTTTCAGAAAATCTCGAAGAGATTCCTTCTCCGCTTGCTTAATCCCGAATAGACTAAGAGCTGTTCTTTTGCAACTCCGGCTGCTTGCAAACTGATGCAAAAATAGAGAACTAAACTTCGGGAAAGAGTCTATGATTCTTGCTGGCAACTGATTAAACCATGCTTGCGCTGCTCCCGATAATGTGGTCAGGAAAACCCGACATTTCACTCCATCCGTAAGTTGATGAAGAAGCGAAGCGTTTTCAAATCGAGACAGATATTCTTCGGGATCTGTACCACCATCGTAATTTCCCACATTTAAAGCCCTGAAGTTTGGGGGCAAAGGATCATCAACCACATGGGAGGCAAATGGAGTACTCCTCTGCGGAGGATACAGACGTCCTTCCATCTTATTACGCATCTGCTGCAGCTCACTTTTCAGCTCTTCCATTTGGCGATTTAAAGCTTTATCAACTTCTTCATTCAAATGATTAGAAATATGTCTAACTTCCTTAGGCTCTTTTTCAGGTTCTTTTTCAGATTCTCTTTCAGGCTCTTTTTCGGGTTCCTGCCGGGAAGCCAATTCTTCCCCCTCTTCATCTGGTACATTTTCTTGTTTCTGGGGGGGGGGGGGGGCATAAATTGCCTCATAATCTCTCCAACAGTTTTGGTTATCATTTCCGTCAAATGCTCCATGGGAATTCCCCCAACAGGAAATGACTGTGGAACATGTTGAGATGATCCTGCATCTTCTGGCCCTTCTCCGGGTTCAGTAAACATGTATGGGTGAGAATTGGATCCGTTTCCCCTAGAAGCTTGCCCCCTGCCTTTACCTCTGGCCATCTTGCCCTTTGATTTATTTTTCGTTAGAAAATCCGTCCTACTTCAACGCCTTAGATCTAATTTTCCCACAGACGGCGCCAATGATGTGATCCGTTATTTTACGTGTTTGGTAGAATTAAATGTGTACGAAAAATAAAAGGAATACACCAAGATTTTTTACGTGGAAAACCCTCGAATTGAGAGAAAAACCACGGGACCTAGTCCAGTATAAAGTTCCACTATAAATATTACCGATTTACAAGATGATCTGGACACAAGAAAAAGTTATTCAATGACTCACACGACTACTGTTGTAGAAATTATAAAAAAGACCGAACAGACTCAAGCTTGCTCTCTTCGGAGTCTTTTTGCCCAGAAAAATCCAACCTTTGCTATGAAGTTATCTGAGGGTATTTATAGGACTGCCCTTAGTAACTAACTCGCGGAAAATCAGCCACATGATGTCCTTTGATCGTGGCTTGATGGGAGCCAAGCGTGTCCGAGAAATCCGCCCCATTAAAGCACGTTCAATCTCAGCCGGTTAATTAGTTTTAATTATGACCGGGTCTTCCGCTACTCTTTGACCAAAATCCCGAAGAGGGCAAAGGATGCCCGACAATATGCTGATCAGTGTCCTGTGTTCGACCAGCATCTCTTCGGTATAATTTCTGCTCGGCAATTTTAGGGTTTGTGTCTTCATAAATGGATTTTACCCGAGAAATCAATATGTCATATGACATCATATATATATATATATATAAAAGATTTAGAAAGAATGAAGTTTTTATCACATTGAAACATACAACTCCTATTGGTGACATCAAAACTACCCATAAGCTTGGCCAAAATGTACTGAATGTCAAGCTATAACTTTTGATAAAGCGGCTAGCGTTTAACCCAACAAGCGCCTTCTCTAACAGCAATGGCGATATCTGATACCTCAGCTCGGGTAGGTGTGGGATGAATTATCATGCTCTCCAGCATATTTGTAGCCACTATGACCGCTTTCCCCATGCTGAGACATATCCTTTTAATCTCTTCCTTCACGGATAAATTACCTTGTAACATGTTGTGTCCCTCCACTCAGTAAAGTAGACTAGACTGAGAAGACAATAATGTCTTCCTAACCATCGCATGAGTCATGATGTTATTACCTGCAACAAGGGAACCTCTTCAATTGGAAACTCTGCACCAATATCCCTCTGGCAACCGTAGCCTCAGAAACAAAACAAAACAAAAAGGGATCAACTAGCTGAGCCAGGTAAATACTCAACAAACTGAGTAGTGTTGATCTGAAACACGACCAATAGCTGATTTTGCTCCAAATAAGTACAGCCTCAACATCCCACACCAGCTGTTTCAGTTTTTTCCATGTAGCTGAACCGCTAGGATACAACAAATCCTACCCACACCCAGGTGAGTCTAGTACAAAATTTATGGATGTGTATCTTAGGAAAGTAACAAGTAAAAAACAATAACTGGCTTTGTACTAGAATTGTCGAGGCGAGATTTATAATCTCTGTCCTTAAGACAATATTGCCTTGCTACGGTGCTAACGGTTTACTTTGACAATTTGTCTCCCAAGATACAACGACTATGATTTGTGATATGAACACTCCAAATCGCAAATCATTTAAACCACAAAGGTCTAAAAACGCTCAACCATAATAATGATGAAGACTCACAAAATTACTCAAATTTTGAGCTTTAAATATTATGTAATTTCGAAATTCCATTTTTAAGACAAGTGAGGTTATGTTATATATATAGTAAACCAAAAACAAGTCCGAACCGACACCATTTGGAGCCACTATATCACCAAAAATTGCATCAGAATCGTGAATGGACATACTATTTTACAAAACTGATACAATGCTCGATCGATCGAGCTACTGTTCAAAAAGGCACGAATTTTTCTGGCCCGCTCAATCGATCGATCGATTAATTTAACTTTACAATTTTCCAACAGTGAGCCCCCACTATTATTTTTTAAATTGTTCTATTGGATTTTCAGTAAATATGAACCAGTTAATACCATAAGGATTTGACTGGGAATATAACTTAGCTCGGTATCGTTGTGCGCATTAATGGTTTTTTTACGAATGTATCTCTTAAAAGCGATCTCCTTGCCTTCGAATTTTCACATTATTATTATTATTTAGAATACTCGAATTAGTTCACTTGCTAATTAATCATAACCGGACATATCAGTCAACATACCAAAGAACCATTCTAGGTACTTAACATGTGTAAAACTAATCTGAAAAATAGCACCTCTTGCATTCATCCAAACTTCTATTTATAGGAGGAAAGTTCATGCAAATCCTCCAACTTCCCAAATTAGGACACGTGTTTTGATTATCATATTAGGATTTATTCAAAGAAAACTACCTATTCAAATTCAACATAATTCTCGAGATTTGTCACCCAAACACTAGAAGAAAGATTCAAAATCATCCCAAATCCTTAGCCTTTTTAACTGATTACGTTCTTTTATATTTATCTAATATTTAAAAACAATCAAATCTGATCAGAAAGCCCGCATATTTCTTTTCTATTATACTGTAAAATCGAAGACAAGCATGTACAGATCCGCTAGCACGAATCGTGTTTCAGAAGATTACTTCAGTTACCATTCGTCGTCGTCCCCTTCATCGAAGGTGTCGGCGGCTCTCAGGGCGCTGTCCTTGGAGACGAGCGAGCTTCCGGTGTACGAGCCGGTGTCAGAGACGGGAAAGAAAGAAAGAGCTCGTGCTAGATTTTCAGAAAATGCAGTTCATATCATACCATTTGTTTTGCTCCTCTGTGCTTTAATTCTTTGGTTTTCTTCAAATCCGGGTAACTAAATTTTAATATTGTAGTTAAAATTTCTATTAAATTTGAATAATGGCCGATTGTTTGATATTGATAAATTTATTTCCATGATTTTTGTGGTTTTAGTCGAGTGCTACAAAGTGCTGGACTATGCTGTTTTTTTGCTTCTTATTTATTATTATTTTTAGTTTTAGGGGAGGGGAGGACTCGAACACGAGATCTCTTATATTGGAAAGAGATGACAACCACTAGACAAAGTTCATTAAGTTAAAAAAAGTTATTTTTAAGCAAAAATATTGAGTGATTGCTATTAAAATATAAAAAAACTGCTTAATGAACTTCAAATTATTACAAAATTGTCACCACACAAGTAAAAACAGTGAAAAGTATCTCATGGATTGCTTCTCAACTTTTGATTTTACATGCTTATTTTTATAGAAGCAATAGCAGAAGTAATGAAATAAAATACTTAAAATCTTTTTTTTTTCTTCTAAAAAGCAAATAAACAGTTTGGAAACACAACCACAAGGTGTTTGTAACTTATTCAAAGTTTTTATGTTGTTTTTGATTAAAGTTGAAAAAAGTTATTTTTAAGCAAAAGTATTAAGTAATTGCTATTAAAATAAAAAAAATAATTTATTGAACTTCAAATTATTATAAAATTGCCACCACACAAATAAAAATAATGAAAATCATCTCATGACCTTCTGCTTTTACTTGACTATCTTTTGAGAACCAATAGCAGAAGCAATAAAATAAAACACTCAAAATCTATTTTTTGTCTGAAAAGTGAATAAACAGTTTTAAAGAGCAATCACAAACATCAAATGGGGCAAGTGCCACCTTGCCACAAAAAAAGTTTATTACCAAAAGAAACTTTTTTTAAAAAATGTGCATTTTACTCCCAAAAAACACTTCAACCCTCAAAAATTATATTTTATCCCCTAAATTATATTTTGACCCACTCAAATTTTTTTCCCTCTATTTTTTATTTTAATATTTTTGCTCTCCTTATCAAAAATTTTGCGTCCACTAGAATTCACCTTAAATTGAACTCGAGACGAAGTATTGACTAAGAAATGTTTATCTTGGGTTTGCAATGCAGAGATTGATGCGAGAGGGAGTTCAATAGCAGCAAAGATCGAAGGCATGACTATTGAAGGGGATGTTGACATCGACGGAACAGGCCATTTGCCTGTTGAGTTGGGAGATCTGGATTTAACAAAACAAGGAGATAATATTATTCCTAAAACCTTTGATTTCAGAAAAAAATAAATCATAATTCTTCTCTCCATTATTTATATTTTGTTTTGCTACAGATTTGGTAATCTGGTTTCTTATACGTCGTGGATTTTGAGAAAATCAAAGGGACCTATAATAAGTATAAATTGTGTTTGGTTTTGAAACGTATATGCAATTTATTTTTATGTCTATATTTTATTTTTTGATGACGGGAGAACCGCAGGGCGCAGCCGCTACGATTTGGCTATGCACTGGGTAAACCTTTGAATTGACGCAATAGAATGCAAATCTTGTCAGCTAGGTAAACTGCACTATGCAATATTTTTCCTTTCTATTTCTAGGAAATTAGGAGAACCAGAAAATAAGTAACATGATCAAAATAAAAATTTAAGAGTGATTCCATTTGTGATAACATCTTGCGACATGTGTCCTTTTATAATTTTTTTCCCTTTTTTTTTTATATAAGATGAGTATTTGTTGCAACATGTCGCCTAAAAAACAACATCGACCCAATAGAAAAACTGGACAATATGGTTTCGAACCATCTCAGGTTGATCCCTAAGTCACATAATCATCATATTCCTCTTGGCGCATTGAGTGTTTTTGCGGTGCTTTAAGACGCATTAAAATATAATTAATCATAAATTGAAATAGTTTGCACGAATTAGCATATTTGTTTCATGAATTTATCGATGGTCATTATAGTTGGAATTCAGATATTGTAAATTGTACAACAATTGAAGCAACATATTTTGGTCGCTTTCTCGTCAACTTCTCAATGATCATTCTCCAATAATAACACCAAATTGCAAATAATATCTATTGAACATATGACATTGACCTCGATCTCAATTGTAGAAGCGAATGTTTGTCATTTTACAACAAATAATAATGAAAGTAATGGAGCTCTCAAACCGTGCCAGGATGAATAAGAACTCGTGTTCACTTTAGGCAGACTCAAATTCGAGTCGTGCTTGACGCAAAAATTGATTTAATTATTTCCACTAAAAAAATTAGTGAAAGTAATTGTACTACTCAAATATTTAAACGTAAAGCAATAAAAACATGATTTGAAATTGTTATAGCTTTGGGATAAAAATTGATTTTTCTTTTAAATTTTTGGAAGAGGGTCAGATTTTTAAATGGCCGAGGGATATATAATTTAATTCTTAAATTCAGTTATTTTATTTTATTTAACAATTTCAGAAAAAATTAATGTCAAATCAAAGACTAACAAAACGTTTTAAACAAATCTTCTTTTTGTGTGTGCACGGTAAAAATCACTTTTTTAATGTTCTTCTATATCCAAAAATTAGTGGGTTTGATGTTGCTTTAACTAGTATAAAAATGTATAAGTTTAAACTAATTTTATATGTAATTAGTACCAAAATTGTATACGTTTAATACTATTTTGAAGTGTAACTAATACCAAAGTTATATATGTTTAATACTAATTTTATATGTAAATAGTACCAAAATTGTAAAGGTTTAATATCAATTTGAAGCGTAATTAGTACCAAAATTATATAGGTTTAATACCAATTTTATGTGTAACTAGTACTAAAATTGTGTATGTTTAATACCAGTTTAATATCTAAGTACTATCAAATTGTATATGTTTAGTATCAATTTAATGTGTAACTAATACCAAAATTGCATAGGTTTAATACAATTTCAAGTGTAACTAGTACCAAAATTAAATAAGCTTAATACTAATTTCATATGTAGCTAGTACTAAAATTATATAAGCTTAATATCAATTTGAAGTCTAACTAAAACCAAAATTATAAACGTTTCATACCAATTTTATGCGTAAATAGTACCAAAATTGTATAAGCTTAATACTATTTTGAAGTGTAACTAGTACCAAAGTTATATATGTTTAATACTAATTTCATGTGTAAATAGTACCAAAATTGTAACGGTTCAATACCAATTTGAAGTGTAATTAGTACCAAAATTATATATCCAAAAATTAGTGGGTTTGATGTTGCTCTAACTAGTATAAAATGTATAGGTTTAAACTAATTTCATATGTAACTAGTACCAAAATTGTATATGTTTAATACTATTTTGAAGTGTAACTAGTACTAAAGTTATATATGTTTAATACTAATTTCATGTGTAAATAGTACCAAATTATAAAGGTTTAATATCAATTTGAAGTGTAATTAGTACCAAAATTATATTAGTTTAATACCAATTTTATGCATAGCTAGTACTAAAATTGTGTATGTTGTTTAGCATCAATTTAATGTGCAACTAGGACCAAAATTGTATAGGTTTAACACAATTTCAATTGTAACTAGTACCAAAATTAAATAAGTTTAATATTAATTTCATGTGTAGCTAGTATTAAAATTATATAAGTTTAATACCAAAAGTATAACTGTTTCATACTAATTTTAAGCGTAACTAGTACCAAAATTGTATAAGTTTAATACTATTTTGATGTGTAACTAGTATCATAGTTATATATGTTTAATACTAATTTCAAGTGTAAATAGTATCAAAATTGTAAGGTTTAATATATGTTTAATAACAATTTTATGTGTAACTAGTACTAAAATTGTGTATGTGTTGAGCCTTAAACGCATGGTTGAGTTTAATTCTTAGTTTATCTCCGAATTATTTATGAGTTTTGATGATCAACAAAACTTGTGTTTGTTATACTAATGTGTCTACTTAGTGTACATGTTTAATGGTTGAAAAGTGGATTGATTGAAGAAAATCAATTGTGCAAAGTCAGGACTGGATCGCCCCAGGCGATGGTGATCATCGCCCCAGGCGATGGCAGCCAGGAAGGACTTCGCCAAGCACATCGATTGGAGCGACGCCGAGGCCCGCGCGCAGGGCGAGGTCGCCCGAGGCGATGGCTTGATCGCCTGAGGCGATGCCTGGAACGTTTGAAGCGATGAGTACTTCGCCTGAGGCGATGAAAGTTTGTGAGCAACCGAAGCTACGGCATTGATTTTTGGTGGTGATCGCCTGAGGCGATCCATACATCGTCTGAGGCGATCTGTGACAATTGACGATTGGAGCACAGCGATGGTGATCGCCCGAGGGGATGTCCGAGGCGATCTTGAAGTGATTCAAGCCTTAAGCGTAGCAACGGCTAGTAGGAGCCTTGGGTGCCTTCTACACTATAAATATGGACGTTTTGGACCATTTTGAAGACAAGAAACAAGACTATAAACTACAAGAAAGCTTTGCTAAATTCAAATTACTCTAGCATTGCAAACTTCATACATTTGTGTTGTATTGGAGTTTGTAATTCATTTCTTGTGTGTGAGTTTTGATTCTTCGTGTTGGTACACCGTGAAGGTGTTTATTTGAGTTATTGTAAGGTCCTCCAACACCAACGCAAGTTGGAAATTGTAAAAGTCATCAACAAGTAAAGTTGGTGTAAGTGTGTGGCTATCCTTGGAGCCCTTAAGGCCAAGAAGACTCGTGAAGAGTGTGGTGCTCGTGAAGAGTTGTTTTACTCTGGAAGAGTGTGTTGTGGCTAACTTGAGCCCTTAAGGTAGGGGTGCTTATCGGACCGGGTCGATCCGGACCCGGTTCGAAACCGGACCGGTTAGTCCTGTCCGAAACCGGAACCGAACTAACCGGTCCGGAACAGGTTTGATATCGGACCGGATCGGTTCTACCGTTCTGGATCCGATATCTTACCGATTCTGGACAAAACGGATCCGGTTCCGGATTGAACCGGAACCGCATCCATTTTAAAAATAAAAAATTTTCGATAAATCCTTTCCTTTTTTTTTTAAAAAAAAAAGTAAAAAAGAAAATCCGGTTCCGGGTTGGAACCTGTCCAACCCGGAACCGGTGGAACCGGATCCGATCCGGTTCCTTACCGGATCGGATCGGTTCCGCCCATGACGGGCCCGGAACCGGCCGATTCCGATCCGGACCGGACCGGTTCGAAGCGGTAACCACCCCTACCTTAAGGCCAAGATCATTTTCGTTCTAGTGGAACCTCGGTTAAACGTTTTCTAGCCGGGAATAGGAGACGTAGGCGATTCATCGCCGAACTTCTATAACAAATTCTCTTGTCATTTACCGCTTTGTTTAATTTACGCATTTATTTATTACTTCATTTTGTTCTTTGTCGATTGACATCAAGTCTTCCGCAGCGCAAACTCGATTATTTTGCAAATTCATTTTAAAACGCTAAAGTAGCCAATGAACCTCATTCATCCCCCCTCTTCGGTTCCAACAAGTGGTATCAGAGCCATTTGATTTTTGTTTTAAATCAAATTCTTTTATGGCTAATCTAGCAAATGAGTGCTCAAGGTCAATCGACAAATCGACCTCCGCTCTTCACGGGAGATAACTACGGTTATTGGAAGAATAGAATTTCTCTATACATCCAATCCGTAGATTATGACCTATGGAAGATCATTGTAAAAGGTCCACATATTCCTTTAAAGGAAGTTGGGGGGAATAAGTATTCCCAAAGAAATGGACGATTTTACAAGAGCAGGCATGATTTTAATTTCTCAAAATGCTAAAGCTATTAATATTTTACATTGTGATTTAGATATGAAGGAGTACAACCGGATCTCGATGTGCTCAACCGCAAAGGAAATATGTGACAAATTGCAAATTTGTCATGAGGGCACAAATCAAGTGAAGGAGACAAAGATAAATCTATTGCAACTCAAATATGAGACATTTGAGATGGAATTCGGAAAAGACGTTGACTCGATGTTTAGAAGGATCACCCAAATCATAAATGAGCTTGCACAACTTGGTGAGAAGTACCCTCCAAAGCAAATATGGAGAAGAGCACGTAGAGCCTTACCACAAGAATGGGATGCCAAGAGGACGGCCATCATCGAATCCAACAAAGGAGAAAGTGGATCATATGATCTTGATGAACTTCATGGTACTTTGGTGACACATGAGCATGAAGTGTCAACACGGAAGAAAATAAAGGAGGATGAGAGATCCATAAGAAAGGGGATAGCCTTAGTCGGGAGGAAAGATCATTCCGATGATGAAGATATGATCTTGTTCACAAGAGAGTTCAAGAAATTCTTCAACAAACACAACAAGCCAAAAACCTCTGGTGCCACCAAACATGATTCAAAACAAGAGGTAACATGCTATAATTGTCAAGACAAAGGTCATTATGCTAATAAATGTCCTAGGAAGAAGAATGAGGATAAAGGGAAGAAGAAAGCTCTTATAGCCACATGGAGTGATAGTGACTCCGATGAAGAATAAACAATAAACCTCTGTCTCATGGCCAAAGATGACACAAATGATGAAGGAGATGAAAGCGACGATGAGGTACCATCTTTTGATGAATTATTAGATTCCTATCATGAGCTTATTGATGTTCTTGGCAAAACCAAGATGAGTAATAAATTACTCAAACTTGAGGTAGCCAAGAGAGCTGAAGAAAACAATTCATTGAAAAATGAATTAAGGTCTTTGAAGAAATCTTTTTGCAAATTTAGTGATAGTAGTTTAAAGATGAATGAATTGCTTGGCTTGCAACGTTGTAGATTCGATAAAGCGGACTAGGCTTCTCAAGCAAATCTAAAACATTTTCAAGCTTGTTGGCTAAAGCTAAGCATAATTCTCCTACTTGCACTTATTGTTGTAAAGATGGTCATACAAAGAATAAATGTAGGTTTGTTAAAATCCAATACCAACCTAACAAGAGATGGAAATGGATTCCTAAGGCATCGATGAAACCTAACCCGCAAGGACCCAAAAATCAAATGGGTACCAAAGATCCTCCAATTGTTAATGTTTTGTAGGGACAACAAAGGGATGGATGATGAATGGACTAGCACCTCAAGGGAGGAAACCATCTTATGCACCACAATAGAAGAAGCGTGAGGTATAGGACCAATGACAAGAACGTACTCTTGTCATCAAATGTAAATTTATTTTGTGCATTTAAAAAGAGAAAATCAAAATTTCATTGGCGCAAATTAATTGTGACCAATAAATAATGAAGCTCAATATTCATTGATAGTAAAATGCATTTCCCCTTAGCATGTGCACATATAAATTGTTTTGATGCATGATTTATGCTTATTTATTTATTGCAATCACCTTGATATGCCTTGAGTTCAAATTTGAATATGCAATGTGAAAATGTGCAATTATGTGACTAAGCATGCTATATTTGTTTGAATGATCAATCTTTGATTATAGTAAAATGGATATAACACTATTATAATCTTAATGATTTTATTAACTTGCTTTGAGAATTTTAATGTCTATTTGGCATAAGTGTGTGAACTCTTAGTGGAACATATGCACACTTTGCACATTTAGAAGTCATTGTTGATTGCCTTAAACGCATGTTTGTTTTCCCTCACAATGATTTAATCTTATGCTTGTTATGGCTATTACATGCTTAATAAGGAACATGTGCTATTTGTTAAAATAAGGCTATGTGTCAACATATAATTGTGCCATGTTTATTTGAATTTTATGCTTTTTGATTATCACAAAAAGGGGGAGAGTTTTGTGATAAACTTGAAGTTTAATTCATGGATAGTTTGAGGGAGAGAGTTTTTGTATGCATGGTTTGAGGGGGAGAGTTGTTTATTGTATTTTAATTCATGCATGGTTTGAGGGGGAGAGTTGTTAGTAGTATTATGCATTACTGGGTTAAATCTTGTATGTGCTATCCAATTGTTAAGGGGGAGTCATGTTTACTCACATTTCATGCATATTAAATATTCAAGTTTATCAAGTTTTGTGATCATAAAAAATGGGGAGATTATTGAGCCTTAAACGCATGGTTGAGTTTAATGCTTAGTTTATCTCCGAATTATTTATGAGTTTTGATGATCAATAAAATTTGTGTTTGTTATACTAATGTGTCTACTTAGTGTACATGTTTAATGGTTGAAAAGTGGATTGATTGAAGAAAATCAATTGTGCAAAGTATGGACTGGATCGCCCCAGGCGATGTTGATCATCGCCCCAAGCGATGGCAACCAGGAAGGACTTCGCCACGCACATCGACTGGAGCGACGCCGAGGCCAGCGCGCAGGGCGAGATCGCCTGAGGCGATGGCTTGATCGCCTGAGGCAATGCCTGGAACGTTTGAGGCGATGAGGACTTCGCCTGAGGCGATGAAAGTTTGTGAGAACCCGAAGCCATGGCATTGATTTTTGGTGGTGATCGCCTGAGGCGATCTGTGACAATTGGCGACCGTTGGAGCGCGGCGAGGCGATGTCCGAGGCGATCTTGGAGTGATTCAAGCCTTAGTGTAGCAACGGCTAGTAAGAGCCTTGGGGGCCTTCTACACTATAAATATGGATGTTTTTGAGCATTTTGAAGACAAGAAACAAGACTATAAACTACAAGAAAGCTTTGCTCAATTCAAATTACTCTAGCATTGCAAACTTCATACATTTGTGTTGTATTGGAGTTTGTAATTCATTTCTTGTGTGTGAGTTTTGATTCTTCGTGTTGGTACACCGTGAAGGTGTTTATTTGAGTTATTGTAAGGTCCTCCAACACCGACGCAAGTTGGAAATTGTAAAAGTCATCAACAAGTAAATTTGGTGCAAGTATGCCAAGAAGACTCGTGAAGAGTGTGGGTAACTCGGGAAGAGTTTTGTGTGGCTATCCTTGGAGCCCTTAAGGCCAAGAAGACTCGTGAAGAGCTGTTTTACTCGAGAAGAGTGTGTTGTGGTTAACTTGGAGCCCTTAAGACCAAGATCATTTTCGTTTTAGTGGAACCTTGGTTAAACGTTTTCTAGCCGGGAAGAGGAGACGTAGGTGATTTATCGCCGAACTTCTATAACAAATTCTCTTGTCATTTACCGCTTTGTTTAATTTACGCATTTATTTATTACTTCATTTTATTCTTTGTCGATTGACATCAAGTTTTCCGCAGCGCAAACTCGACTATTTTGCAAATTCAGTTTAAAACGCTAAAGTAGCCAAGGAACCTCATTCACCCCCTCTTCGGTTTCAACAGTATGTGTTAATACCAATTTAATGTCTAACTAGTACCAAATTATATATATTTAGTATTAATTTCATGTGTAACTAGTACCAAAATTGTATAGGTTTAACACAAATTTCAAGTGTAACTAATACCAAGATTAAATACGTTTAATACTAATTTAATGTTTAACTAGTACCAAAATTATATAGGTTTAATACCAATTTGAAGTCTAAGTACAAAATTATAAACATTTCATACCAATTTCAAACATAACTAGTACCAAAATTGTATAGGTTTATATCAATTTTATGTATAACTAGTACCAAAGTTGTATAGATTTAATTTTAAATTTTATGTACAACAATGTTTCATACAAATTTCATATGAAACTAGTACAAAAAAAAAATAGGTTTAATATCAATTCATGTGTAACAAATACACAAATTATACAGATTTAATATCAATTTAATGTGTAACTAGTACCGAATTGTATATGTTTAGTACCAATTTCATGTGTAACCGATACTAAAATTGTATAGGTTTGATACTAATTCTGTAAGGACCCTAGTTCCTTAAGTGCGGATTAAAGGCATAATTAGAGCTAACATAAATTATCAGAGTAAAATGATCGTGTTGAGACTATGAGCGTTAAGAATTACATGCCAAAATAAGGACTATCAAATGGATTAGTTACATTCCCAATCAAATGAATGTATTTACTATAGCTTTACACTACTCCTAGAGTAGACACTATACAAAAGTAATCCTGCCCTTCATCTACCAAAAGTGTTCTTCACAAGCTCACCGCCTCAACCCGCTTTAGCCCCTTTTTATCATGCCAAAAGTACCTACAAGGACAACCCCCAAACATGAGCAATGATAACATTCATATTCAACACAATATGAATATAAAGCGTAAATGCATAAATCACAATAAAACACTTCCTGTTTTCCCATGCATTTCAAACGCTTCCAGTTTGGTTGTCCCTGTACCATAACTCATGAGTATAATCAATAGATTATTTAATGGTCCACACATGTCATGACATAATACCATCTCATCAACACCAAATATCAATCACCAATCCCTAGTCTGTCCATCACAATGTATTTTAATGCCCCTCGCTTATTTACATATAGGCGGCATAGAATAACCTCGCTTCAATGGACATGCGGCGCTCCCACCCCTCGCTTCACATTGAGCGGCAAATATTCTTTCCTCGCCCCAAATGTGACATGCGGCGCTCCCACCCCTCGCTTCACATTTAGCGGCAACAAATCAAATAGCGACAAGCATTAAAATCATCAAGGGATGACCACGACTCATGGGATGTGCACCAATAACCATCATATGCATATACAATCATAATGCATAATTCAACATGTATTTGCATCCACAATGC
This sequence comes from Haberlea rhodopensis, assembly GCA_907163345.1. Classification (NCBI taxonomy): domain Eukaryota; kingdom Viridiplantae; phylum Streptophyta; class Magnoliopsida; order Lamiales; family Gesneriaceae; genus Haberlea; species Haberlea rhodopensis. The sequence goes on from CAJQUN010000002.1 coordinate 4,676,628, forward strand.
ACAATTCCATATATACTCGCATCCACAATGCATAAACAATGAGTATATTAGATACATGTACCGTTGGGCGCCCGTACGTCCTCTACGTACCTTTCCAAAATGTAGGATGTGGTAGGACTTCACTTCCTTGGCTGTGTTGCCACCTGTGATGGTTCTACATATTCACACAAATCAATATTAGAACCCAATAATAGTCCAATACCAAAAATCCCACAAAAATAATCAAAAACACCCATTTTGGTGTCTCGCGATCGATCTCCATGTAGCCCCGATCGATCGCGAGACTACACTGCCTCGTTCAACAAAAAAATTCAATTCGCGATCGATCGCCGAGTTTGCGCCGATCGATCGCGACCTCGCCGATCGATCGCGCCAAACTCGCGATCGATCGCTGAAGGCTACTGCCTTCACCCTTGCAGCTCGCGATCGATCGGTGGAAAGTGCCGATCGATCGCCGAGTCCTGCACACCCGATTTTCGGGCACTATTCATATTTCTCCTTCCCCAACTCAAACAAACTCAAATATCAAAACATCAACCATACCAAATCACTAAAAACCTTCAATAAACATTCACATATACTCATAAATCCAACACCCAACCAAAATAATACAAACCCCAACAAACCCATTTCAAAACCAAATATCAAACTCAAATCAAAATAAATCTTTGCAAAAACAACAAGGAAGGTTATATACCCTTCCTAGACTCCAAATCTTACCAAGAATCACACTAAATGAGATTTTGCAAAGGTTTCCTTTCCCCCTTGGAGCCAAAAACGAAAATGAGAGTGGGTTAGGGTTGGAAGGAGTGTTTGGGGATTTAAGGAGTGAATGGTAAAGTGGTGGGTGAGGGTGGGGTAATGGTTAATATATGACAATTAAATTGTACCCCAACAATTAACATGATGTCTAAAATACCCCAACATGATATTTTAAAAGTATTACATCACAATGCTCCACAATCTCAAATAAATGCATGTTTTACCAATAAATGACTACCAACACATGTAAGTCATTAAAACACCCAATTATCCAACATGCATCACATGCACCCCGAAATGCATTCCCGGTCACGCCTACCATGTGACTAAGCATTTCAACATAATAAATAAATCCAGTACATAATTAATTACCACCATAATTAATCATATAAACACAATTAATGCCCAAATTGCAATCAATTATTTCGGGGATATCACAATACTCCCCTACTTATAAGATTTCGTCCTCGAAATTACATGCACTTACCCCAAAATGAAACTAAACATAATCACATACCAGAGAATAGTTCCGGGTAGTGCTACACCATATGCCGCTCCGTCTCCCACGTAGCCTCCTCGACACCCCTGCGATCCCACTGAACCTTGATCATAGGTATCACTTTGTTCCGAAGTCTACGGTCTGCTCGATCCAGAATTCTAACAGGCTGTTCCACATAAGACACATCGGATTCTAACTGAACCTCGGAAGGCTGCAACACATGAGACGGATCCGGCTCATACTTCCGCAGCATAGATACATGAAACACATCATGTATACCAGACAAAGAAGGTGGCAGAGCTAGTCGGTAAGCCAAAGTGCCAATGCGCTGCAAAATCTCATACGGTCCAACATACCTCGGAGATAGTTTTCCGTGCATCCCAAATCGCACAACGCCTCTGAAAGGCGAGATCTTCAAGAAGACCTTATCTCCCAACTGAAATTCCAACGGTCTCCGCCGTTTATTCGCATAAGCTGCCTGTCTGTCCTGGGCTGCTTTCATTTTCTGTCTTATCATCTTTATCTTTTCTTCCATTTCTCGGATCAATTCCGGTCCCCCGACCGATTTGCGGTCCAAGTCATCCCAACACAAGGGTGATCTACACCGTCTGCCATAAAGAGCTTCAAAAGGAGACATTTGAATGCTCGCCTGGTAGCTGTTATTATAAGAGAACTCTACCAAGGCCACCGAATCCTGCCAAGAAATATCGAACTCCAATACACAAGCCCTCAAGATGTCCTCGAGCGTCTGGATAGTACGCTCGGTCTGGCCATCCGTCTGAGGATGATATGCAGTGCTCAATCTAATTTCAGTTCCAAGGCTGACTGAAGACCCTCCCAAAAATGAGATGTGAACCGTGGATCTCGATCCGACACTATGGAATTGGGGATCCCATGCAATCTCACCACATCTCGAATATACAACTGCGCCATCCTCAAAAAGGTGAAAGTCGTGCTATAGGGGATGAAATGAGCTACCTTAGTCAATCGATCCACAACCACCCAAATAGCATCAAAACCTGAAGTACTCCTCGGCAGGTGAGTCACGAAGTCCATGGAAATGTGTTCCCACTTCCACTTCGGTATCTCTAAGCTTTTCAACTCGCCGCCAGGTCTCTGTCTCTCTGCCTTAACCTGCTGGCAGATCAAGCACCTCTTAACAAAAGCGACGACGTCATACTTCATTCTCTTCCACCAAAACTGACCACGTAGATCTTTATACATCTTCTTCCCGCCTGGGTGGATGCTAAGTCTGCTACTATGAGCTCGCTCCAAGATCCCTCTACGCAACTCCGGCGTACTCGGAACCACCCAACGGCTACCCAATCTCAAAGATCCGTCATCGGCCACTCTGAACTTCGATGGCTGACCAAGATGTACTAAAGATAACCATCTCTGAACCTCATCATCTGACTTCTGAGCTCTCCTGATGTTCTCATAAATATCTGGCTCAGCTAACAAGGTCGATACATACACAGGCGATGTATCTATGTCAAAATCATAGCCTAGATGGCAATAGGAGGTCATCATAGCCGACAAATGGATGACATCCTCAGCAGAACTTCTCACTTTCCGGCTCAAGGCGTCTGCTGTCAAATTAGCCTTTCCAGGATGGTACTCAATCTCACAATCATAGTCCTTGAGTAAGTCCATCCACCTTCTCTGCCTCATGTTCAGCTCCGCCTGAGTGAATAAAAACTTGAGGCTCTTGTGATCCGTGTAAATGGTAAACGACGTACCATACAAATAATGCCTCCAAATCTTCAGGGCGAAGATGATAGCCGCCAATTCCAAGTCATGGACTGGGTATCTTGTCTCATGCGGCTTCAACTGCCTCGACGCATAAGCTACCACATGCTTATCTTGCATCAGTACACACCCAAGGCCATGAAGTGATGCATCGGTATACAAGACAAATCTGGAGTTCTCCGTAGGAATCACCAATAATGGCGCCGTCGTCAAACGGTGCTTCAACTCCTGGAAGCTCTCCTCACAAGCTTCTGACCAAAAGAATGGTACTCCCTTCTGTGTCAACTGTGTCAATGGCTTGGCGATCTTCGAAAATCCCTCGACAAAGCGTCGATAATAACCGGCCAAGCCAAGGAAGCTCCGTATTTCAGGTACAGAAGTGGGCGCAGCCCACTCCATCACAGCTTCAATCTTCCTGGGATCCACAGATATCCCGCTGCTTGATATGACATGCCCCAGAAATACTACACTGCTCAACCAAAATTCACACTTGCTGAGCTTGGCATACAACTGGTGATCTCTGAGAATCTGGAGCACTGTCCTCAAGTGTTTCACGTGCTCTTTCTCGCTCCGGGAGTAGATGAGAATGTCGTCGATGAATACAATGACGAACTGATCAAGATAGGGTTGTATACCCGATTCATTAAGCTCATAAAGACAGACGGGGCGTTCGTCACACCGAACGGCATCACTAAGAACTCGTAGTGTCCATACCGAGTCCGAAATCCTGTCTTCTGCACATCCTCCTCTCTGACTCGAATCTGATGGTACCCGGATCTCAAATCAATCTTGCTATATAACATGGTACCTTGCAATTGATGAAACAAATCATCAATCCTTGGGAGAGGGTACTTGTTCTTCACTGTGGCCTTATTCAGTTGCCGGTAATCGATGCAAAACCGCATCGAACCGTCCTTCTTCTTTACAAAGAGAACCGGTGCGCCCCATGGCGATACGCTCGGGCGTATATATCCCTTGTCAAGGAGATCCTGCAACTGCTCCTTCAACTCTCTCAACTCCGTCGGTGCCATCCTGTAAGGTGCACGAGAGATAGCGGATGTCCCCGGTAACAACTCGATCCCAAACTCGACTTCTCTAGCCGGTGGGAATCCTGGGATATCCTCTTGAAAAACATCAGCAAATTCTGCTACCACTGGTACATCCTCAACTCTCAATTCTTTATTCTTCCCAGACGTGTCCACGGCATAGATGAGATAGCCCGTGTGGCCACGTTCCAACAATTGAGACATCTTGATTGCCGAAATCAACGGGATCTTCGCACGAGAACCGTTGCCATAAAAAGTCCACTGTATCCCCGAATCAGATCTGAACCTTACTGTTCTCTACCGGCAATCTACCACTGCCTGATATCTGTTCAAAATATCAATACCCACAATGCAGTCGAAGTCTGACATGCCTAACACAATCAAGTCTGTCTTCAACTCGTTGCCCTCAAAAAAATGAGGCAATCTGCAAGAAACTGATCGGCAACAACATTCCTTCCAGTGGGTGTCGAGACCATGAAAGGCGTGGGTAAAGAAGACGTGCGCATATGGTGTCTCTCCACAAAGCCAACAGATACAAAAGAGTGGGAGGCACCTGTATCTATCAAAATAAAAGCAGGGTACGTAAATAAATAGCACGTACCGGCGATCACCTCCTCCGGGGCTGCCTGAGCCTGCTCTCTGGTCAGTGCATACACCTGTCCCTGGGACGGTCCCACTGCCTGACCTCCCGATGGTCGAGGCACAAACTGCTGCCTCTGGTGCACTGTCCTGTCATCAAACCTCGGCCTGTTTCCTTGAAATTCTGACTGTCCTCCCCGAGTGGGGCAATACCGAGAGATGTGGCCCATCTTGCCACAACTATAACAGGCAGGGCACTTACTCGAAGAATGCGGCCCTCCACAATTGTCGCACCTTAACTCCCCCGATCTATTCCCTTGCACAGGCCCTCGGTTGGCCGACAAATTATTCTTCTTGTCCTCTTGCTTCTGGCCATAAGGTTTCTTTCCACTGAACCGTGAGGATGAAGAGGCACCACGAGGTTTAAATGACTCTCCTCGGGGCCTCAAGCTATCAGTAGCTTGCCTCTGTTGTGGCATGTGTGGGGGTACAGCACTAGGATAGGCTCCAACTCCAATCTCCGCAAGCTCTGCTCTCGTGAGAGCATCATCAAAGGAAGTGGGGTTATTGGTGATAACCCGGTCAAAAAGCTCCGGCCGCAACCCCTTCATGAAGTTCCTCATCTTCGCGTGCCCATTGGTGGCAATGTGTGGAACATACCTCAGCAACGAGGAATAATGCATGGCATAGTCTGACACTGACATGTTCCCTTGTTTCAAGCTTGCAAACTCGTCTTTCTTCGTCTGTCTCACCGCCGCAGAGAAGTACCGGTTCAGAAACCGGGTTCTGAAGAGCGTCCAATCGATCGCTGCACCCTGTGCTCTCAGTTCCATTACCGTGCTCCTCCACCACATTAAAGGTTTCTTTGCCAACTGGAATTCTGTCAGCCTCAGCCATGCTGTAACAGCGCAAGGAGCGGATACAAATATCTGCTCAAGTCTTTCTAGCCACTCCTCAGCCTCCTCTCCTGATTCTGTCCCCTCAAACCGGGGCGGGTGGTAAGACAGAAACTGAGTCAAGCTGATCTCACCAGGTAGTAATAACTGAGCCACTGGTTCCATGCCTACAGCTGGTGGGGGTAGAGGGTTTGCCTGACCAATACTAGCGTTCACGCTCCCAACATCATCAACCTCTTCATTAAGGTTCCCCGCGTTCATAGCAGCCATGCTGTAACACAAAGGTTAACAACAAGTTCAAAACAAATATATATGTTATGCCGTTAGATAACAGGAATGATAATAAGCATGTTAGTATAACAGTATATACAACAACATGCACCACATGCATAAACATGCTTCAAATGTAAGCACCTAGCCAATCATGCTAAGGCTACCCTTCACTCGTTCCCGGGTTCTCTAACCACTGCTCTGATACAACTAATGTAAGGACCCTAGTTCCTTAAGTGCGGATTAAAGGCATAATTAGAGCTAACATAAATTATCAGAGTAAAATGATCGTGTTGAGACTATGAGCGTTAAGAATTACATGCCAAAATAAGGACTATCAAATGGATTAGTTACATTCCCAATCAAATGAATGTATTTACTATAGCTTTACACTACTCCTAGAGTAGACACTATACAAAAGTAATCATGTCCTTCATCTACCAAAAGTGTTCTTCACAAGCTCATCGCCTCAACCCGCTTTAGCCCCTTTTTATCATGCCAAAAGTACCTACAAGGACAACCCCCAAACATGAGCAATGATAACATTCATATTCAACACAATATGAATATAAAGCGTAAATGCATAAATCACAATAAAACACTTCCTGTTTTCCCATGCATTTCAAACGCTTCCAGTTTGGTTGTCCCTGTACCATAACTCATGAGTATAATCAATAGATTATTTAATGGTCCACACATGTCATGACATAATACCATCTCATCAACACCAAATACCAATCACCAATCCCTAGTCTGTCCATCACAATGTATTTTAATGCCCCTCGCTTATTTACATATAGGCGGCATAGAATAACCTCGCTTCAATGGACATGCGGCGCTCCCACCCCTCGCTTCACATTGAGCGGTAAATATTCTTTCCTAGCCCTATATGATAACCACGCTCAAATGTGACATGCGGCGCTCCAACCCCTCGCTTCACATTTAGCGGCAACAAATCAAATAGCGGCAAACATTAAAATCATCAAGGGATGACCACGACTCATGGGATGTGCACCAATAACCATCATATGCATATACAATCATCATGCATAATTCAACATGTATTTGCATCCACAATGCACAATTCCATATATACTCGCATCAACAATGCATAAACAATGAGTATATTAGATACATGTACCGTTGGGTGCCCGTACGTCCTCTACGTACCTTTCCAAAATGTAGGATGTGGTAGGACTTCACTTCCTTGGCTGTGTTGCCACCTGGGATGGTGAATTCCAAAATGTAGGATGTGGTAGGACTTCACTTCCTTGGCTGTGTTGCCACCTGGGATGGTTCTACATATTCACACAAATCAATATTAGAACCCAATAATAGTCCACTACCAAAAATCCCACAAAAATAATCAAAAACACCCATTTTGGTGTCTCGCGATCGATCTCCATGTAGCCCCGATCGATCGCGAGACTACACTGCCTCGTTCAACAAAAAAATTCAATTCGCGATCGATCGCCGAGTTTGCGCCTATCGATCGCGACCTCGCCGATCGATCGCGCCAAACTCGCGATCGATCGCTGAAGGCTACTGCCTTCACCCTTGCAGCTCGCGATCGATCGGTGGAAAGTGCCGATCGATCGTCGAGTCCTGCACACCCGATTTTCGGGCACTATTCATCCTTCTCCTTCCCCAACTCAAACAAACTCAAATATCAAAACATCAACCATACCAAATCACTAAAAACCTTCAATAAACATTCTCATATACTCATAAATCCAACACCCAACCAAAATAATACCAACCCCAACAAACCCATTTCAAAACCAAATATCAAACTCAAATCAAAACAAATCTTTGCAAAAACAACAAGGAAGGTTATATACCCTTCCTAGACTCCAAATCTTACCAAGAATCACACTAAATGAGATTTTGCAAAGGTTTCATTTCCCCCTTGGAGCCAAAAACGAAAATGAGAGTGGGTTAGGGTTGGAAGGAGTGTTTGGGGATTTAAGGAGTGAATGGTAAAGTGATGGGTGAGGGTGGGGTAATGGTTAATATATGACAATTAAATTGTACCCCAACAATTAACATGATGTCTAAATACCCCAACATGGTATTTTAAAAACATTACATCACAATGCTCCACAATCTCAAATAAATGCATGTTTTACCAATAAATGACTACCAACACATGTAAGTCATTAAAACACCCAATTATCCAACATGCATCACATGCACCCCGAAATGCATTCCCGGTCACGCCTACCATGTGACTAAGCATTTCAACATAATAAATAAATCCAGTACATAATTAATTACCACCATAATTAATCATATAAACACAATTAATGCCCAAATTGCAATCAATTATTTCGGGGATATCACAAATTCAAAATGTAATTAGCACCAAAATTCTAGAGATTTAATGCCAACTTGTAGTGCAACTTATACCAAAATTGAATATGTTTAATATTAATTTCATGTGCACCTAGTACCAAAATTATATATGGTTAATATCACTTTGAAGTGTAACTAGTACCAAGATTGTATATGTTTAATACCAATTTCATGTGTAACTAGTACTAAAATTGTATATGTTTTGTATCAATTTCATGTGCAACTAGTACCAAAATTGTATAGGTTTAGTACCAATTTTATGTGCAACTAGTACTAAAATTGTATAGGTTTGATACCAATTTAAAATGTAATTAGTCCCAAAATTGTATAGATTTAATATTAATTTGAAGTGCGATTTCTAATTGTGTACCAATATTGTATAGGTTTAATACTAATTTCATGTGTTAGCTAAATACCAAAATTATGTATGTTTAGTACCAATTTGAAGTGTAACTAGTACCAAATTTGAATAAGTTTAATACCAATTTTATTTGTAACTAGTACTAAAATTGTACGTGTTTAGTACAAATTTCATGTGTAACTACTACCAAAATTTTATATGTTTAATACCAATTTGAAGTATAACTAATACCAAAACGATACATGTTTAATACTAATTTCAAACTGGAGTAATACCAAAAATGTTTGAGATTAATTTCAATTTTAAACTGAATTAATACCAAAATTATTTGTATTTAATATCTTCAAATTTAACTAATACTTAATTTATTTTAGTTTAATATAATTTATTTTACGATAAATAATTTTTTTTTATGTTTATTGTCTTACTAATTACGATATTGAAATTGTTGAGATCTTATCTCTACGTTATTGAATAGTAATAATAATAATAAAAATAAAATTATTAATTGTTATTCAAAATAATAAATATACTTACTAGTTATATCAAGGAAATAAATTTTTTTCAAATTAAAAAATTAGCATATCTTAAACAATAAACAAATAATACAGCAAAACAACATACATAAAAATATTGGAGAAAAAATGTTGAATAAGGGGTAGTTTAGTTCAGAGACTGATTCATTCTTTTCCCAATATAAAATTTTGTGTGTCAAAATTTGTTATAATGACAGATTGACGGATACTGTTGCGCTGGTTTTTCAACTCGGGTGGGGGAGAGAAAATTCTACGGTAGATTCGATGTTTGAAAACACCACCTCACTTATAACATGTATGTATATATTGTAGGGGAGGGGAAATTCTACGGTAGATTCGATGTTTGAAAACACCACCTCACTTATAACATGTATGTATATATTGTAGGGGAGGGGAAATTCTACGGTAGACCCGATGTTTGAAAACACATCACATATAACATGTATGTATATATTGTATGTGAGGTGGTGTTTTCAAACATCAGATCCATTATAAAAATTTCCTTGTTGGGGAGGTATACTTTTTTTATTGGATGGAAATGTGGGCAAGTGAGGTTCATATTTCCAATAATTTTTTTGGGTTGACCTAACGTCTACCCAGATTATTTCCTGAATTTTTTATGAAGTACTTTGATCCAAGTCAAATTTAACTAATATGATGACAACCATACATTTTATAATATTATAATATAATATTCCTTGTAATAAACAAAAGTTGACTTTTCTAAAAAGATATTATTTCGTGACTCACATATATACATAGAACAGTAAAAAAAAAGTACAAAAATAATTAATATTATTTGCATTATTCATCCACGTAGATAAAACAAGAAACGTAGCACCACTGCAATAAATTATAGACTTTTAGTAATTAATGTTGGAAATTCAACTACAGACAAATTCATGCATCTATCTAAAATTTATATTCTTCTTTCATGCATTGTCGTATTTATGGGAATAAAAAATCATAAGAGTGTGTTTAATTGGATTGTAATATATTTTAGTTATAGGTCCTATCAATTTAATATTTTAATTATAATAGCTTTTAAATATATTCAATTTAAATATTATATTTTAATCTGTTTTTCAAATCACTTCATTCAAATTAATTATTCCATCCATACTCAACCTAAAATATTATAATCCAAATCTTCGCCAAAATTTAATCCATAGTGTCATGATTCATTACTTTCTTTTCCACCATTTTATATTAGAAACCTATATATTTAAAGTGCAAGGTACATATATCTATACTTTTATATAATGTGACAGTCCATGATATCGATATTTGGTCTCATGATCTGACACAAAGTTTATGATAATGCCTCTGACAATTCCTATATATTACATTAGTATGCCGATATTAAAATAATGCCCACAATAACATTAATAATTACGAACTCTGATGGTATGACTAACGTAAAGCCCCTAACAACATTAGTTATTTCAGTGTTACCCTACATCAAAATATAAATCAAACTAAAAATCATAATCTAAAAAAAACATTGAAAATTTCTTTACTATACCAAAAAAAAAAATTTATAAAGAAAAAATAATTTTTTTAAAAAACAAACTATGTGCATGCAATCAATACTGTACATATACGCAACGCGTGCACTGAGACGCAAGTTTACTTTTAAGAATTTAGAACGATGACCGAACTAGAATTAATCTTGGAAGAAATTAGTATAGATCTAGGCAACTCTTAAAGAAAATCGGTTGAAAAATATCGTCAGGATGTGGGATGTGATAGTTAAAGATATATTACAATTTATTACAAAGGGTTATTGTAATAATTAACAAAATAAAAAAAGTGTTATGGTCCATCCACTGATAATGACTGAAAGACGTGATGCTTAAAATATTATTAATAATATAGATACAAAGTTATAATGGAATTATATCTTATTAGTCGGATAGAATAATCAACTTTGGTATGGTAGATTCATTATGACTTTTTTTGTTCTATATATATGGGTTTTGGTATTTTAAATAGTCAATATCGAGTCTTAATTATGTAAGTTGTGTTTTTGGTATTTAATCATATTAAATTAGGTGCTGACGTGATGCCGAAAAATATTTATGAAAAATGATGTTGAATCATAAAATAATAACGTGTTCGATGTTATGTCAGCACTCCAGTTAAATATGACTGATATCATCAAAATTTGCGATGACTTGCTGATGTCAATAGAGAGGGGGTTCACCTCTCTTTCTCCTCCAACACTCTTTATAACAGCAGAGATATTAGCAAATATCTTCTGCAATGACCTGAAAATACGAAGCAAAGGTGAGAAGGGTGCCGGAAGTTTTTCCGACAGGTCCCCTCCGACGCTCAAGTCAGGCGAGAGAATAGGAGAGAATATATGCGGTAAGTGAAAGCAATTATAACATTAATTCTTAATCGATACCCCAAACCTGGTATTTATAGGCGGAGACCTAATAGTTGTATTGCAACAAGGACTCTTTCCATGTTTATCCAAATCTTACCCAGATATGTCAAGATCCTGATAATACAATCAAATCCCTGATATTGCTCCGCAGATCTAGGACTAGATATCTTGGGGGACTGGTTTCCTTGCTGAGCGCCGGCAGCAACAAGGGAAATGAGGAGAGCTCGGCCTATCAGCTCGGGCTCCCAAAAGAGGTCGCTCGTCGAGTTACAGGAGGGGAAACAGGTAAGGCGGAACAGGTCGGCCAAACAGGTCGGACTTCGCAAAAGAGCTCGGAGAGGTAGGCGAGGTCTCGTCGAAGAAAGGCGAGTAACACACCTTGGAGCCAGGTCGTCTCGTCAGGTGGTATCTTCTAGCGGGTATCAATGACCAAAAGCAAAAAAAAAAAAAAAAAACAGCTTACAAAATTTTAACTAATCGGAGGATTAAGACCAAGATAGATGAAATTAAAGTAGCATTTTGACAATTTATCCTATGTACTGTTACTATATATGTGCATATTCTCTTCCTTTATGTTTTTGTTCTCTGTACGTATCAATTTTTATTTTCTAAATATCCCATATAGTAATATAGTAATGCTTAAATCAATTTTATGTCAGTGCATTAATTGGTTAAATTAATTTTATATCAATTTATTGATTTTTTCCCCATAAAATGTCATATATTTTAGCAATACCATTATACTATAGGTTAAGATTTTGAATTATGATAGATACAAAAGTATCGAGCTTCCGGGTTTGTCGGCTTGATTAAAGTTTATTTTTCCTTTTGGCAAAACTCGTGTTCGAGTCTCATAGTGTGCATAAATTTTTTTAGCTCATTCCCTATTAAAAAAAAATGTATGGCATTTCCTCAACAATCTCAAGTTGTGCCAAATATTCCTTATCATTTTCATCTCAGCATATCAGCAATTGTCAATTCTAGCTCTACAAAACCTCTACCTCTCGCTTCAACATATCAACGACATTAATATACATCGCTTCAATATGACAGCGTCATTTATCATCGCTTCGACATATTAACGGCAAACATTCTTTCATCGCTACGATATGACAGCGATCGATTGCGCGATGTTGGTAAATTTGACGACGATGAACAGTATGCTCGATCGATCGAGCAAAAAAGACTGATCGATCGAGAAGGTCGGGCGATCGATCGAGAAGGTCAGGCGATCTCGATCAATCTTCTTGATCGATTGAGCGAGGCCTTACATACCTCAAGGGAGCTTCCAACTCGGCTTGGTCAGGAGTAACGAGAGGGTTAACAGGTTATTTTTATCTCTAATGGAGAATTTTTGCAATAAGGATACACTATTCCCTACCAATACTAGGTTTTAAAAAAAAAAAAAACTATCTTAATTTACAACATGTTTCATGCTTCCTCTCTTTCCATATGTAGTATATATATACATATCAAAATAGGAAGTAGAAAGAAGGAAAAAAGTACCTTTGTTACTGCAAACTTTTTCATGACAACATCAGATTCGTTGATAACGTTGGACCTCATACGCCAACACCTCCTTGAAGACTTCACTTCCGACCTTAATCCAACCGATCACTTCCCTTCTCCTGTTTCTGATTCGGGTTCGGATCTAAATCAACCCGACTCCCTCATTTCTCGTTATTTCAAACACCCCTCTGATATATTTGCGGCTGAGGCAAGACCAGACATAACCATGTCCACGGTGGTGAACGTTAGACCGGCTGCGGTTGGAAGGCGTTACAGAGGGGTACGGAGGCGGCCATGGGGGAAGTACGCGGCGGAGATCCGTGACTCGGCCCGGAATGGCTGTCGGATCTGGTTGGGGACTTACGAAAATGAGATTGATGCAGCAAGGGCCTACGATTGTGCTGCGTTTACGATGAGGGGGAGCAAAGCGATTCTCAACTTTCCAATGGACGCCGGAAAATATGGGCCGCCGGATAATAATGGCCGGAAGAGGAGAAGAGAGGCGTGATTGGAAGTTGGTAGCAGCAAAAATTACATAATTTGCTCAGGTTACACAGCTTTTTCTTTGTTAAAGAACTCCTCCATACAAGCAATTTTCTATTCTATATATATATATATATAATCTGAATGACTCATAGTGACGGGAATCAAGAATCCAGGCCAAATATATAAATTCTATAATTCCTTGTGAACATTTTGCAACAACTGATCAATTTTATTGATCTACCCCAAGGGTGGTGCGCTTGGGACATCCGAACATTTGTGACTAGATGGAATGTTATACATGATGTCAAATGAATGAATATTGACCCTAAAAATATTACTCTTAGGGCTAACATCAAATAATGTATGAAAGGGATTGAGGAAACAATAAATGTGTGCTTGCAATTACGATTGTAATTCTATACTTAAAATTACAATTGATTGGCCTAAATTAAAAGATTTTATGGATATGATTTTCTTCAATAATCATCTTACATCTCAAAATTAACCATTTAAAATGCTATTATGTAAATGTATACTTTTCATTTATCTAATAAACAAATTGTTTTTATTTTAATTTTCTGTTGCTCATTCAATTTTAAATTCATAATACTTGAAAACATGTGGCTTAACTTTCATTGCTAATTAAATACCATTACAAAAGTATATACTTGTAATATTTTCCGAGTTTAATCAAAGCTGATTCAACTACTATATCGTTATTAATTCAACTTGGATTGGATTCATGTCAAATTTCTGAGATTCTATTGTATATTAAGATCTCCAAGAATGATTCCAATAAAATTCTAAAATCAATTTTTTAACAGCTTAAATATTTTTGAAATAATTAATGAGAATTAATAGGAAACCATCCGTCTAGTTGCATATACTTAGGCTTGTACTCACTCAGATCTCACGGTATCTGTCAATATGTTTGATTGATTCCCACCCTAATGGCTCTTTAGAGAAGATCATCCATTAATTGAAATATTCTCATCCAAAAGTAGTTATCCCAAACAGTGGACATACTTGATGCCAAAACAACATACAAAACAAGCTACCCAATATTTTAGTCATCCATGCCAACACAACCCATATTTTTTTTTCTGAGGCTACACCTGGCACGACCCATATTCAGTTTTTGTTTCTTTTTAATAGGAAAAGCTTAGGCGCAGCCTAGGAGACTAGCTCGGTCCAACGGGCTGTGCTGGCATGTGCCAAAACAGGCAACCCGAGCCGACTGTAGCAACAGGCTATGCCTGAGCAAGGGAAACCGCCCGTTCTGCAATCTTTGCACTCATGGCTGGAAATAAAAAGATGTAAATTTAAAAACTTTGATAATTATAAACTAATTAATTTATGTGAAATCATAGTTGATACATCAAATTAAACATGCACAAAACAAGCTTTAAGCTCCGATGAGGTCCAACATAAAATAATTGTAAAATTAACGAATAATCATGATAATTCTATTTTGGGACTTGTTTCCAGAAAGGCCAAGATCCAAACCTTGCACCATTGAAATTACAAGTCATTCTTTGCGAATACTGAGGTTATATAAGAGAATATTTTCCCCAAGATTCCCGAGTGTATGCATGTTATAGAATATATCTTGGTGCTGTCCACGGCTTCTATACAAGAAAATGGTCGATCAAATGTTGTATAACATCTGCACCTTCCGAATGCATGTGTGGATCTTTAACCTGTAAGTCGTAGAAATGGCAAAAATAAGTCGTAAGAATGAAGGCAAAACGAAGATGCCACGAATACGCTGTTTTCTGAACCCCGTAAATAAACTAAAACGTGATCGCTAGTGGCATGGAAGTGTGGAACCTAATGCTTGCCGGTGTATCAAAATCATAGACAACAATAACTTATAAAACTCAAATATTTTAAACTATTTCGAATGTCTAGCCATAAACAGTCACACTGAAAAGAAGATGTGAAAATAAGTGCAACGACACCAAGCACATTACAAGAGGGAAAAAGAAAGGAGTGATGCAATGATAGTCGGCAGGGGCAGAGGGGAGGGAGGGGGTGCTGAATAGATTTTTTAAAAAATTTATGTTTTACCCTTAATTTCCTTTTTTTTAAAAAAAACACAATTTGCTACCAATTATGATCGTGGCTATGCTCCTGGACGTCGGGTTAAGATTTGTTATGGAAAACCCTCGAAACAAAACGACAGGAATGAAAATAACTGACAGGATTTCAAGAAAACTGTAGGAGAGATGAAGTAACATATGGCGGAGAATCTATTGTACTCCATCTCGAGTGTAGAAGGGTTCATGAAGTATAGAAGGGTATGCATGCTTCTCGAGAATAAAAGGATTCAAATTTGAATCGATATTAAATAGTATTCACGTTTTTCAAAAAACTTTTATTTTATAAGATCTAAACGAGCGGAGGAAAAAGAGAATGAGAGCCAGACCTGGATAACACTATGAGCAGCGAATCTCAGTCTGCTGGCATGGAAGCTAACATCTACTTTCTCCCACGACAAGCGAGATAGGCCATTTAAGAGTTCTTCTGCATCATATAGATGCCAGAAATAAGATAATTTCCAACAAGAAATCTAAACATAAAGTTCACAAATACATGAAACATATTAGCCAATCCGGTTAAATTTGAAGTGGCACTCTGTGAATTGACAACTCTGTTCACATGATCATTTTCGGAAAGATGATCCGATTTTTTAGTGAAACACTTCGTGTTGCTAATATACTGAACAGCTTAACAAAGATAATTTACAAACCTTCCAGATCGTCTAAGCCATCATATTCTTTTGGAGATTCGCATTGCACCGCATCACATGCTTTGCACTGCTCTTCATACACAATATGAGGATATTTTTCATCTATGCAATCTTCCCACTGGTAAAATGAAACGTGGCTAGTCATGTGAACGAAAAAAGATACCAAGAAAAGATCCAACCTGCAGGTTAAGGATAACACTACCTCAGGAAGTTCACTAGTGCGTCTAATTGATGATGTTCTCCAGCCCACAATATCTAAGCAATATTTGTAAGGAAGACGAGTATATATAAATATCGAACAGTGTAATCAACGAAGTGAAGAGATGACATGATATTAGAGATGACATGATATTAAATACAACTATTCACTGTGCTACTTCCAATAACTTCGAACTTTGGAATAAGTGGTCCCAACATAACATCACAGCCATGAGGTCAAAGGTTCGAAATCCCTGGAGCGCAAAGCCCCATATATTTCTTTCAGTTGGATGCCTTTGTTGCTTAATGTACAACCAACTTATTCGTGTCCGCAAAATATTCCTTGGTTTCTTCTTGCATATGCCGGGACAAATATGAACCACTGATGTACAATGGGTTGCATTATGTGTTTTTTGCAAAATGGAGGTCGTTTTCTTAAAAACAAATTGAAGGGTCATTTCCCTCCTGTCCCACTTAAACTTTGTACAGTGAAAAATATTTGAGTTGCTAAATTACTACCACAACCATTGGTACTACAATTGAAGGGTATAATCAACAAAAATAAGTAAGATGTGTAATAGTAGGAATCCAGGATACGATCATAGCCAACATTTGAATATGCCACTCGACGTCGGAAAGATCGTAAGGCAGACCTACATGGATGAGTGGCATTACTGTAAGGCACTTAATTATCCTATGAATAACAATCTTGAAACAGATACAAGTTCTTAATTAGTTTGAGTCAGTGAGATGCGAAACCTACATGAACTGACATTCCTCATCATCTTCAATCATGCGCCTTAGAAGTGGAGGCTTTCCTTCATCATCATCTGTGAGAAACAGGTGTCTTCCTGTTCTCCTAAATATCAAGTGAATAACAAGGCCAGCAACTTTCTCAAAAGCAGATACACCAAAAAGGAATGGTACCTGAAATAGGAGAAATCCAGATCATGCAAAACACTACGGGGAGTAAGAATTAGATTTTGGTTGCTATTCAGAATTCTTGTAAATGAAATAGAAAGGACTCTTAACCTTGCTATCCATGTTTCAATACACCTTAAAGATTGACTGTACTACGAGACAGAATGACAACATCCCTGTCATCTCATGTAAACAGATTTATAAAAAAGAAGTATAATATTGTGTATCACATATCCATGCACCTTTACAGCAATTAAAAGCTTTACGTCTTATTGGACTTGTAGATTACACAAATGCCACATCTAGTTCCCGAAATAAAAGTGGGAAAAAATGGCACAAAGTTCCCTGTCCAAAACATTAATGCTAATCTACCGGCCAATTTTTCAGTATGCAGGGCATGAGAGCCATAAATTTGTAGAGCACTTTGAAATTTGAATCTGAAACAAACATGAAGAGCAGAATAAATGAACTTTCGATTAGTCTAACAATTATTTAGTATGAAGTATCTATTTTATACAGCCAATCAGCCCCTGAGAATTAATTCTCACATGAGTATGCATGTTAGTATCGCTTGACTCATTTTGTTGTGCATGTCCATCATTCAAAATTTGAACTAATATTTGACATATTAATATTGAGCTAAGGAAAATAAATGAAGCAAAAAACGGGAAATTAACCTGGTTATTACCCCGAGAACCAAGATGAGGGGTAGCAACAGTAATAAAGTTCACAGGTTCCAAATCCGCGATTGTACCCTTCGACTCTTCTTTACATTCATTGGTGCACACCTCTTCTACGATCCCCACTTTAGGAGGTTTGTATAATTTCCCAATAGCAAATCTGGCTACAAGCCCCCCAACTGAATGTGCAATGAAAGAGATTTTCTTCAAACCAGGCTTCCTTTTTATTACTTCAAGGACCTAAACGGCAGTTCAAAGTTTGAATCAAACTGATGGTAGACATCCAAATCCATAGATTACATTAAGATACTACGCTGAACAAAATTGAGTAAAAATACAGCCTAAAACAGATTGTACCTCCTCAGCCAGTCGTTCTCCCATTACATCCACGCCATCTAGTGTCAGTGCAGCCATATTTCTTTCACTACCTACAAGGTAAATGATGCTGCAGTCAGACGCATACACAACAAGCCACTTTTTTAACAGCTGTAGAGTATAATTAGGTGTAAAAGGACTACAGAGAATAGAGAGAGGGTTTAGAATGTTTCTTGGCAGGTTAAATAGAAGTGAATTCTTCTTACTTATTTCCTTTCTAAACTAAACCGCATCTTTTGAAGAAATAAAATCAAAGAATTTCAAAGTAAAGGTTAATCACTTTCAGTAACAACAGAGCCTAGAATTGCCACGACTGAACATGCTACAGGATGGAGCATAAAGAAACTTATTTTATATATATATATCATAGAAAGAACTAGCCAATTCCAACACGAGGAATTATGTAGCCCATGCTCCTAGAAAAACTGAAGGGCTGTGCAAGATTGTTGCAAAACCAGCACCTGCTCTTTACCTGTTGGCTTAGGTTTGGTAACTCAAAAGCCTATTAACCACGACCGGTGTTAAGAGGAGATAAAGGCTAAAAATCTTTTATCTGTGCAAAAATCCATCTCTTAACAAAAGCTAAAGAAATGTTGAACAATAACCATGTCGTGACATAAGAATGAACAATCCGGAAGAATCGGATGCCACTAAACCCACCAGCTAAACAATATAATGGATCAAGCACAATGTACAGATCATCATATAAAATCAAAGAGAGATTATTGGCATTGGCTCTTCTGGATTCCTTTTAGTATATGAATTAAGGAATTCACAATAAAAAGGATAATTTTAGACAACGTATAATTCAAAACGCAAGTGATCAACATGCAGAATTCCCCACTCACAGTGAACATAAACTTTGTCGGGAAGCATCTTGACAAATTGCTCGGCGCCATATTTCCAATCTGAGGCACTGCAATATTATATCATGTAACCTCATTATCCAAGATAAGCCATGAGATGAAAACCATTAAAATTAAGAATCATTATCGGCTATTTTTTATCACTTAATTCCGGATATTTCAGATTAGGCCACTCCACTAGCAGCAAAACAAATTCAAATTCTCTATAATATTATGGAAATCCAAGTTTCGCCCGAAATACAAAAACTGAGCAACCTAGACAAAATTAAAAATTAAAAACCTTAAACATATTAAAGACTTACTAAATTATAAAGATGGAGAAATCATTTTCCATCCTATGCACCATAGTAAAAGCACAGAGTCATCATATCCACATAAAAATTTAGAGGGAAGGGCACCCTCACCCACCAGCCTCTCTCATTCCACTATAAATCCCTCTCGCCTCCTGTCGAGATCCCCGATTAAACTACATATAAGTCCGTGTTACACACCAAAATACTCTCCCCGGCACTTATTTGGTTCAAATTTTCGACCTTTCACACTAAATAAACTGAACAACTAAACAAATTGGAAGATTTTAAGTGGCAAAAAAAATACCTCTCTCAAAAATGGGAAAGCATCCTAACCCACAATGATTATACAAAGACAATAAGCACAAGGAAAAAAAGGCAAAATATACAGGAAGTCACCTTCCCAGAATACCATGGACCATAACAACAAGATGATCAGCGGACGAAGCATCAGATTCTTTACAAGCGTACACATCCTCCCCTCCCTTATCCACTCCCATCGACCACACGACACCGTTTTTCCCGACCTCCATCAGAGCCATTTTTACCACAAACTACCTTCTTCACCTTGAATGAGGAAAAAAGGCACGAATTCAGTATAAAATTAAATACACAATAATAATTTCACAACCAAAACAAATGAAGAGCTGGATACACCAATTCGACTTTTTAAAAATCAATTAATAGTTGAAAGTTTGATTCGAAGAAAGAGAGAGGTGGCAATAGGGGATAACGACTTCGGAAAGTGTGGAAACGTGGCGTGGTGGTGGAGTTGCAAGCATAGGAAGGGCGCGTGGCTTCAATCTCTACAAATGTACACGTATTTACGGGGATTAACATTTCTTACATACCCATATATATAAATATTTATTTACTTAATATAATAATAATATTCTGAACAATAATCTTAATACATTCCTAAAAGTAATATGTGTCCCTCTGATCATCCTTACCTAATCTTCCTAAACAATTTTCATTTCCATATCTGGAAAGACCCAATGTTTACGAGGCCTCATTGACCTAGTGGCAGTCTAACAAACTTTTGTTTTTTAAGAACAGTAACCCCTCATTTAATATTACTAATAACAAGATTTGATTGGAATTATGATAATAAGAGTAAAATACTAATAAAAGATTATTTTCTTGCCAAATAATTAAATGTAATTATCCCACCAGTTTTATGAGATTATTAATCAGGAAACAATATTTTTATACCATAATTCGTGAGGACCAAGATTATTAATATTAATAATTAAATCACACCAGTTTTTTGACAGTACAGTCTAGTTTGTTGGTTGTTGATCTCGTAGGAATATGAATAACGAAAAAGAAAGCTACTGTCATGCTTTATGTCATATCGAGTGCCAAATGGAAAAACAATGCTTAAAAAAACTCGATATTCCAGCAAACACTAACTGCGTATGACACTTTCTCAGCAAACAAACTTGCGATTGATGTCCTAACTAAATGAAGCTTACGGTTGTTGAGAGGTTTAAATTACAGACCAAGTTCAGAATGTGTAACGCCTGGATATTCAAAACATCAAGTAAGACAATTCAGATACTTCGGACGCAACCTGCTCGTAGTCTCCCTTCAATTTCTCTTGTTCCTCCTGGCCAAGCTCCCCTTTTGTAGGCCTAGTCAGTACCAGCACACAGCAAGTTGGCCTCTTGGTGGCTCCGGCATTTGCAAGGTCCTAAAACAAGGTTCGTTTCCAATTCACTCAATCAAGGTGTTTTGGTAGCTGATAACGAAAATAACGGAAGCAGTATGCCAATTGGGATGTTCATTGAGCTTGTTAATGCTAAAGTTTGTTGATTTTCATGAAACTATAGGATCATGGCAAGAAAAAAGTGGACTTTTGGATATCAATAACAATGAAAAATATCATGCAGAGCATAAACTATAATGGCAGGGGTGTAAAAGGGGTTGTGGAAGATGTTTTTGTGTAAGCTGTCTGAAATTTGGTGTATGTTGGCAAGTGTGCCACATTTGCTATAGTTTCTCGTCTAACTTTTCAAATACTCAAGTAACAAATTTAAACAATCATCACACAAATTCGATTTCATCTTTTTCAGATGAACATAGAAAGGAAAAAAAACAACAGAGTGGTCTTTAACAAAGGCCAGGGACGGCAGTCTATTTCGATTAAATCTGCTGGACAAGCAACTTTGCACAGTAATATCGCATAGACAGAGTTTTCCACCTCAAATTTATTGCCAATCAGAATAGTCATCTTTCCATGCAGACATCAAACATCTACTAAATGCAAATTTTAATCAACATGATTCTAATATTGCAACAGATCATGAGGGGGAGTAAATAAGACCACACTTACTTCCTTTGATGGAACATATACATAAGGTATATTGGCTTCTTCACATAAGATTGGAACATGAGTGATGACATCAATAGGTGATATGTTCCCAGCTATAACACACAATCTGTCATTGTTACAAGTAAGGCATCAAGATTAAGATCCATCAAATACAAGGCAATTTCTGGAAAATTTATTTTGAGATTCAATCATACACGTGTTTGAGACAAATGAATTCTCAAAACAACGGTGTTTGTATCTACTATCATTCTCCTTCCGACACCCCTTCCCCACCTCGAACAATTATGGACAAAAAAACCATCCTGTAAACCGAAAAGACAAATCCAGCAATGGAGATGAAAGGATCCAGCTCTGCTGCTAAATCTATATTAGTGATTTATATCGATGGTCCAACAGCCAACAGCCCAACACCAAGCTTGGTCCAATTCTGAAACCCATCTACCATCAGTCAAAAAAGGACACACACAGAACAATATACTCAACAGCTAGTTGCTATATCTTTACTCCTCCATTAATCAAGAGACCGGTTGATTAAATTGTTCAGTATGCCAAATATATGTTGTCAAAATTAAAATTTAACTAAAAAGGCACAAAAGAAAAAAATGGCAATCTGCAAATCCGCTTCAAATCAACCCATGATAAAAATCTCATAACTGCAATTCTCATGTAAATACATTGGTCATGGACAATGAGGCATTCGAATGGGTTTGATATAGTTTTTAAAATCAATCCTATTGCTTCACTTTCTTAATTATGTCAGTTGTATTGTCAAAGAAGCTAACTCAAATGTTCGCATCGGGAATGATTATAACAAACCACTAAACGGAACCCTATAAATAAATCATTACATGACTATACCCTTTGTTGCCACGGCGAATACTTTTTACAACCTCCTTAACACCTCTCTTCAAGCACTTGTGCTCCGCAGCTGAAATTTAGTTCCAAAATAGACATAAAAATGATCAATTCAATAAATCGACAGAACCCAAACAGAAGTACAAATAAATCAATGAATAGTGCATATACATATGAAAAGTAGTGTACTAAATGTAAATGAGGACCTCTGCGGACAAGTTTGAGGGTGTGCTTGCAGAGCTTCTTGCCGGCGAGTGGTTTGGCAATGGGAGCGAGTGCAAGCAGCTTCTTCTTCTCCCTCCCTTTCTGCTGCGATTTCTCCGTCTCGCTGTCGCTTCCCATCGCGCACTGCCAACACAAATTTAGGGTTTATGGGCGTGGTGGAGGATTGTGGTCTGGGGCCGGGTAACTAATTTTTATCCCAAGGGGCTGGGCTTTGATACCCGGGAAATTCATGTTAAATTATTGTCAAATCATGATTAAATAATGTGTGATGATACATAGATCGGACCTACATTGGTCTATATAAGAAAATAATTAAAATAGAAATATCTTTTGTTATAATTTCAATAGCAACATTAATTAGACAAACAAAATGTAACTTATTTTTAGTTTCAATTTTAGAAAGAAAACCCATAAACAATGGTCAAAGATTAAAGCTAATATTCATAATAATTAAATCACTCTCAATTTCTTGTTTCTTTTCTTGGGGTGAGGAAGAAAATATTTTATTTTTCATTCAGCAAAAATCTTTATTTTTTTTCTATTTCCCTAAATTTCCTCCATATTTGGCGGGGAAAAAAAAAAGAGAATGGAAATTTAGAGTAAAAACATTCTGCACACTACAAAGCGATGTCTACGGCGGCTTGCGGGTGATCTTCTACATAAAATATTGACATATTCGTGCCGGACACATGCATGAACAGTATGTGAATCCGATGAATACTTGTACGGTTCGAGTTAAAGCAATCGTTGGCTGTGTTTCGACTTTCGACATTAATCAAGAAAAGTTAAAAATTATGCTACTGCCTCAGAATTTGGACGATCATTTGCAAGAAAGGTCTTCTTATATTTTGGTGAATCCATTGACCATTTGCATGTTGTAGAGGGCTATAATCTAGCTGCAATCTTGTATGTCTATGGAATGGAAGGGATTATCCCGAGTCTTATACAAAGTATAAGGTTAGCCTCAAAGCTATTGCTGCTTCACTGCCGAATACTGTGAGATTAACATATCCAACTGAGGATAGTGATATTTCTTTTCTCTCAATTACTTGTGGAGAAAGTGACGATGATTCGTCATTGATCCTGCAAGTACCTGACAACCACATCTCCAGAGGGACGCACACCCAAATGAATCACAACCATTGACTCTCTTCAAAATACACAAAATCCCGTTGGAATCGAGCGCTATACACAAAATCCCGTTGGAATCGAGCGCTAAATAGCGCTCGATTCCAACGGGATTTTGTGTATTTTGAAGAGTTTGAGCTTATATTTAGAAGGTTGAGTCATTAATTTGGTTTACATTTTTCATTCAGGATCTGACGAATAATATCCGTCCGTCGAATTCTTCTATGCTACCCAGTGGGTAGTGCATCATGAGTAAATCTATGACCCAAATTGATCCAACATATATCCCAATGTTGAGTACAAAAAACTCATGACATAGATTTACCCAATGGAGCACTATCCTATGAGGTAGCATAGAAATGATTCAATTCATGTTGCCATATGAGGTAGCATAAAAGTGACCCTTATCATGATATTTCTATCATATAATCATGTTCATGTTTATTTCTTAAAATTGCATGTTGTGTTGACACATAACATTAAATATGTGGCCTTTTTTTGTTTAGGTTTCAAATTTCAATCATTGAGCAAATTTTCAACAATCGTTGACCATAGTTCATATTTACATTAACTAGCGCCGTACCATGCTTTTACTCTTCAACCAGGCCTCGTCTAAACAACGGGTACTTGACGATATTATATATCACTTATATAAAAAATCAATATTTTTAACGGTATAAAGATGATGAGTAGATGCTACACCTGGAACAATTCACCCGGAAAATTTTGAATAAACACCCTAGTGCCTATCTGTCAAAACAGGCCAGTTAAACCCAAATAAAATGACACGACTAACCCACGACCACCATTTGGGCCCACCTTCAAGTGGGATCAGCCGAAATCGAGGCGGACCAAATGGCCGAAAAATAAAAATAAAAAAAAAAGTTTTCAAAAAGGAATTCCAATTGGACTTGCTGAGCCTGGAAGAATACTGAAATTTACTTTAGGTTTTATCTAGACATTAACTCTACTATTAAAAAATACTTGACTAGATAATAGATATTTTACTCAATTTTGAAATGCATGTTGCAATTTTCAAGCACGACTAAATGAAAAATATATTGTGCATCAAATTCTTCAACGTGAAATTGAGGCTAAAAAAATAAACATTTTTTTTAAAGGATTACCAAAACATGTGGACCAAATGGGTTGGCTTGTATAAGACCGCTGTCCCGACGGGGCCAATGGTCCAACCCGCCTATTTGGTCGGTCGGATTGAGCCAACCCGACAAATCTAACCCATTTTGACAACATAATTAGTGTGTGCATTTTTTTTTTAAAAAAATGGTTTCCTTGGGAGAACTATATTTTTATTAGAAAACACATGTAAAAAATTAAAATGTCCCTAATTCACCATATCATCTTCCCCCCATGAATTTGGTTGGGGAATACATGTTTGGAGTGAGGTATTGGGTTCATGAGAAATTATTGCATGGATCGGGTGTGAGCTTAGATCCATGCACTAACACTCACAAAAATAATCAATCAAACAATGTTGATATAATTTTTTGAGTATTGGTGCATGGACCGAGGCTCACACCAGATTCATGAATTTTCCCGGGCTCCAATCTCCTGATGAACGAACTACATGTTTTGGGAATATGTCTAGGGAGAATTATTACAGGTGTGGCTATGCCACACCCGGTCAATAATTTGTATTGTAATATATTCCCGAACTTCAAATACTAGTATTACATGAGAAACCTATCATTTTCAAATGATGGATGAAAAATTGAAGGGTTTTAAATGAAATTATGATATGCTCAAAAACTTGATAGAATTCAATTTTTTATGATGAGAAAATAAATTAAATTTTGAGAGAGTTTTTCGTATTTAACAACTTTGGATAATGTGGACATGTCAAATTACTCTATCCCATGTGAGAGAGTTTTAAAACATGGGCAATCTATGTTTGATGATAGTTGTGGTTCATGTAATAAAAGGTTTTCTTGGTTCAAAAATTAATTGTTGGGTATTGTGGCCCAAAATTAGTTTAAGCCCATTATCCTTAATCCCTTATTTAAGTTAACCTAAACCCTCTCAGCCCTAATTTTTAAGTCTGAATTGCACGCCTCCAAAATCTTGTTCAGACTTTCAATTCTTTGGTTGCTGATCATTCTGCTGAACAGAGTGTGCGCCTCTTCTAATACTCTTCACTTTGACTCATCCTTTCATCATCTCTTCTCTCGCCTGTTTTTTTGTTCCTTCCCCATTCGCTTTGTGCTTCAGAGGGTCGTTTCCCTTGGGTGGTTCTGTCTGAGGGCGTGTTGTCCTGCTTTGTGTTTCGAGAGAGGAAGGGTTGAGGCGCTGGATTGGGACTCTGTGTCCTGTTCTTTCTAGGAGGGGTGGTGCATTGAAAGTGTGAGTATCTAAGGGCCTTGGTGGTTCTGTCCGATCGCTTTTGTTCGATAGTTTCTGTGCGTAGACAGCTGGACAGTGGTGTGACTTCACCTTCCGGTTTTTGCCGAGGTTTCTCCGTGACGTAGATTGGGGAACAGCAGATCTGAGCCTGCCTCGATATCCTTTTGATATTAATAGTATATTCGTATATTGTGTATTTGTATTTGTTTTGCAGGTATACATGGCGATGCCAAGGCGGATACCCTCCTAACAGTGGTATCAGAGCGGCTATCCGCGCCTGGTGGGTGAACAGCGACGCTCGGGCAGCGGCTGTTTGGCGGTTCAGATTCTGCGCCAGTTCGGCTTTTCGGTGGAAAAACCCCAGAGCGTTGGCCTCTGGGTTGTAAGTGATTGGCTTGAACCCTAAAACTTTTACTGCTTTGTTGAGCGTCTAGGTCTTAGGTTCTGAGGCTTGCTTGCTGGTAGAAAACTAGGATTTGTGTGATTCAGTGTTTTCTGTGTGTTTCAGTGTGGCTCACTGAAATTTTAAAATTGTCTAAAACTTTCAGTTTTTTCATTATCTGTGCCTGTTTTGTGTGGTCCTGCTTCTGCTGCTTACTTTTTGTAATTTGGTAGCCTGTGATTTAGTGTGCCTTATTTTGCTTGTGTGCGATGGCTTCTATTTCTGGCTATAACATGGAACCATTTAATGGAAAATCTGATTTTTCTATTTGGCAACAGAAAATGAAAGGAATTTTAATTCAACAGAAAGTGTTTAAGGCTATAGGTGGTAATTATGCTGATGATATTACCCCTGCTAAAAAGGCTGAAGATGATGAATTTGCTTACTCTTCCATAATCTTGAACTTATCTGACTCTGTGCTTAGAAAGTGTGGTAGACTTAATTCTGCTAAACTTCTTTGGGAAAAATTAGAAGAGCTTTATACGGAAACCTCTTTGCCTAGTAAATTGTTTTTACTTGAAAAAAATTTCAGATTCAAGCTTGACTTGAACAAAGATGTTGATGAGAATATTGATGTGTTTACTAAATTGATTCAAGATATTAAGTTAACTGGAGATAGGAATATTGATGATTATACTCCTATTGTGCTTTTAAATGCTATTCCTGAGACATATAGTGATGTCAAATCTGCTATTAAGTATGGTAGAGATTCTATTACACTTGACACTGTGATTAGTGGTCTTAAGAGTAAAGAACTGGATTTAAAAGTGAACAAAGGAAGTAAGCAAAATTCAGATGAAGTTATGCATGTTAGAGGTAGGTCTCAACATAGGTATAACAAGACTAGGTCTAAGTCTAGGCCTAAGAACAGAAAGTGCTTTAACTGTGGTGATCCTAATCACTTTATTAAAGACTGTCCTAAAAAGAAAAACCAGAAACAAAATGATAACAACCAATCTTATGAACAAGTGAATCATGCTTCTTCATCGGGTGAAAACTCAGATGATATCTTTATGGTGACTGATTTATGTGATGCTGTGAATTCTGTGCATTCATCTACTGTGTGTGAAAATGAATGGCTAATTGATTCTGGTTGCTCTTATCACATGTCACCCTTTAGAAATTTGTTTTCTAATTATAAAGAAGTTGAAAATGGTTCTGTGTCTATGGCTGATGAGAAACTTTGTAAAGTTGTTGGCATTGGTGATGTTTACTTGAAGTTTGATTCTGGTTATTCTATGACTCTAAAAGATGTAAGACATGTTCCTGCTTTGTGCAATAATTTGATGTCTTGTGCTGCTTTAGAATCTGGTGGTTCTGAGGGTAGATGGGGAAAGGGAGTTATGAAAATCTTAAAGGGTTCTTTGGTAGTTTTCAAAGCTGAAAAGAACAGAAACCTGTATGTTTGCAAAACTGAATCTGTATATGATAATGTGAATTCTGTGACTGATGACTTGACTGATCTGTGGCATAGAAGATTAGGTCATATGAGCGCTAAAGGTCTAGAGATTTTGCATAAAAAAGGTTGTTTTGGTAAAGACAAGTTGTCTTGCATGCCTTTATGTGATTCTTGTGTTTATGGCAAACAACAAAGAGTTAAATTCCCGGTTTTCCCTTCCCCCAATGTGACTAAGAGTTCTGTGATTCTAGAGTACTTGCATGCTGATGTGTGGGGTCCCTCCAGTGTTCCTACACAAGGTGGTAATAGATACTTCCTATCTGTGATTGATGACTTTTCTAGAAAAGTATGGGTTTTCTAATGAAAATAAATCAGATGCTTTTGAAAAGTTTCAAAATTGGAAGATTTTGATTGAGAACCAAACTGGTAAAAAGATTAAGAAACTTAGGACTGATAATGGCTTGGAGTTCTGTAGTTCTGTGTTTGACAATTTGTGCAATGAATCTGGGATTCAAAGGCACAAGACTGTTCCCTATATCCCTCAGCAAAATGGTGTTGCTGAGAGGATGAATAGGACTCTCCTTGAGAAAGTTAGAAGTATGCTTGCATCTTCTGGTCTCTCAAAGAAGTTTTGGGGTGAAGCTGTTGTGACAGCTGCTTACTTGATTAATAGATATCCTTCTGTGCCTTTAAATGGTTTGTGTCCTGAATCTGTTTTTGTTGGTAAAGAACTTGATTTTTCTAATCTTAAAGTGTTTGGTTGCTCTGCTTTTGTGCATAGGAAAGGTGATAAACTTGAACCTAGATCTACTAAGTGTGTCTTTCTAGGTTATCCCGAGGGAGTTAAGGGATATAGACTGTGGCTAAGAAGTGAACCTGGTTTTAAAAGCATTATAAGTAGGGATGTAATTTTCAATGAGTTTGAAATGCCTTGCTTGCTTGCTTCTGTGCCTGTTGATGAGTCTGAGTCCAGTGCTACTCCTAGCAAGGTGGAGCTTTTGTCTGGTGTGCTTCCTGTTAATGATAACAATGTGCCTTTTGCTGAAAATCATGTGAACTTGCCTGTTAATGAACCTGAAATTCATGGAATGCCTGAAAATCATGATATTGTTGTTGAACATGAACATGTTGTGCATGATGAATTGGTTGC
This sequence comes from Haberlea rhodopensis, assembly GCA_907163345.1. Classification (NCBI taxonomy): domain Eukaryota; kingdom Viridiplantae; phylum Streptophyta; class Magnoliopsida; order Lamiales; family Gesneriaceae; genus Haberlea; species Haberlea rhodopensis. Next base: position 4,706,048 of record CAJQUN010000002.1, read on the forward strand.
TAATGAACATGAAGATTTGCATGATTATCAATTGACCAGAGATAGGGCTAGGAGAAACATAAGACAATCTGCTAAGTTAAGTGACTTTGACCTTGCTTCTTATGTGTTCAATGTGTTTGAATCAATTGATAACTGTGAACCTAAAACCTACAATGAAGCTTTGAAATCCAAAAATGCTAATGACTGGCTGTGTGCTATGAAAGAGGAAATGCATTCTTTGATTGTGAATCATACTTGTATTCTTGTTCCTAAACATGTTAATTGCTATGTTGACTGCAAATGGTTGTTTAAGGTTAAGAATGAAAATGATTCTGTTAGGTTCAAAGCTAGGATTGTAGCTAAAGGTTTTACTGAAAAAGAAGGTGTAGATTTCACTGATGTTAAGCCTGTTAATGTGCCATTAGTTGCTCACTTTGTGTTGAGTAAAGATCAATGTCCTAAATCTGTTTTTGACTTTGATTCTATGAAGAATGTGCCTTATTCAAATGATATAAGATATGTTATGTATTTGATGGTTAGTATTTGGCATGCTATATCTTATGTTGTTAGTTGCTTAAGTAGGTATGTGTCTAACCCTGGCATGTTGCATTGGAATGCTTTTAAATGGCTGTTGTGTGTAGTTGTTAAACTCAAAGCTTATGTGTTTAACCATGCTGATATGTGTACTAAGTGTTTGTCCCTTAGTAAATTTCAATCATATTTAAAAATTTTTAAAATTTGATACTGGTGATTGATGCATGTTTAGTCCCTTGGTTAGTGTTTTATAACCTGCTGTGTGCTCGTTATAAAACTGTTACCCTGGTTACTTTCTCACTTTAACTTGCTGTGTGCTTGTTATTCTTTTCCTTGTCTTTACTTTGTGTTTTGACAGGAACTTGGTCCACACAATTACTTTGTGTATTGTGGGACCATAAGGCGATGATGATGTCTGCTTGTATGTTTTCCCTACGTCTGAAGAGAAATCGGTATTGGGCCAAGGTGGAGATTTGTTGGGTATTGTGGCCCAAAATTAGTTTAAGCCCATTATCCTTAATCCCTTATTTAAGTTAACCTAAACCCTCTCAGCACTAATTTTTAAGTCTGAATTGCACGCCTCCAAAATCTTGTTCAGACTTTCAATTCTTTGGCTGCTGATCATTCTGCTGAACAGAGTGTGCGCCTCTTCTAATACTCTTCACTTTGACTCATCCTTTCATCATCTCTTCTCTCGCCTGTTTTTTTGTTCCTTCCCCATTCGCTTTGTGATTCAGAGGGTCGTTTCCCTTGGGTGGTTCTGTCTGAGGGCGTGTTGTCCTGCTTTGTGTTTCGAGAGAGGAATGGTTGAGGCGCTGGATTGGGACTCTGTGTCCTGTTCTTTCTAGGAGGGGTGGTGCGTTGAAAGTGTGTGTAAGGACCCCAAGCCCTTAACCCTTAATTAGTGTATTAACCACTATGTGTGGCACATGCTTTCAATGAAAACTCAGTCGGGAAGCTCAGATGATACTTTACCATTGAATGGCAACTACAAAATTTCTTTAATGCCCAATGCTATAAGATCATCATCCTAACAACATATAGACTCATCGAGTTCGCCCAATACCATCCCCATTTTGCCACTTTTCACATTGTGGACTTTTATAAAAATTTGGGCAGAGTCTCCCCATAAATTGACCTATCCCAAAACACAAGCACATCACATAATATAATTCCCGGCCAGGGAATACACAATAACCAACAGAATACTGAACACAAGGTAAATTCCCAGCCAGGGAAGACACCACACATAAGACAACAAAAGTGGGTTTCAACACCCACATAATACACTAACGACTCTCATATCATTAGCAATTCTACCACAATTGCATGCAACATATAATGAAAGAGAGAAAGGCTCATGCCTTTATATACAACCCATATACATGAATGTCCATGCTCACAAACGAGCATCATAAATGTGTATATAAACCTCGGGGATATATAAGTACTCTATACGATACCGTGCTCCATCAAGCCCTGGTACCACGATCCTGTGAGTACATCCAATCAACAGCTCGAGCCCAGCTCCATAGCCATCGATGCACCTGTTCACCTGCCCCAACAGAGACAGCCCCCCAACGGGGTGAGCATACCAATACACAAAATCCCATAATCACAATAATGAAATTCATAATTTACAACAAAAGTAAATACTAATGAATTTAAATGATACTCCCTGGATGGCAACATCCTCATCCGGGATTCCGTGTACTGTCCCTGTTCTCACAATCATCAAACTCATCAAATCTCATAAATCAGTAAATCAACACATTGATTTAACTCATAGCATGCCTGATTCTCAAGTATCAATAATCAATGATTTCCAAGTTCATTATACATACAAATATAGATATCACAATATCTAGTACTAATTTCTCAATTTCACTATCAATCACAGATAGCTCAAATGCCTAGACATCTCACATGTCTTATAATGAGTACATGATCCCACGATCATTCTCAGGCATCTCAAATGCCGTACGATAGTCATATAGGCCCAGTACCCCCATATATATATCAACACATAAATATAGCCATGCGCACAACCATCGATGAAGTCAATATACATTATGCATTTCACAAATGCTCTCATATAAAGTAATGCTCGTACGTCGCACGTACCTTAAATCTCCGAAGTCCGAGCCAAACCTTGCTCGAGTTCCATGCTCCGAGGAACGATGTGCTAACACGATAAATTAATTCATAATTAATTACGAACATGCAACCCATGCTCAAGCACACACGTAACCCTCAAAAATATTGCCAACACATGACAATTAACCATTATCGAAAATTGCTCAAGAATTCCCCACAAATTTTCGAACCTTCACCACACAAATCCAACCCAAATAATTACCATAATTCATCTAAAACATGAGTTAATCAATAACAACGAAAATCATCATCCCCAAGCCAAAATCCCCAATTTTCGATTCCAGCCCTAAATTCGAATCTAATTCCTCAAATTCGAACACAATCAAGCATCATAATGCATCTACAACATGAATTAATCAATCCATAACAAGAATCATCACTCCTTGTCAAAAATCCCAAAAATTCGAACCCTAACTCACGAAATCGAGCTGAAAATTCGAACCAAACTTAACCAATAATTTCGAACCAAAAAGTCTGAAATAATCGACTCAAAACCAGCTTAAAAACGCCCCCAAAAACATCAGAAAAATCGTACCAAAAACATACCAAAATCGCGCCCCAAAAATCGGATGAAATCCAGTTTTCGAACCCTACGCTTTTCTGGCAAATCCGAGCTCGATTCTCGACCAAACTTCAAATTGTTGGTATGGATAGGACCGCCTGGAAGAGACGAACACGGCGGCGGGTCGGACGCGCCGAACGGCGGCCGGACGGCGGCGGGCGGAGGCCTTTTCTGCACGGTGGTCAAAGGGGATCGGGAATGGGTGTTGGCGCGGGGAGAGAGAAAGCGACGGGAATGGTGGGGAAAATGGTTCCAATAATTAAAATCTCGGGTTCAACTGGTATTTATAGCAAAAATACCCCGAAATACTAATATCCCCACAAATACATCATGATTCATTAAAAATCATCTGTTTTCGAAAATTCTCTCTCTAACTCAAAAACCCCCTACCGGTGCCCACACACAGCACCCGAGATTCTGAGCCACACTAAAAACCCAACTCACAGGTTTTCACCGAAATGAGAATACGATCTCAACCTCGGGATCCAACGATCCCAACTACTCAAATAGACGAGCCCAGAAGGCCCAACACCTCGATTAAACTCCAAATCCCCACGTAAAACAACTTTACGGGTTATTAACACTCCGGGATTAACATCCATAATTTCTGGTCATCACAGTGTGAGTATCTAAGGGCCTTGGTGGTTCTGTCCGATCGCTTTTGTTCGATAGTTTCTGTGCGTAGACAGCTGGACAGTGGTGTGACTTCACCTTCCGGTCTTTGCCGAGGTTTCTCCGTGACGTAGATTGGGGAACAGCAGATCTGAGCCTGCCTAAATATCCTTTTGATATTAATAGTATATTCGTATATTGTGTATTTGTATTTGTTTTGCAGGTATACATGGCGATGCCAAGGCGGATATCCTCCTAACATTAACAAAAATAAAATGGTTTCTACATTTAGTTTTACATGTGGACATGTCAAATTGTTTTGGGTACTTGGGACCTAGATCACATAAGTCCGATGCGCGAATGCGTCAGTTTTAAAAAAAATTTAGTGTGGGTGCGCCTTAATGCGCCTATTAAAAATAAATAAATATATATGCACACACTGATGAAATGAAATTAAAGATACATAATATACATCATATTTAACAAACTCACATTATTATTATATTATTACAAATTTACAATATGAAGTTATTAACAACTTTGGTGTTTGCAGCTTTATCATTCTTAAAAGGCATTAAAATTAGATTTTATTGAAGGATCTAACATTTGCAGCTTTGCAAAATGTTATAACAGTGATACAACGGAATTTGAATCTTGTATTTGATCGTTCTTCTAGTAAGGATTCTCCGAAAAATATATTTAGAAAATGAAAAAAGAAAATGAAATGAAGTATCAAAATTTTGTTTTATTTTAAGATATAAAATAAAGAATTTGAAAAATGAAACCAAATTGTACAGTTATATTTTAACATGTTTGGTAATAGTATGAATTTACTAAGAATGACTCATATTATTTCCGGAGACTTATATTATTATCTCGTGAAATGACTAATATAAACATTAAATTAACTCAATAAAATAAAATAAAAAAATTTATAAAGTTCATTCTATTAATTTTCATGCAAAAAACTATGATATCAAAATGATTATTATCTACTCCGCAAAAATGTTACAAATCACAGATTTATCCTACTTTCTTTTATCACATATTTTAATATTTAATATGTTATTATGTCTTTTCATTATTCATTACATAATAGTGAATATTATATATCTATTTACCATATAATATAATTTCCTTACCAACTCGAAGTACCTAGAAATCATGACAATTTATCTAAACCCAAAATCGGAGATTTTTTTTATAATTACAAAAAAAAAATCGAAGAATTAAGGAGGATTAACAAGACTTAGTAACTTAATGTGCGACTTAGTAAATCTTAGTGCGCGAATTAGAAATTCTTAAAGCGTGAACTATAAATTCTTAGTTCGCCTTAATGTGGCGCACGCGCACCCGGTTCGTCAGTTCGCGGACGGAGCGCCAGTGCTTGGAGGGGGGTGGGAGGATTATGTGACTTGGCTTGGGACCCAAATTATTAGTACTTTCTTGAAAAACACGAGGCACTAGGCTTCGGCGATCGATCGCTGCATAAGAGGAGATCGATCGTACCAACCAGTAGGTTGAAAAGGGGGTGCACGATCTATTGCGCCCTACAATTTAAGCGAACTGGTGCATCTGTTCATGTAAAGTTGCGGTTTTTTTCTAGATGGTTGCCTCCAAATGGTGTTCCTTGGTGATATACTTTGGACAAACTATAAATACAACATCCCATATGAATTAGAGAATCAGATTTTGAAATTAACACACAAATTAAGGAGAAAATAAAGCAATCAAAGTGCATATTCATTGTGTTCTTCCTTTGTTCAAAGAAAAGAGTTTGCAACTTTTGTGGTTGTGGGGCTTGTGATTTGGAGTGCTACAATCATAAGCAAAGTCGTTGTATCTTGGGAGAAGATTGTCGTATCCCGTAAGAACCGTGTGCGGGGTAAATTTTTCTTACGGACAAAGTGCTATACACTTGCCTCGACTATTTGTTCTTACCATCTATCACTACCCTTTAAAGCAACGACGTTTCCTGTGGATTTTGAAGCATCCACGCAAACAATCTTAAGAAAATTTATGTTATTGTGAAAGATGGCGTCCACATCCACAAATGTTCCTACGACGCAAGGAGAAAGACCGCAAAAGTTCACTAGCGTAGACTTCAAGAGATGGCAACATAAAATGTTGTTCTATCTCACTACTTTGCATTTGGCAAAGTTCTTGCAAGATGATCAGCTTACCATGGGTGAGGACGAGACAGACACTACTAGGAGGACCACTATTGATGCATGTAATCAAAGTGATTTCCCATGCAAGAACTACATCTTGAATGGCCTTGATGATGTACTATACAATGTGTATTGTCAAGTCCGAACCGCAAAAAAATTGTGGAATATGCTTGAAACAAAGTACAAGACGGAGGATGCCTTCCTTAAAAAGTTCATCGTAGGACGCTTCTTGGATTTCAAAATGGTAGACTCGAAATCCGTAGTGAGTCAAGTACAAGAGATACAAGTACTCTTACATGAGTTTCATGTGGAAATGATGAGTCTAAGTGAGTCCTTCTAAGTGGCGGCATTAATTGAGAAACTTCCTCCACTGTGAAAAGATTTCAAAAACTATCTTATACACAAGAGGAAGGAAATGGGGTTCGAAGAATTGATAGTACGTCTAAGGATTGAAGAAGATAATCGAAAGACCGAAGTCAATTTGAAAAAGATGAGTGCAAGAGTCGATGTTGTGGAATCAAGCACTAATGGGAAGAAAAGGGAAAACCATGATGGCCAACAACCGAAGAACTGTAAGAGGTTCAAGGGAAATTACTTTAATTGTGGGAAACCGAATCATAAAGCAAATGATTGTTGACGATCATAGAAAAACCAAGTGAATTTGACTCAAGACAAGTCTGTGCCAATTGATTTGTCGGAACTTGACTTGACCGCTGTGATTTTTGAATCAAACTTGGTGGACAGCCCAAATGAATGGTGGGTTGATACCGACGCTACAAGGCGTATATGCTCGGACAAAGAAATGTTCTCTACCTACATACCAATTTCTGGAAGAAAGCTTTACATGGGCACCTCTTCAACTTCAGAAAATTTTAGGACTTGGAACTGTGGTGTTGAAGATGACATCGGGCAAAGAGGTGACTCTAATTGATGTGCTTCATGTGCCGAATATAAGGAAGAACTTGGTGTCGGGATCCTTGTTGGTTAGAAATGGTTTTAGACTTGTATTTGATTCTAATAAGTTTGTACTCACTAAAAGTTTGTAGGGAACGGGTATCTTGAGAAGAGCCTCTTCAAAATGATTGTAATGGCGGTTCATCTCAACTTTGAAAGCAATAAAGTTAATAATTCTATTTACTGATTGAGTGTTCTAATATATGGCATGTTCTGTTAGGACATGTGAACTATAATACTCTTTAACGTTTACAGAATTTAAATTTATCACCTACATTCAATGTTGATCCAACACAAGTATGTGAAGTTTGTGTTGAAGCAAAAATGACCAAACATTGTTTCATTCGGTGGGAAGGAGTACGATTCCTTTAGAGTTAATTCATACGAATCTATGTGATATAAAGTATGTGCAAACGAGATGAGGGAAGAAATAGTTTGTAACATTTATCTATAATTGCTCAAGATATTGCTATGTATATCTTTTGAGGAGCAAAAATGAAGCCCTTGGGAGGTCCATGGTTTTATTAAAAAAACACATTGGTAAAAAATTAAGTTATCCCTAATTCACCCGCTCATCCTCCCCCCATGAATTTGGTTTGGGAATACATGTTCGGAGTGAGGTATCGAACTCATAAGAAATTCTTGCATGGATCAGATGTGTCTTAGATCCATGTACTAACAATCACAAAAATAATCAATCAAACCATGGATGACAAAAAAATTTGAGTGTTGGTGCATGGATCGAGACCCACACCCTGTTCCTGAATTTCCCCGGGCTCACATCTCCTTATGAGTGGGAACTACATGTTTTGGGATTAGGTCTAGGAGAATTATTCCAGGTGTGGCTATGCCACATCGGTCTATAATTTGTATTGTAAAAAAATTCCTGAAGTTCAACTACTAATATTACATGAGTAACCTATCATTTTCAAATGATGGATGAAAAATTGAAGGGTTTTAAATGACTTTAGGATATGCTCGAAAACATGATAGAATTAATTTTTTTATGATGATAAAAATAATTGATTTGAATTTTGAGAGAGTTTTTCGTATTTAATAACTTTGGGTAATGTGGACATGCCAGGGTACTCCATCCCATGTGAGAGAGTTTTAAAACATGGGCAATCTATGCTTGATGATAGTTGTTGTTCATGTAATAAAAGGGTTTCTTCGTTCAAAAATAAAAATAAAAAAATGAAAGGGTTTCTGCATTTAGTTTTACATGTGGACATGTCAATTTGTTTTGGGTACTTAGGACCACCCAAATTATTAATAACTCTGTTAGCTTATGATTCTTGTATATGTGGGGGCCTCTTTATATATACTAGCAGAAAATGCACACGCGTTGTGTGTGTAATAAAATTTTAAATTTTATATATTGTATATGGATACTAAATTTTTATATTTGAAATATCTAATTTAAATATGATATTTTATATGGAAGTGAAAAAACTGTTGCACATATTTTCAGAATGAAAAAAAATGATGAAAAATTGGGAACTAAGTTGGGAAGTTAATAGGTGGTCATCCGATATTATCATTTATCTCATGATCTTGTGGCTATTACTAAAGCAAATAGAGGGTATTTTTGGAATTTCACAATGACCATACCAAGGTGGTTACTCTAAGGTGCTCACACATTATAATATAGTATAGATAGTATAGATATTAGTGTCCTAAGCACGTGTTATGTGCTTGTAAAATCTTTTTTTAATTGATTTTTTAACTCTTTTTTAGGGATTTAATTGCAAATATTATGTATATGATAATATTGTAATTGACAATATTATTAAGGTCATTATGAAAATTTCAAGAATAAAGTATACTAGGATAAATTGAAATTACTAAAAGTGTCAAGGATATTTAAGTCATTTTGCATGTTGGTATATTATTTATGATTAATAAAAAATATAGAGGTATTTTGGTAATTACATGACCATACCAAGAGGTCAAGTTGTTTCTCTAACATGCTTCCTCCCTCTGTATAATATAGTAATAGATAGTAATATATATATACACACATATACACACACGAGAGGGGGGCACGAATCTTGAGCCAATAGATAGAGGTGGTGGGTGTTAGTTGGGAGCAGTGGCTGACCCCTTGGCCTAAAAAAAAATTTGTACCATAAAGAAATTTTTTTTTTAATAATTTTAATCTCTTAAATTATTTTGACCCCTAAAATTTTTATTTTAAAATTTTTTTGTCCCCTTCCCAAAAATCCTGACTAAATGAAAAAAAAATTTGTTCTATATTGATACAGTATGGAGTATAAATATTTATGTCTAATTATAACGCGTTGGTATTTCAAATAATTGCTCGGTTTATCGATGAGTATCATAATGAATATGAGGCGCATTCAAATATGTAAGATTGAAACTTAAAAACTGAATTTAATAGCTTTATCCTTTTTATTTTCATTTTAAATACTAAATTCAAATAAATTTTTTTGAAGGCAAATTCAAATATGTTTAAGTATTCATATTCTGTTGAAGGTTTAAATTAATAGTTTTGTTGCTACAACGTTGATATAATAATAACAACAACAACAATAATAAATATACGTATATTCGTGTTATAAGAAGAGAACTATCGGATGCTATAAAACAAAATCCCATGATTATTTTTTTCATAGGTAGTAAAATGCTTATGGTTCATGATAATTCGTTTTCAAGATACAACAATCAATATTTCGATACGATGGGATAACAAATCTCGAAATCTATTAAAATATTTAAAACTTTCTCGGGTTATTTAATACTAATAAATTTCTCGATTTATTTCATTCTCGAATTTAAGCGTACACAATATTAAAAATTCAGATGAGTTTACGAATCAAGTTGGAAAAAGAAAATTGCATTAACCATTTTCGACTTATAAAATGTACAAAATTTTCTTGAAAAACCATCAATATTTATATTTATCTGGGTTAGAGTTCTAAATATTTCACACTTTAGGACAGCTTTAAAGAATTGTCTGTTTGCAAATGCAGTCAACGTAATTATACATATATTAAGGATTTAGACAGGGATTGATAATGTTAATTATAGGATTAATCAATGTGGGTAGAATATTTTAAGATTGTTGAAGATATGATATGTATGTCTCTTGCATGTGCCTCTTCAATCTTCATTAGTCATTACCAACCAATTTATATTACTAAATTTGATGTCATTTGACAAATTATGTCATTTCGTAATTGAACTTTGATTTGAAAAACTTATACCATTATTTCTCCTTAACAAGAAATGATGAAAGTTATTATTATTAATTAAATCAAATAAAATTTTTGTAAGTAGTTAAATAAGCATGTCCAAACAAAAGACACATTCGTTATATGTGTTGGAAAAATATGTTTATTAAATTGAAATTAAGCATAAAAAATCAGAAAAATATGAATGGACGAAAAGCGTCCGAAAACAGACAAAGAGACACTGCCCGGGCAAAAATCGGGCAGCGCTGCTAGGCTCTAGGGCGTAGCGTGGAGGCGCCCTAGCGCCTTGTGTTCTGCCCAATTATGTTATGTGCAGTTTTTTCCGAAGGGTTGTGTACCCTTTCGCGTATATTTACGATTTTTCATGAAAAATACTTTTAAATGATGTCTTTTGATGATGTCTATTGGTCTAGTATAAATAGAGATGATGGTCTGCCTAACTTGAATTTAGCTATGGATTCAAACAGCATTAGCTACGTCTCGTCGCTTGACGAGTCCTGACCCCTTATAAACATATCGAAAGGTTACGATTCACACCCTTGAATGAATTAAAAACACTTTTGAAGAGATTAAACACAAGATCAAAGCAAATTTCTGCAGATTTTCATCTTTTTTATCCATTGTTCTTGTTTGAGCGACTTTAAACTTTTGTTATTTAAGGATCGTGATTTGAAGTGTTTCTATCACGTATCATAGTTGTTATATCTTGGAAAACGATTGCCGCTAAATCGTGAGCACTATAGCATGACAATATCATTTCAATGACGGAGATTAAAAATCTCGCATCGACATTCATCCTACAAAACCATTACTTTGCCTAAAAGATAAATCTCCTACAATATGCATGGATAAGTTATGATTAATACATTTTGTAGTCAGTATGGTTTATAACAAAGTTGTTGTTTGTTCAACAAACACATTAAATACTATATAATTGTTCGCACTATATAATTATCTAAATCTATCAATTTGTTATCACTCATATGATATATCAACATTTTTCGATTATCTCGTGCCACATTGTTGTATTGGCATATCATGTATCCATGCCTGTCCTTTCGATCTGAACAAAATATATATATTATCAAAAAATTCTTGATTTGTAAAATAAAAAAAATAAATAGAAAGTGCTTGCCTTTTTCGATAGTATGACTTTTTTTGGTTATTTTTAATTTTATGGGTGGGGCATTAATTGGTTGATTCTTTGCAAAATAATTCAAAGCAATATGAAGAAACTTTCATTTCAATTCAAAAAATAAAGAAACAAGTGATTTATTCATTAAAGTCATGTAATTGTCAGTTAGTTTCAATTCCAAAAAACATGGATACGTTAGAAAATGGCTTTGTAGCTTTATTTTTGGGTAAGAAATTAGCGATATAAATATTTTTATATTGGAAATGAGAATTTTGTAAATATTTTTGGGCCACTGTCCAAACTCAAACTCGAGTCGTCTCAAATGAGAACAAGAGTCTTTTAATGACGGAGGCTCAATTAAGCAATATTTTTTGCCATGACTATTTTATGTTAATTGTATAAATTTTTGAGAAAAATATTCTTTTAAGATATGCAGTGTGAGTACTCAGAAATAGGTTTTTTATCTAACCAAATCTAAGATTAGAAGAGATAAATTAAAAGGAACTATTTTTACTTGAAATATGTATATTGTAATCTTGAAACATGCATAGACATAAAGAATCCGGACCGTTAGTTTATGTTCTTTACCCTTTTAAATATTTCATTCTCAATGATATACAATCAAATTTCTCAATTTATTGTCAATGTTTTAAATTTTAATACATGATTTATAACTTCATATTATTTAAGTTTTTTGTAAAATAAATAAACTCAAATATTTTCGGTGATATCTCAAAAATAATAAAATTTATTAATTAATTCAATTTAACATATATTACAAAAAAAAATTACTAAGCACTCTTCAATAGTTGACAATTCATATGTCATACATATCCGATGATGTGAATTATTCATATATATTCAGTCCGAATATATATATATATATATATATATATATATATATATATATATATATATATTGTTGGCACCATACAAAACATGATGTCATGTACCAATATATTGGTATTTTTTTTCATAATTTGGTCGAAAGTAACATTTTAATGACTGACTCTATCAATTTGTTTAAAAAATATGAATATGCTACTGTAATTGAATGAAAAAAAAAATAATCAAAGGACTGACTCTATTTTTTTTGAAATGATGCTCATCTTACTATAAATTGAAAAAAGTAGAATTTGAAGTTGCTCGCATCAACAACCAATTAAGATATTTTTTCTTGTCGGTTCAAGCCAAACTGGCACATCAACAAAAAAAATTATTAACAAAAAAATTTTAAAAAACAAAAATTTTTCTAAAAAAATTTAAATTATTTTACTTTTTTAGTAAATAGTAAGTTACTACTCATTAGAATAGTAATATATTGCTCTCTTATTATATATGTAAAATATAAGCATTGCGTGCATATACATTAATTTTTTTGTAGATTGGGGTGGCAATTGTAAATTTATTTTTTGTAATTTTGACTTTTGGGATGTACGAATTTTTTTTAAAATTGATTTTGTAGTTTAATAATCTCTCATTTATTTTTTGATTTTTATTTTTTTGTTATCCAAATTAACATGGGTCTTACAGTTTTTTAACACATGTGACATCTTCGTTATTTGATAATACATGTGAGGGTATTATAGTAAGTTCACTTTAGGCCATGCCGTTAGCATAGTAACACTCTCACATATTATATATACTAGCAGTCGACGCTCACGCGTTGCGCGTGTAATAAAATTTTAAATTTTATATATTGTATATGTATACTAAATTTTTATATTTGAAATATCTGATTTAAATATGATATTTTATGGAGAAGATAAAAAATTGCCGCACATATTTTCAGAAGGAAAAAACTGGTGAAAATTTGGGAAGTTGATATGTGATCTTCCGATATTATCACTTATCTCATGGTCTCATGTCTATTACTAAAACAAATAGAGGGTATTTATGAAATTTCACAATGATCATATCAAAATTATTACTATAAGATGCTCACGCGTTATATTATAGTATTGTATAGATAATACAGATATAGTATATAATTATAACAAAATATTATTCATAAAATAATTTATCATTATCAAAAATAAATAAATGAGAAAGGGAGTGGAAGTTCAAAGGGTTGGACTCATTCATAAACAGCAAATATATGAGCGACTTTCGTGGATATATAATGCCAAAAATTATTAGTCTCTCCAACCCCCGCAGTCTCACACGTACGCACGAACAATATGAGGATTTAGCAATTTTCTTGTGATTTCGATTTCACTCACATTTGCAATTTCATATTCCAACACCATTCCAGATCTTCGGCCATTCTTGCTTTTCACAGAAAACCCATAAAGCTCATCTTTACCCTCCAAGAAAGATCCCAAGAACGAGAATCATCTCCATTCTAATGAAAAAATGGAACACAAGCATAAGTTACTTTTAGTCATAGGACTACCATCAATAACTGTCTTAACAATTATTTCTTTCGCAATCATTTGTGTCAGGAGGAGGAGGGGAAGAAAAGCAAGAAATTGTACAAGAGATATAGAAGCAGCTTTTGAGTGTAAAGAAGGAGATGGGGTGGTGAATACAGAGGATTTGATCAAGTTTCAAGGTGGGAAAGATCTAGTTGTGCAGGAAATTCTTGACGCCCCTGGTGAAGTTATCGGAAAATCTAGCTATGGAACTCTGTACAGGGCTAGTTTGGTCAATTCAAATATGCCCACATTGCTGCTGAGATTCTTGAGGCCTACTTGTACTTTGAGGATGAAAGAGGTGCTACCAGTTGTAGAGTTTTTGGGGTCTATCAGGCATAAAAATTTGGTGCCTTTGAATGCATTTTATGCAGGGTCTAGAGGGGAGAAACTGATGATTCATCCATTTTATGGTTCTGGAAATTTGGCTCAATTTATCAGAGGTAAAATTCCTGAAATTTGGCTCACTTTCTATAAGATTATTATGGTTTATGTTTCATGGAAATGTTGATGGATTATGAATCAGATCGGGTTGTGCTTGATTCTGAAATATCTGTGTTTAATATCTGAGTTTATGAAATGCTATGAGTAGTAAATTTTACTTTTAGGTAGCATATATCTTAAAAAGAGAAATTTATTGCGTCTCTTACTTTTATATTGCTTAAAAGTGTTTTCAGTGGTTTTACTTCGAAGAAATGAAATTCATGTCACTATTCAATGACATGGAATCATCGTTAGTGGCAACCGGGTAGTTAAACGAGGGAATAACTTAGTATAGCTTGAGAGCTAAAAAAATTCTTTTCGAGAGGCATTCACTGTGCTCCCCTCGGATTTTTCCTTATTTGAAAGTGATTTAGATTTTTTGTTGAAGCATATGTAGGAAGATTGGCATGGTCCTCAGTTACTCACTGATTCAAGGTTAATCCTTTCTAGTTTGTCAAGTGAATCTCTTCTGTGTATATAATCTGGTGTAGCATTGAAAGATTCTACTTTCATAACCTATCCGCTAACGACATTCGTTATTATTGCATTTTCAACTGATTTGCCTTTTTCTGATGCTAGTTTGAACTGTTGGAACTTTGATGTTAGAAAAAACTGCTGAGTTGTATCTGGTGGATGTAGTTTACATTTTCTATCTATGTCTGCTTACATTCGACCCTTACACATGTTTATAACAATTCGAAATTCTGGGTTCATTATTAGTGTGTGATTACTTCTTTTGTCATTTTTCCGTTTCTTGTTTCACATATTTTCACCGTTCTTGATTTTGGTATATTAATAACTGAGTTGGACACGTGCAGATGGTAACGGTGAGGCTCAGAAATGGCCCATCGTAAGCAGAATTGCCTTAGGTATCGCTAGAGGAATTCATCATCTTCATACGTCTTCCGAAAAGCCCATTATCCATGGAAACCTCAAGTCAAAGAATATACTATTGGATAGCCATTACCGGCCATACATTTCGGATTTTGGCCTTTACAATCTCTTGAATCCAACTGCTGCTCAGCAAATGCTTGAAGCTTCTGCATTTCAGGGGTATAAGGCCCCCGAGTTGATTAAAATGAAAGATGTTTGTGAAGAGAGTGATATATATAGTTTTGGGGTCATACTTCTTGAGTTGCTGACTGGAAAAGAACCTGTGGATGATAACCCAACCCCGGATCAAGACTTTTATTTACCAAGTGCTATGAGAAGTGCCATTCTTGATGACCGTATCACGGAGTTGTATCATCCCTACTTTCTTCTTGGCCTAAGCAATGATCAAAGGGTAGTTGTCGAACATTGTATTCTTGGGTTTTTTCAACTAGCGATGGCTTGTTGTTCGCCCTCGCGTCTCCTTCGACCGCACATAAAGGAAGTCCTCAACAAGCTAGAAGAAATCTTCCAGTAAGGACCCAACAATGTTGGTTCTCTCCGTGAAACATTCAACTTGGTCATGGTTTGACTGATCCGATGATCATGGAAACAACTAGTAGAGGTGCTGATGAAAGTTTTTACGGGTAACTCAGTTCAGATCTTCTGTTCTACTTATTGTTCTTACAATTTTCATGTGTACGGATGAACGACAAATATTTTTAAAATAAATTAAGAACTATTTACTGCTCGTGTCATTCATCTTTATACATGAAAAGTGAATGAAGTAACAATTGTGGAATCAGATGACTAGAATGTCATTTATGATAGTTCGAGCGGATTTGGATGGTCGTAAAGTGACTTGGAATGAGTTTAGCATGAAGACTTGGCAAAGGCACGGCTGGAACTACAAATCAAGATAAAGATTATTGTTACCAAAACAGTTGAGATTTGTACCAGTCTTCATGTCTTCGATATACAAGTTTTAGTCTTAAATTAGTTGGATTAGAAATACTTTGGTGAGATCAATAGATTATTTGATGAATTAGGGGAAAATACAGTAATTCTTACAAAAGTTTTGAGATCTTAAAATCTTGGTTCCATCTATTAATAATTTAGCACTACTCATTTTCCCAGTAATATACCACCATGGAATCTTCACCATGATCCTCGGACTATTTCGAAAAATTCTTATGCACCCGGTCATGTTATGCACCTACACACATGAATATCTATCTATATGTATGTATAGGTCCGTATGTGCCTTGGTGTTTGCAGGAACCAGTCCATACAAGAATAAACCGACTATTTCTTGGTATACGGTGCAGTTTTTATAGTGTCAGATAACTGCATGACAGATTCTTTATATGTTTTTATGTTGAACGTCGTTACTTTGATATTATTTCGTATTTTCTCTATAATCTGCAGCTTTGTCAAAGAATTATTTGTATGAATACTTCTTACTCAAAAGAAAGAAACTATAACGAAATAATCGTTGTATATACGAACGTTTGGATCTCATACTCGTCTAAAATTCCCCAGATTTCAAATCTATGATATAAATTCATTATATTAGTTTGGAGACTTCTGAAATCTCCCCTTTCAATTTTAAACTTATTTGTAATTGATTTCAAATTCTTAACAAATGAAGTCATTTGAAATTCATCCACGAGCCTTCTTTCAATTCAAATCATCCAATCCAAGTATAATTGAAGAAAATATATATTTTCCCTTGAAAAAGTGTAAAAAACTGTCACAAAAATGATTATAACAAAGATGTTCAAACTTCCACACGACATTTTGGAGCTACATTCTTTGTTTTGAACTGTTGGAGCAAATCCAACCTTATATACATGGTACAATTGGCAAACAGTTTCTTAATTACTCAGGTATCTTACAATGGCCAGATGCCCTATCACTACCGTCTCACTTCTTCATATGCATTCGAAAAACTGGCGTGATCCACTGAACTTACAAAACTCAAAAAATCTGTGGGAAAGTCATTGTTGATCTTAAGTCAATGTTTTTCTTGACTAACATCCCAAAATTTCAGAAAGAAGGATGTAATTTGGAGTGAGGATCTTGTGTGACAGTGGCAAATTAGTAACAGGGGATGTATCTTTGTCCTCGAGCCATGCCTCTATCGCCTTCCGTTCATATGTATGTCCATCCGCGGCGACACAAGGGTCACACATTACCTCCTGCAATGCAAATGAAATCATGCATGAACCTAAAAAGCACCTCCCACCATCACTTACTTTACTAAACAAGAATCGCTCAAATTCTGGGACGAAGTTTATGGAGACTAACAACAAATAAAGGTTGTTGAATTTTGAACAGTAGAAATGCGTGACTATATATATATATAATCTTGATAATATCATAAGAATATGCACTTTGCTTTCTAACACGCACATACCTTAAGAATGGGACATTTGAAATGGTTAGGAGGTGGAGGTGCAGAAAAGAATACCAAATCTTGAGTTTTTTCAGCTACTTCTTTAAGTTTCTCCAAAACGGGTAGAATTTCTATGTTCAAATCAGGTCTATCTCTTCCTCTAAATTCTATGCATTTCAGAGCCATAAGTGTCAAATTCTTTGTTTCCTCGAGTGGCCATTCTCCGGCCTCAGCATCTAACACATCTCTCAGACGATCATATTCCAATGCAGTTTCAACCATATGAGCCAACCCCATAGCCTGTTTAGCGGTCAGCAGTTGCAAAATAACCATACCAAAGGCATAAACATCAGATTTTGGAGATGCTAATCCAGTTCTTTGGTACTCGGGATCGATATAGCAAAGGCTACCCACTAATGAAGTTTCCTTGTATTTGGTGGATATAGAAAGAGAGTCATTTTGAATCATTGTGGCAAGGCCTACATCACCGATTTTACTCACATCGTTACGATCAAGCAATATGTTTGCTGGCTTTAGATCACGATGTACGATTGCTTTTGGTTTTGAGCTGTGAAGGAAGATGAGAGCTGAGGCTACTTCCCAGGCTATTCGGTATCTGTCAAACCATAAAAGCGGAGGCACATTGTTTTTCTGAAGCAGCCTATCTTCAAGATTGCCATTCGCCATGAACTCGTATACGAGGCAAGCATTTTCAGGACATGCTCCAAGAAGAATCAGCAAGTGTGGATGACGAATTTGGCTCAGTATTTCTAGCTACAAATCAGTGAAGACAGAAGATTCATAACTTTGAAATCATGATTTGATCATATAATTGTTGTCGCAAGTAATAATTTGTGAGGAAAAAACTTTCTGCAAGACAAATGATACTAAGGAAATGACACTCCTCTTCTTTAATGACTATTAAAAAATAACATTTCTTGAAAAACATTTCAACTAAAATATCATATTTGCGCTCAGACTCAGACCAGGAGGAGTTCCTAAATTAGACAATACCAGTTTTTTTCACTCTCATAAATAGTCATACCTCCTGCTGAAATAGCTTCCTTCCACTTGCTTCCTCAGCATGGAGAACTTTCACGGCAGCCGTTGTGTGGTGAAAACTGCATTTGTACACAGTTCCACACGCTCCAGTTCCGATTTTAAGATCCTCAGAGAAAGAAGATGTTGCGGATACAATTTCTTCCCACGAATATTTTCGGTATCTTTGGTAACTACCCATCAAGGCGTTTTCAAGATTTTCCTTCTCTTTGCCTTTACGGGACGCTTTGATATCTGCTTCTTTTCTTTCTGCAGCTTCATTTTCAGCACATTCCTTCACTAAATCCGCTTCTCTTTTAGCAGCTTCGTACCTCCTTATCTCTCGTATTGCTACAATTTGGGCTTCTTCCGCTTTACTACTTATCTCCCTTAGGTTAATCTCTTCTTGCAGATGACGTTTCTGAAGTTCATTTATCTAATCAAGAGAGCAAAAAAAATGAAAATGTTCCTTACTGCCAGTGCCAGTCATTACAATATAATTTCTACATAATACAACAATAAGGTATTTTTAACGGTAAACAATAAACATAGATAAACGCATATGGAGATGGAGCTGGTACCATGAGTTGGTAATCTAGTATCATATGTCAAAGTTTCCAAATATACCTTTCTAGAAGCATCAAACTTCTCCAATTGTGTCATGGCATGCAATCCTTGAATGTGTCTGATTTTAACTCTCAAGTTTTCTCGCTCAAGATCGACATTGACCTGAAAAATAAGGACAAACAATTACTCAAAAATCTGATTTTAAGGTCTAATGTTGGAAATGAGAAACAGTCAAGAAGAGGAAACATACGAACTGGTTTTTAGCTTTTTATAAACTTTGAAAAATATAAAGAGTTCCATTTTGATCAAAATAAAAGCGGCCATTGAATATATTTACTGCATAGTCATGCTTAAGTTTCTTTTTTCTGATTGGTTAAAGATTTCCATTGATAAAACCTATACAACTAAGTTGGGCATTGTTTCCAATTTGTTTACTAAAGTTATTTTTCAACAACTTTTTTGAGTTCTTCAATATGTATTCCAAAATATCATAATACACTACACAGAACTTTACTTTGGCTTCTATTTCACGCCAAACAGCCAAACACATGTACGTCGGCCTACTAGTTCATATTAAGCATCCTAAACAAGGAGTGAAACGAAAACAAACAACAACTAACACAACATATGTTACTGAGTTTTCTTTCACAGCAGCTGTGAGTCAAAAAATTAATCTTTAGTCTGCATTGACAAGCTGATTCATCTGATGGCCCCTATTCAGATAAGTGATGAGGTGGTTTTATAAGCCATTTTTCATGTGAGCGACCCCATTCTTTTGGTAAGCCTTAAGATGAAAACTTTTGGCTTACTGAAATTTTGGCAGAACAATAAACAATCCGGTACCTGATTCTCTGAAGAATTATGAGAAGCTGAAGCTTGATTCCACAAAGGGCTGTAGGGCGATGAGCTACTGCAGCTTGAAGCCTGGCTAGTTGCTTCGTTAACATCGTCATAATTACTTTCTACTATGCCAGGTGATAAACTTCCACGAGGTATGATTCCGTTTGAAGGCATTATTTTATGAAGAAGGGCCTGGTTTATGGTTGAAAGAGCTTGATAGCGCTGCAGAGGAAGTGAGGATGAACGAGAAAAAGGATATTGGCCCGTTGATCCTTGGTCTCTCGATTCTGAAAATATGTAGAGACGAAAAGATTAGATTACCTCCTTTTGATAAACTTCTCTCCATGAACACATAATGCCGGATTGCTAGTTCAGAAACATTTTCTAAGTGTAATATTTGTAGCATACAGAGGTCCAGTCTCGGATTTATGGGGTCCACAGGCTCCATCAGAATTGCTTCGCATTAAGAAAATGGTCGACCATATGGCTGAAGAAGACATTATCTTAAAGAAAAAAATTCCATATGTGCACGGTTTTCTTTTCACAGATGATCAGGTTATTCCCTAGCGTAGTAATATTAGACTTGTTCACCTTTGAAAGACAAAGTTGAGCTTAAACGAGCATGTTACATTTCAAGGACTATGTTTGCTATTCTGTCGAAATTGAACAAACAAAACCAGCCACAGCTAATCGGCAACAAGGTTTTTTACTGTTGTGGAACACATCACTGACAAATAATTGCGATTTGCGAGAGAGAAGCTTCTTTTTCAAATGTACCTGCTTGTGAGCCCAACGTATAAGTTGAAGAGTTATCACTTGAAAAACTTGCTTCACTACTGTCATCACTAAAGATTCTATTTGTTTCTGAATCTGATGGTCGAAATAACAATTTTC
This sequence comes from Haberlea rhodopensis, assembly GCA_907163345.1. Classification (NCBI taxonomy): domain Eukaryota; kingdom Viridiplantae; phylum Streptophyta; class Magnoliopsida; order Lamiales; family Gesneriaceae; genus Haberlea; species Haberlea rhodopensis. The sequence continues at coordinate 4,726,871 of CAJQUN010000002.1, forward strand.
CTTCAGAAACAGTATAGATCATGCAAGAAGTGGGACAAGATTCTGATATTTTCGAAGACAAACTGGGTCCCCTGTACATGAAGTAAAGTGACTTCTTCCATCAAAATAAAAATTTGATGTAAAGAACATAAACGATACCCTGAAGCGAGAAATATTTCAGTTTCAATGACAATACCTTGTAAAAATACTGCGAGATGAAGCACCTACAACAAGTTTATTGATTTTTAGCTCGAGAACTTTCCTAGAAATTGCATTTGCCACATCATCTGACTCAATTTGTATAATTTTCACTTGCACCTGAATATGAAAGAAATTAATTGGCAACCAACTTAATTCGGGTGCTCTTCCAAGAGCCAAAACACTTGTACCTTTCTTTGATAACACATGTTCTTGTAAGGAAGAAGCTTTTCTGTCACCTGCCACTCCACTTGCTTTTTATATGCAGCTGCTCTATCATCATTACCTTGAGAAATAGGAACTAATTTCCCCACTGGAAAAACAAAAAACAATCAGCTCGTATCAAGTAGAGAACAAGGTTTTTACCTAGTTTTATCAAACTCTCAAGGTCCTTATCCAAAAAAAATCAAACTCAAGGTTTCATTTATGTTGATTTCCCATGTTTTGGAGACATTAATCTTTCACAAGTGATCCCGCCCGACAAAAATGATTAGTTTGGCGTATTATTAAATATTAATTCCAGCTTGATATAGATCATAATCATCAGAACTACCAAAACATAGCCTTTCAACAACACAGTTTTTAAAGATGATTATTCTAATCACCACAGACTAAGCTAATTCATATTTGTATTCATGTATTTCAATGCTTTGGGCCAAGATAGATGATGAACAACTTACTGTGATTTCGAATTCTAGATATCACGGGGTGAACGTGCAGGAACGTAAAGTAGACAATTCCTTCTGGAACAAACTTTTCCAATGCCCATTTGACAACATATTTGCTCTTTCTACCTCCATTTATAGCTAAACAAGCAACTAAATGTGCTGGAGGTGGCAATTCATCCGATCCTTCCATTTGTCTTGAATCTTGCACATTCATAATTATTAACAGTCTATTTTCCACAATCAAAGCTTCACATCACAGTTGCAGTAAAATTCGCTGTTCTAAGGAATGAAACGTCAAAATTGTGAAAAACCAAGAAAATTGAAGGCAAAATTAAAACTACTTTCTTGAAATCTTTTTCAACTTCAACGAATCACAACCAACAATAACAGCACAGAAAAGTCATGCCTTTAGATTATCTTCAAGAAATGAAAAATAAATGAGACAATCTTCACAAAACAGCAGACCAGAGCACATACCCCTTCTTGTTTGTCCCCTTAAATTCTTCTCAAGCAATTTGTATTGTGAATTAGAGAAAGCAAGAACAAGGACCCATCTTTTTTCCTCTCCGTAGAATTTTATTTCTCAAGATAATTTCTGGGAAGTAGGTTTTTTAGGTAGCATGTCAAAGGAATCTATTGGTCTTTTTTATATTTTTCATACATTTTTTCAATATCGTTTCACTGTACATGCGTTTTTTGTCAACTTTACAGTCATGCGTTGACTGTCATAAACTGTCGGTACAAATCCTTGTATGTCTGCGATATATACCGTTGACTCTAGATATGATTTATTTGATGCTATATGTAAGCATAAATTATTACAGATTTATTTGATGCTATTTTTAAAAACTAAGTGTATCTCACAATATATTTAGACTATTTTAAAATATGTTGAATCAATGGCGAGATACCTCTTAATGGTATCATCAAATTTTCCCATAATGTATATAAGTTTCACGGACGTAATCATTTCTTTTTATATAAAACAAATTTGAGTAGATAGCAACAAACAAATTGATACACATTAATAATAATAATTATTATTATATATTATTAATTATTTATTAAAATTTGGAATTGAATTATTACGTCAAAATGAGTTTGTTGTCCTCACCAAATTATTTAACTCAAAATCTCTGAAAAGAATATCCAAATACCATCAAATTAAGTGCTCAGAAGCTAGCAGCTTCTTTTGACTTCGAGAAAGTAAAACAGGTACCCAGAGTTCGAAATATGACTAACTTTAATTCTGGTTTTTCATATATATTTATATATATCATATTTTCACAAAATATAATTTCGGTCACCCCAAGTTTGTTGAGATTTAGTATACAAGCATTTATTAACGAAAAAAGGTTTCAGAAACACAAAATAACTTAAGGTTTTTTGCTCATTACACAGTAAGAACCTAATATTTCAGTGAAGTGTAAAGACTATGGCACACATCTCCGAGAACATTTCATATGTAAACCAGAATCGTCTCTAAAATTCGGCGATGTCTCGCGGGTTGGTTTCCCCATAACAGCTGAGAGGGTTGATGCCGATGAATGCTTCCTCAGAACTGTAAAGTTTAATCATAAAGCTACCAAAACTTCTTGCCCTCTCACATGAATCAGATTTTCTAAGCCATTCCAGAAAAGGCAGCATCTGATGAAAACTCTGCTGCAGGCTAGCAAGGGGACAAGAGTTCTTCAGACTAGGAATTGTTGCCAAATCTGTATATATATATATTGCTCCTTACAATTAACTGAGAATCAAATCTGATTCCCAAAAGCCATTTCACCATATTTTGTATATACCCTTTAATCTCTATTACTCAACAACAATATTGCGACAGTTTTCATGTGATATTTAATGATCCAAAAAGCAACCTTTATGCATCAGGACCAGTTGCAAATAAGCTGACAAGACCTCGAAAAACTTGAGCTGATAGCTTATGGGCATGAAAGAGCTCGCCATCCACATTCCATACGCCCTCCTTTCCAAAAGAGGTGAATGTGAAGGCCGGAGTCTGCACATAAAACATGACAAATTGACATAAGAAAAAAATGTGAGTGCATGCACATCTGTAATAGCAAGCAAAAAACGGTGAAAATAAGTTGGAGAAATATACTTTATGATGTTCGACGAAGTTAAAATCCAGTGGGTTTCCACCTCTTCTGGAAAGCTGAATAAGATGCCTGCGTACATTGTACAAATATTATATGATAAATAAATTAAGGCAGAGATGTAATGGCATTTTTTCTAATTAAATGCAGTAACGGCCTGAATTTGGTATCCAGTTATGTATCCTGCTGTCTCCTGAAACACGAGCAGAACCAGTGCTATTGACAGGGGTTAGGGAACTCGAAATTTCAACATAATGCAAAATTTGAGTATATTTTCAGTTTGGGTGACTAATCCTGCACCAACCTGGGTATGCCCCCACTTCAAAGTCAAGTGTCTATATAGGAAGGAATGTGGTATGCGCTCACAATCGAGGTAAAACAATTTAGAGAGAGAGAGAGAGAGAGAGAGAGAGAGAGAGAGAGAGAGAGAGAGAGATTAAAGATCACCATAGATAAGAAGGGTGAGGGCAGTCTTTAATCAATACAAGATGCAAGAATCCATCAGAAAGGTGAGCATCAGCAACCAAGCCATCAGGTGCCCTATCGTTGCGGCAAGAGATTACAGCAGCACCAACACTAAGAAAATGTCCTTCGGATTTCGACCATCTCAATCCTTGTAAGTTTGTAGCCGAACTCCAGTGTCCAATCATACTTCCATTGGTTGTTTCGCTACAAACTCTGCAGTTTGCAAGGCAACTCATTTGCTCAGGTTTCGGACGAAGTTTCCAAAATTTTCTACTACCTTGAGCATTGGTTTCAACGCTCGAGCTGCTTTTTTCTGATTCAACTTCCACATAATTCACTTCTGCCTCATACGACCTTAAATATCAGAAAAGTAGATAATAAAAATCAATGAAATTCAAGGATCACAAAAGCAAGACCATAAAAGCAAATCAAGTGCTGCTGATTGTTAATTTAGAGCATAGCCATACAGATTTGGACTTTGAAATGGATGCCTTCATCTCTCTGTATTGGTATCTATTTATAGTCGTTTATACAATATGCGTTGATCAGCCGTGATATCATCCACTTTCCCATAAATATACGATAATGCATGCAAGTTTCCAAATGAGGCACAACGATATATTCATTTGCCATATGAAATATATTATTTCCTTGTAACATCCCCTCAAATTGATGATGGGGAGATTAGAAAGCATCAATTTGCTGACAAGGAACTCATGTCGTTGGCGAGAAAGGACCTTGGTCAATATATCAACAATCTGAAGAGAGGACGGAGTATGCGGAAGAGTGATAACATTATCATCATAAGCCTCGCGTATATAGCGACGGTCCACTTCAATGTGCTTTGTACGCTCATGGTAAATTGGATTAGCTGTGATACGAACAGCACTTGTATTGTCAACATGTAGAGGAGTAGGAGAACCTTGACCGAAGCCGAGTTCAACCAATAACCGGCTCAACCAAACAATTTTAGAACATGCTGGCATTGATCTATATTCGGATTCCGTGGAGGACTTAGGCATTGATCTATATTCGGATTCCGTGGAGGACTTAGGCATTGATCTATATTCGGATTCCGTGAAGGTGTCGTGGAGCCTTCATAAACTGACTCACTTATTGGACATCAAAAGAGATGTCAGGACGAGTAATCATCAAGTAGTTAAGACTCTCAACTAATTGACGATACAATGATGGATCTGAGAGAAAGTCGCCCTCATCATCATGATATTTCACATTGACCTCTAAAGGAGTGTCAGCTGTGCGGCAATTCTGAAGACCCGTCAATGAGATCAAATCTTGGGTTTATGTATTGGTGGAAAAACGTGCCAGTGGGAGTGGGCAACATCTCAAGACCCAAAAAGTATTGCAATGGACCCAAATCCTTCATATGGAACGAGCTTTGAAGATGCTGTTGTAACTCAGAAATCAAGGCGGAGTCGGTTCCTGTGATGACAATGTCGTCTACATATACCAGAAGAAGAACAATGCCATTAGTAGTCTTGCAGAAAAATAAAGAAGAATCATACTGACTTTGAACAAACGAGAGACGAAGAAGAGCGGTTCGAAATTTGTCAAACCAAGCACGGGGAGCTTGCTTCAAACCACAGAGAATTCACCTAAGCTTACAAACATTTGAGGAAGGTGTAGAAAACATCCCCGGTAGAGCAGTCATATAAATGTCTTCCTTCGCATCGCCATGTAAAAAGGCATTTTTGACATCCATCTGATGCAAGGGCCAATTGCGATAAGCAGCAATCGCTAGGACTAGACGAACAGTAGTCATTTTAGCGACAGGTGCAAAAGTTTCATCATAATCGACTCTATACTCTTGATGGTTGCCCTTTGCCACGAGTCGAGGTTTGTACCCTAGAACCAATCGGCTTAACACCCGCGGGACATTGAACAAGGTCCCAAGTGTTATTTTCAAAAAAGGCTTGAAGTTCCTCATGCATTGCTTTTACCCAACAAGTGTGTTTAGTAGCCTGAGAATAAGATTTAGAAACAACAATATCGGTAAAGTGGCAGATAGACCATACCAAGCAGGAGGACGAATATTGCGCGAGGAACGCCCAATAACCACTTGTCCAGTGATAGATCAGGATCGGGAGGAGGCGGTGAGAGGGGTAGGCGTCGCCGCTGGTAAACAATCTGATTTGAAGCGGTCAGTAGTAGACATAATATCATCAAAGCGAGGAAGTAACAAATGATTAGGGGAAGGAGCATGGTGCTGAAAGTAGTACTGATTTTCAAAGAAGGTGACATTGCGAGAAATACGGATGTGTTTAGAAACCACATCGTAACACACATATCCCTTGTGAGTAGTGTTATAGCCCAAGAAAGCACACCTAACAAACTGAGCAGAAAGTTTGTGACGCTCGTGAGGAGGTAAGTGACAAAACACGTATTACCAAAGGTACGTAGAGGATGATAGTTTGGATTGTGCCATGTAAGCGAAAGTATGGAGACTCAAAGTTCAAGGATTGAGACGGAAGTCGATTAATAAGGTAGACTGTCGTAGATAAAGCCTCAACCCAAAATGGAGGTGGTACAGAAGATTCTAAGAGCAAAGTACGAACCATGTCTAATAAGTGACGATTTTTACGTTCAGCCATGCCATTTTGTTGAGGGGTACAGGGACAAGAGTGTTGAGAAAAAATGCCTTTCTGTTTCAAGAAAGCCCAAAAGGCATGAGACGTATATGCACTTCCACGGTCAGAGCGAAGACACCTAATAGTGGTCGAAAACTGTGTTTCAACATAAGCGACAAAAGTCTCAAAACAGTAAGAAGTTCAGCTTTAGAACGAAGGAAATGCACCCAAGTAAAGCGACTAAAGTCATCAATGAAAGTCACAAAATACTTGTAATTCGCGTGAGATGGGAGAGGAGCAATACCCCAAATATCACTATGAATGAGTTCAAAGCATGTATGAGCACGAATACCATGTTGCGGAAATGGTAAAACCTTACTTTTGTCAAATTTGCAAGTAGAACAATCAAGTAATAACGAAGGATTAGAAAGCGAAGACGTATTCCCCAAAAAAACATTCTTCGTTAAGTGTAACAAAACAACATTATTGGGATGACCCAAACGTTTAGCCAACTAGCAGACTTATTCGAAACAGTAAAGCAAGACAAAGAAAAACTAGGCGAAATTGTAAACTAAAGAGGAAACAAACGACCCACTTTAGGCCCACTCGCTATCACATTCCCCGATACATGATCCTCCACAAGACAACCATCATGTGAGAAATTCACGTTGCAATTATTTTCAACCAGTTGACCAACAAAGATCAAACTAGTAGATAGCACAGGCGAGACAAACATCTTTAAATGCAGAGTTAATATAACCGACATGTGTAATTGGAAGTTATGGCCATTAGCTATCTGAATATGTTGACAACCAATATATTTGCGAATTTCGCTCAAGTAATTGGAGGAACCAGTTATATGGTTCGACGCCCCAAAATCTACAAACCAGGGAGATGAAACATTCTTACCGCTGCCCTGAAGCCCAAGAGCAAAGAATGCCGAAATAATCATCTGCTGAACCATGTCAGGTGTAATAGTTGGCGCGGTGATAGCTGGAGAAGGGATGCTTGTGGAAGGCTTTAACAAGCCGATTCTGAGGACGCGTAGGACAATCTGTACGGATGTGATCCTTTTGTTTACAATAATTGCAAAATTTCTTATTGTAGTTCCTCGCAATATGGCCGAAACCCTTGCAGTTGTAGCATTGAGGAGAGCCATGGCCTTGAGGCTTGCCATGTGCAGCAATGGCAACATTGATAACGGCAGAATCGGCCGGAGAAGAATGAAGGGCAGGCTTGAGTGGCTAAACGTTGTTCTTCACGTTGAAGTTCACCGAAACACATATCTAAAGATGGAACTGGGTCGCGGTTGAGTTATCCAGCACGAGTATTCTCAAATTCAGGACGTAACTTCATGAGAAATTGATCACGTTCGCTAATCTCATGAATGTCGTGAAGAGCAGGGAGAGCAACCTTGGACACAGTGGTATACAGAACGTTTGTATACTCGCTCCAAAGATTGAGAAATCCAGAATAATATTGCTCCATGGTCAAAAGTTCCATGAGAATAATTTGCGATGTCAAGTTCAAGTTGAAATCGGCGAGCGGTGTTGTCCTGAAAGTAACCCGCTTCAAGTAATTCCACATGTCCTTGGAAGTAGTAAAACACCGAAGATTGTTCACCGTATGAGATTCAATGGACCCAAGGATCCAAGAAATTATCCGAGCATCATTCGTCTCCCACTGAGACAGTTCTTTGCCCTCACTAGGCGCCGGAGAAGATCCATCAAGGTGTCCCCAAAGCGCCTTGCCCTTTAAGAACATACGAAATTGAAGCTCCCAGGCAGCGTAATTTTTACCAGAGAATTTGATAGGAAACACCTCAGTAGTCATGGTGAAATCAAACAACAATATCAAACGACAAACGAAAAATGAAAAATGAAGCCCAAGTGCAAATACTACACATGTGCGATTTAAATTAAAAAAAATATGCACACTGCACGTCACCAAAAAAAATTCAGTTTTCTTGCGCGCTTCAAGAAACACCAGAGATGGCCGTCGCCGCAATTCACCTGTGTGTCACCGTGCAAACCCTAGAAAATTAGAGTATGCAAACAACCAAGAGCAAATCAAAGAGAGATTTGCGAACAGTCTGTTCAAACCCTAGACGCGAACAACCAAGAGCAAATCAGATAGAGATTTGCGAACAAGAATACCCACAGACGAAAGAGATGCTGAAAACACCGAAGGTAAGCACAGAAGTGCGATTTAATGCACGATGAGCAAAGCCAGATCTGCACACCACTAAAATGTCGAAAACATTCGAAAAGAGAAAAAAAATTATGCGGGAATTGGCTCTGATGCCATGTTAATTTAGAGCATAGACACACAGATTTGGACTTTGAAATGGATGCCTTCATCCCTCTGTATTGGTATCTATTTATAATCGTTTATACAATATACAATCAGCCGTGATATCATCTACTTTCCTATCAATATACAATAATGCATGCAAGTTTCCAAATGAGGCACAACGATATATTCATTTGCCATACGAGATCTATTATTTCCTTGTAACACTGATAAATGGTTCAGTGCATTACAGGCTTACAGCATATGAGAAGATCTGATATTATGAATGATTATCTTGGGTAAGTATATGAGTTATTCTCATCAGAGATTATTAGTTAAACAACAATTCCATTTATCATCTCCTCCTGGGAAAAAGGCTTGGCAAAATTCTCGTACTCTAATGTTAAGAGCTTGAAAAGTTCTAGCAGTCCATATCTGGCAGAGTATTTGCTCAATGTTGGCAACCTTAATGTGCAACAGATTGGTTAAGAACTAATTTCGTAGAAGAAAAAAACCAAAAATTTCATATAGTTGAATACTCCCTTGGTTCCAAAACTCTATGTTACGCACTTACAAAACGTTGGCAATTACTTTTAACTCTCTGTAATGATCCTGAACTTGGTGGAGGAAACAAAAGGTTGAAAGAAAAAAAATTATTTTCCTTGCCCTTTTCTAATGAGAAATAGATATAGACATTTTACGATATTCACTTGAAGGCCCAATATCATGAAAAATACAAAAAACGAAAAACAAAATATCCGTCATGTTTACACAGGTAAGTCCTGCATGTTTTTTTTCAAAAACAATCAAACAAACATAGGAAATTGTTCCAATAGTGTTTTATTATATTCCAAAACCAGCTTCCCTGTCAATGCAAGCACAATGGTTAATGTGATGAACAGAAGTATGAGGTTCACAGAGAGCTTGCTTATGTTTTAAAGCTTAATTAATTATCATGGTCTACTGTAGCACGGAATTATTCTTTACCAAAGGAGCAAAGTCACAGAAAAGGACTTCCAGATCTATTGTCGGTTTTTGGTTTTGTAAGCACAAGTGTTGGAACAAAAGTCTCATCACCACAATCCCCACATGCCTAAATAGATTAAATGAGGAAAACTCAAAATTGACTCAGGCGACTCTTTTTCCGTCAATCAAATAACAAAGCCAACAGATTTTATACCTGTGTTGAAGGAACACCTTTGTTCCAGCATAATCATATCTACTAGGTCCCATCCACCGAAACTCTTCGCTCTCTGTTATGACATCCCCATAGAAACCATACCTAACAAACGATGAGCAAAATTCATTGGATAATGTATGATGAGTAATTTGTTCCTCAATTCTCGCCAAATGAATAGGAAACTGGGGCATATGGGGCATTAATCAAAGACCATATATTCGTCAATTATTAGTCAAGTCGGCATTTATTCTACAAGAACTAGAGGAATATCAACTTTACTGAATAACATAGAAAGTCATGTATGGCACATTTATTTTTGCAGATATGCATTATCTAGAGCAGAGTTGAAGCTTTTCATTTCAAGGAGGTAATGAGATGTTTTAACAATGTCCAGAAAATTTAGATTTCAAGAAAATATTGCTAATCTAACAATGCAACATGAAACTTTTCAGAAATGACACTATCGTTGCATCTGCACAAAGGTTTTGACATCATCAAGCAGAATTGGCGATGAATAAAACGGGATTATTCGTGTCAAGAGAAACAGGTTGTGAAAAATTGTCAAGGGGTCATAGAAAATAGAAAGATGAACAAGATCACATTAGCATGAATAAAGTTATATTCCAAGAGTGATCAAAAGTCGCATCTTCATGTGTACTAAATGCAGAGAAAAATCTAACCTACAGTGGCAAACCAATAAGACAGTATTGTCCGTTTTTTAGAACAAAACTTCAATGTGAAATGCTAATACAAGAATTTGATACAAAATAGATAAGCGAAATCACAGGTATAACGAATAAAAGACTAAAAATACCCAGCAAAAGAAGCTGCATAGCGTACACAGGGTTCATCATTTGACACAGTTGTCGTTTTCCATCTTACAAGTTGAGCTATATCAATGTGCACCCTTTTACCAAGTATGATATGCAATGCTGATGTTACAGGATCTCGAGTCCCAGTTGTACTGCAAATGCAAAACCAACTTATAATCATTATGCCAATATAATGCATTAGCTAGGATGATGGCATATGCATGCAAATTAAGAACTTATGAAAGCATTAAAATTTAATTTTGGAAGATCGTAAGCATTTTCTGTTCTTTTAATGGTGGCTAAGTGACAAGATTCTCGGAAGGGGGGGGGGGGGTGTGGTATGGTGTCATCTAGAGTGAAATATCTTCTGTATGAGACCAGCCAATTCCATTTTCTGAAGCAAACAGATTGCCCTCGTATAGACAATTGAGTGAATTTCTTTGATCGTGTTGAATATTGAGAGTAGGTTAAAAAATATATTTATTTGTTAATATTTGGCATGCTTCTTGTCTATGGGGATAACATAAGAGAAATCAAAATGTTTTCTTATTAAATAAGGTCAATAGAATCAGATAGATAAGATGGCTAATCTAACAAATATCAGATAGAAAAATGACCAAATAAATTAGTTAATCGAGAGGCATTGAATACTTTATAGGAGTTTGATCTACATCTCAAATATCTAGGGAACATAACAGGCTCATACGTAATGAATGAAAAAGAAGCTGAAACAAGCATGCTTAAGATCACAATTGAAGATTATAAGATTATGACTGTTTGAACTGATTATGAGAAAATATATTGATGAAATATTGTGATACCTTGGAAATCTAGATGACTGCCATATTTTTGTCTACTGATTTGTGTATAAGTTAATACTGGAGTTTTTCCTATGTAAAGGTTACGGGAATGCTTGAGGATGATGATTGGAGGAGAGGTAAAAAGATATGGGATATAAAACGTTGCATACACTCAAAAGGGGAAAGTTCAATCTTGTGTCTGGTTTTTGGATACATGTTTTAGCGTGACTTATACAACCGAGTGTTAGCCATTTCTATAGTTTATACTTATGATGACTCATGTTTTGTAATATATGACAAAACTGGTTTTATTTTATTTTGAGAATAGACTGTCAATTAGCAAAATGGGCTGCCTTTTAAGTATTAATGGCAGGTATTCCATTAATTAAAAGACTTCAGCCCAGTGCTAATGTTGACGAGGACCCAGAGTCCCACAAGTACAAAAGGGGATGTCCAGTGCAGCAGCGTTTGCACAGACAGATATATAATTACAAATATTTCAAACAGCACAGAACATAACATTTCAATAATCCATAGTCCGAAAAAAGCATCCCTAGACCTGTTTATTGATTAACACCTAAATAATAACAAAACATATTGATACAATAAGCTCAACATGCAATGCTAAATTAATTTAGCCTATTTCTAGCAATCTAGCAAATATAAGTTATTACCAACCCACGACACTTCAATCTTTGCAGAATAAAATATGAAGTTCGCACCTAGCCACGAAAATGCGCAGCTCAGCCTTTCTCTTTATGCATAAACTATTATGGATACAGAGATCTATAACCAAACGATAGCTCAGGATCTTGAACTATGAATAAAAGATGCCATATCAACATATCCAAACATAATCAGACTCCATATCACATGGCTAGGTTAGTATGATGCACCATATTCAAACAAGGTTCATATCCTAAAGAAAATCGATGTTAACAAGCTAATAAAAATTTCTATTGATAAATGTGAAATATGAATTATTGCAGGAATGCGGTCAAGAACCATTGATCCCTACGACCTCTGAATACCAAGGCATGTTATTATGTCTCCCTCACAAGAGTAAATAAAAAAAGAAAAAGAACAGTGAAATTACCAAATTACAATGGCATCAGTAGATCCAGCAGGGATGATCCCAAATTTAAATTCTTCATTAGGAAAATAGAACTCGGGATCTGGTCCTGTATAAAAGATAAGTAACAGGCAGAGACAAATTATCACCTAAATAAGTAGGTCTGACAATCACAAGCGTGCATTAAAAAAAGGCTGAATTTCAAATGTTTTTGTCAACATGTTACTGCATAAGAACATGTAGTACACGCATGAAGATAAGATCCAGTATTTGATATACCACATTGGCTGGATTGAGGTCCATTATGTTCCAGCCCTGCGAGAAGAGGAGACTGATCTTCATTAACATCACTAGGCTCTATATTGGTTCTCTCTTTATTAATCGAGAGATTGCACTCACTTGCAGTGGCAGGCATGAAACCCACAGGAGCCGGTGGGTATGGAGCTTTATGTCTTGATAATAGAAGACCATTCAGAATTTCATTGAAAAATCCATCCCCGCCCTTGAACATATGAAAAGGAAAAATTCAATAGAAAATAAAACCAACAAATTAGCTTAACATAAAAAAAAAACACGTATAGAAATTAAATCTACAAATTAAGAGAAAATAATAATAATATTAAACTCTCTTCTCGAAAAACATAGTGCGAAATCGAGTAAGCTATTGGTCTGGTTAATCAGTGCAAAACTGCAGAATAGGCATATAAAGGAGAAACTAAACTTACTGAAAATTACGAATAACAAATAGCATGGATAGATTCAAACATGGCATAAATAACTTTTCAAAGGAAAGCTTCATCACCAAATTTCTATAGTTGACAGTTCATAGATTTGCTACAAGAGTATAGATTTGACTGTCATGTGCACTAAATGTTTTAATTGTGGTCAATCTGACAATTGAATTAATCCTTAGATCTTAGTAAACTGGGAATAATACGTAGGGCAATTGACTTGGTGCAAATTATATCTAATGCGCCTTCATGCATACTTTTTTTTAGTAACTTCATCTAAATTAAAGACACGCCATTTTATGCATGGTTTAAACATCTCCATCGAGTGACACAAGTAGAAGATCAGGGAACTAAGTTCTGCATTCTTAACAAGACCCGCTAAGAGTAATATTAATAACATATACAAACTATGATGGTATTGCCATGACAAATATCCACAACTTCCTCAAAAAGAAAACTCACGTTTCATAGACCTCAAAATTTGAAAAAGCACAAGAAAATATAGAACTGCTTACAACAGCTATAACACCATCATATAACTGAAGCTCCGTATTAGAAACCGAGGTCAACATGTCATGTGCATGTCCTGCCCTCTCGGTCACTACTACCTGTTGAACAAGTAGAAATGTAAAGAAGGGGGGGAGGAACAGGTTGTCTAATTTTAAAGATGAGTTTAAAACTTAAAGCAAGTTGGAAAGCTACAAGTTTACCTTTGTTTTCACTTTGGCCTGTGAAAACAATGGTACCACCTCTTCCCAGATCCGACATCCATTTCCTTTTCCACTCTTTGGGTGAACAAAAACCTAATCAATCACAACCCAAAGTCCAGAAATTATTCTTCTAGTTTACCTGAGCTTGCAGGAAAGAATCCAAAAAAAATGATGCTCTTGAAGAAACTGATGCATAAAAAGAGACAAGACGTAACAGACATTATAATGAAATGGCACATGCAAATACAACGTACCAGCAGACTCCTAGGTCGATAGGGCTCCATGTGTAGATAATCAGTAATCTGATTAACCCAAACCTTACAGACCTCCAGATTCTTATGACCAAAAGAGTAAATTGATTGAATCCAAATAGAGGAGTGGTTGTTTGACTTGTGGACAACATGAACTGTAAATCTGTACATCTGCAAAGTAAAAAGAGACTATCAACAGTTCAAAGAAAAGTTTTATGAATAAAAATGGCTAGTTTAGTGGATTGAAATTGTGAATAATGCAACCTCGAATGAATGACCCGAACGACATCCTTTGGCGCTTGCTAGAACAGATCCATTCACCAAACCCCAATCAATGAAGTTAGCAGCATAAACATCAGAAAACTTAAACTCCGCCTCAGTCTTGGGAACAAGCTTTGAGCGCAAGCAAGAGAATTTATCCTCATCCTGGTGTGACGCAAACAAAATTCCCAAAATTAATCCTTTTACAAGAAGGTAGATACGTAAGTGTAACATACAAGTATCACACAGCCACAAATCTGGCTCTATAGGGACAAATCTAAAAAGAAATAATTTCAAGGACTTGGCAGTACAGTTTTTAGAATCAAAGAGAGTTGAAGAGGCAATTATCAGAGTTTCATATCAGTGATTATCATTGGTAAACATGTATCGTACATATAACATCACCTTGTAAGAAAAATCTAATGTAAAACAGTCTCTTTTGGAGCCAATATTCATTTCTCCTATCAATTTATTGTTCTTGAAGCATGCAATTATCGCTCAATTGATTCATTATAACCTAAATTTGTAATGGAGCAGCTAACGACTTTTAATATTAATTTGGCTCTTGGCCAACAAGTTTAAAGCATGCCTTTTTTTCATCCTCTTTGAAAGACACGATGAAAGTGTCCCATTGTGCCCCAAAGAAAAACTCTTTGAACTCTGCCAAACCAAAATTTCATAACAAGCATAAGAGCATGAAAGATCATTATCAGCATATCGACACAATAAATTGTGAGCTTGATCTATAAATGATAAACCAGCATTTTGCATAATCCAGCCATTCCTAATAACAAAACACGCAGAAAGTTTCACCTGAATCAACACTATGAGTCTATGACGAAATAATTACTGCCAACAGCATTAAGAATACAAGATAAAACTTAAATCATACTCCCGTTAAAGATTGAATTTCTTCAAAACACCGGCATGCCAACGAAACCCGATCAGGAAAAAGCAATTTCAACGCAAAACTAAATGGCGAGGAAAATCGGAATTGCTTACATTATGTACAGGTTCAATTAACTTCCAAGATAACCCATCCGAATTAAGGGTGAGAACCACCTCCCCAACACTGCCTAAGAAAAGCTTTGTGCTCAAAATAGAATCTTTACCGGCATCATTAAACAGTGCATTCGGATGAGAATTTTCATCCATTGAAGCATCTTCGATTCGCTCCATTAAGGATTGATGATAAATGGGAATCCCGGAAGCCGGATTCCAAAGTGATCTCAATCAAATCTACGTTTTTTTTATTTAAATAAATGGTCCCGATGGGGCCGTGGTCGCTAACCCCGGAGGAAATACTTCATCCTCTTTGAGCAATATATCGAGTATATGCTGGAAGAGATAGACTGATTACATTTTAAATATACATATTATTAAATTAAAAAATAAATAAATAAAAACATAACCTTCCTCATCTACATCTTTTAGTTATTTTCAACTCATTAGTTCATTGTAGCACAGATTTTACGTCAAAAAATGCAATTTCTACACCAAACATTAAACTCATTTTCAAATCATGTACTTCAAACTTTACTCCCAAAAAAATGTTCGTACAATATTCCTTTCAATTTCATTTACAATAATTATTTATTATCATTATTGCTTATTTTAAGTTTAGTACTTAAATAAATAAAAGAATAATTAATAACAATTTTAAGACAATAAAGTTGATAATAACATAAATTAAAAAATAAAATAAAATAAAATAATGGATAGCACAGTTATAATGTTGTGCCAAATTTGGTGCAGCAATATAGCTCATATCCAAAATAGTGCAAAGTTTAGCGCTGGATTGGATTTCAAACCTTGTGTCCAAATGGAGTTTCATGTCATTTTAATACTGGGTTGGAGATGCTATAAGTTCCATGGTGGGCGAACCATTTGTGGGGGCCAGACTGGGCCCAATCTAGTAATGAAATTTGATGTAGGTTGTTGATATAATGTCAAGTGAGCATATCCTCAAACGTGCAAAATCGAAGTTAACTCTTCACCAATTTTACAACAAGCAAATGATGGTCAAACAAGTGCAATTGATTCCTCATCAAATATATGTCCCATCTTCTCTTCCTAAATCTCCAAGTGTTGAAGTTGAAAAAAATCCATATCCATCAAATACTTGTGGCCGTATGTGGAATGTGATCCCGAATTACGTTAGCCAATATGGTCTTATCCCGTTGAAATGCATTATGGTATTAGAAATGAGTATATCAAAATGGGATCATGTCAACCAAAATTAAGTAAGTATCCACGCATTGCCTATGCAAAACAAAATCGGCATTTTCAATATACTTGGTTTGGACAATTCCCATGGTTAGAGTACTCAATAACAAAAAATGCGAATTTTGTTTTCCATGCTATATTTTTTATAGTTGTTCCTCGAAGTATGTCAAATTTACTCGTAAAGGATTTCAAGATTGGAAGAGAGTTAAAGAAAGGAATAAATGTCCATTTGCACAACATGAAACCATGATTCACCACATAATGATGCTATGGAAAAGTGGCATAACTTGATGAACAAATCTCATCACATTGACAAGGTTATGAATAAGGTATCTTCTCAAAAAGTTCTCAATAATCGATTGCGACTTAAGGCTTCAATAGAAAGCATGAAATGGTTAGCTATGCAAGGGTGTGCCTTTAGAGGTCATGACGAATCCTCACATTCTACTAATCGTGGAAATTTCATTGAATTGATAAAGCTGCAAGCAAAGAGCTAATGAAGAAATTGCTTCACTTGTCCTACAAAACGCTCCTCACAATGTCAAGTACACATCTTCTAAAATTCAAAAAGAACTTTTGCATATTCTTGCCAACAAAGTGCGAAATATGACCCGTGAAGAAGTGGGGGATGCCAAGTTTTGTTTTCTTGTTGATGAAGCTCTTAACGAATCTAATATGGAACAGATGGTCATTATTCTGAGATATGTGGATTGTAAGGGTTTTGTTCGAGAACGTTTCTTTGAAGTTGTTAATGTGAATGGCACAAATGCATTGACTCTTAAAAAAGAGATACGCGGTGTGTTTCTCATTACAACCTTTTGATTGAAAATATGTGGGGCCAAGGATATGATGGAGCTAGTAATATGCAGGGTGAATGGAATGGATTACCAACATTATTTCACAAAGATTGTCATTGTGCCTATTATATACATTGATTTGATCACCGTTTACAACTTGTTTTAGTTGCGGTATCCAAAGAAGTGCATGAGGTGTGGTTATTCTTTTCAAAAGTGAGTGTCAGTGTCAATTTTTTGGGATCTTTTTTCAAGTGTCATTGTGAGCTAAAATATGTTCGAGAAGATGAAATTATTGATATGATAGCTTCAGAGGAACTTAAAATCAGTCTAGGGGCTAATCAAATTCGTACTTTACAACGAGCTGGAGCTACTCGTTGGAGCTCACATTTTGCTTCTATTCGATTTTTGATATGTTTGGTGCAACTTATATCCTTCTTGAAAGAATGATTGATGATGGACTCGGTAGTAACATCCGTGAAGAAGCTAGAAGCATTTATAAAGAAATGATGTCATTTGAATTTGTGTTTTTCTTGCACTTGATGAACGATGTTCTAGGAATCTCGAATATTCTTTGTCAAGCATTACAAATGAAATCTCAAGACATATTAAATGCAATCAGTTTAGTCATCAACCAAGATATTGCTTCAACGGTTATGAGAAATTGGATGGGAGAAATTTATAGAAAGCGTCGTGAAGTTTTGTGAAAGGTATGAATTTTATTTATTTTTCATTTTTACAAGATATATATTATATGATGATAATGGTTTTTTTTTTTTTTGGAAAGATATCGCATTTAGATGCTTAGTATGAGTGCTCGATATATGGAAGGCACAAGACATTCCTGTCAACAGAAAAATGATATCACAATTGAGCATCATTATCACATTAGCATATTCAATGTTGTGATAGATTTTCAATTGATGGAGTTGAATAATAGATCCACTGAAGAAACAATGGAACTTCTAACTCTCAGCTCAGCTTTGGATCCTATCAATGGATGCAAATCATTTGCATTATGAGTATGATGTAGTTCATCACGCAAATTTTCAGAATATTGGTTCTCTTTCTGAGTTATGTCAAGTATTGGTTGAAACTAACAAATTTGAACACTTCATTTTTATTTATAGACTGATTCGCCTAGTGTTAACTCTTCCAGTTTCAACAACAAGTACATAGAAAGCATTTTCAACAATGAATCTTGTTAAGACATCACTTCGCAATAAGATGGACAATGATTTTCTTGCAGATTACTTGGTTGTTTACATTGAACGAGAGTTTGCTGAGTAAAACACACTATTACCAAAATTGTTTGATTGCATTTCACTGCATTGTATATTTCTTATCTTTTTGAGTTAATCGTTTGTATGTTGGTTGAAATATTATTCAATATAAAATGCTAAATTTATTATTTATTGTGAGCCATTGATTTTTTTATCAATGATTTTTAGCAAAAAAATTTACGAGAAAAAAAAGTTTAGCCCCTCCTGATATTCTGTTTTTCGAAAACAATTAGGGATATATATTTATACAAACTCGAGATAATGTTTGTATTTCCTTTTGTCAATTCTTTTCATTTTTGTTATTTTATATTCAAATGTATTTTAGAGAGAAATATTCAAATATTAAGATATATTCATCCCCAAATCTCGCCCTTTGTAATCAAAGCACAAGTGAGAGACCTCTATGTCTCTGCAATCACAGAATCTAAAATGGTGAAAGCCATCAGGGTTCATGAATTAAGTTCAAGCTTGATTGTATATATCTTTATCAAAAAAATTAATTTATAAAAATGAATTGATGAAACATATATTTTATATAAAAATTAAATTAAGTTCAAGCTTGATTGTATTTATATATTTTAATTTAATTTAAAAAATAACATCCAACAATTAGTTCGCTAATGTGCTTTGTTTGTCGGAGAAATTTAGAGAATGACCCTCCTCTTCAAATATGTAATTTTCTAAAAATTACTTCTTGGTTGTGAACATCTGGACTTGTTGTTCGCTATTCAAGAATTTTTGTTTGGGTTATTCAAATCACCATACAATAATGTTTTGATCTAAAATTTCAATTTTTCCGTGTTTCAGCAGTAACATATTGTTCCATGGAGCTAAAGTCCAAAATATGGAAGAAATAAAGAAGTGATTCCACCACTCTATAACCCAGTCAATTATGTTCCACTTAACCCTCTTTCATAGCCACATATCTTTCTGGCTAATGAATGAGAAATCTTTCTCCTATCATGAATCCAATTTTCATTTCATCCCAGAAATAATCCTATATACATAATTTTGGCTTGAGAAAATAAATTTATTTTTTTCTAATAAAATTTGAAATTTTAAGTGATTTATTTACCGACCTTCCCATCCTTGCAATAATGATACATCTATTAAACAAATCATCATCATATGTTAAACGAAAATAGTAGCAAATAGAGATGACAACTCCCCAATTCTTCCCACTAATACTGCTCATTCTCATCTTCTCATGCGCTGCTGCCTCCTCTGTAAGTTTATTCCCTTTCTCTCGATTGGT
Organism: Haberlea rhodopensis; assembly: GCA_907163345.1. Classification (NCBI taxonomy): domain Eukaryota; kingdom Viridiplantae; phylum Streptophyta; class Magnoliopsida; order Lamiales; family Gesneriaceae; genus Haberlea; species Haberlea rhodopensis. The sequence continues at coordinate 4,746,544 of CAJQUN010000002.1, forward strand.
TGATAAGCATGTAGTGCACTATGCGGTAGCTACTATTTGATGATAATATTCTCGTTCACGTATGATCGATCTATCATTATGGCAGCATTAACCAAACCATCACCATTTATGCGAGTACAATCTATTTTTTAATGTATTGTCCCATCGATATATATATCGATATATATTCCATATGCAAATCTACCCATTAGTGTCTTTATTGTTTAATGATCCTTTGTATGTGAAGACGATGATGCATGTTGTTGGATCTTGATCTGGGCTATCTTTAGATCCAAAAAAATCAAGCAATTTTCACTGAAAGCATCTCTTTTGTTTGAAAATCAACTTCTGAGCTAAGATATTCTGAATCCAAATGCATTTATTCATTCAAATAGAATACAACAAAAAAGATTTATTCAAATAATCGATTTCATCTAGAGATTGACTAAGCCATTTATTATGCATGACCTGGGTTGGATCTTCTGCATCTTTAAAATGTACATGGAAGCTTAAAATTTTAAAACTCGTATGTTAAAGCTACAAGAATCATATAACTACTATCTTAACTTTTGGCTACATTCCAAGTTTCGGTTCCAAAATGCAAAAAAGATTGTGGAACGGCAGCTGCCGCTGTAAAATTCCATTGTAAAACAGATATGCAACAATAACGACGATTTTATTGCCGTTGCGGCCTGAAACGGTGATTTCGTTGCTCGGAACGGCCTTTGCAAAAGGATTTTTAAATTTATTCAAATTTTGTCATTTATAGTTTATCCAAATTATGTAATTATTTTATTTTTATTTTACAAAATCTCGGGATAATAACCGTGACCGTGTCAGCTAAACATGGTTGTAAATGAGCAATCTTTGTGTAACTATTGAATATGCGTATACTATTTATTGTGTTGCACTTTGCAGAATGAATGTGTGTACACATTATACGTTCAAACTGGATCGGTCATAAATGCCGGAACTGACTCCACGTTATCGGTCACTTTGGGCGATTCAACTGGCAAATCAGTTTGGATTTCAAATCTTAGGAATTGGGGTATAATGGGCCCAAAACATGACTACTTTGAAAGGGGCAATACGGATATTTTAACGGGCCTAGGCCCGTGTATTGGGTCACCCATTTGCAGGTTGAATGTGACCTCTGATGGATCAGGAGCCCATCATGGATGGTATTGCGATTATATTGATGTAACTTCTACTGGGCCTCATAAGGGCTGCAGCAAGTCCATCTTCTATGTTTATCAATGGCTCGCGACGGACGCACCACCTTACGAGTTGTCGGCTTCCCTTGATGGATGTAAGGATCGTGACCACTGGAAAAGTGGGACTTATGCTGTGAGAAAGCCGATTGAGTATAGTTCCGAGTAATTTAGTTCGGAGTAATTTAAATTTAAATAAAGAATTTGATCGATTATTTGAACTATTTCCATTTCAAAACATTATTTTATTATGCGTTGTATTTTTGTTTGTTCTATTATTGCTTCATGAAGTGAAAAAGGACGAATGCACCATTGGATGGATGTCCATAAAAAAAGTTAATAATATATTATATTATGTTGCATTTGGATGGAAAGATTTCATTTCAAACAATGGATTTGAAAATTTGGATATGAAATGACTTCAATAAATAGGAATTTGAAATACCTTAAAAATGAAGATGGTGGATTTGAAATCCGTGGATTTCAAAATTAGAAGAAAAAAATTGAATGTATTTGTATTAACGATTTTGAAATTCAAATCCATCAAATCATTTCATCCAGATGGAGCCTATTTATATATATATATATATATATATATATATATATATATATATATATATATATATATATATATTATTTTTGTCCCTCGTAAGGCTAAGACAATGGCCCTGATATCTATGAGGGTTCACCCACCCCGGTAGAAATGACTAGATTCTGACCACCCGTTTTCTAGGGGAACTGTTCTAAGTTGACCCCCCGCCTCGCCGGGGGAAAAAATACACCTCAATTATGTGCCACCCTTTATGGTTGTGGAGTCTGAAAATAATTATAGTTTAGATGGATAAATTATAACTTGTATCGTAAATATTGTTATATGAAATTATTCAACATAAGACATAATATCTATTAAACAATCTTATTTATGTTTTTAAATATATATTCCCTGACTTAATTACTACTATAACATTGGAAAAACAAAATTCATGGGCAATGGGGAGATTAATCTAAAAAATATCTTCCTATCTTTCACAAGTATTATTTTGAGTAAATATATATACAAAATATAGGTGGTTAATATTGTTTTAGAAATGACAAACGACGTTATTGTTATTGTTATCTATGATATTAATTAAGTGAGTGGTTTTTTGTCTAAAATAATCCTCTTCTTTTATATTATATATTTTCCCTAAAATAATTATAAGTAGAGGGATTTTCTAAAATGGCCTCCTATGAATTATTATATTGAATTTTGGTCTTAGCTTGAGTTATTTTTGAAACATAGCTTTAAGTTTCAAATATATCATTTAAATTAATTTTTTTTTTAAGTAGCCTTTAACTACAATTAATTTACTTGGTAACTTGTGTAGAAGTTTTTGATTATCACAAACATTGATTAACTTGCTTTTTTTTTGTTCGCAAATCGTCGATTTTCGTGGACGTATTATGTAAAGCTTGCAACTTTCTGAATGAGTTATATAAAGCAAAGATAACACCAAGCAATAAAAAAAACAATTCATGATGAAATCAAACATAAAATAAGTTTGTGCATTTTTTAAAATAAATTGATGCGATAAGAGCAGTAACTTCACGTCACGTCAGGTGGAAATGTTTTGAACAGTTTCTGAGATTTTGATTCTTGCAATTTTCGTTATTGAACTTTTCTTTAGTGAAAATAACATTATTTTGTGATGATCTTGGGTTGAGTTATGTGTTGTATTTTTATTTATAAATTTTGTGATGCAATTTATAAGTTTGTTATGTAAATAACTTTTTAATCCTCTAAGAATGCAATAGATTTCTTAATGGCAAACAGTTAAATATTTTGGGTTTTGCAAATATTTATTTGTTGAAAGTGAAGGTGATGGTGAATATGAAGGGTATTTTAGGATATTTAAATAACATAATGCTATTTGTATAATATTTAGTAACAAATGGCTATGTTTAAAAATAGTCTATTAAGCTAAAATAAGAAATTTCTCGACTAAGTATTATGATAAAATAAAATATCATATTTAATTTTAAAACTTAATAAGTTAAGCATTATATATATATATTTTTATTTATAGAGCAAATATACGTATATATATTTAATTTCCATTTTTTTGCTACTTTTTATACACATTTAAATATCTTAAATGTTTATAAAATGAAATCATTGACAAAAAATATGAATTTAGTTTTATTTATATATTATATATAAATACATATAATTCATTTTAAATATATATTAAATAATTTGTATTTATATATGAAAAATGTATATTTAAATTCTTAAAATATATATATATATATATTAAATTTCGAGTAATATAAATTATTATCCAAAATTTCGAGTAACCGATGCGACGTTCCCGCAACTAGTTCTTGACAAAACAAGCTACAAAAGCATAGTTGTTAGGGGAAAAAACTTGTATGCATCCGACTTGAGTGTCATTATATATCAACTCAATATTAAAATATAATAATTTTAATATAAAACTAACTTATCAATTAATTTTTAGATAAACTATACTTAGTAGATATTTACAAATATTTTGTAAACTGTTTAGCAGCTTTTCAGATAAAAAAGTATATTTTGAGTGTTTTTATTTCCTTACTTCTATTGATTCTTTAAAAATAAGCAGAAAAAACAGAAGTTGAGAAGCAGGTCATGACATGCTTTTGACTGTTTTAAGTTGTTTGATGGCAATTTTATAATTAATTAAAATTTATTAATTTTTTTTTTATTTTAATAGTAAACATTCAATGCCTTATTTTAAAATAAATTATTTTTAATTTTAAACAAAAACAAAGTAGAGTGCTTTTAAAAAACAATTTCAAAAATTATATTGATCCATACAATGATTTTCAACGGCAGGCGGATTTTGGACCAATCCACAGAGATCCGAATCTAACCCTAATCTCCAAACCCCCCCACGGCCCCACCCCTACTCATACCCGTCCTATTATTACTTTTCCGCATATCACCACCGCCACTAGTCTCAAATCGCGAGAACTTCCAAACCCTTTCTCTGCTTCTGCAATGGACACAATTCAAGCCAATTACATGGATTCACCGCAGCATTCACAGCTCGAATCCCAGCTTCAATCGCCTCATTCGAACGATAAGTTATCCAATTACCATGAAAAACACCAACCTGAAACCCTAGAAAAAGCTAACGATTCGTCGATGGTGGTTCCTGAGAGTGGGCATCCTGCAGTCGACTACGGTTCTCCGAAATCGAATCTGCCGAAGCAGCTGCTGTCTGGAAACGGGCTGACGAACACAAACAGCGGCACCGACAAGGATTTTTCCGGCGGAGAGGAGGAGACCACCAGCCGGAGGAAGAGAAGGTCACGGTGGGACCCTCCTCCGACCGAGTCGAGCAACGATGGTACTGCGAATGACGGAGGTGGTGATGGCACAACCGGGACTGGAGGGAGGAAGCGGAGATCCAGGTGGGCAGATGATGAACCGAAGCCCGTGATTCAGTTGCCTGATTTTATGAAAGATTTCACCGGGGGTATTGAGTTCGATCCCGAGGTACAGGCTTTGAATAGTAGGTTACTTGAAATCAGTCGTAAGTTGCAATCTGGTATGCCTTTGGACGATAGACCTGAGGGCGCTAGGTCACCTTCTCCTGAGCCTGTTTATGATAACTTGGGTATTAGGATTAACACGAGGGAGTATCGAGCCCGTGAGAAATTGAATAGGGAGAGGCAAGAAATTATATCACAGATTATTAAGAAGAACCCGGCCTTTAAGCCACCTGCTGATTATAGGCCGCCAAAGCTTTATAAGAAGCTTTATATTCCAATGAAGGAGTACCCTGGTTATAATTTCATTGGGCTGATTATTGGTCCGAGAGGAAACACCCAGAAGAGGATGGAAAGAGAGACCGGAGCAAAGATTGTGATCAGGGGTAAAGGCTCTATAAAGGAGGGTAGGCTGCAACAGAAGAGGGATTTGAAACCTGATCCTGGGGAGAATGAAGATTTGCATGTGTTGGTGGAGGCTGATACTCAGGAGTCACTCGATGCTGCTGCGGGTATGGTCGAGAAGCTCTTGCAGCCAGTTGATGAGGTTCTTAATGAGCACAAGAGGCAGCAACTTAGGGAGCTTGCTGCCCTAAATGGCACCATCAGGGATGAAGAATTTTGTAGGCTGTGTGGTGAGCCTGGGCATCGCCAATATGCATGTCCTTCTCGAACCTCTACTTTTAAGAGCGATGTTCTGTGTAAGATCTGCGGTGATGGTGGACATCCTACAATTGATTGCCCAGTGAAGAATACCACAGGCAAGAAAATGGATGATGAGTATCAAAACTTTTTGGCTGAATTGGGAGGAACTGTTCCAGAGTCTGCAATCAAGCAACACTCCGCAACACTTGCCTTACCCGGTAGTTCTGGAGCCAATCCTCCTTGGGCAGGTGGTACCAACACTTCTAGTAACACCACACAAGCTGGTTTGGGAGCTAATATAATAAAGCCGAAGGAGTATGATGAAACAAATCTGTACATTGGCTACTTGCCACCCACTTTTGATGATGATGGTTTGATTAACTTATTCTCTCCTTTTGGTGAAATTGTTATGGCTAAGGTTATTAAAGACCGTGACTCTGGTCTGAGTAAAGGCTATGGATTTGTTAAGTATGCTGATGTCCAACAGGCTAATAATGCCATTGCAAGCATGAATGGTCACAGATTAGATGGGAGAACTATTGCTGTGAGAGTAGCTGGCAAACCACCTCAGCCAACGGTGCCTCCAGGACCTCCAGTTTCAGCAGTACCCCCATACCCTCCACCGAATCAGCCTGGCGGTGCCTACCCGTCCCAGCAATACTATGTGGGTGGTCCAATTTCTGGTGCGCCACCTGGGAGCTATAATGGGGCACAAGTTTCATGGGGTCCACCCGGACCTCCTCTTTATGTTTCTTATCCTCATTATCCTCCGCCACCTCCAGGATCAGCCATGTATCCTCCTGTTCCAGGGCAACCCACTCCACAGTTCGGAATGCAATATCCTCCACCGCCAATGCCTCCCTCTTCTGGCGCCCCAGTACAAACTATTTCATCTGGTGATACTCAACAAAATTATTCATCTTCTGGTGAGACACAGCAAAGTTACCCGCCTGGAATGCCCCAATCTCAGAGCAGTGCGCCTGTTCAATCTGCCTCAACCTTTATCTTTGGCCATACCATGGCTTCCATGACGCCAAATGCTCAAGCTACATACCCAGCACCTCCTTTTAGCTACTCGGCTTATTATGGGGCTGTCCCTCCTCCCCCTCCTCCTGCTGCGCCTCAGTTGACTGTGGACCCCTCCTATAGCTTGAGTAATGTTCCTTGGGCCTCAAATCCTCCAGCACCTCCCCCTCCTCCTGAGAAGAGTAACTACAATAAGGATACTGAATATGAGAGTTTCATGGCAGAAATTAAATGATGACGAAACTCAGTGAAACCACTTTTCATATCAGAGGTAAGATCTGCATTAATTTTTTGTATTGAAATAATTCACTTTTGTTCTTATAGCCACAAGTATCTGATTGATTTGTGTTTTTTCACATGCTTGTCAGCCAATTGTGGGAAAAGGTTAAGTCAGGTAGTTATATCTCATTAGATAGCCATTTGAACTGGAACTATTATGCGTTTATCAAATTGCCTGGGAACCTACAAGCCTTTGTTCCTTTTTTCGACACTAGTACCTGACTAGTAGATGGTCATGGACATTCTAAATAACGCTCTGCTGTCTTTACTGGTTTCAGCAGATTTTATCCATATTATGAACTCATGTATTTCTGGCATTTATTGTCGTAAGTAATTGATAGAACCAAATAAAATTTTTATGGATGATCCTTGTCTGTCCTCATTTGAAATGTTTGAGTCTGTGCAGATAGCCTATTCTGACTGATACAACTATCTGTGTTGCCCATGGGCCTCTTCTCTACCTTGTGTTGGGAGTCTTGGCCCCTCTGAGATCATATTTGTGTTTGATATAATTTTACCATGCATGCTTTCTTTTTCAAGTAGCTTTAACTATTTAATAGATTTTAACGCTTGTCTCTTGGCATTATGCGGTGTTTTGACAGGCCGTGTGTTGGAGCACTTCTCATCCTGATTTCTTATCTCTTGCCATGATTTACTTGTTGGAAGTTTGGGACTCACGTAACCTTGATGTAATGTTAACATTTGCAGAGAGTTGCCAGAAGTTCAGTTCATTCAGCCATCTGTTGGACTACCGATTCACAAATTCTTCTGTTGTTTGTGCTTTTTGTAGGACTATTCTGTCTGTGGACGCTTTCATTTGCCTTATATTGTCTGGTTTTCTTGAATTCAGTTTCTATTATATGTTTGAACAACTTCAATTTCTGGTTGCTGGCCTTTGTGTTGGTCTATCTAACCATTGCCCATGTGATTGCATGCCTGTTTTATTAGACATGCTTCTGTTTTAGTTGTTATGCCTTCTGTTCCTTGTAACCATGACGGTTCCTAGTGGTTGTAGCTCCACTGGAAAGGAGGCTGATGCTCACCTCCACATAACTAAGCAGAGTGAGCACATCTTGGATTGTATGTTCCCAGGTGGTATGTTAATATATCTGATAAATTCTTATCAAACCCGTCTTATAATTCTTTTACTCTGATCTCTTCTCCTAGTTCCTGTAGGACAGGTGGTATGATTGTGCTGATATAATATTTGAGTATTCAATTTAGCTTCCTTGGAATGTTTTTACCTCTTGGCAATAGCCTATGCTTTTCCCCTTAGGAGTCCAGGTGTGGATTTGTTTTAGTTGTTTGTTGGTTGATGGTTCTGAACGACTGATTGCCAGAGGAAGGTAAAATGGCTATAAACGGATTTAGTTTCTCTGTAGGTACTTTGCCTTAGAGAATGTGGATTTAGATTCTAGTTTATGATGCTTTTTCATCGATTAAATACATACCAAAACAAATCTAAGCAAACTGTCGAATTAATATTTTGCAGTTCTCTGCTTGTCGGATTTTTCATGAACCGACCTGAGGGTTATGGATGACGGGCTCGTACCCTTTTATCCATGAAGGGACAGAGCTTATGTTTTTGCAACTTAATTGGAAAAAATTGACATCCTAATTTTTGTCATAGCCTAATGCCTCCCAATGTCTTTGTGTTATATGTGGTTGCCTTAACTTCATACTCAAATTGAACTTCTGTTTTTGTGATTTCATTCCGAACTATAGGGGAATGAAGAAGCTAAGTCAACAAGGAAAATGAATCGCCTGGCATGTTAGCTGACATTTTATTGTGTCCTAACACTGCTTTTTTGCCACACGTTGAAGCTGTATCTGTTGATGTGGTGTTGATAGTTGAAATTTTCTTTGTTTACATGCATGCTAAAGCCTCTTTTTTCTTACAAGTTAATACATAGGTGCGTGAAGCTGCCTCCTTCACTTTCTGTGTTCCTCGGTCCTCTCCACTGAAATATGCACGTCCCATTACGTTTTCGTTAATTTCTTATGGCTTCCCAATTCATTTTTGAAAACTGATTGCTGTTGTCGTATGTTTCTAGGGTTTTGTTGTATGTTTAGGTTCTGGTGATCATCGGCCTGGAAGGGAAATTTACTCTTGTCAAGTACATGGTTATTACATTCCAATTTTGAGCTAGTGATTTTTCGTTAACGAAAAAGCGGACTGGCTTTTCAGCTTTTACCTTCTTAAAACTCCAAAATTTTGAGCAGTTTTAAAATTATTGTTATCGAAACCGCCAGTATCGAATTTCATTGGTCTTTCCATTATTTGATTGATCTTTTGATGGTGAGATAACAGGATGGAGATACGAAAGTTGCTTCTGTACGGAAGGTTGGGCATGGTGTCGCACATATACCAGAAGTATGATCTTGTACATTCCAATCTTTTGGATTGTTGGTTTGATTAGTTTTGTAATGGTGATGAACAAATAAGATCAAACCCAATCGGGTCCATAATTAGTGAATAAATTTTAGGTTTGCTTTTGGTCATAACCAAACGTTTCATTACTTTATATCCAGACAACAAAGGTAAACTTTTGAAATCCCCCCAAGAGCCTGGGATAGCATAAATTAGAGATTATATAGGTATTTGGGGGGAGAAAAAAAAAAGAGTTATTGACTTTGAGTCCCCTTTGATTTTTCAGCTAGGTAGAATATATCCTGTTTTTTGAAAATAGGTAGTTTACCCCACGTGGTTCTCAAGACATAATTTACTCGTAGTTTGCGAAAATAGACAGATATCACATGTAGTTTGTGAATATGTGCATAATATCTCTTCCGTGAATGCTATGTTTTGCAAACCACATGGAATAAAGTGCATATTTTGGAAATTACAAGGGGTCAACTACTTATTTGAAATCATATCGGGTCTATTTACAAACTATATGTATGTAAATTGTTTATTTATTAGGATACAATAGGGGGAGTAAAATGTATATTTACAAATCAAATTTGTAGATTTCGGAGATAAATTGTAACTAGCTCAAAAAAGAAACAAGTAAACGAAGAAGTTTTATTGTGCGGAATACCTGGCTTTGGTGAAGCGCAGCTTTAATCCTAGAGGCTATTTAATTTGGCAACCTAAGTAATGTCTTTATTTACACTAGAGAAGTAAGTAATAGTAAGCTTATCCGTCAACACAATATGATCAAATGATTTACATTTCCAACTTCAACATCAACCCGACACAGCCAGCAGCCATATGTAGGGGGTGGCTTTTATATTAACTGCTGATAATAATTAAAAAAATGGTATTTAAGAAATCCATGTTTTAAGTGGTAAATTATATCTAAAAAGATGTTTTTATAATTTCCAATTCCACCAAATCATATCAATTTTTTTTAAAGATTTGTATGTGTAATCAAATCCCACGTAATATCATAAAACCTCAATATCCCTTTTCTAAATTCATATTGTCAAGCTCTAAACAGTATTTACAAATCCACATTTTCCAAACACATTGTAACTTTGATCGGTCATCTTCAGTGTAATAAATATTTTCACGTGACCAACTTTCTGTAAAAGGTGTCGAAGTTCAATAAAATAAGATTATTCGGTAATATTTTCTTTAATAGATTTCACTATTTTCAATTTTATGATTGAATACATTAGACATTTATAAGGATTAAACCAAGCACATTCTTAGTACTAGCAGACGACGCACACACGTTGCGTGTGTAACGTAATATATAATGCATATGATTGATACGTGCAATGAAATAAATGAGACATATACATTAAATAATATTACAATTCAAAAGATACATCAAAGAACCACAACAAACCATTGAAGGGGGTAGTTTGGTAAATTCAAAATTGTCATACCAAGGTAGTTAGTATAGGGGGCTTAGGCATTATAATATAGTAAGATACAGGTTATTCCATTAAAACTTATGGCCCAGTCAATTCAGGCCCAATACGCATAGGGTGATCCATTTTAAAAAAAAATGAAGTCCACCGTTTAGCTAAGCCCACAACAGCTAGAAAGCTTTTCATCTAAACCCTAATTTCATTTGGTCGTCGTCTTCTTCTTCGTCAGAACTCAGCGTCGGTGATATGGGTATGTTTCACTCCAAATTCTATGACCTAGACCCCCCCCCCCCCCCCCCCCCCTTATTGTAATTATATTTTGCAGCTCAAATGTATGTAATAAAAGGATAAATATTACTTACAAGTGTCCAATCGGTTGAATTGTTTTACTGATTCGGTTGTATGGGGGTATTTCTGCAGGTGCCTACACTTACGTGTCGGAGCTATGGAAGAAGAAACAATCAGACGTAATGAGGTTCTTGCAGAGGGTTCGATGCTGGGAGTACCGCCAGCTTCCTGCCGTTGTACGTGTCACGCATCCCACTCGACCCGATAAGGCTAGACGCCTCGGTTACAAAGCCAAGCAGGTATATATCTAACTAATCTCGTTTTTCTCCGCCTTTGTTGGGGATTTAGGATTCTAGATTCCTGGCATGCAGATACATGCATGCTTTATTTTTTGTCTGATTTTTTTAAAATTCAACATGTCTTAAGGTCTGATCAGATTACTTCATCTGTGATACCTTTCTGAAGTTTACTGATTATTATTATAGCTCTAACGAATATCTTTATCAATTTGATGAATTATACCTATAGGGTTTTGTGATCTACCGTGTTCGTGTCAGACGGGGTGGAAGGAAGAGGCCAGTGCCCAAAGGCATTGTCTATGGTAAGCCAACTAACCAGGGTGTCACTCAATTGAAATTCCAGCGCAGCAAGAGGTCTGTTGCGGAGGAGAGGGCTGGGAGGAAACTGGGTGGCCTGAGGGTTCTGAATTCGTACTGGATCAATGAGGTTCACATTTTAGATGTGCTCAAACATTTAATTTGATTCATATAGTTTGTGTTGTCGTACAATTTGGATGGGTTACGTCGCACTATTATCTCAAGCATAATCTGCTTGTGCGTATAAGAGGATGATCTTTTTTGCCTCACATTTCAATGACTTAGATGCTTCTGGACTAGCCTTGATGAATTCTATACTGGTTTGTTGGTCAATTGAGGATCATCAAAGTTGTTTCTGTCACTTGTCCAGTTAAAACTGTGCTACTTTCACAATAAATCAATCTTCAGATGCTAATTTACGTATTTTGTGTGCTAATGGTGTAGGATTCAACATACAAGTACTATGAAGTTATATTGATTGATCCAGCCCATACTACAATCCGGAAAGACCCAAGGATCAACTGGATCTGCAATCCTGTCCACAAACACAGGGAGCTTCGCGGGCTTACCTCTGCTGGAAAGAAGTTCAGGGGTCTCCGAGGAAAAGGCCATTTGCATCACAAAGCTCGTCCTTCAAGAAGAGCTACCTGGAAGAGGAACCAGACTCTGTCTCTCCGCCGTTACCGTTGATCTTCATGAAATTTTTGGTTTTCTATGAAAAACCCAAATCGGGTATCTGCTGGTAAGAGTTGTTTGCTACATGAGAAGAAGCTTTTTGTCTTGTTTCATCGCTCTTTCTAGGTTAGGGGTATAGAGTGCAACTCTTGCTTCGTCTGCTATCTACTATTTTATTTTCATCATTTTCGTTTCCTGGAGAGTCTTGTTTTCTGTTTGTGTAGTTTATCCAAGGGAAATGCGGAGGCCGTTTACTTTTCTTGATCATTTGGTGGAGTTGTATCACTTTCCATTTTAATATTTTATTCATTGAAATCATGGCTGCAAGAAGCAATTTATTGAGTATTCATTTAAATTCGGTAATATGAAGCCATATATGAGCTTCGAAATTATTTTTTCGATAAACATTGTTAACAATTAATAATTTTAACATTCTTATTTTACAAATTCTGAAAAGTTGATTTGTATCATTATTTAATTTTTTTTGACTTGTGTCGTCATAATTTTTTGATTTTAAATCCGTCGAACTATTCTATTTCAGTGACTGTTTCTCATCCATGGTGGATTCAATCACTTAATTGCGTTTTGAGGGGGAAATCACAAATATTGCTTTGAAATATATAATTTAATGCAATGTTGGTCCCGAGGGACGGAGCAGGCTAGGTTAGTCGAAAGGTGGTTATCGGTTCAAGAACGTAGGGTGTCCCTTCTTTTTGGGGGTAAGTAAGGGTTAGAGAAAATGTCTCGAGCCAATGTTAGAGCATTACGCTGAAGTAACCCACGCTAAACTTCCAGGAAAGCTCGAACGACCTTTAAATAAAAAGGTATATGTACCAGAAACTGGGACATGTGGGTATGTATAGAATACCTAGGGACGTAATACAACTCTATTTAAGAAACTTGTCAAAATAGCCCCGTACCTTCAGGAGAAGTGGTACCTCCTCCCAAAGGGTATCTAAAAAATTCAACAAAACGACATCATAGCATAAATTGAATCACAAGTCAAAAGATCTTGAAACTCCTTTGATTTATTGACAGGGGGGAAAATATTGTTATTAAGAAAGTATTAACCAAATCAAGCTAAATTGTTCTGTCACTGTTAATTTGTGGTATGGAATAAACAGGAGTTTTAAACAATTTTTCTTATTAGATAAATTAATTAGAGAAATTTATTTTACAAAATTTAATATTTCTATTTTTTTTATATCATGAAAGCAATTCACCTAGGAAAAAAGGAACAATTAAAAAATTCAAATTCTAAGAAAAAGGAAAAGGAAAAAAAAATCGTTTCATCCTATATAAATTATATTATTATTATATTTATAAGTGACTTATTGTTAAATATATCTTAATTTGATTTTGAGATCTTTTAATTTAATTATTATAATAGAAATACTGTAAGAATATTTTCAAATAATAGTCACATAATTTTATCCAATGAATTTTAAAAATTATTTTACATATATTAATAATATGGGTAAATATCATTTCACCCATAAACTTTCAAAACGTGCACTTAACCCAAAATAATTTTAAATAGTGCACTTGATCCCTAAACAATATTCGGGGATAATTTTTTCGAATAATTTGGCTGCAAATTCTCTCACATGCATACATACTCTCGAACGTGGTATGTGTGACGTACATGAGGAAATTTACGAAATATTCGGGAAAAATTATTCCCGAATATTGTTTAGGGGTTAAGTTCATTGCTTAAAATTATTCAGGGAGTTAAGTGCATGTTTTGAAATATTAAGGGTGAAACACTAAAGCCTGTGAATGTTTTGGGTCGGATAAATTATTCTCGAATATTGTTTAGGGGTTCAGTTCACTGTTTAAAATTGTTCAGAGGGCTAGGTGCATGTTTTAAAATATTAAGGGTGAAATACTAAAGCCTGTGAATGTTTTGGGTTGTCCGTTATTTACTCTAATAATAAAGTAATAAAGTAATACATAAAGTAATACATAGATCCAAACAACTAACACACTAGTGCTTATTTCAAAATCTGGTGTAGACACAAAGAGACGGAAGAAACGAGCCAATTTATTAGGTTAGACCCCACATTCATAGAAGCCGTTGGGGCAACAAAAATTCAAAGCTTTACAGAATTTGAAGCAGACAACTATCATAAACGCACACCGAAATACTCCGCTTCATTTCGGAAAATCCAAGATTTTTTTTTGAGCAAATGAATAGCCTTGAATAAAAATCTCATTCAAAAATTACGAGAAGAAGAGAGAAAAAATAGGCCAACATTTGCATTTTCAGAGGGATGTATGTTGCAGTCTTGCAGAGAAGACGAAGAAACTGAGGGAAGAAGGCTTCCTTTCAAGTTCTTGGAAGCTGAAAAGAACAATAGAAGAGGAAGAAATTGAGTGGAAGCGCAAAAAATGGCATTTTCACCCGAGAAAGAAAATCAAAATTCTCTGTGGATTAAGCACAAGAAAGCTTTTAACAATGTACTCTTCACAATGCGCCGTCATTCTTTGACCTCAAAGCAAACCCAGCCCCAGAACCAAAGGCAAAGGCCACCTCTCACTGAATTTCCACTGCCCACGAGCAAAACCCAAGAGTTGCCTCCCACAAATCTTGTTTCTGATATAACTTCTCTTCTTTCGGATGAAATCTTGCTTAAGATTCTCGCGAGAGTGCCTAGATCTCACAGGAGTTCGAATTTCCTTGTTTCCAAGAGGTGGCTCAATCTGCAAGGCAGGCTCGTGAGGTCCATCAAGATTCTTGTTTGGGATTTTCTGGTTTCTGGTCGATTGTTCTTGAGGTTCCCTAATCTAATTCGTGTTCATTTGGTTGATGGGTGCTTGATTTCCCCTCGAAATTTTGGTGTTATTTGCACTCACAAGACTCTGTCCTTTCATGTTGGGTCTGATGTTGAGGTGAAAGGTTGGTTTTTTAATGAAAGATCTGTTTTGAAAGCTGATGAAGTCGACAAGGGTTTAAAGATTTTGGCGAGTGGATGCCCGAGTTTGAGGAAATTAACCGTGATGAATGCGAGTGAAATGGGGATTTTGAGTGTGGCCGAGGAAAGCCCCATATTGCAAGAACTCGAGCTACATATGTGCAATGATCATGTTTTGCGTGGGATAGCTGCGTGTCAGAATTTACAGATTTTAAGGTTAACTGGAGCTGTGGAAGGTTTTTACAATTCATTAGTTTCCGATATTGGATTGATTATTTTAGCACAAGGGTGTAAGAAATTGGTGAAGGTTGAGTTGAATAGATGTAAAGGGAGTTATGAAGGGATAAAAGCCATCGCGCAATGTTGTCAAACTCTTGAAGAGCTGATCATTTGCGATCATGGGATGGAAGATGGATGGATATTCGCTCTTCCGTATTGCAAAAAATTGAAAACTTTAAGATTTTTGTCTTGTAAACAAATTGATCAAGTTTCTGGAGTTGAGGAGCATTTGGGGTCTTGTTCTGCGCTTGAAAATTTACACATAGAGAAGTGTCAATTAAGGGATAAGAATAGTTTAGGGGCATTATTTGTTATGTGCCAAAATGTAAGGGACGTGGTTCTGAAGAATTGCTGGGGAATAGATGACAATATGTTTAGCACTGCCAGCGCCTTTAGGTAATGAACTTCTCATACTCTTAATGTATTCACCTTCATTTATGCTCGCTTTTTAAGCTGTGTGTTTGGATATCTTAATGTATTCACCTTCATTTATGCTCGCTTCTTCAAATCTAATGCTATATTTTGTGATATTATGTTGGTCGAGAACAGGGGCAAATCAAGGGATTATTGGGAAGGGGGCAAGACTCAATAAGAGGTGGTAGAGCGACTGTATGTATTTTGGGGGTGAAACGTGTAGTTTTAGAAAAAGTTATACATAAAGGTTTAATTTTTGGGAGTGAGTAATATGCAGATGTTCATCATGTGTTCCGTCACTAACAACATTGAATCAATGTAAGAGAAGCAGAATATGTATATGTAGCAGTAGATGTGCAATTCTTTTGGTTGTTTTAATCTTGAAGATTGCACATCACATGATATATTACATGTCTCTTTAAAATCAGGACCAAAATGAAATCAAAGTGAAGCGATCTAATGTAACAACAATCAAGAAAAAGAATGGGTGTAGCGTAGACAAAATCGTGTCACTTAACCATATTAAAGGCAATAACCTTTACTTCATTCTAAACTTTGGTGAATATTGTTATCTTCATCAACCATGCATTGGCCTAATTTGGGCTATTTCAATCTATCTGCAGGAGAGTAAGATCACTATCTTTAGAAGGGTGCTCGTTACTAACGACAGATGGTCTAGAGTCTGTGATCATTTCTTGGAGCGAACTTCAGAGCCTCAAAGTGAAATCATGTAATAATGTAAAGGATTGTGCACGTTCGAGTGTGTTTTCTTCCCTTAAAGACTTGAAATGGAATCCCGATTCGAAATGTATTCTTTTGGCTAATCTTGCAGGAACTGGAATGGGAAAGAAGGGCTGTAGATTTTTCAAGAAATCTTGTGATTGGAAATCTTTGCCTGGTGCTTAGAACTTCAGATTCTTGAAAAAGTCGATACTCAAATGCCTTCTTTTCTTATTTTTGATCCCTTTTTCTTTAATGTAAGATTGGTATTTACAATTCTTCAAGAAATATTGTGACCGGAGATCTTTGTTAGAACTTTAGATTCTTGAATCTGCACAGCAACAAATGCTGCTCTATTTGCACTCGATGTTGGTGGAATGATCTTTACAATGTTATAAGGGAAAAATATATAAATTCGTGAATCTTTTGGTCGTCCTTACAAACCATTAGCTTATAGAAATAACTAAAAATTTTGTGGTCCTTACAAACAGGGCGAATGCACACCATGGTGCAGCCCCTCCCCAAAAAAATAATATATATTACATTTTTGTCCCATATATTTAAAAAACCTATTTTTTATTCCCTCGATAAAGATCATACAATTTTACCTTCCTCGATAGCTTACAAACCATTAGCTTATAGTTCAGTTTAAGTATTCAAAATGTAACTATCACATGCCCAGCAATCTATATCTTCAATTTAAAAAAATAACTCAATTTTTTATTCATTTACTACTTTGATATCATTTTATTTATATATCAAATCATCTCTAATTCTTGCCAATTTAACCTCTTATAATCTAAAATGAATCATTCTGATTTTTGCCTCCTCAAATTATATATACTATATATAATGTGTGAGGTGTTAGTGACATGGTATAAAGTGAACTTACCATAATACCCTAACATGTGGTGTCAAAAAACAAAGATGGTCAATCTTCTAAATGATCGCAAGACCCCTGCTAATTGGATGACCACAATAACATCAAAAAATATTTGGGAGGGTATTAAACAACAAAATCAATTTGAAAAAAAATTATTACATTCCAAAAGCCAAAACTAAAAATTTAATTTATAATTACCACCTCAGTTTACAAAATAAATACTGTATATGCACGCAACACGTGTATGTGAGCACTAATATTATTAAATGGTTGACCCCTCATATTATTAATTTATCGAATTCCCCTAAAAAACCATTGATTTGATTTTTAAAAATAACTTAACCAACTAGATATATTTAATTTTATAATATTGTTATAAAATAACAAAGACAGCTAATTCTTTACATGTTAACAATATACATTAAGTTCAAAAGTATCATTGAATCGAATATAAAGTAATTAAATTTAAATAAATATAAAACTTAAATTTTTAGTTATTTAATTTCAAAATTTTTTGAAGTAAAATACTAATTCAATCCATTTTATATGTGCTTTGACAATTATGTGACTAAAATATGTTTCAGTTCATAATTATTATTGTTATATAGATCGTAAGATCAAGAGTGTGCTGATTTACCAAAAGTTATAGTTTGTGCTATGATGCACAGATATTCATAAAATCATTCGGTGCAATGTTGGACACTTTTAGGACACGACACCCATCAGACACTTATCGGACACGTCACTTGGCTTGTCCTTAATTTTTTAAAAAAATAAATAAAATCGGACCCTGGTATCGGAAACTCCCCTCAAAATCGAATTGAAGTTATATGTAATTGGTGTTAGTATAAGTGATATTGTGATTATTCAAGTGACATGCATTTATTTATATGCTTCTTGAATTTAATAGATATATTTTTTGTTGTTTTTACAAGGTTTTAGAATTGAAAAATACGATTTTAGTATTTTGTATATAGTAAATGTATAATATATATAAAAATATAAAGGCATGTCCCTACAATGTTGTATCCTAAAAATTTTGAAATCGTGTTGCCGTGTTTGTGTTTTGTCAGTGTCCGTGCATTGTAGACTGGTAGTAATGGAACAACTCTAACCTTTTAAATCGTACAGCCACCCAAGTGTCATGTTTCGATCGTTCTCCAGTAGGAACAATTATCGTTTCCCAGCAATCTCCCTCCAAATAATTGCATTCATTGCAATCAATGGGAATCGAGCATGTGACATTGACTTTGATATCAATTGTAGGTTCAAACGATTATCAATTTATCAAAAGCTATAACTGGTGGTATTTGTACAATTTTAATATTTTAAACCATACAACATCCCAAAGTTTCAATCGCTCTCCTAATAGATCCCAGCATAGATATTTTAATTTTAATAGTGTGAGAGTGCAAATTAACACGATTACTAACATAAGTGTTGGACACTTGTGAGTGACAATCCCTCCCCCAATATCGAAAATAATAATAATAATATAAGAGGGTCATGTGTACAGCAATATAGTTGGAAGGAGCAAAATGCTAAATTAAGGATGTAAGCGGGTTAATTGTATATGAGGCATAGTTGAGAGGGTGGATCGTAAATAACCCAGATCCACCATGTCACGTATCAAAGTTGTGGTCGATAACACCAGTGTTGATTCTAAATACAATTCAAAATAACAAGCCTCGTAATACAGAATTATACGAAAATCAGTCTATTATTCCAAAAAAATTTAATAATTCTTATAAATATCAGCGGAAACATCATAAATTAATGGCAGTGATATCTTGAATAATAGTATCTAATTCACCTTCTCCAAACTTGGTTTTGATATTCCTCTCGATTTCATATTCGCTTTTATCTGAGGAGCGGATGTAAGGGGTGAGCGTTTTGGAAAACACTCAGCAAGTGAGGGCCAATCGATGTGATAATATAATACATATTCATAAATTTTCCAAAACATATATCATAATCGAACATAAACTGATATGAATGCATCTTAACATAATTGCTCCAATCGAGCCATAACTTATCATAATTGCTCACATCGAGCCATAACATAACATATCATATCAACAATATTTTTCATATACGTTAAGCACAATAAATCCTATAATTTCCTCTTGGTACTGATATCAGTATCTAGACTTAACCCTCATAGAGATGAGGTCATGACATCGGATCACCCACGAATAAAGAGTCTGAACTTCCCAGAACAACGGTTAACCACTGTATCAGGTCGTGTAAACGGTTATAATCTATTAGGATCGATCGGGGTGGGTTGTCAGTCCACATCCGAGTTCAACTAACTTGAGCTTCAATAGCTCGTGTTCTTGAAATAATTGCACCGAGAGATTATACCGAGTTCGGTTACAAAACCGAGCGGAATACACTCGAAATAACCCACTCTATAACCGATTAACCATTTAAAGACATTTTAAAGATATGCAAGTAAGGTAAATAAACAAGCATTTGTTTATGGAAGTTCGAATGTGGTGTAATCCTTCTACGTCTCCCCTTCTTCCATATCATGGAAGGATCCACTAGAAGACTTTGATTTATATAATCCAGTTGTACAAACCTGATCCAATTGGGAAAGCCATATCCAACTAGAACTCCTAACAACTCAACTATGTATGTTCTTTAATAACTCACATACAAAGACCTCTCATCGGTTGTGATAAATCATCAACCGTTACAATGATATTCACTCATCTATTAAGCTCTCAAATACAATGAATAGAGTGAATATATATGGCACAAAAGATCTCTAATTAGATCTGATATAGCAAAGTAAGTGGTGCCTAAAATATGGGCTTACTATCTTTCAAGTTGTTCTCTTCTTGTAAGCTGCCCATTTTGAATCCCAAGTGGGTTTGCTTTGATCTTGCTTAGATTGATCTTCAATCTACTTATTTGAGCTTCCAAGACTTGTATATATAGCCCCAAACAATGATATATACGTTAGACACAAGAATATGCCCGTTGGAAAAGGTTCTGCACCATTACCGAGCTTGCAAGAGTCATATTCTGGTTTCTGTGCTCTTTGTATTTCGGTCTGGGATGGTCGGATCAGTCTTGTACGGATCAGTCTTGTACAGATCAGTCTGGGTCTAGATCAGTCTTCTACTGGACAGATCAGTCTGGCCAGATCAGTCTTCTGGACAAATCAGTCTGGGTCCGGATCAGTCTTCTGGACAGGTCAGTATGGGTCCGGATCAGTCTTCTTGATAGGTCAGTCTAGGTAGGATCAGCTTGAACAATCAACTTGGACAGATCAGTCTGGTGCAAGACAAGTTTGATACAAAACAGCTTGATAGCTCTTGATTTTGATTTCTGGGCAAAGTGATGAACATGAAAGTTGTAGCCCTTTGTCCTGGCTTTCCAAATAATCAAGAATCACTTGATTCTGAGTTCTTATGAGATCGGGATGCTCGATATGCCAGACCATGCGCATGCTGAAACATTCCATGTTTCAGCAGCATGATCATCAACTTGCAGACGTCGTTTGGTCTTCTTAAACTCCGATTTAGCTCTCGACTCCTGAAGATGACTTGTAGGTATTCTTCTTAGCTTTCCAACCCATACTGAATCGTCTCGTTCCGATAAGCGAGCTAAGAGTTATGCCCAACATACTGACAGTTGCTTGCTGTAACAGCTTGCTGTTTCTTCGCGGTACAGCTCAATCTTACATGCGTCTTTTCTCCTTGATAACATTCGAACTAGCCGATCTGTTGTGAAATATGACTTTTAGTATTTTGAGTTGGCTGTTCAACCTCTTTGGAAGCACGCCATTTCGATATCCGAGCTATGAGATATGATCGAAACAATCCGCTCTGCCAGGATTTCAATCTTGGTCCATCTTGATATTTTCAAGCTACTTCTTTGTAATTCATCAAGCTCTTAATTATGATCTATGAACTTCACGCTTGATGAAATATGTTAGCAACACAATTACAAGTTTTGTTAACATCAAAACCAAGATTATTCGGGTTCTTAAAACCCAACATAATCCCACAGCATCAGACCATAAAAGAATTTCCCCAATCAGATTTCGAAACTTAAAGTGCTTAAAAAATATAATTTTCAACCGAACATCATAATTTTTACATAATTCACATATCGATTGAATTTTCAAAACATACTATAGTTTTTCAAAAACGAAAGGAATATTTAACAAAACCCCATTTACAGATATCAGAAACGATTCTTGCGTGTTTCGATGAATTTGGGTGGCAAAAACGTGATGAATTTCCTCTCATTTTCTTGCTAAAAATTGCACACCTTTTAGTGTATGCTAGTGTGTGTTCCGAAAATTGTGTGAATTGTGAGGTAATTGATTGATTCTTTGCCTATTTTTTAATTTTGGTTAATCAAGACTCCCAGTATAATACTACCTCTTGATATTATAATTCAATATTATCTATGCACTTTTTATTATTTTAAAACTATATAAGATTAAATCATATAAACTAAAATTATCTTTTATACACATCAATATTATCTCTTAATACAATTCAATATTATATAAACACTAAGTTATTGATTTAAATAAACAATCTTCAGTAATTTGATTTACTAAAACTTTAGTTTTTGACTTGGTCCGGGTTTTCACACACAAGATTACCCAAAAACCTTGGCATATGAGGCATAGTTGAGGGGTGGATTGTAAATAACCCAGACCCACCAGATTACACAGAAACCTTGGCGCACCCCACTGTTTGGAAGATCCAACGTCCAAAATCTCCTTTTCCGGTGACAGAATCATCGACGTGCGGCGGTGCGTGACACGAAATACGTCTTTTTTTGGCTTTTGAGGTACAGTTTCTTCTTAATTTGTGAAGTGTCACACTTTTGTTATATTTATTGTCTGGATTGAATAAAATTAGCTCATATTGTATAGGATTGGATTGAATTGGAAAGAGATATTTGAGTAAATTGCTCAGATCTTAGTTTATGATGATCGCTAACAAACTCCAGAATAACTGGAGAGCGGGAATCGAAGTTGATGGTTTGGATGAATTTTGAAAAATTGTTGGCCAAAATTGCTTCAAATCTAATTTTACGATATTCACAAAAATGTGGGATGAGATTCCTGCTACTAGTTTTTTTGGGTGTAATCTTTGACAGATTTCAAGCTCACAGTTAATGAGGGGTAGCTTTTTTTTCGCTATATCTTCAGATTAATGTCCAATGACGTGGA
This sequence comes from Haberlea rhodopensis, assembly GCA_907163345.1. Lineage (NCBI taxonomy): Eukaryota > Viridiplantae > Streptophyta > Magnoliopsida > Lamiales > Gesneriaceae > Haberlea > Haberlea rhodopensis. The sequence continues at coordinate 4,768,998 of CAJQUN010000002.1, forward strand.
AAATCCTAAAGATGGAAACACTTCCGATGCACGATCAGTTCATCCTGAAACTCTATCCACTTGGTGTACCAGCTTGCTGCAGCAAGTATCGGTTTATGGAGTTGCCGCGGGTTATTGCATTTCTGCTTCGTTGTTATCCATAATAAATAAATGGGCTGTCATGAAATTTCCTTACCCGGGAGCTCTAACAGCACTGCAGTACTTCACCAGTGCTGCTGGAGTATTGATTTGTGGCTGGCTTAAGTTAATAGAACACGATAAGCTCGATCTTCGTACAATGTGGCGCTTTTTGCCTGCTGCATTTATATTTTATTTGTCACTATTCACAAATAGTGAACTCCTCCTCCATGCAAATGTCGACACGTTCATTGTTTTTCGCTCGGTCGTCCCCATATTTGTTGCCATTGGTGAAACCCTCTACTTGCACCAGCCTTGGCCTTTGCTGAAAACGTGGTTATCCCTTGCGACAATATTTGGTGGCAGTGTGCTTTATGTCATAACAGATTATCAGTTCACTTTAATGGCTTATAGCTGGGCATTGGCGTATTTAGTGAGCATGTCCATAGATTTTGTTTACATTAAACATGTAGTTATGACAATTGGTTTAAACACATGGGGTCTTGTGTTGTACAATAATCTTGAAGCCTTGATGTTGTTTCCTATGGAGTTGCTTATAATGGGAGAATTGAAGAAGATAGAGCATGAAATTTCAGATGAGTCAGATTGGCATTCTTTTCAGGTGGTTTTTCCGGTAGGATTATCGTGTCTGTTCGGTTTAGCCATCTCCTTTTTTGGGTTTTCCTGCCGCAGAGCCATATCAGCTACGGGATTCACTGTTCTTGGCATAGTGAACAAACTACTGACAGTTGTGATAAATCTTGTTATCTGGGATAAACACTCAACCTTTGTGGGAACAGTTGGCTTGTTGATTTGCATGGTTGGTGGCATTTTGTATCAGCAATCTACTAGCAACAAATCTAAACCAGCTAAACAAGTAATAGAGAGTGAAGAAGAACACCAAAAGCTGCTTCAAATGCAAAACATTCTGGAGAACAGTGGGGATGAGAAGAAAGTTACTGAAGTGGGAGAAGGAAAATCATAGGTCATCTTTAAAGGGATTTTTGTTGGGTTATTATTATTTGTTAATCTATGTGTTCAAACCGTTGATAATTCATGGGTTTGACAAAGGAATAAATCTCAGCTTTTTCAGATGTTAATCCAATTCTTTGTTCGTGTGGATTATTTTGCAAATCAAACCTGTGATTGGAGGATGTGATCGTCGGAATGCAAACCGTCAATGATATCTTCCAGAACGGTGACATACATACCTCAATACATCAACGGTGAGGAGTAAATGTTATCTCAATCTTTTTTCATGCATGTTTTAGTTAGCATGTTTCAACACATCATTATGCAAATTTTCAATACTATGATTCATCTTGGCTTCTGGATGGACAATCTTAGAACAATATATGCGTTGCTAATTTGGGGATGCGAGGTGGGCATCTCTTGCATAACTACTGACGCATAGATCAGCTTGCTCATAGGGAATTATTAGTTATAAGAATATCTTCTTTGAACAGGTTTAGGATGTCAGGATTACCTGAATTGAGCCTTTTTTACGTGGCCGTTAATTCAATGCATTCATGCTGTCTTCTATTTCCTACTCATAGTATCAGGGTAGATTCAACTGCTTTACTCACATTCGATCGAGTCACTCTAAAGGACATACATGTGAAGTTTAGCATTCTTCACCCAATTATGTTCAGTTTATCTACTTAGACATTAGCCATATTTCAGGTTATCATGTCAGGTAAATGGGTAACATGCTGATCAGGCAAATCCTTGATTCAACCGAAGCCCGAAATCAACCACCCAACCCGGAATATTTTCGGGGGGGTGACCCAATCGACCAAAATCCGACCTGAGTGTGGCCAACTAAATTACTCCAGTAGTGGAACACTTAGTTTTCTGGACTAGATTTGAGTTAAATCCAAAGTGTGCTACCATGAAACAATGAAGTTGCCTTATATAGAGGATAGCTCTTTTCAATTTCTCGATTGCTGAAAAAGCATATGTGATCAAAGACATATATGACAACATGTTTAAATGTATGTAAACCTAAACTGGAAAGAATGAAAGAAAGAAAAACCCTTTTAATGAAAGATAGAAAAGCAAAAACTCGGACAAGTTTATGGAAATTACACCCTAAAAATTCAAAGCAATTTTGAAGTCCTAGCCACCTGATCTTGTTTACTCTGTCATCTCTTCTTCATGAATGGTGGTTTTCTCTTCTACCATTGAGCCTTTTGTAGACATCCTAATTCTCTCTTGATTAAAAGAATCGGCACTGCCTGCAACGGTTCTTAATCCATACCAATAAATTGACCAATAAATTGATTCCAATGATATTGCCACGAGCTAGCACAGCTGTTGAACCCACAAGCGTTGCAGATATTGTATTTTGTCGAATCCATCTTCCCTATTTTTTGTTTTGTATTATTTATCTTGCAAGGAGTTAATATATAGATCTTAAGCACTTTGTTTATTGTCCTGTTTTATGTTTATACTACAATTATATTGGCTCTAAATCAGGTGTAGTTTTTTACTTAAATTGTGAAGTCTCACTCTTTTTATTATATTTATTGTCTGTACTGAATAAAAATAGGTCAAATTGAGTAGAAATGGACTGAATTGGAAAGAAATGATTGAGTAAATTGCTTCAAATCTCAGTTCATAATGGTTGCGAACAAATTCCAAAATAACTAGGTGGATGTGATAGTCGGAATGGAATGTAAACTGTCATGATATCTTCCAGAATGGTGGCATACGTATACCTCAATACATCAACCATTCTCATTTATTTCTCATGCAAGTTTCAATACATCATACTGCAAATTTATAATACTACTCTTGGATTCTGGATGGACACTTTTAATTAAAACGATATATGCATTGGGTTTGCGAGCTGGGGCATCTCTTGCACAACTACTGACCAAAAATTGAGTAAGCGGCTGTGGTATCGCTAATAAACAGTTTACCCACTGTGGTTGTAAATAGACAGTTTACACCGTGATTTTCAAAATAGGCAAATCCTTGATTCAACCCAAACCCGAAATCAGCCACCAAACCCACAATATTTTGGGGTGTGTGACCCAATCGAGCCCAAATCCAACCTAAGTTTTGTTATTCCCACAAGTTATTTGATAACTTAATTATAACCAGATTACAATTATAATTGAAAAATAAAATATACTATACTTACAATAGTAGTATATAAATACTATTCGAAATTTGCACAACAGGAAACTGGAACAATTTTGGACGAGGCCACAGCAAGCCGTGTGCCCGTAAACTCAAATTTGCCCGCCTTAGCTTCCGGCCTCCTGGACAAGTGAGTTCCAAGGTACACCGCCCAATCACCCCTATTCGGATTGAAACAAAACTCCGAGCAAACTCCTTCGAACACTAGTAGTGTGCAGTACTCTCAATCAGTATGCAATGTATGAATGAAGAATGATTTCGGAATGAACAAAACATAGAACTGGTGCAGCTTATAGCTGAGCAGCAGACCTCTCCAAATGTCACAGATAATTAAATGTAATGTTAGTGGGGTAGATGAAAAGTCTCAACACTTAACATCAGATTAATAAGGATTTAAGTCTCACACTTAAATCTGCCACCAATTCTGCAGGTAGGTGAAAAGTCTCAAACTTAATACTCAACAGAATATGTAGATGAAAAGTATTGTTCAGAAATCCGAGTAGTAAAATGATAGGATTGCCTTCGCGGCAGCGATACGCGCGCGCGGCGCGACGCGGCGAGCCGAGCGGACGAACGGACGGTGCGCGAGGGGCAACCATCTTTTCTACTTAACTACAATCTATTGATTTGTATCTCATTATAAACAAACCATAAGTGTCTCAATTTCTCAATGTGGGATTTCTTTAGCCTAATTGACTATTCATAAATAACTTACAATAATTTTGTTCTCATTAACAAAATAAAACATAATTATTGGGCTCTTAATTATTAACCCAATAATAAAATTTTTTATTAATCCAACCTAAGTTTCACCAGCTTTAATCCAGCAGTGGAACAATTCGTCGTTCTCCGGACACGGAGATCGTAAATTCGAATCAAAGCAGAAGTGTGCGAGCATGAAATGATGAAGTCCCTTTATATAGAGGAGAAAAACATATGAGAGCAAAACATACTAATATATTGTTCCGAGTGTATCTAAACCCTAAGCTAGGTAAGAAAGAAAAATAGAAACGAAAGACCCAATTAATTAAAGATAGAAACACAAATAATTCAGACCAGATTAATGAAACAATGCCCTAAAAAATTCAAAGCAATTTCGAAATCCTAGCCACTTGCTATTGTTCAATCTTTCGTATCTTGGAAACTATGCCATCTCTTCTTCATAACTGGTGATTTGCTCTTCTACTATTGATTTGCCATGGACATCCTGATTGTCGCTTGCTGCATGGCAATGGTTCGCAGTCCAAACCAAATATATATATATATATATATATATATATCCTTGAGGAATTTGGGTTTTTGGAAGATTGGCATGCACAAGGGGTCCGTTTTCTTGAACAAAAAGGAGTCTGTTTTACTCCTTGTTTAGGATTTATGTGTACTTCTAGGTCTGAAATTAGTTAGTTCTGATTTCTGGGCACTCTTTTTTACGTGTTTTAACCAAATAATAAAATTAGTGCGATCCGTAGATTATCACATCTAATATTCATAAAAATAGTGCGATCTTTATATATATATATATATATATATATATATATATATATATATATATATATAAGTAAAACTGATGTGTGTGTGTCTATATATATATATATATATATATATAGACACACACACATCAGTTTTACTTCTCGTTTATGTATAGAATTGATTCAAATGGATTTACATGTCTTCCCAATGTATGCACTTGAAAAACCATGTCCTAGTGCCAATTTAAAGAGTGTGAATCGCTTTAATTATTTCAAATACGATTTGGATTTTGATTGAAATTTCAAATATTAAATTACCGATAAAAAGATCGACGTACACTTAATTTGGAAATCTAAATAAAATTCTACAATTCTGAAAATGTACTCTAGTTTTTACTTTCATCTGTCTGAAGAATCTAAGCAAATGAAATAAAGATGGTGAATTTGCTTCCAAGTACCGCCACCAAATAATATTTATACATAAATCTACATTTTAAAAAAGTCTACAAATAAATACATGGTAGAGAAATCTATATTCACATGAGTCCACTTTCCAAACTTCTGTTCCAAAGAGGTCTTTTTCATTCCCTAACTACCTTTACTTTTTGTATTTTTTCTCATACTTTTTGCATTCTCTTTCCTACTTTTTGCATTCTCTCTCCTAATTTTTACATTTTATCTTCTGCTTTTGAAACCTATTTTGTGCAATCCCTCTCATACTTTTTGCATCATCTTTCCTCATTTTGCCATTAATTTTTTTTGAAAAAAAAAGGATTTTACGATTGGAATGAAAATTTAAAAAATAACTGGTGCATGAAAATTTTAATTTTTCATGATATTATAACTGGTGCATGATATTATAACTGGTGCATGTAATTACAACTGTTGCATGTAATTATAACTGGTGTGTGTGAATTATAACTGGTGTGTGTGAATTATAACTGGTGCATGTAATTATATAATTATAACTGGTGCTTCTAATTAAAACTAGTGCATCGTAATTATAACTGGTGCATGTAATTATAAATGATGCATGTAATTATAACTGGTGCATCAAATTATAAATGATGCATCGTGATTACACATGGTGCATATATATTATAACTGGTGCATGTCATTATTCCTGGTGCATGTAATTATAACTGGTTCATGTAATTATAACTGGTGCATACAATTATAACTGATGCATCATAATCATAATTGGTGCATGTAATTATGTAATTACACCTGATGCATGTAATTATAACTGTTGTATGTAATTACAACTGGTGCATGTGTTTATAACTGGTGCATGTAAATTATAACTGGTGCATGTAATTATAACTGTTGCATAATAATCATAACCAGTGCATGCAATTTATAACTGGTGCATATAATTATAATTGAAGAGAGAGAATGCAAAAAGGAGAGATATATGCAAAAAGTAAGAGAGAGACTGATACATGAAACCATAACTTGTGCATGTAATTATTTACACACACCTGGTGCATGTAATTACAACTGGTGCATGTAATTATAACTGGTGCATGTAATTATAATTGTTGCATCATAATCATAACTGGTGCATGTAAACTATAACTAGTGCATGTAATTATAACTGGTGCATGTAATTATGTAATTATAACCGGTGCATCTAATTATAACTGGTGCATCGTAATTACACATGGTGCATGTTATTATAACTGGTGCATGTAAATATAACTGGTGCATCAAATTATAACCGGTGCATCGTAATTATACATGGTGCGTGTATATTATAACTGGCGCATGTCATTGTTCCTGGTGCATGTAATTATAACCGGTGCATGTAAATTATAACTGGTGCATACAATTATAACTGGTGCATGCAATTATGTAATTACACATAGTGCATGTAATTATAACTGATGCATGTAATTACAACTGGTGCATGTAAATTATAAATGGTGCATGTAATTATAAATGCTGCATGTATATGTATTTATAATTGATGCATCTAATTATAACTGGAGCATCGTAATTACACCTGGTGCATGTAATTATAACTGGTGCATGTAATCATAACTGGTGCATCTAATTACACCTGGTGCATGTATATTATAACTGATGCATGCCATTATTCCTAGTGTATGTAATTATAACTGGTGCATAAAAATTATAACTGGTGCATACAATTATAACTGATGCATCATAATTATAATTGGTGCATGAAATCATAACTGGTGCATGTAATTATGTAATTACACCTGATGCATGTAAGCATAACTGTTGCATGTAATCACAACTGGTGCATCTATTTATAACTGGTGCATATAAATTACAATTGGTACATGCAATTATAACTGTTGCATCATAATCATAACTGATGCATGTAATTTATAATTGGTGCGTGTAATTATAACTGGTGTAAATGAAGAGAGAGAATGCAAAAAGGATAGATATAATGTAAAAAGTAAGAGAGAGCATCCGAAATGGAATAGAGAGAATCCGAAAAGGAAGATAGAAAATAACAAAAAGAAGAGAGAGAAATATAAAAGGGAGAGAGAGAATACAAAAAGTAAGGGTACATTATTCTTTTTGGTCCGAAATGGACCTAAATGATTTAATGTTTTCCCTGATTAGGTTGAACAATTTTTCATGATAGGGGAGCACCCTGATTTTTTCCCAATAAAAATCTGGCAAAAATGGGTGGCCCAGCAGGGTTCGTTATAGTAGGAAAATGGGTCATGTCTTTTCGATCCCGACCGTTTTGACAATTTTACTTGCAAGTGAAACAGTCCATGGGGTGATGAGCTTGATCTCATCGGCGTACACAACATGCTTAAAATATACTATCAATATAAGTATCACTTGTTAACGCGAATTTGTTACAGTTTTAAAAATCCGACATACTTAAAATATACTATCAATATAAGTATCACTTGTTAACACGAATACATTACAGTCTTAAAAACCCGACATATATATGATTTTATTATCTTCACATTAACTTTGTTTGGATGCTAAGTGTGTGTTTCTGATTACTACTCATAATCGTTTCATAAAAAAAAAACAGATTTTGAATATTTTATTTCATTGATTATGCTATTGTTTCTCTAAAAATAAGTATGTTACACTACTTTTACTTGTGTGGTTACAATTGTGTAGTAATTTGAAGTTCATTGAGATTTTTATTTATTTATTTTAATAACAAACATTCTACGCTTTTGTTTAAAAACAAAATTTTTCAACTTTAAGCAAAATCAACATAATTACAAGCACACCATAAAAGTCAAATGTGATTACAAACTGATACTGATAAAATACTACAATGAAACAAAAATAACTAAATTTTATAATAAATAATAATCTGTCAGCTAATATATTAGATTTGATAAAATGAATATGTTCTTCGTATTTTTTTTATTTAATAATATTGATAATTGATAGACATGTTGGAATAGTTCGCACTGGTTCCGAACCGCTCCGAAACCGGCAAAAATCAATCCGGGGTGTTTCCGTGCTTTCAAACCGGTAGCACCACCGATGCTACCAGACCAGTTTCGATTCCAAAATCGGAACCGGTAAGTTTCGAAAAAATAAAAAAATAATAATACTAAAAGCATTTCAGCTTGCTGACGTTCAGATTTTTTTAAAAAAAAAAATTTATAAAAAAAACTATAAATATATATGTTGTGAATTTGTGAAATGAAGAAGAAATATATTGAATTTGTGAAATGAGGAAGAAATATATTGAATTTGTGAAATGAGTATTGTGTAAACATTTACAACATCAAAAAAAGTTCAAAAAATTTAAAAAGTGTTCGAAAATAAAATAAAAAAACGAACCGATCCGATCCGATTTATTAACAGACCGGATCGATTCCGTACCTTAACGGATCCGAAACCGGCTGATTTCAGACCGAATGGGACCGATTCGGCCTGTTAAGCACCCCTAATATATAGAATGATCATTTATACGACACCCACAGAAAATATTTGTATAAATCTGGTTCGGGTCAATTTATGGATCAACTCGATATGATTGAGCTAAAATAATTGATTAATTTATAATTTTATTATTTAAATTTTAATATTAAGTTGGTATATAAGTGATGTTCCAATTAGATACATATAAATATTTTCCCACACACTAATTTTTTAAATAAAATATATGCAGGAATTTTTATGTAAAACATAATTAGATTGGAGTAATTGATTTCTTATCGAATTTTGTTATATTTTTCTAATAATAAAAATTATAAGGGAAGATATATTTTAGAAAATAATAAAACAAAAATATTAAAGGATGGTTATTACTTATTAGAGAGTTATTTTGGAATAGTAAAGAAAACATACAAGAGATCAAGGGGTTGCAGGAATCAAACAAAAATAAGTTGAAAATCGTGTGAGGAAACCCTACCTCGCAACACATTCCTTTCCTCATTGCCGTTAGTATTTCGTTCCGCACCTTCTCCAATCTGAACGATGGATGCTCAGAGAGCTTTGCTTGATGAACTCATGGGCGCAGGTTAGATACAACTCCGTGTAGAACCCTATTTTATAATCTCGGTTTTTGTCGTATTTTTTGTTCGATTAATCTTGTGCAACTTTGGTTGCGTATGAAGGGACCACATTGGATCGTTAAATTTGGTTCTTGAATATGAACTGTTGTTTGCCTAATTAAGTAGACCTATTTGAATCCTGATTGTCTGCTGCGGGATCTCTAAATTCTTTTCTGGTTCATAGTTGCTTTGTTTTAACCCGATTTATCTTCATTAAATAGATTCCATTTACTTATTACATAATCCTAACGTTTTAGTATTTTTTTCTCAAGATGTTCAATTTCAATATATCCTGTATTTTTTGTTGCTAAATTGAATGGTTTTTGATAGTTTAATAATTCTTCGTGGTTTTTGCAGCACGTAATATGACTGATGAGGAGAGAAAAGGTTACCGAGAAATTAACTGGGACGATAAGGAAGTTTGTGGATTCTATATGGTTCGATTTTGTCCTCATGATTTGTTCGTCAACACTCGTAGTGATCTAGGTGCAGTCTCGAACATTTCATTCCGGATGCCTTTTAATGTCAAGCTTCAGTTGGAAATTCAATTGAAGATGCTGACGAAAATCCCTTATTTTTTATTTCAATCGTTTATCATTTTCTTGGGGAATAAACCAAAGATTTTCCTTTTATTTTTGCAAACATTTGGCTTATGTATTCATTTTCAGTTCCAAATGATTCTAACGATTCATTCTTGTGTTTTATGCAACAGGGGTGTGCCCGAAGATTCATGATCCAAAATTGAAAGAAAGGTAGTGAATGGTTATTGACCTAGAATTTTTTGTTAAGATGTTTTTCCAGTGATGCTCTTGGTTGGTTCTAAGATTTATTTGAGGAAGTTGGCCGAATAGCTTTAAAATAGTTAGAAACTGAATTTCCTCATATTTTCATTTCAGAAAAATGAAACGTCCATTGGATTTTTTTTGAAATGTAGATGTTTCGTGAGTATTAACTGGTCACCATAGACCTGGGGATCCTTGTGCAGTTCTTGCTTTATGTCTCTCTTTTATTGTTATCTTAGGTTATAATTATTTCACAAAATGCTGGTGTTTTCAAGAAGAATAAGATTACCTCCTTGTTGGAACTAACCTCAATTTACTATCCTCACAAATCATTTTGTGAACCTAAGTATTTTAGTTTATTTGCGAAAAATATGTGGATGACCTCTTGAGGCATTTATTTATTTCTACGTCCTAAGCATAATTGTATACCACACTGCATCTATGTTATTTTTCTGTGCCCGTATCCATACTTTCACTTCATGAATGATGTTCTGTACATTTTATACCGGTACTCCCTGTTCAAACTATTTATCGAGGCAATTCAATGGTCCATGGATGCTTTTGATACAACTTCGATCTGTTAAGTTGAGGACTCCGAAAAACTGGCTACATGGGCATTGATGTGATTCTTTTCAAATTTCTTATCAGTATCATACATATGGTCTTATTTCACAATTGTGATGAGATTTGTTTTTCTCTAGTTTTGAGAACTCCCCAAGACATGATTCATATGTGCCCAAATTTGAAGCTGAACTAGCCCACTTCTGCGAAAGATTGGTAAGTTCCCAATGTAACACTTGTGAAGTTCCATGTTCCAATAGATTCAAAAGATGTGACCATATTCTAATTCTATATTATTTTTCTAGGTTTCAGACTTAGACAGAAGAGTTAGACGTGGCCGTGAACGCCTTGAACAAGATGTTGAAGTCCCTCCTCCCCCTCCAATTTCAGCTGAAAAATCCGAGCAGTTGTCTGTACTGGAAGAGAAGATAAAAAACCTTCTTGAACAAGTCGAGTCTCTTGGTGAGGCAGGGAAGGTTGATGAAGCTGAGGCGCTCATGAGAAAGGTGCTCTCAAGATTTATGCGTCTATTATGTGCTTTTTCCTCTTCAATTTTAAAGGAATTTCTTGTCTAAACCTGCTGACTTTGATTGCTATGCTTTTCAGGTCGAAATACTGAATATTGAGAAGACAGTTTTGACTCAGCTGCCGCAGCAGGATAAACTGTTACTGGTTGCACAGGAGAAAAAAATGGATCTCTGTGAAATATGTGGCTCCTTTCTGGTGGCAAATGATGCTGCAGAAAGAACTCAGTCACATGTTACTGGTAAGCAGCATATTGGTTATGGCATGGTTCGTGACTTTCTGGCTGAGCATAAGGTACTTAGGTTACAAGTCATGTTTCAATTGAGAGCAATGCAATTACACTAATAAGTTACGTAGGCATAACCATACTCTTTATACCCCCATTTGTGAATTTATACAATCACCAGGAAGCCAAGGAAAAGGCAAGAGAAGAAGAAAGATTGGCTAAGGTGAAAGAAGTTGAAGAAAGGAGGAAGAGACGAGAGAGAGAAAATGAGAGCAGACACAAAAGTGACTCAGTTGACAGGGACAGGCATCGTGACAGGGAGAGGGGCCGACTCCGAGAACAGGATAGTTATCGCGAGAGGTCTCGTGAAAGAAACGGCAGAGGAAGCCGGGATGGGGGAAGAGGATCTGATTTTAAGTACAACAGTTTGAGGAATGGAAGGGAAGGTAGAGATAGATACAGAGAACGTGACAGCAGTAGGTCTCGTTCCCCCCGGCATGGTAACAGGAGGTCATCGAGGAGTCCAGTTCTCCCGCATTAAAAGATTTTATGGGTATTTTTCTGAAGCTGAATGCTGAAGAGGTAGCCATTTTTATGATCCCCCAAGTTTAATGTATGTGTGATTGGAGTCTCAAATTCTGGTTGTCATTATGAGTGTACTTGTTTTTTGTTCTCACAGCTCTATTGAGACTATACCATGTCCCTATCATCAATATTATTAGAGGAGAAAAGTTGAGGTAGGTATAACTTTATCGTCATGACTATTTCTGTCGCACTTTTTTGGCCGAACCCACAGCTTTTTATTGTCTTTTTCGAATGGGATCAACTCATCTCCAGTAGTTTAAAGATCAGATAACATGTGTTCGTACATAATACTGCTGCTGATGGAGAGAACAATTGTTTTTACGAACCGTGAGGTAAACCTGCCGGTTTATTTACCCTGTTAAATATCTGCCAGTTATCACTATTTTGGTTTTCTCTCTTTGGTTTATTTAGATGCTCTGGTGCAAATTCGGTTCCGATCTATTCGGTAACTCGAGTTACTCAATCAAAACACTTGCTTGTGATAGTTGCTTACTTGGACAGCTGGGGTAAACTTTTCTTACCTGATTTGTTTTTCACCTATTGAAACATGGACTTAAATTGGTTCAATTTTGCTGATACGTAACCTAACGTTAATGAAAGTTATTACTAGACGATAGTGAGTAACTGCTTGGATTGGTTTGGTTCTATGAGATGCTAGATTTAAAAAGTCAAATGATTTCCTATTTAACTGTGATATGAGGTGGACACTCAACAGGTGGTGATCAAAGACACTTTCGTATTCCCCTCATAAATCATTGACTTCCCCTGAATGCGATAATCTAAAACTTATAAGGTAATTTGTACATGGGGTTCCTTCATAGCAGAAGCTACATTCATGCCACCAGCCTGGGAGCATGCTCCTATTTAAGAATGTAAGAAAACGTATATTCTCCGTGAATAGCCTTTTTTATGGAGCAAGGATGATGAGAGAGCTGCAGTTCAATATCTTTTATGGTAACATCCCGTCTTCGTGGTTGAAGAGTATGATTTCTGCGGGGATAACTTCTATATTTGAAAATTGCAGTATCTGTTTCTTTTATATATAGAACCGAGGTTTTTATGCGACTTGGAGCGACATCTGCTCGTCTCGATCCTTTTGTGCTCTACAAAAAATTGTGCCACTCCCTTGATTGTTTGTTGATTAACCAATAATTGGATTCGGTTTTGGGTTATCATTTTTTGTTGATTTATAATTGAAGTACGTTGGATCGGGTATAACAATTATATTTTTATCTGGCACAGTAAAGTTTCCATATAAATCCATGTTAACACACATTAGAATGTTTAAGAGATAAATGAATGCGTGTATTAAGATCTCGATTTTGGTTTTCAATATTGTTGGCCCTTTTAATATCTTATCTCATATTGTAAGCCTCCACTTGGTTATACATTAAAATTATGTTTATCTTTATTGATTCAATTATGGGGAAAAATAGTCGAACTAGATACATGTCGCATAGGAGAATCCGTGCCATCTGAGTAGGGGTGCTTAATTGATCGGACCGATCCAGTCCGAAATCGGTCGGTTCCGAATCCGGATCCGTTAAGCATGGAATCGGTCCGATCCGCTAAGGAACCGGATCGGATCCAGTTCTGGTTCAAACCGGTTCCAAATCGATCCGGTTTGTTAATTTTTTTTATTTAATTTTTTTTTTGCTTTTGGAACACTTTTTTAAAATTTTGAAATATTTTTTTTATGTAAATGTTTCCACAATATTCATCACATTCAATATATTGCTTCTTCATTTCATAATATAAATGCATACAAATAATTAGACACTTGTGCCAATTGAAAATCTACATAAAAAATATGAGTAATTAGCACTCCTCATAATTAATAAGTATTGTTTTGGCGTTATCATCTTCTTGCTCGTCATAATGATTTACGACTTCGTCAACTGCCACATCTCGTCTATTCTTACATTCTGCTTCAAATCAATTTTTAAGTAATGTGAGCATGCATAACGAATCAACTTATAGACTATTTCTGTATTCTCCAATAATTCGGCCACATGTTGAGAATGCCGATTCAGAAACGACGTTTGAAGTTTGTATTGCATACATGTCTCTAGCCATTTTGGCTAAGGTAGGGAATTGTGCTGCATTTGTCTTCCACCATTGTAAGACGTCGAAGTTCTCTTCCATTAGAAATTGATAATTCAGATAAATTTGCAACTCAGTCGACATGCTAGTAGGTATTTTTCCCTTAAGTTTTTTCATGTCCAACATCCTAAGCAAATTGGTACCCTCGCCTCTAGATTGAGCTTGTGGTTGTTCTTTAACAGCCATTTGTTGTGATGATTCACTTGCCTGTTGATTATAATACAATTGAACATATTTTGGAGATATTGCATTGTAGACGTCGTTTGATCGTCAACAACCTTCCTCGAAAATTTAGCGTAATATTAAAAAAAATATGTCAAATGAAGCTAAACATTGACTAGGATCTATCAATGTTGTGATGCAATACACGTGTGAGATTTGTTACCAATGTTTTATAAATTTTGTTTTACAATTCATCATCTCTAAATTCTATAAACTTATCAAACGTGTTAAATAGTAAGGAAGAAGATAAACAGAAGTTGGATAACTAACACCGGAGAAGTGTTCCGTGGCTTCTTTAAAAGTACCTAACATTGATATACAATTTTCAACAAATTCCCAATTCTTATCAGTCAAAAAAATATTATCATCGGTATCAGACATTTGATATGAATTATAAATAGAGTTAAAATATCTTTATAAGGGTGAACATATCATTCAACAATTTGTACAATAAATTCCACCTAGTTTATATCGGTGATGGAAAAAGAAGGTGCTGCAAACCATTATATATATATAATTGTTTCCAATCACGCTTAACACGGCTCGTGCGTACCATTTAGCGCAATATTTCATTTTATCAATACATTCTAAGTGATTGTCCTCATAACCAACTTTCATAGCCAAATTAATAACATGACATGCACATCAAACATGAAAAAAACACTATCAAACATTAGTTTCAGATAGATATTTAATCACGCATCGCAGCTTTGTTATTTGCAGCGTTGTCTAATGTGATTGAAAATATCTTATCATGAATTCCATTATGTCTACAAGTATTGAATATATATTTAGCAATTACATAGTATGTGCACAATCTAACTCATCTAAAGATAAAATCCATTTTTGCTTACACAAATGATCATCAATCCAATGACAAATGACAACAAGATATGAATCCGATTTTACATTTGTCCAAATATCGGTTGTTAAGATAACCCTACAAGGCAAACTAGAAAGATGTTCAATCAATGTATTTCTATATTCAACAAATACCTCCATACAATTTCTTTTTAGTGTGTGCCTAGAAATATGTTTAAACATGAGTTGTATAGACGAAGCAAATTCAATAAAACCAGCATGTTCTGCTTGTATAAAAGGTAGTTCACATTTAATAACATATCTTACAAGTGGCTTACAGTTAATTTCATCAGTTAAAATAAATTTCGTTAAAGTGTGAGCATTGATTTGTGCTCGTGTTGCTTATCTACCTAATGATTGTAAAGTTGTCTCATCAAAATTATGTTTTTGTACTATGTGTTTTTTAAATGTTTCGGTGCCTCCACTGTAACCACCAGCTTTATATGAATATTGTATCATTGCAACATATTCAGTAGTACCTTCTTTTTGAGCGAGTTCAAAGTGATCACATATCTTACTTCTTTTGGCACGAGTTGGTTGTCTAATCGCAGCTGTAGTGGCTCCGGATGACTCCACATGTTGTATCTATTGGGCACCAGGAGGCTCGATAGGTTGTTCGGGTTCATGCGTTTTGACGTTCATAGATGAACCATCAACATTGAGGTCGCAAAAAAAAATCATAACTTTAATTTAACTCAGGATTTGGCACATGCAAATTCACTGCCGACGATGAAATAAGTGATAAACGACTCGAGACGAGACCCCGGCTACGACCAGCACTGCTAGATGAAGATGTCATTATTATATAAGTAAAATGCAGATAGCGCAATGTAGAGAAAATATATGAGATATAAGTATACAACTTTGAGATAATGAATTATGTGGATTTACAAATCAGAACACATCTATTTATAGTTTTTTTTTAAAATAAAAAAAAACAAATGTTTTTTTTTTAAAAAATGAACATTTGGCAACGGTTGAATGTACACAAATGGCAACGGCTTTATAGCCGTTGAATTGCTTTAATTTTTTTTTTTCAAAACATTATCGGTTTCGAAGTCGGAACCAGTCCGATAGCACCGAAATCGATGGTGCTACCGGTTTCAAGAGACGGAACCGCTCCGGATTGATTTTTTACCGGTTCAGAGGGTTGGAACCGGTTAGCCCGGTTCCGATTCCGAACAGGCGGGCCTGGTCCGGATTAACTCGACTCGATAAGCACCAATACATCTGAGGTAATGATCTTGGCTTAAAGTTGAGTAGATTGATTTTGCACGTGGTATAAAAAATATTGACAAGTAGATAACTGAACCGTAGAAGCTTGCAAATACATTAAATGTGTGTTTTGGATTGCTTATTCAAGACATTTCTATGTTGGTTTTGAATTACAAAAAATGTTTCCAAGCAAAGAGATCACGTGCTTGCTGCCACGTAAGTTAGAATAGCGAAAAACAACTCATGACTTATTTCTCTACTGTTGTTTATTCAGTTTTTTACGAAAGAAATAGTAGAAGTAAAGAAATCAAATATTCAAAATATGTTTTTTTTTTAATCTGAAAAATAGATGAACACTTTTGAGAAGCAATCTAAAATACATCATAAATTCAATTTTGCTAATATATATTGTCATGATGGATAAAGAACGAATAATTTGAAACTTGAAAACTTTAATGCTGACATTCTCTTGTGTTTTTTTTATTGGAATGTGATTTGGTTATGTTTGTTACACACACTATATATATATATATATATGGTCGAGGAAATTTTCTTAGAATTTTTGGGTCACTACTCAAACCCAAAACATAGTCAATCATAAAAAGGGGATATGGGACTGTATCACGTGGTTAAGTCATAATCTCATGTTCGTTACATATTTTATGCACCTGGGATCTATTCTCAATCAGGGTCATCATGTATGAGGTATGCATTAAACATGTCACGCCCCAAAATCGATCATGTCACATCAGCATGGACTTAACCGATAAATAGGTATCTATCCTGGAATTTTCGAAACCTTTACTATTCTGCCGGTGCCCATTCCTATGAATCAAACATCAAATTTAAGCGAGACTTATGTATATGTAATAAATCACAAGTTAATGACTCTATTTGGATGGAAGAATTTGATAGATTTGGATTTCAAATCCTTAGTGTTGCATTTGGATTGATGAATTTGGAGCTAAAGATTTCAAATACATAATAATAAATACATCAAACTTGTTTGGCTCCTCTTGAAATCCATATATTTAAAATCCATCCGTATAGATTTTTTACTTATTTATTTATTAGCAACTGTAATATATTTCAAATTCCCACAAAAGAGTCATTTGAAACGCTTCCCCCAAATCCTTGTATCAAATCCAATCATTCAATCCAAACACATCCTAATAGAAATCAATTCAAATTGTTCGTCTAATTTGAAATCTATAAATTTCAAATCAAACATCTTCAATTTTAAGATATTTTAAACAATATCAAGGTGTTTCAAATTCCTAATTATTAAAGTCATTTCAAATCCAAAATTTTAAATTTATTGTTGATTGCGAATTGGTAAAGAAATGCTCGAAACATGGAAAAAAAAAAAAAGAAGAAGCTTTTTACAGTTTCGAAGTTAAAACCAGGGCCAAGCCCAATCATAAAAGATCGTACAGTTAAACCCAATTAACAGTTAATGGGCCTAGAACCATCTAGATGTATCCTAATATTCCCGCACCTGGTAACTTCTACACAATTCCCATCCTTCCTATAAATAACTACCATCTTCTATTTTCTAATTCCGCGCGTCACCTCTCACTTGCTTTAAACCTTCTAAAATCTCATATCTCAAGTTTTCTTCTCCTCCAAGCTTTGAATAGCATCTGAAATGGCGTCTTCACTAGCTTTGAAGAAGCTCGTTTCTTCCAGTATCCTCTCCAGGTCCATCTGTCCAGTACGTGCGATGGCTCAGCCGGCCTCCTCGCGACTCTTCAACTCCAATGCTGTCCGTGAGTACGATAATGATGAACGAAGCTTTGATGTCGATCATCGGCCCGATCGCCGCGTGTTCTCGCCGTTTTCAGGTAATTATCTTGATTGATCAGCCTTTTTTTGCTATATGAGGATCTCTTTTTGTGTAATGGAAGCTCTGTTTCATGTCACCGTTTTTGCGGATTGAGATATTTATTCTAAAACTTTTAGCTTTTCGCAACCCTTAGTTTTATGTGTGAGGTAAATTTTGTTTATTGGGAAATCGGTTAGCTATTTCCTCCTCTTCTTGGTCTCAAAACTTGTATTTATGTATGTATGGCGAAACATTGTCTGATTTATGAGATGGTGTCATGAAGAACCTGAAATCTTGAACTATGTGTATAATGTGAAGGGTGGAGAGGTTTATTTGTGAGCTGCTGGTAAGTTTTTGTTGTGGACTAATTATAACAATATGTATTTATGTATGTAGACCTTTTTAGCCCATTCTCATCACGCAGCAGCCTCAGCCAAATCCTGAACATGATGGATCAATTTACGGAATCCCCTGTATCTTCCAGCTTACGAAGAAACTGGGATGCTAAAGAAACAGCTGACGGACTCCATCTGCGTGTGGACATGCCTGGTCTGAGCAAAGAGGAAGTGAAAGTCTCCGTGGAGCAGAGCACTCTGATCATCAAAGGCGAGGCCAAGAAAGAATTTGAAGACGAAGAGAGTGTGCTTAGGTACAGTAGCAGAATCGATCTTCCCGAGAAACTTTACAAGACTAACGAGATTAAAGCTGAAATGAAGAATGGTGTTCTCAAGGTTTTCTTGCCCAAGATAAAGGAAGAGGAGAGGGCTGATGTTTTCAATGTGAATGTTGAGTGAGTGGTGACTCAAAATAAGTGTGGATGTCGTTAGGCACAATGAATGAGTGCAGTATGTTTAAAGCTACTTTTTCTTTGGTTTTTGATTGAGTTACTTTCTTGACCAAATTGTCTTTCTCGACTCTTCCAGGGCCTATATTACATTAGTGTTTCTTTAAAGCATTTGAAGATATGCTATCTTGATTCGATAGGGTTGTTGGCTTTAAAGTTTCAAGCATTGGAGATTCGAGTCTTACTTCTGGATAGATCCCATAAACTTGGTTGAGAGATACAATTTAATATGATTGTGTGTTGGGACAGACAATATAATTTGACTCAACTAAATGTTACCCAATCCTTATGTAGAAAACCCACAAATAGCGGTGATCTCCCTGTCCACACAACAGGCTTGGCACTGCAACTTTGCATCCATGTCCCTCCACCCAGATCTCCAGTGATTTTGATGTCTCGTTTTGCAGAAGATGGGCTGTCGACCTAAAATGGGATTCTTCACCCATATTCGCCTCATAGATTCCATCAAACTTTTACGATACAAGGTCAATCTCTGTCTCATCCATTTCGATTTCTGCATTTTACTGAGTATTTTAATACCCTCGTCTTTAAACTTGTCATCATCATTAAATATTAGTATGATGGAAGTGACATAAAGTGCCCCTATGTGTCTTGCATCCACAGCCTTGAGTAGGTATTTGAAAGCAGATTCAAGATCTACCCGATTGAAGTAGTCCAACTGAATCATGAAATATGAAAATTAATTTACATCATTCGACATAGTTTACTATCTACCTTACCATTTATCATGTTTAAACAAAATTTACTCTGTATAAAAAAGAATTCGACAGCATCTCTTCTATTATATTATGCGTCATATGAGTTGATCAAAGAAGATTAGACTCGGGTATTAGGAATTATTTTGGATCAAACCACCGCTGCTCGCGCGGAGGCTTCCCTCTAAGGCGCAACGCTCCCCTACCGATGTATTTTTACATCCCACAGATTTTTGAGGAAGTTGTTTAGCCTTCTGGCAATCTTGCTGAAATAAATTAGAAACACTTAACAAACTTACCATGGCTTGTCGATAAAACAATTCGGGATTTTCTGATTTCCAGCACTTGTTCAAGAAAGCTTGTTGCTCTTCACTCAAAGGCTTCCAAGAATTTAGGAACAACTTTTCCAGGGACACATGACGGTATACATGTGAATCTTCACCGATTTCTTTGAAAGTTCTACAACTGTTTCAGAAACACAATGAT
Source organism: Haberlea rhodopensis (assembly GCA_907163345.1). Classification (NCBI taxonomy): domain Eukaryota; kingdom Viridiplantae; phylum Streptophyta; class Magnoliopsida; order Lamiales; family Gesneriaceae; genus Haberlea; species Haberlea rhodopensis. Next base: position 4,789,205 of record CAJQUN010000002.1, read on the forward strand.
AGAACAACTATATTTTACTGGGTTATTGGTAGGTTTTCGAAGGAAATTTTTTCCGAATCATATATATATATATATATATATATATATATATATATAATTTAAATTAAGAAGAATAGATTATCTTCAAATCCTAGTTCGGGTTTCTAGGATCAAGTAACCTTAGAATCATCCACATGCATACCTCAACTTTGCGTTGATTATGTCAATAACCGAAGATGCTGCTACTTGAGCCAAAACTTCACCGACCAATTCATTCGGAAGTGCTTCAATTCTCGAAACAACACGTTGAATTTTCTTGGAATATTGTCTGGATCTCCTCGTAATTCTTGGCATGGTTGTAGGCTTCAAGTTTTTATTTTTTATTTTTTTAAACTTTCCACGATAACTTTTATTGCTTTTTCTTTTGGCAGTGCTTTAATCGTGTGAGGTGGGAGTTTACTTGGAAGAAATAAGAATGAGAATTGCATAGAAAAATAGAATAAATCTGATGTTGTTTACATAGTAATCAATAATTCCATGTGTTTGAGTCCTTTAAGGTTTCTGCATGGAAACATGTTTGAGTTTGAAAAGGAAAGTTTTAGATTTTTGATATATTAAGGAAGGACGCAGCTTTTATAGCTTTTTGATGGATAAAAATCTTATAAGATTTTTGTCCACTTGATTTTATTCCCATGTATAGTTCATGTTCATTACTTTCCTTAAATAATGTGGAAATTATTAATTTGTTTCAAGAAAATCAAGAGATTTTTTTCACGGTGATTAGGATTTTTAGAGTTCGAGTCCATGCCTATTTGTCAATAAAATAAAGAAAATAAATATAAAACACGTATTAAGAATCATCAGTTATGATAATATTAATTTCCTTTTTTTCCCCTCTCGAAACTCATGTTTCCTCAAATGATTCAAAAAAATAAGAAGCGGCTTTTAGAAGAATAATCATGAATAAAACAAACCTCAAGAGGTCAAACGATTTTTTTTATCATTGATCTAACGTTTGGGTATCAACGATGGGTCCCACAGAAAAGTTGGGATTGATAAATCTGAATCATCCAACACTTGGGTATTACCACATAGGATGCCCAAGAATTATTCTCTTTACATGCCTGGATGTACCCAAGACTACTTTAGATCAAGATAGTCAGATTGCCCCAATAAACAATGGCTCCAAAAACAGCCGGCTATTTTGGAGAACGAACTACTCCGGATTATTCAGTACTAACTATTTAAAACACAGAAAAAAGATTTTGAATTGTTGGTAACATGAAGATAAAATTTATTCACAAACTTCAGTTCGAAACACGGGGCATTCTTCCCATCTTGAGTCAATAGGATTGTTGGCTCCTCTATGTAACAGTTTCACAGACATTCAAGTTGGCATTGGAAAAACGAGTAGTTCGTCTAAGATGAGCTTCTAGTGAGATCCCATTAACTTAGTTTTCTTTTATTTTCTTTTCTTTATCCTCGATGAGATTAGTTGAGAGAGACAATTTAGTATGTTTTGTGTGCGGATCAGAGCAGGCCAAATGGTCAACGCTTGTATTTCACGGCGAAGGCATGCGCTTTAAAGAAGGGCTGCACCTTAGCTTGCATCTAAACACAAAGATTGAGCCTCCCTGCGCCTTGAGTCTGGATGTACACCTACTGGGTTCTTAACAAATCTCCTTTAAGGTGAATGAATACCTTAAAAACTAACAACCACTTGCAATTTCCCTTTGCTCTCATCAAATGAACCTTAATATGTCGAACACATCATTTCTACAGTAGATCTCACCCTATACCAATTTACACAAGCAAAAGAACAAGATAAGAGGGAATAAAACCTTCAACTCGAATTGTACCCTCTATTATTCTAGGGAGACTACAGATAGGTCCAAATGCAAAAACAATAATCTGACTTAGTCCACCAAAACATCAATTCAATTATGTCAATTTCCTGTTAAAAGGAAAATAATAACCCTCACGAGTTAATGTAGCACTTGTACCCCGTACTGGTGCGTGCACTGGCTACGTGCACCGGTTATTGTAGAACGTGCATCGGTTACTGTGTAGTGTTTTGTGACTTTGAATTTTTACGTGCACCCCAATGTTTTGCATGCATCTTTGAATTTTTTACGTGCACCTTTAAAAAATTTATATATTAATTTTTACGTGCACCCCAATTTTTTTTTTTGCCTTTGAAATTCAAAATTATTTTGATAAAAGGACAAATAATAGCCCTACGTGCAGCGTTGCACTTGCTGTGCACTTGAGCAAGTGCACCGCGTGCTACAAATGCACCCGGTGCACATGTTGTGCACTTGTAGTAGGGTGACCCGGTGCACTTGCTACAAGTGCACCTGCGCACTCGAGCAAGTGCACTTGTGCACTCATAGCAATTGCTGGCAAACATCTTCCACCAACGATTCTTTCATATGCTCAGCCACTCAATTTTCAAACCCTTTGGTCTCCTTCTCTTCTTTTTGGCACTAGCATCGCCACCTTCACCACCACTTGCCCCAACTATACCTAAAGCTTCCCCTCTTTCAAAGGCTTCAACTTTCTTAACAACAGCTTCCTCGCTACCTTTAATGTCTCCAACATTCCCATTTGCATAGCATCAATTTTCTTTTCACTAACACCACCACCGCGCCGGTGAGATAGAAGGCTGGCAACCATGGCTTCCATGAAGGAGTCTAGGGTTTGATGGTGAGGTGAGAAGATGAAGTTTGGGATATGGGTGGGAGGGATGATTAGGGTTAAGGTTGTTCGAGGGTATTTTATTACTAGAAAAAGGATTTAATAGATTAAAGTTTTAAAAATGGACCTATGTGGATAAACGTTTTAGAAAGGTGAACCGTTATGCTTTGTTGTTTTTTGCCCAGATAGTTGAGTAATAGTTTTGTGTGGTACCTTTTGCTATTTTCCTATTATTCTATGCAATCCAGCCAATTTACATATATTAATCAGAATGCATTTCATCAAATCAAGTAGACAATGTAGCCAAGAAAACATAGAGTCTAGAAGTATCACAACTGATAAATAACACACCTAGATTCATAGAGTTTAGATGCACAGATACCTGCAACGCTGCCAATCTATGAAGGTGGATGACTTAGAATCAATGTGCTAGTAGAACCAGTCACTATCCAAAATAATGAACAAAATGGCAATTGCATTGAGCAAAGTCTGCCATTTGGTCAACACAATATATAGAGTGTATTATACAAGATTTTTAATATTTCCTATAAAACTAGAAACTATCCAAATCAAGAAAAAGGCACACTCTTTTTCGTTACATTATGCAGATGAAGATCATATGGCCATTTGATTCACACGATATACAGTGTATTATACACAAATTTTAAATGTTACCAATAAAACCAGTGACTGTCCCAACAAATCAAGAAATTGGCTAACACTTTTTACTTGCATTAGAAAGGGTCATTTGATCAACACAATATGTAAGATCAAACCATAATATAATATATAGCTTATCACATTTCGAATACTGTTTCCGTAACTATGTACAAAACTTTGGTCGATTAACTTGATGGTAAAATCCATAACATGGTGAATTTATACGCTAATAGTTTCAACAATAACCCCAGCAATTTCCCTTCAGATACCATTCCTACAACTCAAGACACAACTTAAGTCAATCAAATTCAAAAAACCAGAATAAAAAAGCAAAGCAAACATTTTCATAAAAGGGAAAAAAGTAATCAAATCTCTACAAACTGGTTGTTTAAACGGCGTCGTCACCGGGTTTCTTGGGCTTTCGGTACTTTTCCTCGACTTGCTTAGCAGTAAAAAGGGTATCATTGACGACCTTCTTGATATTGGGAACGTTGTAATTCTGCGCAGCGTAGATTCCGCAAACAGTTCCAGCTAGGAAGAAGAAACTCCTCCTTATGATACCCATCACTCTTTGCTACTAATAATTGATTGAAAAAAAAATAAAAAAAAGGAAATTTGTCGTGCTTCGAGCTTCTCGGCGGGAGGAATTTCGAGATCTATGACCGGCGACTCGGGATCTCCCGCCGCTGCCTGCGGGAGTTGCTGAATTGAAGTGCTCGGGAGGAGAAAATTGATCGTGGTTTTGATGGAATGCGATTTACACACGGAGTTTTTAATTAATTAACCTAAAAAAACATATATTTAACAAAATAATCTAATTTTTTTATCAAAATAACCAAAATCGCCATCTGAGATGACGACTTTAGTACAAATTTACTTTTTTTTATTAAAGTCGACATCTGAGATGACGACTTCAATATAAAATAAATTATTTTATTGAAGTCGCAATCTCAGGTAGCGACTTCAATATAAAAATAAATTTTTTTATTGAAGTCGCCATCTGATATGGCGACTTCAAATAATTTTTTTTTATATGAAAATCGTCATATGAGATGTCGACTTTCATATATATATGGTTTCTATAAATATAATCATATTAATTATAGTAATTAATTTATAATATACGGTTTCCATAAATACGATTTCTATAAATATAATCATATTAATTATAGTAATGACAACTTACATTCTCGTGCAACATGCCTTCCAAAATCCCCTAATTTTGGCCAAAACTTTGAATTTTCGAAAATTCAAAATTTCGACCCATCAATTTTTTAAATACTTTGAAAGAGAAAATCATTGTCTCTCACTCAAATTGTGCTAATTACAATTTTTCCCTAATCTAAATTTTCAAATTTACGTAAATGTCACTCCTTATCCAATCATTCTTCTATTAATGTGGACTCGATTATTAAAATATAAAATGTCTTCCTTCATATTTTGGACCAAACGCCATTCTCCAAGAATTTTTTTTAAAAACAAAAGTAGTACAAGTTTAGGACTATATTTCTTACAAATATTAATGTGTAACTACTTTTGTTAAAAAAAAGTAATTTCTCTAGAACTATATTTGTTTAGTGCTAGGATTTATTTTTGCAAATCCCCAATTTTATGGGACCATTATTGTAAAACAGGTGATATTGAAAACAGAGAATGATAACAAAAAGGGTGTTTTTAAAATGAAATCAAATTATGATATTTATTAATATAAAAAAAAATCAAGTAACAGCCAAAAATTATTTTAAGTTTAAATTTTGTTCCCTCCAAATTAATTATTTGCTCTGAATAATAACGTAATACTATGAGTCAAATTAGATCCATTTTTACCTTTTACATTGAATTAAGTTGCTAATTAGCAGCAAACACGGCTGAATTTTGGAGAAATATAAGCAGACAAAGAAGATGAGGCTATCTTTTTTAGGTTTTATAGATCACACCATTTTACTTAAATCGACACTTTTTACTAAATGTTCTCATCATGTTTCTTGAATTTGCAACATTAAATTACAAGTAATCTAGGGCAAACACCTGTGGCTTTGAAGTAGTCAGAAGAGATTGAAAGTATGTTCGGATGGATGAGTTCAAGCTAGCATAATGTTAACATCTAATGCTCAGATCAATGATCAAAATTTGATTTGAATATGTCGGATCCACATAAAAAGTGGACATCAAATATCCAAATTAAATTTGTACACGATGTAGCATCAGGTATTAGCATCTTATTATCCGTTAATACTCTCATACCAGCATCTCATTACCAACTTAGATGGGAAGAGTAGAGGTACATATCACTGCTTATATTAAACTAGTGTTTCTTGGCACCATGCAAGGCACGGTGCCAGGGACAAATTTACTGGACAAAGAAATATATTTTACAAAATCAGTATCTCGCAGAAATCTTGAAAGAATATGCACAAAGAAACAAACAAAAAGACTCTTCGCAAGATAAACCCTCAAAATTTCTTATGACAAGCACCCCATCAAAATCACCATACAACTAAGAATTATGCACATAACTCAAGACGGCATGCTAAAGATAGATTCTTGATGCATTTAATGCTGGATATTCTCAAAGAGAAACATTATTATGTATATAAATCTATGAACAATCACTTTGGTTCCGTAATTATTTGTCATGATCACTTTGGTTTTCAAACAGTGATTTAGAGTTTATAAGTTTGACAAAAAGCACGAACTCTCATGTGGAAAATAAAGAATACAACTATAGGCCTAAAAAATACATAAGTTTGTTCCCCTTGGTGTTCTATCATCGCATCCCCAAAGCTTGACAAGGTAATGAAAATCGCAGGTTCTATGGTAAAACAACAAAAATATAAAATCAAACTCGACTGTAACAACAAAAAACAGAAAATGGGTATGCTCACCTAGCAGTAGCTTGAAGCTGAGGGTTCTTCTCCAACTTGGACAACAATTCAATCAACACATCCGTGTGAAAACTGAAGGTGGGTTATCTTTAATCTATTTGTGTGCATCACATGTAGTAAATTAAGGACATAATTTTGTATTCCAACTTTCAACTTCAAGCACCTACATAATGACATATTTTCGCAGACATAGGTACAATGAATAAAATAACAGAAACCATGAAAAATGCTTGCACCTGTGAAAACTGAGCAGTTCAAAATTATTTAGTTTCCTAGGCACTATATTTGTGACCCCTTACATTCAAGATTTTATTTCTGGACATGCGTGTAATATGTATGTGTATGACAATTGTCGAATCCAAACTGAAAAAGAAGTATACATTTACCCATGAACCCAAAAGAATCAAGAACATGAGGTCCAGTCAACTAAAATACCGGAGATGTAATTTCTGCATTTTATCAAAACATTAGCGGATATTAAAATTTCTGCATTTTACACATATACTCGCATATTGCATTTTAAATTTTAAAAATTATCGTATTGCATTTTTACTTTCTAAGATAAACTAAACCATTCTTTTATAGATAAAAAAATTAAATTCTTGCTTGACTATCACTCCATTTGTTTAGCTCAGCCTTCCGATCCACAGATCAAATAACCCAATGTGGAGTAATTCAAATAGATTCGAAATAATTATGAAAATAAATTCAAACCTACGTGCTTATTTTATGGAACAAGGCATTTCAAGAAGTTCGTAGTTATTAATATGTTATTTTCCCCATTTCATTATTGTTTTATCGATGTTAGTTTCATAGTGGTGTAAACAAAGCTTTGTACTTCAGGGAGCTAATGAGAAAGGACAACTAAATGCTACACACCACTGCCATCTGTTAGGAGATATTCATCACCTTCGAACTCTTCATAGTTCATAAAACGGAAGGTGACAGAAAAGCCAATATGGTGGGGAAATGGAGAAGCTGACAGAAAAGCCAATAAATGTTAACGCACCACAAGCTCTTACTCTGAACAAATATGATTGGGAGGAGGAGGTGACAAAACCAGGTGTTGCATCTAAGACCGTTGTTCTAGGGATGCCACGGTATGTCATGAAGAAGCTATTAGTGGTCATCAAGCAATAAAAAGGAACCAGCAAAGAAGGTGGCTTTATGGGAAAGAAAGTTTTTACTTGAGCAATATGGTTCCAGTCCATATTACAGGCAGCGTATTCATAGTGCGCAAAGTGAATATGAAGAGGAGTGCATAAGAAGACGCCAAAGCATGTCATGAAGAAGACTGAACAGATTTTCTAAGCGGAAACTAACGATAACCAACCAAAATGAAGTCCCTAACACAAGGAGCCGGACCATTAGAACTGACCCAAGAAACTCATTTTGACCTTTATGGAAAAAAATAAAAAATCTAAATGTTATTCTCACAACTTTGCTCCTATGCTACACTCGAAAAGAATTCCGATATATAAAGAACTTAACGACGGGGTGAGTGCATTCTGCAGTAAAGACTATTCATACACAAGGAATGAGCTAATCAGCACTAACAAAGAAGAAATGAAACAACACAACCGAGAAACCCCTAAAACCACAACAAAATCAATGCAAACAAACCACACAAGCAAACTCCCACGGCAATTGAATGTAAGAACAATCGTAAATAGCATGAAATCAAACTGGGGAAAAAAACAACCTTAAAAATGCTCCAGCAATAAACATCCAAGTTCGAAAGAATCACCGGATATCCCGCCACATACACTACCACAGGGCAATAGCCGATGCATCCAATGCAACCGTACGGGGTTTTCGTTTGTCCGCGAGAAACCTTGTTTGATGGTTCCTTCTGATGCATCCACAGACGCCACAGTATGTCATGTTTCCTTTTGTCGCATCCACAGGGCAACATCACCTATCAGAGGCGGCGCAACTCCAGAAACAATAAACTTCTTCAGCGGAAAGAAGAAAAAAACGCCAGGTAAAATGTCTGTTCGGCAGAAAGATGGCGACCCTAAGAACGCAAAACCCTCCAACGAAAATCTAATTTGGAATTGGTCCAAAGAGCCGAAGAGCCCAAAATTAATATAAGTTTGACCCATGGCCCAATAAGTGCGACACGGTTCATTGTAACAGCTAAATGTGACTCAGAGTACTGTAGCTACCGTTCTTTCCTTATTATATTGTACTAATTTATTAAATTGTAAAATTATTCAAAATTTAAATAAATAGCTGAAGTTTAGGTTGCTATTCTATCACAATTTTCACCTATATATAAATTTTCCCTCTACGTTCTACCCTATGAACAAAAGGTTTCTTGAGTAATATGAATATTACAAGTATAAAGATGAACTAAACCATATGTTGCACGGATACGAATATGTAGATACGTGGATACACAGATACGGGTACGATTGCATGGGATTTTCAAAATTTGGATACGATAATAATTTTTATTTATTTATTTATATATATATATATATATATATATATATATATATATAATTAATAATATTTGTAAGAAATCAAGTTTCAAGCATATAATCAATATTAAACACATTAGAAATCAGAATAAAGTTGCAAACTCACCAAATTCACAACACATGGTTTAATATTAATCCAGGACATCTATAAATTTCAAGCATATAATCGACATTAAACAAATTAGGATGGTTAGGAAATAGGAATTAAGTTAAATAATTTAATTTTAATTACAGTTTCAACCCTATTTTTTAAAAAATCTGAAAGTTCCCGTATCTAGTCCGTGTCGGATACGGTCACCTGCGTATCTTGACCATATCCAAAACGTAGCCGAAATAAAAAATTAATTTTTGTCCCTAGATACACCACGTGGCGTATCTGATACATATTGGTGTTGTATCCGCGCGTATCCATATCCCAAAAATATCCGATACTTGACCTTGACTAAACCCATAATAAATGGTGGAACCAAGTAGGGATGGTTCCATATAAGCTTTTATAAGGGGTAGTTTAAAAGAATTACACATCAAATTTCATTTCTTACTTGATTGGACACCTACTCGTTGAGAATTTAAAGAGTCTATTAATTAATGAATTATCCATGAATCATGCTAAAAGATTGGGGGGACATAATATTTTTACCCAATTCAATGTCTACAAAAGAGTTGGTAGTAATTTATCGCATGTGGATATTTTACTTCATTTGTTTGTAAATAGATGGTTTACACACGTGTGGTTTGAAAATAGACAGTTTACTATATGTGGTTTGTAAAACATAGTACAATACCCCCTTATATAGAGGGAGTGTTTTGCACATATTCACAAACCTCATGTGGTAAACTATCTATTTTTAAAATAGTAAACTGATTATTTTGAAAATCATGGTGTTCGTTGCCAAAAACATTCAACGAAAAGTATAAATTGATTTATTTTCTCCATAGAAGCCGATACATGTGTAATTAGGCAAACTGACAAAGAGTAAGATGTAGGTTGGGAGAAGACAAATAGAATGGATGAAAAAGAACAAGTGCACAAGCAAGTCAGCCCAATTCGTTGATGTTTGATCCAAGTGCAAACATGATTTAAGGAATCCACATTCTTTCCATAATTCATGCAATTTCAAACTTTATACTATTAATTAATTAATTAATTAATCGATTACTTTAGGGTTTGGTAGGTGACATTTGAACAACTGAAAATTCAAAAATCAAGTGATTTGCCCTGAGACGACAATCTAAATTCTCAGAGATCACATTTATCATGGTCCCTTTGATGAACAAGATCTTTGATTGTATCTATATTACACATCTGATATATGTTTTATATACTGCACTTTATGACAACAGCAACACAAGCTTTATCATGAGCCTAAAGATATATATAAAAGTCACAAATTGTATGGCACACAAACTAAACATCGTGGATTTGGTATGTAAATAAGGAAACTTATTGGGTGCACCCGCTGCACCTACCAACACACAATATAATATATGCATATGTGTGTGTGTTGGTCTTTATAGGATTAAGCGATTGCCGCTTAACCAAAAGTTATAGCTGATGGTAACATTGTAACTCAAATCTTTTAAACCGCACAATAACACAAGCATCATGTTTCTATCGATCACACATCAAGGGCAATCGTTGTACTCCAATAATCCCCCTCCCAATAATTGCACTCCTTGCAATTCATGGGAATCAAACACGTGACATTGCCTCCGATACCAATTGTAGGATCAAGTGTTTGTCGCTTTACCAAAAGATATAGCTGGTGGTAATGGTGCAACTCAAATATTTTAAACCGTACAACAGTACTAACAACACGTTTCGAACGATCGCACAATAAGGACAATTATTGTACCCCAACAGTCTCTGGTTCACTTCTATTGAAGTAAGACCAAACAATCAAAGTGATATGACAAAAATGTGTGTATATATCATTAGGTATTCATAACAATTGGTATATTATAAAAATTAAAATCAAAACTAAATGTGGGTTATTAATTTGAGGATTACTGAAGTAATTTTAAGAGATTAAAATTGATTGTAAAAATTAATAAAAACAAGCAATCGTTTTCATATATGTTTGTGTGAAAGCCAAAAAAAACTTTTGGGTGGCGACTTGCCAATTGAAGTAGTAATTTGAGTTGCCTTTTTGCCTTGGGATGATAATATTGTAAAATGTCGAAAACACAACATTTAGATTGGGTCCAGACAGAACTGTTGGAAAATGTGCAGTTTGTATGAACAAGACAAGGCATCTCATGTGAAAGCTTTCATTCATCATACGTCTTGTCCATCGCGGCAGTCAAAATTTGTCTCTAACTAGGTCCAACAGTGTCAACGGAAATTGGCTGTATGTTCACGATTTGATCCACACTTATATATCAAAAAAATAAATATTAAAATATAATATTTTTTAAATAAAAGATTATATAAACTAACTTATCAATCATTTTAAATCAATTCATTTTAAATTGGTTTATAAGTGAGGCCCAAACCAGATTCATACAAGTATTTTTCTATGTCACTATCTAACAGTAGCAGCATCAAAATAACCATCATTTTCTTATAATTAGTTACCTCATTTTTTATTATTTTTTAATTTTAAAATATAAATTGGTTGATCAACTAGTAAAAGTTATCTTTTATAAAATAAAGATGTTGCAACTAATCTTTTTGGACCTATTTAGTTAGTTTCACTCCATTGAAATGATCCTACTTTTAGACCATAATAAGAGTTGAAAATTGATAACTCAAATGACTTTTATTTTTTTTATTAGAAGGTTTGAGCCAATATCTCATCATATTTTTATGGACACATCACAAATAAAAATATATAACATATAAAAAGTTTGAACAAAGATGAGGACAACCATACTCTCTAACTCTAATTTTTTCAAAATAAAAAATTTATTCGTAATTAATTTATAATATAACATAATATGGAGCTCCCCAACCTTATCAGGATGGATAAAAGCTCATGTTTATTTTGGGCATACTCGAGTTCGAATCACATTTGGCGTAACAAAAAAAATTAATATGTATATGTATAAATGAAGAATGTAACAAAATTCCAATAAATTATTATACTACTAGAGTAGATGCATGGCGAGTGTTGGCTTGGCTCCAATCCCCGTAAACTTCTTCCCACATTATAAAACCTGGACAGCTCAAATGATCGGTCTATCAAAATCTCTTATACTTCTGATATATATATATATATTTTTTCCAGATAATATTTTCTTCTCTGTCATAAATAAATTAAATAATAATGGTGGCTAAATCTTATTTCTTGATTTTGTTTTTTATTTTATTCACGCATGCATGCAAATGCAATGCTCGGCCCATTTCGAATATTCATCATGAGGTAAGTTATCTCTTGATTTTCTAAGAATGAGTGTGTTGTTTTTTAATGATGAATATGAATTTCAAACCCTTATTTTATTTGGAGATGCTTAGTTTATATGAATTGAATTTTGAGGAAATTAAGGAATTGAATTTTAGATAAAATGGGATTTTTTTTTAAAAAAAAAAAAGAAAATTAGGGGTTTGCATCCCTCGTGGAATTTTCTGATTTATCAAGTATGAGACTGAGGTTGGATTAAATGAGTACGAGTGGGTGAGCTGTTCCATTTATTTGAAAAATATCGATTTTGTGTATTTTTAATTTTTTAAATATAACTTAATAGTTGTTTCTATTTTCCAAAATCATTTTTTTATATCTAATCAACTCTAATATTTTAATACGGTATCAAATGTATTCTGCTTTTCAAAAAAAAAGAAATATCTGATTGTAACATTACGACTTTAATCAGTAAACTCATACAATTAGTCTAAATATTGTATTTTGATTGTTTTTCAACATAATCAGGTTATTGCTGTCAAATATTTTTTTATTAGTATATTAAATGCTAACTCGAAATATATTATTTAAAATTCTAGAATAATGTTATCTATCTATTTCTAATATAATTTAAAAGCGTGAATAAAAAACTTGTTTTCAAATATTTTATTTTCTCAAAATATTTTCCCAAAATAGCCCTCAAATCCCAACCCCCAAATAAAATTGTTAAGAATAATGAACTTCCAACTCAAAAACAATAATCAATTGGTACCAATAATCAATTGGTGGAGTAGCTCATATATATCTTATAAAGAGTTAGTATAACTTTTAAACTTTCAATGTGGGACAATACTCAACAACCCAATCTTGTATAAATTTTCATGCATCTATTTTTTCAAGGTCTTGGATATATTATATGCCTTCTTTTAATTTATTAACAATTTAAATTACTCATCCATATCAAGGTAACAAGATTTATAGGTTTACTATCAAGAAATTACATATAAAGCCCTTACATTTTGCAGTAATTTTGGCATCCCGGCATACGTAAATGAATGTATTATATATATATATATATATATATATATATATATATATATATATATATATATATATATATATATATATATAATCTGCATCATTTCATATTTTTGCTCACAATTATACTTTGATATATACGTATATATTTTCTTGATGAGTTTGACTTGTATTTTTCGATGTAAAGGAGTCCTTTGGATTTTAGGTCTTAATTTGTTACTTAATTGATCGTAGATTCAAGAAAAGATTGAACTTAGCGGCAACAGCTCAAATTTGAAGGAAGAAGATATCCTTAACAAGAAAAATAAAGGCACAAGAGACAATTCAGGTATAAGTATAACTTGAGGGGATTATTGGTTGCTATTTCATAGGCACTACTATCCTTTAGCAACCATTGGATGTGAATATTATCATTTAATGATTTGACATATCATTGATGCCTTAAAAATAACATCAAAACAACCAAACTTTACTTAAGATTGTCAATTAAACTGTGTTGCCAAGAAATAATCAAGAAATCTTTGAAATACTGTTGGCAGTAAATATATATATATATATATATATATATATATATATATATATATATATATATATATATATATATATATATATTTATTGACATTATCTTATTTCAGGGAAAACGGAATAGATTACCTTTTGATCTTTAATTTTGCTGAAATGCAGGAAGTAATGAAGATTGCAAGTCTTTGCTTCATAACCCCATTATGAATTCAACAAAATTAGAGGTAATCAATAAGACCGATTTTTATCCGAGTGACTTAAATACTGAATTTTGAGGGATAAATTTTGTTTTTTTTTAAATATAAAATTTCGCGATTTTGCATTTGACATAACACATGTCACGAGAAATGAATGTATAAGTTTGATTAATATCCTTCGTATAGATCAAACCCTTGATTTGAAATATTCTAAATCAAAGGTTGATGCACCTCAGGACACTGGACACTGGTCCCTTTGGGTAGCGTCAAAAAATCAGATGAATGCATACAATTGGTTTGAAGAAAAGAAATAATAATTTTGTTTATATATAATTGAAATTTTGACAGTATTTAACTTCTACGTAGGATGGAAGGTTGCCACAACTCAACGCAACAGGAAAATCATTGACTTTATCAATTTCCAGCGACCAAAATTTGATAGTGACGGACTATGAGCCACCGCATCGAAAATCTCCAATTCACAACTAATACATTTATATATATATATAAAAAAAACCATTCTTAAAGATATTATATATATATATACTTTTTTTTGTGAGAGGGGAGCGGCTAAATATTTTTCCGCATACTGCGGGACTCGAACTCCAATCTCTCCAAAATAGATGTGAGCTCTTACCAACTGGGTTAGGTCCATGAGCTCACATAAGAATGATATTTACCTCTCATTTTTCTTCTTCCTTTTTGTTCCTATTTGTCATACTGGCGATATCCATGCTTGGATTATATTCCGTAATATATTAGTCTATTTTGCAAAGAATGACTTGATATGTTGTATGAGATGATCAGAACAATTCAGCTATTATTTTCGATTTAAGTGGTGATTTGTACATTACTGTTTTAGGGTTTAATTTACATTCAATGCTTCTTAAATTAAGAATAACTGTTTGTGTAACCCCAAATCTTTAGTAAATTAAACATATATCTATATAATTTATCAATAGATTTAATCAACAATTTAGCTGTAATAAATATCATAGAAGAAAATTTAAATCTAAGTAAAAAACTTGTCTTATGTCGTGGATGAGAGGTATAATTTAACTTGATATATAGAATTATTTTCAATGGCTCCTCCATTTTTCGAATCAGTAGATTTTTTCCCTTGTTAAAAAGGGACACTTCAAAAAGTATTGAAACCAAGGTTATAAATAAATTGTATGCACTCTTTAAAAAGCCAAAGAGCAATAAACATTTTGGAACGAACTCACATTGGATATTGAAGTAGAGCAAATTCAATGTGTGCATAGATTCATGACACAACCGAATGCTTAATGAGCACGATCTTGACGGTTCAACAATTCATACTTGTGTCACAGTCATAGGATGTAATGATCTGGGCAGTACAAACCCTGCTCTCTTCTCCTCAAACGAGTATTCAATCTCCTCTTCAGTCGACTTGTCTATAGGAGCTGGTGTTAAACCCGTCTGCATTGGAATGGACACTGCGGAGGGCGTGGAAGGTACGGGGATGGGCATTGCTTGGGGAGTTCTATTCTCTTCCTGGGTTGTGGGAAGAATCTTGGAAGGAGTACCAAATTGTGCATGGTTGCTTGTAAGAAGAGTCTTGTGCAGCATTTCATTGTGTTTTTTGTGTAGATCTTCCAACATATTTGTTGCGTTGGAGTTTGATGAATCCGTTGAAGAAATAGGAGAGAATGGCTTTCGTGTTATGGGTGACTCAAGTTCACAAACATTTGATATGTTGAAAGGATGAAGCTTCAAGGGAAGGCCAGCTATGTCCAAACCACTCCTGCCTGATATCAAAAAATAAACAAAGATTACATGCTGTGTCTTTTGTTTTTGATATAATACATTTTACCTTACACGAATACGTGCCATGTTTTGGAAACCTTATTCTTCAACAACTTTTTGCCAAGTTTCAAAAACCTTATTCCCCATATCTTGACAGTTAAAGACGATGACCATGGAGTGACTGAAAGAAGCTACTAATAAAACCAGAAAACAGAGGAAAAGATTTACCAGAAGAGAGATCTGTAAATCCATCATCTCTAATACGGTCCAGGTGTTCATTCTTTTTGGCAGTGCGTGCATTAGGAGTAGCTTTCGCAGGGGGCATATCAGGTTTATGAGTCTGTAGCATAGGCCCACCAAGAGAAAGTCTTCTATTGCTTGGACCGCCGTATGACAATCTAGATCCTTTTTTCGTACTTTGGTTCTTCATTGGGCTCGGTTTTGAACCGTATAGAGCCTCCTGCTCTGTAAGCAACTGCCCTTGAAGTTTCTTCTGGTCCTGATGTGAAAATTACAGACACAAATACAGTGTGAGAGATTTAGTACTGGAGATGAAAAGAGAAGGTGAACAGGTAATAAAAAGCCCTCCTTTTTTTTTCTTGAGAAGTCGAGAATTACTCTTGATGTTTAGCTATAAATCAATATTTAAAGCTACATATATACCCTCTGTCTCTTCTGCTCTAATTCTTTTTCTTGCCGTAGAACCATATACCCTTCCAGCATAGAAAGAAGACGAACCTAGACAGCAAATGACACCAAAGGTAAATTTTGCTTACGGAAATTAAAGAGATGGATGGATAAAGTACGCGTGATAAAAGGGAAACACTCACACCATCGTAAGTAAAATCCAATCCTTTCTCATTTTCCCAGGCTACGGTCTTTGAGGCCAATGTATCCACCATTGCTATTCCAACAAAATAAGATGGTATTTAAACACAAAACATTTGCCACATTTTCACTGTACGGGCTGGTGATTAGAACAGAAGGCTCTTCTACTACTGGCAAGGTGCAAAAATACCTGGAAGTTTACTGACCAACACACGAGCTTTTTCAGCGCGTCTCAGAGTTAGATGAGCACCTCTCCCGGCATTATAGCGGTTTTCATCCTATGAAGAAAAAAAATTAAAAGTTGTTTGAGCAGTTGTATGGTCATAAATCATTTTGTAATCAACAGCAAGTAGTAGAAACAAACCCTGTTATACTCCTCAAGCCAGCTCTCCTCCTCACATGCAGCAATCCACTTCTCAACCTTTTCAAGGATATCTTTCCTGCTGAGAGCTTCCTCTTTGGCCCTAGATATTTGAAGCTCAATTTGTTCGAGTACACAAGCGGCATCAACTGCTCCTTCATTGATCAAAGAACTAGAAAATGAGGATGAAAACGTTTTTCTGAAGGGAAGATTTACCAATTGTGTTTTACATAAAAGCAAATACCAGACTCAATAACAGTATCCATTGCACCATCTGTTGGAATAAGATGTGTCTTTCTACAAATATCCTCTAGCTCTGCTTTCTTTTTCAAAACAAGCTCCTCCAATTTTCTTGTTTTCAACTCTGCCAACCGAGAAACTTCTGCCTTAATCTGCCCCAAACACGATCGAGTTACTTTCAGACGCAATGCTTTTCAACCCTCAATCGAAAAATAAAGTGAACAATAAAAGTAATACTAATTTATCCAATCATCGACCCCAAATAAACGACATTGACTCACATGATCTATGAAATCCACAGAAAGCATCTCAGGCTCTGTTATCTCCTCTTCTGAAGCAGCAATATTACAAGTAACTTTCTGAAATATCTGTTGCTCTTCAACGGGTGTGTCCATCAAGTTCCATAGCTCCAGTAATGAAGTCGCGAGATCTTGTAACTATTATTTGTAAGCAGTCAACTAATTGGTCAAATTTTATAGATTATAACTTAAGAGTGACAAAGCTAATATAAAATCACACACCTGCTGAAGCCTCTGTATTTTGAGTTCTTGCAGTCTCTGTATAGCAGTTTCCAACTGCTGCATGGTATGATTGCTAATACTTTTTGAGTCTTCCGATTCTCCTAAAGTTGGGTGAATCTCACTTACAGTTTGTTTAAAATCTAAACCCAGTACTGAGCACAAGGTATATAGAAGGTTCAAGTGGTCCAGAATCTGATTCACACGAGCACTCTGAAACCAAAGAACAAACATAGAAATATAAAACATACAAAAACATATCAGGGGAGAACAAGAAAACTGTCAAATTGATGAAGGTATTTAGAAAGGACAACCTTTTCTTCTTGAAGTGCTTGAAGCTCTTTGTGAACTTCTTCGAGCTTTCTAGAAGACAAATCTGTTTCTTCTACATCTGTATTATTCAAAGGATACCCTCCTGACGCACTGATCTCGTTCTTTATCATATGTAGCTCCTCTAAGGCCCTAATAAATTGATTCTTTCTGTCACATTTCCTTTTCTGCATCTCCTCTACCTGTGGAAGGATGGCTCTGAGTTCAGCTTTCAGGCTTCCAGGGCTTTGATCAGCCTGCACAGAACACCGCCGATAATGGAAAGATAAACTTGAGAGCTAATTTTCGGGAGACGAGTTTTTCAAGTCAGAAATCTCGTAGTAAAGGTTAACATGAGTTCGTGCTTATATAGGGCTCCGCACGTAAAAAATTATATACGGCTGTAAGAGTGATCAACAGTTGAAACTGAATACTTTAACACACGCATCCAATTTATTTTGTTCGTACATTCAAAATGAAAGGAAAATAAAATGCACTATTTCAATGTCATTAAAAATAATGACACTAATGAATCGGTGCATTTAAGTCCTCAAGACTGACCTGCCTAATATGCACTGGCCTCTCTCCCATTGCAGAGCAGATTGCAGCAAGCTCAGCTTCAGCATGAGCAATTGCCTGCCTCAGCTGAGCTCTACCCTTGTTTGCCTGATCTACTTTTCTTCGGTACACCTCCATACATCCTTGTTCAAGTTGAAGCAACATTCTGTCCTTTTCTGCATCAGATTCGCCGACCTCGTCCCATATTATCTGAACAGTTGCCGACAACACATTGGATAATAACACTCAATCACAGGCAATTTAGTATTTTTAAGTTGATGATAGAAAAGCAGGAGGGGTGGGACCATAATAAAGTGAGAAATTAACGGCAAGAAAACCTGCAATTCTTTTAGTAGAGTTCCACATGACGATTCCATTTGCGAAATGAGATTACTTTGACCAATCGACATTTTGAAGTAGTTATACCTGCCCACAGAAGCCATATTGAAAGATCATGAGATCAAAAGATATTACGCTATATCACTATCGATTATGTAACAGTGTTTTGGGGTTTGGAGGATTTTTCTATGCATTTGAATTGCATAATCTTTAATCCATCACTCTGATACAGGCACTCGATATCTATCAAAAGAAGATAAAATAATTGAAAGAGATTGAAGCGCAGCTGTGGCTATCAAGTTGAGAGAGTCATGGCCTCTTGATAGTGATGGACATCAAAGCTAATTGACGCATTGAATAGGTATTAGGATTGAGGATGAAACAAACTAAAAGTTGATTTCAGGCACACAAAAAAAAAAGTTTGAAGAATTTTAGATGTGATTTGCAGTTAAGGTCATGCCACAGTGCATAGAAAACCAGAAAATTGGCAGAATATGGCGATTCATGGTGAACGAATTATTGTAAGTTGTAACATGATTTAACTAATAGAAAAAGTCACTTACCAGAAATTATTTGCCACAGTTCATCTCAACTTAGTGACAGTAAACCATTTGTGAAATTCGATCACTCAAAATACTAAAGCTCAAGTTTTTCCAGCCCAGAAAGGCATATATTCACTATAATCGTAAAAAACAGAAATTAAACATAGATTCAACAGCACACCTTAAATGTAAACTGAGGGTCCGATGAAAATTCTTGAATCGTCTCAAATTGGGAAAGTGTACCCGTGAATTTACGTTTTGAGGTGAAGCAAGAGGGAGAAAATTAGGGAGCAGGAGTTTCAAGAAATTGGACCGTTGGAGATGATAGAGAGATGAGGGTTTCTAAGTATGGTGAGGTGGGGAAGAAGAAATTTTCAAAATTTGTAAAGCCACAGTGTAAATTGATTTACAAGGAAAATTTCTAATAATTGTTGGGATGACTGACTTTAAAGTAGCTGTTACAAATGGTAAATGACAGTAAATAAAATTTTAAATTTATTTTAGGTTTAAAAATATAAACATTTCTTTGATGAATTTAACTTAAATTCAAATAATTTTAATTTCGATAATTTAAATTCAATTAAAATAGATGAGATTCAAACTCAAATGAATATGCACAATTTGACATCCATATAGTTGCCAATGATTCCTTGGCCTCGTGCCAATGGGAGGTCGTAAGACCCAAATTTTAGGGGAGGTCTTGGGTTCAATTCACATGCACAGTGAGCTTTGGTCTATTCTTTATAATATGTTGTTTTTTCTTGATGGATTGGTACTTAGGTATTTGATAGCTTCTATTGGTTATTGCAGTATTCGCTTGAACTTTCAATTTCATCCTCGTAATTGTCGTTGTTCAAAAAAAAAAAAAAATTCTATATAATTCCTATGCATCCAAACATATACAAATAAATTTAAACAAAATTTGATTTTTTTTAATTTTAAATTTTTTCAATCTAAATGCTCTTTATTAATTTTTGCTTCGAATTTGTTAATCATGGTTGACTTCATGTAAAGGATTTTTCTTGGTTTATGCAATCTCAGGTTTATTTTAATATTTTGAAAAAACATGTTAGATAAAGATGGTGGGATGAAATGTATGTTTTGAATTATTTTTATTTAAATTTAGAAAAAAATACGGTTGTTATGTGGAAAGTTTATTATAATTTTTTTGACCAGTTTTGAATAATAATAGATGGACACACCTCTAATTTATAATAGATATAGAAAAATTACAAATGCCTTTTATATGATTTGACATAAAAACATCTAAAGGGGAGAGTAGACGTTATTGTTTAAAATATAAGAGTGAAATTCGTTATTGTTCAAACTAGATGGGTTAGGTGATTCACCCTTAAATTAATTATAATGCCCTCATTCTCTACCTTTATCATACAATTTATCAATTCAATTTCAAAACTTAAAGAAACTGCTTTCTTTTTCTCTTTGCACGCCATGTTTCTCTCGAAGTATTTCTAACCATTCCTACCATATTATAATTGAAGGAGTAGCATGATTCAAGGCCTTACATTATTATTATAATCAAGCAATCAATTTATTCTGTTAATTGATTTTCAAATTTGGATTTTATATTGAGTTAAAAACGAGTGTTGTTGGGAGACAATAATTACTCATATTATGAGAGCGATCGAAATGTGACGCTTCTGTTGAACAATTGTTTATAAGATTTGAGTAACACATTTATCACTAACTATAACTTTTGCAAAACAATAGATTATTGATCTACGAGTATATGCCTATAGAAAAACTAAAATAAATTAAGTCAATCACAACTCACAAGATATAAAGTTATGTCTTGTGTAACTTGTCATGACTTTTAGGAGGTGCTCGACCACATAAGGTCAATGATTTCTATATTTTGCTACGTGTTATACGAGTATATGCCTGTGGAAAAAGAAAATATATATATTAAGTCAATCACAACTCACAAAATATATAGTTTATTTCTTGTCATGCCTCTCAATTTAGATAAATTCGAAGATTTTATAAAATGTAAAGATTTAATGCATTTTTATCTACTCGATCTTGAATGGAATTGCTCACATTCGAATCATCAAATAATTGTACCTTATACTAAAGTGCGGAAGGACGTGGACAATTAATCAATACGTGACAACAAAGAGTTCAATGCACCTTCCTTATCTATACATGTCCCCAACTCCAAGTCTAAATATTTGGGACAAGTTGTCTTGTAAAAGTGCACACACAACCAACCTTCACTTGTGGTGAAACATATATGGGCACATTGATTGTTTTAATGTTAGTAGTGGGTTTTTGGCGACGAACGTAGTTTTCTAAATAAGTAATTTACACTCCTCACTACATCTGTAATTTTTAAAATAGACAGTTTATCTCACAGTGATTTGAAATAGACATTATACTCACTGTGATTTGTGAATAAGT
This sequence comes from Haberlea rhodopensis, assembly GCA_907163345.1. Taxonomy (NCBI): domain Eukaryota; kingdom Viridiplantae; phylum Streptophyta; class Magnoliopsida; order Lamiales; family Gesneriaceae; genus Haberlea; species Haberlea rhodopensis. The sequence continues at coordinate 4,810,896 of CAJQUN010000002.1, forward strand.
GCAAAATAACTCATCCGTATTTGGCGTATGAGGGTAAAATGTTTTTTTTACAAATCACAAGAGGATAAAATATCTTTTAACGATCTCATGAGGATAAAATGTCACTGATTCTCGGTGGTAGATAAGAATCCCTCGATTAAAATCTCAGACATACGATTTCATCCCAAACATATTAAATCATCCTAGTTTTAGAATTCACCGCAAAATTCATGTCCTATCTTTGTTAGTATATTTTCCACTAAAAAAAAAAGTAATATTGTCTCATGCCAAAGCACATCCTTAATTTTGTAGTAGCATTTTCTTTCAAGAAAGTGCCTTTTGAAGTGGGATCCTAGTAATGAACACTTATAATACATGGGTTCCCATCAAGACAAAGACTATGAAGCAAAATGAGTGTGAGATAAGAAGATGCCCTCTATAAATTGATTATGATTTTTACATAAAATTGAACCTCACATTTCTTCAAATACCTTAAAAAGGTCAAACTATGATATCATTTTATTCCAATTCCACTCGCTAAGTGCTTCTTTCTTTTTCTTTTTTTTTCTTCCTTCCACTTGTTATTGGGCATATATGGATAGACACACAAGTAAAATGGGTCATTTTCATGTGGTTTGAAGTAGTGATTTCAAAACCGGATTAGACAGAACGAAACCCATTGAGCAGGAAATCGATGACATGTCATGTTCGATTAACCCTCTAAAACTGACTTGCTAAAATACCGATGAGAACCGGGTTGAACCGGATAAAAATTGATTGAGCAGTGCGAACCATGAAAAACTACTAAAAAAAATGGTCTTTTTATATAATTTTAGTTTAATATCCTGATTTTTCAATGTCTTGATAAACCACTCTACACTCTCGTGCAAAGTATGTCTACTTATGATGTGAATCATGTTACTTTAGTCATTGTCCATTATTAGATCATATATTTGTGGTTATTTGGTTGTCTGCGTTTATTCCAGTAGTTTTCGGTGGTTTTTGTTATACTTTGATGCTAATCTAATATAAACTATTAAAAAAAAAAATCCCCTCTTGAATACTCGACTAAATTTTCGATCATTCTCATAGATTTTTTTTATATTATGAAAAGATATAATCAATTTATCTTGACAACTGTGGGATTAATTCATATTCCATAGTAAGGTCATAATCAAATTACATCATATGATTTATCTTATTGTATCTTGTTTTTATTTCTTATTAATGGAAACATAGTCAACGACCTTTAGTAGCACAGATCACATGTAAAATGACCTTAAAAAAAAAAGAGGTGACTACAATTTCAATGCGTTTGGCAAGATTGATGTTTATGTACTAATATTGTCGCATAACATGGTTGGTATATGTCATTATTTTAGTGGTTTTCGTTTGGAAGATTGCACTTTCTTTGATGTTGACCAACAAATTAAAATGAGAGAACGTGGCCAATTTCAATGCATATGTTTTCTTATTTTCATTTTTTTGGGGCGTCCCTTATGTCCATCCATGAATATAGATAATCACCCCAAGTGAAATAGTTTTAAACTTGCCGAAGGCCGTTGGCCCGATTGGCACCACTCGTCTATACAAGCCACCAAAAAAGGAGTTTACGGAGCGATAACTAACTAGAGTAGAAATAGCGAAAGGCTAAGACCATAGCGAAAGGGACAAGAATGCGACAATAGCAGATAGACTAAGAAGAGCGGATAATGAAGAACCATAAGACTGAATTATCTGTAAGACTGAATTATCTGAGATGTCTGTGCCCATAAGAAATCCCGGAGCCACCTTATCTTCTTGCTTTCTCAATTCGACCACATCAAGTAGAGACTAACCATCCATTATTAGAGATCTTGATTTTGAGACTTCACTCCCCGTGTAGGATTGTAATGTATTAATTTTTTTTTTTTTACTTTATAGATAATTAGTTGGGAGTAAATTATTCTTTTCTTAGCATTTAACAAGGGGTCGGTGAGGGGAATTCTATACGTCAATAAAGTAGATTGAAACAAATTGTAATTTGTAATATTTATATATCATTAACATGCATATAGTAAAACCAAGGGTTTAGTTAATGTTGAACATGCATTCCACGGTAGTCAAGCTCACATATCATTTTACGACAATCCTGAATAGTCATTTATATTGACTAAGAATGTTATGTCTAAAAAAATCGGTATAAAGAGCTGGTAGGGTCTCAACCTCTCCCAATTATGGGAGCTTCTTGTGCCAATTGAGCTAGAAGCTTCGGTCTATGTCTATCAAATTTGTGGTTCCTAAAATTACACTTGATGCTTTGTTTGTTTTTTCATATGAGGTAAAACAACCATTTCATCTAATTAATCACAGCACATATATACTGTGTTACTTTAGTATTTTTAAAATATTAAGTATAAACAAATACAATGCATGCATAGCATACCTTTAAAAATAATCAAATTAACTTATCTAGATAACTTATTCAACTAACTTTAAATAATATCTATTTATAGATATATATAAAAAAAAAAATTACACGAGACTATGCCTATAGAAAATGCTTGTATAGAATCAGTTTGAGTCATTTATGGACTAACTTAATATAAATAATCTAAAATGGTTGATATATATATATTTTTATTTAAATACATATGTTTAATATTAGATGGTTGTATAAATGATGTCCAAAATAGATGCATATACATATTTTCCGGGGCACACGTATTTTTTTTGACAAAGAAGATAATATTACTAAATTCGTGTCAAATTGACATTTTTTTTAACAAAGAAGATAATATCTCGAGGGAAGATGACAATATTGCGGTCACATTTAGATACATCCAATCTTATAAATACCAACAAATATATAAATATATATATATATATATTTATGTATCTTGATTTTGTACTACTTGGCCAATTGGTTATAAAATATAAATAATGTTAATTTATGAAGTTTTTAAATTGCAGACATCCCATGATGCTTTGCACTGCATGCACCTCACCAAACTCCTCCATTATCTTATCTTTCCACTGCACCTTCCAATTTCATATCCATATTTAACTCTTCTTCTTCTTCAAAATCCATCGTCCCAATTGAAGAACTACTGTAAATTTCGAATCTTGTTGTCCTTTATTTTGTTTGTTCATATAGCTTAAAGTTAGGGTCATGGCTCTTGAAACATGGTTGATCAAGCTGAAGAAGACAATTTCCTTTAACCTTGATTCAGTACGCGTCGTCCCACCTGTGGTAAACAAGCTCGTGATAAAGAAATCTAGTGTTGGGGTTTTGGCCTTTGAGATTGCGGGTCTCATGTCAAAGATCCTCCATTTATGGGAGTCTCTGTCGGATGAAAATATAGGTAGATTCCGTAGCGAATCGATATGCCTTGAAGGCGTTCGTAAAATTGTGTCCAACGACGATACGTTCCTATTAGGCCTTTTGTGCGCGGAGATGGTAGAAAACTTGAGGATTGTCGCGAAATCTGTCTCGAGTATTAGCAAGAAGTGCCAGGACTCGAGCCTCAGATGCTTTGATCGCTTATTCGATGAGTTTGCGAACTCGGGCCATGATCCTTGTAGCTGGCTTATGGGATCGAAAGAATTGTCATCCAAGATCAAGGAAATGGATCGTTTTGTTACAATTACTGCCACTTTGCATCGAGAGATGGATGAGCTTGTGGTTCTTGAGAATGGGTTGAAGAAATCATTGCACAGTAAATATCATGATTCGGGAATCAAAGAGCAAAAAATCATTGATTTGCAGCAGAAGATTATGTGGCAGAGGCAGGAAGTTAAGTACCTAAAGGAAAAATCTTTATGGTGCAGAAGATTCGACACTGTCACTAAATTGCTCGGAAGATCGATTTTCACTGTTCTTGCAAGAATCAAGCTTGTTTTTGGAGTTGGCCATGGCCATGGATGCAGTCCGTCTTCGTTACCTCGTAGTCTTTCTGCCTCAGCAGTAGTATATCCTTTCGAAAATTCCAATTCATGCTCGCATGAATCAGGTCCTTTGACAAAGAACCCACGAAATATCCACCAAGTTCACGGATTTTTTTGGTCCAATTCCAAGATTTTGAAACCACCATCGACCACGTTAGGGGCAGCTGCACTGGCTCTGCACTATTCAAACTTGATCATAGTGATGGAAAAGATGATCAAGTCGCCTCAACTAGTAGGTGCTGATGCTCGAGATGATCTCTATTCGATGCTGCCTAATAGTATTCGATTTTCGTTAAGGGGTAGATTAAAAGGGGTGGGATTTTCGGCTAGTGATCCGGTTCTTGCTGCCGAGTGGCGAGAAGCATTGCAGAAGGTGTTGAAATGGCTATCACCATTGGCACACAACATGATCAAATGGCAGAGTGAAAGGAGCTTTGAGCAGCAGAATTTAGTCCTGAAAACTAATGTTCTTTTGCTGCAAACTCTGTATTTTGCGAATCGAGAAAAGACAGAAGCTGCCATAACTGAGCTGTTGGTTGGTCTGAATTACATTTGGAGGTTTGAAAGGGAGATGAATCCTAAATCCCTGTTTCAGAATTGTAATGGATTCTTGAATTCACAAGGTTCTTGTTAACTTTTGAAGTCATTTTATATTGCCTTAAAAATTCGGCATCCGATCCTATTACTTCCACGGATTTTGTATTTAAATCTAATTCCAGATCTGTGAGGATGGTCTTGATTATAATCCTTGATCTGTATATTGTGCTATAGTTTTTGTACATTCCATGGGTGAAACCATGTTTCCATGTGAAAATATTCTGATGGGCACTGTTTTTGCTAGATTTGTAATTTAAAGACGCCAAGTTATTCACATTATCTAATTTTTTGATCCATCACGAATGTTTATTTTGTAGGTGTGTCATGATTGGTAATGGGCAGTAGGTTGCTTAAATTATCATACAGATGAGGTTTCTGTTAAATTAATATTATAATAAATTCTGTGCCCAGAAAAACACATTGTAATCTATTTTATATTTTATCATCCTTTTAGAATTTTATGGTGGCCAGCCTGAAAACGTAAGTGCTTTGAAAAAATTGGGACAGAAGTTTGAGTTTTGGCTTTCTCTGCTGCACTGTGATGGCCGCCACCACCATGCATGTGCAGTTGTGCACTTATCAAAGAAGTGGGCCACAGAGAAAGAAACCGAGGTGAGGGGAAGATTATCCACCCTTTTTCAAGTTAAAAAAAATTGATAATTTGGTGTATTTTTGTTGCTTTTATTCTGAAAATTTATTTAATTGTATCAAAATTTATTATTGGCATCATCAAATATATATTTTTTCTAACTTGTTTTCCTTTTTCTTTTTATTTGAAACACTGTGAGATAGATTCTATACTTTTTCTATTGATTTTTTCGGTGTACCCGGTGTTCAGAAACAATGAAACACCAACTACATACACATGCACGTATATGTGTGATGTCTGTTGGTGTTTATGCCCACCCGATGAACCGTCTATTAACAGTCACAATACATATGTCGAGACTAGTTTGGTTTACTATTTGTTTGTACAACTTAAAATTCCCACAAACGAGAACTAAGCCCGGCAAGAGGTGAAATACCCCCAATGTTTCGAAAACTAAAAATTCCTTCATAGTAATTAATGATAATTTTATAACACGACAACGATATTCTCTACCATAAGCAAATTTATATATATATAAAATGGAATAAATTTGAAATTTGATTGCACGTGTAATATACTTGTGATAAAACTTATAAAACTGAAGGGAAGATCGAGGAATTGAGACATTTGAATTTGCCTCTTAAACAATATGTACACTATCGAAAATATTTGAAAAGAAAAATCAAACAAGGGATATGCATTTCATCTAAATCACAGATCAGGGAGCTGCTGGAGTCCTTTGAAGTTTTGATCTTGTGAAAGATAGATAGACGGGGAACTCTAAGGGTTACATTTCTATGTTACCCATGAGGTAGTGTCCTATGAGATAAATCTATGGCAGAGGTTTTTTGACCAAATATTTGGGATATGTGTTGTATCAATTTGGACTATAGATTTACCTTATGTCACATTATTCCATGGGATAGCGTAGAATAATTCCTGATATGGATTTTGTTTTTATCATGATTTGTCAGTGAAAGTATAGCCTAAGCTGCTTTGTTAGGCGTGCTAGCCAGGGTCCTACATAACTGAAACCTGAGCAGGAAAGTGTGCTGTTGCATGCCCAACAACAAATAGCCTTGCAAGTAATGGAATTTCATTATATGCCCATCGTTGAGCATCACTATTTGACATCATCATTTCTGAATTTCATTCATTTAAAAGGATTTGAAATCATATTAAATGGCAGGCCTAAGTTATTCATTTGTTATTGTTATTGTTGATATTGTAAGGATTTTTCTATTTTCAGAAAACTTCGATCCTAGATTAATCAAGTGATTCTTATCAATTTCGAATTTCTCGACACAGAGTAATGCTACAACCAATTACAGTAATACATCCAAGGTTGTGTGCCTAACAGAAGCGGTTAGTGCAGACGAGCTCAAGAAGCATGTTGATTATGAAGATATATCGATGTATCAACCGTGGAGCATCAAGATGAGTGTTAGTGTTGGTGTAAACTTGATTAATATAAACTAGATGTGCAATAACTCAGATTATCAGGGTGAAGTTGAAACCTACAAAAAAGCTATTTATGTGAAAGGTAAAAAAAATCCTTTTAGATTACATTTGAATGGAAGGCTTTCATTTCAATAATGAATTTGAAAATTTGGATTTGAAATAACTTCAACAATTAGGAATTTGAAATATCTTTATTATTGTTAAAAATACTTTAAAATTGAAGATAGTAGATCTGAAATCCATGGATTTCAAAATTAGCCAAACAATTTGAATAGATTTATTAAGGATTTGAAATCCAAATCCCCAAATCTTTCAATCTAAATGGAGTCTTAAAGATAAGGGATTGCATGGGAATACAGAACATGGTGGTGGAGAGTGCGTCAAAAGTAAAAGCTAGTCTTTGTATTCGAATATTTTGTATATTTTCTTAATTTTTTGTACTTACAATTGGAAATTGCACATAAATGCAAACATTTTAAAATATTTTTTAACTAAATCTGACACCAAATCTTCTTTACAACTAAATCCACATTCCATAAAATTTTATTCAAATAGTTCTAATTTTTGAAACCATGATCTAAGAAGTCTTTTTGTTTGTCTTAAATACCTCTAGCATACCTTCCATATTTCAAAATTTATGTAAAAAAATGCACTATAGCTCAAACGAATAAAGAGAGAAACTTCGATCATTTCAGAAAATGTTTCAAGTTCTTGAAAAGCCCGGAAAAACCTCAAACAGACTCCGAGAAAGTAAAAAATCAATTCAGACCAGCAGTTAAATAAATGCGTATTAGTCATCACTTCTTTTCAAAATACTCGGCACCCCAAAGTAACGTTGTTCTTCATGCTTGAACGATGAAATAGGAAAATATAGTGGTGTCAAACGGGCCGGCACGGAACTATGTGTGTCGCGCTGTGCCTGCACGGTTTGAAAATGGGACGTGCCGTTCCAGCCCATTTCCACAATAGGCAGCGCCCGACAAGGCCCCTACGTGCCGTGCCATGGTCGTGCCGGCACGGCCCATTTCAAATTTTTTTATTTAAATATTTTTTTGGCTTACCGATCGATCGGCACAATAGTGTCGATCAGTCGGTCAAGTAGCGATTGATCGGCACATAACTGCCGATCGATCGCTACACTAATTTTTTTTTTTTACAGATTCGTGCCGTCCCACGGGCCGACACCCTATGGGTCGGCACGGCCCATGCTACAGTGTGGTGCCTGGCACGACACGACACTATAGCAAAACGTGCAGTGCAGTGCCGCTCCGTGACGTGCCGTGCTCGTGTCGTGCCTCGTGCCGTCCGCTCCGTTTGACATCTGTAGGAAAATAGATCGAGTCAGGAAATGAAACGCGAGCTAAAATACAGTGTGTTTTGATAAGTACACTCTAGACTCAAGTGGTGCATTTGTTAAAATTGAGTGCAACAACCTTATTAAAATTAGATTGAACAAAAGGACAAATTGTTGTGTTTTGATAAGTATATCGCATGAGTCTAGCGGTGCATTTAGACACAAACGATACATGTAGGATAACTGCACCGTTAGATTCAAGCCGTGAACTTAACACGAGTGGCAGAATACTGATATAAGTCCACACACACATCCAAATTGATCCAATCAACTCAAAATAATTTTAAATACAATTTATCAAGGTTAAAATTTTCATGAACAGCATCAAATCATCCAAAAAAGCAACGAGTTGGCCATAATTTCTTCACCAAACACACTATTTATACGCATATATGCCCTCAAACACTTCTCAAAAGTTCAACCAGAAGCTATTCAACTTATTTCCATGGCATCTCTTTCATGCTCAGTTTATGCCGGGTTGACCAAGTTCGGCAGACCCGCTTCCGAAAGAGAGAAGACAAAGTGGTGGATTCAGTGGTTGTGGCTGAACTTGAGAAACCCGTCACTGCTTACTGCAGGTTTATTATATTTCCTCGTATTTTTTGTGGTTATATTTGATAATTGGTGGATTTGTTCAGGTGCTGGAGGTCAGGATCATTTCCTGCATGTGATGGTAGCCACTCCAAGCCCAACGAAGCTACTGGGGATAACGTTGGACCTTTGAAATACATTATTTCTTTTGTACATCCAAATCCAAGGATTTTGGTCATTTACAAAAGCAAGGGGACGATCGAAGAAAACATGACTCAAAGATTTGGAGTCTAAAGGGATCAACGAGGGATATTCTGACTGAAAGAAGCGATGTATGAGCGCAATATGACTTGATTTCTTTAATGGTTAATGTAGCATATCCAATCTATTGAGATTAAATGTTTAGTTGTTGTTGTATGCTGTTATATTAGACAGAATAGTCTCATCCATTCTTACTAATAAACTTAATGAAAACTCAAAAACCGAAGAATCAATCTCAATTTAGACTGAAATGATAATTAATAATCTTAATTAATAAAATTACTATTTTTTTCTCAAAATTGTTATAGAAGTCTTTGCTATTTTTAATTTAGTAAATTATTAAATTCTTCAAATTAATTTTTTTTTATATCTGATATCACATTTTCATTACAAATATAAATATAGTAATATTTGTTTTATTCAAAAATTTAATTCAATCCATTATTTTGCAATATTAGTCTTTTTCTATGAAGAATATGCCAGATTGGGCATGTTGACGTTATGTCAGCACCATATCATAGACACGTTAATGTCACGCTGAAAAAAGGCTAAAATTACTAAACGGTAAAGATGACAACTAAAACCAAAAAATTGATAACATATACGACAAAATACGTAAAACGACACATAGAGGATCAAAAATACAAAATTTTCTTTTTCGCTCCAAAACTACAAATTTTAAGATTATTATTAATAATTTTTGAAGATTATTATTATACTATATAAGCACAAAAACAACTATACAAGTTCATTTTTGATAGATTGCTTAATAACATCAAACATATGCAATTATTAAGTGAAAATGTTGCTTTCATAAATTAGATGGTCAAACAAATGAAAAATGGCCAAACAGCTTGGCTTTCAAAATTAGCTAAACCGTGTTTGTTTATATTTTCTGTCGTCAGGGGTCTCCCTGGACGATTTTAATTGCAGTATATAATATTAGGGGTGTAAACGAATCGAATCGAGCCGAATCTGTAGAAAATTTTAATATTCAAATTCAGCTCAAAATAGTTATATTCGAGCTCGAGTTCGATTCGAAGTTCGAATAGTTTTAAAAATTTGGCTCGAGTTCGGCTCGAATCAAAGTTCGAGTTCGTGTTCAGCTCGAAAAATTCGAACATGTTCGCGAACTATTCGAACTATTGCTAGAAAATAAATACCCAAAAGGTTTGAAATGTATGTATTTTATATATAATTAGATTATATTAATAAAATATTAAAGATCGTGAGCGGCTCGCGAACTATCGAACAAAGTAATTTAGGCTCGAGTTCGGTTCGAATTCGAGAATTTCGAATACAAATCAAAAGCTTTTCGAGCCGGCTCGAAAAGTTCGTGAACATGTTCGATTCGTCCAGACCCTATATAATATCAAACTTGGATCTTTAAACTTTATTTAATCAATGTCTGAATTAATGCGTTAATATTATCGCCTCCATTAAAGTAGTGTATGCCCGAGAAGGTACAAAATGATTGGCGCTAAATGAGCGAATCCAAACTGGTAAATCTCAAGAATATTCTTGCACGCTTGCTACACCACAGCAAGAACATCAGGGAAATAAGTCAAATTCATACCCAGATCGTAACATCCCCAAATTTATCCCCGATCGATCAATCTTTCCTCATCTCTCGCCTCCTCTTCTTCCTCTGCACCGTCTCCAATGCACCGCTCTCTCTCCACTATGCTAAGAAAATCTTCAATCTCGTCCCAAACCCGAGTCTTTTTATGTATAATGCCGTGATCAGGGCAAATTCGATGAAAATAAAGGACCCCTTATGGTGTGAGTCCTTGATTTTGTATAAAGGGGTGCTGAACAATGATTTATTACCTGATTGTATTACGTTCCCGTTTGTGTTGAAGGAATGTGCGAAAATGGTTGATGCAATATTGGGTAGAAGCGTTCATGCGCACGTGGTGAAGTTTGGGTGTGATTGTGATGTTTATGTGCAAAATTCTTTGATAGACCTGTACACTGAATGCTGGGTTTTAGAGGATGCAGAGAGGGTGTTTGATGAAATGTATAATAGGGATGTGGTTTCGTGGAACTTGATTATCATTGGGTTTCTGAGAGGCGGTGGACTTGACAAAGCGTTGGTTTATTTTAGAGAAATGAAGGAGAGGAAAAACATTATTACTTGGAATTCGATGATCACGGGTTTGGTTCAAGGAGGAAGAGCTAAGGAGGCATTGGAATTTTTTTACCAAATGCAGGTTTTGGACGATTATAAAGATTCGGTTTTGCCTGATAAAATAACAGTGGCAAGTTTGCTTTCGGCCTGTGCTTCTCTTGGTGCCATAGATCACGGGAGGTGGCTTCATCGTTATTTGGAAAGAAGTGGTATTGAATGCGATATGGTGATTGGAACAGCTTTGGTGGACATGTATGGCAAATGTGGATGTGTTGAAAGAGCCTTTGAAGTTTTCAAGGCGATGCCTAAGAGAGACGTTTTGGCATGGACGGCCATGATATCTACATTCGCACTTCATGGGTATGGGAAAGACGCTTTTGTCATTTTCGAAGAAATGGTAACCGCCGAGGTTCGACCTAATGCCGTAACATTTGTGGCGTTGTTAACTGCATGTGCTCACTCCGGGCTATTAGAGAAAGGTCGCCTATGTTTTGGTGTGATGAAGCACAATTATTGTATTGAGCCGGAGGTCCAACACTATGCTTGCATGGTTGGTATTCTTGGCCGATCCGGGCTGTTTTCTGAGGCAGAAGAGGTTATTAGAAGCATGCCAATGAAGCCAGATGTTTTTGTTTGGGGCGCACTTCTTGGAGGATGCCAACTTCATGGAAATGTGAAGTTGGGAGAACGAGTTGCTCGATACTTGATTGAGTTGGAACCCGAAAACCATGCCTTTTATGTGAATTTGTGTGATGTATATTCCAAAGCTGGTAGATCTGATGATTTGAAGAGAATAAGGAGTTTGATGGAAGAACAAGAGGTGCAGAAGTCGGTTCCTGGCTGCAGCATGATTGAAGTTGATGGCGTTGTCTACGAATTTTCTGTCAAAGGATCACCAGGGATACTAATGGAGGTCCTAAAGAGTTTATTGATGGTATTAAGCTATGAGATGAAGTTAGAAAGGGATTTAGCATAGGTTTGTGTTGGCATCAGACCGTAGGGGGAGAAGTTTTGGAGTCAAATTTACATTAGAGTTTGGAATTATTATGATCTGAGAAGGCGATTCGGAGTAAGAAATCAATTACTCCACATTGGGCTGCTTGATCTGTAACCAGGGACGGAACCCGAAAAATAAATTTGGTGGGGGGCGAAAAAAATTTCGATTACACCTCGCACTTGTTCCTCCGCACCTCAGCCTTTGCACTCGGCTTCAAAAACATTGTTTCGATCAACCAAAAAGTTAAACCAAAAAATGAAAACAAGAGTGTATAACATCATCCCATAAAGTAATCCCCTTGCTTGGCTTTGGAAACGGGTGAAAGGTAACACTGATTTGTGTTGGAATACATACATGCAAATTTAATTTCATGATGTTATCTAAAAAGTATATGAAAACGGGTGAATGATAACATTGATTTTTGTGAGCACTAGATTCAAGTAGCAAATAAATATTAACTTATACTCATTACTTATTAGCATATTATTGTTCTTATTATTATATAATAATAACGATGATTACTTTTTTAACAAATGCTAGCAACTTTTTTAAGAATTGTGGTAAAAAAAAAAAAAAAAACTAGCCATAAATTTCAACAAAAAACACTAATATGATCATTTTTATGAAAAATGTCAAAATTGTTGTGACTGTGCATCGAACTCGGGTCTCATGATCATATGCTGCACTACACTAACAACTTATACTACAATAAATGTTGTTAAGTATATATATATACACAATTTTTTGGGGGGTGCGGCCGCCCCTCGCATCCGTGGCTCCGCCACTATCGGTAACTCGAACGAGATTGTTATATTCTCAACCAAATCACATAAATCAACCATAATTTGATTTTTTTTTTGGAACAAGTACAAGTACAATGCCCTAGATCATCACGTTAAGAGCACAAGCTAATATTAAATTACAATCAACAACCACCAAAGCAATGAACACTAGCAAAATACAAATTACAATATATTACAAAGAATAGAAACAAAGCCCGCATATATGAAAATTGAACCCAAGACCTTCCCTAAAATTGGGGTATTAGAACCTCCCTTTGCCAATAGGTCAAACCATAAATCCATATATGGGTCCACATGCATTAAACTTTGAAACATACATAGATGCATAAATCGCGCCAATGTCAATTAACAATGACACCTGATTTAATAAGGAGATCGAGATTTATAGAGTTCGAGTAAGGATGGTAATGGATTAGGGTCTTACCCAAATCCTTATTTAACATGTCCCGTCGAGATGGGTTTGGACCCAATCTAACATGTTTTTGAAAAGGGTGTTTTCGTGGGCCTAAACCCGATCGAAAAACCCGGATCCTTATTAAACTGTCCCGTCGAGATAGGTCTGAACCCGATCTAAAGGGTTTTTGAAGATAGAGTTTTGAAGATTGGGGTTTTCAGGGGCCTAAACCCGATCGACGGTGATCGATCACTACATATCAGCGATCGGTCGCGTATCGCTAGTGCAATAACGATAGATCGTCGCTTCCAATTTATAGTTGACTCATTTTTCTGCCTTGTTCCCTCTTGCTTCGACTTCGACTTCGTTCTACCTTTTTAACATCATTTAATGAGTTTTTACCTTTTAAAACTCATTTTTACATGATTTCTGAAAACGATAAAAACAACATAAAACATATAATTCTGCAAGAAACCCAACAACAAATTACAGCCTAGAACATATTAGCGTAAAAACACACTTATCAATAGTCGAACAAGAATTTATTATCTTTGATAAAATAGAATGGTTTAGTTTATCTTAGAAAGTAAAATTCATGTTATCTTTTAAAATAATACATAAAATTTAAATTTATTCCATCTAAGGAATCTAAGAGTCGCTATTTCCGATACGATATGAATATATAAATACGATAATTTTTTAAAATTTAAAATACAATACGTGAGTACATGTGTATTTCATATAAATAAATATATACAGATGTCTTTATGCATGAATAGTGCAAAATATCATTAGCACATTTTATAATTAGAATCAATAAAATATTTGTACCATAATAAACTTAATTTGACTTGACTTTACAAATTAATTATATCGTGGTTCCCCTTTAAAAATATATTTTTTCAAATTTTATTTATAATGTTTTATTATGGATGTGATTCGGTTTTTTCCGGGTTCGGTAGATTTAAGTGTTTGCGAAAAATAAAAGAAAAACATCAAGATTTTTTACGTGGAAAATCCTCGAATTGAAGGAAAAACCACGGGACCTAGCTACGTTCAGTCAATCTACGCAGAGTGAATCGGTCCCCAAGCTGATACTTGGCATGTACCCCCCTCTTCCAGGTCCATCACAAGGAAAACGAAAACCTACTAATGAGTATCACGTCTGCCCAGTGAAGGAGAGCCATCTTCATGGGGCCTCAACAATCCTGGTGGCGATGTCCAAATCGTGACTGTATAAAATTGCACTATAAACGATGATATTATTACAGTATTTTTGTACAAGAGATAAACATAAAAAATAAAAGGAAGAATTTGGTTCTTTCTCCCCCAATCCCTAGCCGAGAGCCGAATGGAGAAATTCCCTTAATAAAGGACTAAAAATATCAATATAAAGAAATGTCACCTTCCTTCTCTCGGTAGCCGATCCCCCCTTTTAATACAAGATTTTAGTCCCTTAATTAAGCCATTAACTCCTCCACTAACTTTCCTCTAATAATGCCCACTAACGTCTCTTCCATCATGTGTCATTAACCCCACTAATCTTTCCCATTAATTACTCTTTTGTTTATGGCACATTCTATTCATGTATGTCAGGGAAATTCAGCTTTAATAGCCACTATAATCGGGTCTTTATGTTACTGTTTGACCACATGAGACCGAGCAGAATATCATCATCTTCGGGCATTTTCTTGTTCGACAATGTTTTACCCGATGTTGTCTAATTTCTCCACATCAATTATAATTATAAATTTCACCTTAAGATATTTATTAAGTTGCCCATGCGACCAGCTCGGGGGGGACCGATTTCTTACCATTTTTAGGAGAAGATACGAATATCCCACGGCGTTTGTCAAAGTAACGAATACACTTGATATGACCGACATAAATGCCACGGATTGATAATGTATCCCATAATATTGATTAATAATTTATTTATCGATCAAAAATCAAAATACTTTTAAAAGTAGATACGGGCAAAATATACCATTTAATCACTATAATGGGCAAAACTTAGGTCGGTACTATTGAAAGAAACATTTTTCGCCCAAATCCACCAAAAAAAGTTCTTTCAACTAAGTTCAAGTTTAGATACAATGACCAAACTAACCCTACTGCTGTCAAAAATGAGTTGAACGTCAACTTCTTCCTCGTCCTCAAACTCCATGGTATATGGATCTTGCCGTGATCCAATCACCTGCGGCGGCTTCAAAACCCTAATGACCACCTCATCCTAAGCTCGTGTTGTCCTATCCGTGGTTTGAAAAGTCACAGGCCACACATGTGTCGCTTTGTGTAAGTCAGTTATCTCCGCCGCCCATTTCCCCATGGCCGCTGCGTCGCTCTTCTGTAGATCTTCTTCTTGGCCCAACAAAGACTGCAACAAGGATGAATCATAGCTATATGAAGATGAATTCAATGAGAAGTTGATTGGTAGTTTTTCGCAAGTTGCAGCACATGATTCTTTAATGTAATCAGCGGTAGAATTTAATGGCTTATGATATCTAGAAAAATGGGTGCATATACATGAGTTTATCGGTGCATGTAATTTACATGCACCAATAGACTATGTTTTTGGTTAAAAGACAATACTTGAGTCTATCGGTGTATGTAATTTTAATGCACCGATAGACTCAAACGATTGTTTTTTTGTTTAAGATTGCTAATTCTTCAACTTTTAAGAACGCTTTGATGCCTATACGTGGATGAAAGGACAATAAGACAAGACATAAATAGTACGAAAAAACCTGCTCGTGAACCATTTGGGATAATGATGTGGTAGGGAAATTAGACAGCATCGGGTAAAATCATTGCCGAGAAAGAAAGTGCCCGAAGAGAGATAATGCCCGAAGAGGATAATACGCTGCTCGGTAACACGTGGTCAAACAGTGGCATAAGACCCGATCATAGTGGTAATCAACCCGCATTTCCTGGACACGATTGAGCATTTAATGGGGCAAATTATGGGGAGGTGGCCGAGAATGGGGCAAGTAATTAGTGGCTTAATTAGTGGCTAATTAGAAGGCTCTCCATTTTTTAAAGAAACTCTCGGCTCTTCACAGAGGAGAAGAAATGGATCCTTACATTTTTTATGTTCATTTCTTGTACAGAAAAGCATTGAAAATATGATTATTTATAGTGGAATTCAGACTGGACTATGTCCCGTGGTTTTTCCCTTCGTTTTGGGGGGTTTTCCACGTAAAAAATATGATGTCCTATTTATCTTTTTATATTTGCGTTTACTCTACCGAATAGCGAAAATATGGGATCACATCAGATAAGATTACGAATGTTACAGAGAACACACCGGAATGAAGTTTGTTAGGGAAGGGTGGACACGCAAATTTCAAACTCTGGCAGACAAAATATTTAAGAATTGGGGGAAAAAATCTATTTTACTGAAGAATCAATATTAAACAACTACATTTTTCATTAAAAATTAAAGATGTGGTGTCAAAAAAAGCGAGTAAAGAAATATGGGTGCTAGCCAATTATTTGGTTAGATAATTCGTAAACTTTTTTACTTTAGCGTGGTATGTTGTTGATGGTTGTAAAGACCGTGTTGTCATTCATATTTGTTTTTTCATGAGTTGATTTGCTCATATTCTCCAGTATTTTGTAGACTTGATGGCCAATTTTTTATTTTTTATTTTTGTAGCACTAATAAAAAAAGTTACATACTCCTTCTTTGTCTATACATAAATTATATGTAACGATAGACCATGTTTTGGCTAAAGATAATACTTGAGTCTATCGGTGCATGTAATTTACATGTAAAAATAGACCCAGACAGTGTATGTAAATTGCATGTATAACTAGGTAAGTTCTGGTTGTATATCTGGGAGGTAATACCTTCTCTCTCAAGATCAAAGTTGAAGAATTAGCAATTTTAAAAAAGAAAGCAGTTACATGATGTCTTAAATTTCTACTTTATAGTTTTCATTTTGGAAAGCACATCATGAGTTTCCTATGTTACATCAAAGAAATATCAATTGATATTTTATTTTATCTTTTTAGAATCAGTGTTGGATTTCTGATATTTTCCATTCGATTAGCAATCTGAAATTTGGTACAAAAAATATCTTTAAATAAAGAGACATTTTAACAAACAGATAATGTACACCAAAATTAAAATAAAAATTCAATGTTAATTGAAGCACGTCAATCCCATTAAAAAAATCATCCAATGGAGAAGAAATGAAACATAATTGAAGCAAATTTCAAACTTTTCTTCTTCTCATTTACAGAGCCACTTTCTAAAAATAAACAAATTCAATCATAACCAACACATTATGTCATCTAATTTTGATTTAGTATATACGAAGTTCCGTGTTAGTGTCCAGATCATTTCCTCTTCGAATCGGTGGAAGCCATGATGTTTGTTGGTCATGTCCACGATCGATGGTAATGGTAGCGTTAGGCTGTGAAAATGAATAACATAATCATTTGAGAAAATAAGATGAGTACTTATGGAATGAGGAAAAACTTATAAATAAGGGATAAAAAATTGAACTTTCGAATTGGAATGAGTATTTAGTTGAAAAGAAGATATTTTGAGTGAATTAGTAGATATATGTTTTGGAAGGTGATACCCAAATGCAATTTCCTCTATAACAAAACCATTAATAATAATTTTTATGACCATTAATAATAATTTTTGACCAACTAATCAATTTACTAATATAAAGTTACTGTTAATCATTAACTTAATTAACACAAGTTTTTTTTCCTGAAGTTTTTCTTTTACTGTGTTCATTTACAAACACCATGATTGATTGAAAAATAGGCTAAAATATTTTAGTAAGAAAGAACAACTCAACTTTACTATAAAAATCTTATCTTATTGTACAAAGTTGAAGAAAACTAAATAAGAAACTTATCTTCTTTCAAAAGACATATTCAAAATATTATGCACATCAATAATTAAAACGAGGATAAATTTAAAAAATACTCACATAGAATATGAGTTTTTGTAATACTAGTCCAAACTTTTAAAATAATAAAATATAGTCCTATGGGAATTATTTTTAATCAGAAAGTCACAAACTTTTGTTTTTAATCAATAATAATCTCAAATTTTAAATTTTATCAAAAGTGGTCTCAAAGCCCTCTATTCAATTATGTGACAACTTTGCCGAAAATTAATATTTGTTTAAATTTGTTAAAAAAAATTTTGTGGGGAGTATTAAAAACAATTATTGTGGGACTATTTGATTATTTTTAAAAGTTTGAGACTATTATTAGAAAGTAAGATCAAACGCTCGCCGCTTTACCAAAATGTATAGCTGATGGTAACTGTGCAACTCAAATCTTTTAAACCGTACATCAGCACAAACATAGCATTTCGATCGATCACATAGCAAATGCAACTGTTGTATCCCAACAATCCCCATCCTAATAATTGCACCCATTGCAACTCGTGGGAATCGAACAAATAACATTGACTCTGATATCAACTGTTGGATCAACCGATTGTCACTTCACCAGGATCAAACGATTGTCGATTTATCAAAAGCTATAGCTGATGGTTACGGTGCAACTAAAATCTTTTAAAACATACAGCAAGACAAGCACAATGTTTCGATCGATCACACAGCAAAGACAATTGTTGTACCCAACATTTATTATACCTTTTTTAAAAAAAATTATGTGAACATTGTTGTTCATCTACACTTTTTAAAAAGTTTATTTTATTTTGTGAACTCCTTAATAAATATTCAAGTAAATTTGTGATTAATTTTGAAAATAATCATACATCGGCGGGGGGCTATTTTGAAACTGACCTTAAAGCAAATTTTTTTTTTTTTTAAATGACCTCTCCAATTGTTATTCCTAACATTTGGGGAGATTATTTTCTCAAAAAAAAATTCATTTAAACTCATTTGCCCAAATTTCCTCGGCGGGGGAGCCTGACGACAATGCCTCGTGAGACTTGCCAGCTTCATCCTTGTCCAAAATCACAAGTAAAAGTATTCGGTGAAACATCATTTACCTTCGTGTGAAAACCAAAAAAAACATATAATATGAAATTAATCATCTTTTAAAATCTTGTATTTTTAAAAATTAGAATAAAATCACCCTACAAATGAGACAAACATATATAGGGTTGTGTAATCGATCAATTCGGTCGGTTTTACAATAACGAACGTATCAATATTTTTTTGAAATCGAAGTAAACGAATAATTTGATTTAAAAATATTAAAAATAAAGAATGAGATAAAGTGATTTTAAAAAATTACAATTAAAAATATTCGATTAATAGATATTTTTAAAATGAAAATCAAAACCGAATTAACGATATTTAAAAGACACATCTCATTAAAGGCATCACCACACTCATCCGCCGTCACATTTTAAAGTAATTTGCATATTAATGGGATATTTTTCCCATCAATTAATCGACGGTCCACCCTTACATTTATAACAACACCACAACTTATATACTAACTGAAACGATAGGTACTCAGCCTCACCATCAACATATATATCTTTAGGACATAACAGAAAGCTACGTGGGATTATTGGTTTCGTTATTTTTTAATTAAAAAAATTATTCCACTTGAAATTTTTTATGTGGATGCATGAAGTATAATTAGTGAATTATTTTCAATTTTATGATATATCATCTTAGAATTCAAGCTCTCAAATGATGGTTGATATAGGGTTTTGTGCATGAATATGAATGAGAATACCATCATAAATGGGCTTATTTATTTAAATAACCCAAATAAAACAAATAATTACAAAAATAACCCGAATTCTGAAAACATTTAAAAACTAACCTTACCCGCCAACTCAGTTGGCGGGTCCAATAGGTCACGCCAACTCAGTTGGCGTGACCATATAAAATATTGGTCACGCCAACTCAGTTGGCGTGACCACCGTTGAATAGTAGTCACGCCAACTGAGTTGGCGTGACCTTTGTTTTATAGAGTCACGCCAACTCAGTTGGCGTGACATTATTTTAATAGTGCCGCCAACTGAGTTGGCGGCACTAAATGGCTATAAATAAAGCCGTCCGCCTCTTAGTTTTCTCACCAATTCACAACTTCTCTTTTAATATTTTTAACTTCTCTTTTAATATTTTTATTATATGATAAATTCTGATTATGCTCTGTAGTTGCAGCTTTAGCTGATCTTCTACATCAGAAAAGATTTTATTAGCTACTAGTAATAGTTTTCTGTAGTTATCAAAATATGTCTATTCAAGTTTTATTTTATTGGGGGGGTAATATTATACAAGATTCTGAGTTCGTCCGATATGATCGTGGTCCATCAAGAGGTACAACTATACGGCGTACAATTAATTTTCTACAATTATTAGATAAAATATATGATATCACTGGGTTCGATCGCAACCAGTTTCTTTTGAAATTATATGCTAGGCATATGTTCAAAGATTTTTCGGGGTTACGTCAGACTGTTTTACCCATAGATGATGATTACAATTTAGCATGGCTACTTGATTCAGAACAGGGTCATAGTTGTTTGGAATTTTATATACAAGCAGAACCAAGGAATTATGATTATGTTCCAGAAATGCCAATGATTGGCAGTTTTTCAGAAGGATTGACGACATCTGTTATTCCAGAGACGTCTGTTGCTCGACATCAAGCTGAGGGTTCATATAGTGGTGGAGACCGAGATGATCATCCAGTAGATGTTGATAATGTTGCCGCTGAGCCACGAGCAGACAGTTTTGCTGATTTTGGTGATCAAATTAATTCTGAACCAGAGGGGATTCCATCTGATGATGAGACTGATGCTGATGATGATGAAGTTGATATTGGTGTGATGGCAGAAGCAGTTGAAAACCAAGAGGAGGGGGCACCAACCATGACAAATGATCATAATCTTTATCCAACAATCCCATTCTTTTCCATGACACATCCAGAAGTTTTTGGAGATTCGATTGACAATCCAACAGGCCGTTGGGGGAGTTTTTATGATTACTCCAAAGGTGAAATCCATCGCAACATGGTCTTCAAAGATAAATTTCATCTGCAGGCAGCTGTGAAAGATTATTCAGTACGTGTTGCAAAACGTGAGTACCATGTTGTTAAGAGTACAAAAACATTGTGGAAAGTAATATGCAAACACGGTACAGAGGATATACCTTGCAGATGGTACCTGCGTGCATGTTTGGATAAAAAAGTTGGGTTATTCAAAATAACCAAATATGGTGGTCCTCACACTTGTCTGCTGAGTGAGCTGTCGCTTGATCATTCGAACTTGGATAAGAATATGATTGCTAGCTTGTTATTGGGAATCGTTCGTCGTGATCCAGCTTATGAAATCAAGTATGTGATTCAAACGGTGAAAGATAAGTATGGCTTTGAAATATCATATGCAAAAGGCTGGCATAGTTTGAAACGTGCAATACGGAACGTGTATGGAACCTGGGAGAGCTCGGTCAACAAATTACCTTTCTATATGGGAGCTTTGAAAAAATGGAACCCAGGCACAGTCGTGGAGTGGGATCATCTTGATAATGCAAGACCGAGAGAAAAAACTTTGAGTTATGTTTTCTGGGCCTTCCAACCGTGCATAGATGGTTTCCGCCACTGTCGTCAAGTTATTACAGTGGATGGCACACATCTGTATGTAAAATATCAGCATAAGATGTTGATTGCTGTCTCCATGGACGCGAATAATCAAGTGTTACCGCTGGCATTTTCAATTGTCGATGAAGAGAACTTTTTGTCATGGAAATGGTTCTTGGAGATGGTTAGCAAACACGTTATTGGAGAATCTGGCGGCGTGTGTTTGATTTCTGATCGACATCCGGGCCTTATTGCAGCAGCCGACTGTATCCCCGACTTTAAACCCCCCCGTGGAGTGCATCGATTTTGTTTGAGACATCTTTGCTCAAACTTTAATAGTCGTTTCAAAAACGTGCACTTAAAAGACTTGTGTTGGAAAGCTGGATCAGAAAATCAACTGATAAAATTTGAGCGTACGATGGAAGAGATCAAAACCATTGAACCAAGGGCTTTTGATTACCTGAATCGGATTGATAAGTCTCAGTGGACACTTGCTCATGATGAACGATGGCGTTGTGGTATCCTAACAACAAATATGTCGGAGTGCATAAATGGAGTCATGAAAGGTGCACGTCGCCTTCCAATCACTGCTATTGTACAGTTAACATTCGATCGTTGTGTGCATTATTTTTTGGAGCGAGTGAAAAAAGCTGATAGAATGATCGAAAATAATCAAGAATGGCCGGATTATGCTTTTGAAAAATATGCTCGGGCTGATCTTCACTCCATTCATCATGAAGTTCAGATGTTTGATCGAAGGCATTTAACAGCCTCAGTTATCACAAGGATGCAAGTTGGACGTGGGGGTAATACTCATGTTGTGAAGCTCAAATCAAGGGAATGTTCTTGTGGGAAGTGGAAAGAATTTGGGATTCCCTGCTCACATGTGATACAAGTATGTCGAGCTTATGGCATAAACGCAAAAACATTTGTCAAGGAGTATTATAATATGCAAGAATATTGGAGCACATATCAAGGTGAATTTGAGCCATTATGGGGAGAGCAGTATTGGGAAACCCCGTCGTTCGAACTGTACCACAATTCCACCTTGCGTACTATAAGAAGACGAGGTCGAGACCGAACAACACGCATGCAAAATGAGATGGATTGGCCTGAAGCCCGGGCAAGACGACATATGGCATCGAGTTCCCAAAACCGATGAAGTTGTAATTGTTTTTTGATATTGTTATTGTTATTGTTTTTGATATTGTTCTTGTTATTGTTACTTTTATTGTTATTGTGTTATTGTTATTGTCACATATCAAATAAGACATTCATATGGAAGTACATTCATTACATTTAATACTAAGATTCACAATAGGCAAACATGACTACATATATGAAGGCTAAAACTCTATAATGCCCCGCCAGTACCACAACGACGTGGCTGTTTCCGTCTCTGACCGCGTCCTTCCTGAATGGGTGGGTCTTCTTGCACTACAGGTACATCGTCCAGCTGAACATCAGGTGACAAATTAGGGAACACAACCGGTGACACGGCAAATTGTGGTGACATCGATGCATATATCTCGGGGAATCTAATATTCACATCTGGGCTGGTTTGTTCTTGTGAGTACATGGGTTGATGAGGCGTGAAATGCGTTTGGTCATACAACTGATGCTGTGGTCGAGGAGTATAATAATCAGCGTACATGTCACTGGCATATGATGAAGAGGGACCTGGCATATATGTCGGGACATAGCTTGAAGGGCCAGCATCTCCAAAACCCGCATGCATCGACTGTACTTGTTCTTCATCACTCACATGCATCGGCTGTACTTGTTCACCTTGAGTCGCATGTCCCTCTTCGTAGGGCGGAAAGTTTCTACCGCGTCGTTCCTGCGCGACATGCAACACATTTTGTATGACATTTCTGACATCACTAAATGCATCCATGTACGCCCCTACGGATTGTTCCTCAGCGATATTACGGTCGCAGGTAACTGTTAATTGCGACAGCTGATCAATCTGAAATGAGTGAACATTTATTAAGTATTTAAATCTAAACACAATTTTCAAATATGTAATACATATTTCATAAAGCAACATACCACATGTTGCCATGCCGGGCCATCTCCATGTTGATAACCAGCCTCCACAAATTGTCGTTGATGGCCAATGAATCTACGTGTTACTCGTCCATACCAGTCATTGTACCCGACAATTACACCCTGTCCAGCTGACTCATATCGCGGGCTGTCCACGGTATGAGCATGTGCATTTCCCCATATAGTCATGTACCGCCTATGGTGTGCAGACCAGTCATTATTTGTTTTACCCCTGCGGTTAACTACATGTAATATATCATCCCCTGACCGTGGATCTGGTGGGATGTTTTGTACCATGCCGAACTGACGGAAAACCCGCTCAGGACGATGCATCTCAACTATGTCATACAAAATGAGTGGCCCGCTGTATGTCCATAACTCAGTATGCAGTCCTTCAATATAATCATCAGGGTACGGCTGCCAATTAAACTACAAATATAGTATTACATTAAAATAATGTTCAAAGACTATTATGTTTTATACATGAATATAAAAAATAAAATTACTTGGCTTAATGGCTGCTGGTCAAGGATGTCTCTAATAATTCGTAATGAATGTGTGCCAGTTTCTGTAAATCTTACTTTACATGTCCACCTGTGTACTCATAATCATCATAACAAAACATAAATTATATAACAAAATATTAAATATAATATTATACATTGCAAAATAATTTGTGATACATAACCTTGCACCATATGGAGCAACAGGTAAGTAATTGTCCTCATCGATTGGTATTGGCCCAATATCAATTCTCAGGCGTCCGAGTCGAGGAGCTAAACTTTCGAGCCGGGACCATGCCCAAATCTAAAACATTAACATGAAGAATATAAATTAAATATGCAAGATATATTTTTTCAGTATTTTAACATAAAGGTAACGATTACCTGTAGGAGTTGTAATGCACCACATATTACTTTTTTCCCTCTCTCCGCTGAAGTGCACAACTCACGATATAAGAATGCCAGCACAGCACTACCCCAGCTAAAATTACCAACAGAACTGATATCTTCTAATTTCTGTATGTACAATAATTTTACAGTATTGCCGGAGCTATCGGGGCACTAATCCCACCTATCATTAATAATGCACAACCTCGTGCATATTTAGCAACCTCATCCGCCGTACTATGCAAATGGATCCGATTTACTATTAAATGATGACTCAACGCAGACATTAACAAACATGCACCTTTAAAGTGACCCGGATCTGGTGTAAATCCCAAATGACGATAACAATATTCTTGCCACTCGGGTATTGTCTTATCAAAATTGGCACCTGACACTGCAAGACCATTTATTGGCAGACCCCAAATAACTGCAATGTCTTGCAGTGTAATAGTCGCCTCTCCAGATCTCAGATGGAATGTATGCGTTTCACGACGCCATCTCTCTACTAACGCCGTGATTAGATGAGGGTCAATGGTAATCTTATTACACCTATATACACCATAAAACCCAAACTCATGTAACATACTTACAACACGTGTGTCTAATGGGCAAAGATCCCAAAAATAGCTGCTCGGATTTCTCACACGCAAGGGCCGATCAATATCACCTGCCCATACATCTTCAGAACGATGACATGACTGCAATACCAACAGATGATCATCGATCGGGCCTGGTACATTCATCGGATCCATCCTATTATATGAAACAAAAAATATATTAGTACATATAAACAACATAAAGTAAACAAAATAAATTAAAACTGATAAAACATGACGATGCTACCGCTGACAACCACCAGCCATCAGCAACCGGCGGCGGCGGCGGCCGACGGCGCCCGACGGCGGCAGCAGACGGCGGCAGCAGACGGCGCCCGACGGCGGCAGCAGACGGCGGGGGGCGGCGGACGGCAGCGAAAAAGTGTGACAGAAATTAATTCACAGCGATATGATTTTTACCTCTAAATTCTGAATCTGAAACTACGAAGAGACTGGAAGCAAAATGAGAAAAAACGATAGTAACTTGGAGGTCAAACGCGATGAAGAATTTAGACTGTAAATCGCCGAAGTTGTTGCCGAAGAAGAAGGGTTGCGGAAATTTTATAACTCCAAGTCACACCAACTGAGTTGGCGTGACACATGATATTTATTGGTCACGCCAACTGAGTTGGCGTGACCAATAATTATTCCCACCAACTTGCACACCAACTTGCAGCTCCAGTTGGCGTGAATAATGGTCACGCCAACTGGGTTGGCGTGACCGTAAAAAACAAAGGTCACGCCAACTCAGTTGGCGTGACTAATATATTTTAAATTGGTCACGCCAACTCAGTTGGCGTGACCAAAATTTTTTTAGGTGACGCCAACTGAGTTGGCGTGACCAATTGGTCACGCCAACCCAGTTGGCGGTTTAGGTTACTTTTGAAATGTTTTTATTTTTCGGGTTATTTTTGAAATTATTTATTTTATTAAGGTTATTTAATTAATAAACCCATCATAAATGAGGATAGACACCACGGGCTTTCTCGGTTGGTTGTCACTATTTGTCTTCAAATGGGACGTTTTAGGTTCGAGGCCAGGCTATGTCCCAAAATCTTAGAAACCACTCATCCCCACAACAACAAAAAAGGTGGGATAAAATTAAAGATTTTTTTTAAATAAAAACAGATAAAAAAGTGTGAGAATTATGGAAATGTAAATAGAGTTTAACACCATTTAGTTTGAATGTCTTAAGGTCCGAAATTAAAACGATCAGGGTAGTATCCTAGTGGTTGTTACTTCTTTTCTTATAAACGGTTCGAGTTCGAGTCCTTCTCGCACTAGTTTAGAGATTTTAGAAAGAAAAAAATTCAGAATTTTTTTTTAAAAAAAAGTGTGAGGAAAGTTAATAAATTTTAATGCCATTAATCCACAAATGACACGAAACACCACTTTGAAACATTGATAAGAAAGAAGTCAAGTCCAAATCCAAATCAATGAAAGACATTGATTAAGCATCCATCCCTCTCCCCTTTCAATGTTTTCACCAACTCCATACAACCAGCATTCATGAAGCAACCACCACTTTTATTACCTACACCAAAGGACATTCTAAATGGCCCCTCCCTCTCTATTATTTTCAAACGCTTCCAATTCTCCCTCAAGTTACACTTCATCCATTATTCATTTCCTTGCCCACAAAAATGGCAGAAAAGCCAGTGAAATGGAGGGGATTTCTACTTCTATCAAGCTATCTAGCTACCATTCTTGTTACATGTACCAGTACCAGCCAAACAACAAAGAAAACATACATTATGCACGTGGATAAGTGGGCTAAACCAGACAAATTTACTGACCATAACCAGTGGTATGCGTCAATGATCAATTCAGTAGCATCAAGAACCTCTGAAACTGGAGACGAAAAACAATTCGAAGACAGGATCATTTACAATTACCAGACTGCATTTCATGGTTTCGCTGCTCAGCTCAGTGAAGAAGAAGTAAAGAAACTCCAAGAACAAAATGGAGTAATGGCTGTGTTCCCTGAAACTATATACCAGCTACACACCACTAGAAGTCCTGTGTTCCTTGGACTCGAACACGAAGATAGCACCAGCACTTGGTCGGATGTATTGTCCGACCACGATGTCGTGGTTGGCGTTTTAGATACCGGGATATGGCCGGAGAGTCAAAGTTTCAATGACTCGGGGATGACACAAATCCCTGCGCATTGGAAAGGCACGTGTGAAACGGGTCGTGGATTTACGAAGAGTAACTGCAATAAAAAGATTGTTGGTGCTAGAGTCTTTTACAAAGGGTATGAAGCTGCTTCAGGCAGAATCAATGCACAAAAGGAGTACAAATCCGCAAGGGATGAAGATGGACATGGCACCCACACTGCAGCAACGGCTGCGGGAGTTCCAGTTCGCGGTGCCAATCTTTTAGGTTACGCTTATGGGACTGCGAGAGGAATGGCCCCGGGAGCAAGAATTGCGGCCTACAAAGTTTGCTGGACTGGAGGTTGCTTTAGCTCAGACATTCTGTCGGCAGTTGATCAAGCTGTGGCCGATGGAGTCAACGTTCTGTCAATCTCGTTAGGTGGTGGCGTTTCGTCGTATTATCGTGATAGTTTGTCGATTGCAGCATTTGGAGCCATGGAGAAAGGAGTCTTTGTTTCTTGTTCGGCTGGAAACGGCGGCCCTGTTCCGTTTAGCCTCACCAATTTGTCACCATGGGTTGCAACTGTTGGAGCCAGCACAATGGATAGAGGTTTTCCGGCCAATATTAAGCTTGGGTCCGGTAAGTTTTTCACTGGAACATCACTCTACAAAGGACGAAGAAACCTTTCTACAGAAAGGCAGTATCCTCTCATATACCATGGAAGTAATTCCAGCAATCTTACACCAAGCTCAATGTGCTTGGAAGGAACCCTGAATAGTCATTCTGTGGCTGGAAAAATCGTGATATGTGACCGCGGCATCAGTCCCCGAGTCCAAAAGGGACAAGTGGTGAAAGATGCAGGAGGTATAGGCATGATCTTGTCGAATACTGCGGCAAACGGAGAGGAGCTAGTTGCAGATTGCCATCTTCTTCCCGCAGTCGCAGTTGGGGAAATGGCGGGGAATTCGATCAAGCATTATTCTTTAACAAGCCAGAATGCCACCGGGACTCTTGCATTTCTTGGTACCAAGTTGGGAATAAGGCCATCTCCTGTTGTGGCCGCCTTTTCATCCAGAGGACCGAATCTCCTGTCCCTAGAAGTGCTAAAACCCGATATGGTGGCACCAGGAGTGAACATTCTTGCTGCCTGGACCGGACTTTTGGGACCGTCGAGTCTTCCTTCCGACCCTAGAAGAACAAGATTCAACATCTTATCCGGCACCTCAATGTCGTGCCCACATGTAAGCGGAGTAGCCGCATTGCTCAAATCGAGGCATCCGAATTGGAGCCCGGCAGCAATCAAATCTGCGCTAATGACAACTGCTTATATTCATGATAATAATTTTAATCCTCTAAAAGACGCGTCAACAGATGAGCCGTCGACAGCATACGACCATGGGGCAGGACACATACATCCAATGAAAGCCCTGGCTCCCGGCTTGGTTTACGATATTTCACCCCAAGAATACTTGGACTTTCTTTGTACTCAAGGCTTAACCTCCTCCCAGTTGCTACCTTTCGCCAAACTCTCGAAAAGAACTTGCAGACATTCTCTGGCCAGCTCGGGGGACTTGAACTACCCGGCAATATCAGCAGTAGTTTCTGATATCGGAAACACTTCCATTTTGACACTTCACAGAACAGTCACCAATGTCGGTCCTCCTGTTTCGAGTTACCATGTTGTGGTGTCTCCTTTTAAAGGTGTATCCGTGAGGGTCGAGCCCGCGACAATGAATTTTACGAGCAAAATAAAGAAATTGCCTTACAAGATTACATTAACCGCAAAATCCTCACAAACGGGTCCTGAGTTTGGAGCTCTAATATGGAAAGATGGCGTGCATAGTGTAAGAAGCCCGATAGCTATAACATGGATCACACCATTATAATAACGTTGCTTCATTTGTCAAATGGAACTAGGTGTGATCCCTCAATAAGGAGATCTTTCTCTTTTGTCTTTTGAAATCCCAAGCTGTACTTTTTTTGTGGTGTGAAATGCTTTTTTTTGTTTATTGAATTCAGTGAAGTTAATGATCAGAAAGAAATTCATGGAAGCTGAATTGCCTGCCGTAGTTAAGGTCCAACGAAATTTTTGATTTTTCTGTTAGCATTGTCTAGGAGTTTAGAAAATTGTCAACTATTTATAAGATACATGAACTACTCAATGCATAGCCAATGGATTTTGAATTGGAATCTCATTTATTCTTAACATGATATCAGAGTCATGTTTCTCATGCGATTGGTTACACCAGAAGGCTACTCCGCCCGTATGCTAACCATCATCCGTTTATCAATCCAGTCCACATGTTTGACTTATATAATATTACACGTGAGGGGGCATGTTGAGAATTGTGAGTTTAGAAACTTTGCTAGCTCTCTATAAGATACATGAGTTACCACAATCATAGTCAATTAGTTTTGAGTTAGAACCCCATGTATTCTTAACAATTTCATACGAACTCGACCCTAGATGTCTGTTGTTAAAAAATAAATTATAAATTGTCCAATATCGGACTTTTAGACAAGTCCGCAATTTAACACTTGTGTGTAACTGTCTCTTATAGATCTAGATAGCTCGAACTGCAAGTAAAGAGTGTCTATTGATTCTAATAGTTAGTTCCTAGTAATAAAACAAACTACAATCTGCATAATAGATGCGTAATATGATTGCACAAACACACAACTAAATTTAACAAAGCTGCAAACTGACTCCATGGTATTGACCTCAGCTCAGTAAAGAAATCTCAAGTATTCACACCTGTTAGTACTGAGATGGTTCTTTCCAGAAGTAATAACTTAAGCCAAAATTCTTGTACTACAAGAAACTCTATACGATGTAATCTTTCTTAAACACCTAAATTATCACTCTGAAAACACATCCAATTCGTTGGAACTGTAAAAGAAATAGCATATTTGCTTAAAATAATGCTTCCCGCTTCATCTGGCGAACTGGGTAACCATTATTACCTCAGTTCGAACGCTACATACCCAGATGCTGATCAGTCCAAATTTGACAATGGAAACATTTGCACACCACTCACCTTGACATATCGGCAACTGGGGGATAAATCTTCTTCCTAATGGAGGGAAATTAAGCAAATGAATGAAGTAAGATTGTAAGACAACAACTTCAGAAGTGGACAACAAAATTAATGCCGTGAGAATGATTGAATGTCACGTAAAAGTGAGCTGGGCTGACTCTGCTGCCCTCTGATCCAGCCCAGTTCTGGACCAGCCAACATTAGCATCGACCAAGCCCAGATCAATCCAGCAATAGACTGGAATCCATGACCAGGCCCAGCACCCATCGAGCATTGCAGTACTGTAGTTTAGAACCAGGCCCCGAATGTTTGGGTTTTTTTGTCTCATCTCGAAACTATTACATATATCTTAGTTTGAAAGCTCGTGAACCGATTCACAAGCTTTTCGTTATTTATTTATTTATGTATTTTAGGGGTGCTAATCGGGTCGGGTCAATCTGGACTCGATCCGGAACCAAACTGGTTAGCCCGATTCGGAACTGAACCGGTTAGCCCGATTCGGAACCGGAACCGATCTGATTCCTTAACGGATCGGACCGGATCCGTGCTTAACGGATCCAAAACCGGCCGGTTCCGGACCGGACCGGACCGATCCGCTCCGTTAAGCACCCCTGATGTATTTACTATATAATATATAATGTATAGTTTGTATACTAATTAATACTATGACACTTGAAAAATAATAAAATCATTTATCTTTTTTTTCAAAATAGATCTATTCTTAACATAATACATGATATCCTTCTTCATATACGATTGACCTTATTCAACAAGAACTAATGAGTGAAATGTTTGCGGAGAATGTTGAGAATTTGACCATCCAAATTCACTCCCCCAGGATTTGCACTTTTTATAGGAAAACAAAGCAAAAAAGAGAACTAATAACGACACAATGATTTAACATGGACAACTCCCAAATCAGGAGAAAAACCACTAGGACTAGAGAAGAAAATACACTATGTGAAAATTATTACAACCACATAATTTTTCACACCCACAAAGTTTTCCCACTAGCCACACTTTATAACTCACACATCTCCCTTTACAAGAAGGACATCTAATAAAACCTTTTTTAATGTGGAAGATCAGTCACAACTGCAATCACAGAGCTTACTAAGAATTTCACAAGTCTCTAAAAACAACAAGAGAAGAATTTATCTAAATCTAAAGTCAAAAGTTGCTAGATAAACTATTGACTTGTGAACTTAAAACAGAAGCAACAAGGCTCCTTATATAGTAAAAAGGTTGGCCAAGTTTCATTCTCTTTTCGACGTGGGATAAAAACCAATGCCCAAACCCATCAGGGAAGACTCACCATAAAACTAGATAAAGATAGATAGAACACTACTAATACTCATGGCGAACTGCCCACTAGAATCGAAGGAAAATCAGGATACCGAGGATAGAACACTAGTAAAACTGACGACGAACTGCCCACTTGACTATTATTTGTCTAAGTGTTTTTCTATGAATATCGAAGAAAGATGAAGCAGTGCCACACTGTTCCAGGCTTTTTGATCAGTACATATAATATGTTGTTAGGTTTGAGAGAAATACACCACCCTAATCTATGGATTACATTTATTAACAAATGAATCGCGTGGCACCTAACTTGAATCCACCCTTTGTTTTTATTCCAAAAATATACGTATAAAATCATATTTGAAGATTTGTAGATCGCTTTGAAATTTATTTAACTTCACAACTAATCAGAAAAATGATAGACAAGTTCATAAATTTAGATCAGGAAATAGGTTAGTATAAGTTTTTATATATTTTTTGTTTCTAAAAAAATGACCATTGGAAGTTTGGTAGTTGTGGGTTATATACCACAAAATCAGCCTACAAATTTTTGTAAAGTGGGAGAGCAATGAATCAATCCCTCGAGGTCAAAACTCTAAGGATAGTTTGGAATTCAACGATCCCTAAGAAAGTATCTAGTTTCGCCTGGAAATTGTTATAGAACAGGGTACCTTCTAAATCAAATTTCTTGCGAAGAGGTATTATTCTAGACTCAAATGCAGCTTTGTGTGCTTTGTATGGTGAGGTAGAGGAGGATTGCAAATAGATGTTCTTTTCATGCCATTATGCTAACATTGTTTGGAAAGAGTGTTATAGATGGTTCAATTTTGAAACTGTGCTTCATGAAGCCCAGTAATAAATTTCCGGCATCACTTTCATCTTTTAAATGGTTCGGTAGGGAAAGGGGAGTGGCTCATCATCTGGGAGCGTATTGTTTGGAGTATTTGGTTAGCTCGAAATAAAAAATTGTTCGGGAATGAGGAGATTTCAATTGCTACTATAGCGGAGTTGGTGAGAATAAGATCATGGTAGTGGATTACAACGAATAAACTTGGAATATATTCATACCCTGCAATAGATTTGTTCCACCATCCTTTAGTTTGCTTGAGATTACCAGAACCAGTGTAGATTTTTGTGATTTTGGTTTTTTCCAGAATTTGGTCTTGTTTATATTTTATTTCTTGTACTTTTTGGGTTTGAGTATCCCTAATCTTCATTTAATTTAATTTTTTCTACAGAAAAAGACCATTGGGAAAGTACCTTTATGTGGTCTAACTTGTTAAGGGGTCTGACTCAATAATTGTTATTTGTTATTCTATACAAAAAGGAAATGTTTTGGATGCCAAAAATTAAAATTTTGAAATAAACTTAACTTCAAACTTAATATTTTTTATATTTTATTGTGTCAAATACTCTCTTGCTGCTTTATTTTTTATCATGTTAATAATAACATTAATTATTTAAATGTATCACACATCTTCGTATTTAGGGGTGACAAAATATACTCTTTATATTAAGTGGACAAAAATTAATATCATGAAAGATGAAAGATAAAAAAACAATTTAAGAGTCAAAATATGATATAATATATATAATAATAATGATGTTGTATGATCCACGTCACGACGATGAACTGTAACATTTTGTCCCAAGCTGTGAATCTCGAGCTCTTTGTCCCGAGCTGTGTGCAGGAGGCAAAATATAATATAACAATGATGATGTTGTATAATTTCTTTATTGTCAAATGCTTGTATTTATAGTGGTGTCTACATAGTGATGACCTAAGAGTTCCGGAGCATGATCCACCCAAGATCTACCCATGATCTATGCATGATTCCCCACAATCGTCTCCTGCCATTAATCATGATCTGCCCAAGATCTAGCCACAATCCACATCTAACTCCATGTAACCGCTGTCTGTCATTAACCACGATCTACCCATGATCCATGTCTAACTGGAGTGCAATTATCACCTATCACAATCACTTGTATGATCACGCGCCCTGACTGGCCCTGAATTAGGCCCTTGACTTGCGCGTACAGATTGGGTGGGCCGAGGTGGTATGGCCGAGGTGACTTGATCCTAGAAGAAATGGAACAAGGAGATATAGACCGAGGTGGTATAGCCGATGTGACTTGACCAGATGAGAAATGGACCAAGATGATACGGGCCAAGGTGGTGTTGCTGAGGTGACTTGATCCGAGGAGCAATGTACCACGGTAATACTCTGTCACTTCAGCGATGATGTATTTAATTAATCCTCGAATATCAAGCAGAGTTAGACTTGTCCGAGAACATGATTTACCCGAGATGACTTGGGAACC
The DNA here is from genome assembly GCA_907163345.1 of Haberlea rhodopensis. NCBI lineage: Eukaryota > Viridiplantae > Streptophyta > Magnoliopsida > Lamiales > Gesneriaceae > Haberlea > Haberlea rhodopensis. Next base: position 4,844,764 of record CAJQUN010000002.1, read on the forward strand.
CTATAACATCAAATAATAATCAGTTTTCTTATATTATAATTAATTTTATTTTGAGGGACAGTTGTCCCTTCTGTCGATGTAAATTCACAAACGTGTATTTGGCACACACTGCTAATAAAACTTAAATGCATGTGCCCTATTTTTTCACCATTTCATGAATTAGTTTTGAATAAGTGAAATCAGATTATTAAATATATATTATTAAGAGAAATACAATAAGTTAACATATTTGTCTCCTAATCAACCACCCATCTCATCTAGGGGTGAGTATTCGGTCGGTTCGGTTACCGACCGAACTGAATTTCTGAAAACCGAACCGAACCGATTTTTAAAACTGTAACCGAACCGACCGAACCGATAAAAAATCGGTTATTTCGGTCGGTAACCGAATTAACCGATATTTTTTTAAAAAAATAAAATAAATTTTAAAAATTAGATAATGTGATTTTAAAAATTAAAATAATTAGATTATTTGATTTTAAAAATTAAAAAAGTAAAATTTAAATAAAGAATGATATTAATTGATTTTTTTAAAAATAAAAACAATTTATTTTTTAAAAAAATATTAAAAAATTAAAAATTTCAGTTTATTCGGTTTATTCGGTTAACCGATATTTTAAAAATGAAAACCGAAACCGAACCGAATTAACCGCTTTTTTAAAAAATCAAAACCGAAATTCCGAAATAACCAAACCGATTTTCCAAAATATTTCGGTTTTTTCGGTTTATTCGGTTTAACTGAACTTTTACTCACTCCTAATCTCATCCACACATATATATAAAAAATGAACCCCTAAACTTTTAAGGTTGCGGTATGTACGTGTGTACTAATAACAAACACACACCAACTCGGGTATGCATGTGATGACCTTTAAACATTATCTTTTCACAAACAATGATTAATACCTATAAATGTTTTTTTCGAGACAACGACGAGGATACCAGAATTTTTCAGTGACTAGTTATATAGTCATGTTCATTGATGAGTTTTTCTATTAATTTCGTAGAAATAATTTACTTTAAGTTCTTTAATTTCTTGAGTTCATCGAGGAGATCATACTGACGATCGAATCGAAACTCAAATCGTTTGATTTAGAAGTTAGTTTTTTTTTAAAAAAAACTTTTGGCACGTCCGCAACATTTTTTCAGGCCAACATTGTTAGAGAATAAATAATAAATTGTCCAATCTCTCTACAAGCTCGGGCTTTTAGATGAGACGTCAATTCTTTATGGTATCAGAGCCAGGTTAACACCAAGGTCCTGAGTTCAAAACTCAAAAAAACAATTTCACCCACATTAAATATTTACTTGTTTGGGCCTCCAAAAAAAGAGAGGAACAAATCGGCCCACAAGTGAGGGGGAATGTTAGAGAATAAATAATAAACTGTTCAATCTCTTTGCAAGCTCGGACTTTTAGATGAGACGGCAATTCTTTAAACATTAATTAATAAAACTAGCAAAAGTATAATCATCAGCTTTAGAAATATTTAGATAAAATAAAACCAATGAGATACTTAAATAACCAACTACTAGAGAAATAGAAGTAACACAATCATTTCGAAACAAAAAATATTTTTGTCTTATTATTATACATCGATAAAAAAAAAGTATAATACATTTTCTATATACCTTCGTGATTCTCACTATTATGATTTTAATTTCAGAAAATTATTATAATATACGGCCCTAACTTATTTGTGATCGAATGTTTCTAAATTTTGTTTTGGTTTTGAATTTTAGTCGAAGCATAATTTTATCAAAAAAAAGCTTGAAAATGAGAAAAGTATTTTACTTTGAAAAATTAATTAACAAATAAATCAAATAATAGGTATGACAAATATTTTTATTTCTTCTTCTCTAGAAATGGATGGTTTGAAATAGAGCCATTAACATAATATTGGCCTTTATGTATTGTTATTTTTAGATAATTTTTTTTAAAAATAGCACGACACCTCAGTGCCAACTAGATTGATTGTCACATTGGAACGTGGCTCGAGTTCGTGCTTTATAAAACATAATTCATAACCCCTTTGATAAAAAAAAAGATATGGCAACTTTTTTTTTTGTTATGATGCGTATTTTGTAAATATTTTTGGATCATTGTCCGAACTCAAATATGAGTCGTTCCAAATGAGAAATTGGTTTTTATCATCTGACTAAGAACGGAGGTTCAGAAATAATATAATTTTAGCATTTGAAACAAGAACTATACAAATTTTGACTGGGAAATAACATGATGCAATTGATCCACAAATCTGTCAAGTTTATACGACGACACGCAAATCAAAGTTACAAGCAGTTTTTGTTGACTGGCTGTCCTCATTAATGAGGGCAGCTGGTGGTTGGCGGATGGGCAGCTGGAGGTTGGCGGATGTGCATTTAATGCACATCTTCAACCTTATAAATAGAGCTCATTTCCTTCATTCTAATTCATTCCATTTCAGAGTGTTCTCTCATATCTCTACATTTGAGTGTGTATTCTATAATATTTGTGAGGTAGTTTTCTCCTATATTGAGAGTGTTGTTCTCTTTGAAAGATAGAGAGAGGTTGTAACCCACAAAATATTATAGTGAAATCTTTTCATCTTGCCCGTGGTTTTTTACCCTAATAATTTTTAGGGGTTTTCCACGTAAATACTGGCGTCCATCTTCATTCTTCATTTTCAGTATTTTCTATCTCATGTTGCCTCACCTGGGGCCAACAAGTGGTATCAGAGCCAGGTTGTAAAAATCTTAAAAATTCTAAGTATGCTCTGTGGTTGTAGCCTTGACTGATCTTCCACATCAGAAAAGTTTTTTGAGATATTTTTTTTATTGAGGAATTTTATTGTTGTCAGAATGGCGGCACGATTCGAGATTGAAAAATTCAATGGAAGTAATTTCATGTTGTGGAAAATGAAGATGCAAGCAGTTCTACGAAAAGATCGTTGCTTGGCGGCTATTGGAGATAGGCCGAAGGAGGGCATGGACGATGAAAAGTGGAATGAGATGAACGGTAATGCTATTGCCAATTTGCATCTTGCTCTAGCAGATGGGGTATTGTCAAGTATCGCTGAAATAACAAATGCAAAAGATATTTGGGATACTTTGACAAATCTGTACGAGGCCAAGTCACTACACAACAAGATTTTCTTAAAAAGAAGGCTTTATACTCTTCGGATGTCGGAATCCTCATCGGTGACCGACCATATCAATACTTTGAATACTCTATTTGCCCAGCTCACTTCTTTGGGGCATAAAATAGAGGAAGTTGAACGTGCGGAGCTTCTACTTCAAAGTCTACCGGATTCGTACGATCAACTCATCATTAATCTGACCAACAATATCACTACTGATGTGTTAGTCTTCAACAATGTTGCATCTGCGGTTCTTGAAGAGGAAAGTCGGCGCAAGAACAAGGAAGACAGGTTGGCAAGTTCGAAGCATGCAGAGGCTTTGCCGATGATGAGAGGAAGATCGACGTAGCATGACTCCAGTGGGAGCCACAAGTATGGTAGATCCAAATCCAGAAGTAAGAAGAAGAATTTTTACTGCTATAAATGTGGTGGTAAAGGGCACTTCAAGAAAGATTGTACAAGTAAGAAGAGTGTCGAGAAAGATTCTCAAGGAAATGTTGCCAGTACCTCAGACGGTGGAGAAATACTATTCAGCGAAGCAGCAACTGTTGCGGAAGGCAGGCAAATATTTTATGACACATGGATAATGGATTCAGGAGCGACGTGGCACATGACGTCTCGGAGAGAATGGTTCGACCAGTATGAACCAGTCTCAGGAGGATCTGTATTCATGGGAAATGATCATGCCTTGGAAATCGCTGGGGTAGGAACCATCAAAATTAAAATGTTTGATGGTACTATTCACACCATACAGGAGGTACGACACGTGAAGGGTCTGACAAAGAATCTTTTGTCTTTGGGACAATTGGACGATATCGGGTGCAAGACCCGTATCGAAAATGGGATCATGAAGATTGTGAAAGGCGCGCTTGTGGTATTGAAGGCAGAAAAGGCTTACAAGAATATGTATGTGCTTCTGGGGGAAACACACAAAGAGGCAGAACTAGCTGTTGCATCGACTAGTTCGGGAGAAAAATTAACATTGTTATGGCACAGGAAGCTCGGGCATATGTCAGAACGAGGGTTGAAGGTTCTCTCGGAACGGAAGCTGCTGCCGGGGCTTACAAAAGTGTCTCTACCCTTTTGTGAGCATTGTGTTACCAGTAAACAACATAGACTAAAGTTTGGCACATCTACAGCCAAAAGCAGCGGTATTCTGGAGCTAAGTCATTCTGATGTTTGGCAAGCACCGGTTGTATCTCTAGGAGGAGCGAGATATTTTGTCTCGTTCATTGATGATTTCTCTAGAAGATGCTGGGTGTATCCTATCAAGAAGAAATCAGATGTGTTTCCAGTCTTCAAAGTGTTCAAAGCGCGAGTTGAGCTTGACTCTGAAAAGAAGATCAAGTGTTTGAGGACTGACAATGGAGGAGAATATACAAGTGATGAATTTGATGCATTCTGCCAAAGAGAGGGCATCAAAAGACAATTCACAATGGCTTACACTCCTCAGCAAAATGGAGTGGCAGAGCGGATGAACAGAACCTTGTTGGACAGAACAAGAGCCATGCTGAAGACTGCTGATCTAGCCAAGTCATTTTGGGCAGAAGCAGTCAAGACCGCCAGTTATATTATCAATCGATCTCCATCAGTGGCGATTGATCTGAAGACTCCAATGGAGGTGTGGACTGGAAAGCCGGTTGATTATTCTCGACTACATACATTTGGAAGTTCGGTGTACGTTCTATACAACGAACAAGAAAGATCGAAGTTGGATTCTAAATCCAGAAAGTGCATCTTCTTGGGCTATGCTGATGGTGTCAAGGGGTATCGTTTGTGGGATCCCACTGCCCACAAACTTATTATCAGCAGGGATGTTATCTCCGAGGAAGATAAAGTGAAGGGAGACAAATGCATACTGAATTCAGATACTACTACAATTCAGGTGGAAAATATGGAAAATAAGACAGAAGAAGATCAAGTTTCTTCTGAGGAATTACCAGAGCACGATGAACAAGAACCAGATGAGTCAGAGGTTCTCAAAGTTCGGCAGTCTACTCGCGAGAGGAGACCACCGGTTTGGCTTTCAGATTATGATACTGAAAGCAATATTGCATACTGCTTACTGACAGAGGATGGTGAGCCATCGAGTTTCCAAGAGGCTACTCGAAGTTCGGATATATCCCTATGGATGCAAGCTATGCAGGAAGAATTGGAGGCCTTGGACCGGAATCAAACTTGGGATCTTGTTACACTACCACGAGGACGGAAAGCCATCGGTAACGGATGGGTCTATAAGATCAAACGTGATGGTAACAACCAAGTGGAAAGATATCGTGCAAGATTGGTGGTAAAAGGATATGCTCAGAAGGAAGGTATCGACTTCAATGAGATATTTTCTCCTGTGGTCCGACTTACTACAGTCAGAGTAGTATTGGCGTTATGTGCGGTGTTTGACCTACATCTAGAGCAGCTAGATGTGAAAACGGCTTTTCTTCATGGAGATCTTGAAGAAGAAATTTATATGCTCCAACCAGAAGGTTTTGCTGAAATAGGCAAAGAGAACTTGGTTTGCAGGTTGAACAAATCTCTGTACGGTCAGGCGCCGAGGTGTTGGTACAAGAGATTTGATTCCTATATCATGAGCCTTGGGTACAACAGACTTAATGCAGATCCTTGTGCATATTACAAGAGATCTGGGAATGATGATTATATCATTTTGTTGTTGTACGTGGACGACATGTTGGTCGCAGGTCCCAACAAAGATCGAGTCCAAGAATTGAAGGCACAGTTGGCTAGGGAATTTGATATCAAAGACTTGGGACCAGCAAACAAGATTCTAGGGATGCAAGTTCACCGAGATAGAATTAACAGAAAGATTTGGCTTTCCCAGAAAAACTATTTGAAGAAAATCTTGCAACGCTTCAACATGCAAGATTGTAAGCCAATTTCTACCCCTCTTCCTGTTAACTTCAAGTTATCCTCCGAGATGAGTCCTAGCAGTGAAGCGGAGAGGATTGAGATGTCTCGAGTACCATATGCATCAGCGGTGGGAAGTTTAATGTTCGCTATGATCTGTACAAGACCAGACATTGCGCAAGCAGTGTGAGCAGTCAGTCGGTACATGGTGAATCCTGGAAGAGAGCATTGGAGTACAGTTAAGAGGATCCTTAGATACATTAAGGGTACCTCAGATGCTGCATTATGTTATGGAGGATCAGATTTTACACTCAGGGGCTATGTGGATTCAGATTATGCTGGTGATCCGGATAAAAGAAAATCTACTACTGGTTATGTGTTTACACTTGCAGGAGGAGCAGTAAGCTGGGTTTCAAAACTGCAGACAGTTGTAGCTTTATCTACAACGGAGGCAGAATATATGGCAGCTACTCAAGCTTGCAAGGAGACGATATGGACTCAAAGGCTATTGGAGGAGATTGGCCATAAACAAGAGAAAGTTCCTTTGTTTTGTGACAGTCAGAGTGCATTGCACATTGCAAGGAATCCAGCCTTTCATTCTAGGACTAAACACATTGGCGTTCAATTTCACTTTGTACGAGAAGTAGTAGAGGAAGGAAGTGTGGATATGCAGAAGATCCATACGAAGGAGAACCTAGCTGATATTCTGACAAAGCCGGTTAATACTGAGAAGTTTGAGTGGTGCAGATCCTCAAGTGGTCTAGCAAAAACGTAAGCAGCAGGGTATGACAAGATTGAAAGGATGTTTGGAGATGTGCTTGAGTCTCAATCAAATCTCCAAGTGGGAGAAATGTTGACTGGCTGTCCTCATTAATGAGGGCAGCTGGTGGTTGGCGGATGGGCAGCTGGAGGTTGGCGGATGTGCATTTAATGCACATCTTCAACCTTATAAATAGAGCTCATTTCCTTCATTCTAATTCATTCCATTTCAGAGTGTTCTCTCATATCTCTACATTTGAGTGTGTATTCTATAATATTTGTGAGGTAGTTTTCTCCTATATTGAGAGTGTTGTTCTCTTTGAAAGATAGAGAGAGGTTGTAACCCACAAAATATTATAGTGAAATCTTTTCATCTTGCCCGTGTTTTTTTACCCTAATAATTTTTAGGGGTTTTCCACGTAAATACTGGTGTCCATCTTTATTCTTCATTTTCAGTATTTTCTATCTCATGTTGCCTCACCTGGGGCCAACAGTTTTCACTAATTTTATCGCCTGTTGTTGTCAATTGTTATGCTATTATACACTACGTGGCCAAACAATTTTGGTGGGGCTACCATTGAAATTAGGCGTCTGAACAAGTGGATTTTTTTAAAATAAATTAATCCGTACATATAATTTTTTTGGATCAAATTTTTTTGATCGGAGCGGGCTAAATATCTTGTACTAAACATGACTCGAATTCGAGTCCTGAACTTAAGTTTTGATCTTATAACACTGACTTTTGCTTCTCATTTTTTGGATTTTAATCATATTTTGGGAGAGTACTGACGTGTATAAGGGATCGTCATCAATATTAACTACTACATAAGCAATTTCTATTGTCATGTAATTAATTTCTATGTTGGCTCGAACAAAAAATACGTATCATATATTTTGCCAAGTATATTGAGTATAGTTTTAATAAACCCTAAATTAATTTAAAGGAATGGCCGGTGGGGTCACTTGTTGAATGATCTCGTCTTGTTTAATGTAGATAATATTCCATTATTAGTGAGCGCCATTGAAGATCTCAACACCCCAAAACTACCATATCTTCTTCATTTCAAATCCAAGAAAAATAATTAAGGGTTCAAAAAGTTGGATAAATTAAAGATGTTTGATTTACGATCAGGAGATGAGTTGTCTTTTGTAATCAATTCCAGTTCTCAACAAGAAGATAAATTTCCATTTGATGATTCGATTTTGGATCAATCATCTCATGGATGCAATATACATCCCACCTCCGCCATGGCCACGGCCACATCCAGTCCCACAATCGTAACCAACGACACCAAGAAACAAATGTTCATAGAGTTTGGGGTTCAACGAAGCAAAACAGAGAAGAATAATGAACTCAGTATCAGGAAAAATGACCGTAGAGATCTTGAAAGGCGAAGAAGGCACGAGATGGCTAACCTTTATGCATCTCTTCGAACCCTTCTTCCTTTCGAATGCATCAAGGTAAAAAAAACCTTTTTAGTTCACATTTTCTATGAACTTGACTTTGTTTTAGCTCTCATGGGAATTTATATTTTTGCTCAAAACATGAAACCCTAGTCTTTAAAATCTTCAAATTGAAGCAATGAAGCTTTGAATTCTCAACGACTGTTTCTAGTTTTAGTTGAAATCTTTTGCTGCACTCGTTACATCCTTTAACTACACTGACTTGATATATATATATTCATCATGCGTGAAAATCTTGTCAAAAATGATAACAGTGGCGAATCGCCCAACAATATATAACATGATGGAGGAGCAGAATATCTAAATTAAACGTGTCCTTGCCTAGCTTTTCTTATAGTTCTTCCAATGTTTGTTAAAAGGAGTATTTATTTTCAGGGAAGACGTTCAATATCTGATCACATGCACGAGGCAGTAAACTACATAAAACAAAAGAAAATGAATATCCAAGAACTGAAAATAAGGCGAGACAAGCAAAAGAAACTATCTGATTTATCAGATAATGTGAAAAATTCTGTCATGGTGAATGCTGAAACGAATGGGGTGGAGATTCTGATCAGCGCTAGCTTGAAAAATCCTAGGTTTCGAATCTCAAGAGTGTTCGTAGAACTAATGGAAAGAGGGCTCAATGTGGTTACCTGGGATTCCGCAAAAGCAAATGGGAAGTTCTTTCACAGAATTCAGGCAGAGGTACTAAGTTAAAATTTTCAAGAGAAATAGGTTTTTGTCTATCCTACTTTTCTTTCTCAGTCTAATTTCCAATGACACCGCAGTTAAATGCCAAAAATTACTAATATTTTGATGGAATTAGTTGTTTTCTATGAAGTTTCCTTGATGCCTACAGCCTAATCAATATCATCATTCAAAAACTGAAATTTTCATTTCTTAAATGGTAATTATACTGTAAACTTAGGTTGTTTTCCTTCAAAAATTACTTTTACCCTGCTGGCTATTTTTTTCTGAAAAGTTTTAAATTATCTAGTTTTTTTTAATTATTAATTAAAGAGGAGAAATCGAATTCGAGACCTCCTACAAATAGATTCCAACCACTAGTCAAAAAGCCTCGTTTTTGTCGACAATTATCTAGTTGAAAAAGTATGGGATTGTGTTACCATTACCTTTTTTCACTCATGTTTTGAGTTCATCTGATGTTCAAAATCATCTTATATTTGTAGGCGACTGGTGCAACATGCATTGATCCATCCGTTTTACAAGAAAGATTGATATACGTAGTAAACAATTAGTCTTGTAGACTATAAGAAGATACAAGAATTACTTCCATGGATGGTAAGGCTTACTTCAGTGGATGCCCATTTAATTATTCAATTTTATATATCGTTTATCCCTACGACGATACGATCCATTACCTTGGTTTCTGTTCATACTGTTAAGGATATCGATCCATTACCTTAGTTTTCTGTTCATACTGTTAAGGATATCGATCCATGAACTTGTTAAACGTAGGTAAATTGTGATCACTATGTTAACTCTTTGCATGCTTTAGGTTTTCTCCTCTCCACATTTCCTTCTGTATTTGACACATTTGCATTAAATAAATTGCTATTACATACAAATATGAAAAAAGAGAAATAACCAAGTTCGTTCGGAGAGTTCTTCTATTTTGGAAATTTTGTTTTGTTGCAGTGAATTGACTTTTTTTCTTTCTTTTAGTTCTATTTTGTTATCGTTTTGATGTGACATCGGATAATGCTGACACGACGCCAGATATTACTGACGTGTGTGGTGCCCGTAAGGTGAAATAAGACTAAAATGGCAAAAAAGAAAAAAAAGTTATGGGACAAACGCCAAAATTTGACTACTTAAAGAATCAACACAAAAAATAGAACAACTTATAACATGATTTTGGTAATATTCTCAAAACAATGTACTTATTACTAACTACATAGTGAGATGAAACGGCAGCCTTGCAGTGTGTAATTAGCCTGGAAAACGTTTATATAGACATGTATTTGTAAAGATCAAGATATATAAATATGTATTTATATGTTTTGATATGTTTGTATGTATGTTGGTTTTTATACGACTGAGTGTATAGAAGTGTGACCGGTAATTTGAATCCAAAAATTTCTGAGAGTTTCTAAATACACCATCCTTTGTTCATTAGGAGGCGATTGATGAAATGATTTTCATTCATGCTGACGTTAAAAATATGTATTCTAAAATCTAATTAACTGCTTAATTAATTAGATGTAGTGTGCATCAATAATTTAACTTCACATTAAGTTTGATTTCATGTCAAGTCGATACAAATTTTGATCATTCAGTATACCTAAAAAAGTGGATTAGGGGCCTGCAAGTTGATTATATGGTTTATGATCTGACAGCGTAGAGCTGTATTTGGGGATTTGGGGTAGTTAATGTGCTTGAGAATCTTTTAGAATGATTGAGGCAGATCAACTTTGGATATCATTGAAAAGAAATTTGATATCTTTCTTTCCTACTTTTGTTATAATCTTTTCTTTGAACATGTCAATGTATCCAAGTAAAAAAATTAAGTATAAATTGTATAAAACCCCATATATTATAGTAAATATGTATGAAAACCCTATACATTAACAAATAGACAAAAAAACACAATGTTCTCTTAAAATCTATATGACACCACCCGTGTTATAAAAATGGCAAAAAAAAACATATTTTTTTTTGAAACATTGCACGACACTCCCCATATTAAATAAAATAGACAAAAAATCCCTCTATTTTCTTAAATCCTGCACAAAACCCCTTTTATTTACAAATAATAAGATTTTATTTAATCTCGTTAAAACTATATTCAGGTTTTATGAAAACAAGTTCATAATTATTCATACATATTACTATGTTTATAATAACTTATTCTTTGTTTAAATATATGTTTATTATTGTTAAAATATATATTATGATTTTTTTTGAAAATATGCATAGTTTCACATGTACAACTATAGTTTACTAAATATATCCAAAACTTGAAAAAAAGGATTTTATAAAAAAAATATATTAAAGAGTACAAGAAGTACTCAACAAAGTAGCACACCAACAAGATCACAAAAAGACAAAGGACACAGCGGGGTTCACAATTACCTGGAAGAAAAACAACGAAAAACATAAGCTTGGTTCACAATCAATTCTGTTAAAGAGTACTTGCAAGAAGAGAAAAAAAGAATATAGCCATAACCAAAATCTAACCTTCAACTCCTCCAAAACTTTATCAACACACGAATCCAATCCTTTGAAAATGACACCATTTTTTACTTTTCAAATGCTCCGTACAATGCAATGCCACAACCCATTCCACAATTTACAGTTCATTTTAAAAGGATTCAAACCTTGACGATGAGACAAATGAATATCAATACAATTATGCCGCACATAAGAGATTCCAAACCACTCATAACAATTATCCACAAAAATAGCCAATGGGCAAGAGATAAATAAATGATTCACATCCCCAACCTCAATATTACACAAAGCACAAGCCACATCCCTTTGCACATCCAAGATGTTACGCCTCAGCAAATTAATTCTAGTAGGAATTCTATTGATCACAAGTTCCCACACAAAACAATTAACCTTACTAGGAAATACCTTTAGTCCAAATGAGATTACTCTCCAAGCTAGGCAAACTCCGGGGAGTCAGTCTCACTGCATTATAGGCTGAAGTAGTCGAGAAACGGCCATCCGGTTCCAACTTCCACTTCCAACAATCATGTACTCCCAAATTAAGTTTGTACATGTCCAAAAAACACATTAATTCAGAAAATAATGTACATTCCCATGCAAAGAGCAATCTTCTCCATCTCCAAACCCACCACCACACTCCATCTCTCCATACCCCCATAGAAACAATATTGCTAAGCTTATCCCTAGACAAAGAAAATAGTCTAGGAAATTTTGTAGCCATAAGTTCATCTTCCACCCAACTATCATGCAAAAATGATGTTTGTGTGCCATCACCCACTACTTTTAACATCCCACTTTCAAACCATCTTACCCCATCAACAACACACGCTTTAGAAACCTCTCCCCACCACCCAGAAACTCTCCTCTTTAACCCCCTCCCACTCCTCCCCATACTTAGATTCCAACACTCTTACCCAAAGGTTATCCCACTCAACAACAGCTCTCCATTTCCACTTACTAAGCAACACCAAGTTAAACGACTTTAAATCCCTAACACCTAACCCCCCATCTTCTTTTATATTGCACACCACCTCCCACTTAACCCAAGCTACCTTCTTACTACCCAAACCCCCACCAACAAAAAATTTCTCTGAAGTTTCATTAAGGATTTTAGCACACACACAGGAAATTTGAAGAAGGATAGATAGTAGATGAGTAGGGAACTAAGAACGGCTTTTAACAGGAATATGCGACCACCCATAGATAAATGTTTGCTTTCCCTCTTTTCCAGCCTATGCCTAACTCTATCAATCAATGGTTGCCAAGTTGAAGCCTTTCTAGGATTTGCTCCAATAGGCAAACGTAGATAGGTGAAGGGTAAAGTGCTTTCTTACAATTCAAAAAATAAGAAGCCATATTATCAAGCCAATTTACTTCCACATTCAAACCCATAAGATGTCTTTTGTGAAAATTCATAGTGTGGAGGCTTTTACAGAACAAGTTGGCCACTTAAGCCAACTTAATTGATAGGGAAGTTGAGGTTGATCAGACGACTTTCGTTTTTTGCTACCTATACGAAGAAGATCACAAGCACCTCTTCTGTCAGTTCGAGTTTGCTTATAAAATCTGGTCTGCTATTTACGGGTGGTGGCATCTATCTATTTCGGGTCTTGAAGATCCCCCTTCTCATTTCACTAGCCACCTTGCTTTGTGCCCGTCTGGCATTTCAGAACAACTGTGGGCTATGCTTTGGACCTGCACAATTTGGTGGCACGAACGAAATGGTGGAAGGTATTATGATCCGATGTTGGATATGGGCTAAAGCTATATTCAAAAATTCATTTATTCAAAAACAAAATGATAAAAATTGGGAAGGGTAGTTTCGTGAATTTGCAATCTAAAATTTGGGTTTTATTTAACAATTTGTTTTATAATTAATTTAAATGCGGCCATATATACCATCAATAAACTTAAATGATATTGTTTTGTTTCCAATCATTTATCCATATTATTATTGGTATTGACTTTGTATTTCTTCCGTTGTGGATTGAGATTGACTCACGATTGAGTATTAATATTTTGAAGTTTCAGAAAGCATATTTATAATTGGGTGCTTGGTCGCAGTTCCGTCGAACTCAAAAACACTACGAACATGGTTTTGCACAACTCAATCTTTGATTAGTAGGGGCGGAGGGAGGGGGTTCGGGGCAGCTACACCCCTAATTTTATTTTACTTTTGTTGTTCATAGATTTTTTTTAAAAAAAGTTGAGTTTTACCTGTAATTTTTTTAAAAAAAATTTGTCGCTCCCTAAATTATAATCATGACTCCGCTCCTGCACACTGGAATGTAAAAAGAGCATATATTAAAGTCACTTTAACGAGGAGTGAAGGAGTCCATGGGAATTTCACGAATGACAAGATAAGGTTATGTTTGTGTAATACAGATAAAGAACCCAAATGCATGGACACGAATAAGCCTCATTTCCTTGCATTAAACCACTAAATTATCGATATAATTAAGTGCTGAATTCTCTTCCAACACCACAGAAATCAACAAATACTCCGTCCCCAAAACAATGAATTATCAAACCCAAATGTTGAATCCCCATATCTCGCACAAAACGCAGCATATTTGCTCTAAAAAAACAAGTTTATCTCCATATTTCTCAGTTCAACCAATTCCAAAACTCCGCAAAACAACCCTTTTCACCCCTTACAACATTCTAAGTCAGCAACAAACAGTGTCAACTGTTACTGTAAATGAAACAGAAATTTCGAAGATTGATGTAATATACAACGTCAAGTTGAAGACTTTAGGAGGTTGTAAACTTGGGATTTCAAGGTATCCTGATTTTGAGTACAATGCTGATGGGGGTTCAGGCAGGGGAACAGGTACACAAGTTTTGGATAATAATGATCGTTTGAAGGGCGAAGTTTTTGTTGACTTTGACGTTAGTACACTGTATATCCCGCCAGTGTCAACTGCCACAACTAAATTTTTGGGACTGCCGTTGCCACCGTTTTTAAATATCGACATTGTTCCTGAGATGTTAAGTGGGAAAATCAACCAAGAATCTGGCCAGGTATCGAGTTTTATTTTGGAAAAATCATGTCCTACTCATATCAATCTAGAGTAAAACATGATATGTGAGAAAATAGATTTTGACAAACTTGCAAAATTTATTGAACGCAGTAAATGCAAACAGTATTATCTTTGAACAACTTATGACCAAGTCAACTTTTAGTATGTGCTCCCTTGATTTTTTTTCTTTCTTTTTTACAATTCCCAAAATCTCGATGGATGGACTCGAACTCGAGCCGTTTATAAAGTGAGGGATGATAACTATTAGACCATAGCTCTGGTCGTTTGCTCCCATGAACTTTTAACACTGTAAATTAGGACATATGATTTTCCGGTAGAACCTCATGTAATGCATTCATCAGAATAGATTCATTCCTTCAAATAGATTATTTTGACGCCTGAGTCTCTCACATTTGGGAATTGTTCGAGTTCGAGCATGATAGTTTACAAAAAGTCTCCCCTCCCCTGATAAAAAAAGAGATATTTTGTGCTGACCAGCAATGGGGAGATCGGTTATTATCATTCGTTTTTAAAGGATACAACTTTAATATATAGTCAGTGACAATTTAGCTCATGTGGTATCGCTAATAGACATGTTACACACTGTAGTTTGTAAATATATAGTTCACATCTTGTGGTTTGAAAAATAACCAGTGTATCCCGTGGTTTTCAAAATAGGTAATTTAACCCATGTGAATTACAAACATAACACACTACCCTTTACATGGAGTGAGTGTTTTGCATATTTTCAAAAATCACCAGAGGGTAAACTATATATTTTCAAACCATATGGGTATAGAACATGGAGTTCGTTGCCAAAAAAACCTTTTATAAAACAAGATAAGATATTACAACAAAAATAAAATTCTTTTCAAAATATAATTTAAGAATTATTTGTATTATAATAAAATACACATAATTTCATAAAGAAAGGCGTTGTAAAAGGGAAGAATCAAACTTACGGAACTTGGTAGGATCGGGTTTTCAGGTTTCCCAGGATGAGTTTAAGGCTTTAATCCCAACCCGTAAGCCACGTACAGCATACAGAAAGTATTTAAACATGTCATGAAAACACAGACATCCCAAGAAATAACCAGAATTTTTATAGGTTGATCTGAGATTTAAAGCCAAGTTCTACTTCTCGATGGGGAGCATCTACAAAGCTGCGGCACTTGTGGTGGACACAGTCCTGACATCAGAAGAAGCAACTGGCAATATTAGGAAAGGGAGAGGAGAAAGACTGAATAAAGAAGGGTTGTGTAAGCTTGTTGGGGTTGCAAAAGTTGAGCCAATTGGTGACTTCTTTATGGATTCATTTCTTAGTCTTCCTTCTGAATGCCTCGCATATATGAATGCTGTGCTATCATTTGTAAGTAGTGAATAGGTATCAAATGTTCAAGGCATTCGACTACAGCTTCAATATTAACACACCTCATATTCATTTTATAGTGAATGTTTCATTTGACATTGTTTGGTATTTTGTCCATCTTCATATATCTGTCATTTCGTGAAAAAAAATAATTGTAGAACACATTCCCATGTCTTTCTTGGTTGGATCAAGGCGATTTCCGACAAGTCTTCCTTGGGGGAGCAGAGCAGTCAAAAAGTGAAATTGTAGATCTGATTATTTGGGATTGTTTCTTTTGGCTTCTGATAGATGGAAATATCTAGCTTTAGGTTTCGGCGCCTACTTTCTTCTTGACCAACGCAAGAAAATTGTTGGGGAGCCCTCTTCCGCTCGACCTCCAAAATATCGAGGAACTACGATTACAATGGTACAAGTCCTCAAGCTTTCTTTGACTACCCTTGGTGAAAGCCCACCAATAGGGCACACTTGGTAAGAGTTTTCCCATGAGATTCACAAATGGTCATATAGCACAGAACTACTCATTTTCTTGATAGAAGAATTGTCGAAAGTTAACATTTAAAATCAGATAATCCAACATACTCTCCTCATTATTATTATGAAATGGAAATTTCCCCATGGACCCGACCTTCCCGGAGTTTTTCGGATGTGAAATGACGTTCGCACTTGAGTTATAACAATTGACTATTCAATTCAAGCCTCAATATGAGATACAGTTTAATATTATTAAATATCATGTAGGAAATAAATTGATTCTCAATTATTCATATTTCAACATATTTGTGCCAATTTATAAATCTCGAGTCGAGGGTTCTTCATGAACTCAGAGATTCTTCAATAACAGCTTCACTTCCATTCTTCATGGCTACAAATTGCCATAAATCTTTTACATCTTCTGAAGATATGGGCTTCAATATGAAGAAAACTGCCCCATCTTCCAACCCTTTTAAGGCAGTACTCTCCCTGTCATCCGCTGACATTACTGCTTACAATATATGCATGTAAATAAAAATTAATTATGTCTATATTAAGTAAAAATCAATGTGTGATTCAGGGAGATTGAAACCTGAACTATGTATTGCAAAAAATCCATAGTATATGAAAATAAAAATTGTCATCTTAAAATGACAACTCATTACGATTATAGGGGACGTGTTTGCCGACATCGCCGTAGGAGGCGTCGTGCTGTTGTTCTAGTTCTATTAACATTCGAGGAACGATCGCGGTTATTGCCGTTGAGCTTTGTTAAATTAAAAAAAATTAGATTTTGGACTAATTATTAATGAAAAAAATCAAAAAATTGAAAATGTTCGTTAATGGCCATTTCGGGCCGTAAAATCGTCGTTCCAGGCTGCAAAATCATCTTTTCATTCCACGACGGCCATGGATTCGATGTTATAGTTACTCCTTTTAGTATGAAACTCACCGTGGTAACTCCAAAACCCGTTCCGACCGTTATTGCGAAACCATGCTTAGAAAATGAAAAATAAATAAAATGGAAGAACTTACAAACAACAGGTAAATTGAATTCTTGAGCAATGAGTTGTAGTAATTCGAATCCATTCATATCCGGCATATGCACATCTGATACCACCAAATCAATCTTTCCCCGTTTAATACGAAGAGTATTTAGAGCATCCATCGGGTTATTCACTGCCTCAACTGGAAGTTTGATTTTGCCAACAAGAAATCATAACCAGATAATATGCAATACGTTCTTTGGATAATCAAATAAATATATATAAAACTGAAACACAGATTTTGCTACTTGTTTGAGAAAGATTTAGTGTATTTTTGAAAGAAATTAATGCTTTGATTATCATTAATTTACCTTCATATTCAAACTTTCTCAGCAGAGCGGCAACAATTGAAAGACAAGTTACATCGTCATCAACAACCAAAACACTAATTCGATCCTTCGAATTCTGCAATTCTAATGATTTTATTAAAGGGATCCTTTCGCCTCCCATGATTTCCATTTTCTTGTTTGAGAAATAGAATTTGCCAATGATAACTTATATACACGTAAAAAACTGAATTTATTATGGAGATGATATAGAAAAATCTAATGGGAAAATTAATTATGAGAAAAAAATTGAATATTTTGATTTATGAAACACGATTGTTTCTACTAACATTTTCTAAATCTTAATTAATTGGAAAACTACTTTTAGAATAAATTTGAAATTGGGAGTATGGACCTTTGAAATCTGTAAAGCTATTAATAGTCATAGATTAATGTGGAAGATCTGAGCCTAAGATCAACATTTACAGAAATATGCCAAATAATCCGATGTGCATAAGCTTCTTCTATTTACCTTTTTCATTCAAGTCAAGTTGATTCCACATTATTCAAAATGTTAAAAGGCTAGAAACTGTATATTGTGACTAGAGCTATCGAAGCGGATCAATCTAACCCATGACCCAAACATGTCAATCTATTTGGGTACACCGATCAGCCTAACCCGTGACCCAAACATGCCAATATATTTGGGTATACCTCCAAACGGGCTGAGAAAACCCAACCTGAGACGAGTTGCGCGTAATGTGCAAAAAATAAAATTATTAATAAATCATATTTACTTTTATTGTAAATTAAGTAATTGATTGATAAGTTGGTCAACTAGCCCCAACCTATCAACCCAAATGGAATGTTTCAATTAGGCCCACCTCGGGGAAAATCTTGGCCCAACCTGTTTATTTGGGGGTCGTGTTAAGCCAGCCCGACGAACTCATCCCTTTTTAACTGCTCTACTTATTCCTGATGTCATATGATGAATCAGTCTCATTGGGTAAAATCTCATATAAGTGCCGAGCACAAAGTACCCGAGCACAAGAAATGCTTGCTAGGGTCGTTTCGTCAAACAACAGATAACTGGCGGTCAACAGAGGTGTATGAACGTACGTTGATAGTTCGTGGATTTCTCGGACACATCTAAAGCCAGTCACACTACGATGAGAGGCAGATCATGCACTGGATTTAAGACACCTTAACTGCCGAACTTCGCGCTATAAATACCAGTCCAATGTCACATTGAAGGGGTTGAAATCTGGCACAAAAGATATCGAGAATATTATTGTGACAATATTGTACCATACTAAAATCACCAAAGCTTATAGTGGAAACTTTATATTAGATTAGGTCCCATATTTTTACCTTTAACACCTTTATTTCGGGGAATTTTGTAAAATCGACTTTTAGATAACTTTTGCAATTTTTAAGAAATTATAAAGTTACAAATAAAATCGTTAATTATTAAACTCTTTGGTTCACCCAATCACCTCCAACTTAATTTTTTAATTCCCTATTTATCAAAATTAATTGATCCATCGCCGGAACATTTCTTTAATCTCTTATCCCCAAACAAGCCTCATCCTTCCCACATGAACAGAACACAACTCCTTATCTTTGAGGCAAATGCTGAACCATAAGTAATAACCAAGAAGAGCCCCTTCTTCAAAGTTCTGTTTGGCCAAACTTCGACACCTAAAAACTCAGCATCCATGGCAGCCTTATACTGCAGATTCCACCCAAAAATCAAGAAACACAACCCAAAAAATGTCAAGATATTCCCTTACATTTCTTGCTCGATGAATCCCGTACAAAGCAATATTAAGGTAAAATTCGTCGTTAGCCCAAAAAATATTTCACCCATCTTTTTTATTATTGAAAGAAACTAAGGTTTTATGTTTGATTTTTTTGGCTTTTTAATGGGGAAGAGGTAATCATAAATGGCG
The DNA here is from genome assembly GCA_907163345.1 of Haberlea rhodopensis. Classification (NCBI taxonomy): domain Eukaryota; kingdom Viridiplantae; phylum Streptophyta; class Magnoliopsida; order Lamiales; family Gesneriaceae; genus Haberlea; species Haberlea rhodopensis. The sequence continues at coordinate 4,864,266 of CAJQUN010000002.1, forward strand.
CAGCCAAGGAAATTGGTAAGGCGGCTGTTGTCGCTGTAACAAAAGCCAGAGGAATGGAAGTGGCCGGTGCTGTGGACACTCACCTCATTGGAGAAGACATAGGAAAGGTAAAAATCTTAATTAAATTTAATTTAATCTCTTTTTATATTAAAATTTACTATAAAATATAATATAATTTCATATATTATATCATAAAAAAAATGGTCAAAGAAAAAGGTATTTGGATTAAACAAGAAATTGCTACGTTTGAAAAACCAAAAAGTAATTACCATACAAATATCTGATTAGCAAAATATTCAGATTTATATTTAATATTATTTAAAATTGGACAATATAATAGCAGTCCCTATAATAATTTAACAATGTTTTTATATTATCTAACTTACGATTATTTTAGATTTGTGAAATGGAAGATGCATTGGAAGTTCCAATAATTAATGATCTCACCATGGTCTTAGGTTCCATATCACAGGTATGCCTCATCGTGTGGTTTAGGTATTTATTATTGTTGTTGAGACTTTGATATGAGTGTCTTAATATGTATCATGCAGAGCTAGTGACAATTTACCCCGTACAGTATCGATAATAAATATTTTGTAAATAGTCATTTTATCCTATTATGGTGTCCTTAATAGACGTTTTGTCATCATGTGGTTTATAACTAGGCACTATATGGTTTACAAAATATAGCATACATGGATGAGTGATTTGCACATATTCACAAATTATATGGGGTAAACTGTTTATTTTCACAAACCACATGAGGTAAACTGTCTATTTTGAAAACAACGTAAGATAAATTGTCTATTTTCAAAACAAGTGTATGGAACATGCCTATTTAGAAAACAACATGATGTATTATATAATACTATTATATAATACTATTACGTAAACAAACCCAAAAAAAAAAAAGTGAGCAATAGAATGTTATTTTGGCAGTTAAAATCACCGGCGGTAGTGGTGGATTTCACTGACCCTTCAACAGTTTATGACAATGTCAAACAGGTGATTGACCAGAATTAATTATTTTGGTTATGATAATTGCTGTTAATATTCAACATAAATAAATATTAGTAGTTAAAGATTTATTGTTTCTTATTATTATTTATTGTTGATTGATAAAATAGGCAACAGCATTTGGGATGAAAAGTGTAGTTTACGTTCCAAAGATTAAAATGGAGACAGTCTCCGCATTATCTGCCTTTTGTGAGAAAGCCAGCATGGTGAGATTTCTCATTAATTATTGGAGCCCTCTTGTCGGTGGATAACCTATTTCTGACCAGTCGGTCTTCTAGGAGGTTCGAGCGTAGATCGGTTGGTTTGTCCTCCTTTCAAAGGCTGTCTCATATGGATCGCCATCGAAGCACTGATTAGAACTAGAGATTGTTAGCGCGTTATCCACCACGTCAGAGTGAATCTTACTACTGATAGTCTGCACTTTAGCCCATTAATAACTAGAAAGTGCTTCGAAAGGCGCCGGCAGTACTAATCAAATATAGTTCCACTGAATTTGTTTTTAATAAAAAAATAGTCTCACATTAAATTTTTTTACAAATTTAGTCCCACATAAATTAATTTTTAGCAAAAATAGTCTCATAAATTAATAGGGGCTTTGAGACCAATTTTGATTGAAAACAATAGTTTAGGACTAGTATTGATTATAAACAAAAGTTTTGAGATTATTTTGTTATTAAAAACAAATTTCAATACTTCATTAGTTCTAAAAACTTGAGACTAGTATTGAAAAGCCCGTATTCTAACAAGATATGTCTTGTCGAAGCTCAAAAGCTCTATGTTCAAAGGAATTATTTGTAATAAATAACTGCGATACAATGTCTCATTTTCAGGGTTGTTTGGTGGCACCAACTCTTTCAATAGGATCCATACTACTGCAGCAAGCTGCAATCTCTGCCTCTTTTCACTACAACAATGTGGAGATTGTTGAATCCAAATCAAATCCAGGGGTGAGCCAATTCGCGCTCTTACTCGTTTTTTCGAACATATATATCGTAAGATTCTAAATAATACAATGTAAATTGTTGGAATCCAAATTTATGGCTTAGAGCACAGGTACAAATATAGATTTTATTATAGGACAATATTCTCATTAGTATTCAATTTACTTTCATGGAACAGGATTTTCCGTCGCAGGATGCGATACAAATAGCAAACAACATTACAAACCTCGGTCATATATACAATCGGGAAGACATTTCAACGGACATTAAGGTAAGTAAGCAACTAGATATGTAAATCATAGTGTTTTCACCAACTAATATGTCTCAAAATTAACCTCTTGTGATATTGTCCCAGGCAAGGGGTGAAGTTGTGGGAGAAGATGGGGTAAGAGTGCACAGCTTGATTCTTCCAGGTCTTCCGTCCAGCACCACTGTCTACTTTTCCAGGCCAGGCGAGGTGTGCGCCTCTCGTTTCCTCACGAGTGTATATGACACAATGAGACCATCTATCGAAATGTAGCCTTTGAGCTGCTTTATAATTGTTATAATTGAAGTGGGATACAGCATTACGGCTAATCCTAACATTGGTGTAAGAGCATGTGTCTCGGAGTCAAGGGCGGATCCACGCTTGGGCAAGTGCCTGCGTCCGCCACTGCTCGGAGTCGATTTTCATGAATTGAAATCACGCGGCACCTGACAATGAAAATATCATGGCAATTGAGTTATTGCACTAGCTAGAACAATAGTAGATATTACATCCCGAATAAACTGCTTAAAGAATAATGTCTGTTGCAGGTTTACACCATCAAGCATGATATCACGGACGTGCAATCTCTCATGCCAGGCCTGATTCTAGCCATTAGAAAAGTTATCCGATTCAAGGTAATACTAGAAACTTTTCTATTTCGTTAGCTATACATCACATGGAAATATTTAAATATCATTCTTAAAGTAAACTGCACAGTTAAGCGCAGTTTCGATTCTGTTATTGCAAAACCAACAGAATCCATTTTGTTATTATTTACGCTAAAAGAAGTGTTCCCTTTCCATTGGCAGAGTCTGGTGTATGGTTTAGAGAAGCTCTTGTAGAAAGCCAAGAATGCACGGATTGACTGATTGCATATGCATACTTCCAAAGTTTTTCCCCTTATTACAGAGATCATAATGGTATGTTGCAATATAGGCCTAAATTTTTTGAAGAAGTTATGAATTTAACCAATTCAATTCATTGATCAAGAATACAAATATGAAAGCCATTCATGAATTATTCTAGCAGAACAATTCATTCACAAAACCCTTACGAACTTGAACTTCGAACAAATGACGGCATGTAAAATGGAACAATTTTGCATGAACAAATCACACGCACATGGACAGATTTATAGGCGCGATAAGATAGATACACACAAGATGAATAATCAAGGCAAGATGCATCAATGAAACACACAAAAAAACAAGAACGAACGTGACACGAGTTTACGTGGTTCGGCCTCAACATCGGCCTTCTCATGGGAGGAATTTCATTTATAACTTTGTGTACAAGGCATAAAATACATGAATTCACTCCATATTCACTTCTATTGATTACAATGAATATCCACATGAATTCACTCAATCATTTGCCTCTCAAAAAACTTTCAATTCTTTTCCACACCTCACTCTCTCGTGCCTCACTGTCCTTTTGTCACTTTGTGTTTCCTCAAATGATGCACTGAGCCATCATGCCTCTTTTATACTCGATAGCACTTGCACCACATCTTTAACCAGTTACCAATACCATAGGCAAACCAACTTCCAGTCCACTGAAACTAACTTGAACTGCCAAGTAAACAAATTCTGATGCATCTAGTCAATTCCAGTCAATACCCATTTCATCTTTGACTTCTAACTGTTAGTAGAAAGTGTTGGAAATTTGAATCAAATTAAATGGTGTGTCCATTCATGTTGGGGTGCATTGTTTCATGATTAGATGCTTCCAAATTAAATGGTGTGTCCATTCATGTTGGGGTGCAATGTTTCATGATTAGATGCTTCCAAATTAAATGGTGTGTCCATTCATGTTGGGGTGCAATGTTCATGATTAGATGCTTCCAAATTAAATTGTGTGTCCATTCATGTTGGGGTGCAATTTTTCATGATGGATGCTTCCAAATTGTGTCTCTTGATGACACCACTTGGTATACTATATAAGAAACAACCTTTGAATGAATTAGAAATGGAATTTGAGTAATTCACATCACATTTGTAGATGGAATTTGAGTAATTCACATCATATTTGAAGATGGAATTTGAGTAATTCACATCACGTTTGAAGATGGAATTTTGGAAATTCACATCATATTTGAAGATCAAAATTTGAGTAATTTTGTGAGTCTTCATGATTGTTATGGTTGAGCGTTTTTAGACCTTTGTGGTTTAAAGGATTTGTGATTTGGAGTGCTCCTATCACAAATCATCGTCGTTGTATCTTGGGAGACAAATTGCCAAAGTAAACCGTTAGCACCGTAGCGGGGCAATATTGTCTTAAGGACAGAGATTATAAATCTCGCCTCGGCATTCTTATTAAAAAGCCATTTGTTGTGCTTGCTACTTTCCTAAGATACACACCCAATATTTTATACAACAACAATCTTAAGACAATATAAGCAACAAATGGTTTCGTCGAGTGCAACAACGACTCTCGTTCATCATGGTGAAAGACTTGAAAAGTTCAATGGGTACGATTTCAAGCGATGACAACAAAAGATGTTGTTTTATTTGACAACCTTGGGGTTGACAAGGTTCCTCAATGAGGATGCTCCTACTATTATGGAGAGTGAAACCAACAACCAAAAGAGGGCTGCGGTTGATGTGTGGAATCAAAGTGATTTCCTGTGCAAGAATTATATTCTCACCGGACTGGACAACACATTATACAATGTGTATTGTCTAGTGAAGACGGCCAAGGAATTGTGGCAATCCTTGGAGAAAAGTGTAGATCCGAGGATGCCGGCATGAAGAAATTCATCGTTGGGCGATTCCTGGATTTCAAAATGGTTGATACAAAGCCTGTGATAGCACAAGTGCAAGATTTGCAAGTAATCATGCACGAAATTCATGCGGAGGGAATGGTTCTAAGTGACTCATTCCAAGTGTCCGCCATGATTGAAAAGTTGTCTCCGCCATGGAAGGACTTCAAGAATTATCTCAAGCATAAGAGAAAAGAGATGAATCTTGAAGACCTTGTGGTTCGCTTGAGAATCGAAGAGGACAACACATTTTCAGAAAAGTTTACTCACAATGATGTTTGTGAGGGAAAGATTGTGCAAATTAGATATGTAAGAAAAGTAATTCGTTACTTTATCGAGATTTGCACATTATATTGTTGTGACTTTTTTGCTATGAAGCAAAAACGAGGCCAGTGAGGTGTTTAAACACTTCAAGGATGAGATTGCAATAAAATTTAGCAAATGAGTTTTGCTATGGGAAATTGTGAGTAGATTATACTTGTGTTGTCTAAGAATTTGACGCTTAAGCTTGAATCTGCAAGACTATAAAATCTTGAATTCAAGTTTCTAAGCTTTGTACGCTTAAAACACAAGTGATAAATCGAAGCCACAAATTTTGATTAGGCGTTGTAATATCTCAAATTGGTTCATTTTGAATTTCTAAGCTAGTACGCTTATAACATGAATTTGCAAGTTTAAAAACTTGAATTCAAGTTTTCTAAGTTAGTGCGCTTAAATTGCAAAATGTGAACCGAGTTTGAGAATATTATCCAAGTTTCAACTTTTATAAGCAAGTACGCTTAAATCCGAAATTTTCAAGAAATAAAAACTTGAATTTGGATTTGTAAGACTATAACGCTTAGAACTTGAAACACGGAAGTTTGAACGCCAGTGCACTTCGTTACTACCCGAAGTTGCGGGGGTTGCAATTCTAGGATTCAATCACTTACCACATTTAGGCAAGAACGAAAACCTTGTGATTGAAGGAAAATAGAGTTTCCTACAATATTTGAAATGTGGGGGTACTTGGCTAAACTAGAAATGAAGGCCAAAGTAAAGTCATACTAAAAACCAAATAAAAGACATGAAGAGTTTGACAAGTCATGTTGTCAAATATATTAATGAGTGTGACAAATGTGTACACACCTAAGCATAGGTATGCTTGTGTATTGATGATATGCTCATTGGAGAAGCAATTTAGAAATCATCAAGTAACAAAAGAAAAAATGTTGACAAAACATTTTGACATGTGTGCATCAAGAATAATGTTTGGAATGAAGTTTCCAAGACACTTGAAGAACGAAATCTCAAGGATTAATTCGAGTTTCAAATTTTAAGCTTTGTGTTTAAATTTCAAGTTTGCAAGAAATGTAATCTTGAACTTGTAATTTTTATGTGCTTAAAAATTTTGAATTGTGAATTAAAGTTGAGTATTTTGATCTGGTCTCGAATTTTGAAATAACGCGTTAACAACGCTTAAAATTCGATGATGGAAATATCCTAAAAGGATAAAATGATGCAAAAGAGGTAATGTGATTATCAAAAATGAATATATATTATTGTGGAAAATTCTCTATGGAAAACATATAAAGCTTCTTCGGCCGAGTTGCTTTATAAGTTGTTAGAGAAAAATCCTATGCATGCAACTAAAATGTGTTGCGATAATGCTATATGATAAAATGATCTCTAGTGGCATAATCATGAGTGATTATGTGAAACCGCGAATTCGCATATAAATTGGTTAACCGAGAGATCATGTGGAAGTTTATCGAGGGGAATGGGGTTAAAACCCTATAATCAAAATCTCATAGTGGATACCCAACCTTGTTGACTGGAGATCCCAAGATCTAGGTTCAAAAGGGACAACTAAATTATGAGATTGTATAAACACCTTGGAGAATTAATCTCCGACCCATTCCTACGATAAGGGGTGTAGCCTGCAAAAAGGGTACGAGGATAGGCAAAAGGCCTTTAATGATTCCTAAGACATATAAGAATATGTTGGAGTATAGCGGGATACTCTTCTAGGAGATCACCTACGTAAGTGCGAAGTGTGGCCGCTTCAAAGATGAAAAGCACTTATGAAACCAAGCGTGATCCATGGCCGAAACGGACACAACCGTAAGAAACCAATACGAAGGTTAGAATTATTATGGTGTGGGTTCAATTGTCTTGGTTTACACCAACGACTAAATAGTTCAAGACTATAAGTTCACTATTAAGTCAAGTAAATCCGATTGAATACTACTACGGAAGATTCAAAGCCACAAGCTATCTCTCCCAATGCCATAATAGTTCGTTAAAAGCGCTCAATTACATATATGCATTAATTTAATTCATGTGGGGGATTGTTGGAAATTTGAATCAAATTAAATGGTGTGTCCATTCATGTTGGGGTGCATTGTTTCATGATTAGATGCTTCCAAATTAAATGGTGTGTCCATTCATGTTGGGGTGCAATGTTTCATGATTAGATGCTTCCAAATTAAATGGTGTGTCCATTCATGTTGGGGTGCAATGTTTCATGATTAGATGCTTCCAAATTAAATGGTGTGTCCATTCATGTTGGGGTGCAATTTTTCATGATGGATGCTTCCAAATTGTGTCTCTTGATGACACCACTTGGTATACTATATAAGAAACAACCTTTGAATGAATTAGAAATGGAATTTGAGTAATTCACATCACATTTGTAGATGGAATTTGAGTAATTCACATCACATTTGTAGATGGAATTGGAGTAATTCACATCACATTTGAAGATGGAATTTGAGTAATTCACATCATATTTGAAGATGGAATTTGAGTAATTCACATCACGTTTGAAGATGGAATTTTGGAAATTCACATCATATTTGAAGATCAAAATTTGAGTAATATTGTGAGTCTTCATGATTGTTATGGTTGAGCGTTTTTAGACCTTCGTGGTTTAAAGGATTTGTGATTTGGAGTGCTCCTATCACAAATCATCGTCGTTGTATCTTGGGAGACAAATTGCCAAAGTAAACCGTTAGCACCGTAGCGGGGCAATATTGTCTTAAGGACAGAGATTATAAATCTCGCCTCGGCATTCTTATTAAAAAGCCATTTGTTATGCTTGCTACTTTCCTAAGATACACACCCAATATTTTATACAACAACAGAAAGCACGTAACTGGATTTGGATTGAATTAAGTTGATACTATCATCACAGAAGTGTTGAGTTTTTTTAATTTGGGTGGTACAAAACTTTCATGTCCTTAGTTTGACAAATATATAACGTGAGGAAACTATAATCTATAATAAATCTACACTACCTTATTAAGCAAGAATTTGATCTTTTGGTATTTGTAATGAATTTTTACTTTTAAAATTGGTAGAATATAGTAATTTTAATTTTGCACTTAGGGCACGTTTGGTATGGGTGATTAGGCAGGATAAACAAACTAACCCACGTTTGACTGGTTTTTTTAAAAACTTGCGAAATACCAAAGCCCGTGAAAAAGCACTGTGGAGGAGAGAAAATAGATCCCGCCACACCGGATAAACAAACTAACCCACATTTGACTGGTTTTTTTTATTTATTTAGTTTATAAATATATATATATATATATATATTATCAAGGACACCGAACATTATCTAATACACAACATACATGATACAATCCCCTTCATAATATGACATATACATAAAAATAAGATTATTTTAATAAAAAAAGATATTGAATCAAATTGTATCTAGACCCTCTTTCTCAATTTTTATTAGAATTATATAAACGATTATTCATTTGTGATTGCTCGAATAAATATTATTTCAAAAAGAAAGAGGACATTTTTTGGGTTATAAAATAAAGACCGGTGAATCTATGCTTTAACGGTAGCAAACCTCCCCAACTCTTATCTCCTTCGATCCCCAGTTGGTTTAATTGATGTCGATCCTTATGGTCAATCTAATCATTTATTTGGCACCAAGTCACCCATGTTCGGCTTACATCATGGGGCATTCCTTGAGTATCGAGAGTGTTGTCTTTTGAGTCCTTCTGTAATCCATGATATGGTTAGTTAATGAATTGTTATTTTACCATTAAAATAATTAATATAAGATTTCCAGTATAATAAATTTTTCTTGATAAAGCAAATATATTGTTATAAGGTTATGATTTTTATTTTACCTATATTACACACGAATATCAAAATTGTGAGGTAGAAACCAATAACATATTCAACTCCAACTATTCAAATATGTTAAGGTTGATAGGTAAATTACAGGAGCAAAAAGGAAGACATCGCCCGAAGAACCTCTCGGATGCACGAAAGACTCCCAACTCCCGTGCATACCTACAAAAGAGAGTCAGTGCTCGGGGAGGCTGCCGCACAACCTTCGCCAAAGGGGAAAAGAGCAACCCAGAACCACCACCAGCACCAAGTACACCTCCAAACACACTGGCAAAACCACCCTCGCCACCCAGACCACCAACAACGCCACCCCCGATGCCACCATCATCGGTACGGCCGAGCCCAGAACCAGCACCAAGTCCACCGCCAAGCCCGCCACCACTACGGTCACTGGGCTCTTCGATTTCGTGCGCCATGCAATATGATCCGAGTTATTGGTTGTCGGTGAGGAATTTGGAAACTAGAGCTTGATCGTTTGTCGTATTTTATCACTGTATGCTCCTTCTTTGTACCTTCAGATCTCTTGGAAGGCAGTTTCCCTTACTCGGCCCTAATTTGGACTGCTTGGTTTGAGAGGACCTGGATCGGCTCAGAGTGCCTCTGCACTTTCATGGTCATGGTCTTGTGCTTTTCGGCGATTTCAATTACCTGCTCGTCTCTTTGTTCCACCCTATCTCATTGTGTTTTACTCAGTGTCTTTGCTTGGTGTTTATCTTTTGTTGGTGTATAGGAGTTGTATAGTCGTGTCTGATCTTCAACTTCGTTGTACTTGTTTCATATATTAATATATTATACGTTACTGCTCAAAAAAATTATATGTTAAGGTTGTATTTTGACCGAAAGATTTGAATTTGAAAAAAGAATTTGAAAGAAATATCTTAAATAACTCCGTAGTAAATTAACTGATACTTAAATATTTTTTAGATTTCTTATAAAATAAATTTATCAAAATAAACTCACGAACTCACTTATTATATATTTGAAATTATTATCTCCAAATCTATCAATGCACTCAAATTTGTAATTAATGACACCAAGGTTCGCTCAAAGCTTGTCAGTGCTAATCTAGCTCACACTTAGCTGGACATCTCCACTCCTTGGATATGGGGTGTCCTTAATTATTTTTTTTAAAATTAAAAATCGAACTCTTGTGTTGAACACTATCATCAAAATCGGACATCCATATCGAATACAATCGATATGTGTGCCCGACACAAAAAAAATGATATTTTTGGGGGTTAATTGTGCAATTTAAAAAGTTTAGATTAGAATGTTAATTGACGCAATATGTATTTGGTGGTAGTGAGTTATATTAGATTTCAGTGACATTCATTTATTTATATTTTTCTTGAATTTTGTAAAAATATTTTTGTTACTTTTACATTAAATTTAAAAAATGTAAATTTTTTAGTATCTTATAATATAATACATGTATAATATATATAAAAATATACATACGTGTCACAGTCGAGTCGTATCCTAAATTTTTTGAAAATTCGTGTCACCGTATCCATTTTTTATCGTGTCAGTATCGTCGTATTAATATCTGTATTAATATCTGTGCACCGTACCGTAGAATGTGACGATTCCCCAATTGCAGTTCCGTGAATATTCTGTTTAACCTAATTTTCGATCGTACACATCCATTAACTAAATAAAACTATCTCTATTAATAATTACATCCTAAATTTTATTTTTCACACCTATATTAATTACAAAAGAAAGTAAGCATTAAAAACTAAATAATTTATTTCATCTTAAATTTAAACAGGATTCAATAAAATTCAATATCGGTAATTTTATTGGAAATTTATATCCTATGAGTCATTGAATAGGTTACATGGTATGTGGTGTTCCCTGTCCACACCATCAAATAATTATATACAAGTAATACTTTGGTGTAGCGTAAAATTTCTCGTAATTAATATATCTAAATTGTTCCCCGACACAACAATCTTCAAATGCATATGAATGTATAAGATAGTCACGAGTTTGTCTTCTATGTACATGATGTTTATAAACACTAAGACAAATAAAATATGTGTGTATGTCATTATGCTTAATTTTTGTAATATCAAGTGTATTATAAATATTCGGTGCATAGAAGACAAATCGTTAGTATTATGTACCGATAGAATTTCCCATAATTAATACTAACGGACCACGCACACGCGTTGCGTGTGTAACATAATAAATCTATCCATTGGTAGGGGTATATAAGTAATTTGACATTGGTCTATTTTGGACGGACCAAGGTAGTTATTATATGGGGTTTAGACTTTATAATATAGTATAGAAGTATAGATATCTAAATTATTCCCCGACACGATAAGTTTCAAATGCACATGAATGTATAAGATTACACCCTACCTACGTCCACTAAACCCACCAGTTCAAGGCAATCACCAATCGCATCATGCCACGTGATCCATCGACCCGGCGTCGCCACCGCGAGATCTTGCACCGACTGCAATAATCTATAATCAAACAACACGTCTCCCTCACCTACCGCTTGTTTCCGGTTACTCTGCGATCATATTACTGCCTGCAGCCGGTAACCCCTTCCCAATTGTAGCTCGGTGCATAAACACTACTTACATCACCGTACAAGGAACCTCCAAATTGTCGGAATTCTTCATTTTCAGGTAATTTTTTTAGTTTGCTATTTAATTTCTAGTTAAAGGAAAACTGTTTGTATTATTGATTCCGAGTGATGATTTCTAGTGCAAAGTTCTAATTGTTTCCCTCATTATAATACTGGTGATATTTATGAGTTTCCAATCCTAGATTCGATTAATGGAGTTTAAGATTGTGCTCCTTAAGAAGCGTAATTTGAGAAAGTTTAGCGCTGAACAACTTTGTGTGAGTTGATTCACTTGATTAAAGTGACTTTTATTTTGATCGTTCTTCTATTTATTCTGAATTGATGTGATTGGCTTGAGATTTTTGTTTCTATTTGTCGTTGGTGTTTTAGTGAATTTGAAATGTTATACTTTGTCTTTGATTTAGCTTGTAATTGTTGAAGATTTGTGCTCTTCTGCAACCGCAATACAGATTTTGTGGAGTTGAGCTAAATTAGGGTTTTGTAAGCGTGGTTTTGCGAGTTTTATTGGATTAGGAAAAGTTTGCGATGAAGTCCAACTTTCTAGAAGTTTAATCGGATTTTGTTGACACTCTTGTATGGGTTGGCTTACTTGATTTCTCTTTCTATTTTTGCATGAACTGCTCTCTTTTGTTAGGCGCTGATTTTTTCTCCCTATATTCTTATCTGCAGAATCCAAACGACAATGTTCTAAGATTGCATGTGTATGAGGTTAAACATAATTGAGTGATTGCATGTGTATGAGGTTGATCATAATTGAGTGATTGCATGTGTATGAGGTTAAACATAATTGGGTGATTGGAGAAGTTGGCGATGCAAGAAGTAGCAATATTTAGTGTTGATTCAGATTGTGGACTTTTATTTCAAGGGCTGGAACTGGGTATTTGTTTTACATGATTTTTTCTGCCCTTTGGGTGGGGATAGCTATTTGGACCCAATCGCTATACCGTGGTGCTTCCAATGGTGCCCTCACGGATGACAGGAGGATTGGCACAATCATCGTCGAGTTCAGGAATATTTTTCCAAGGAGATGGGCAGTCCCAGGTTGCAGGAAATCCTCAGCTGAGTTCAAATTTTGGGAACTCGTCTAATTCCTTACACGTACACACACGTGCCAACTTGGGTCCTGTTTCAGGGGATATGAGCAGCACAATCTTGAATGGTGTGGCAAGCTCTGTACCCAGTGTTGGGGCTAGCTCTCTGGTCACCGATGCCAACTCAGGACTTACAGGAGTTCCCCATCTGCAGAGAAGTACAAGTATTAATGCAGAATCCCATATGCGCTTGCCGGCATCACCCATGTCATTTTCATCTAATAACATCAGCATTTCAGGGTCATCTGTCATGGATGGATCCTCTATGGTACATCAAAGCTCTAATCAAGACCACCCTTCACAACAAGCCCAAAAATTTCAGCAGCATCAAGGTGCTTCAATTTCCATGTCTGGTGATCCAAGGATGCGTAATTCTTTCATTCAGGATCCTACTGCTATATCTCCACAACAGAAGAAGCCTCGCTTGGATGTGAAGCAGGAAGATATTACACAACAGCAGGTATTGCAACAGCTATTGCAGAGTCAGGATATCATGCAGTTACAGAATCCCAATCCTCAGTTGCATGCTTTGATCCAGCAGCAGAAACTAAGGCAACAACAGCAACAGCTTCTACAAACTATGCCCCCAATGCAGCGGGCTCAAATATTGCAGCAACAACAGCAGTTGCAGTTAAGACATCAGCTTCAACAGCAAGGAATATCACCTACGTCTGGAATAAAGCGCCCCTATGACGGTGGTGTCTGCTCACGCCGGCTTATGCAATACTTGTACCATCAGACACAGAGGCCTGCTGTAAGCAATTTATAGTAATTGACATTGGGTTACAAATACCTGCTTGCCATATTTTGAATTCTTTTTCCCAAAAATCATTCAATACGGTTTGTATAAACAATGAAATTTTCCTTCTTTAGTTCAATTTAAAGTATCGTTCAGCACACCTTGTCATGATATTGCGTTTTACCAGGATAATACTATTGCGTATTGGAGAAAATTTGTGGCTGAATATTACTCTCCACGTGCAAAGAAGAGGTGGTGCTTGTCTCTATATGATAATGTTGGGAATCATTCACTTGGGGTATTTCCCCAGGCAGCAATGGTAATTGTCTTCGGTCACAGGTTAATTTACTGCACCACCATGTGACTGGACTCTTTCTGCTGATAAAGAGGCTAATGATAAGTCTTTCAATACTTGGATTTGATTTGTGTATTTATGCAATTTTTCTGACAATGTCACGGGTTCTCTCTCTAAATTTTTATAGTTTGGCTTATCGAAGGCTAGAATTTATCATTGTTCTTATTTCTTTCTTTTTTTATTTTGTGCAGGATGCATGGTTGTGTGACATATGTGGTTCAAAATCTGGAAAGGGATTTGGTAAGTTTTTTCTCAGATACCCATAAATCAGTGTTGGAGAGATGTTCTATTTGAAAATAGAGCAAGTTATGACAATGTGAAGAGAAATCGTGGTATTTCCATTTAAAAAATCCTGTGGATTGCTTGCTCATTCCATGGGAAGATTCATGTGTTTTTGACTTTTTGTATAAATTACAGTAGAAATCTTAACGAGGGGCTTTAAAAAGTAAAAAGGTTGTCTATCAGGTAATATAAGTGTGTGCTAGGTTCTTTTGTTGTCATTGATTTTGGTTGTAATGTTTCCCAAAAGCATATTACAATTTTAAGGGCATACAGCACAGTAAGTTCTGTTTCTGAGCAATTTTATTTTCCACATTTTTTTTATTCTACTCTTCTACACACCAACTATGCGACACAAATGGGCTTTAACGAAGCGGAGTCAAGCTAGCTTCTAGCAGTTCTTTAACTGATTTTGAGTAGCTTTGTTCATTTTTCATCCCCTAGCTTTTACCTTCAATATTCACACTGCTGTATGCTCAACACATTTTCTCTTTTTGCATTTTAGCAGAGGCAACTTTTGAAGTGTTCCCTCGGCTCAATGAAATCAAATTTGGCAGTGGTGTTATCGACGAGCTTCTATTTTTGGACTTGCCTCGGGAGTGTAGATTCTCTTCAGGCATGATGATGCTGGAGTATGGAAAGGTTGTTCAAGAAAGTGTATTCGAGCAACTCCGTGTGGTGCGTGAGGGTAAGCTCCGTATCATGTTCACTCCTGATTTAAAGGTAAACAGCAAAGGACTAGTTCACTTGAAGCTACTGTCAGACGGCAGTCATAGATGTCTTGACACTTGCATCTCCATACCTTCTTCAGATATTATCTTGGGAATTTTGCGCGCGGCGCCATGAAGAACTCCTTCCTCGTAAATTGGTTGCACCACAGGTAAACTTGTGCTTTACTGGTTATGGTTCTTTTTCGTTGCATATAATGGTGAGAACGAAGATATGGAGTAAAAATTGGATGAGGACTTCATTTAGCATATTAATTAAGTTCATTGAAGTTGGTAAACACGGAACTAATAGATCATACTTCTACTGCAGGTGAATCAACTTTTGCAGGTTGCGCAGAAATGTCAAAGTACGATATCTGAGAGTGGATCCAATGGTGTTTCTCAGTCAGATATTCAGGCAAACAGTGTCATGTGAGTTGAAATCTTTGACCCTAGTGGTCTGGATTTTATTTTGAGTTCCAGATTTCGTTTTATTGGTTCTTAAAGAATACACAGCGGAATTTTTTTTTGGATATTTTTACCTAAACTAGACGAAAATTTGTAAAAGTCCATTTTGAATTGCGCGCAAAATTTCTAAATTATTTTCCTTCTATTAACTCGATATATATTGCTGTCGCAGGATTGCCGCAGCTACACGTCAGCTTGCTAGAAGCTTGGAGCTGCAGTCGCTAAATGACTTGGGATTTTCCAAAAGATATGTGCGGTGCCTGCAAGTATGTCTCAACTCGCAACCTTTATATAAGCCTTTCAATGTTTATTAGCTGGTGTTTTCGAGCTTTCTCAAATTTTTCATGTTAACAGATAGCTGAGGTAGTCAACAGCATGAAAGACTTGATGGATTTCTGCAGTGAACAAAAAGTTGGGCCTACTGGTAATGAAACACAACCTTAACTAGCAATGTTGCCTCACTGGTTAATAACTTCTTAGTCAAGTATTTGCGGTGCGGAACTACATTTTTATTGATTCTTAAGTACTGTGCTTTATATTTTGGGAACAAGTACAATTATATTCTCCGACATCTATCCAAATTACACAATTCTCTCTGGAAAATTGGAATTTCTGCTCTTCTGAAAGTTTGAAAAATGTTGACATTTTTGTTAATAAGATGACAGGTAAACTCTTAGATGTTTACTACTAACTCCTCTCCAAATCTGCCAGAATGTATTCCCACCTGGCTGCCTACCATGTAATGTTGATTTATTGGAGGAAACTTATGTAATTTGGGTACAATATAGGAGAGGGGTGGACGTGATACTCAAAGGAGTATGAAAGTGTATGAGATCGTATAATGGAATTTTCTAGCATTTCAAAAACATTCTCGCAAAGATAAAGATGGTTGGAAAAAAGTTGCTAACCTAATCCAACGTGCAAAGCTTAACTTGAGTGGGCTGTGGGCTGTGGGCTGTGGGCTGTGGGCTGTGGGCTGTGGGCTGTGGGCGTGACCATAGATGTTGAATAAATACATCAATCGAATGCATAGATAATAGTTGCCTAATATAAGATGATTTATATCTACCTGATTTCCTCAATAAAGTGCATATAAATTGCCTTCACGACCATGTGACATTAATGATGGAATTCAAAACCATTAATTAATCTGCAGAGGGGTTGAAAAACATACCAAGACATATCACACCAGCCAACATCCAGATGCAAAAGGTGCAAGCAATGGAGCAGATGAGAGGTCTTCAAGGTCCGCCGTCTGATCCCAACCTGCTCGATAAGTTAATGGCAATTCATCCTGCTCTTAATAGCCAAATGAATAATAATACCCAACGTACAGTAGTTGGACAAGAAGCTTTGAGCAGCTCAGCACAGGCTACTGCTGCATTGAGTAACTACCAAACTTTACTTGCAAGACAGAACTCGACTAACTCAAACCATAATTCAGTTCAGCTGGAAGCATCTTCTCCTTTCAGTACTTCTTCCAGCCAACCTCCATCTTCAATGATTCCCACATCTTATGGTATTTTGCCCAGAGCCTTGCAGATTCCACCAGTCGGTGGCTTTTCAAGTTTCCATTTACCACAGCAACAGCAAGTACACCAGCACTCATCAGGTGGGAACGTCTTGCAACAGCATATGATCCAGCAATTGCTGCAAGATATGAGCAATAAAAGTAGTGGGGGAGCCGTTCCACAGCAGTCCCTTTCTATGCATAATAGTTCAGGTGGAAATTTGGACGGGCGTGAGTTCAGGAATAGTGACTCACCTGCTGCAGCAAGTGGGCCAGGGAATGTTGTTGGACAACCACCACCGAACAGAAGCAATAGTTTCAAAGCTACTGCAAATGGCGAGTCTCCAGCACCCACAGGCACTTTTGGATTCAGCCAAAAGCCGTCAGATTTACCGCAGAATCTTCATCTGTCGAATGAGTTGGTTCATGATATTGCCCATGAGTATATCGAAAATGGGTTTTTTACTAACGGTTTCGATGATAACGTGAACTTCAGCTGGAAACCGTGATCGACTTACTTTGTTGTGTCGTAAGCTTGTATTATGAGGGTGTTCTACTTGGGGTGTGTTGGGGTTGTCTTTGTACAGGCTGTTTCAATTACCTTAAATTATTTTTTTTCATTTCATTTTCTATCATTATGAAACTTGTGATGTTTGTTAGTGCAATGGTGGTTTGTTTCTTGAAACTGTGTTATCCGTATCCAAAGCTTCTTTTCAAGTGTACTTCATTGAAATTAATTCAGAGAATATCTTTAGTTTGGTGTCAGCGTTGCTTGGCCCAATCATTGAACTCTGTCTGAGTTGTGTGATGCCAATTTCTTGCACATCTTTAATGTTAGTTCTTGAGAGAAACATCACCAAATTAATAGAAAAGAGATGATGCGTGATTTTATTTACTTTTTATTATTGTTGTTAGCTAGTAATATTTCATATTTGACAGTTGTCCGCAGAATGTGGTGAGCCATTAGTTTTTGTAGCTGGTACCGAAATACTTCACAAGCAGCTGCTCTGTTAACTCAAAAGTCAAGTTGCCAAGGCTACTTTCTGACTCGACCTCGAACATAACCCACACTCAAGTACCCGTCTAATTATTTGGAGTTTGTCTCGTCATTTTAAATATCTCAATAGCAATTTATACATTTCCATCTATTCATCACACTCTTGGTGAAGGATGCTGGATGGTGGTACAGCCCTGTTAAGCTCCAACTTGAAATTTGAATCGGTTCTACCGGTCCAGCTTCGACGAATTCGACCCATGTATTGGCCGAATTGGTTTCCTTTTAAACAACCAGACAGTTACCTAAACACATTGATTTTTACAACCAGCACTATTAACCAGATAGGACAAGTTCCTAAAACTTTTGAAGGGGCATCAATTAGAACCGAACCGAACCACAAACTTCTTCCGTAACATGCTTACTGCATGTCTTTTCAGATATCTCATTATAGGGCAGAACATATGGTCCTATCAATTGATTCTTAAATTCATTTCGAGCCAACATATACACAGTTATCACTTCATTTAAAATATATATCACAAAATAAGATTTATATATGAACCATAAAAATACACCTTCTATTATTATAGTGTTTGTAAATATGTAAGAAAATAATTTTACTGGACATATTTGACGGAAACATTTGAAAATTTAATAGAAATTATCTATTTGCAATGTCAGGGTCTTTTGCAACGAACCACATGCCGTTTTTCAAATATGTAATTTACTCCAATGTAGTTTGAAAAGCTGTATTTACCCCTACTTGAACATAGAATCTACATAGCAGTAACTCGAGCTCTTGGGTTTTTTCTTCTTGTAATAATTTTTTTTTTTTTAATAAATAATCCCTTTTATGTTAATACTACATTAAAAAATCTTTATTCTTCAGGTTAAGGGGGAAGAATCTGAAAAAGAATCTGGTTTTTTTTTTTAGGGGATGGGCTAGGCTTGAACCAAGTACTCTTACATTGGAAAATAGATGACAATCTAGGCCAATGCCTTATGGTCAGAAAAATAATCTGGGTTTGATATTCAAGAACTCAAAAAGAGTAACCTTAATCTACACAAGAAATCCAAGACGGTATATGAAAAGATTGGGGAATTACGTCTATTATAAAATATACATCATCAAATATTGCAAGAGATTTTAATCGCAACTAACATCATAACTTAATAGAAAAAACATCATAAAATCTATATAAATTTGTTTTATCAAATTACAAAACAGCCCATTTTTTCACAGACCAAGATTATCCAATCTTTTTGCATTGGATCCAACACTTGGACAAATGAACACACAATCCAAGCAAAGGCCACCTTTAGTATGCGTGCAATCAATCTGAGTCATTGAAAATCTAAGCTTGGTGACAGTGTGTGAATTCTCAACCACAAAATCTCCAACATGATGATACGTCCATTTCCCTTCTTCCAAGAAACACTGTGATTTTGCATGATGCCCATTTGATGATGCTACTTGGAATTGAACTGGTTTTATATCCCATCCATGAATCTTTTCTGCTTTGCTGCAGATTGATCTTCGGCTGCCAACGAGTCGTTTCGAGGGTCGGCCGACTTGTAATCGGAAGAATAAGCTGTACGTGCCTAAAGGGAATTCTAAGTCCAAGTTGCCTTCTACTTCCAGCCACCATATTTGTTGAAGATAAGCTATAGTGTGGAACCTATAATTAAAAAAATTGTAGAACTTAATTAAAGTTTCGTTTCCAGTGTTTTTTGGATTTTAGTTTCGATAAATGAATATTTTGAAACGATATTGGGAGAATGAAATGACTGATTGGTCTTTTAAAAAATTAAGTGGTTATTAAAAATTGTAGAAGATATTGTATTATGTTATAATATAATTTAACACATTAATAGTGTATTTTTGGAAGATGTGAGAATTAAACTAAAAGTAATGACTATGTTGGAAAATGGGGAAATAAGTTTTGAGAAAATAAAATAAAATAAAAATAAGGGGGATTTTAGATTCATTCCCGGTTCAGTCCCTAAGATTTTTAGTGACCATGTTTACTTAGTAAGGTTTTAATTTTTTTCCTAATTCAGTCTCCAATATTAAGTCGGTCGTCAGAAGCAAATTGAGAGAGACTCCAATATTAAGTCTGTCGTCAAAAGCAAATTGAGAGAGACTGAATCGGGAATATTTTAAAACTTCAAGGACTGAGTTAGGAACAACTTGACCTGGTTTAGTTCATAAGGTTTTAAAAATATTCTCAAATTAGTCTATTTCCATTTACTTCTCACGGTTGACTTAACATGAGGGATTGAACCGGGAAAATTCTAAATCGAGTTACTGAAAACTTTAAGGATTGAACTGACAATTGACCCAAATTATAGAGAGGTTTTAGCGTATTGTCCCTAAAATAATAATAGTAAAGTTTTTTTTTTGAAGATGGAAAAATAGTTTCTAAAAATGGACCATAATTGAAGGAAGACTTTGAATTGGCTGAGGAAAGAAGATTCGAGATCAGATCAAAATTTCAAAATCATGGGACCAAAAAGCAGTGGTATATAAATCAGATGTAGATACAAATAGGACCATGAGCTAAAAAAATATGCAACGTACATTTATGCATTTTCCATATCTTATCTTATCAATTATGCACCATTCGATACATTGATAAGGGTGGGATAAAACATTGTTTTTAACTATTCATCACATCTCATATATTTTACCCAAAACTGAACATAATTGAATAATTAATCCACTAATGACATGTAAGTAGACATAATCAAATTTTAACAAAAATATGTTCATGCGATAAGAAATATAAGCTTTAGTGTATGATTTCTTAAAAAAAGTACAAATTTCATATTGAATTTAAAAAATCTGACCTTGATTCATCAGTGGAGACATGACTCCAATACCTCCGATCATCTATGCCAGTGATTTTCAAGCCCTTCCATGAAATAGCAACACATATTCCTCTCCGCCTCTGGTCCAACCAAATTTCCTGCATATAGAATTTAAAGGTCCGAATATGTATTAACGCTGTTATTTTAGGAGCATTCGTGCATCACTGACGAAAGACTTAAATCCAATAATAAATATATTTGAGAATTCATGCATAAATATGGTTTTCTTGATTCCGACGTTAAGGGTGGTGTCTTTGGCGACATCTCGTAAAATATTTTCACTTTTGTAAAAAAAAATTAAAAATTACAAGGACGCATGTGGCAAGATCGTCCCCAAAATACCATCTTTGGCGGCATCAATCAAACCCATAAATTGGGAGATCTATGATCATTGTTTTAATTTCTTGAAATTTTAACTTTGTACGGCTACTATTTAAAATTGAATATTAACAAAATAGCATGGTCTATAAGCACTGCCCTAGCCAATATCATTTTAAAATAAAAAGGAACAGTTTATGTATATTAAATAAAATTCACATCTCATCGTATAAATATATAATTATCCCAAAATTTACCCCACATGTCTATATTATGAATGGAATAATTCTAATTCTGCGGGAAAAATGTGGGACAACTAGTAGTCTTTATCTCTTTCTCTTTAGTGGTAGAGAACAAAAATAGGATGGTGATACTTCAAATGCCAAAAAATATTTTATATATATATATATATATATATATATATATATATATATATATATATATAATTGCTTATTTCACTCTATAATGTCTATACTATATATTTAATGACAGGGTTTCAGTACTCCGATTATTGAATTATTATTTTTTGGAGTGTCATTATTAGTTTTATCAAAATAATTCTTTATACTATTTTAGATTGAGTTTTAATGTAAAGTTTGATTATTTAGATATGTTTTTAACTAACCTAATACAATATAATATTATATTTATGTAAAAGTCTAGTATAATGAATATATAATAATAATTTCTGATCATTTTCACTTTATTGGGTTGGATTTTCTTATGTTGAGATGGCACAAAAACATACAAAAAAGTGAGGAAAGAAGTGAGAATTTTTGAGTCTAAAAATTCCTGCAGAACAGCCTGCTTCAAGAAGCGTTTTCGCAAAGGCCAGCACATTCAAAAGTGAGTCTACTAAATAGTGAACGGTGGAGATCGGATTTAGTTGGATTTTGGGTTGGTTTTCGAAAGGTTGAACAAAGGCATCGGTTTCTCGCGTGAATCTGGAGCAGCCTGGTTGTAAAGGCCATTGACAGAATTGAACCGTTGGATTGTGCTCAAATTTGGATCGTGTGTTCATAACATCTTGGGGTATGTTTTGAACGGTGGTAATCGAATTTGGATATCTTTATCGTTGGGAACAGATTGTGGTTTGGAGGCCTTTGTGTGATATCTTTTCATTCTTTTGTTATTTCAAGAATTTGTTATCTTGAAAGTGATTAATGGTTGTATACCATTGATTTCTGATTGTGGACAGTTTGTAATCTCATTATTCATTATAGTGGAGATTATTTTGGTGGGCTACTATCCCGTGGTTTTTACTCCTCACACCGGAGAGGTTTTCCACGTTATTAATTGCTCGTGTCGTTTAATATTTGCTTGATCGTGCTTGCTAAAATTATTGGTTATCTATTTGATATTGTTTCCTGCTAGTTTGACACAAGATATGGATAATTATTTGTTCCGCTGCATTCTTGATTCGTGTATTTATCCAACACTCTTTTGGTATTGTTACCTGCAAGCAGAGGCGATGTTAATATGGGCAAAGGTGGGCAATTGCCAGGCAGGTTTTTGGCCAAAAATTTAGTATCCCGGCCCAGGATTAACTATACATATTACTTTAAATCAACATAATTAACTGAGAATTGATCAAAAATATATTAACGTCAACTGGATATAACTACACTACTCCTCCCCTCACCCCTCATCAGCACCATATCCATATTGTACTTGCTTCAATTTTCTTAATGACACTTTCCTATCCAATTCTGTCATATATCGGGTTAAGTTGATGCTACCCTCAAGAATAGTATCATTAAGGATGCATCAACCATATGATGTTGCATACCTTTAAAGATACAATCCTTAAGGATAGCAACAATCCAAACCACGTATCGATCCATTTTCCGTGTTTTAGTTTTCCCATTTTCATCTGTCTCAGTTCCCAACATCCACAATAAGCTATTTTCGGATGTTAAGCTCTTCTTTTTTTTTTTGTCCTGTATCTTGAGACTTTGGTATATAATTTGTAGTATTTATTATTATTTTTGGTTTCTAGTGACTTTCTTATGTCATATATATGTGCTATAACTAGTGGGTGGAATTCACTTCTAGAAATAGATGTAATGTTGGACCAAAAAAATATTCTGAAAAATCATTAATTGTATTTGAAGTTCTTTATTTATTTGAGGTTGTCATTTTTCTGAAAAAAGTATTCATTTCTTTTTTGAGCAACTATTACAACTAATTGGGGGTTGATGACGAAAACTTGAACATTAAACATCTGGGTCGCAATTATGACCGGTGTCAAATGAACTACAAGTCATCGGCTTTTGAGGTTGTCATTGCATAGATCATGTTCTACTTTTTGCGTGATTAGGTTTTTGCATTTGCATGGATCATTGATTTTAATCTTTATCAAGTAAATGATTAAAAATTATTATTTTATTTGGGTGGAAATTTGTAGCAAGTGGTGTTTTATTATATGTTTTATGACCAATTACTATATA
This sequence comes from Haberlea rhodopensis, assembly GCA_907163345.1. Classification (NCBI taxonomy): domain Eukaryota; kingdom Viridiplantae; phylum Streptophyta; class Magnoliopsida; order Lamiales; family Gesneriaceae; genus Haberlea; species Haberlea rhodopensis. The sequence goes on from CAJQUN010000002.1 coordinate 4,887,756, forward strand.
GCCCAACACCTATAAATTTTCACATAGATTCAATTTTTTAAATAAATAATACCAAGAAAATTTAATTTTAATATTTACAATCCTATCGGTGTTGATTTCACCACTGTCGGTAACTAAGCCGTTTATCATTCAGTGTGAATATATTATATCGGAAACAAGAATACAATATGTAAGCAGAAATTTACGAACCTTGGTGTCATCATCAAAGCGAAAGGGATGACTGAAGTTGGCATAAATTTTCTTCTTAGAACTCAAGTTCTTCGAGCATTCACCAGCCAGCTTCTTCACAAGAATCCGATAATTTTCAGGCAACTTAGATTCCCACACAGTATCAGATAAAGAAGCTTGGAGAAATGCTTTGTTCAGACATGAAAATTGACAGATTTCTGAAGCATTTAAACATGAAAGAATCAAAGCTATACAGTTCTCCGGCAAGTCTCCAAGACCATGCCTTTCTGGTAGATTAACTGAACTACAAGTTTTCTTATGAGTTTCCAGGTCTGAAAAGACAGTCCCCATTAAACCCCAAAAATAAAAAAATAAGAATCCTGGAAATTTGATCAAAAATCAAGCATAGCCAGACCCTGAAAAGATCCAAGAAAACCACAAGAATATAGACCCGAAAAACGATAAGGAAAAAAAAAAACCCTGAAAATATTAAACAGAATGCGATGGTAAGGTAAAAAGACGATCAAAGAGCTTTGAAGAATTCAAGAAAATCGATCGTGAATTTATGTAGAGATGAGATGTTTTGGTGGAAATGAAAGTATATTTAATTTGTTTGTAGCACAACCAATCACTCCTTTTCTCTTGTATATAATTTATTGTATTTATATATATGAAATTAAAAATAAAATGAGACTTCAACCTCCAACTTTAAGAAACTTAGGTGGAGTGTCACATGCGTGCTTTTAAAAATAAGAAGAAGAAGAAAATGAAGGAATAATTCTCTTTTTTCCATGTGGAGAACAAAGGTTAACCTAGAGTGAACATTAAGGCAACAGACTTTTGTTAATGCTAATTTGATGGTAGAGTGATTGATACCCAGGGACAGTGTCACGAGAGGGTAACAATCATTAGATAATAATATTCTCATTCAACGGATTAATAAAGTCCTAGATTTGTTCAATGAACATGTTGTTGGAAATTTTAAGCCTTAGTGAATTGAAATTAAGGAAGTTGGATAGTGGGGTGAATTGAAATTAAGGAAGTTGGATAGTGGGGTTAATAACATGAGATTAAGCAAAAGACTTAATGAATTAAGATTAAACGAGAGACACGAGGAAATCTCGTAAACATGAAAAAGATCGAAAAAAACTTTCTACGACGCCCCTGTTCTGCGTAGAATTTCCAGGCAGAAGGTGCAGTGCCCTAACACTATCCAAGTAGTGCTAGTACGCTCCCTTTTCTACACGAGACAGAAAGGGCAGTGCTAGGGCTCCGTCAAGGTACAAAAGCATCTTTGCAATGAAAGGGTATATGTTTTCATGAAACAATGGCGTCTTTTGATCGTATCTCCATGAAACAATAAATACAACTCCCTCACTTGAATGAAAAGACTTGATTTTCATATTAATAACAGCATACAAGAGATTAGAAGCAGGAAGATCATTGCAATTGCATTCATGTTTATATCTTGTTCTTGACAAAAGAGAGTTTATAATATTTATGGTTGTGAGACTTGTAATTTGTAATGCTATTATTACAAGCAAAGAGTCGTTATATCTTGTGATAAAATTGTCGTATTCCATGAGCAGCGTGTGCGGGAAAAAATATTCTTAAGGAGATAGTGTAGAACATAGCCTCGACTCAAACTTGTTCTTATCATCTTCAGATTTTTCATCCTGTTACAAACAATGACGCCAACGGGTTTCTTGTGGAGTTGAAGACAAACAAGATGACCAACACATGTTCTTCGTATAGTTTATAATTACTTGTTCTAGAAGGGATAGTGAAAAATTAAATTTATTTTTACATATTTTTTTCTTAATCAAAATTCGCTTAAGGAGGCATGATCTACTATAAATCGATTCATATAAATTATCTAACATATATCGCTCTATATATACTTTTTATTTTTTCTTGTATTAGGAAGAGCCGGATATTTTTCTTGTATTAGGAAGAACCAGATTATTTTGGAAATTCGGTTAGTTCGGTTTAACCAAAATTGTGCTCACCCCTAGCCATAGAAATGTCATATCTATTATTCGGGAGTTCATACAACTAGACTTCTTCAGACACAATTACATTTTCTAAAAATTTAGATATAGAATTCTAAAAAAGATTTTAATAGAGACATGGGGAAGGCTGTATTACAGCTCGATGGCAAGGAACAAATGGTCCCAATACTTCTTCTTTTTTGGCTTTATTAATGTCAACTGTTCCACGATAGAGGGAGCCAGTGACCACTCGATGAAAACAAACAAATATTATGACTTTTAAGTATGAAGATCATATAATTGAAATCAAATAATTTTTGATTCTCCGATTTAAGTAATGGTTGTCACACCAGCTAATTAATTATTGAACTTCATGGCAAGATTATGTGCCAGCCTATATAGAAGTCTTGGCATTAAATTAATGTAATAAGTAATCAAGATTTGAGTTGAAAAAGTAAAAAATGATGGCAACTAAAGCGATACAAGCAAGTAGGACAATCATAAATGTCAATTTTCTATTTTTTTTTTAAAAAAAAAACTTCAATGTAAGACGTAAATAACAGCTCAGAGCTGCTAACTCAAGTGACACTATTCACTTCACACACGTGGAGCTCTCAGGTTCGAGACCTCCCAACCTTCATCTTCAATGCATAGTGTTGGTTGTATTGGGAAAAAAAAAAGTAACTAACACATCCATCATGGGATGTTCAATCTAAAGGATAACTTATTATATACATAGGGCAATGCATAAGATCTATCTCTTGAAAAAAAACAGTATCTTCAATTTAAAACGTAATTAACACGCTCAGAACTCCTAACTCAAGTAGCACTATTTGCTTCAACAAACCTGGAGATATCAGGTTCAAGACCTCACAACCTCCATCTTCAATGAATAGTATGAGTTATATCGGAAAAAAAGTAACTAACACATCCATCATGAGTTGTTCAATCTAAATGATAAATTATTTATACATAGGACAATGCATGAGATCTATCTCTTGAAAAAAAAAAACAATCATCTTCAATTTAAAAAAGTCATTAACACTCTTAGAGTTCATAGCTCAAGTAGCACCATTCGCTTCAGCAAACCTGTAGATCTCAGGTTCGAGATCTCTCAACCTTCCTCTTCAATGAATAGTGTGAGTTGTATCGAGAAAAATAGAGAGTAACTAACACATCCATCATGGGTTGTTCAATCTAAATGATAAATTATTATATACATAGGACAATGCATAAGTTCTATCTCTCGAGGTCGCAAAAACCACCTCTAGAATGTGTAAATTGTTGGTTTGAATAGGTTAAAAGAGCGACAAGGGAATGCCTAATGAGATGTGGTGATTATAACATTTTGTAGCATATAAGATTGTGAAAAATATGTTCATTGAGTCATTTTAGCAAGTTGAATAAATTATTTTCAAGGATTAGAAGGAGTTGTTAATTGTAGAAATCATAATATATGGGCAGAGGTTAATAGGTCCGAGACATAGCACAGTCTTTAGTTGTTTATAAACTTCTTGAGAGTAAAATACTTATATGGACTGAGTGTTTATAAAGATCAAGATACATAAATATGTATGTATATATTTATACTTATGTTGGTATTTATAAGATCGGGTGCACAAAAATGAGACAGATTCTTGAGATATACTTGAATAGCGACAAACATAAGTATGTCTATAAAAATAATAAGGGAGTACATCACGTTATCCATGCATCAAATAATTAATTTGATTTAATATAAAGATTAATAATTTAAGACAAGTAGTTATTTTTTAATCTTTTTGGATTGAAAATTGTTTCTTTGCCATTTCCATGTCCACATTAGAAAATTAATCATTTTGTTCCTTGAAGAACGGGATCACGTGGTCCTTATTAAATTATTTTCCCACCAGGAAAGATATATGTGCTTGTATCACGATTTTTGCCAAACGAACTCTTTATAATTTTTCAAATAAATATTTCGTAATTTATAAATAGCCAGTTTATTGATATAGTTTCAAAATATTCAACCTCTTATATTTTAAAAATAGATAATTTATCTTTTATTGTTTGTGAATAAGTGCAAAACATCTCATCTATATATAATGTGCGAGAGGATAGTGTGCTGGGATAAAATGCTTATTTACAAACCATGAAAGATAAAATATCTATTAGCGATATCATAAGATAAAATACACAGTTACAAACCAAATATAGATGAATGCGTATTATCAATAATATGATATAAAGTACTACCGATACTCGCTTGGACCGACTTCAACCTTTAATTTTAAAATAAAATTAAATAGAGAACAAAAATATTAAAATATTATAATTTTTTTTGGCGCAATCTAATTAATAAGTTTATTTATTAATTAACTTCGCATCTAATCGATATGGTAGTACCCCACCAAATATTTGAATTGAAATAATTATTTGAAATAAATTATATATTTTCAAATAATTTGGCTTGCAAACGTTTTTCCATGTATCAAAATCAAAATTTGTTCCCACTCAAAATAAAAAATCAATAGATCCCCGGGTAGCCCGGTTGGAAATTTCATTGTCCCAAAATTAGGACATTCCTAGTTCGATTCCCCCTACCCATCTATCCAACAAAAAAAAATCAAAATTTGATGTATATCATATCCACACATTATTAATCAACTACCGTCCATTTGGCGGACTTTGAAAAGTATCTCAACATCACAAAATTATGGAATTTAGATTTTAGTAGAGTTTTTCTTTAAAGTACACGCATATTTTGCATGTGCATACAAGCATCACACCATGAAAATGTGACCACTCCATCAAATTTATAGTCGTTACAGTAATCGTTTTGGTATATATATATATATATATATATATATATATATATATATATATATATATATATATATATGAATTTGAGAATATGATTCATAATTTCAGTTACGACAATAAAAATGGATGTTAATAACCTGTTGGATCATCCAATATGAAAATGATAAATGCTTAAATATTTCAAGTTTAGAAAAAATTATAGCTAGTGTCATTGGAAATCCTGTTGAGAATGATTTAGTATTTTTTTTAAGGCGGCCCAAGTTGTATGAACTATGAACTTAAATGCTAAATGCATTTGTTTTTTTTTTTTTCCAAAATAATATTGATATGCATAAATTTTGAACTTTTATTGAGATGATGAAAATTGTGTTTATGGTAAATCCGTATATGGTCAATGCAAACTGTAGAACTCATTTTGCGATTTGATCCACAACAAAAACGCAACTAACGTTGTCGTAGTATCAAGATCATTGAAGTAAAACCTAGATGTCTCCCACTGTAAACAGCATTCCCATATTGTTCTACATAGTGCAAAAGAAAATCAAGAAAAATATTTATATACAAATTAAAATTAAGCAGACGTTCCTTCAAACAATTTAGAATCGCGGGTGATTTTCGTTACTCATGAATCGTTGGAAAACATAAAGGCGAGAACCATAACCACCAGCTGTTCTTCATCCAGTTGAAAATTACTCCTCTTGCACCTCCCTTTGACACACGGGGCAATTCTGGGAAAGACAGAGATGAGAGACGTACAAGTAACGGGGTTTAATTGATGATGACCCTGAGAATCATGCCCATAGGGACAATCCAACCATTCATTTGGCATCAAGTGGAACAGATACTGATGCCAAATGAATGGCCGGATGCCAATAAGAGCACCACCATTGGGGGTAGCATCAATAAAACCAAGTAACGGGAATGCAGAATGATCCAATCAAAGTGGGAATGAGAATCTCTAAAAGGCATATTCATCCTTGCATACACTTGCACTTACATTCATTACCTTAAAATATGTACCTGTGGATCTTACAGTATATGATGATATATCACTCTTTAAGTGAATGTAAATTCTACATGAGTCGTATTTATATATAGATATGTAGATATTATTTACCAGTTTCGTAAACTCTAGACTCTGTCCATAAAGGGGTATATTTAACTGCATAAATAGTTCATCTCATATTGTTTTATAATGACATAATCTTTTGCGTACATTCGCCTTGATATGTGATTGGTTTTGTGGTAGCAGTTTGACATTGCAGAATAAGATCCAACAAGTTATGATGAGCGAACTCTTGTAGTCAATAAAGAAGTCAATTATCCTCGAAAAGAAGGCAAAAATAATTCTCACCTTATTCAACCGCAACCAACGAGTGATGCACTTTGAATGATAATGGTGGGCACATGGCAAAATGATCAGCTGGGATCTATTCTTATATTCGGCACAGCATATCACACACCTACAAATTGTTGGCATGAAAAAACCAAAACTAATGAAATGATATTCCCTTCATTTCAGTTGATGCAAGACCAGTAAGTCCTTAAGTTATAATAAATGTGCCGTGGGAGTAATTTGTCCAAATCTCAAGGCAAGAGGATGTAATTCACCCTTATCTAGAAGAAGGCATTGCTAGAATGGTAAACTCGACATGTGATATCATTTGATATTTTTTTTTTCCATGGTCAATAGCTTCGAGGGAGGTGGAAGTGATTAAGGTTTTTACGAGGAAAGGTCTAGCTTAACACTGGCCTACCTCAAGTAAGGTTGATGTGACTTACCATTCATCATTATTTGTGCTAACATAACCTATAACAGAGTAACACTATATTGCTAAATGCTACGTTTAAACTTGCATTTCGCACATAATTTACCAGCACAAATAACGATAACAAAAAAATCTTAGTAATAGTCATACTCTTCTTGCTCCTTCTTTCTCCTTGAGAACAACCCTGCTTTGTATTTGAAAGTTGGAAGCCTAGCTATGATATTCGGCGAAAGTCCTTTGCTTTCATTGCCAACAGATTCTCCTAGCGATTGCAACTCCTAAAACCAAGAAATAATAAACAAAAAAAATAAAATATTATTTTTTTATGGTTACTTAAGTGTAGCAGTTTCAAGGTTCAGTGCAAATCATGCAGTTCATGTCACCAACCTCATAAGTCATGGTATTGAGAACAAAATCATCTTGCTGTATGTTTTGACTCCCCCCCTGCATTAAGTCAGTCTAATCAAGAATTATAGCACAACTATAATCTCGTGCTGAGTAATCGAGTAGGAGAATTACCGCCACAGGTGTTTCTCTCGATGATGGCCCGGAATTATCTGCAGATCATAGATATCACACTTCCCATTAGCAATTTAAGTAGACAAACATGGCAATGAAAATGGTTTAACTAGAATATAAAGGCTGCAGCCAAATGTATGCATACACGCTGTGCCCCTCTCTCCTTTTCTGTGTATTTTGTTTGCTTATTTTTACTCGGTCTATTTGTTCAAGCATTTCAAGTTAATTCCTTGGTTAAAATTTCAGTTGGAAACTCAGGTTTGAAAAGTGTCAAGTAATTATTTATAAACATTTGAACTGGGCCTTTGAAGAGTGTGAAGGTAAAACAAGATGGAAAGAAAAGGTCATGACATAAAAGCAATGTAACAAAGTGAATAGCTGCATCTTGGACGTGTCATGTGTGAAGAGAGCCATATAAAGGAGCCAAACAACTGAATTATTCAATACATAGTCACACGCCGAAGGACTCCATGGCAAATCATGAAGCCTGCCACACGCCTGAAGGCACAATCATTGACCTGAATTTTCTAAACTAGTCCGGAGCATAGTCACACATCAGGCAGCTAGCCAAATAGAACTGTCGAAGGCACTGCATCAGTCATGCAAGTGACACTTGTGAAACAAGTCACAAAAGGGATGTAAAAAATTTTAACTGTAGAAATATTTCCTTTTAGAGTGGGAGTCTTTCCAAAGAAAGAATCACCAAATATTCCTCTAGTGAAGGAGGACCTATACCTGGGTACAACAGGAGGAACATGTTTTTAATGCTTTTTATTATTCTCGAAGCGACAATCAGGACTCCAATAGTAGGAAGAAGTGGGTGTAGTGAATTAGAGCATGTGCATATGAGCTACAGATATGAGCCAAACCATGCTTGAGTAGGGGTATTAAAATCGTTTACAAACAACTTCTAACTTTATCGACCAGCTATTATATAATTTCATCGACCAGCTATTACCTCATAGAGGATGTCCAAACACATCTACCCGCATATAAAAGCCCAATGCAATAACATATCTCATAGAGGATGTCCAAACACATCTACCCGCATATAAAAGCCAATGCAATATATTAAACATAAAAAGGACACCAAAGAAGCTGCCCAAATTGATTCAATGCATAAAAAAATTACTCCTTAATTGAGACATAAAAAAAGTATCCCCACTAACTTAAACATTTTCTGAGGCAAAGGCAAAGATATCAACAATTTTTAATTTTTCAATATTATATAAAACTACATGCTCCTTCAAAATGGGATAGAGGGAGTAAGATGAAAGAGAAAGTTATGTATTACAAACCATACCGCCGCCATTTTCCGGACCACCAAGACTGTTGAAGTTGTCCCCCAACTCCAAGGACCTTGCAAAATCTTCATCCAGAGCCAACTGTGATTCGAAAGGTACGTAACTTGAGGATATGATCTCATGGCCTGACTGCATATTCCTGCTGGTAGGTTGACCATAGTGATTGGTAATATCTCTTTTCTGATTATTGTTTTGAAAATCAAGAAGTGCACTTTCCTGTAAGAAAGCATAGAGCTAGTGAATTTCTTGAGACCATAGAAACACGGCACAATTTTGTTCAGGAAAAACAATTTTTTTATTCTTTAAATGTGGCTTTCAAAATTTGATGTACCTGCTTTTCAAAAAAAAAATTGATGTACCTGCTGTACAAGAAATTCTTCAACATCAACATCCCCAAATTCAGGAATTGTATCCCTGAGATGCTCGGCAATTCCAACTGGAGCCATATCACTCAAATAATGATTGTACGCCTCGTTATTCATAATAAACTTTTCAGACATCATCAGAAAGTGTAATTCTCGAATCCTCTTGCTTACAGCCTAACTTCAAATCCAAGAGGAGGGAAACAAATTGAATTTCAGAAGCGGTAGATAAAATAATCAACAAAGTAACATCTATATACTTAGCATGTCAAGAAATTAGTAGCACACAATATATCCAATAACCTACTGTGTAATGACAACTCTTTTTTCAATGTTAATGGCACTGATGTTATGTAGGAGAAAACCTCTATACTTGGCATTTCAAGAAATTAGTAGCACACAATATATCCAATAACTAATGTGTAATGACCACTCTTTTTTCAGTGTTAATGACACTGATGTTATGAAGGAGAAAACCTCATGACATTTTGTTTGCAATTATTCATTTGATTTTTCTTTTATTTCAAATGAAGTTCACCTTAATTTCGCAACCTATTGCTTTAGTTCAAGTCAGGATACCTAAAAAGATAAATACGAATCCATTGAAATTAGAAGAGACTGAAAATAAGCCTACCAAAAATCCTACAGGGACTAATACAACATAAAACAATAAGCTTTACAGACTAATAGTATAAGGAGGATAAACAAATATTTTAGAGCACATTAGAAAGTGATAACATACCTTGAAAACTAGATAGCAAATATTCGAAATCCCGAGGGTCTTGAATTATGAATAAATGGGAAATGTAGGATTATTCCTGATTTATAATGAGGGAGTTACGGTTTTGTGATTACAGTTCCAGTATTTCAAGTGCGAGGAAGTATCTTAGCAGGAAAGAAAGCAATCCCCAAGTCAATCTGTACAACTTAATATTTAAAGTTATTTTCTTGACCATAAAAGACTTGAATCAAAATTAAACAAATGAACATTCTTATCAACTAACGCTGACACGGAAATTTCTCACCAAATTGATGATTTGAAATGGAAAGTTTCAAGAAATCGGCCAGAGACTAAGACGCGAGAACAGGAAATTTCTACGTGAATAAAGGTGGCCCATACATAGTACTTGGTAAACAAACCTTATACATTTAAAAATTACATGAAATTGAAAACTTTTTTTTTAGCCGAAGTTAAATGGAACAGGCGCTCAGTAAATCACAGATATGATATCCAAAAATTTGATGGTTACTGTCACTAAACTCAGAATTCAACCTTTTCCATATCTATGTAGTCAAAAAAACTAATTATCTATGTTGCGCCTGAAATTGAGCCCCTCCCCACCTAAAATTGATTATGCGCTGACTTTGGCCTTGAGCTGGCACACGCATTGAAGTAGTCACCGGAACAGAATACACGAGAGCAAGACGAGATGTTCCAAATCCACAAGGATTTTTCGAAGCATTAACACAAACGGACAGTGGGAAAAGCGTGTAAATTTCTAGAAATATAAATTTTACACGTAAAACACACTGATCCGATTGCAAACTAGCATCATATCTCCAAGAACTTGACAGAAAAGCACAGGACAAACAATGTGGTGTTGAAATTAACTCTCAGGATGAAATAATGAGCAAAAAAGTCACCTTTCACCTCTGGAATAAAGACAGTGACAAGGGTTCTCGATTCTCCCCCTCTATTTTTCTTCCTATCACACAGTTCAGTCTAAAATATGAGTTTTATGAAACAGCAAGATTGGAAGTGGAAATTAAAAAATGAATTAAGAGCAAAACGAACTTTTGTATTTGGAAGCAAGTGGGTAGCATGGGACATCTCAGGTCCATAGGGAAATTCTTAAATCGAGTCATGTTATTCACCACAAAAAAAAAAATATATATATATATATATATTTACCGTCCATGGAAATGAAAAATTCTTATAGGACTGATGACTGATCCATCCAAGAATTTTTATTTCCATGGACTGTTCATTTTGCTGTCTTCTTTCCTTTTCGACTACTTATATATATAACTAATGTCTTGCAATTATGATCAATCATTGTCGTTTTATTGTTGTTTTTTATTATTATTAAATTATAATATTAAAGAATAGATTGTTATTAAAGTGAAGGTATGAAATAGGATGGGTTAGAGATACACTTCAGTGGCAGATTCTTGATTGAGATATTGAAATAAATATAGTACAAAATTAAAAATTCAGATAAAGCCCACAAAATTTTTGCTTATGACAACGTGTAATTGTCTTAATCTGATCATATTTAGTTTATAAAGTATATATTTCAAATGTATGCGTCTCTTGACTTTATTACTTAGATATAATTATGTATTATAATTTTTCTAAAACTAACTAATGGACCAATGGATCAATAACTATCAACTTCCATTACTCAATAATTTTCCTAATATTAGCTCAAAATGACCCGACCCGCCCAAGGAAAGAAAGGCTTCCCAGCTTGACCAGCTGAATCTTAATTAACTTAATGGCAGAATAATTGAATGAATAACCAAATTTCAAATCATAGGCTCGTGCGTGTAAGAAACACAAAATATAAGTACATATATTTCTTTTTCTTACAGGCCTTGAGGCATGTTTTTCTCCTCCAATATACTGGCCATGGACGTTAATTTGTAATAACAGATGAAACATTGCTACCTTTATGTGAACAAAAAATTCCAGAGACTGCGCATTGAGGTTTCGGCATGGAGATTGAAGGCAATTATTGGTTTTTTCCTAGTTTTTCAAATCCCATATCTTTCTATTTTAGATGACGTTGTGTCCCATGTTTATACGCATATATAAATGGCACATGACAAAAAAAAATTTTGAAAAATAGATTGCAAAAGGATATCAGTCGTCTTTTCACATTGATAAAAAGTAGGGAAAATTAGCATAAGGGAAGTGTAAACAGTGTCTGAACAAGCAAGGCAAATGCAAGAAATCCATGTCTGCACTCAAGTGGGAGACTAAAATGGCTACAAATTCCATGATTTCAATGATGACCAGATAGAAAAAGCCTTAAATATTTGTGGGTTAAGTTTGTGGATACAACAGCTACTTGTAAAACCACGAGTGGAAGATCCATTAAGGCCAGATATCATCAAAATCACAAGAAACACAATGACAAGCATTGCCATCCATGGGTTTAGTCTGAATTGTGATGAGAAGTTTCTAAACATTATACTTAAGATGCTAGCTGCAAACGCCTACGACTCTACAACACCCTATGACGATGATCATCCAGAAATCACTTTTCAAAGAAGGAGCAGGTGTCTCATTCACCTCCCACTTGTCTTTTCCAGGAGTCCTCCACAATCAATTCATCCACTCCCCAATCTTCATAGCTGAGTTACACCAAAGAAAATAGAGTCAACTACAAGAAATTTACCCGATAGCATTTGGGTGGTGCATATATAGAAATATGTTGGATAACGTTTGGGTGAATGATTTTTTTGTTTTCATTCCACTTTTCACATCTCAAGATTCTCGAGAATTTTGGGAAAGATCTGTTTACAGGTTTTAGGTGATTTTTGGCTATTGTGTGATTGGTAATAATTGATGCTTTATAATGGGGGATCTGAAAAGTAATATGATCTGAAAAAAATGAAGAAAACAAAAAAAATGGTGATTCAGAAGAGAAAATGACAAAAAGGTACGCCAAAATTCATCTTAATATTAAAACAAAACACAAATTTACCTTCCATCAGGGAGGTAACGACGAATGGTGAAAGGTATTTTTCTCTGTCGCAGCTCCTTCATTGCAATCTACAATGAATTAAAAATAAAACATGAAAAAAGACGCATGATCAACCATGACTGATGTTTAAGGCATAGACATAGGCAGTTAGGACTGGATATTTCAAAGTTCTCCAACATCAGCCATAACTGCTTGAGAAAAGTTCCGCGTAGAAAAGTACAGGCTAAAAGCAGCTAATAATAAATCAAAAATCGTGCCACCCAGTTAATTAATTTCTAAATCACAAATCCATTCGAATGATATAAAGTCATTTTCAGATCCCTTGTAATAGAATATCACCTCACGATGGTACCTGAGACCAAGATTGAGTAAAACGCAAGACAACAGTTATGCCAACCCATTGAGAGTAGCACAGGCATAATTAAGAGAGCTAAACACTAAAATCACTCTCAAAATATTAAATTTCATCATACTGACTCTTAACATTGAGGAGCTCCCAAAACCAACAAAAAGAATAATCAATAACAGAACAGACAGCTTCTTATAGATCAAACAAACAACAAATTATTCGCAGTAATTTACCTCAAGCGGGTCAGTTTCACCCTCCAACTCAACCATAACTGGAGCGTTCATGCTGCCAAAACACATAATATTTCGACAATCACAACCAACTCAATACACAAACTTAAACAAAATTTGCAACCTAGAATACCCATAGACTTTAAACTGAACCTTATCTGCAGAGCCCGTGTGCCAAGTATTCTAGCTCTTTCATATTTTGTCATATATTTTGATGTCTTCCTAGGGCGTTCAACAGGTTCTTTCTCCTCTTTCTCATTTCCTTCTCCTTCGATTGTATCAGGAGCATCCTCATTGTTGTTGTTATCTTCTTCAACCTCCTCCCCTTCCTATCAATTACACAACCCAAAAAGCAAAAAGGAGAAAAAGTTGATTTAAATTACAGTGCTTGCACCCTAAAAATTAGATGCCTCCACAGTTGAAAATAATAAAACATGTTTCTCACATCAATTTCAGGATCCATAGGCTCATCCTCGTACCTGCAATAAATTCAGAATGATTGCAAAGAGAACCCCGGCTACCCTAATTCAGAAATAAGTGCTTATACACGTTAAATTACACAAATCATGAAAGAACCCTCTTCCATGTGATATAAAGAGAACCTCGACTAAACCCCAATTACAAAAAATTAATTTGTTTAATCTAGAGTATCTAGGAAAAGAAAAATGAGATAAAAATTGAAAAGGCGAGGAATTATACGAACTCCCTACCCATTTCATTTGAGGAGAAACCAACCACTGAACCCTAATCGCCGAAAAACTTGTGTTTTATTAATTTTCAGCTTATATTAGACGAAGTTTAAATAATAATTAGAAATTTTATGAGTCCAAGAGAACTCCGTCCATTACATAATAGCAGAAATCCTACTAAACCCTGAATTAAAAAAAAAAAAAAAGGTAGCTAGAAAATCTGGCGTTTTATTGATGTACAAAATCCTGGTAAGCTATAATTAAATAAAAAAGGATATTCTGCGAATTATACGAACCCTCCGTCCATCTCGTAGTCTTCGTCGGCCATGGCGTCTGCGATTTTATTCGCACTGACCACCGCTGGAAGAAATTGTTCGAAGGAATGATTATCATAGGGCAAAATCACTATGTATAATTGAAAAATGGGCCGGGCCACTGGGTCATTCTGGCCTAATCCCCCAATGGCCCGCTAGTAATAGTGTCTTAAAATTATCGTAAATCAAAATAAGGAAGTGACACCAAATCCAGCTTTAGAAATTGAAAATTTTAAATGCTACTCCTAGTTTTTAGGAATAATCAAATATAGTCCTAAATAAATTGTTGTCTATAAAAAAATAGTCTCACATAAATATTTGTATTAGTTTCACATAAATTATTTAACAAAAGTAATCTTATAATTGAGTAGATCTTATAATTGAATAGGTATTTTCAGACCATTTTGGGTGCGTTTGGTAGGTGTGATAGGATAAATGATGGATAGATAGTTTGCTAGATAATTTAGATGATTATTAAACTAAGGATAAATAATATTGTGTTTGGTGTCTATGATTAATAAGATATAGAAACATAATATGTGTTTGATGTAGTTGATCAAATATTATATATATGTAAAGTTGGTTCTAAAATGACCAAAATATCATTGATTATAAAATATTGAATTCTTAATAATTGATTCGGACATGTTAATTTATATTTTGGTAAATTTAGATAAACAAGTTAATATTTGTTTTTAATATATAATTACATATAAATAATTTTTTTGATTAAATTGAAATATGTTTCTTAATTACATATAAATTATATGAATTTAATTTAGAATAATACTTTTTTTCTATAAAATATTTATTTATAAATTTATTATTTTATATGCATATTAAACATTATTAATCTAAACCCCAGATATAACAATATTTTTCCCAAAAAAAACCCACACAGAAAAATATATGAAATTGTTTCAATTTAATTAATTAAAATAAAATAAATTTATATTCATTTATATACCTTTAAGAAAAATATTTCAATTTAATTATGTAATGGAATATTAAAAAAAAGATTCCACACCCCACGTTTACGTAAATATAAATTTCAATAAATTTTGAAAAGTAATTATTTAATTAATTCTATTAATTTTTTAATTTAATTTACATTACAGTTACTTAAATTATTTAATTATTAATAAAATAATACAATGAAAATTCCTGGAAATAAATTATAAATAATGTGCTTTTGCAATTTCAAACAAAGGTTGTTTTGGTCCTAATTTATCGTAAATTTCATACTGTACACAATAGATTAATTTATCATGATGGGGTAGGTGGGTTTGTTTTCAAGGTTTTAATCAACCTTTTTTACGGGCCCGCAGGAAAAAGATGTTTTGTTAAAAATTGCACCAAACGTCTGACTATTTACTTTATCATTCTTTAATCCTGTCTAAACCTGGGTACCAAACTGAGCCTTTGAGTATAAAACAAAAATTTGGACTAATATTGATTAAAAACAAAAGTTGCGACTATTTTTTATTAAAATAATTTTCATAAAACTATTCATTATTGTCATAAATGTTTTGCGAAGACTTATGTTCTAAGAGATCATTTTTAAATTACAATTTTAAAAAATTTTACAATTCAATGTTCACATATCGCGTGTAAAGAATTGAGATTTGCGGTGAAAGTATATTTTAAGCAAAAAATCTTATTGTCAAGAATTAAGATGTGCGGTGAAAGTATATTTTAAGCAAAAGATCTTACATTTTGAAGAAATTAAGATTGTAAAAGAACATGGTGAAATCAATACAAATTCTAGAATTTTTGTTGATTATGATAAGTTACTATGTTTTGGAGATGATATTATGATAATATTCTTCTGTAGAAATATAAATAAAATTTCCTTTCTTTATACGAAGCAACAATAAAATGAAGGAAAAACGAAGAGTGAAGCTAAAGTAGAAGTAAGAATGACAGAACGCTTTTCAAAAAGTGCAATAACATGAATTTTTCATTAAAATTTCCAGAAACAACACTGCTAATCAAAAGGAAACTACCAAATTGAACTACAAATTACTCCCAAAAGACAACGCTACCAATAATTGATCAGTTTACGACTAATATTGTTTGCACCCAGATTGTCCCTAATATCTTATCAAGGTTCATCACATTTCCATTTCGAAGTTGGGACACAGTTCACATAGCGACACCAGTGGCAATGCTGGTAACCATTCACTCCCCGGTACAACATCGCAAGTCCCACCGTAAATCTGCATTTAGAAAGACAACCGGTTTGACCATCGTATCAGTACCTCAAGAAATACAAGTTACCAACCTAGTATAATGGTAAGAAAAATGTTTACCCGATGAGCAGCAGTATCATAGAGACCAGCAAAAGTACATATTGGTAACCATTGTACTTAGATTTGACACGAATCCCAACTGGAAGACTGTGTCGTTCAATCCAGCCAAGCTGTGGACGAGGCAAAAGAACAAAGCCAAGCAAGAATCCAGCCAAGAATCCCCCAATATGGGCAAAGTTATCAACATGTGGAAGAATCCCAACTGCTAGGTTAATCAAGACTATAACCAAAAGGGTTGACAATGCCACGATCTGCAAGACAAAAAGATCGAATCAGATGGCTAAAAGTCATTTCAATGTTCATCTACCCTAAACTCACGAGCCATGAGTGGTTGTTCACCTTGTTGGTGTACATAGACCAGTTTGTGATCAACTCGGCAAGCATGGCTCCAAGAAGTCCAAAAAGGGCCCCAGAAGCACCAACAGAAATTCGGTTTTGAATAAATAAAGACGATAGTATGCTCCCACCGAATCCAGATAGCAAATAGATAGCGCCAACTCGTACTGCAATGTATAGCATGTAATTATAAATAAATGCAGTTTTTCGAGATATATAGATATTTGGAGTGAGGGCTCATACCGAAGCCAAATTGTTGCTCAAGTCGAACACCGATGAAGACCATGATCAGCATGTTTGCTAGAAGATGTATAATGCCAGCATGCAACCAGATACATGATATAAGCCTCCAACCTTGATGGTGGTGCACCACTTTATTCCAACTAAGAGCACCCAACTTCTCTAACCTTTGGTACCAAGAAAAGTAGAATCGAAGAGGCATTAGCTTAAATTTCTATTAGAATGACAACCAAGCATTTAATCTCAAACGATTGGGTTACGCTCTTTAAGTTTCTAGCGCTTCACTTATTTTTTGAAGAACTACAATTTTTTGTATTTTTGTGAATACGAAATGGACAAAATTCTCCACAAAACAAAGTTAACAAATCATCAAGTTCAGCATTGAACAAAAAACAAGACTTGAGCAAAGAAAAAGAACATCACAGAATAGTCCCTACTCCCTACCAATGTTTACCACCAAAACAAGAATCCAATAATCAAACTAACTAAAAGAAAAAACTATAATTCTATATTTACTTTTCAAGCAAAGAACACCTATATTTAAAAACTATATCCTTGAGCTGATCAACCCACCAAAATTTCCACCTCAAAAACCAAAGCCCAGAAAAGAATCATCCGAAAAAAAATAACACAAGCCGATCTTTACACCACAAAAGACCACAAAAGAAATAGGCAGAATCAAGACTAAAATTCAGCAAGAAACAAAAGTGGGCATTCAAGAAACATAATACCCACGTTGCAGAAGAAGGCCCAAAGAGAGGATTCTCCCTCTTCGGCTGGAAAGAGAATCGCCCAAGAAACCTAGCCACACACTTGTTATCGTCGCCACCGAAACTCAAAGCCCTGTTCTTCATATCCCTGGGGCAATTATTCACAAACATGACGACCAAAAACATCGCAACATTAGCCACCACAAACACTGGAATCAGCCACGAAACCCACTGTCTTTCCCCCTCCTCAAACGCGTCGGCGCTTGAATTTGAAGAGTAGTTGTTTTTCTCCACCCTTCTGCTCTCTATATCCTCACCCGCCATGGATGTAAGCTGTTGCTGTTATTTCGTGTCTTCAATACCTTTTCCTTGCCGCTGCTGTTATTTCTTGTCTTCAATACCTTGTCCTTGCCTTTGGTTTCAACAAATTTAACCTAAATTATTGCAGTTAAATTTGAAGTGGGATCGTGGGGATGTCGCTTCAACTTCACATTTGAACGTGCATGGAAGAGTTGCTTATGTGCTATTGAGGATGGATCATCTGTAACCGTCCTCATAGTATCTTCCATACCATGCTTTGTTTGATTGCCACGTGTTGTATATTTGGTTTTTTTATTTGTTTTGTCTACCTGCCAAGCAGTGGGGTATAAACATAGAGTCGCAGCCGAAGCACGGGAGATCCTAATTCAGTTATTCTTCGCGGTTATTAAAAATGGGATGATAAAGACAACAGAGAAGCTAACGTTGCGTATGATTTTGAGGAAAGAACTTGGAACTAATATTTCAAATCATTTCTTAAATTTATTTATTGAGGAAATTATATAATGGTACTAATTATAAAACAAAAATTCAAATCAGCCAAGAAAAAATTCAACATTGCATAAAAATACTCAATATACAAAACATAATTCTCATAGGTCCACTTTTAAGTTTTTGAAAAATACTCAATACACAAAACATAATTCACATAGGTCCACTTTTAAGTTTTTGAGTTATTAAGTCTTTTTTTCAGACGAAAATACCATTCATACGAATCATACCCAGATCCCTTTTTTGACTTCAAATTCAATCTCCTAAAATGTCGTCGCACTGGTCATCAAGACGCTCAAGGAACCCGAATGCGATAGCAAGAAGACGAAAAACATCAAGCACAACGGCATCTCGCTGGATGATGTCATCGAGATTCCAGACTACTCAATCTAGGGTTTGGCTTTCTGTAAGCGGGCATAGTGTTGCCATTGATTGAGGTGAAATCTTTCGGTGACCTCTATGCAAATCGAAAAATTTACCGATGAAGCAGAAGATGATGAATAATTTGAAGCATAAGTTGAAGAAGAAGAACAGTTTGGGAGTGAATAATTTTGGGCGGATTGTATCAATTTTCTTTGTTTGTTTATTTCATTTTTATGCTATTATTATTTACAATGTATCATTTACAATGTTATCTATCAAATGCTTTGGAGGTCCCTTGAGTCTTCATTCTTCTTAGCATGCTTCGTTTCTGTCTGCTTCATGTTCTGCACGTGTAGCCATATAAATGTACCCAAGAAGTCGAGCTAGGGGAGATGAGATCTGGGTTACGTGGCAATTCAGTGGATGTTTTGAGGTTGAAATTTTTGAACCGTGCACCATAATTTTTAAAATTTCAAAAACCGTGCACACAGCACTTTTTCAAATGTGACGCACAATTATGTAATTTTAGGGCAAAAAATCATGCATCATGTGTAAAAAACCATGCATCATATGGGAAGTTTGGAGTACGGTTCCATTCAAAAAATTCAGACTTGTTAGGGGGAAAATCGTGCAGCATTTGACAAAATTTTAAGAAATTTTGGGGAAAAAATTGTGCATCATGGATAAAAATTCTGAAAATTCTTCAATCGTGCATAATGAGTAAAAAGCTTATGCAATTATGGTGCACGCTTTTATGCAATTATGGTGCACGATTTTTCAATGTTAGTGCATCAATGTCCAATCGTGCTCCACAAGATTAAAAATCGTGCACCAACATTACAAAAATTCAAGTACACCGTTATGCTAAAAATCAAGTGCACCTTAATGCACCAAAATCGTGCATCAATGTACAAATTCATACGCCAACTTTTGAATATAAATGTGTTGTTTGTCGGCCAAAATTAAAACGGTCATAACTTTTGATCAAGGAGGAACTTTGCCTATTATGACCTATGAACGGAAACGTCTTCTCGAGCTGGATCTAACCCAATAGTATAAAAGTGTTATTTGCACAACTGACGAACCTGAAATTCCTTGTTTTAGATAGTTACGCTCAATTTATAAAAAAAATCTATTTTATTGCTAACTTTAAGTAATTTTCATTTCCAAACTGCTTGGCACGTTGAGCTCAATTTTTTGGATTTCATGTTCTTGTTTGAGAGAATTTCTCGAACAATTCTCACTTACTGCATGAATTGATTTTTAATCTTTGGTGCATGATTTTTGAGATTGTGGTGCACGATTATGTAATCTTGTGGTGCACGATTTTGTTAACCTTGTGATGTACTTTTTTAACTTATTGTGTTCTATTTTTTAACTTTGTGATGCAATAGATTTTTAATCTTTTGGTGCACATATTTTCAACTTTGTGGTGCACGATTTTATGTAAATGGTGTGCACTATTTTCGAACCTTGTGGTGCACGAATTTTTAAGCTTGTGGTGCACTTGATTTTTAACAATGGTGCACTTGATTTTTAATATTTGGTGTACAATTTTTAATATTGTGGTGCATAGGGGTGAGCAAAACTTCGTTTTAACCGAAATAACCGAGCAAACCGAATAAATTTGGAAATTCGGTTAGGTCAATTCGGAAGTTCGGTTTTATTTTTTTACAATATCGGTTAATTCGGTTCGATTTTCGGTTTTGATTTTAAAAAATTCGGTTAACCGATTTAACCGATCTAACATATTTTTATTATTTTTTTATATTTTTAAAATCAGTTTTTGATTTATTTTTTATAAAATTTTTACATTTTTTTACCTTTTTCAAAAATATCGGTTAATTCGGTTATCGATCGAATTAACCGATATTTTATCGGTTCGGTTTGTTCGATTTCTTAAAAAAGTTCGATTTGTTCGGTTTTGTAAAAAAAAATCGGTTTTTTTCGGTTTCAGTTAATTCGGTTCGGTTGTTAACCGAATTAATCGAATGCTCACCCCTAGTGGTGCATGATTTTTGTGAAGGTTGTGCACTTGATTTTTGTGAAGGAGTGCATGATTTAAACATTGTGTTGCACGATTTTACCATGCTGCCCGATTTTTAACATGATGCACGGTGTTTTAAATTGAGTGCACGATTTTTGTAAAGATGGTGCACTTGATTTTTGTAATGAAGGTGCACGATTTTTTTACATACTGCCCAATATTTTAACATGATGCACGATTTTTTAATCGTGTGCACGATTTTTTTACACGTTGTGCACTTGATTTTTGTAATGAGTGTGCACGATTTTAAAATTGTAATGCACGATTTTTTAACATGTTGATGCACAATTTTTGTAATTGGATGTACGATTTTTTATCAAGGTGGTGCACGATTATTAACATGGTGGTGCACTGTTTTTGACATTGGATGCACTAAAATTGATTTTGATGCACAATTTTTTCCTGTGGTGAACGTTTTTTGGAAAAAAGATTCAGAATTTTGCGATGCACGTGCTACAATAATTTCTGTGCAAGTGCTACAGTACTTTATATGCACGTGTTACAGTGATTTTGTGCTGCAATGACCGCGCTAGGGATATTAATGTCATTTCAATATGAAATACTTAAATGACTATTGTTTTTTTGGTGGAATATATTGAATTGTTGTCCACCAAATTGTACCGGTTTGCAAGTTCCCCTCATTTCTAATTTATTGAAAACATGTCGAAATGATCTTTTTTTTATTTTTTTTAGGGGAGGGGTGAGGAGTCGAGGCAGAGACCTCTTAGGGTGTGTTTGCAATTGCTTATTCAAGTACTTTTATGTTGCTTTTGCTTAAAGTTGAAAAAAGTTACTTTTAAGCAAAATCATTTTGTTTGCAATTGCTTATTCAAAATACTTCTATATTGTTTTTGCTTAAAGTTGAAAAAGTTGATTTTAAGCAAAAGCATTGTAAATAAAAAAAGCATCTTAATAAATTTCAATTAATTACAAAATTGTCACCAAACATAAAGTAGTCAAAAGCATGTCATGACCTGCTTCTCATATTTTGCTTTTTTCTGCTTACTTTGAGAGAAGCAATATCAGAAGCAATGAAATAAAGCACTCAAATTTTGATTTTTTTATCCGAAAAGCTGATAAGCAGTTTGCAAAAGCATTTGCAAACACCCACTGAGTGTTTGTTATTAAAATAAAAATGCAGCTTAATAAATTCAATTAATTACAAAATTGCAATCAAACTACTTAAAGTAGTCAAAAGCATGACATGACCTGCTTATCTGCCCCTATTTTTTCTGCGTATTTTTAGAGAAGCAATAGCAGAAGCAAGTAAATAAAACACTCAAAATCTGCTTTTTTGTCTGAAAAACTGATGAACAGTTTGCAAAAGCATTTGCAAACACCCATTACGTTAGAAATAAATCACAATCATTAGACCAATGCCTTGTTATCCAGTTCAAAATGATCTTTGATAGTACAAAACATAAATATTTTGATATAGACAGGCAAATGCCATCCCCATTTTTCCGATTCAAGTTTTTATAATTGTAATAATAAAAAGAATGTTTGAAAAATAGACTGAGAATCATTAGAAAATAATAAATTATTAAAGTAAAAATTAAGTTAGTCTTCGAAAGTTAGGAAGGAGTATATATAATTTTTTTTTAATAAAAAATGTGGACTCTTATTGCAATTATTAAATAATAAATAGAATTAATAGTAATTTACCCTATATTGTAGTGGTAATATACATTTTATATTCATATGATTGTAAATAGACAGTTTAAGCATATGTGATTTGAAAAATGCAGTTTACCCCTTGTGATTTTCAAAATATGTATTTTACCCATGTGGTTTGCAAAATATAACATTCTGCACTCCTATATGAATGAGTGTTTTGCATATATTTACAAACCACATTGAGTAAACTGCCGATTTTCAAAATCACATGGATGCAAATTGCCTATTTGAAAACCACAAGGTGTTCATCGTCAAAATCCCCTCGAACAATATCGAGGTCATTGTAAGCATAGATGATTCTATACCACCTTAAAATTTATAAACAAATAATAAAAAGTTTTATTTTTTGTTCAATTTAAGCATATAACATATTAGACCATCTCTTAAATCTCTAACCGATGAAAATTATAACAAAGTGTATTTCTTTTTCTACCCACCAATACTTTTAATCGACGATTCAATTGTACAAATTTCTTTGTTAGAATATTTGATATTCTTCACATCAAGGAGTTCTTTCAAAGTTTTGAAAATATATATTTTTTGAATAAAATATGACAAATACCTTAAATTCATCTCTTAAAAAAGAACGAAGTTGATGAATTTATGATCGTAAAGCGAGTTGGGATGAATTTCCGGTTCCATTTCATACCTTTAAATGAAAAAGAAAATGAGTAATAAAAAAAAGTCTATAAAATGCTTATAAAAATACCTTCACTTATATCATAAAGTACTAATTAATTTGGGAAAAATATAAAAATCATTTATATAGTCAAAGATTGCATTAAGTTGCCTTACCAATCAAATATATTATTCAATTAAGATATTCAAACCAAGACAATGATATTAAATTTTACATGCTATATTTGAGAAATATTGTAATAAAAATACATATACCTAGTGTTTCCATAGATGTACCATCATAAGTAATGAGACTTGTACGTGTGACTATTCTTTTTACTCATTATCTATGATGCATAGACATTCCTAAAAATCACTTGATGCAATGTTGCACGCTTGTAGTACAATGACACTCACCGAACAAGCCACGTGGGGTGTCCATAATTTTTTTAAAAAAATAAAATCGAACATCCTTTGTCGACACTCTCCTCAAAATTGGAAACTCGTATCGACACGGCCGATGGACGTATCCAACACAGAAAGAACACTTTTGGGGGTTACATGTATTTTTGGCTAAAATGAAATTTGGAAGTATTAGTTAAACTTTATGTTAATTGAGATAACTACATTTGATGTTAATATGAGTGATACTATAATGATTTCAGTGACAAATTAGTTAAACTTTATTTATATACATTTTAAATTTGGTAATAATATTTTTGATGTTATATTTTATTTGGACGTGTTTGTTAAACTTTATGTCATTTGTTAATACGAGTGATACTATTAACTATAATTATTCCAATGACATATATTTATTATTATTATACGCTTTTTGAATTTTGTAAGAATATTTTTATCGTTTTTACATGGTTTTAGAATTTAAAAAAAAATGCAAATTAGTGTGTGTGTATATATATATATAATCGTGTCTCAACCGTATCGTATCCTGAAAATTTTGAAAATCCTTATTACCGTGTCCATATCACCATGTCAGTGTCCATGCATTACAGCTTACTATTATTATTATTAGCATCATCATAATTTCAAAAGCACAAAAACTTGAATATTTCGAACTCAACTTCTTCAAATATCATGCTTACTCAACAGTA
Organism: Haberlea rhodopensis; assembly: GCA_907163345.1. NCBI lineage: Eukaryota > Viridiplantae > Streptophyta > Magnoliopsida > Lamiales > Gesneriaceae > Haberlea > Haberlea rhodopensis. The sequence goes on from CAJQUN010000002.1 coordinate 4,912,191, forward strand.
ACAGCCGTTCGTAATAGTCTCGACACATAATAGCTTTTATCCTACAATAAAACATGATTTGTAGTTCACCAAGTACTAGTATTAATATAACAATTAATCACTCCTTATTTTTCTCAGTATCAACTGCAGAAGCCGCTTCGGGTGTTTCCTTTGCAACACTCTCTGATGGGTGATCAACAGCGTCGTTTCGAGTAGCATCGGTTGCAGCCTGACCTTCAGCCGCACCATCAGTATCTGGCACAGTAGTCGTCTTTACAGTTCCGACCTTCACATATTTGCTCATGACCTTATACTCCCAATCCTGTAAAGCTTCGAGCTCAAAGATGCCTAGACCGGTGAGATCACCGTTCAAATCTTTTTCATCGAAAGACATCTTTGCAAGAGCACGACTAGCGTCCTTTCCTGCAAACAAGGCATACGGACCACCTGGACCGTAAAACATCCTGCAAACAAGGTATGAATTTGAGTACACCAACCCATTTGCCACAAACTTAGCTGCAAACAACAGCATGCAATATTAAGAGCTTCAACAAACTTAATCTCTCACATGGAAGGCGAGGCATGATTAGATTTCTAAATTGACCAGTTCATACTCCAGATTCTGCGCATGAATCTGGATGTTTTATTATTTATTTCATTGATGCAATATCTGTCAATGGGAAAGGGAATTTCTCAACCTCGATATCATAAACCAATAACTAACTTCTGTTGTCAGAAAAAAATTTCAGTTCTTCAGGTACATTTCAAATATTATTATACACACGGGGAATGTATATTAGCTACCTATCCCATATGCAGACATGTCCCATATATATTCGCCACATTAGCCCCTTATTCGACACATGGTGCACATCTAGTGCTTGCAACAGAAACCAGAAGTTTTGATCTGCTCAAGATTTGCTTTCAGTCACATAGAAAGATAGATATGCTTACTTCATCAGTAAAAAAGCATCTAGAAGTTAATCAGTGGCATAAAAAACAAGGCATAGTGATCAAGAAAACTGAAAAAGAATGCCTGAGAGCAAATCATTCTCAGGCTCAAGTTTCGACAGGAAATTCATGAATCATGCACTTCTGCCCGACCGGGGATATTAACCAGGAGCGAAAAGGTGGAGGGTAAAAGGAAAAGCTGTCCCCACTGTTCTTTCAATAGAGGAATGAGAGAAATTAAGTGAAGACTATGCCCGTCATTGACAATTTCCTATGACCACACACACAGGGGGAAGTAACTGTTGTAAAAGAATAATATGAAAAGGGAAACGTTTCCATTCGTTTCCTACTGTTGTAAGCACGTGAGAATCACGTTATGGGAAATCCAAAATATTAAAATGCACATGATAATGCAATTGCTATGTATTGCAATTTCAATGAAAAAAAATCGAAGATGAGGAAAGAAAAGATATCTACCAAACGCTACAATTGGTGCAAGTAAGAAAAACATAAAAAAGGAAGAAGTTATACTTTATGAAGTTTCACATCCATTGCAAAGTGCATGGTTTCCAATTTAGAAGCTTAATTGTACCCCTTGGATGAAAAATCAGCTTGTATTTACACAATGCATGAATATTGAAACGGACAGATAAGAGTCTGTTATATTAATTGACATAACAAACAGTTGAGTGGCGATGTGACCGTTGTGAAATGCTTTCAGTAATAAACAAACATATTAAATAAATTCCACTAAAACTGGATGCACTTATGGCTTAGCTCCACATGGCTGACAAAAATGGGGGAGAAAAGGCAAGTTTGATCAAGGATACACACAAGCATCGAATAGCAAGAAATTGTTGCAAAAACAAACGAGGAAATTCCTGGAGAAGGTGATGTTCATCTTCCATAAAAAGAATGAACTGCACAAACTGTATAAAAGGTTCCAAAACAAACAAAAGACCCAAAGCAATTTGCCACTTTATCAAAGAAGAAAAAAGCATCAAAAAGTGAAGTAATAACCTTGAACAAAATACACGGGGATATTAAAAGGTCAGCAAGAAAGATTAACAACACCCAAAAGTCATCTTTCTTTATGCAAGAGAACACATATATCAACAGTACTATGTACCAAATTCACAAAACACAGCATAAACACTGAAGACCTATAAAAAGCTCAAGTCCTCTATAAACTAGTATACATCTCATGAATCACAAAAATGAAAAAAGATCCAAACTTCACCCTACCCAGAGTCTCATAGCACATAAATCCTTGTCAAACAGAACAAGGTCAAACACATAAAGAAACCCAAAATTTATTCGATCAAAGTAACAACAAAACTCTAAGAAAACACCAACCCAGAAGGCAAGAACACACCAAAATCACACCAAGATCAAGAATATACACCTGCTCAGAGAAACATCATAGATCTGGCTCTTGATAGCCATTAGCAAAGGCTTCTGCGGATCAGAGCCATCATACTGTTTCAACTCCTCCTCAGTTATCTCACCCAACTGAACCGGAGGAGGCAGAGGCTGCTGCTCCTCGAAGCCTCTCGACCTGTGCTGGATGTGGCTATCATCGGAAGAACCAAAGAAATTAGAAACCACATAGTAAAGGGCCAACCCCAAAGCAAGAACTGTAAAGAAAGTAGCTGGAGAAAGCCCAGTATACGCAGTGATTGATTCTTTGAAGGTCTCCCACAATTGAAGGGCCATTGTTTTAGCCGCTGAAGATATGGAAGAAAAAGGGAAAGATCGACAGAACCAAGGAAAGAGGGATTTTTTGTTTCTTGGACTGTTTACCAGGGGTTTGTGGTTTTGTAGGCTTTGCTATGCAACAAATGCAAGGGGGTTGGTGAACCTGTTGTTTTACATTAACACATATTTTATTTTTAACAAATAAAATAAATTTGTATTTTAAAGATTTAGATTTTTCATCGTTACATTGTAGAATACGGAATTTTTGTTTAGATAGATAACATAAAAATTAATGAAAAAATTTTACGAGGTCAAAATTTTACAGGAATAAATGTAAGTTTTGAAAGACGAACTATAATTTTTGAAGAATAAAATATAATTTTGTGAAAAAAAACTTTTGGATGATAAATCATTTCCCCAACTGGCTCCGCCCTTTATTATTCATAAATCTAATCATCCATCAGCATAAACTATAGAGTTAACTTGATATGACTTTAGAGTAGACTGTTAGTAAATTTCTTTATGATCTAACCACTTTGTTAGATCAAATGCGGAATAAAATGGATTAGTAGTATACCTCCAGCCATTGTTCTTCTTGCTTTGGTTTATTAGGTCTTCTAAACCTTCACAATCTCCCTTAGATGGTGTATATGGTACTAAATGAGATTGTTAGATTTAGGGACCCAACCATATGTATTTATAGGCTCAACCATCATAGAGCTTTCTTTCATCGGTTATGAAGCATGGGGAGATGAATTGAATGTGAATACTTAATGTAAAAGTGTTATGGACCATAAATGAAGGTTTTAATGAAGTGTTAATGAAGTTGTTACCAACATTCTCCCACTTGATCCATACATTTCATCATTCACCACAGTAAGAAACAAAAATACATGAATCATGGCGATAGGTTCTCTTAATACGAGTATTATCTTCCACGTATCACAATGCATCATGTTTCTCAAATCCCAGCCCATATTACTTAATGAATAAACCATATGTTTATTCAAGGTCCAAACATCAATGATATTTCTCAAAATAAATGTGTACACAAGTCAAAATATGAGAATATCACAAACATAGTTTCTCAAACATTCGTTCTTATAACGAAATTTACATAGAGGAACCAAGTCCCATTCTTTCTACATGATCCTTAAATTTTAGTGGTGGCATGCCTTTTGTCAAAGGATCAGCAATCATTAATTCGGTACTAACGTGTTCAATAACCACTGTTTTATCTTTAACACGTTCTCTTATGGCAAGATACTTGATGTCGATGTGCTTGCTTCGACTACCACTTTTATTATTCTTAGCCATAAAAACAGCAGCCGAATTATCACAATACATTTTCAAAGGCCTAGAGATCGAATCAACGACTCTAAGTCCAGAAATGAAACTCTTCATCCATACACCATGTGATGTAGCCTCAAAACAAGATACGAACTCAGCTTCCATAGTGGAAGTAGCAGTCAATGTCTGCTTTGCGCTTCTCCAAGATACAGCTCCACCAGCAAACACAAAAATGTATCCTGATGTTGATTTTCGTAAATCAACACAGCCAGCGAAATCCGAATCAGAGTAGCCAATCACTTCCAGATTATCAGTCCGTCTATACATAAGCATGTAATCTTTGGTCCCCTTAAGGTACCTCATTACTTTCTTTGCAGCTCTCCAGTGGTCCATACCTAGATTACTCTGATATCTTCCTAACATCCCAACAACAAATGCAATGTCAGGTCTTGTGCAGACCTGAGCATACATTAGGCTTCCAACGGCAGAAGCATAAGGAATGTTCTTCATTTGTTCCCTCTCAAAATCATTTTTCGGGCACTGGTTCAAGTTGAAACTGTCACCCTTCACAATGGGCGCTATACTTGGTGAACAATCTTTCATCCGAAATCTCTCTAAAACTTTGTTGATATAGGTCTCTTGAGATAGGCCCAGAATTCCTTGAATTCTGTCCCTATGTATCTTAATGCTATGACATAAGAAGCATCACCCATATCTTTCATATCAAAGTTGTTAGAGAGAAATTGTTTCACCTCATGTAGTAAACCCTTATCATTGGTTGCAAGTAAAATGTCGTCCACATACAGAATAAGGAAACAAATCTTACTCCCACTGACCTTTTGGTATATACATTGATCCATAATGTTCTCTACAAATCCAAATGAAGAGATTACATCATGAAATTTCAAATACCACTGACGGGAAGCTTGTTTCAATCCATATAAAGATTTCTTGAGCTTGCACACCAATTACTCACCACCACTAGAGGAAAATCCTTCTGGTTGTTTCATGTAAACCTCTTCCTCTAGATCTCCATTTAGAAAGGCTGTTTTCACATCCATTTGTTGCAACTCCAAATCGAAATGTGCAACTAATGCCATGATGATACGAAGTGAATCTTTCTTTGATACATGAGAGAAGGTCTCCTTGTAGTCGATTCCTTCCTTTTGAGTAAATCCTTTAGCGACAAGTCTTGCTTTATATCTTTCAATGTTGCCTTTTGAGTCTTTCTTTGTTTTATAGACCCATTTACATCCTATGGCTTTTACACCATCAGGCAACTCAACAAGATCCCAGACTCCATTAGATGCCATAGAATTCAACTCATCTTTCATTGCATCATACCATAAACTTGATTCTTTACAACTCATGGCTTGTGAAAACGTTTCAGGATCATTTTCGGCTCCAATATTATAATCCGCTTCTTGTAAATTCACAACATAATCACTAGGTATTGCTGATTTCCTTACTCTAGCAGATCTCCTTAATGTTGTATCAACATTTTCCTCAGGATCATGTTGTTCAACTGGATGTTCAATAATTTCTGGCAATTCTTGAACATCTTGATCTATTGGAATATTATCAGCGGCTTGTGGAACTTCAGTGATTGGTTGTCCAACACCCGTTTGAACTTGATGAGTGTTGCGAATGATAATCAATCTATCACTTGGAGTGGAAGTTTGAGCGTCAATAAGATTTCTTTCAGAAACAATGTCCTGAAATCGATCGCTCCCACTGATCAAGTCATTCTCAAGAAACTTCGCATTTCTTGATTCCACAATCCTAGTGCTATGAGATGGACAATAGAATCTATAACCCTTTGACCTTTCGGCATATCCAATGAAATATCCACTAATGGTCCTTGGGTCTAGTTTCTTCTCTTGTGGGTTATAAACTCTTACTTCAGACGGGCATCCCCAAACACGTATATGTTGCAAACTTGGTTTCCAAATTTTGAATAATTCAAATGGTGTCTTTTGGACAGCCTTAGTTGGAACTCGGTTTAATATATACACTGTCGTTTTAAGAGCATCAGTCCACAAGGATTCAGGAAGCTTGGAGTTACTTCGCATACTCCTCACCATGTCCATTAAAGTTCGGTTTCTTCTTTCTGCTACACCATTTTGGTCCGGAGAACCAGGCATAGTGTATTGAGCAACTATCCCATGCTCTTGAAGAAACTTCGCAAATGGACCAGGTGCTTGTCCATCCTCAGTGTATCTACCATAATATTCTCCACCTCTATCTGTTCTCACGATCTTAATTTGCTTTTCACATTGTTTCTCTACTTCGGCCTTAAAAACTTTAAAGGCGTCTAGTGCTTCGTTCTTGTTATGAAGCAAGTAGATATACATATATCGTGAATAATCATCAATGAAAGAGATGAAATATCTTGGACCATGCGAGTCCGTTACTGGACTACAAATATCTGAATGTATGATCTCTAATATATATGTACTCCTCTTAGCACCTTTCTTGGACTTGTTGGTCTGCTTTCCTTTAATGCAGTCTACACAAGTACTGAAATCAGTAAAATCCAAAGTACTAAGTACTCCATCATTCACTAATCTCTTAATCCTATCTATGGAGATATGACCCAATCTTCGGTGCCACAAAATAGAGGAATCCTCATTCATAACACATCGTTTTATACCAGTGTAAACATGCATAGTATCATAAGTAGCATTATTTTGTAAATCAATAGAGAAAAGCCCATCAAACAATGTACCATTCCCAACAAGATCAGATTTATAATATAAACTGAAAGATGTTTTTGAAAACTTAAAGGAATAACCAAACGGTACAAGTCTTGAAACTGAAATTAAATTCCTAGAAAAACTAGGAATATAAAATGTATTTTCTAAATTCAAAACAAAACCACTGTTTAAAACTAGACTACATGTTCCAACAGCTTCCACATGTGAGCGCATTTTGTTTCCTGAATAAATGCATTGCTCACTTTCCACTGGTTTCCTTAGGTTTCGCATACCCTGCAAGGTATTCGAAATATGGATTGTAGAACCAGAATCAATCCACCATGTGTTATAAATAACATCAACCATATTAGATTCATAACAGACAAATGAGATTGGTTTACCTTTTGTCTCAAGCCATTTCTTGAATTTGGTGCAATATTTCTTCATGTGTCCCTTCTTTTTACAGAAGAAACACTTCGATTCCTTTTTGATTCCACCTTGGGGCGGTATTTTACCTTTCCCTTTCCATTTGGCTTGGTTTATGTCCTTTCTTTCCGTTGCCATAAACACACTTTCACTCATTTCCATGGTCAATCTTCCCTCCTCTTGAACACACATGGCCGTAAGTTCATTAATTGACCATTTATCCTTATGTGTGTTGTAGAATATCTTAAAGGGTCCATATTGACTTGGAAGAGTGTTCAAAATATAATGCACAAGGAAAGATTCAGACATCTCAACCTCAAGAGTCTTTAGTTGAGCCGCATTGTCCCTCATTTGCATGATATGCTCACGCACACCTTTCACAGTAGTGATCCTCATGGATGAAAATTTCATAATTAGGGTGCTGGCTAGTGCTTTATCTGAAGTCTCAAACTGCTCATCTATAGCCTTCAGTAGAGCTTTGACATTTTTATATTCTTCGACGGAACCTCGAATACCAGCAGAGATTTTAGTCTTTATGAACATTACGCAGAGACGATTAGATCGCTCCCATTTTTCATAAAGATCAACCTCATCAGGAATGCTGATTTCATTAATCGGAGGTGGTTCGTCTTTCCTTATGGCATAATCAATGTCCATCCACCCTAAATGAAGAAGAATTCGCTCCTTCCAAACTTTATAGTTATCACCCTTTAGTTCGGGAATATCACACTTAACATCAGAGAAATTCACAGATTGCATAACTGCATAAAAATCATCTTACATGCTTAGAATCCAAAATTTTAGACTAATTAACATAATTCATATTTTACCAATGTAAAATCATGCTTAAAAATATATGAATCTAGTGACGTAAAACTTACCTGTGGGCTAAGGTCTTACTCCATTAGATTCATAATAACTATATGATAAAACTATCAAATTATGTTCATTTTCCTAATTCCTGTGGGTAAATAGAAAATATAATTTGATATTATATCTTAATTAATCATACAAATATAAAAAAAATTTCTGTGGAAAATTCTATAATATTAAATATGACAAATTACAAGTAATGTTATAATGTGATCCCAAAACACTTAATATATAATTTTGCATAATTAAAGATGCTGTGGCTATTCCTTAATTAATTAAAATTATAGATCACACAACATTTAATTCACAAAAAAAAAAAATGTGTTCATATAAATTGCACAAAACCATAAGCAATATGAACATCAAATTTAATGTACTAAATTATTTAACTCAATATTGCATGTATAATTAAACAATAAAAATTATACATACAAAAATAATAATAATTTAGTACTTAAAATTAAACCACATTATATATATATATATATGCGTAAACATATATACACATACTATATAAAGGAAACCAAATTATAACATGCTAATTAATGTTATAAAATTCTAACTGCATGTTTCATGATAATTAACACACTTAATGTCATAAAACGTATTAAAGAAGCCAATTGTAAGACATGAAACACATTTCAGAAAACAATTGTTTTTTTTTTTTAAATATGTAACTTGTTGTGTATGTTTGTAAGCATTTCTCAATATTTATCATTAAAAATGATAATTAAAGCTAAAAGTACAAAACTCGATGAAATAAAATTTCAAGTCACGACAGGAAGCAAATCGTAGCAAGGCAGAGGTAAAAAACATGCTCTGATACCAACTGTTAGTAAATTTCTTTATGATCTAACCACTTTGTTAGATCAAATGCGGAATAAAATGGATTAGTAGTATACCTCCAGCCATTGTTCTTCTTGCTTTGGTTTATTAGGTCTTCTAAACCTTCACAATCTCCCTTAGATGGTGTATATGGTACTAAATGAGATTGTTAGATTTAGGGACCCAACCATATGTATTTATAGGTTCAACCATCATAGAGCTTTCTTTCATCGGTTATGAAGCATGGGGAGATGAATTGAATGTGAATACTTAATGTAAAAGTGTTATGGACCATAAATGAAGGTTTTAATGAAGTGTTAATGAAGTTGTTACCAACATAGACGACCAAAAAACCGAGTTAATTAACACTCCCATCAAATTTGTTTGCCTTTGTTTGGAGCCGGTCTAATTTCAGTACATCCGATCTTGTAAACACCAAAATATATACAAACATATATATACATATACATGTATATATATTTATATATCTACTGGTCTTTACAAACATCCGATCCATATAAATATTTTTCGTTTGGAGCAATATTTAACTGACAATAATGATATTTTAAATAATTATTTGATTTCAATTCAAAACATTTGGAAATTTTATGAATTTTATAATAACCAAACATTATAAAGTCTGTTTACCAATGGAAATTTGAAAAATCGTGTGAAAATGATATCCGTAGGGTATGTGTCATATTTTTTATTTATATTATATAACAGCAGCACAAATATGTTGCCTACTGATAATTCAACATATGTAGCGGCTACGGCTGTCCAAGGTAATATTACAGATAAATTTGGTGTTACTTGTTGTAATTTAACTTCCAATAATCCAAAGTATTGGGTTCTTGACACAGGTGTCACTGATCATATGGTTTGTGATATTTCATTATACACATGTGGTCCATCTTCTGTTTCTATTGAAGTTCATATGCCTAATGGTGAAGTTGCTCAAGCTACACACATATAAACTGTCTAACTTACAGCTCATGTAAAACCAGAAAGAGTTCTTTGTGCTCCTGCATTTACATTTAATATTATCTCTGTTTCAAAGCTAACCAATTCTAATTCTTTTGCATTACAGTTTTTTTTTTCTGATATATGTTTCCTACATGACATGAAACTGAAGACAATTATTGGTTTTGCCGAGTAATTTGATGGGTTATATCGTGTTGCATTACCTGCGACTTCTTGAGTGGTTGTTTCTTCTTTTGCGTCAATACCTGATGATGTAAATGCTTGGCACTATAGATTAGAACATTTATCTTTCCATAGACTTTCTTCTATATCAGCTTTAAACCTCAATTGTAACAACCAGTATAAAACTTCTTGTGATGTGTGCAATTTTTCAAGACAATTTTAATGTCAATGACTCTATAGCTTCATTTGCTTTTGAAATTGTTCATTGTGATATTTGGGGTCGATTTTCTACTCCCTCATATGTTGGTCATAAGTTCTTCCTAACAATAGTTGATGATTACTCACGATGTACATGGATATATATTATGAAACACAAGTATGAAACCAACACTCATTTACAAAAAATTTATAATCTTGTTCTCACCCAATTTAATACGAAGATTCATATTATCAGATTAGATAACGGGGCTCAGTTTATTCTTAAATTTTTTTATGATACATACGGCATAATACATCAAAGAAGTTGTGTTGAGACTCCCCCGACGAAATGAGAGAATGGAAAGAAAACACCAACATCTATTACAAGTTGCTCGTTCTCTTATGTTTCATGCATGTATTCCTTTAGTTTTTTGGCCAAACTGTGTATCAACAGCTGCCCATATTATTAATAGAGTACCATCCAAATCTCTGAAAATAAGTCCCCTTTCAAACTACTACAACATAAACCACTAACCTATTCACATCTGCGTGTTCTCGGTTGTTTATGTTATGCTTCAATTAGCTGTTAATAGAAGCAAATTTAGTCCTAGAGCAAATAAATGTGTCTTTATTGGTATTTTCTAGGCTACAAAGGTTACAAACTATACAGATTATACTCAAAGCAAACCTTTATTTCTCGAAATGCTATTTTCTATGAGAATGTATTGCCTTTTAAAATTGATACAACTCCAACTTTGAATTCTCCTGTACATGAACACAATGACTGTATATTTCCTCCATCTATCTCTGATTCATTTTATATTTCCCCCCGTGTTAATACTAAATATGTTCCTTATGTAGACAATGTAGACACACAATCAGAATGATGAACACATAATATCAAAGGAGAATACACACAATAATCAAACATCTCTCAATTTTAGCAACAATAATGTGTCTGATGATTCTGTATCATTTGCAGGCCTCTTTTCCTTTTGAAGACCAGTGCATGCTTTATCATAGCAAAGCATCTAGAAAACGAGATCCACCAGCCTATCTCAAAATATATTAATGTAGCATTCCTAATTCCATGACAAAGTCATCCATTCATGTAGTTTCATCTGGTAAACAATATCCAATCTTATATTTTCTGTCATATACTCGTTTATCTCCTGTACACATACTTTTACAACATCCATATCGAAATATCTGAACCAAAAGACTTACAATCAAGCAGTGAAAGATCAGAAATGGCAAGAAGCCACCATGAGCATATAAATAAAAGCTTTGGAAAAGACAAATACATGGAATCTAATAGAATTACTGAATGGGAACCATTGCATTGTGTGTAGACGAGTATATAAAATTAAATATAAGTCTGATGGAAATATAGAAAGATACAAAGTTACGCTAGTTGCCAAAAGATATACACAAGAGGAATGTATCGATTATTTTGACACATTTTCCCTGTAGCAAAGTTAACAACGGTTAGACTTTTTCTTGCCAGTGCAACTATACAAAACCGGTATTTATATCAGTGTGATGTGAATAACACTTTTTTTCATGGTGACCTTGATGAAGAAGTATACATGTCTCCACCTCCTGGCTACTGTCAAGAAAACGATACAAGAGTTTGCAAACTCAACAAAAGTCTTTATGGACTAAAACAAGCTTGACATAATGCTTACTTCGCTATGGTTTTCCTCAATCACAGACACTTTTTTATTTATCATGTCCTCTATTTGTCATTCACTGCACTACTAGTATATGTAGATGATATAATCCTAGGTGGCAATAACTTAGTAGAAATTGAAGCAATAAAGAAACAATTAGACGACAAATTTACAATAAAAAATCTTGGCAATCTAAAATACATATTAGGACTTGAAATTGCTAGTTCCTCAGATGGTATTGTCATATCAGGTTATTTAGGCTCCAAGCCATCAACGACACCAATGGAATCCACCCTGAAACTTAGTTCCAAAGGCGGTGCAACCCTTGAAGATCCTTAGTCATATCGAAGATTGGTTGGCATATTGCTATACTTAACGATAGCAAGTCCTGCCTTGGCATTTAGTGTTCAATCATTGAGCCAATTTATGTCCAAACCAAATCAAATTCATTTAGCAGCAACTCACAGAGTTCTTCGGTTTCTCAAAACAACCACAGGACATGGACTATTTCTATCAAAATCATCATCATTACATCTAAAAGCATTTAGTGGTAGTGATTGGGGAGGTTGCATTGACACACGACGAAGTGTCATAGGATATACCATATATCTAGGTGACTCTGTTATTTCTTAGAAATCCAAGAAACAACCGACAATTAGTCGCTCATCAACTGAAGCTGAATACAGAGCATTCACAACAACTACTTGTGAGGTTCAATGGTTACTCTATTTACTACACGATTTAGTATATCGCATACTTCTCACGTTTCTGTGTTTATAGATAGTAAGTCAGCATGTTGCACGGCAAACAGCCCGGTATTTCATGAACGCACTAAGCATATACAAATAGACTGCCACATCGTAACGGATAAGGTGCAAGAAGGATTGATCAAATTACAACATATCCCTTCGCATGAACAAATAACTTTTGACAAAACAATTGGCATCTCAACTATTCGAGCCTTTCATTGTCAAAGATAAACAATGAAAAATATCCATGCTTATCTTGCGGCGATGTAAAGATATACAAAATCTTCCACAACAAGAGAGTAAAGAGGATGGTTAAAATTCGTCTTAGTAGTAAAAATCAGTTACATTCAGTTATATTAGACATAAATAAACAGATTAGTTGAGTAATTCATTCATTCAATTGATAAACAAAGTGTAATTCAGTTTGTACAGATCAATGCATTCTTTTCTCTTTCTTCAGAATTGAATTAGTTTCTGGTAGAGATATCATCATCTAACAAATGTTGACACACACTCCACACATTAAGTCCTCCGGCAAGCAATTTCCTCTTCCGCCGTTTATTATGGCCAGATGGGAGAATGGAGTAACAGCAGCTCCATATGAGATCTAATAAAAGAAGCTTTAAAATGATTGGAAATGGATGGAAACAGCATAAAAAAGATCAGCAGAAGGAACTCGAAAAATCACATATCAATAATTCTTGAGCCACAATAGATCAGCAAATCATCGTACAACCTATAAACCCAATTCATTACATCATAAAATCTATGGAAGAAAATGAAACAATAAAGCGTCCATTACAATTTTCCTCGAGAAACCTGAAAAACAACCACCTTTTCACAACCTCAACAATCTTTTCCCAGATCATAAACATTTCCAGAATCAAGATCCAAACCCAAACCGAAAACATAAAAAATACACCAAGATTGGTAGAGATACCTTTCGATTAAAGCATGAAAAACTCCCACCCTGATTTTTCCATCAGTGGGCTGTCTTAAAAATAGTATAATGGTGAATTTTAGGAAACGTGTGAGTGAGATGAAGAGAGAAAAGCAAATTGGAGGAGCTTTGAAATGACCTGAAAGAGCTTGTTTTTCATGGGAAGTGATTAACAGAATATCGAAGAGAGATCATCTGAATTGCTGACCAAAATCATCCGGACTGGTTGCCAAAAGTGATATTATTGAGCAAAGCTCGGATGGAACTAGGGATGACAATGGGACGGGTCCAGACCCGCATTGAACCTGTCCCGTTGGGTAGGTCTGGACCCGCTTCAACCGGGTTTGGAAGCGGGGCGGGACGGGTCGTGGTATTGGCCGAACCCTGCCCGGGACCCGCCCCGCAATACATTTTTAATTTTTTAAAAAAAAATATGATATTGATTATACATTTTACTTCTTTAATTGAACATTAAAATGTCATTATTTAATTTTATATCAAAATTCATGTGTTCATGTTAAAGAAGTTAGACATTTTGAAGGAAATAAGAGCAAATTAATAAATATTTAGTAGCTTAAAGATAGTTTTACAATGCTTATTATAAATATTTACTGGAGAAGACATGAAATTTAATTACAAAACTCAACTTTTGTGTTTCAAAATTGATTTCTAGCTATTTTTTTTTTAAAAAATAAAAAATAAAAAATAAAAAAAACTGGAATCGGTGCGGGGCGGGTAAACCCGCCGGATTCGCGGGTCTAAGCGGGGCGGGGCGGGTCCAGGTTTTATGTGTAGCGGGGCGGATCCTAGGATTGATCAAACTCGTCTCATACCCGACCCGTTGCCATTTCTAGATGGAACCACACCCTTGCACTGAATCTTGGCTATTAAAATTATTTTCTTCACAATGTATTTTACCTTAACTTATATTTTATGTCATAAATGAACAAGTGTTCATTAAATTTAATTTAATATAATTATATTATATTATTTTAGAATATTCGTCATTTATGAAATTATTAATGAATTATATAAATGAATGGTATAATTATGGCCAATATTATTTACCCAAATTATGTTACTTCCACTCTACTTAATTATAAAATTTGTTAATAAAGTGGAATACATTAAAAAAAATGGAGCACAAATAACATTAGCTTATAATTAATACAAATAGTCAACTAAAGATTTACATTTTTTGCACAATTAGTTATGCTTGATGAAGTAAGATATGTTTAATCGATTTAATGTGGTAACTAATTACATGGTGTAGATATATTTTTTTTTTTGAACGAAAAACGGAAATATATTAATAAATAGTAGGTATGTCAAATTGTACATAGGAATTCAAAAATAAAGGACAATATTCCAAAGATGCAGGGATAAATCTATCAATTGTGTGCGATGACATTCGTCGATCTCCTACAATGATTAATAACAAAATCATTGTTGATACCAGTAAGCATCCTAATGGATTCGATAATGGGAGCCTCAGAGTGAAAATGTGATTGATTGTTAATAGCATTCATCACTAGCTCTGCATCGGACTCAATCACATCTTGTGTCCAATGATATCGTCATACTAGTCTAATACCTTCATATATTAATCTAATTATATTCCCTTAAAAGAACAAGATTTTGCTCTCAATCCAATTGGAATCACTGAAGCCAATAGTCAACAATATTATTCTCTCATGGATCGATCTTTAATAACCTTATTCTAATTAGGAAAAATTATTTTTTTTCGTCGTCTATATTTTTCTTATTAGGATTTTGATTCGTTTTATTGTCAAATTTCAGTTTTATTCCGCTATCTTTTTTTTTTGTTGTTGACAATTTGTCTTTTTCTCCACATATGCTGATGTGACGCTAACTTGATATCGACATGTCCAGTGTTACGTAACAACTCTCATGTAAAAAGAACTAAAATTACAAAACAAATTACTAAAATCGTTAAAAAATAGGATATATGACTCAACAAATTCAATATGCTAGTTACGTTAAACCAAAAATACAGACTGAACTTTATCATTGGACTTTTTCCCTTCTCCTTCTCCATCAGTGTCGTAGCTCGTATGTTCATCCAATGTTTTATGCTGCTTACTCGTATCCATCCACGCAGCAAACGGGCAAGAATGGTAAGAAACGGACAGGTCCAGCACGGTACTACGCTTGACTTGGCCCATACCTAGTAGTCCACCAAGCCCATTTTAGTATATTACAGGACCAGCAAATTGTTTCTTGGGAAAATTACGGGCCGGTACACTTTCATGAAACATAATTATCCTAGTCCAGCGAAAAAACATTAGTTGATCTAGGTTCATTCTTGGTTGAAATGACAATAATAACCCCATGTGGTCTAAGTGGTCCACGCGGTCCAACTAATCTTTAATAAAATTGCATTCCAAACCCGTAGAAAATGTTTAAAGAATAAAATATGCCTTTATATACTATTCATCATCATTTAATCCTAATATTTACCAAACAGTATCATCATATGAACATGAGATCCTCTAATTTCTGTCATCTCGGGATGAATCCAAAAAGAGCATATTTTTGCAAAGGACTCACAGTTATATAATGTTCGTCTAATTATAATTCAAAACCCGATTTGAAGATCATGTTAAAAATAAATAACAGGCCCATCATGCTTCCGTATTACAATAAAATTTTAACAAAATGAAATATGCCATTTTGACCATAACGGCACCGGGTGAGGTGGGTCGCAACGCCACCAGTCGAAAACTTACTGCCTCCAGACTCCAGATTATTTTACGAATGGCTCCTCACCATCCAAACTCAGCTCACAGGCGAGGTTAGTCTGTCAGTTGTCCAACTCCTTCAGAAACCGCACAGCACAGCCCTAATTCGTTTCATACCTTAGGGCGTAAGATATAATCAAGATATAAGAAATATTTAAAGAAATCTGGGAGATAGATGGACAAAAGCCTTATTATTATTCTGGAATACTTATAACATCTCTTACATTAAAACGTCTCATTTTGGGAGGAAACGGACTTGTTTAGCCTCTCATATAGATGAGGCTTGACTCAAGAACACATAAACTATAACACAAACAGAACAATATTACAAATGATTACAAAAGAAAAGAAACAAAAGAAAGAAAGATTATCAAGCTACGAAAAAGCTTGGAGACTATAAATTTATTCTCAGAAAACTATGGAGAATTTTCGATGTCCTTAGCTTCCTGAATGCCTTGGTATTTATAAGTCTGGAGTTGGATGTGAAATCCGGACTTCAATTCTTGTTTATAATCAGAAGTCATTGCATGCGTCTTCTCTCTTGTTTGGTATCTTGTGGTCCCTCGACTTTCGGCCGAAGAGGATGTCCTACCATTTTGTTTTCTTTTGTAAATGATAGTGGTCTTCGTCAGAGTCACATGACTCTTGTCTCCTGTGGTCCTTAAAACTTTGTCCTTCCCAGTCCGCGTGGGAATCTTCCACGTTTGACTAGTCCTGCTTTGTCGTCTTTTTTCTGGTCCCTCTTGACAAGGAATCCTTTCTCGAACATTGGTTCTTTCTGCTCCGGGCAACTTGGGCAGAAGTGGTCTTGCCATATTCCAACATGAACCATGTTGCAGAACTTCCGGATGGTGTCTTTGGTCGTCGGAATCTTGTTGTCCCACAATATTTGCCTTTTCTTTTCAAAAATTTCCTCGGTAAATTTTGTAGTATGGCTTGTCATAGTGTTAACCATGAATGATCTGTTCGCAGTTATTTGAAAATTTTTGAACGGATACTTGACTTTGTCCATCTCAGTGAAACAGACCCATAATCCCCATGCTCTTCTGGTAGTGATGTTGTCCTCTGTGAGCGGGGAAACTAGTGTTGTTCCTTCGGGCGGTGGATTTATTTGGTCCATCGCCTTCCAGTTAGGCCTTTGTAGCTTTATGAATTGGAAGCTAGGATGAAGGCATTTTCCTGTAATTTCTGGGGCTGCAATTAAGAATTTAAGCTCCAGAATATCCCCTCGTCCGAGTGTATGATTATTTTGCCATGAGTCATACACCCCTTCATAGATCCAATCCGGTAATTTTATGGTTTTCGGAAAACTTGGTGATGTGATAAAGACTGAGGCTAGGCAGAACACTTTCTGGTTTGACACCAGGATGCATCCACATTCTTGGGTATTTTCCTGACCAGTCTGCTGTAGTTTTTCCAGAATTATACCCACTCTTGTACAAAGTTTTTCCCAATTTATCTGATATTCCTGCAAAGGGGGAGTTGGGGAAACTTTATTTTCGTTAGTATTAACCTTAGATTTGCCCACTGATGGCCTAAGATCATACCCACTCCTGTACAAATTTTTCCCAATTTATCTGATATTCCTACAAAGGGGGAGTTGTGGAAACTTTATTTTCGTTAGTATTAACCTTAGATTTGCCCGCTGATGGCCTAAGATTATTATCTTCCTCATTATCCCCTTAGGTGCTGGGTTGGCTTGATTCTTCAGATATCCTAGATACCTGAGAATCAATTTTTCCTTCTGTATCTTCCCCGAAAGGATCAATACCAGGACTTGTAGTGGTGGTACTTGAATCCCACACACCGGTTGATGAGCCCGGCTCTCTGAAACACGACTTTAGCTTCACCGCTGAAGCATCCTGTCGGAGGGGAGTATAAAGACTGCCCATAGACAGGTGTGTGCCTGCATGGTAGCTTTCATAGCCTGTTGGACCTTCGTGAGATCCAGTTCCTGTACTTGACCCGCAACCTGGGAATTGATCACCAGGCCGTTGATCTTGTTGTCTAGCTCCTCCAGATTCTCTCGGAGGTGCTTTGATCTCGTTATGATGGAGTTAGCTTCACTCGCTTCCATCTCTCGTCAAGAAATCTGCAAGAATATTTTTATCAGATTTCACAATGACAATATCATAATCATAATATTGGTATTCAGCTTGCCATCTTAAAAGTCTAGCTTTTTCTGGTTTTGATTCAATTTTATTTTTTAAAAAGGCATTGACACTCGTATTCTTTTCAAGATAAATTGCTTTGCAAGTAGAAAAAGTGGTCATTTCTTAAAAGCCTTTCAAACAGCAAAGAACTCCTTCTCGTTGATGTGCCATCTGATAACTTCGTTGTTATCAAATAGCCCACTGCAATATCTGCATGACACTTCTCATTCTGGTGTAACTTTCATGAGACTGCAACCCACCAATGATCACTGGCATCTGTGTATAATACCAGTCCATCCTCATCGTTTGGTATTGCAAGCTTTGGTAGTTGCATGCAAACCTCCTTAAGCAGTTTGACAGCTTGTCTTTGATCTTCATTCCACTCAAACTTAACATCTTTCTTGAGTAGTTGACTAAACACTTTCCTGTGGTTTGCTAGATTGTTGATAAACATCCCAGCAAAATTAACAACTCCTAAAAAACTCTGAAGTTGTTTTAAATCCTTGAGGTCATCTGGATATCCTTGTACTTTTTCAACAATATGATTCTGCAGGATAATTCCAGATTCGTCGATCTCGACTCCAAGGAACTCGATTTGTCTTGTAGTAATCACTGCTTTCTTTTCGGAAAGCACTAATCCTTAATTATAACAAACATCTGAAAAGATTTCCAAATGTTTAAGATGATCTTTCATGTTTTTTGACAAATGTCGTCAATATACACGAACATTAAGCTGAAGTAATCCTTGAAAAGATTATCCATCTTTCTCTGATATATCTGGGGAGCATTTGCTAATCCCATTGGCATAACATTCCAGATATAATGTCCTTGTGGTGTGGAGAAGGCTGTGAATTTTCTGCTTGCTTCCTCCATTTTAATCTGGTAGAACCCAGACTTGCAATCGAACTTAGAAAATACTTTGGCATTGTTGATGCTATTTACCAAATGTTCTCTGCTTGGGATAAAATAACCATCGAATTCTAAGATTTTGTTGATCCCTTTATAGTTGATCACCAATGTCGGCTTTCCTCGTTTAATTTCTCCATGATTCCAAACAAGAAATCCTGGGCTGCTGTATGAAGAAATACCTGCTGAGATTAACTTAAGGTCAAGATGCTCCTTAAGTATGATCTGCATATCCTTACTATCTTCCTGGTTCATGGGGATTGGCTTGTACCTAACAAACTCATTTTCTTTTCCAATTTTCACCTTCAAAGTAGCTCTGTGCTCATTTTTGTTCCACTATGCTAGTGGATCCTAGTTGTTGTTCCTACGAATCTTCCTTTTCACATCATCTAGAGTGATTTGCTCTTCGAGGGTAGTTTCAAGTTGTGGAACTTCTTCTCGTAATGCATTTTTCAGTAGCAACAAGGTTTCTGGAGTCACTATTTCCTCATCATGTTCTCTCAAAGACATGATATTACACAGTCAAAAGTTTGAGAATCCTTTTCACTAGGACCTTGTTGGCGGAACTGAAGAATTGCCTCTCCACATTTCCGCTGATCTTTCATCTTCGGGTGTCAAAGTTTTCCTTCATCACCACGCTTGTTGCGAAAACTAATGGGAAATTTTCTGCGAAACGCATCCCTAATCGCTGCACTATAATCTTATGATCACACAGAGTTGTGAAAATAAATATTCTTGTTTCATTCTTTTGAGTGAATGTCTGTAGGAAATTGTTTCCTAACAGCATATGACACATGTATCATGGAAATATATATGTGAAGTTTTGACTTTGTACCATGGGGTACCGCCTGCTCCGCCGATAATTATTTTCGCTCTCTGGACTCCTTTATTAAGAATAAGGACCCGTTTGGAAAAGTCTATTCCGACAATGGCTGATAATTTCTCACCAACTTCTTTGGGGAAGATTTCTCGCCTGGCAGTGCATATTCCAGCTTCTGAGTCAATATAGGCTACAAATTATTCTGCTCGGTACTTCTCATATAACATCCAATGGATATGTATATTGAGAATGGACTGGTGGTCATCGAATACGGTATCTCTTTCCGTCGATCGTGAATTCCATTCCATCTTGCAATCTTTCCCAAGGTTTATGTTCCTCGAGAAATTCAATCCCTAGAATAAGCTGTTTTCGGATCCTTCCGGCAATTCCTTCAATTGTGAGATCAGTTTCACCAATCTGAAGGTTTCCTTGAAATTTGCCAACTGTAGGTTGTTGCAAATAATATAGGACACCGCAGGGGAAGATATTGTTCTTCTCGGTGATGTCGAAAATTTTCTTTTCTTCTCTCCAGCCTTCTGGACATTTCAGTTTTCCTGTTGTTTTGAATACATTAGGGATTTTCTGAATTCTGCTTGAGACCGCCTTTTGTTTTTCCCTCGGATAGTTGCTGATTAACCTATCATGTTGAAAAGACATCCTTACTGGCTCGATCATTAGGCTCCTGCTTCTGTTCAGAATGGGTTGATCTTGTATCCTCATGTCGATTTCTCCTATTGTCGGAGTATCAATGATGTCAAGTAATACTGCTTTGGCGAAGTCTTCGAAGATTCTGGGGACTTCGATGAATTCCTTTCTCAAGAATACCTCGGAATGATGAGCATTCGAGAGTGCGTATGACACCTTGTAGGTGATCGAGTAAGGCATGTTCCCTTCTTTCATCAAATCTTCTCTTTTGAAATATTGATGAAGAATGAGAACTTTGTTGAAGTCTAGATCTCCCAAGTTGTATGCAATCCTCGGATAGATGTTAAAGGCCATCTTTCCTGCGTACAGATTTCATGCGACTGCTCCCAAACAAGAATCTTTGAGGTTCGGGATTCTCTTGTCGAAGATTGCCAGATTGAGTGGCGAATCAATTCCTTCTTTGAAAGTCGCCTTGATGATTACTCTAATGGCTCCAATATGAATCCATGAGATTGTGCTAGCAACTTCTCTTTTTACCTTGTTCTTAATCTCTTGGATTTCTCTGTAGGGGATTAACTGCATCTCAATTTGGTTTCTCGTGAATTCCATTGGGATCGCAAATTCACTTGTTGATACCCTATGGATAATCTTATGCTTCCTGCTTCGAAGACCAATCATATCCATGGCGTTTTCCATTGCTCCAATTGTAAATCTATCGTACTCTGAAGCTTTGGCTCTTCTTTCATTATCCTCATAAGGGTTTTATGAGATACAGTGGTATGAGATAAAAACCCAGACGGCTCTTCTCTAATCACGTGTTGAAGGAACTCTCATTCACTCTGATTCTGAGCTAGATTCACATCCATCATCAGAATAGATCTCTTCTTTGTATATGCTCTCATATGAGGGAATATCCTCAAATTTATACACTTGCATCGAATCCTGGAAATAGACAGCATCTTCAAATTCATTGGTATGCTCAAACTGTCTTACTCCACGGCTTTGGTTTTCTGGACAATCTGTAGAGATATGTCATCTTGCTCCGCATGTCCAGCAGTTACAATATCTGAAACACTCATTTGCACGAGTATGTGTGCGTCTGAAAGTCATCTTCGATGGTGTTCTGCTAGAACTAGTTTGATTAGAACTTGTCGACGAGATTCTACTTCTTGTTGGTCCTGATCTTTGCCCTGATCTGTAGCTTCGGGCTTTCTGTTTTGACCAGACCTTTCTAGGTCTCCATGAAGACCTACTTCTTCTTGAACTACTTCCTCGGGCATATGGATGAGCCTCTATGCTTTTTTATCTTTCGCCTTTGTGGGTAGTTTCCAATAATCGTAGAGATATCATTCCATGTACAACAAAGAGGATCTATTTTGTTGATTCCTATGAGCTTCTTGAAATTCTTTTGGAGCTTTGCTTGGTAGCACCACTCCACAAGCTTTACTTTAAGAAATGACATTCTCCTGGACACCGTCTCGATTGCATGCGGTGTATACTCCTGGATAAACATTTCTCTCCATGGGCTTGGTATTTTGGCAAAGAACAGCTCTGCTGCATCTTTTTCTGCTATATTTGCCTTCCATCGATACTCTGTAAAGAGTTTGATGTACTCGTCTACATAGCAGATGTCATGTAGTTCCAGGCTAAACAAAGCTTGTTTGTACTTCTTAGCCTTCTCTTCTTCCATTCCTTCGAAATAATTAACTCCAATGAAACAGATTTTAAAGAATTTTGACATCTTGTCCACGTTATCTTTCAGGGACTCTCCGGCTAAAATTTCTTCCTTGGTTCCTGGGTCTCCTAGATCCCAGGCAATCTTGACTGATCCTTCCAGACTCATTTTTAGAAGTAAAATGAATCATTCTTTGCTTAAGTCAAGTGTTCCTGCTGTTATTCTCATTGCTGAAGCCCATTCATCAATAAAAACTTCTCTGTTTTTGAAATCCAAAATAGCCATGTTGAGCATAAGTCCATATGGATGGATTGGATCTAGCTGTCATTTCCCTTAGGGCGTCTGATGAATATCTGGCCTTCGGGAACGATTCCTTGTTCCAACTGGGGGATCCAAAGTTGATGAGGTAAAATCTTCCCTGTGAGGCGTACTTTGATCACCTTCGGTGGATTGTGTGACCCGAAACTCTATTGTGGTGGAGTCTTTGTACAAGTTCTCCTGTCTTGAATTCTACGAGATTTAATTCCGCAAATGAATCAGCAAGATCACGTAGATCTTCCAGGTTGATTCTTTTCATTACTTTGTGGGATGTAATGGCTTTCCTCGTAGGATTGCAATCATTTTTTCAGTCTCTGTCAAAGGCCTCCGGACCTCCTCTGCTTTCTATTTTTTATGTAAAAGTGGTTTTGTTCCGTAGGACGGTGGTAACCATCCTCCGTTCCTTCTTCCAGTCGAACTTGGTCTTGACTCCAATTCCTTAACTCGTATTTGAACATATCGAATGTTTTCAAGAATCTCCTCCTGATGTTTGATCATGGTCTCCATCTGACTCTGAATCTGATGGATCAGTGCAGGGACATGGTATTGAAGGTATCCATAGCGCTGCACTGTTTTCTGGATTTCTCTAAGATCTTGGGATATCTTAGAAGAATCTGGCTCGATTTATCGAAAGGTTGGTTCTCACATCTTACTCATCTGGTCCACACCTTGTTAGATCATTGACAGCTGGAACCACATCTTCATGTTCAGGATGATCGTCTTCCTGAAGTTCTGCTAACTCAAACTGTAGTTTGAGGTTTACTTGATGGAGCCTCTTAGCCATCTTTCGAGTTTCTTGTAATGGTTTATACCTGGTGTGTCTAAACCCGTTCCTCGTAAAAGTTTCCACTTATGGCTGAAGCGTTGAGCTTCTGCCATATGCTTTTGATTTAGTTTTTCCAATTTCTGGAAATACCACCTGTAAGAATGACACTTCGAACATTCGTTCGAGTCCATGTTTTTCTTGAATCGTCTCCTCCGTATAGATTACAAATTAATATTCAAGATATTATCATAGTATTTCTAGAATAAACATAGGCCCTGATACCATTTTGTGCCAATGATCGTAAAATAAGGGAACTTGTAAACAGACGACGTTAAATGCTACTTTTCTATAAATATAATGATATAAACGATAATTAAATATTATATATGGACTTCTTTGTAATTTAAACAAAAACCTAATGGATAGAATGCAATATATCAAACTATTGATGGGTAAAAGAGTCATCATAAAATACCCAATTGATTTGAAAATTTGAAAATTGGACCTATTTCAACAAAATTGTTTCCAATTTGGCTTTTTATGCACTAATATTTTTTCCCAAGACCTAAGTAGATTTTGTGTCCCAAAAGTGTACTTCCTTGTAATTTCCCCTTGTTTCTTCTCCAATTCTATGTTCTCTGTTAATTTTTGCAAAGCTATTTATCACTTTCTAGAGGTTTTGTGTTACTTTAAAAATATATGCTCTGAATTAGAAAGTGTATTTTCTACCTCGTGGGGCACTACCCAATGGGATAGCCAAGACCAAATCGTAGAATTTTGTGCGTTGACAAAATTTGGCCAAACCCAAGACCTGCCAGACCTGCCTCGCCCCGCTTCAAAACCCGATTGAAGGGGGTACAGACTTGCCCCGATGGGTCGGGTTCAATACATGTCCGGGTTTAAATCCGTCACATTGTCACCCCTGATTTTACTCTCCAAAAACTACCATTTGTCTCTCAAAAATTATATTTTATATTAACATTTTTTTATCTTCTAAACAAAAATCTTGCGGCCTTTTTGTATATATATATATATATATGTAGGTAAAATTCATATTGGGTAAATTGTACAGATGTCAAACGAGTCGTTGGCCCGGCACGGCCCGAAAATCTGTGCCGCCCGGCACGACCCGCAACAGAGACGGGTCGTGGCACGGCCCGTCTCGAATTTTGGCTGGCCCGGCACGGCCCAAATCATATTCTTTTTTAATTTTTTTTTCGTGTTTTAATTTGTTTTTTGTTTAATTTTTATTATATAAATATAATAATATTATAAACATATAGATTGGCACAATATACTTATAATAAGAATTTATTGACCACAAATTGAAAAACTACAAATTACATTGAACAAAACAAAATAATAAATTACAAAATAGTTTAAAAAAATATGCTAGTTTTCTTCATTTTCATCCGAAGAAACATCATGTCCTCTCAAACCTTGTAAGCGGCTATCAGCATCCAATCAATCATTTAAAATAAGCACATCTCCACAGTGTTTGGTTTCATTCTACTTCATTTTTCATCAATGACTCTTTCACTTGCACTAAAACAAGACTTCGATGAAACTGTGGATATCGGAGGAGTTAGTAGATCACATGCCATTATGGAAAGTACTGGCCAAAAGTCTAGCATTGTCTTTCCAGCATGCCAAAACATCAAAAGTTTCTAATTCTTGTTCACTGAAATTTATGACTTGGTTTAGATATAACTGAAGCTCAGTAAATGAAGATGTATTAGACTAGAACTAAAAGAAGAGGAAGTAGTGTCTTGTCTTCTTCTTAACATTGTCCACACAGAACCCTTAATGTTACTAGCACCAGTACTACCACTTTCTCTTACTGGAATTGCTCTAGAATTATGTAACGAATCATATAAAAAAAAAGTAAACAGACATTTATTAATGCCCTCTTTATCTTGATTAATATTAACATTTTCATAAGCCATGTTTGCGTAATAAGATTCTATGCATAATATGTTTTACCTGTACAACTAGAAGAAGCATGTCAGGATCGATTACGGGGTGGGTTGCCATTCCACACCCAAGTTCAACCAACTTGAGCTTCAATAGCTCGTGTTCTTGAAATAATTGCACCGAGAGATTATATCGAGTTCGGTTACAAAACCGAGCGGAAGACACTCGACATAACCCGCTCTATAACCGATTAAACATTGAAAGTCATTTTAAAGATATGCAAGTAAAGTAAATAAACAAGCATTTGTTTATGGAAGTTCGAAGGTGATGTAATCCTTCTACGTCTCCCATTCTTCCACCTCATGGAAGGATTCCACTAGAAGACTTTGATTTATACAATCCCGTTGTACAAACCCGATCCAGTTGGGAATTTCCCATCCAACTAGAACTCCTAGCAACTCAACTATGTATGTTCTTTAATGTCTCACATACAAAGACCTCTCATCGGTTGTGATAAATCATCAACCGTTACAATGATATTCAATCATCTATTAAGCTCTCATATACAATGAATAGAGTGAATATATATGGCACAAATGATCTCTAACTAGATCTGATATATCAAGGTAAGTGGTGCCAAAGGTTTGGGGAGTGCTCTTCATTTAGCAACTTTTGTCTTTGAAGTTCCCCAATTGAATCCCAAGTGGGTTTGCTTTGGAAGGATTGGATTGATCTTCAATCAGCTGTTATTGAGCTTCCAAATCATGTATATATAGCCCCAAGTAATGATATATACGTTAGACACAAGAATATGCCCGTTGGAAAAGGTTCTGCACCATTCCCGAGCTTGCAACGATCATATTCTGGTTTTTGGGCTCTTTGTATTTCGGACCGGATTGGCCGGATCAGCTTGGGCAGATCAGTCTGGCCGGATCAGCAAGGGCAGCTCAGTCTGGCAGATCAGCACGGGCAGATCAGTCTGGTCCGGATCAGCACGGGCAGATCAGTCTGGACAATCAGCTTGATACAAAAACAGATTGATAAGCTTGCTCTTCGATCTGTTGCTTGTAACTCTTGATTCTTTGATTTCTGGGCAAAATGATATACATAAAAGTTGTATCCCTTTCTCTTAGCTTTCCATGGAATCAAGAATCGCTCAATTTCGAGTTGGTATGTGAGAGTTATGATCGAAATACTAGGCAATGCTCCTGCTGTCTGTTTGCTGGATGCAGCAGCACATGGCTTTACTTGCAGAAGCTTTTTGGCCATCTTAACGTCCGATTCAGTCTTTCACTTCCAAAGATAACTTGTAGATCTTTGTCTTAGATTTCCGACCCATACTGAATCGTTCCGTTCCGATAAGCGAGCTAAGAGTTATGCCCACCAGACTGACAGGGACTTTGCTGTAACAGCTCGATCTTATAGGCGTCACATGGCGTGACTTGCAGAAGCTGTTTGGCCATTGTAACATCCGATTCAGTCTTTGACTTCCAAAGCTGACTTGTAGAACTTTGTCTTAGCTTTCCAACCCATACTGAATCGTTCCGTTCCGATAAGCGAGATGAGAGTTATTGCCACCATACTGACAGTTGCTTGCTGAAACAGCTTGCTGTTTCTTCGCGGTTCAGCTCGATCTTTCAGGCGTCTTTTCTCCTTGATAACATTTGAACTAGCCGATCTGTTGTGAAATATGACTTTTAGTATTTTGAGTTGGCTGTTCAATCTCTTTGGAAGCACGCCATTTCGATATCCGAGCTATGAGATATGATTGAAACAGTCCGCTCTTCCAGAATTTCAGTCTTGGTCCAGCTTGATATTTTCAAGCTACTTCTTTGTAATTCATCAAGCTCTTAAATATGATCTATGAACTGCACACTTGATGAAATATGTTAGCAACACAATTACAAGTTTTGTTAACATCAAAACCAAGATTATTCGGGTTTCCAAAACCCAACAATCACCCCCTTTTTGATGATCACAAAACTTGAATAAAAATATGAACATTAAAGCACAATGTTGCATAACAAGAAAAATCATATTTTTTAAACAACATATTTCTCTCTCTTTTTGTGTGAATCAAAAAGGAAGACAAATAAAATTTACCCCCCTTCAAGGATTGAGATTAAACTCTCACCCTAAATTTTAAAATGTTTGAAAATTTGAGTAAATGAGGGGCAAATGGAAGGTTAAAACAAATAAAAAAACACAATGCACATTAATTTTTGAACAAAAAATAATCTCTTTTGATGATAGATGAAGCATACTTGGCAACAAATTTGAATTTCTTGACAAAACTCAACAATGTCCATTTCATCTTTCAGTGGTGGCAGCAACTTAGTCCAACTTTGCAGAATAAACTGTATCTCCTCGTAAAGAATTAGGCTGCAAGACCTATACCGTTGTGATCCACTATGAGTCTAGTTTGCAACGCAAAAAACGGTTCGTCATTTGGACATCCGAGCAAGAAGTTATGCCAATTTTCCCAAAGTCGCTGCAAGCTGCCAGAAAACTAAAATGTTTCGAAAATTGTTAGATAAAATCTCAAAATAAAAATTTTAAACTTAAAATGAGTTTAGAACATATTGAACGAGAATTAAACCTTTAAAATAGATTTTAAAATTATTTTCGTGCAAAATGAATGCAATGAAATTGATTTTTATGCTAAAAAGTTTCATACACCAAGTTTTGAAAAAATATGCTATGAAAATATTTCATGCTCATGAAAAATTTTTGAAAATGATTTTAAAAGAATTCGCAAAAAAATCGGTTAAAATGCTTTCCAAGAATAACCTGGCTCTGATACCACTTGTCAGGATCGATTTCGGGGTGGGTTGCCATTCCACACCCGAGTTCAACCAACTTGAGCTTCAATAGCTCGTGTTCTTGAAATAATTGCACCGAGAGATTATATCGAGTTCGGTTACAAAACCGAGCGGAAGACACTCGACATAACCCGCTCTATAACCGATTAAACATTTGAAAGTCATTTTAAAGATATGCAAGTAAAGTAAATAAACAAGCATTTGTTTATGGAAGTTCGAAGGTGATGTAATCCTTCTACGTCTCCCCTTCTTCCACCTCATGGAAGGATTCCACTAGAAGACTTTGATTTATACAATCCCGTTGTACAAACCCGATCCAGTTGGGAATTTCCCATCCAACTAGAACTCCTAGCAACTCAACTATGTATGTTCTTTAATGTCTCACATACAAAGACCTCTCATCGGTTGTGATAAATCATCAACCGTTACAATGATATTCAATCATCTATTAAGCTCTCATATACAATGAATAGAGTGAATATATATGGCACAAATGATCTCTAACTAGATCTGATATAGCAAGGTAAGTGGTGCCAAAGGTTTGGGGAGTGCTCTTCATTTAGCAACTTTTGTCTTTGAAGTTCCCCAATTGAATCCCAAGTGGGTTTGCTTTGGAAGGCTTGGATTGATCTTCAATCAGCTGTTATTGAGCTTCCAAATCATGTATATATAGCCCCAAATAATGATATATACGTTAGACACAAGAATATGCCCGTTGGAAAAGGTTCTGCACCATTCCCGAGCTTGCAACGATCATATTCTGGTTTTTGGGCTCTTTGTATTTCGGACCGGATTGGCCGGATCTGCTTGGGCAGATCAGTCTGGCCGGATCAGCAAGGGCAGCTCAGTCTGGCAGATCAGCACGGGCAGATCAGTCTGGTCCGGTTCAGCACGGGCAGATCAGTCTGGACAATCAGCTTGATACAAAAACAGATTGATAAGCTTGCTCTTTGATCTGTTGCTTGTAACTCTTGATTCTTTGATTTCTGGGAAAAGTGATCTACATAAAAGTTGTAGCCCTTTCTCTTAGCTTTCCATGGAATCAAGAATCGCTCGATTTCGAGTTGGTATGTGAGAGTTATGATCGAAATACTAGGCAATGCTCCTGCTGTCTGTTTGCTGGATGCAGCAGCACATGGCTTTACTTGCAGAAGCTTTTTGGCCATCTTAACGTCCGATTCAGTCTTTCACTTCCGAAGATAACTTGTAGATCTTTGTCTTAGCTTTCCGACCCATACTGAATCGTTCCGTTCCGATAATCGTGCTAAGAGTTATGCCCACCAGACTGACAGGGACTTTGCTGTAACAGCTCGATCTTACAGGCGTCACATGGCGTGACTTGCAGAAGCTTTTTGGCCATTGTAACGTCCGATTCAGTCTTTGACTTCCAAAGATGACTTGTAGAAATATGTCTTAGCTTTTCAACCCATACTGAATCGTTCCGTTCCGATAAGCGAGCTGAGAGTTATTGCCACCAGACTGACAGTTGCTTGCTGAAACAGCTTGCTGTTTCTTCGCGGTTCAGCTCGATCTTGCAGGCGTCTTTTCTCTTGATAACATTTGAACTAGCCGATCTGTTGTGAAATATGACTTTTAGTATTTTGAGTTGGCTGTTCAATCTCTTTGGAAGCACGCCATTTCGATATCCGAACTATGAGATATGATCGAAACAGTCCGCTCTGCCAGAATTTCAGTCTTGGTCCAGCTTGATATTTTCAAGCTACTTCTTTGTAATTCATCAAGCTCTTAAATATGATCTATGAACTGCACACTTGATGAAATATGTTAGCAACACAATAACAAGTTTTGTTAACATCAAAACCAAGATTATTCGGGTTTACAAAACCCAACAAAGCATATGGATAATCTTTTTTATATTTTTTTTTACAAACCGCCATCGATCCCTTTCACTCAACATTTTCTACATTGAATAGTTGACACACATTACTAGTTCTTTTTTAAATAAAGTTCTTCTACTTGATGATTGAATATTGCTTTCTTCATTTTCTTGAAATTGATCGATTTCATCATCATAATTCACATTATAAGATGAATCGGCAATTATGTATATAGACTACTGTTGGAATCGAAGAGGGGGGGTGAATGAGATTCCTTGGCTACTTTAGCGTTTTAAAATGAGTTTGAAAAATAAAAGAGTTTGCGCTTGCGAAAGCCTTACGTCAATCGATAAATAACAAGAATAAGTAAATAAATGCGTAATGAAAAATTAAAGCAATAAAAGACACAAAGATTTGTTATAGAAGTTCGGCGATGAATCACCTACGTCTCCTCTTCCCGGTTAGATAACCTCCAACCGAGGTTCCACTAGAATAAATGATCTTGGCCTTGAGGGCTCCAATTAGCCACAACCCAACTCTTCCCGAGTTTACAAAGCTCTTCCCGAGTACACAAAGCTCTTCCCGAGCACAATACTCTTCACGAGTACACAAAGCTCTTCCCGAGCACAATACTCTTCACGAGTACACAAAGCTCTTCCCGAGCTACCAACACTCTTCACCATTCTTGGCCTTAAGGGCTCCAAGGATAGACACAACACATGCACCAACTTTACTTGTTGGCGACTTTACAATTTACCAACTTGCTTTGGTGTTGGAGGACCTTTACAATAAACCAACTAACACCTTCACGGTGTACTCACACGAAGACAACAAGACTCTATTAAAAGAAAACAATTACAAGCTCCAATACAACAACAATGTATGGAGTTTGCAATGCTATAATAAATTTGAATTATGCAAAGCTTTGTAGAAGTTTGTTGGCTTGTTTCTTCTTTTCAAAATGCTCCAAAGCATCCATATTTATAGTGTAGGAGGCCCCCCAAGCTCCTACTAGCCGTTGCTATACAAAAGGCTGAAATCACTCGTCGATCGCCTCAGCCATCGCCTCAGCCATCACCATCGCCGCGCCCAAACGGTCACCAGATAACACGCATCGCCTCTGGCGATCCAATGCACAAATCAATGACGTAGCCTCAGCATGTCCAAAAACTTCATCGCCTCAAACGATGCACACATCGCCTCAGGCGTTCGGGCCATCGCCTCAGGCAATCAGGACATCACCTCGGGCGAACTCCCCCTGCGCGCATGCCTCGGTGTCGCTTCAGTCGATGTGCGTGGCGATGCCCCGCCTGGCTGCCATCGCCTGGGGCGATGATCACCATCACCTGGGGCGATCCATGCCAGAATGTGCACACTCGATTTTCTTCAATTCAATCCACTTTTAATCACTTAATCTGCACAATAAGTACACACATTAGTATAACAAACACAAGTTTTGTTGATCATCAAAACTCAAAAATAAATCGGAGATAAATTAACGCATTAAACACAACCATGCGTTTAAGGCTCAACAACTACTTATCTAACACAACAAATATAAAAGTTACCAAATATTTGCTAGGAGGAGTATTTGCTTTGTTGCTTGTGCTGTATTGACAAACGTAAGACGAACTTCTTTCTTCTTGTGAACAAGTTGAGAGTGTAGCGTTTCAAGTATATAGAGCTTAGAGATTGAGAGGATAAAATGTTTCCTCAAAACACATCTATATATAACAACAAAAAAAAGTTTTTTTTTTAAAAAAGCCATTCAACGGTATTTTTTTGACTGTTGGCCATTGGCGATCAATCGCCAAGCCCGTGTATAGCCTACTGCTCTAGGCAATCGATCGTCAAGCCCGTGTATAGCCTACTGCCTTTAGACGATCGATCGCCACATAATTGGTGATCGATCGTTGATTAAAAAAAGAAAAAAAGAAAACAGTGTCGTGTCGTGCCGGGCCAAGGAACCAGCCCACAGGCTGGCATCCCTTGGCCCGGCACGGTTCCGGGCCGTACCTAGCACGACACGTCACTGTAGCAAAATGGGTCGTGTCGTGCAGCTTAGCGTCGTGCCGTGCTCATATCGTGCATCGTGTCGTTCGCTCGTATGACATCTATAGGTAATTTGTATTACTCAAAAACCAGTAATAATAATATAAAAAAAAACCAGTAATAAGAAAAAAATGGCAAATCAGTTTTGTCACTTTGCAAGAGAAAAGTCAAAATCAACACAATCTGAATTGACATTTCACCAACTGAGTAAAAGATATTTCACTGTATAATAATTTGCATAAGAAAAACCAAAATATATCATTTTATTTAAAATATATTGATTTTATTTCATATTTTTTCAAAACTTATATGCACCATAAATATGTTTTATGCGGGGAGAAATGGGTGATTTGTATTTGTAAAATCGTACACTCGTAAAAATAAATATAATAAAATTATTATAAAATATAAATAATATAGGAGATTGAGAGATTAAATTAAATTTTAATATAAAATAAGGTTTTATATATGATAAAACTGAGAAATAATCATATAAATTTGCAAATGCATAAATTGGGCAAGCAAGTGTTTACGTTATAAAAATCTACATTATTAAGAAAGAAACTTCGATAATAATTAATTTTGATATTTATAACACACCAAAAATTTCCCAAAAATTAGTCTCATATTAAAATTAATCTACCATATATAAATCATAATTTTATATTAAAATATTAATTTTATATTAAAATTTAATTAAATGTGAAATTGCTAAAGATAATTAGCGTGTCACATACAACACATAGCACGAAGCTTAAAAGCAACCGAAAATTCTTGCATGGATCAGGTGTGGGCCCCAGTCATACATCAATACACACAAAGATATCCAACTATGGTTTATCAAACTATGATCAAGGGCGGATCTATGTATCCGTGACCTGGGCTGTAGCCCGAGGTGAATATATATATTTTTTATATATGTTCAGCCTTGTTTATGTCCCTCTTTGGACAAAAAAATTGGATTTCGTGAAAAAATATTGGAACGAAGGAGCTGCAGTCCAGTCTCGCACCCTCCCATCTTATCGAGGATATGGGAGGAAGTGAGAAGAAAATGCTTGTTCAGGAGCTTGTCAGAACCAGGGTGGATTCGAATTCTGGATTCGTCCTTGATTATGATTGACAAAAAATTATGTGTTGATGCACGGATCGGGTTCACACCTGATCTATACGACTCTTGAGTCTTGAATAATACTCTATTTTTACCGTTGGATTATATGCGTCCCTCGTATTTTACAAGGATTTGACTATACCACATAGGGCCTATGAAAAACACGTCGTGTAGCATAAGATTATCCCCGATTATATTGCTTGGAAAACGAGGTAATCTCAATTGACTTTTCTTTAATTTAATGAAAGATGAAAAGGGTGAGAAACAAACAATTCTCACAATCTTTTCGTCATCTTAGGAAAGCACAAAAAAACAAGCCATTAAATCAGCTAAAATGGAACATCTCAAGACTCCATGAACCATAAGAAAAAGAAACAGCTTTGTATAAAATTACAGTCACTTTCTTCTCGTCTCTGCGTATTCCTCCATTAATCTTGATTTCCTGGTAAGCACAATCTCTCTCTCTCTCTATGTATATATATATGTATGTGTATATTATTTGTATCTATATATTTCTGCATGCATAGGCTAAGAATGTAACTATGTAATGTAAGTGTGTCCCTACCCGCCATCTCTGCTGGAAGAGCGTTTGGGGGGCAGCAATGGCAATGCCCACACCAATGTAACTGCTTGAAGTTGTTAGGTGTTCAATTTACAGGTCAGTTTTTTATTTATAAAATTGTGGTTGTGCATGATTGGAATGAGAATGTTATATATCTTTGAGAAATTTCTTCTTTCTTTCTTTTTTTCCGGTTTAAGAAATACGTAAGATCTAAACTTTTTATTTTAATAGTCCAATATGGAGTTCTACCACTAAAATTTGCAGCATAGAAGTAATTAATGATGAGGGGAGAGCATGATTCGCCGGTACAATCGAGGATGGTGTCGCGGATACTGATATTTCAGTTTTATTGATATTTCGTGCAACGATCGCGGTTATTATCTCTGATTAAATTAAAATTAAAAATAATTAGATAATTTGGAAAATATGAATAACTTTTTAATGAAAAATATAAAAATATTAAAGTTTCACGATGGGCACGAAATCGCCGCTGCGAAAAGAATGGTATTACATATCTATTTTAGCTTAGAACTTTAGTACAACGGCTAGTGATCGTGTTATGTTCCGGACGTTTTGTGACAGATTTTGGGAACTATGGTGAGAGTACAAAATAAATGGAGAGAGTCGGAAGCATAGAAAAATAGTGGAGGGTTCTTGGAAATCAGTATAGAAAAGCATACCCATATTTTGAATACTTTCAAAAAAAAAAAAAAAATAAAAAAAAATATATATATATATATATATATATATATATATATATATATAATGTTTTTGAGTTGAAAATGAGAGAATTTGTTTGTAGTGAAAAAAGCTTTAAATTAAAAACACTAAAAAACAAATTCTCATTTTAAAATTAAAAACACTAAAAAATGCCAAGCTAATTGAAGTGCTTTAATTTTGAGTTATGGTCACAAGAGCCGACGCAAAAAAAATTTGGGAAAGGGATCAGAATATAATTTAGAGAGGTGAAATATAATTTTTGAAAACGTAACTATACTTTTTTGAGGATAAAATATAACTTTTTTAAAAATATTTTTTTTAGGTAATAATTTTTTCCCCTCTTACCCAAAGTTAAGTCCGCCCTTTGCATATACACATAGATATATACATAAATAGATCTATATACATATATATACACACATTTATATGCAACCAAGAATTAACGTGATGGCGCGCTAGTATACGATAAAAAGTAAGCCAAAGTTAAAATTTTAGCTGTTTAAAAAAATAGTGACCTTTTAACCCAACTAAAATATATGACAAAAAGATTCGATTTTTTAAAGTAAATTATGCAAAAAATGTAGTTATTATTATTTATTTTAAGTGAATAATTTGAAGGAAAGGGGTTTAGCCGGAGTCGAAATAGTAGAGTCCCCACGTAGTCCTCAGTCACACAGCCCTCCCAAGAAACCTGAACTCTCTGTTCAACTTTCCACCTTATTTGTGTCTTCTTCTCTTCTTTTGCTCCATAAGTATACTTTTTTGTTGGATGTTATTTTGCTTATGTAAGCTGCATATTTTGTTCAGATAATTTGTGGGTTTTGGTCAAAAATGGGGAAAAAGAGAGATACAGACGAGGAAGAGGAGAAAAGGAGGAAGAAGAAGAAAGGGAGAAAGGCATGCTGTGAAAATGAAGGGATAAGAAGAGGGGCTTGGACTCCTGCAGAAGACAAGATTCTTGTTGATTTTATCACTAAGAATGGGCATGGTGCTTGGAGAAATCTTCCCAAAACTGCAGGTTTCTATTTATTAATTAATAGTTTTAGTAGCATTTTTATTTTCTTTGAATATACCCATTCATTTACTGTTTTATGTGATTAACTTCTATCAAGCTCTGGTAAAAAATTTCTTCCTTTTTTTGTTTAGCATTTTAAGAATAAAAGAGCAGTATGACTCTTGATCCCAAGCTAAAAGATGCTTAAATTTGGTTATGTTGCCATTCCTATGAGAAAATATTTCTTGCAACTGTATCATATGAAGGGAAAATAAACACTATAATATTTACTTGATATTTTGTAACTTATTATTACAAAACACATAGATGTAACTGATTACTAATAATTTGGAATTTCATGAAAGTAGAGCCTACTTAATCAGGCAGAAAATTCTGCTAGCAAATTGAGTATTTCTTCTAAACTAAACCCCTAGAGATCAGTTAATCGTATATCTGTTTTTTAATGAATATAAAGATTTGCAAAAGTGGGGTGAAAATGTGTTCTTGAGAAGATCATTTGAAAATAAACTAAAATATTTCCCGAAAACATGGCAAGCATACCATTAACTCTTCATAAATTCAAAATTATTTGTAAGCAGCTTGTTCTTATGTTTTGTTTTTTTTTTTTTTTGATATGATAAGCTAAATATGATTTTTTTCCCCCGAAACTGCAAGATATTGATTTCAAGTCCATTAAATACAACTAATGTTTGTCAAAATTGAGCATATGATAAAAAAGTGGGGAGTTGAGTTGGAAAGTGGTAGGCAACATTACCCATATAAGTTTTTGAATATTTTTTCAACTTGTACTTTGGGTGGCATGGGGAGTATGATTGCACGTGAGTGTAGCTTTCAAGGAACTTCAAAGCAGTCACCTCCAGCGGAGATCGATATACTTGAGTAGCTAATCGAGTAAATCAATTTACTGCTCAATCAAGCTCGAGTAGCGAAATCATGGTATCGTATATAGAGATAGAACTCAGCTCTACTAGGATGCAACTTAAATGATGGTCCCAACCCTGAAATAGTTGTTCCATGAAAGTTGATCCTATCCACCATAATTTAATTAATCATTATTTTTTTAAGTTGTAAACGTTTCTTGAACTATTCTGCACCAGGAGAGTAACGCATAGAAGGAATTCCTCTAGTTTCTGTATATTTTGTGGATCTCTCGATTGCTTGTTGCTGAGCTCCAATTTGCTCAGCACTTACTTTACTGCATTAGTGATTCTGAGCAGCTGCAAACTCATAAACATTGCATCCGGCTGCAAAAGTTAGGGCCTTTTCTGGCCAATTGTATTATATTTGCCGGTTCTTGTGTCTTTATTGGTCACAGGTCTCTTCCGGCTCTACTTAGCTTAGCTCTTCCATTTTCAGTCCCTTACACCGATTCCCACGTGGATGAACAAGTTGTCCTAAGATCACCCTCTGAATTATTATCTGGTGAACTGAAGGTGGAACCAAGATTTTCATTTTTGGTGGGGTGGGGTTGACGAGGGAGGAGCGTTTTGTTAAGAAACAAATGCATCTTATATTTGTAATATTACAAACTTAAAGGACATTCAGCTTTTATTTAGATCACACATGAAATTATCTGTATTTTCAAGGAATAGACGAAGCTATAGAAGGGTAAGCTCTAGAAATCAGCAGGTAAGCTCTAGAAATCAGCAGGTAAGCTATACCATTTTCTTTGGTCACATTTTTATCAGTTGATAGTATTCAATAATCTGAATTTGATATAAGAAACTAATGCTAGAATCAGAGAAGCACGGTGATTGAATACTATAATTACAGCTTGTTTTTCAAGATGCTAAGTGTAGCTTTTTGATTGTGTGGCAACTACAGGTCTCCTTCGGTGTGGGAAGAGCTGTCGGCTCCGCTGGACAAACTATCTTCGACCTGATATTAAACACGGTCCCTTTACTGCAGAGGAGGAGAAGACTATCATTGACCTGCATGGGACACTCGGTAACAAGTAAGAAACTGCCCTTTTCACCCCCTTAATTTCTACTTCCTGTCCCGTCTTTTGTCGATACAAGTCTTCTCTAACACACCATTTTAAAGATTGTATGGATGTAACATTATATTTACTTCTGCATGATATGCTCCTGCTATCTGATATACTTTCGATGTGGTATGGTGATTGCAATATAACGTTTGCATTGTTATATAAGCTATATATTGACATAACACATACTCATCCTATAATTGATATTTGAACCAAAAATAGTGGGCTTGATGCATATTAGTCTGGAAGTGGTAAAACTGACAGGGGATTGTGTTGGGTATTAACAATAACAATTACCCCAACATGATGATTAAAATTGTGGTACTTAAATTATTATACTATTTAAAAGATTTGATTTATATATAATCACATACTATAATTTTGGATATAGTGCCAGACATTTAGTTATGCAATAATCGTGTTAGATATTGATGATGATCTGTTAAACTTCAAAGTTTAACCCGGGTCTTGTTAGTTATTTCCTCATATTTCTTTGAAGATCAAGAATCAACTACTGGAAATCTCCTGGTATTTAAACCTATGTTCCACGTTAAGGGTGTAGGTGAATCAATATCCTGATGTCGAATTAATACTATTTTCAGATGGGCTGCCATAGCCTCGCATTTGCTGGGAAGAACAGATAACGATATCAAGAATTTCTGGAACTCACATTTGAGGAAGCGCTTTACCAGCATAGTCTGCAACCAGCCATCCCACGCCTCTAAGTCAGTTGACACAAATCTTGAATCTCCATTGTCTAGCCAAATGGTACAATCAGAGAGCATTCAACTCGAGGCCAAATCTTATCTTTCAAATGAAGCACAGCTTACACCATCAGAAAATAAAGCAGATGCGGACTTCTTCCTCCGTCTGTGGAACTCTCGAGTCGGTGAATCGTTTCGAAAAATAAAAGTGTGTACAAGCGAAAGGGGTGGCAACGCCTCATCTCACAGTCTAGCTTCTCAAACATCGTTGTTAACTAAAGTCGAATCAAGCTCCATGGCCACAAACCACCTTTCCAAATCCATTGCTGGCCCAAATGTGGAACCTTTGAGCTGCAGAAAGGAAGCAGATGTTTTTGCAGCCTGTTCTGATTTATCGAAATCATACGAGTTCGATGAATCAGCAGACATAATGTTACAGTTCTTACTAGATTTTCCGGCGGGTGGCAATGATATGGGATTCCTTCAAGAATCCTTTAATAACGTCTCTGCTTCTATCCAAGAATAGATGCAGTAACTTTCCTTGGGTGCCATAAATGAGATAATTTTAACCAGAATGTCTAGTTGGTATAGCACTGTTTGGTTAACCAAACCTAAACCAGAAGTACTGATTTGAAAAGAAATATTTTCTATCAATATTTTCTATCATGATCTGAAGTTTAATATTCGGCTAGTAACTGTAGATCGATGAGATTCTTTTCTAGGTAGGATGAAAACTATAGGTTAGTTCATGTAGGGGTGAGCATTCAAGCTTACTTCCGACCTCGAATATAAATAACTAAAACAATATGAGATAAAATAACTCTTCTCCCCCAATTTGGTTATCAGTTTGTTCAGTCTCTTAGATTTTGAGCAACATTGAACTGAACTGAATTGACTGATATTTTTTTTTAAAAGTCGATATATTGTGATAAACAACCATTACTGTCCAGACATTCTAATTGAGAATTAATTTATTTACCTTAGCGTAAATATCAAATACAGGATAAATTTTGATTAGTACAAATAATAGTCCATAATGAGAAGGTATAAATCTGTTAACTTAGAACAGATATCAGCAAAAGCCAATATTTATGCATAACCTCCCAAAACAAAGCATATTACTGATTTTCCTTTAAGCATTCACAATGAGAAGAAAAGATTTAAGAAATAAAAAATATATATATCATACAAACTTGCCCCTTTTCACGGAAAAGTAATCACTTCTCTTAACCTGTATCAAATGATAGATCACTATACACACATAATAATAAAGTTATGGGTAACAATCAATGAATTCTACATCAAATTACCACAACAAACAGTACAACTGAACAATAAACAGATATTCAAACAGAACATATACAGATGCATCTTAAGTTTGAGATTTGGACAAGGTAATTTCACCTTCAGAAACATCCAAGTAACTTCTTTGGTCCAGTCCCAGTAGCGCGGTATTTTGCAGCCATCTCCTCTGCCTTGAGAAGATCTTCCCCGCGTTTGGCTTCAGCAATCGCTCGTTTTTCTTCTGCTTCCTTGTGGACTAGAGCAACCTTGTTCTTCATTTTCTCTATGTATTCTGCCTTCTTTTTCTCCAGTTGTTCCTGTAAACCATTCATTTATAGGGTCACAATCCAAGTCTGTAAACATTATTTGCACGGCGATGATATCATTTATCCAAAACCTTGTAATTAAAGGGGACGCTAAAGTTTGGTAAATAATTTCATGTGAAATATTGAACCAAAGATGGAAATGGGGTAGTTCTTGATTTTTTTTCATGTTTGTCGATTACATTTGAGGGTGACAGCATATGCCCGCCACATGAATGGGTCTCTCTTAAAAAAACAAAAAATCTCACGTTATATTATATGCACATATGTGAAGGCAAAAGTTAGGCACCAAGCCAAATTGAAAAGCAAAAACAATTTGAAAGCAAAAATCTATTGGTTTCAAACTTTTGTCACACGTCTCTATATAATAAAGGGAGCACCTTATACTCTTACATAAGGCTGCAACCAAGAGCAGATCATTCAAAGCTCGAGAACTATCTTGAACCATGCTCGCGCGTAAATATCTAGGTCCAAGCATTCGATGAGCAATGAGCTCATATAACCATTTTTTTATATTTTTTTCAATTTTTATGGTTAAAAATATCGATAAAATCATTATCTTATTAATATTTAACATAATTTACATACTTTAATATTCAAATTTTTAAAAATTTAATAAAAACATTAATTTGAGCTAGAGCTCAAGCAACTCGAGAACTACGCAAATCAAGCTCGTCCTTGGAAAGCTCTACTCAATTTTGCTAGGGTTCGAGAACTTTTTTTTTTTTCCCCGAGTCGAGCTAAATAGTAGGGTGCTACTAGCTCAACTCAGCTTGATTACACCCTTAATCTCACGTTTGTGAGTCCACATGCGCAATTCCAAAACTAAACTCAACCTTCACTTGATAAAAAGGAAATTTGAAGGTAGTTTTGGAAATCATCTCCTAACTTTGGACCTCTAAACATATAATCCCGAAACCAAGCCAACAATCAACTTAAAAAAATTGGATGTGAAGCATAAGTTTGAACATCAAATGTAGTTCGCACATTTATTTCTATTTATTAAGGCAGAAAATCACATAAACTTAATTTGAGACTCCCTGATAATTTAAGCTAAATTAAAAATGGAAAAAAAAACATAGAGAAATAGAGAATCATTTTGAGAATCATCAATGTCCAAATTTAACAATTTAAAAAAAGTATTCTAGAAGTATTTAAAATAATTATTTTAGCAATATTTTAATTATATATTTTCGCTTACACACATCGCGTGGCATACTACAGTGCTTGAGTGCCCTGGAGCCTGAGTGGAATGCAAGGCAAGCACACTACATTGAACAAATATATAGAGAAACTTCTGTCACATAACATCCAATCTGTTCTACAAAATATTGAGCAGCAATATATAAAACATTCATTATCCTGTAGGCAAATGTGCATTACTATGAAAGTGAAATTCAATTGAGATAAAATCCGCATTAACGGCGTGCTAACCAGGAGTTTTTAATAACTGTGGCATGCACAAGTATATCAAGCACATGAAGAATATATATTAAATGGAAGAAAGTATAATTT
This sequence comes from Haberlea rhodopensis, assembly GCA_907163345.1. NCBI lineage: Eukaryota > Viridiplantae > Streptophyta > Magnoliopsida > Lamiales > Gesneriaceae > Haberlea > Haberlea rhodopensis. The sequence continues at coordinate 4,953,524 of CAJQUN010000002.1, forward strand.
GTTTCAAAAAATCTTGAACTAATCCATGGCTGATACATTTTTTAGCAACAGGACATAACAATATGCGATTGATCGATTTATAGAACTTGAAAAACGACATCCTCTATCTACTTGAAGCAAAACAAGGAGGGGGGAGGAATGGATAGCATCAATAATAAGAAAATACACTAAGATATATAGCTTGTCACCTCAATCTTCTTAAGCTCAGCTTCTAGATTAGCCTTCTTGCTGTTCTCCCACGCTCCAATAGCAGATACTTTCTTCTGAGCTCTGTCAATAATTCAGCAGCAAAGAGCCACAAGTTGATAAATACTCCTTTTTTCCGTACTTTGGTAGGAACACTCGGTTAAGTATTGACAATTTTTCGTGGAAAAGAACAGAACTTTTTTCCGATGCGACTTACTTGTTTTCAGCTTTTGACTTCTCACTTTCTTCCCATGCTTTGATTAAGGAAAGCCTCTTTTCAGTTGCTACCCGTTCAAGTACAGCATCTGATATATGATGGAAAATTTTATTATATTCTAGATTCATTCACTATAAAGAAAAAGAAGTAGTTGAAGAATTTTATATAGTCTTGATTACCTCTCTTGATGGATCCCTCGCCTTTTTCATTCTCAGTAGATTCTGGTTATTTAGCATGTAACAGAAAGAAAGTCGGCGGTTAGGAAAAGCTTGGCTTAATCAATGACTAATCATCTAGTTCCTAAGCAGGATAGGTGAAAATTGAGATTTTTACCGATTAATTTTACAGAACATAAAACAAATTTCAAAAGGGATCTTTTTTTACATAAAGAACATGTACCAAAATTTCTAATTCGAATTCGAGTAACAATTTATCAGAGAAAACAAGAACCCTTTTTACCTTTCCATTCAAAGACAATAAAACATCTAAAAAATTCAACACATAATACAACACCTAGATACGCAGAGAAAAAAAAAGGTTTCTTTACATACTTTCAACAATAGCAAGAGCCTTGGACTCATCAGGTTTCTTCTCTTCAGCTGACGGAATCTCAGCTTTCTCTTCCACCACATCTTTCGGGGCCTCCACCGCCGGCTGCGGCGTGGGAGGAGGGTTGGAACAAGTCTCCGGTTCCACCTTTTTGGCTTCTTCCTCACCCATTATTTCAGAAACTTGGTTATATCAGCTTGATTTTAGCAGGAAAACATAGAGAATTCAACAAGGAAAAAGATGATATGAACAGTGGAAGATTAAATAGATTGTAACGGTTAGTTGGAGGAAGGTAAGTGTCGCTTGGAATTGAACACAGATCGGAGCTGTATGATTGATACAGATAATTTCTGGCCTATTGTGAGTCGGCTACTGCCCCAAAGGTTTTTGTATAGTTGGCTAAAGATGGGACCGTTATTTTATATTACTATATATTTTACATTATAGTCTAATAATGTAGTCTTTTTATTTATAATTTTTTTAGTATTAAGAAGATGTTTTTGTGAACGAAATTTAAAGATTAATTAATTTGAATAATGGGTTTGAAGGAAATAAATGTATTCGTAGTCTATATTTGGTCATTCAGATTTTACGTAATTATCAATAATCTGAACAAATTAGTAAAGATGTATGTGCTTTAAATGTAGATGCATTTTAAAATGATGAAAGAAAATCATATATGTGAAGTAATGCTTTACATCAGAAAATATAATCACCAAGAAAATTATAGTCCCTTTACAATTGATACCAATTGCAAGTTATGAGGATGGAAAATTAAATATATCAACAAGATTTATTTAAAATTTGATTACATCAGAATGATTCTTCAGATTGCAATGGACATAATATCTAATGTTTGTCCACATACATTAATAAAGAAATTGAAGAAAAGATATGATAGAGATATGAAGGGGAAAACTTTAAACCATGTTACGAATATATCTTTTAAGAATACATGTGATTTCAATTCAAAACTAATTGATAATGAATGGTAGAAGCCGTGTATCTTATAAAGAACTAACTTATCTTCTAGATCTTCAATGTGTGACAACTCTCAATACAACCTATCGCGTGTGACATTATATAAGTCAAACACGTGGATAGATAACGTGGGGGAAGACAAGCATATGCATGGAATAACCAATCACATGAAAAGCCTGTTCTGATATCATGTTAAGAATACATGGGGCTCTAACTCAAAATCAATTAGCATTGAATGAAGTAACTCACATATCTTATAAAAAAAACAACATAGCTTTTAGCTTCCTAATGTGGGACAACTCTCAACAATACATTTATCAAAATGTTGATTTTCCAAAATTATGTGACTAAATAATTAAATTTTATATATTTTTGAAAATTTCAAATACATATTATATTTTCAAAATTGTTATTTTAATAATTTATGCACAAGAAATATTGATTTGAAGTTGGAGGACAGATCATGTTGGTGGGAATATATATACCAAAGAAAGTCATCATTGCCAAAAGGCACAAAATTGCAATCAAATATGAGTTGTGTTTTGTTCTCTCATTAAAAAAAAAATTGAGTTTGTGTTTTGAATGTGACAGCCACTCCCCAACCACCAAAAGTTTCTAAAAAATATATTCATATATCAATAGCTAACTAAATATTGCAGGTAATTATAACATTAAAACAATTAAAACTAAGATAATAAGATGATATCAAAGTAATACATTAAGATGATATCAAAGTAATACATATACTCATCCCTTGCCACTAGAGTGCTTTCATGACTGTTGTGTCTCCATCTTCCATAATTTCTTATCTCTAGTTAGGGCTGTTAATGGGCGGGTCAATCTGGACCCGACCCAAAATCGGACCGGTTAGCCCGGTTCGGAACCAAAATCGGGCTAACCGGTTCCGAACCGGTAAGATACCGGGCTACATCGGTTCTACCAATCCGGTATCTTATCGGTTTCGGACCAAACGAATAGGTTCCGGGCTGAATCGGAACCGGATCCATTATTTTTTATTCTAATATATATTCGGAATTTTGAGAAAAAAAAATCAAAAAAATCGATTCTGGGTTGGAACCGCTCCAACCCGGACCGGTTGGTTCCTTAACGGATCGGATCGATTCCGGGATTATCGGATCCGAAATCGACAGATTTCGGACCGATCCGGACCGGATCAACCCGTTAACCACCCCTATCTCTAGTGGATCTTTCGTACCCTGATGAATTTTTGACATTCTATCAAAGAAAAAAGATCATGTATGACTTGGAAGAAATTCTGAAAGGGCTCTTTACATTATACAAGTGCCAAGAGATTAAAATATTTTAAAGTTCATATAATTTGTTAAAAATAATATAATTCTAATCACACAAATTAATATCAACACGTGGGGCCGCTAGGTTTTTTATAATAAAGCAAATTTAGCTGGACAATTCAACAAGAGATTTGGCGACGTGTTGAAAAGACAATTACAATTTAATTAAGTTTTGGGTTACTTAAAAATCCATCAATCATTATTTTAATTCATGGAAATTCTTCTACGAATCGGGTTTTCAATATATATTGTAAATAGTTGTCAATATCTATTAATGAACAAGATTATTTTATTTACTTAATGATCGAATAGCCCTTTTAAATAATGGCAAAATTATTCAATTAACACTTTGATTAAGTCCACCATTCCATAATTCGCGACGAATTTTCTTTATAATTGACGAATAATTGCACTGCATCACATGGTCAGGGTATGTTGGTAGCTGACAAAGACAGATTCCTACACTTTGTTCTAAAACTTAATCATATGAGAAATTTAACAAGTACCTTATTAAATATAAACTAAAAATATTTATGTTAGCACTGCAATGAGTTGCATATGATTTTTTTCATATTATCGCACATGAAATTGATCATGTCTACTCTTAAGACATTGTCCTCTACGAGTAATATCAAATAAATTACCATGTCTTTTATTTCAAACATTACCATGAACAGGGGCGGACCTATGGGCCTGCCTCCAAAAAAAAAAAAAAAATCTGAAATTTTTTTTTTAAAAAAAATTTTATACTTTTTTTTTACCACCAAAATTTTTTAACTCTCAAATATTATAAAAAAAATGCACCCTCCAAATTTCTTTCTAGGTTCGCCTGTGTCTATGAGTTTATCGATGTTGATTCTTGATGATTGGGAAATGTTTTTTGCTAACTAAATCAACTAAATTAGTTCTTATTACTATATAAACCATGTATTTAATGGGGTTTAGTCTCCTCGGTCAGCAGGTCCATGTGCATTGTGATAGCATTTAATTTAATATATTTGTTATTATATATAATGGGATGTCACCTACTTCACCAGAAGCCCTTATTATTCTAATCCAAATAAGATCATGAAAAGGGCAAGAAATATAATCATTCATGTTGTATAGCAGTGTAACCATATCCATCTTCTTCATGGTTAATCGTCAATATGACAAGCGAACAATATATAATGGTGGTGAAGGCGGTGAAGTTGACGAGGAATACCTTCGAGCCATATTTTCCGACGCCTGGGTTATCGAGGAAGGTAAGTGTTATCTCAAAAAATTACATTGTAATAGAAATTAAATGAGACACGATTTTTAAGTGAAAAATATCAAAATAAGGGAAAAACCACATGGACCTAGTCCAGTATAAATTCTACTATAATATCAAGGAGTTAGAATATTTTTTGTACAATAAAATGGTAAATAAAGTGGAGAAAATTATGTAAAAATGGTGTTTGATTTACAAGAATGGAGCAAAAGTCAAAATGACAGAGAAGAGAAAAATGTCTTCTGAAGAGAAAAATTAAGAACCAAGAGAAGAGAGGAATCAGGGTGTGAGGGTCGGGTCTTAATCAGATGTTTAATTATCATACAATGATTAATTTACGTAAACAGCAGAATATTAGTTTCAGATTTCTTGTCAAAATGCCCTAAAAAAATTTCGTTTTTCGATGATTTATATATAATTATACTGAAATATATCTAGTTATATATTCATTTCACAGATAATACATCATTCATCATTCAACATGACAAGTAAAATCTTAAACTACGATAATACTTCTACGTACATAATACTGGGGGCATTCCTCGGGAAAGAACCACTGTTTTAAAAATGTTCACTAAGACCTGGGACACATAAAACATGAACCTGAGCTCGCTCTCAAGGAGCTCTGGTATTCATCGATGCTTCCTATCGATCATCTGCAGTACGTCCACATGTCATGCACATACAACAAAACATGACAGCCCCACGAAAGGGGTCAGAACCCAGTACAAGAAACAGGTAAAATCACAATGAATGACAAAGTATCATGTCATGCTTGTCGTGCATGAATGCAATGCATAAATGAATGTTATGCATAATGGGTACAATGAATCAAATCTCATGATACCAAATATCGGAGTCCAAAGAATGTATCATCAACAATATCAAGCTCGAGCAGAGGGTGGCGACACACACATTGCGCTAAGAGTATCATCATGTGCCGTGCCCATCATCCAGTGTGTCTAGGTCCGGCGACAACACGCATGACTACGGTTGCTATCTATACTGCCTGTCATCGTCGTGTCCAGCGTTCCCATGACACTACGAATCTCATCAATATCAGATGGAATCAAAAGAACGATATGATCAATATGATATGTCCACTGTCCATGCATCAATGTATCTAAAAATTATGACATGAACTCTACTAGCGTATGTTTCGCATGCATATTGTCATAATGGAGTAGGCTTATACTAAAAATTAAGCAGTGTAGATGAGTACAACAAAAAAATTAAAAAAAGTACATAATCAGACAAGAATATTAAATTTTTAATATATATCATCAAATTGCTATCACACAACAAATGGTACCTATAAGCTATAACCCTGATATACCTTTTTTTGCTTTTTTTTAACAGCAACTATTTTTTTTATCGAGCAAATAAAATATATAAATAGGTATCAAAGGTACATCATAGAGTTTAAAAGTTAACAAATAGAAAATAAAAAAACAAATAAGCAAAACGAAAGACTTAATCTAAAACACAACTAATTGGCTCTCTAATCCAATCTGAGTAAGAGTAACTGAAAGCTCTATATTTTCTGTTCTTAATCCAAAACCAACTCCTGAATCTGATTAAATCCAGAACAATGACCATTTGTTCGTCCGTCCTTCTAAATATTCTTTTGTTTCTCTCTAGCCAAATAGACCAAATAACCGTCTGCCGAATTGTTAACCATTCTTTTAATCCCTTTGAGTATGTCCAGAGTCCTTTTGTGTTGATTCACGTGAGCTTTTGGCTCATGATGCAAAACAACTGACATTCCCAGCCATGCATAGCACTGCATCCAAACTGAGTAAAACTCCGTGCAGAAGAAGAATAAATGTTCCATACTATGGTATAACTACGGGTACCACTTTTTATATATCTGATCTTACAAACACCAACAGACATACAAACATATACATACATATTTATGTATCTCGGTCTTTACAAACACCCGATCTATAAAGTATTTTTAGTATACCTACTCATACAACACCAACAGCCAAAAGCTCTGGAAACGAAGGCAATGTTTTTAAAGTTCAATACTACTTCTGTTTATCCCGAGTCCTCCAAAATTGTTGTTCCCATGTTTCTACTTTTTGCATATTCCTCTGTTTTTTCTCAAGAAAAGAACGAAGAGTCGCAGGATCGTATGGTGGAGGCATGGCGCATGGATTCAAATAGGTATGCCCTTTAACAAGAGAATCGGTCATTAATTTCTTCTCCAATCCTTGTGCATTGCAGGCCATTGATTCTGAACAGAGTTCGACTGCTTTCTTGGGGATGGTGGGCTTGTAGGTTAAAAGCTTAGCATACTCATTCAAGAGATGAAACATGTAATCGTAGACGTAATCCATCTTTAATTGCTCTAGAATGAATTTGCTTGCAGTCCTGCCAATGGCTTGAGCCTGTTAATGGGTACGATCAGGAGGACGTGAGAAAATGAGGGACATTAAAAGGTCAGTTGTATATTTAGCTCCTAACAATATATAAGATGAATAGCTAGCCGTTTTGCCACCAAGGATGCAACAACTCAAAGCTTTCCAATCCCAAAGCAGTTCAAACGCTACGTTTAGATGATTATGTCACACAGTCGGGTACCCATGGGAAACTGAAAATTTGAGGCCGAGGTGTTTTCCATGGGTCATTGTGCGTGTGTGTGTGTGTGAGAGAGAGAGAGAGATGAATACCTCTTGTTCATGGTTATTTCCATGGTCAACTGCATATTTAATCGATCTACACTTATCGTCCTCCTTGATCGGCCAGTAATGTTGCAATGGCATCAAATTTCTAGTGAAAAAGTCGTAGTAATGAGGCTTCACGAGTAATGTCACAGAATCGCAAGCTAGAATGTATTTCTCGCTCACAGACCATGCAGATCCTTCTATGTAAATTTTGTATCTGTGTGGATTGCATGAGGAAGAAAACAAATGAAATTGTTAACTATGATAAGAAAGAAATAAGGAAAAAGGTCCACAAAACCATGTTCACATATAAAAATAAGCTGCAGTTTTGATACCGGGAAAAAAAGAACAATATATAAAGAGCATATCAATCACACCTGTGAATGCATTGGCTTGCCAAGTCTGATTGCTTGTAACCGTGTTCTTGTTCTCCTTTCCAATCCTGCAAATTTATTTCGAGTAATTTCTTTGGTGTTCTAACATTTTCCGTCAACTGCAAACCTTGAATTCCTCGGGGGCTAGACGGATGCAACAATGATGGGCAGTTCAGCCACCCCTCAAATGTAAAAATGTAACAATTTTGTATAATTGTTTTTATATATGTTCTGCACATCATCAAACCACACCTAGTTACCCTTTCTATCATAATTCCTGGGCGGATGTCTGATCAAAATTCTATCCCGCCCAAGAAAGTCGCATCAATTATGAGCTTAGTAATCTTATTAATCCATAAAATTGTTTCCAAATGCGCCCCTTCTTCACTTTCGTAGCTAAAAAAATGAAGATTCTAATGATTCAAAACAAATATAATTTGACAACCTTGCGCACATATTTCAAGACATCCGATCCTATTGAAAGTAATACTCTGAGTGAGAAAATTAGACTACACCTGTGCATATACACGAACATTCCAATCTTGCGTATCTGAAACATTACACTTGAGCAAATCCATCCGGGTGGCAGCAACTGTCGGATTTCCCTTCCAGTAAGCATGTGGTTCCCTATCCTTCCATCTAGTCCTCGCGTTTCCTTCTTTGATATCTTTGGACAAATCGTGCCACGGTTTTATATTAATTTCCGGCCTAAAAATCAAATATAATCTGTAATTCCACCCATGCTTTGGTAGCACTATATAGTATATAATCAAGAATACTACATGTACTCAAACGAAAAACAACATACCATCCCCAGAACGACCAATCAGGAAACACAATATCGTAAGTGGCATTGTCACCACAGTATCTGAACAATGGTGGCGGAGCTTTATACTTAGGCTCGCGGAAATTTGCTTTCTTAATTACTGGCCAGTCTACACAATCAAACATCAAATCCAAATCCGGGACTTTTCCAGGGTACTTCCTTAGCAACTGCAAGATCCCCCAAAGCGTAAATGTATCTCTACTTTGAAATGATTTTCCATACGTCTCCACATACGCTTTCCCATTTAATATCACCAATCGGAAGTTCGCTGTTCGACCGGCACTCCTCACCATTTCTTTAGTGATCCCTGTCTCCCTCCATGGCCATAAATCATCGTGAATCCAATGGAAGTAATCAGGACACAAAGGTGGTGGATTTAAGTAAAGGTCTTTATCTTCTGATGGAACTTTAGATGGGTAATAATTGGAAGGGCAGATTCGAGACAGAGTACCAGGTGAGCAATTCAGTGGGATTTCTCTGATCTTGGGACGGATTTGAAACATCTCAGGATCATTCATTGTTTTGATGGTTAATATCGGCTTTTGAGGGTTTTCAGGCAAGATCTGCAAGGGAAACAATAAAGAAAATATGATTTGGATTTAGTCTTTGTTTGAATGATGGATTTGGGAGGGAATACACACCCAAAGGAATCCACAAGCATATGATGAAATAATGTTCAAGTTCAGACAACTCAAATGACAATGATTTCAAACAAAGACTATATTTTGATTTTTTACCTTTATTTAAAAGTTTAAATATATTTTAAAAATCGATTTTCACAAGTACTGCTTTTCATTTTTATCTTCTTGAACATGTTCAGAGAATCATCAAAATCCACAAAAGTAAAAAAAAAAAACACCACTTCCAATAATTTTATTAAAAAAAATCGGATTGGTGGACTCTCCAAGACTCGTAGATCCCGCATAACAAGTCCCCCCACTCAATGTGAGAATTAGTATGCTGTAATATTAATATAAGTAATATTATTACATGGAAGTTTTGATGGTTGCATTTGATCATGATTATATGACATTCTGATATAACAATTAACTTGGATCCACTCATATAAAAACATTTTTGACATCTACTGTTTCAAGCTATATCTAACGGCCTTGTTTGGGAGGTAAAAATAGCCTCTCTTTTTTCTCTCTAGAAACAATAAACGGTATATTTATTGATCAAGAAACAATATCAAAATTCAAATATACCAGTGAGAAGGATGGCTTCAAATCAAATCCCGCAATTCAAAAGACATTCATCCATCCAAACACAACCTTAATTTTATACATACAATGTCAAATTGCTCCGTGCGTGCTTAACAGTTAGCAAATAGCTTTAATGAAGCACCATAGCATATCCCATGTATGTTCTTGCACTTTCTTTTCCAGGTTTTTCTCCTCATTTTCAAATTTTTATTAGGCAATTATTTAATTTTTAGCAAAAAATATACCATTTTCAGCTATCAAATTATTAATTATTGCAGGGAATCTAATTCTTAATTACTCTAATATTTATTTACCTAATCATTAAATTTCCTTAAACAAGCAAGTACCAGAATTACCGACCGAACCAGCCAAAGACGCCGTTTAAACCAATCAAGTTACCTGAGGCTCAAAAAACATCATCCAGAAGCACAAAAACTTAGAAGCTTAAACAAACCCACTAAACAAGAACGCATAATAGAGTACTTCGAAGTCGATCAAAATTGTAAGAAAAAATGGGAGACTTACAGCAACTGAAGATTCAAGGTGGCGCGTGCAAATGAACGCACCGAAAGACATGAGGAAGAGAAAAGGGAGGACTACCAACCACGACCTTCCCAGCCGGCGGATCATTGCTTCCATGAATGGGTTAATTTAAATGTGAAAATCGCACTTCAATGTTAAGATATTGTGGGGAAAGTCAGATCTTGATAGCTGTGCTTGGAGGTTTCAAGATTATGGAGCTTCACCACTTAGTGGCACAGCTTAATTTTCTTGAAACCAGGTTGCGAAGTATTTTATTAAGTTTATTTGGAAGCAAGAGGTCGCTAACTTTGACTATATACACCCCTTTAGCACATTTTAATATAAATTATATATAAAGGTAAAAAATTTTATAAATTATTAAACTATTTTTAGAAAATTAAATTTATACATACAATTTATAGCGACTAAATTATGTTCCACTGCAATTAACAAAATTATTCGGTTCTATTTTTGATGACAAAATTTTGCGTGGTAGTAATTTTAATTTGACTTTTTTTAAAATGTTTTTACGGATCAACAGAGAAAGATAGTGAATTTTTTCAAAATTATTCTCTAAAGCCATACAAGACCACTCGTGCAAAGAGGAAATCCTGGAGGGCACTTGCCCGACCATTTGTGATTTTGGGAGGTGTCCCTTATAAAATATCCTTCAAGAGGTACTAAATTCCGCACCGTTGTTGAGCCTTCGGACTTATCCAACAAAGGATTCGTGAAATTTGTGTGGATTGCGGGAAAATCTACTAAAGCTTGGCAGGTAAAATCAACATATATATGGCCACCACCCTTAATGGTGGGTGGCACATTATATATGTTAGATTCAATTTTTTTAATAAAAACATGACTGATAAATCTAAATGAGATTACTTAGGTTACTCCTTATTAGTACATAGACTGAATTCAGCTAAATAAGCTCGGGAATTAAACTCAAATGAGTGCAAATATATGGTGTGGAAGCTATGGATTCTTGATATGATGACCACGAAAACCATGAACTCCAGTGGAACAAAAGTAGAAAAGAACGCACCATAGAAAAAATTCAACTAAATATGAATTTAAATTGAAAATAACAGTTGAAACAGTCTATTTGTCCAATATCTCTCACATTCAACCAACAAAATTAACGACTTTAGTTCTCTGCTTATTCTTGGATTTTACACTTTTATCTTTCTCATCACCAACCGGAGCAACCGCCACGAAGTCATCTTCGAGCTCGTCTCCACTAATGAACTTGGTGATCCGATTAGGCCTTTCTTGAACTTCAACTGTTACAACACAAGGTGATGAGCGAAAGTTAGTATCTTAGAGACCGTTTGAACACAAATGTCAAATTTTTAAAAAAATATATATATATTCAACGCAGTGAGTAACAAATCATTAGCAAGTTGGCCAGTTTCACTCCCGATTTTTTCGAGATATTTGAGACTCAGCTAATGTGCAATACACACCTTTGTCGACGGTAAAAATATTAATAGCCAATATCAAGAATAGTAGCGGCATATCAATGTAGTTTTGAGAATAAGAGTTTTTAACTGGGTACACGGACAACTGAGAGCAAAGCCAGGTCAACACCAACTCATAAACAGCTACTTACATGAATAATCCCGCATCCGACCTCCATTAGAAGTTTGCATGTGCTTATTAGGACAATCTTTAGCCAGGTGTGTAACACCTCCACAAATTTTACAGCACCCACCCTGCACGAACATTTCGCAAAACATTGACGACTTATTAGCCCCATAATTTGCACAGTTGTGTCAAAAGATGCAAAATTAAGAGTAATTTAGCTAGGACCATTAAACAAATAAATAAAAAGATGGCAAGGACGGGAAGAATAGGGTTCTACCAATTTGCAATAATCATGTTTTTTTCTTATAGTGAGCAAGAAACATCAATTCCTTGTTCAGAAAGACGTTGGAGAATAATAGCAGCTTATGTCACAGCATCATGACTCATGAGCAAAGCGTGCATCTTTGATTGTTTAATTATAACGAGAATGTACCTTTGGATATATTCCACGAGTGTTCTTAGGACAATTTTTACTCAAGTGCCCAGACTCATTGCATATAAAGCAACTGGCGAATCTAGTTCCTCCTGTGACATCAAAACTGAATTTTAGAAGGCCTCTCCTAAATCTTGGCTGCAGAAATGAGCCAATTTTAAATGGTTGGTATTTTACTCCAACCACATGACTTGAAAAAATGAACCAAAAAAAACCAAGTTAAATTTCTGTATATCTTCAAAAATTTGTAACAAAATCAGACACCAACAAATTATTATCTTTAGACCTGGTCATCACTCATCCCCGTAGATGGGAATTATATTTGATAAATCTGTCCTGCTGAAACTGAAGTTGGGACGGAAAGTTTAGATCGATGAAAGAAAACACCTTTTTTCAACGTAACATACACGCCTTTTTGTTTCATTTTGTGAACGGAAAATGGGAGTAAAAAATGAATTCAAAAATATACCCCAACCTTTGGAGAGCCACGAATTGCTTTATACATATTACCGGTAAAGATGATAATTATATCCCTATCTCAATTACAAATGAAACTATACAAAGCAAAAAATCCTCTATTACTGATAAAAAAAATCGATGCAGTGGTTTAGCTTCAATTCATGCAATTTATACCCGGAAAATAATGCGTAAAATAGGAGGCACTGTGGCATGTGCGTTATTGAATCTAAAGAGAGAAAATTTACCATCTTGAAGAGGTTGCGAGCATTTATCCAGAGAATGTCCCATTTCCCCACAATTGTAACACAATTTCCGGTCAATCGACTCTTCGTTCATGTTAGGACAATTCTTTAGGCTGTGGCCGCGATGCCGGCAGAACAAACATATCTACATAAGTGGCAAAACGACTAGTGTCAAAGATAGTTGCATTTCCTCCGTGCAGTAAATGTCCAACAAAAAAATAAGTACGCTTCATTGAGAGGAGAGAGTAGAACATCTCATTTTACAATAAAAATAGCCAAGGATCTACAAAAATATCCAAACACAACATTAATGGAATTTTTAGTAAAAAATGATAAAAAAGAAAAAGACAAAGAAAGAATGAATGAATGAAGTAGTCCTCCACCAAAGAGAAAAGTAAACATCTAAACTTATTTTTGGTCCATAGAATGCTAAAGGTCCATATGAACATTATACCAACAATAAACCTAAGAGAACAACTGGCAAGCATTTTAATACCACAACAAAAAACAACACAAGAATGTAGAATCTCCAATTCCTTGATTCATGTAGTACCCCGATTCCAAAATCCGAAGTAACAGAGAAAAATATATCTAACCTTATTCCTTTCCCACTCCGATTTTCTGGGGCAATTTTTAGCAATGTGGTCAGGCGCTTTGCATATGTAGCAGCTTTCACCGGGCTTCATGCCAGAAACTCTAAGTGGGTGCTTACTGTACGAAGGTTTCTTCGGCTTATTTGGATCAACGGGTTTCAACTTCTTGCCTTTGAATTTGTCATATTTCTTCCTCTTCAACTTGTTTGGGACCTTCGGCGGCGTTGGCTCCGGCTTTGGAAAGAGTTCTGGGTTCGCTTCCTTGAAAAGTTTCCGCGCCAATCTTTGTCTTTGGCTCACCATTCCCTTCTTCTTCCTTCAATGATTCCGCTATTTGTTGTGGTGGAATTCGAAAACACGGCTCACACTGGTGAATGGAGGTTAAGTCGGAAGGGTTTTCTAAGACAAAGCGGAGTACTGCTTATACTTTCAAAAATTTTACAAGTATTCTTAAGATATCAAATGGGCCGGATCGGCTCGGCAGCCAATAGCCCAAGAACAGAAAAAGCCCAGTATCGATCCAGCCGTAGTGGGTTAAGCTGGGTAAGGGCCAAGACCATGACCAGCCTGGAATTATAAGGCCCAGGTTTATTGCCTAATAGCCCAACCCAATAATTATGGCCTAGCCCAGGCTTAGAACCACCATTGATTTAAAGGGCCTTGTACATTTCCTGCTACTCGAATCCCCGGCAGCAATGGTGTCGCCGCACGAAATTCTACTAGCGGAGAACACTGCGCTGTGACCACTACTATCTGATTTTTTCACTATCCGTTTCATTCTCCACTTTCTGTTTTCCATCATCAATTTACGTTTTCTGTAATTTTTTGGTGCTGCAGATAGTATGCGACTGTTTACTGCGCCGAGGAACCCTAAACCCTACCTCAAATAATCCGATGCAAGGAGCTCATCAGGGAGAGTGTCGTCAACTGTTTGGGCGTTTTACACGACCATAATTGTGTCCAACCCTTTGCAACCAGCAGGAAGGTAAAATTGGCAATTATTTTCAATTTAGTTTTTTTTTTTTGAGGTTTTGGTAAAAACTTGTTCTGAAGATTGAGACGACATAATTTAGGGCGATGTGGAGATGGGGAATCTAGGGTTTAAACTTGTTTTTAAAAAAACTAATTAATAAATTTCAAGTTTTTTCTTGTTTGAGGTGAGATTATTGGTCCTCTCCGGGAATTGGGTTGCATTGTTTTAAATATTAAAACAATGCTGAGAAGAGTGTGATTAGAAAGTAGGGGTGGTGCGTTCGATTTATTCGGTTATGACCGAACCGAGATTTGCTAAACTGAATAAACTGATTTTTGCTAGACGGAATTGACGGATTATTTTCCTCAGCAAACCTAAGTGCTCGATTTTTTTATCAAAATGATCAACCGAATAAAAAAGATCGAGTATTTCAGTTGGTAGCCGGATTAAATTAAATTTAAAAAAAAATTTAAAACACTAGAAATACCGAATCAAAGTTTAGGTAAAAGAATATGGGAAAATTTCGGGCCGATATCATTAGGTGAAAGGTTTTTCGGCCCAGTCACCCAATAAAAAGTTCTTTCAACTAAGTCCATTTTTGATACAATGACCAAACTAACCCCACTTATGAAAACACTCTACACCGCAAGAATAATTTTTACATGCACCGCATAACTTATTTTCACATGCACCGAGTGAGTAATTTTACATGTCACCGCATGAGTCAACTTTTACATGCACCGCTCAATTTTACATGCACCGCTCAATTTTACATGCATTGTACTAGTAATTTTACATTCACCGCATAAGTCGATTTTAACATGCACCACATGAGTCGATTTTAACATGCACCGCTCAATTTTACATGCTCCGCATGAGTAATTTTACATGCACCACATGAGTAATTTTACATGCACCGCATTAATAATTTTACATGCATCTCATTCTCAATTTTACATGCATCGCATGAGTAATTTTTACATGCACCGCATTAGTAATTTTACATGCACTGCAAGAGCCAATTTTTACATGCACCGCTCAAAAATATATAGATATATATCTGATTTTCGAAAGTTTCACATGGTTCGAAGAAACAATCTGCACATTTTGAAAGTTTCAATTTCAATGATGAATCAACCACCAAATCGTTCTTGTATCAAATGACCAATTCAATAATATAAGCAACGGGAATGCAAACCGAATGCGCGAATTGGAAAGAAATCCAAAACAACGAGAATGAGGATAAATGAATAATTTCCTCAATTTTTTTAGGTTCACGTTTTCTGCCCAAAATTAAGCGTTCAACTTAAGAAAATTAATCCAAAATTCAACGAAAAAGAATTCAGTGATTGTAGAAAATCACGATCGAAGAACGCAATGCTAGAACAACTGAAATTCGATCAGCAGTTAGTCGCTAAACCAGAACATAATAAAGTGATTCCAAATGAAATTATCTCAATTTGTTCGAAGAATCCTTTGCAGAATTGCGGAAAACAAAAATCAGAAACAAATCAGAAGCTTCAGAGGGCGATGCGAATGGTGGAAAGTGGGCAAAGGCTTGGGGATAAAGGTGTAGAGCAATAGTATTTTAATCATAATTAATGGACTAATTATACTATGGTTTGATAAAATGGACTATTTGAAATAAATTTTCTAAAAGATGTATTTAGTTGAAAGAAGAATTTTTTGGGAGATTTAGTTGAAAGATGTTTTGAAAAGTGGTACCTTCTTGTAATTTCCTCATAGAATATTGGTCAGAAACCCAGCCCAACACTAATTGAATGTAATGGCCCTTTATAAAGAAAACAAAACAATGGTTAAATTCGGGTCGGTACTAGAAGGAGAGTTTTTTCGGCCAGCCCACCAAAAAATATTCGTTCAACTATATCCATTTTCTAAGATAATGACCAAAATAGAATTGAGTCTACCGGTTCATGAGTCAATTTTTACATGCATCGCATGAGTCAATTTTTGCTAACGGTGCATGAGCCAATTTTTATATACACCGCATGAGCCATTTTTTACCACATAAATCAAATAGTTCTAACATTCAAAATAAAATACAATTGTTAGTTTCTGATAAAATATAAAATATTATTTGCGTCCACAAATGCCCCAATCCCATCCCCAACTAGGTTTTCATTTCTTGCTTGAATCTTTGTTTCTGGAGCCCAAAAAGGTACGTTTATCAACTCAAATTTTAAGTCATTAACAAATACCCATCGCATATGTCTGCCGCCACCTTGGCGCCCCAATCACATCCCAAACTTGGTTTTTTTCCTTTTTCTTGAGCATTTTAGGCAAAGAAGAATTTCTTACTATTTCTTTGTTGAAATTCCAAGGTATATAATTGGTTTATAAATACCCGTGTTCGATGTGGAAACCGATTATAGAGGAAATGTATGCAGAGATAACAGAAGAAATGCTCGACGAAACGATGAAGGATCTGATGGTTTCCACAGAAAGCATGTTCGTTTTGAGAATATGAGATTTACCATGAATTGAAATGGTACAAGAGATTACCAGAAGAAATGCCGATATAAAATATTTTTTATGACCTCTTTCTTCTCTTGCTATGTGACGCAGTGTGCAAGAAAAGCGAGATTTGAGACATGATGCGTGAGGATAGGAAGAGTAAAGACATGGATGCAAAGCAAGGGTATTTTAATCATAATTAATGGGCTAATTAGATTATGTTTGATCAAATAGGCTTAGCTGAATTAAGTTTTTTGAAAGTTGTATTTAATTGGAAAGAAGATATTTTGGATGATTTAGTTAAAAAATGTTTTTATAGATGGTATCCGATTGTAATTTTCCCAAAAAACAAATATGTAAAATATTCATGTATTTTATTACACACAATACATTTACCTCATGTATTACGTTATAAATGTATTACGTTAAAAACGCTACGCATGTAAGATCACCGGTTTATTTTAAGTGTTAGCAATTGTTATTGTTGTTGTTATCATAGTATTTTTCATGTAATTTTCATAAATGTAACTTGGAAATTGATCTGAAATATGGAGTAGAACGAAGGCTGAAACAAAATAACTGAAACTTGGAACTTATCATTCTCTGTACAACAGCATAGAGAAAATCAGATAACATTACAAATCTTGAACAAAATATACAAATTCTGCATAATATTACAACATAGTCACGAGCAGTAAATTGCACTATTTGAGAGAAAAAATACAGAAAATTGGAATTAAAAGCATCATTACAGATGTAGAACTAACACATCAAACTTCAGCCTAAAGCGAATAAAATTGCGAATACAAATGATCCCGGATTTTGTAGTACTCTTCCGACAAGGGGCCTTCAAGAACTATATGTTGTATGTTACCACCACCCTACAACACAGATTCCAAAATTTGTCCCAATTAAATTATGAATAAACTACGCATGTCATCAAGAAAATTTACCACCACATAGTAGGATCATGTGTCCTAAAAATTATATGTCACACCAATGTCAAAGGAATCGTATTTCATGCCTGATTTGCAAGAATCTTGAATTTATGTACAAGGTATTCATGGAATTTACATTTGGAAAAACTGGTTAAGACGTAAAAGCTTATACGACACCAGGTGAACGTCACCAGTTGAAGCATAGGCTTGTCCCTAAAAAATGCTAAAATTAACGATGATGACTTTCCATATTACAAAATTAGATAAATGTATGTACTGATTTTTCAAGTTGGTTACATTCACTTCTCGATACAGACACACCTTGGACTTGATATTCTCTATCAATAAATTCCCTTCATGTAGTGCCTATTTTACCTCTGTATGATTAAATCGAAGTAAATAGCTTTTGTGCCTACGCATAGTATGTATAACTTATAACCTTCTCTGGTAAGAAAAATAACTTGGTCCAAAAAGTAAAGCTGTAGTTCTCTGCAGTTGATTGGCTGCTAAAAGAATGAGAAATGAGGAAAAATCAAACAAATTCAAGCATAAGTCACCAACCTTTTGGTTTGAATCTCCAACTTTGCGCAAAGTCACGTAGTCCCCGCAACGCAAGGCACCACTAGCAAATTCTACCTGAGAATATATAGCATATACTCACATAAAAGTCTAAAAATTACAAACTATCGAAAACAGAAGCAGACGCCTGGTCAGTGACCACCCCTCAAATGAAACAATCATCAAATTACACGTATTATGCATCAAAAAAAGTTAGTACTACCATTCTTTTTATTTTGTTAACATTGCCCAAAGACATGTCACCTATAATTAAAATTGTCCTTGCTGAAATTTTTGAGTCAGTCCTCAGTCAAACATCACAAGAACATATGGCTAGTGTAAATTGTTAAAGAGGGTTGGCAAGGGCTCGAGGAATATATTTTGTGCTTAAACAAGTGATTTGTTGATAACTAAAATACCTGGATCCCTTTGCTAGCAAGAAACTGCTTGAAATCTGCCATTTTTATGTCCCCAACCAAGACTGTCTTATGTGGTGGAGCAGGAGTTGAAAGAGGAAGTAAAGACAATGTTCCACTTTCTGTCTTCCCGACTTCAGCATCAATCCATGCTATTTCATAATCGCCAAGCTATAATAAGAATGTATGCACTTTGAGATATAGAAAAAGTATACTTTGAGTTTACCACAGCCATTAACAGGTGGTGAGTGGTGACAAAACCCTGCAACTTGAAACTTGGTGTATTCGGCCAAAATCCTAGGAGGAGATAATGAGATCCTTACCTTCTTAAACAGAATATTACTCATTAATTTCTCAGAAAGTTGAACCTATATATGAAAAAAAAAACATAATAAGCCCGAGATTACATGGTCAATGGCTCAGTGAATCTCAAAAAGGTAGAGTTTTTTTGTATGTGGCCAAACATGAAGAGAACTTACTTTATAAGCACGCAAATCTGAAGTGACATCAATCGAGTCCTCAATCTGAGGAGCATATACATGGGGACAAACATTTTTCAGACAATGCTGCTTTAAATGTTCAGTGGCTTCTGCTGATCCATGTACTAAGACCTAGCTCCGAGTCAATAAAAAAAGAAGGAAAAAATTTATCAAAGCAAATTAATTCGATCATAAATTCTTTGTAAATGGTTAAAGGCAACAAAAAAACGCCCATAGATATTATATGATAGAATATCAGTGTTTGATGATCTCAATATGCCACCAGAATCCTCCTTGCTCCTAAATGTATAAAATGCCCGATGTTCTATGCCAGATAGAAGTTATACAGTATCAACAGGGGATACTAACAACTTAAAACAGAATATTATTCAGTATCATATGATGTTGCCTTGCTTCGAAATTTACAGAAAGCAAATCTCATGTGACACAGTGAGGGAGTAATGGGTGGGGGAAGCTTTATTGTGATTTGGTTGTTTATCGTGTTAAAACGATGTTTAACAACTACCCTGCATTCCATTCATATTTCTGGTTTGTTTCCTCAGGATCAATGCCCCAGTTTCACGAAATGAACAATCAACATGGAATTCAGAAACAACGGGAAATTCCATACACATGACAATATCATGGAACAAAGACAAAATTAACTTCTTTAGGAATATATATGCAGCACAACTAAGGGGTATAAAAAGCACAGAAAAGGTCTTTACGAGCTTCAAGGGGGAAACATGGGCAAGAATCTTTTTGATCGAGCTGCCATCAGATCGGCCCTCAAAATCCATATAGACCAAGGAACACTTGACATAGACCTGGATGTTGCATTCAATGAAAATATCGAATTAATGCAAGAAATAAATCCTTGAATGCTGCACGCGAAGAAATCAGACAGGTAAACTGTAACTTGATTCAGAGCAGACAGTAACACAATAAAATAATTCAAAGACCATTCCACAGTTGCTAATAAACAGAGAACTGTAGACCTTGGACATGCGTTTCACTAATGCTGTAAAATAAAGGGTGTATAACAAGTTGAGTTTAGCTGAATAGTGAACAAATTTTGATGTTCGAATCTTCAAGATCAAGCTTGAATTTGTTCAAGCAGGCTCAAGCTCAAATGAATTTGAGTGCTTTTAAAATTTCAGCTCAAGCATGGCTCGATGATCAATTGTACAAATTAGCTCTAAAACGAGTTATCACAATTTTTCCCTTTGTGAAAACATTTTGAAGCACAACAGAAAAATAATAGAAAAGCAAAAATTGCGGTTGGGACAAAAATAATCCGAACGCAAGGTAATGTTAGATGTGGCAATATGGCTTATGTTCAGAAGTAACTCACTGTTGAGAAAAAACTTCAGTTTGGTCAAATCTAACTGTTAATAGAATTAGGAAAATAAAAGGCATGTTATACTCCAATTTTCTTAGAAAATACTATTTTTGACGGACGTTTTGTTACATTTATGAATACTACAAAGTTGAGAAAATAACTACAGCTCTAGTCATTGTCAGCAGTTGGTACAATTTAGAAAAGTAAAAGAGATTTACGTACAGTTTGCTCAAAAGATACTACTTTTGATGGAGTTGTATCAAATATAAGACTCGCAAATCCTTCATCAAACTTTCCGTTGTGGTCACCGTCAGCCTACAAAATAGATGCTGTGAGATAAAAAGCACCACCAATGATAAAAAGAGTTCAATAATTGATTTTTAGAAACGAGTAAATTTGTCCTATGTCCTTCCAGATGTGAAAAAAGCAACTCAACGACATGTTAATGAAAGAGTCAACAATTGTGACCCCACAAGTTGATGAAAACTTATACACAAGGAGAGGCATGTTATAAAAAAAACTAACCAGCATTGATGCTTGGTCCATGTCTTCATCCTTGATTATGTAATCATCCGGATTAATGACTTCACCAAAATCATCCCATTCTGCAGAATTTTCATAGAACGGGAACATTGGAGCGGCAGTAGATTGGGGTGGAACAAACCCATCAATTAATACGTCTCTGAAAGCCCCATGTTGCAAACCAACAGCTGCAAGAATTTAATGCATTTGAGTTTGCAAAAAAATGAGGCCCATGCATATATTGGCCACAAACTATATACCTGAGGACCTTGGTTTCTCTATCCTCTCTTATAGGACGGATGGTCTGAATTATTCAAATTGTGTCCTTCCTCAGATATGAATTCGTTTTTCAAAATATAAGATGAAAAAATCTATTTTTAGCTAAACATTTCGGCAAAGAAAAGATTACTAGGCAAAATTAGTAAGTATTCTTGAGAGTCGAGGGATTACAATTTGAAGACGGATTGGTGATGCCGGTATCAACAACCATAGGATCACCCGCAGCGGGCTCAGTACCAAGGGAAGCTTTTGATTCCTCCTCTTTGATAAGAGCAGCTTTAAGAGCTTCCTCCTTTCTTTTCCGATCTTGCTCATCTTCATAGGCAGCCAACTCCTCTCCAGCCAAGGGAATTCTTTTCGACATTATTACTTTAACAGCTTTAGGAGGAGGATCTGACTGAAGCATACGAGCTAGGGTAGCAAACTACAATGTGAAGAAGTCAGCACAAATGTGCATGAACACTCCAACAACAGCAGGGTAGGTAAAGTAATCAGTTTTCTCCTCTTTCTATGCATTTTTTTCTTTACAGATAAGAAAAAATTACCTAATTCTAGACAATTACATGAAGTAAAAGTTAAAGAGATCCAAAATTTGAAGTAAAAGTTGAAGAGATCCAAAATTTGCAGGTAGTGGAGAACAACCAAACTCAATAGATCAATCTGATAATAGCAGGTGCAATTTGTTTAGCAAGTAAATTAGTATTAGATTGACAAATAGATGACAAAAGTAAACCTGGCCTCTCTCAGTAAAAAGTACAAGGTTCTTCACATCAGCAGCCCATTCAACAAATATATCATGAGAGAATCCGGCCTCCAAACTTGCCATTGATGCTAAAACAATCTGAAAGAGAAACGGTGCTATTGAAATCGTGAAAGAAAACCCAGAAATACTAAAATAATCTTGTAAAGTAATTGTGCATCTAACCTTTGGGCCATCAGGAACATTTTCAAGCTCACTTTTATTGATCAAAAGAGTGACATGTCTGCAAAATTTGTATAAAATCATGGATAAGAACCTCTTCACAGATTTTTTTGAACTTGTTAACAAAACACAATGAGGGGTATCAGCAGTTGCATCCAAACAACCAAACAGTTTCTCCTTTCCAAATTTTGATAGGTAAAAGTTTATAGGTCAGCCAGTAGGGTCAGCACATGTTCAAGAGAACGAAACCAAAGACAAAAACATCCAGGTTCAAAATTCTCAAGACAATAGAGTATAGAAAATTGCTGAACACCACTGAAATTATTTCAAAGTAGAGTGAAAGTAGACGGACAAAACTCACAATCATCTTTGACAATCCAACTGTTAAATGGTGCACTATGCATATGTTCTACATGCTTCCAAAGTAATTTGCAACTAAACCAAAAGGGCCCACAGAGATATCTTACTTCAAAAGAAAAGCATTATCGCGCGTGTGTTCGAAGGATTTTGCTATTGAGTCACTCATCCACTCGAGAAAACTCTTGGCATAATCAACCGTACTTGATGAGACATACGTAAGAAAGAAGATGGGAAACGTCAAATGGTGCTGCTCCCAGTACTGCAAGTTGTTTTATTCTTTTTACTTATGATATAAACCTTGATAACCAATTGATAATGACCAGATGGAGAAACTCAAATGTCATAAAGGCCGAATCACCTGTTCCAGGATTAAAATTAGCTCCAACACACGACCAGCTGTATCTACTGGCACCAATATCTTTCCTTCAGCTCTCAATGTCCTAAGGATAACATCTAAAATATACAAGAATAAGACAAGAAATTTTCCGAAAAAACAATAAAAGAATTCACAGATCTAGAAGGCTAAATTAGGATTTACAGTGCATGTAGTCGAATCAAAACAAAAGCAATGTAAGTGGAAAATGTTTATTTTCTATCAATATCAACAATTCTAATAGTGATAGAGGATACAAAAAATTAGACTACGCCTTGTGCGTGCATACACAAGTTCACATGATACGATCATCTAAACCAACGTGAGAAGAAAGTTTTATTAGTTTTTTAACTGAAATTTGGGTTCAACGAGCAGAAACGTAATCTTTTTTCTGGATGACTGAACACTAGCAAAATGGAAACTGGAATTAATTTTATCGCAGTTCAAATTTCTGGATGACAATGTATTACCTAAAAATTCTTGGTCCCTTTGACGCCTTGGAGGCTGGTTACTTAATAGAGCATTATAAGCATCTGTTATTAGAACTGCAGGGCGGACAAAAGACTCTAAAACAGTTCCATTCAAATGCCTGATAAAAAAACAGTGGAGTTAGGTTATCCTCACACTGTACATGAATATCACTTTGGTAATAAAACTTCTCGTGCGCAGGGAACAGGGAGAAAACCTCTCTTTACGGTGATTAAAGTCAACAGCATATATGACATCCTCCCCATCTTTCGTTATCTTCCAAATTGTGCCACCTAAAAGGTGACCAGCTAAGTGGGGAGCAACAACGATTCCTTCTCCTTTTCCTAGCATTAGTTAATAGGAGTTGAAATGTATGAAAAACAAGAGATCAGATTATGTTTTTCAAGTTGTTATGCAAGAACTAAATGATGAGATACTAATTCAGATGGATTCACCATTGTCGAACAAACTGTTCTCATCTATAATTTTAGACAAATTTACATGTTTTTTCAGGACACTCACGAAAAGATAAAACTATCATGTTAAACAAAGGAGAGCTGAACAATGCAAAATCCAAACCAAAACATTGAAACTCAAATAAGAAACATAATTTTTGACCCCAATAACAAAAAAAATGCAGTCTGAGTTGTAAGTTATTTCATTGCAAATATGAAAGTGTACGTGATACAACAATACATGTTGCGTCTGCATCCCCTTTTTACATTCTCCCCTCGATAGGTAAAGTTAATAGAACAAGACGAACAATAAAATCTCCACACTTAAAAATAAAATAAAAAACAGAGATAATAAATGAACAACTCATAATGTGCCCAAACACCGGAAGCTTTTGGAGTACAAACAATTATGCAAACTAAGTAGAAGAAAACCTACCAGACATATAGTAATTCTGAGAGTATGTCAATCTGGTAATATTTTGAAACGCAGAATCAATATCATCGAGTGTAAATAAATCAAACTCTGATACTTGCTGCAAGAATCAAATAAAATCAGATAGAGGAAAATGTATTAATAATAAGCATTCAATAAAACGGGACAACATTTCACATATCAAACTGAAATTTTGGTTTGATCTTCAATATTAGTTTTTGACTTTTTGTAAGTATAAAGTGTCGATTTTTTATGTCGGTATACCAAACACTAAATACCAATTTTCACGTACAAATAATTAATGGAGAATAACATGAGTGGTATCATTAAATAGTATAGAATTAGCAACTGATAATTGAGTTGATTTACATAATTTATTTTAATTTAATACTTTTGGTTAACTCAGATCCCAAGCCAAAACTTATAAGAATGGGTAATTGACGTAGTAAAGCGTATGTGAATTCTGATACACCTGAGGTTCAGTTTGGAAGTTCTTACAAATGAAAACTTACCGTACTTCCATCTAAATTTAACCTAGAAGAAAAGTACAGAACATTCTTTACTCAACTCGATTATACTTATTGTTGGAAAGAAATGCCAGAAATCAAGTCCCATGTACTCCCAGAAGGTATAGCAAAATATCCACAAGGCATGCGACTCACAGATAGTTCAAAACAGTAAATATCAAAGGGGATCATGCTCCACTTGACGAAAATTCTTACAAAGAAACCATCATTTTTCATCGCCATCAACAAGAAGGAAATACATATTTAAAACAAGGAGGTATATGAAATGGCGATTTCAGACTCCTTAATTTCCGCAGGTCTCTATACATACATCGACTAAATAGAAACTAGTTGCTGTCAACTGCTGACAATATTTGATAAAAGCATACTATTCTATGATGCCAGCATTGTATACTACAGCAACAGTTGAGATATATTAATTATTTGTGCAGTCAAGAAAGTTAAATCATATCCACAGCTGACAGGGTCCAAACTTGCACAGCTGTTATACAGTAGCTAAAAGAAACCATAAATCTTACAAGAAGACTCGTCAAGAATAAAAAAATCCTGATTAATGTTTCACCTTTCGTGAAAGATAGTGATCGTACATAGTCAGTAAACCCAATCTGAACACAGGTTCAGTCGCATAAACGGGAGCACATAGTCCAAGTTCCTTCATGGCATAAGGTAATGCGCCTAGGTGGAGTGTGTCAGGGTGCGATAGCAATACAGCATCCACAGTTGCAGCTACCCTGATCAAGATTGAATGCTTTTTTAGCTATAAAAATGACAAAGGTATTATGAGGAGATAATATAAGTCCATAGTTATAATTGTAAACTTTCAAAGCTCACAAAGAAATTTAAATCAATTCCATTCAGCGAGCAAAAAGATTCGAAAATAGAGAAAAGGAAAACATCAAATCAACGAACATTGTGCTTCTATATAGTATGATTCTAATTTCTTAGGCAGTTTCTTCTGAAAAACAAGTTTACGGGAATGTGTTCATGTATACAATCATAGGCCCATTTTCACACGCTGTCTGCATAAACTTAAACACTAAATATTCTTACAAAACACAATGTGATGAGACAATTGAGTTCGCCATACTTTTTGCTTGTTTCCGTAGAGTTTTAGACATGAATACGAACTCTGTTTTGATAACCACCAACCTTCATCACAACCATGTGATGTGACCAAAACTTGCACATCAACTTATTCCACAACTAGAGGCATAAAATATAGCACCTTTCACTTGAAACTAATATAAATTCAACTCCAAAGAAAATCTGAGGGACTAAATCTGACATCCCAAATGGAGATTCCAAACACACTGTTTCCATCTTCATATAAATGTCCCAAAACCCAATTCCAAGAAAATAATAATATATACTGGAAAAGTACTTTCTTCAGATTAAAATTGCTAACACACTCAATTATTCATTAAGTATCACTAAAAGATACGAATTCACCCATAGCAGGCAAAAATTCCAAGCACAACGAGGATACACATGCAAACAAAAGAATCCAAACTAAAAGAAACAAAATATCAAACCTGGCGAGGGGTTGAAGAAGGGAGGTATCAAAATGGTCGTTCCAACCGCAATCAATAAGAATATTGAAGCCGTCGATTGAGACCAAGTATGAAAGCGGATTCTCATTGTACACTCCACATAAAGGCTTCACTTGCACCGATGTCCCCATTTTCCCTACAAATTTTCTTTCTTTTTCTCTTTGATTTTCTTCGTGTTTAGGAATCGTCTTCAAAGTGCAAGTGAGCTAATGCAGGGTTTTGGAATCCGCGTACTTGCCCAAATAGTTTAGTCGGGTTAAGTTCGGCCCGATGCCCTAGTTTTCTGAACCCGTGTTCGAGTTATCGGGTCTAATTTTAAAATAAGCGAAAATTTCGGGCCCATACTACTCGGTAAAAGATTTTTCGGCCCAGTCACCCAAAAAAAAATTCTTTCAACTAGGTCCAATTTTGGTCAAAATGACCAAAATAGTCTTCTGCCTTCCTTGGATCACCTCCTTCAACATCAAAACACTAGTCTCTAACCCTCACATCAGCCACATGTCACAACCACCAACGCCGTCGTCGGAAGTTGTCACTCCTCCCATGGCGTCGGAGCTGCGCGCACTGGTCAAACGAAAACAAAAAGGTTGTGCAAGACGACAAAATCATCGCACTTCTATTTATCATCTATTTACCGATTGTGTTGATTTTGTTTTATATTTCTTATGAATTTCAATTTTTTTGTAATGTCTGTACGTAGATTTTTAAAGTGAAACGTAAAAGTATAATATATTTGAATTGTTCGATCAATTGTTTGATGAAAAATTTATATTTATTAGGAATTTCAATTTTATTGTAATGATTGTTTGTAGATTTTTAATGTAAAACTTAAAATTATAATGTATTTGAGATGTTCGATCAATTGTTTGAATGAAAATTTTGAGAATGTAATGATATTGAAACCATTGGTGCATGTAATTTACATGCACCGGCAGTTCATGAGTCTATCGATGCATGTAATTTACATGCACTGATAGACTCATTGGTGCATGTAACTTACATGCATCTTTAGACGTAGGTTTTGCTTTCTTATTCATTTTGTTATTTCACATCTCAAGCCTTCTATTTCAGTTTGCTATTAAATTAAAAAAAATTAATGAGGAAAAATGTTACATATTCAAAATTATATATAAAAAGGTTATGTTTTTGTTAAATATAGTATAAGTCTATAGGTGCATGTAATTTATATGCACCAAAATAGACTTAGCGGTGCATGTAATTCACATGCACCGACTTGCTAAAATCTATCGATGCATGTAATTTACATGCACCGATAGACGGAGATGCACTAATATACGATTTTTTTATCTAATTACTAAATAACAATGATCAAATCAAAAAAATGTGAATTAACTTTTTCATTCTATAATTTTTACAATTGATCTTATAACAAATTAAAGATACAATATATTACTTTAGAAATTAAATTTTATTATGGATGAGTATATACTATATGATAAATTATTGCATAATCTCATAACAAATATTATTTTTCAAATGATAATATATTACACAAACATGTATTAATTTTAAGTGTTATTTGTAATCGTCTTTAACACTTACTATATGATACTTATTTATTATGTAATTTGAGAACCAATGCAAATGTTGAGTCTACCGATTCATGTAATTTACATGCACCGGTAGACTATTGGTGCATGTAAATTACATGCACCGATAGAGTAGCGGTGCATGTAAATTACATGCACCGGTAGAATAACGGTGCATGTAATTACATGCACCGGTAAACTAGGGCACATGTAATTTATATGCACCACATGAATACATTTTTACACGCATCGCATGATTAATTTTTCATACACAGCATGATTAATTTTTATTCATACACCGAAGATATACACAATCACACCAGCTACTCACGTGATTGTAATCAAACACCTCCAGAGCACAATGAACGAGTACAATTCAATTGCAAACGAACTATCGAAATTAATTCACGACGAAGAATTCAATTCCTCAACAGTTGTCCTTTGCCGTCGCCATATTCCAGAAGAAAAACGATATTTTTTTTGCAGATTTGATATTAGAATCCACGCAGCAAAAACATCACAAGATGGCACAATTGCAAGCGACGATGCGTCACGAAGCAAAAAAATTTAACAATTGAAGGTGAATGCTATGGTGCGATCATACGTCAATTCAGAAACAGCTCGCAACGAAGAAGACGAAACCAATTCAAAGCAATAGATCGAAAAAAAACAGAGAAATTGATTGAAGACGAGGATGAGAACGACAACGAGAATCAATTTGTGAAGAACAAAATTCGATACTCGTTCTGAAATTTTAAAGCAATTCAACCAATCGAACAATCTGCCATTGCGAAAATGGATTAATTAGATTAGGGTGTTTAAGTCATAAAAATGGATTATTTAGATTAGGGTTTCATAAAATAGACTTATGTGAAAGATATTTTTTAAAAGATGTATTTAGTTGAAAAAAGATTTTTTTGGGTGATTTAGTTGAAACATATTTTGGTAAGTAGTACCTATATGTAATTTTCTCTTAAAATAATTAATTTCATGGACCCGACGGCTGCTTCGAACAGTAAATATTGGAAATTAAACCGAAGTCCTTTTAATTCTGTAAAAATAGACCGAAAGTAGAACCGAAGTCTTACGGTCTATTTTCGATTTTTAAAAAATAAGTGGCCGCCTGCTCTGAAGAAGGCCTTAATTTCTTGAGGGGCTGCCTCATCTTTTTTTATTTTCTTTAGTTTTATTAAAAAAAAAATACTAAAAAAATTGAGAGGCCGCCAACTGTACCTGTTTTTTTATTTTAAATATTTTATAAAGTAAATTTTGAAATTTTTTACTATAATAATATACATTAATTTGGTCGTCCTCTCACATGATGTTTTGGGGTAGTTTTTGCAACATTTTGTAAAATGTGGGATTTTTTAAATTTAAATTTTTTTTTGAATTATTTTAAAAAAAACCTATAACATTTTATAGGAAAAAAATTTATTCCAATGCTATTATACTTCGTAAAATTTGTTGATATACTTAAAATTTTGAAATTAAATACACAACAGTATATAAACTGTTAAAATACACAACAAGAAATTGGAAAAGATTATGGACGATGTCATAGCAAGTCGTCTGTCCGTAAACTCAAATTTACGCACCTAAGTTTCTGGCCTCCTGGACAAGTGAGTTCTATAGTACCACACACAATCACCTCAGTTCGGATGGAAGCAGAATTTCGAGCAGACTCTTTCGACTGTAGTAGTGTTGAGTAGCACTCTCAAATATGAATGTAGATATGGTTTTTCCGGATGCTTAAAGATTGGATCGGGTGCAGCTTATATAGCTGAGACCTCCCAAAGATCACAATTTTAATGCAAGGGTTAGTGGTGTAGCTAAAGAGTCTGAACCTTAATCACGCATTTAAGTCTCATACTTAAATCAGAGTAACTCGATTTTAAGTCTCACACTTAAGTCGGATTAATTCAGCATTAAAACAAGAGGTGAAATGTCAGGAATCTGAAAAGACAATTTTCCCATAAATTCGATTAGTAAAATGATAGGGTTGCCTTCGTGACAGCGACACGACGAGCAGAGCAGAAGGATGGATAGCGTGTGAGGTGCACCCCTCTTTTCCACTTAACTACTATCTCTTGATTTGTTTCTCAATAAACAAATCTAAGTTGTTCCTAAAACTCAATGTAAGATTATTAACCAATTCAATTCACTTATCAGTTGACCCAAAATTGGGCTCGGGCTTAACTTAACCTTAATTTCACCTACAAAATTTGTAAGTAAATCGCACAGATCTCGAATAGCTTGTCATCAACTCTCAAATTTTAATATCATGGGTTGTACGTTTGAGCTAAAATGTAACACCTCTAAGTAGATTCCTCCAATTTACTCAATTTCAGGTTGTTGGGCTGCTTGTCACATATGTCAAGAGGGCCGGATGATATGAGGCCCAACACGAGCACGGCACACCACGTATCGTGTCGCTACAGTGCCGGGCCGGGCAAGAGTTTAGACCCACCGTCCCGTGGGCACAAATTTTTATTAATTTTTTTATGTTATCGATCGATCGGCACGTAAAGCCAGCAAAATTTTTTTAAAAAAATTTTGAAATGGGATGTGCCGGGCTATGTCTTTCATGGAAAACGGTTGTGCCGGCACAACCCATTTTCAAACCATGCCGACACGATAACATGTCGGCAATGCCCTTTTGACACCTCTAGCAGCTTGGAATGCCATGTAAATATATTAATTAATACGAAAAAAAAACGAAACTCCTAATATATTAACAAAAAAATGCGTGTTGTGTCTTTTGCCATCGGCAACCGTTTAAATGTAGAGCATGATTAAGCACTGAGATAGAGAAACGAGAAAGCACGAATTTCTTCCTTTCCTTTTTAGACTCGAGTCTAATAGCTTGGTTAAATCCTTAAGATAGCTGCAAAACAATAGTTAATATTATAATTGAACCAATAGTTAATACATTTCACATACTTGTGTAAGAAAAATATGGATACTGTTGAATGAAATTGAATAAGGGGATTTGATAAACTCCGCTAGATTTGAAACATGATAATCCTTCTCTCTTGTCGTGAACGATGGCTGGTGCCCTAATTATTAATTAATATTTATATCTTAGATTATAATAAATATGAGCTAAGCTTGATATGGATGTTTTTTCAAATTGTTGCATTAACTACTAAGAAATTAGATTCACCTCATGATATATAGTTGAATATATAAGTGTTATATATTTTACGAAGGAATTGAATTAATTGATAGTATATAGTTTAAAGGTACATTATAGCATATGGGGGCTATTCTTGAATTAGATTGTTTGACATATTAATGGAATAAAAGAAAATTGAGTTATTAAGATTTTAATGATAAATAAATATCTTGACGATGATATGGTTTGTTGCGCCTTAAAATGCTACAACTCTTATTCCTCTATTTTAAATAAAATTATCGACTTTTGTTTTAATGATTACAAAACCTATGCATTTTGTATTAATGGTTTTTATTGAGTATGCAGCATAAGTTATGATTAAATTTGAAGATTGTCAAAGTATTGAAATGCCAAAGAAAAATTATATTTTGGATCACTCGGATCGCCCCAGGCGATGAGTGCCATCGCCCCAGGCGATGGTGCCAGGCGAGGCATCGCCACGCCCATCGACAGAGGCGATGGCTAGGCGAGCATGCAAGGAAGATCGCCCCAGGCGATGATGACCATCGTCTGAGGCGATGGCAACCATTTGACATTTCGCCCCGCACATCGACTGACGCGATGCCGAGGACCGCGCGCATAGACTGAACGCCTGAGATGATGGCAAGAACGCCTGAGGCGATTGATCGATCGTTTGAGTCGATGTCCACTTCGTTTGAGGCGATGAAAAGTTTTGCATTTTTAAGGCTACGGCTTTTATTTTTGGTGGGGATCGCCTGAGGCGATCGGAGCATTTTTTTGACCGTTGGAACGCGGCGATGGTGATCGCCCGAGGCGATGTCCGAGGCGATCGAGGAGTGATTTCAGCCTTATGTGTAGCAACGGCTAGTAGGAGCCTAGGGGGCTTCCTACACTATAAATATGGGTGTTTTGGATCATTTTGAAGTTAAGAAATAAGAGTATAAATTACAAGAAAGTTGTGTGCAATCAAAATCATTCTAGCATTGCAAACTTCATACATTTGTATTGTATTGGAGTTTGTAATTTACTTCTTGTGTGTGATCTTTTGATTCTTCTTGTTGGTACACCGTGAAGGTGTGATTTGATTATTGTAAAGGTCCTCCAACACCGACGCAAGTTGGAAAATTGTATAAGTCGCCAATAAGTGAAGTTGGTGCAAGGTTGTGGCTATCCTTGGAGCCCTTAAGGCCAAGAAGAAGTTGTTCTAGTGGATCCTCGGTTGGACGTTTTCTAGCCGGGAAGATGAGACGTAGGCGATTCATCGCCGAACTTCTATAACAAATTTCATTTTCTTTATTGCTTTATTTATATTACGCATTTACATTATTTTATTTTATTGTTTATTGTTCGATTGACAACTAGTTTTCCGCAGCGCAAACTCAATTTTTGCAAATTCATTTTAAAACGCTAAAGTAGCCTAGGAACCTCATTCACCCCCCCTCTTAGGTTCCAACAAGTGGTGTCAGAGCCATTTGATTTTTGTTTTTAAATCAAAATTTTATATGGCTAATCTAGCAAATGAGTTTGCTCAAGGTCAATCGACCAATCGCCCTCCGCTCTTCACGGGTGATAATTACGGATATTGGAAAAATAGAATTTCTCTATATATCCAATCCGTAGATTATGACCTATGGAAGATTATTGTGAAAGGTCCACATATTCCTTTAAAGGAAGTTGGGGGAATGAGTATTCCCAAAGAAATGGACGACTTCACAAGAGCGGACGTGATTTTGATTTCTCAAAATGCTAAAGCTATTAATATTTTACATTGTGCTTTAGATATGAAGGAGTACATCCGGATCTCGATGTGCTCAACCGCAAAGGAAATTTGGGACAAATTGTAAATTTGTCATGAGGGCACTAATCAAGTGAAGGAGAACAAGATTGATCTATTGCAACTCAAGTATGAAACTTTTGAGATGGAGTCCGGAGAAAACATTGATTCAATGTTTAGAAGGCTCACTCAAATCATCAATGAGCTTGCCCAACTTGGAGAGAATTATCCTCCAAAACAAATATGGAGAAGAGCCCTTAGAGCCCTACCACAATAATGGGATGCCAAGAGGACGGCCATCATTGAATCCAACAAAGGAGAAAGTGCATCATATGATATTGATGAACTTCATGGCACCTTGGTGACCCATGAGCTTGAGATGTCAACCCGGAAGGAAATGAAGAAGGATGAAGAAAAAGCAAAAGGCAAGGGGATTGCCTTGGTTGGAAAGAAAGCACAATCCGATGACGAAGATGATGAGGAAATGGCATTGTTCACAAGGAAGTTCAAGAAGTTCTACCGGAAATACAACAAGCCAAAGACCTCCGAATCCAACGAGAATTCTACCAAACGAGAGGTAACTTGTTATAATTGTCAACAAGATGGTCATTATGCTAATGAATGTCCAAGTAGAAAGAAGGCGGATAAGGGAAAGAAGAAAGCTTTAATGGCCACATGGAGTGATAGTGACTCCGATGAAGAAGTAGCAAACCTTTGTCTAATGGCTCTTGAAGATGAAGATGATGATGATGAGGTACCACCTTATGATGAATTATTAGATGCTTGTAATGAAATTATTGATGTTCTTGGTAAAACTAAAAAGAGTAATAAATTGTTAAAGTTGGACTTGGCTAAAAAGGAAG
Organism: Haberlea rhodopensis; assembly: GCA_907163345.1. Taxonomy (NCBI): domain Eukaryota; kingdom Viridiplantae; phylum Streptophyta; class Magnoliopsida; order Lamiales; family Gesneriaceae; genus Haberlea; species Haberlea rhodopensis. Next base: position 4,987,328 of record CAJQUN010000002.1, read on the forward strand.
AAGAAAATGTTGCTTTGAAAAATGAACTACTTGATTTGAAGAAATCATTTGGGAAGTTTAATGATAGTGGTTTAATGCTTCATGAATTGCTTGGCTTGCAAAGATGTAGCTTTGATAAAGCCGGATTAGGCTTCTCAAGCAAGTCAAAAACATTTTCAAGCTTGTTGGCCAAAGCCAAGCATAATCCCCCTACTTGCACCTATTGTTGTAAGGTTGGTCATGTTAGAAATAAATGTAGATTTTTCAAAAATCAATACCAACCAAACAAGAGGTGGAAGTGGATTCCTAAATCCCCCATTGTTACTAACCAACATGGACCCAAAGAACAATTGGGTATCAAATGTCCAAATATTAAAAATTTGTTTTGTAGGGAGGAACAAGTAAGAGGTCCAATTCTTGGTATCTCGATAGTGGATGCTCAAGACATATGACGGGTGACAAGAACTTGTTCTTGTCACTAAAAGCTAAAAGTGGAGGAAGTGTCACCTTTGGAGACAATAGCAAAGGAATCATTGAAGGCATTGGCTCAATTGGTAACTCTAACTCTACTATTATTGATGATGTTCTTTATGTCAAATGACTTAAGCATAACCTTCTTAGCATAAGTCAATTATGTGATAAAGGTTATGAAGTCTCATTTGCATCACTTCATTGCACCGTATCATACACTCATGACAAATCCATTAAATTCATTGGTTATAGAAGTGAGAATGTGTACAAGGTTGATTTGGATAATCTCTCTTCTCAAAATGTAAAATGCCTTGTAACATTGAATGATAACAAAAATGTGTTATGGCATAGACGACTTGGTCATGTTGGATTGAGCACCATTGGTAAAATTCAAAAACTTGATCTTGTTGTTGGATTGCCTAACCTTGATTTACAAGTTGATTCTATTTGTGATGCTTGTCAACTAGGAAAGCATACTAGAGAATCTTTCAAAAATAAAAATATTATCTCCACTTCTATGCCACTTGAATTGCTTCATTTAGACTTGTGTGGTCCTTCAAGAACAACTAGTCTAGGTGGAAAATCTTATGCATTTGTCATTGTGGATGATTTCTCTAGATTCACTTGGACATTGTTCTTAGCCCATAAAAGTGATGCCTTTGAGAATTTCAAATATTTGCAAAAAGAGTTGAGAATGAGAAAACTCTTTCAATAAAAAGTATCCGTAGTGACCACGGAACCGAATTTGAGAATGAAAATTTTATAAACTTTTGTGATGACAAAGGCATTGGTCACAACTTTTCTTGTCCTAGGACACCTCAACAAAATGGTGTTGTTGAAAGGAAGAATAGGACATTAGTGGAAATTACACGTACTATGCTATGTGAATATTCACTTCCAAAATATTTTTTGGGCCGAGACAATGAGCACCGCATGCTATATCATTAATCGTTCATCAATAAGGCCAATCCTCAAGAAAACTCCATATGAATTATGGAGGGGGAGAAAGCCTAACATTTCTTACTTCAAGGCTTTTGGTTCAAAGTGTTTCATTCACAACAATGGTAAGGATAACCTTGGTAAGTTTGATGCCAAATCGGATGAAGGTATATTTCTTGGTTATTCTAATACTAGTAAAGCATATAGAGTTTTTAGTAAACGTAATCTTATTGTTGAGGAATCTATTCATGTTATATTTGATGAGACTAACCCTCGAGTATCGAGAATTTCCATGGATGGTGATGATGAAGAATTACTTGCGCAAAGAAGAGAGTCAACCACCCTTGAGAACTTTAGTGGCGACAAAGAAGAACAAAGAATGGAGTCAAGTAATTCCAAAGAGGATGGGGAACTTCCAAAGGATTGGAAAACCACCAAGGATCATCCCATGGATCTCATAATCAGTAGTCCATCAAAAGGGGTAAAAACTCGATCCTCATATATCAATATTTGTAATCATCTTGCTTTCATTTCTCACATAGAGCCTAAGGACATTAATGATGCATTGCTTGATGATTCTTGGATCTTGGCTATGCAAGAGGAACTAAATCAATTCAAAAGAAATAAAGTTTGGAATCTTGTACCTAGGCCTTCGATCAATACCATAATTGGAACAAAATGGGTATTTAGAAATAAAATGGATGAACATGGGACGATTATTCGAAACAAGGCTAGGTTGGTAGCTAAATGATATTGCCAAGAAGAGGGCATAGATTTTGATGAAACATATGCACCCGTTCCTCGCTTAGAATCCATTCGTATGTTTCTTGCTTTTGCTTGCTTTAAAAGTTTTAAGCTCTTTCAAATGGATGTCAAGAGTGCCTTCTTGAATGGTGATTTGAAAGAAGAGGTGTATGTTGATCAACCACCCGGCTTTGAGGATCCACATTTTCCCGACCATGTTTTTAAACTTGATAAAGCTTTGTATGGTTTGAAACAAGCTCCTAGAGCTTGGTATGAAAAACTATCTTCATTCTTAACCAAGAATGGCTTTACAAGAGGAAAAGTGGATATTATTTTATTTACCTTAATTAAGGGAAATGATTTACTTATTGTTAAAATATATGTTGATGATATCATATTTGGTGCCACTAATGAATCTTTGTGCAATGAGTTTTCTAAATTGATGCAAGATAATTTTGAAATGAGCATGATGGGAGAACTCAACTACTTTCTTGGATTGCAATCAAACAATGCAAAGATGGAATCTTTATAAGCCAATGAAAGTATGTCAAAGATATGCTAAAGAAATTTGGAATGGATAATACGAAAAGTGCATCAACACCAATAAGCTCATCAGCCAAGCTTGACAAGGATGAACAAGGTAAACCAATTTGCCAAAAGCTTTATAGGAGTATGATTGGCTCTTTGCTTTATTTAACGGCTAGTAGGCCGGATATTATGTTTAGTGTTTGTTTATGTGCTGGATTTCAATCATCCCCAAAAGAATCACACTTGTTCCCCTTAAAATGCATTTTTAAATATCTTACCAAAACTCCAAATCTCGGCTTGTGGTATTCTAGAAACTCTTTCTTTGATTTGAAAGCTTATTCCGATGCTGATTTTGGAGGATATAAGGTGGATAGGAAAAGCACTAGTGGTACTTGTTTCTTTCTCGGTAATAGCTTGGTATCTTGGTTTTCCAAAAAGCAAAATTGTGTTGCACTCTCAACAACCGAAGCCGAATATATGGCCGCCGGTAATTGTTGTGCACAAATCATGTGAATGAAAAGCCAATTACTTGATTATGGGCTAGATGTTTCAAAAGTTCCAATTTTTTGTGATAACACTAGCACCATATGTTTATCTAAAAAGCCAATTCAACATTCCCGGACTAAGCATATCGATATAAGGCACCATTTCATTTGTGACCATATCGAACAAAATGATGTTGAATTATTTTATGTTAATACCAAGGATCAAATTGTCGATATTTTTACAAAATCACTAGATGAAAACACTTTTATTCTTCTTCGTGGTGAATTGGGTATGATTGAACTTTGAGCATGTTTGCATACCTTAAGAAATGATTTCATATTTAGGGGAAGCTACTCTACTTCATCATTTGCATAGAGCAATTGTAAAATTCATTTACATAAATTAATTATGTTTAATGAATTTTGTAGCTCAACATTTAATTTCAAAAGTGCATATTGAAATCACCTTTAAAAATCACAAATTGTGAATTATTGTGTTTTTGAGATTATGTGATTTATTTTTGTTGTTAGATGATATAATGTTAGATAGATTTATCAAAAATAAATTTTTGGTCCTAAAATTGACTCAAAATATGGCCAAACCATCGCCTCAGCATTCTGTGCGCCGCGCCTCGTCCGTGGCCCGCATCGCCTCAAATGATGGCTAGCATCGCCTCGGGCGTTCTTCATCGCCTCAGGCGTTCTCCAGATTGCCTCAGGCGATCTCAGTTTTTAAAGTCTGAAAGCTACGGCTTTTGCTCATTTTTTCTGCAACATTTCGTGTTTCTCACCCATAATTCGAGCTATCTTCATAATTGTTATATCCGATCAATCCTAAGCTTTTCCCAACCATCAATTTCACTTTACAAACAACAATCCTTCCAATCGGAAATTTTGCAACCCTAACCCCTTGTCTCCAAAAATCAAAAATTTGTGCAATTTTATCAAATTTCTTGCTAAAATGCCTCGAAGCAACCGAGAAGAAGGAGAATCCAGCCGAAGGAGACGCTCTAATCGATCCACTAGGAATTATACGGGTCCTTCCCTTAATGGTAAGCCAATTCCGGAAGATTATCTTACTCGCAATTTATATCCGGGTTATGTATTTGATTTTGATTTCCTTAGAACTTCCCAGCTCCCTATTCTTGATTGGATTCAATTCCAACAATGGGAAAATTTTTCAAACCTCCTAGAAAGAACGATTTTTTGTATCCGTCCATGATTCATTCGTTCTATGCCAATCTTGAATTGTTTGAGGGTGATGGTGAATTAACTATCAAAACCATTGTTTGCAATCGCCCAATTGAATTCACCAGCACTGAATTAGGACACATTCTTCGCATTCCTTCGGAGGGTCCAGCTAAATTTGCTCTAGCTACTTGGCCTAATGATGGGGTATGCGATCCTGCCCAAGCCTTGTATCTCATTTTTGGCGGAACTCCCCAATGTCCAAACCAATCTTTTCTTGTGAATTCTATTCCTACGAACTACCAAATCCTTCACAAGATAGTGATCACCTCGATGATCCCTCAAGAAGGTGATCGTCTTAGGTTGAAATTCTCTGATGTATACTTGATGTATTACATCATTACCATGACCCCCTTCAATCTTCCAAGATTCATTGTCCAAATCTTTAAGAACATCGCCCATAATCCTGAAAATGTTATTCTCCCATTCGGCCGTGTCTTAACCAGGATTTTCCTTCATTTCAACCTCCCTTTCAATGACAATGAGAAAATTCCTATCAAGTCCAAGGACAACTTCAATCTTACGTGTTTTCTGTTTAACAAAATTTCTTGGAATCCGTTTACTTCCTGTTGGGTTAATGATCCGGGGAACTTGCTCTCAGTTTTCAATCCTAAAGACCACCCCTCATTACCCATTGATAGGATGACTAGTGCTCAAAGACTTCATTTTCCTTTTTTGATTGAACCAAACCAAGATGAGCCACCAATTCAACATCAATCTCCCTCTACCTTTGATGACATGATGAATATTGGGGCGGATATTCCGGCTCCTGATAGTCATCAACCTCATTCTTCCTTTGAATTCAATCAAGATGCCTTTGCTTTCTTTACTTCTCAGTTCCAAACACTTCGTGAGAACATGAACTCTCAATTTCAATCCTTGAGAGTCGACATAAATTCTCAATTTCATTCACTTCGAGATGATGTTGCGTCTCTTCGGGCTTCCCAAGACTCTTCGAGAGAAGATTTGTCGTATTTACGACATGAAGTGGACGCTCTTCGTTCTCAGTTTTTCAGTGCCCACATGGACGAGGATCCTAATCACGAGAATGATGGTGATGGTGATGGTGATGGTGGCATGGATTGAGTTGTATTTTTTTAGTGTTTTTTTTTGATTTTATCCTTTTGTAATTGTTTGTAAGGATTAAATGGTTTAATTGATGTTGGAATTAGTTTATTGTGTATGTTGAATGGATTTTAAGTTGTTGATTGGATTGTGAGTTGATTTTGTATTACTTGGATGGCTTTATGGTTTATTCAATTTTTTAAAGGAAACTATGTCCATTTTTTCTTAAAAATCCTTTACCTTTTTTTATTCTCACAAAAAGGGGGAGAATGTATGTGTAAACTTGGTGTAAACTTGATTGTTGAAATGTTTTTTTTGCAACCTTATTGTTTTTACAACTTGTGACACATTTTGTAAAAGGTGATAAAAATGCACATTGAAACATTGTTTATGCATTCATTAAGGGGGAGTTTAAACTCTCTATGCATTGCATTGTTATAAGCTTTATTTTCTTTCAAGTTTACAAGGTTTTGTGATCATCAAAAAAGGGGAGATTGTTGCGCCTTAAAACGCTACAACTCTTATTCCTCTATTTTAAATAAAATTATCGACTTTTGTTTTAATGATTACAAAACCTATGCATTTTGTACTAATGGTTTTTATTGAGTATGCAGCATAAGTTATGATCAAATTTGAAGATTGTCAAAGTATTGAAATGCCAAAGAAAATTATATTTTGGATCACTCGGATCGCCCCAGGCGATGAGTGCCATCGCCCCAGGCGATGGGTGCCAGGCGAGGCATCGCCACGCCCATCGACAGAGACGATGGCTAGGCGAGCATGCAAGGAAGATCGCCCCAGGCGATGATGACCATCGCCTGATGCGATGGCAACCATTTGACACTTCGCCCCGCACGTCGACTGACACGATGCCGAGGACCGCGCGCATAGACTGAACGCCTGAGGCGATGGCAAGAACGCCTGAGGCGATTGATCGATCGTTTGAGGCGATGTCCACTTCGTTTGAGGCGATGAAAAGTTTTGCATTTTTGAGGCTACGACTTTTATTTTCGGTGGGATCGCCTGAGGCGATCGGAGCATTTTTTTGACCGTTGGAACGCGGCGATGGTGATCGCCCGAGGCGATGTCCGAGGCGATCGAGGAGTGATTTCAGCCTTATGTGTAGCAACGGCTAGTAGGAGCCTAGGGGGCTTCCTACACTATAAATATGGGTGTTTTGGATCATTTTGAAGTTAAGAAACAAGAGTATAAACTACAAGAAAGTTGTGTGCAATCAAAATCATTCTAGCATTGCAAACTTCATACATTTGTATTGTATTGGAGTTTGTAATTTACTTCTTGTGTGTGGTCTTTTGATTCTTCTTGTTGGTACACCGTGAATGTGTGATTTGATTATTGTAAAGGTCCTCCAACACCGACGCAAGTTGAAAAATTGTATAAGTCGCCATAAGTGAAGTTGGTGCAAGGTTGTGGCTATCCTTGGAGCCCTTAAGGCCAAGAAGAAGTTGTTCTAGTGGATCCTCGGTTGGGCGTTTTCTAGCCGGGAAGAGGAGACGTAGGCGATTCATCGCCGAACTTCTATAACAAATTTCATCGTCTTTATTGCTTTATTTATATTACGCATTTACATTATTTTATTATATTGTTTATTGTTCGATTGATAACTAGTCTTCCGCAGCGCAAACTCAATTTTTGCAAATTCATTTTAAAACGCTAAAGTAGCCTAAAAACCTCATTCACCCCCCTCTTAGGTTCCAACATGGTTGAATGGAACTGCGTAAAATGAATTAGTAAATTCAAATATGCGATTACAGTTGAAAACAAATTAATTCAGGTTGGAAAAATTGGAACCGAATAAAATTGTTGAGTATGAGAAATAGTCAGTTATTGATTTTGTAGAAATTGTATTTGTTGATGGTGTGAGCAGATAGTAGCATCAGAATTTAGACTGACAGTCAAATACTGTAATCATTTTTATTCCACCAATCAGTTAGATTTTGTCTTAACAAGGACATAAATTATCTATGAGTAAACATTAAACTGAATATCATCAATTGAGAAGAAATAAGAATATGTGATAAGTTAATGAGCTGAGATAGAATGCCGATATAAATGATATTGTGCATTTTTAATTGAGATTGATGCTTGAATGAATACCATAAAGTTAAATGATTGTGTAATTAACATGAACCATAGTTTGATGTGGGCAATGGATAAGTGTATATTTTTGATATTATTGACGTGGTTTATGTGGACTGATGAGTCCATGATGTGAGCCAGTAGATACCATATCTGGTCCTGATATTACATATATGGATGATATGGACTGACGAGTCCTAGATGTATATCAATCGATGATATATCTAGTCTGATGATGGTTATTGCATTTCGATGCATTGACATTGAAATGATGAAATGAGACGAATTGGTATTGAACCTTACTTGTATAGCGTATTTTATCATTGTTTTTTTTTTGTTTTACAAGATGGTTCCGTTGAACTTTGTATGATTAATGTTAAATCTTGAGTTATTTGGTTAGATGTTTACAATTTGTTAATTTTTGTTTATGTTTTGATAAGAACGTACTGGGCGTTAGCTCATCTTTTATAGGTTTTATTTTTCAGTTGACATGGCAGATGTTAGTGGAGGGGCCAGAGTTAGACTGATGACGAGGTACGGTGTAGAACCCACTAGTTACTAGTGTTTTACCTTACTAGAAAAAACATGCTTTTGATGTTTAATATGTTTGATGAGCTGCAAAATATTATGTTTAAAGTTTAAAATGGATTGGTAGAAATGTTTATATGTCGTTGATATGTATGATTGTACAAATGTTTGAAAGTTATATGATTATGCTTATGTGATGTTAGTCACCATCTCAGTTAGGTATGCCAGATTTTAAATTATGCTGAGGAGTATTTATATTAGGATCGTGATGTTGGATTATGATATTTATAGTCGAGATGTTGTCTGTTTATTGTTTGATAATAATATATTTCAACTAATGTATATTTTATAAATCGGTCAATATTGGTTGTAGAGGTTTATTCTGTCTGACTAAATTTAGTATTCTTTTAAAACAAAATTTTTTAACCGGAATACTATTGGTTGTTGATTGATTATAATTGGACTTATTAATTGCATTCTAATGCGAGGTTAACCCGATAGGTCCTAAACTATATTTTTTATTGTTTAAATTACTGTTTTGTTCTTGAATTTTGTCATAATCTGCATGTTTAGCAACTAATTTAATAAAAAAATGAATTTTTTTTGTAAATATGAAAGCAAACTCGAATCACATGCTCGAGTCAATCGAAGTCATTAAGCTCCAGCTCGATTGATATTCAAGAAACTTTAGTGGAGCTCCATCTTGATTTCGGTTTAATTTTTTTAATCGAGTTTAAACATAGTGATGCTCAAACTTGACTCCATAAGTATGCATACTCAAATTTTTATATGCACGGTTCTGAATCCTACATATACATCAATACAAAGAAAATGAATTGAATCGATGTTAATCAAATCATGATAAACTCATTTTCTTTGTATTTATACATAGATGTAAAATGATTTTAATTTTTTAAAAAATGACGTTTTCAATGACCTAATGTTTTAAGCCAAACATGGTCTGACTCGTCTGAGATTCTAAACTCTTAAAATTTTGTTTAAACCTAGAAAAAAAGGGTTGGTTTAGTATCTACTTTTCGCAGTTTCATGATATATGCTTTCCCCATTTTCATGTCACATTCCCACCTTCATCTCAGTTCTCTCTCGCTCTTAAAACGTTCGCCGACTCCTTTATTCTCTCGTTTAGTTTATTGATTCAGGGCTCCGATTCCGTTGACGAGCAACCGTTTCACCTATCTCCGGCTATCTTCCCGTCATTTGATTGGACTGGTACGTGATTTTTTTCCCTCCTATGAGCTGTAGGTTACGTGCGGATCACACGTCACGTGATCTCATGAACCCTAACATTTTTTGTTAATTTTTCTTCTCCATGTTTAGTCATGGACAATTTTGTCAATCCGATTGTTATTTATTATGTTATATGTCTATTTGATTGTGTTATGAATGAACTGAATCGTTTTTTAGTGATGCTTTAGTTAACTGGTATATATGTTACTTGTTTGTTCATCTGATTTTATTGAGATTAATTGTGTGTGCAGTGGATCTGTTTTTAATTGTTTTCTTTTCCAACCTTTCATTGGAGGGCAAGTTTTATATCACGGTTCTAGGTTTTCCATGTAGAATTTTGCTTGAGTTTGTCCTAGTTAAAATTATTTACGTTATCAGATCTGTTGACCGATAAGATTGTAGCAAAGATCGGCAGGAACTTCTTTTGTGGTGGTGGGATGGTCATGAGAGGAAAGATAAAAATGTATATTCCGCAGGGTTAGTGCTTATTTGTTGATTATATATGCTGGTGATATAATTCTGATGTGCATTATGAGAAAATCTGATTCCTAATATATGTGATCCACAAAATAATTTTTCTTTGGGTGGTGTTGTGCAGAACATGCATATCTTAAGTTAGTTAATCAATTTAGGTATGGGGCTAGTTTGGATACAAAACCTTGAGCTTACAAAATTATTTTATTAAAATTGTTTTTTAAGTGCTTATACAGCAGAAACAGTTTTGTTGGATGCAAGGTCTTTTTTAAAACAACTTGCCTAAAAAAACAAGTTTTAAAGGCCTTTTTTAATCTGGATGTTCTATCTATACACACTCATAGAAGACAGTAGATTTTCAGAAGAGCTGCTATACGCTATAAGAATAGCACAAACTTTTTAATTAGTCAGTAGTGAGACTTAAATAACTGTGTTGAAAACATAGAGTTATCTGTTACTCGAGGTTAATATTTATCACGTGGAGAATATCAAAGCTATATTCAAAACATTGACATCCTTTTACATGCCGTCACACTTCATCCTTTCACTATACTGACTCTGGAGGCAATTAAAATTTGTGCTTGCCCACAGAAAATATGACTAGATTTTCAATTGTGTTGAAATGCATTGGTTTTGCAATATTAACCTTTGATATTTGGTTTTCTTGATTTTTTTTGCCCAAGCTTTATTTCCTTCATGTTGCACCACACTAATTCTCTGAGTATTTGCATCCATTGAGGTCTCTTTCGACGATATTAGCAATTCAACTAATTAAGCCATTAAAATCTTTGTTCTACATCCCTTTCGAAAATCTATTGTGACATTCCCTTATTCTATGTGTGGTTATGCACTATATTTCTGTGCAGTGCCACCACATGATCTGGTTGTTGTTGGAGCCTAGATGTCTTTTGTAAAGCTCTGCACCAGTGGAAATCTCGATGCAATGAAATCAGATGAAGGGAATGATTCCCTTGACACTTTCATCAGACAAGCTGTTGGAAAGGAACATGTTCTTCCCTTTTCAAGAACTGGGGACAGCCCAGTGCAATGGATTCAGTTGCTTCATTCCTTAGATCAACCAGGTGTGTGAATAATTTGTCTTTTTTGCTGTAAAGTAATGATCTTATGTTTCTATAGCCTGCAAGCCAATGATACATTGAAAAATCTACTGGATATAATCAAGTTGTGAACAGCTGCTGTGTTTGCATATTAATACTTGCCTCTTTGACTTTCTTACAGATATTCCTGGTTGGCCCTTGCTTAGTCCTGTGAAAGTTCAGATGCAGAAGTGTGAGAAGTGTTCTCGAGAGTTCTGTTCGACAATTAACTACAGGAGACACATTCGAGTGCACCGTCGGTCTCTGAATGTGGATAAGGTTGTACGAGTTTTACATGATTTAATGAGAAACTTTGGGACATTGACATGCATTTTATTGAATTCTGAGCTTTAATCTTTGTAACAATATTATTTTCTTTATTGTGTTTGAGTATGACAATTTTCCTATTATTACATTCTTCCATGTTTGACATTTCCAATACCTTTTGCATATTGTGGTGAATCTCAGTATGTCAGAATTGGGGAAGACAAGACTATAATTGTTTTTGTTTTAATTTTCTTTTCTCAAATATTTCTGATTCTAGAGTCCACATTGTGTAGGAATCTCACAAAAACAGGGATTTATTGGCTGCTTTTTGGGATAAGGTAATAGAATACCCTATCCCTACTGCACATGTTTCTTCTTCATTTTTCCATTATTTAAGTAATTTCTTGTTATTCTGCAGCTGTCTCTAAAGGAGTCTATGGAAATAGTGTCATTGAGTGACGTGATGTTGAAGGTAACCGCCAACTTCTTTTTCTCTGTGTTATGTTTGTTATTGGGTTTAATAGTCTGCCTATCTGCATTGTGTCAAGGACATTGCTTTGTGTTATGATAAGCCAATGTTGTCCATGGTTTAAAAAAAAATCCAAAATGGACTTGGTTTGAACAATCGGGACTTTTTAGCTAGACTACTTTTGTGCCAGATTGGCCCAAAAAAACTTTCAGGAAGATAAACTAATCAATTATGCAAAATTATTCTTCCAATTTGAAAGGTGTTCACGGTTTTGTCAAATTTGAATCTTGATTGACTTCTATATTTGCCTTACCATTATTGTCTTTCCCTTTGTGGACACGAGCACCAAGTCAAACAGATGTGGCAGCATGGAAGAAACAGATAGAAAATGTGAGGCCATACCACTAACCAATAGTAGAAGAAAATGATGGGTGAATCTAATGTAGACTAGGATTGTTTTTTTGGTTAGTTACCTTTTAGGTTGATTCATTTACTATCACAATTTTTATTGTCTTCGATTTTCTTGTTGGGCTTTTATTGGCTAGACCAGGTCTTGAACTCAGCCAACTTTCTTATGCCTCCTATGATGTTGTTATAATACTTCATAACGTAGTTGTTGAATTTCTGATAGTGTCATAAACAAGTTTATAGGTGAATGAAAGGTTTTCAAATATATATTTGATATGTCTAAAATATGAACATGTATTCCATGCTCATCAGTTTGATAGTAGATCTTATTCGTCAGAATCCTTTCTGAAATAGGTTGAACTTTATTATTTTCTAATTTCTTAGAAATTTTACTGCTACGTACTAACTGAATTCGGAAGTCAATGGATCTTGTCTTGCATATTTTGAGAAAACAACATTTGGCTTGTCCACCTCTAATGACACGGAGAATGAAGATAATTTGTTACATCAACAGAATCTTCTACGGTTCTACCTTCTTATAGAAAATATATCGGCTTTTCTTTCTTTGTCATTTTGTACAAGAATTATGTTCTGATTCTTATTCTTTGACTGGGTTCCGGTGTTGCATTTGTGATAGTTCTAGAATTGTTATTAAATTACCACTCATTTTGGTGTACAGATACACTTAAGGGGAAGTTTTTCAAAATTAAAATCATTTCCAGATGGTGACTCTGTGTGTGCTGTTGTGTTCTGTTTCATTTTTGTTGTTGACTGTGTGTGTGCGTATCTGAAAATAGGTAAGATATTGTGTGATTATTTTGTTGACAAAAACGGGTAACAATTGATTTTCCTACAACAATGAGAAGCACAATAATACTTCGCAGCTATTTAAGGATTTCAATAGTTGGCTTCCTAATTTGAGTTTGAAATGTTGGGTCTTGTCTTTCTTTCATTTTTTTTTTTCTGAATGATTCAGTGTCTTCATTATGAATAAATATCAGTTTTTCTTTAAATTGTTGCATACTTTATTGCCTTCTTACCCTTTCAGTTATTCAATAATAATAACTTGGTCTCCCAATTAATGAAGTAATAATGTGCTATCTTTCCTTTTTTTTTTTCTGTTGAATTACTTGTCGTTCTTATAATATGCACGGATTGAACTGTCATTCTTCAGGATATTCCCGGATCATCGATAGTAATGGCTTTGACATCCTCTTTTCGCAAACCAGGGCTGACTCTTCCACCAGTTTATGTGAAAGCCGGGTCTGCATTATTGGTGAGTAGGCATATGTTTATGCCATAGTGCCACCTGTTCAATTATGTCTACCTTTTCTACACTACTATCATTGTTTTTTTTTTTTCCTTTAAAAAAAAATGAAATTTACTTTGTTCGCAGGATATTATTCATGCCAAGCCTTCCAGGCTGCCAATATCCTCACAGGAGTTGTTTGGCATCCTTGATAATGCCAGCGAGAGAACATTTTTATGTGCTGGCACCGCTGATTCTTTGCAGAAGTACGTTTTTGATGTGGACGTGGCTAAAAATAGCCTTGAGCTGAAGAATTTAGTTGCTTGCACTGGCTTCCTTTTTGAACTGCAGCTGGTATTCACTCTTCATTAATCCCTTATTCACTTGTTACCGTGTTTAGGAACCATTAAATCAATCTGAAAGCTAGTACTTTGTGTGGTTGTATGGCTTCTATCTTGAAGAACTTGAAATTGTGATGATGTGTTGAGGAAAACTTACCCAAATGTAACTGCATGAAAAGCCGAAAGGAAATCCTTAAATGTCTTTTTTCCCTAACCACATTCTGCGACAACCGTGAGGGATACCATTGTCAACCTTTTTTCTTCTTCTTTTGGAGGTGGGTTGGTGGTTTGCTGCAGAAGAAGTATTGTTCTTTTATACAGAGCCATACCTTAGGCCTGTTGGCTGTCTTGTCTCTTGAGTAAATTAACATGATATACATTATACATGCCTCGTGCTTTTGTAACCAGGTGAAAGCATGGATTGCTGACAAAGATGCAGAGGCTTTGAGATGCCACAAGCTGCTGGTCGAGGAGGAAGAAGCTGCCCAAAAGAGGTAGTTTACTTCGGTTGACAGTTTATTGTCATGGATTGAGCTATGGATATGTTATGCATGAAACTGTGTTCTTTTGACTTATTTGGTAAATTTTATGTTAATTGGTGCTTGAAATTTACATCCTGCATCGGAGAATTTCTTGGATGTTGAGGTTGTACCTGTATTGCCTCTTTTTTTGTTAGAATGTGTTAATCCAGTTAACCCCTTGAGTTATACCTCGGGCCCAGTTAACACCTTTGTACTTTTTATTGCATCATGTTGTCTGCACGACTAACCCTTTTGTTTTGCTTATTAATTCAATTTGGCCCCGCCCCATATAAATTAATTTTAAAAACTCAATATTTGGTTATTTAATTTTAACAATAGTTACATTGGAGTATTAATCCAATGTGTTCTATATATGCTTTCACTTTTTAACCTAAATTAATGTTTTTACTTATATAACTAAAATAATAAAAATATTAAATTAATCAATTTTTTTTTTAAATATTTAATGAAGTGTAGTTAATAACGAGGGGACACTTCGTGCAATTAATAATATAAGGTGTTAAGTGTGTATTGATGTAGTTGGAGGGAAAAGATGATTGATATAAGAGTACAAGGGGGTTAAGTATGCATGACATATTTGTAAGGAGGCATGGGTGAAGTTAATCCTAAGATCGACACAGCTTTTTCCCTATTAATACATGCTTTCTCTATTTGTGAAAAAGCGTAGGCAACTGAGCCTATATTCGTGTGCATAAAATCTATCTGCTGTGATGTGCTTATGGTGGCATTTATTGAAGTCACTCTGCAAGACCTTGGTGTATCTTAAAGTTCACTTGCTCTCAATTACGATAACCGAAACATGGCTTCTGTTGATTGCTGATGACATTACGAGTCTACGACCCTCTTCACTGATTCTGGTTTTTGATTTTGAAGGCAAGCGGAACTTTTGGAGAGAAAACAACAAAAAAAGCTTCGTCAAAAGGAACAAAAAGTCAAGGAACTCTTGTGCAAGGGAAATGGATACTTGAATGTCACTGTTGATGTAGTAGATGAGCCACTTTTGGCTGAAGCATCTGCAACTCCATCCCCATCTGATTCTGATTCAAATTCACCAAATGCAGACACGTTTATCCAGTCCTGCATAGACTCCTTTCAGAATCGTGGCAAAGAAGAAGAGACATATATCAAAGCTCAGTTGGATTTTAACACTGAATGTACCATCTTAGACGATTTTCAGACAGTTGAAGCAAATGATCACCAACGTGTTGCCATCAGTAATTGGCAGGTTCCAAAATCACACAAGGCCAGCCGGAATGGCTTCCTTGTTAGGAAAAATCCTCAAACATTAAAACCCGAAGCTACACAAAAGCTTCGCCCTGCCAAAGGCCAGGCTCTAGTTAATGGGAACAAAGTTTGGACAAAAAAATTTAAACCGAACAGTGCTGGGGAGAGCCTGAAAGCCACGTTGCCTGGAGATTTTAGTAGCCAAATAGAAGAAACTAACAGCGAGGTGATGATTGGATCTATTTCTATCGCGCTAAAAGTTTGTGATGCACGGCAAATCGAGTGCCGTCCAGATGAATCACAAGGCACTCCTAGCACGGAGCATGCCATCCTCGAGAAGAATAATATGGTGGAGGAACCAACTAAAGCGGATAGTGTCCAGGCTGGCACCAAAGGTGAAGCTGTAAGTACCTCCCCAGCTGAGAGCGGTAACGAGGAATCAGACTTGGTTTATGGTATGTCGAATATGAATGATCGATTTTCATCCAGTGAAAGATGTGTACCATCACACTCGACTGATTATGGTGATGATGACGATCATGACAGTGGAAAGCACACCTGTCTACTTTCAGGTGAAACCCCTCAACAAGAACATGCACCGTTCTCCAGCATTACGGCAAAAGAATTTCTTGCACTGAGTACGCATACTTTTAATTATTTAACCGATTCTTCTCGCATCATCTTTACAATTTGCATTTACAAAATTTTGTTGTCTGAAACTACGAGTTTCATATGCTGTTTTTTATATAGGATGGAAGAAAGCTATATCTGCTGACCATGTGAGATTAGTCCTTTCTTCGGGGCCCGAAACTCCCAGAAACACTGACAAAACGGCCACTCAAGCATTAGGTCTTGGAGAAATTAGTGTTATCGGTAACGTTGAGGAACCGGCTAGGCAGACATTCTCAAAGTTTGGTCTAGTGTAGAGGATAGTATAATAAGCTTGTGTAGTATTTTACTTAATTGCCCTTTCTAGCAGGGGTTCCGTTTACCAGTGGTCTCCTGTCACAGGGTTGGAGTAAGTTTTGAAAAGGAAGCAAGTTCGTTAATATTTTTATTTTTTACCCAGGGGCAAGGATGGAAGGCAAGATTTATCCTTAAATAAATTGAGTCGTGCTACCGTTTCGAGAGTCGACAACATATTTACATGGACCAAAGGTTCGATCATTATTCAATCTAGATTTTATTAGTTTGATTTAGTCTTTGTGTTCAGGAATGATGTATCCGATTATCACCCTATTATTGAACTTTAACATTAGCTGACAACGTTGTTATCTGCAGCCTAATACGATTTGATTTTGATAACCATTTATAATTTTACTTCATGTCATGGATTGAACTCGTAGGTGGACTTTTGCCTACTTTTGCTGGAAATCGGGGAAAGATTTTCTTAAGCTTTCTTTAGTTATGCCGTTTTTTTGGAGGTTTATTTTTAAAAATGAGTTCTTTATAACTATATCGTGGAACCAAATGTTAATATTTGGCTGTTTTTTTTTTTTTTTGAATGAAAAATGAGATGTTAACGGTTAAATCGTGAAGTTTTAGCCTGTGATCGGGTTTTTAGGTTGGGATTTAGGAAGTTAAAAAGTAAAATGTAAAAAAAAAAAAAGAAATAAAGTGAAAATGAGATGGGAGAGTTATTTTTGTTTTTAGAGCTTATAAATTGTGTTTTTTCTTTCTTTTAAAGATTTAAACAAACAAAGCGTTATTATTGATTTGGAGATATTTTTAAATAGTATTTGATTATAGGACGGATCTTAGAAGTTGGTGCGCCATATGGGAAAATGATATTATGTACTTTTTATAAGGAAAAATGGGTTGAAGTATTATGAAGTTTGGTGGCAAAAAATATGAGAAAAAGTTTGTTTTTTGTATCTTAAGTGTGAGACCCATGACATTACTACTCTTAACGATAGGAAAAGTAACGTTGTGGCTTACATTTCATTATAAAATTTAAAATGTGAGTTCTACAAGTCTTCAATAATTTCCATGATTAATAGCCGAAGTGATATTAAAGATAAATAATTCAGACTAATTCATTTAGAAATACAAATCAAATCTTTGCTCGAAATATTAACAATATTGTATTCGATCATCCGGGGAGGAATTTCGAAGCCTTTTTGCAAAACAAATCCTTCAATCTCACTTAAGAATAATCCACATAAATGGTAAGTGGGCTTCAAATTTATGAAACTTGATGAGCACCGTAATGAAACACTTTAAATTTCGAAATCCAATTGGTAAGAATTCCAAACTCTGTTTCTGCCTCTGAGGCGGTGAGATTACAACCAGCATTCTGACATGATACGTTGGCTAACCGTTGTTCTGCGAAGTCTAGACCCTTTATTATCCAATGTTATGATCTTATCTTTAGGAGAGTTAAGTCTAGATAATTGATCAGTATTATGAGAAAATTAGAGAATTATATTACTTATTTTAGTATATGATATACGTTGCTGATATGAAATTATGTTCTATTTTGGTTCTGATTAGAGCAATTGTGTTCAGTTTCTGTTCCGTATTTATATCAGTTTCTGCTTTGATTTTGATGCATACTTTGAAAATTATGATTATATAGTATATGTTTGTCACATTCAATTGGCCACACACAAACACTCAACCCTTGTTCTCACTCCTCACATAAAAGTGAAATAGAAATAGCAAATGAATAACAATATCAGTTTTGGGGTTTGTGATATACTGTTACTGTCAATATTTCATGATATTACACTTTTATTATTTAGACTTTCACTGTTTAATTTCGATTTATGTTATTTGGAATCAAGTTGTAAGACATTTATGTTATACAATAAAAGACTAGTTCTATTAGAATTTTGTAATGCGAGACTTGTTTTTTCGAATGTTTATTTGGAATCAAAGTCGATGTCGACAACTCTGGTCTCGAGGCATGATAAGGATATATAAGGTTGGATTGGCGCGACACTCACATGATCAGGGGCTAGGGATGGCAATGGGACGGGTCCAAACCCGGACCCGCAATGAACCCTCCCCACCGGGACGGGTCTGGACCCGCTTCAACCGGGTTTGGAAGCGGGGCGGGGCGGGTCCTGTGATTAGCCTAACCCGCCCCGTACCCGCCCCGCAATACATTTTTAATTTTTTTTAAAAAAAATATGATGTTGATTATACATTTTACTTCTTTAATTGAACAATAAAGTGTCATTATTTAATTTTATATCAAAATTAATGTGTTCATGTTAAAGAAGTTGGACATTTTGAAGGAAATAAGAGCAAATTAATAAATATTTAGTAGTTTAAAAATAGTTTTGCAATGCTTATTATAAATATTTACTAGAGAAACATAAAATTTAATCACAAAACTCAACTTTTGTGTTTCAAAATTAATTTCTAGCTAATTTTTTTTTTTAAAAAATAAAAAATAAAAAAAAATCTTGAACCGGGGCGGGGCGGGTAAACCCGCCGGGTTCGCGGGTCTAAGCGGGGCGGGGCGGGTCCGGGTTTAATGTGTAGCGGGGCGGGTCCTGGGATTGGCCAAACCCGTCCCATACCCGACCCGTTGCCATTCCTATCAGGGGCTAATGAAAAACAATTTTTTTTTTTAGGAAAAAAAAATTTTTAACCTTATTTTGTCGAATTTTTTTTTTTTTTGCACCCCCAAAACTTTTTTCTGGTTCCGGCCCTGCACATGATCATATGATTTTGTGAGTATTGAATGGAGAAAGAATTTATGTATTTTTTTATATATATGATGATAATATTTTTACTGTAAAATATTATTATTATTTCAAATTTAAACTCTATTTTTTCTTTGTTCTCTTCAACTTTCCTACACATTTGATTTTTCTTACCACCCACTCCCAAACTTCCTTGCTTATTTCAGATGTATCTTAATCAAGTTTACGGTTGTTTTTCTTCTTCTATCCTATTTGGCTTTTTATTGGTCTACAAATCAGGAAAGAAATACCCATCGGTATGGGATAACCAAGAACATTTCCTAGTTAACATTCTTCTAGAAATATGTGCAACTTAATTAGCGATACAAATATAAATAATCAATTATATAGATTTTATCAATAAAAAAACCTAGCAACATAGACTTACAAAAATAAGCATCAAACTCAATAATTAAACAAAATAAACCATCGAAGCCAAAATTCCATGTCTAATTTTGTAGAATCGAAATCGACAATGACTAGCTGTGAAAGATGCCATACATAAAAAGCAACATGAAGTAGCTATCGTGGATCAAGGTTGAAGCCAGGAAATCCTTGTTATGGACCGGGTTCTTCCATACAAATATATATATATATATATATATATATATATATATATATATATATATATATATATATATATATATATATATGTTGGTGTATGACAGGATCCGATCCATATAAAAATTTTCGTTAAAAGCTAGAGTTAAGAATGAAAGATAGCACTTGGAAAGTTATCATGTAACAGTGATGCTTCAAAATTTGGTGTTAGGTCGTTATCACGAGCCAATTTGCAAATCCCTAAGTACGATAACTCATTATCATAATAATGGCTTGAGGACAGAAAACAAACATGCGAGAAGATCCATACATGCTTCCGATGAAGTTGCTCGGACGTTCCCGTCAGGAGCTAGGGGTGTATGTGGGTAGGGTTTGTGTGCGTAGACATAAAAAAATCGCACAACCCAATATACATATTTTGCTAAATTGTTTAACTACAATTGCATAATAAATATACGAAATCATGCTGCTCGAGTTAGTGCGGGTGTGGGCGGATAATATGTCAAATGAAAATATATTATAATTAGTACATTTTAAAATTTCTTAAACTAAGGTATTCATTGTCGATGATAATAAACAAAAGTAAAACTAAATAAATGAGAGAACATAAAACAATAAAAAGCTAAAATCATGTGAATAAAAGTACTTATCAAATCATTTGCAATTGAACAATACTTACCAACATGCGAACAACTTGCTAAAAGTAAAAATCCAACAACAAATCTTGAAAATTTGGAAGTTTTTCACTACAAAGATAAAAAAAAACATTTCAAGAATATGAGAGTTTATGTATTAAAAAAACAAGCCACTAAGCACTACTTTAACAAAGTAAAACCATAAAAGCAAAAATAAAAATAGAAATAATAAAGAAAACTAAGCATTACCTTTCTGCTGGAAAACGAGGGCAACCGATAAAACAAATTTTTTTTCCCTTTAGTGTAGATATAAGTCTTGGAGGAAATGATAGACAATTGATTAAAAATATTAGGTTAAAAAATTATAAATCCTTAAAGTATAATTTTATAATGTAAAATTACACAAAACATCCTAAGTTTGGTCTAAATTTCATTTTGCAAACATTGTTTGAAAAATTACAGTTTATATTCTCAACTTTCATGAGTTGCAATACTTTGCATCCTCTTGACTCGATTTTGTATTATTATTGAAGATTTATTGCCACATTCAATCATCGTCTTACATACTCAAACTTATATTCATTTAAGCTAGTTATTCCAATTTTTTTAAAGATAAAAATAATATTTTTGGTATCGAAATTCTCTAGTTAACGATTACGAAAAATGGAATTTTGACACCCCATATATTTATTTTGATTTTTTAAAAACTTTCAATAGCTAGTTTAAGTGGCTCTAAGTTTGAATGTGTAAGGTGATGATGAAATGCATTGATAAATTTTTGATAAAAACATAAAATATTGTCAAAATGATGCAAATTGTTACAATTCATGAAAGTTGAGGATGTAAATGTAATTGTTCAAACATAGGTTGCAGAGTGAAATTTGGACCGAACTATAAGATGTTTGTGGTAATTTTCCCTTTATAATTTAAGATATCTAAATATTTAATTTTATAATTTAAGATATAAATATGCGAAGTGATTGGGTAGGTAGACGGGGTAAAGGTGAACAATCTACTACTTACCTACATAAAAGCGAGTTGCTCGATTTTTCAACCGCGACTCATTTTTTGATGTTTATATGAGTGTGGCTGGTGGTTGGGTTAAGTGATTTTTTTTGTACACTACTATCAGGAGCCAAAAAATAGAAATATTTGGCATATATTGAAATATGTTGTGAAAGTTGATATATTTTGATATATTTATGAAAGAGAAATTTGTGTTTTATGGTAGAAATTTAACATGCTTTCAGGGATAATAACATGAACTCCACCTATACTTTCTTAATATGTAGTAGTAGGAGGTTCTTGATATTTGAGAGATTTCCTTGATTATATAATTATTTTGGGTGCAATTAGTATTCGTGAATCTTCAGGGTAATAACTACCAAACCAATGAGGATACTGAAAATGGGTAATGATATCCCAAGCTATAGCAGCAGTCCAGACTACCATTAGCTCGACCTTAGCTTGTTCTGTGTATGTTTCATGACAAGTTCCGTAGATCGAAACCTCGTATGTTTGAACTGATGCTTTTTTAGCAACAATTACAACTACTGGAGGTGGGGTGACGGGGGCTCGAACACGAGACTTCTGGATCGTAATTGCGACCAATGCCAGATGAGCCGCAAGTCATGGGCAACTGATGATTTTTTAGTTGGATTAAAAAATGAAAGACATAATATTGCTGTAGTTGATGACTTGATATAAAGTTATGTTATCATTATTGGACTAAACAGACATCTAAATGGCATATATTAACCAAGATTCAGACCATGAAAATGGACAACTCGTTTGCTCAAAAAGAAAATGGACAGCTCGTTATTAGGGACAAGAAACATCAAATATTTGCGTAGAAAAAGATCAAACAAAACTAGTGGCTCCCGTATCGACTCCATCCCCATAAGTAAATCTAGGGATCGACAAGTGGTCTACTTTCTAAGGAAAGGTAGTCATTCAATTATGAATAACCTTACAAATAGGCGAAAGTTGTATTTGGATGGAAGAATTTCATTTCAATAATAGTTTTGAAAATTTGGGTTTGAAATAACCTCAATAATTAGGAATTTGAAATACAATATTGTTAAAAAAATACCTTAAAATTGAATATATTGGATTTGAAATCCATGGATTTCAAAATTTTGATTAGGTTTATATTAAGAACTTGAAATCTAAATCCGTACATCCAAATAAACATAAGGTAACTACACAAATACAATGCCAAAAAATGGCAGCTCCGTAAATAGAATGGCAGCCAGTCAATTCTAAACGGGATACATTGATAAGTGTGTCATTCTATGTGTCCACCCGATGCATAAAATAATTTTCCGTCAATATTTGGAAAAAAATAATTAGTTAAGACGTACCTGTTCAGATCATTGAAAAATGAAGAACAAAATTCAGTTTCTATTTGCCCATTTAATGATTAAAATTAATTTCGAAATTATTGATATAGTCAACTTTATATTTCTACTAATACATTCTTTTTCAATGATAATTAATATTGACACTGAAACTTAAGCAGAAAATACAGTCCCTTTGTCACCCATCCATTTGTATCATTAATTAATTTTATCAATTATGCAAGCGAAAATTGATAATTATCAATTATCACATTGAAAATAAACTATTAACAATTTTATCATTTTATTCTATACTATTAGGTACAACTAATAAAAAAATAGTTAGGAATATAAATATGTAAAAAAAAATTCAACCAAGCAGGATTTTTAGCGGAGCCATAATTATAATTTAAGGAGCGAATTTTTTTCTAAAAAATTAAAGATAAAACATAAATATAAAAAATCTATAAAAGCACACAAAAATTTTTTTGGGGTGCGGCTAAAAGGATTGTAGTTGGTTGAATATATTTTCTGAAATAATTTAATCCCTTTTTGGTAAGGTCAGTGGGATGACGAGGGCTCGAACACGAGACTTCTGGATCGTAATTGCGACCGATGCCAGATGGGCCGCAAGTCATGGGCAACTGATGATTTTTTAGTTGGATTAAAAAACGAAGACATAATATTGCTGTAGTTGATGACTTGATATAAAGTTATGTTATCATTATTGGACTAAACAGACATCTAAATGGCATATATTAACCAAGATTCAGACCATGAAAATGGACAACTCGTATGCTCAAAAAGAAAATGGACAACTCGTTATTAGGGACAAGAAATATCGAATATTTGCGTAGCAAAAGATCAAATAAAACTAGTGGCTCCCGTATCGACTCCATCCCCATAAGTAAATCTAGGGATCGACAATCAGTCAATAATAGATTTGAAAATTTGGATTTAAATGACCTCAATAAATAAGAATTTAAAATACAATATTGTTAACAAAATATTAAAATTGAAGATGCTGGATTTTGAAATTCATTGATTAGCAAAACAATTTGAATAGATTTGTATTAAGCAATTTGAAATCTAAATCCTTACATCCAAATGAACAAAAGATAACTACACAAATACAATGCTAAAAAATGGCAGCTCCGTAAAAAAAATGGCAGCCAATCAATTCTAAAGGGGATACATTGGTATATGTGTTATATTATGGGTCCACCCGATGCATAAAATAATTTTCATTCAATATTGAAAAAATAAATAGTTAAGACGTACCTTTTCAGATCATTGTTGTAAAAATGAAGAACAAATTCAGAGTCTAGTTGCCCATTTAATGATTAAAATTAATTTCGAAATTATTGATATAGTCAACTTTATATTTCTACTAATACATGCTTTTTCAATGATAATTAATATTGACACCGAAACTTAAGCAGAAAATACAGTCCCTTTGTCACCTATCATTAATTAATTTTATCAATTATGCAAGAGAAAATTGATGAGGGCGTTAATTAATATAAAAAAATTAAAGGGAAAGTATCTCACATTGAAAATAAACTATTAACAATTTTATCATTTATTATTCTATATACTATTAGGTACAACTAATAAAAATTTGTTTTTTAAAAAATTAAAGATAAAACATAAATTAAAAAAATCTATAAAATCATACACAAATTTTTTTGGGGGTGCGGCTAAAAGGATTGTAGTTGGTTGAATATATATCCTGAAATAACTTAATCCATTTTCTGGTAAGATTAGTGAGACTCAAACTTTACGGATACCTTAGACAAATTACAAAAATGAGGTCTTACCAATCATGCATTATCTCATAAGCTAATAATGATGGACTCAACAAATAACACATATATAAGACCTTGAAAGATATTATAAAACGAAAACTGTAATAACTTCACAATAGAATATTATAAGGCTCCATTCTATGCCAAATACTTGATTTTCAGGATCGTTGCAAATTCTTGTGATCCAAATGTCAAAATATGTTTAACTTAAAACATATCTTCACAATAGTCAAAATATACGATAAATATATGAAACAAAGACGTGTAATCACAGCTAAAATTATGATTAATATTAAACTAAAATACTAAGATTTAACCTAAAACTATCTTCATAATAGGGATTTGATTTTTTTATTTTGGTAACATAAGTAATATATATATAAATTCTATAATAAAGGGCCTTATTGTGAAATGGGGCCTAAGTCTTGAGATTGAAGTTTATTTAAAACGTGGAACATCTTCAAAAGATCTTCCAACTTTAACATAAATGTGTGATTGAAGTTTATTTAAAACGTTGAATATTTTCAAAAGATCTTCCAAGTTTAATATAAATCTGTATATCTATAAAAATGTGAACAAAATGACATTTTTTTTCAATTATGAATTAACAAATTCGACTTTTTATTTTATAATATTCTATACGAATAATAAAAATATAATTAGAGATATAAATATAAAATAAGAATATCAATAAGGTAAATAAAAGAATAAAATATATGAATAAAAAAGAGAGTAAAGTTATTTGATTGAGGGAGTTAGTTATATTTTGTTGAGGGGTTGAATCAGCCGATTGCAATGTATTATTAATTATTAATGCACCGACTTATTACTCTATATTTATATTCTATCGGTTTACTTTTTGAAAAAAATCAAAGGTTTTATTTTTATTTTTTAATTTCTGTTTTGATTCTTACAAAATTATTACAAACTTTAATTAAAATTTAATTTAATCAATCAAGTATTCACGTTACTATTTCCTAAACAAATATCATTTTCATATGATTTTTAATTAATTTATTTGTTATTTTTGTTTCATTATTATTTATTAACCGATTCATTTTTTTTGGTAAGGATTAATCAGACGCAAGCATGAATACCTTATTAAACCAAAAAAAAAAATACATATATGTTATTACTCTCCTTTGAAAAAAGACTCGAGTTCGAATCATGTTATGCCCACAAAACTTTCATCCAAAAAAAAACAATTGACTTAGGGACAAATATTCTTTTCCGTTAATTAATCAAGCGTGATTTTCAAAGAAGAAATAGTGCTCGTGGGGTTTCTATCATCAAGGTTACGCTCATGCTTTGCAGGATTATTCTGATTATTGTGTGTCCCACCAACTTTTTTCGAAAAAGACATTCAAGAAAATATGGAATATATTATGTATATGTGTACTTTTTAAAGGAAAATTATATACAAATAATTCTCTATATTAATATTTAGAGAAAATTACATAAAGGTACTACTTTCCAAAACATCTTTCAACTAAATCTTCAAAAAAAATCATCTTTCAACTAAATACATCTTTTAGGAAATTTATTTCAAATAAATCCATTTTATCAAACCCTAATCTAGTTGATCCATTAAATATGTCTAAAATACCCATCTTCATCCCAACCTTTATTTCATCTACCATTTTACCTTAGAAACCATATCCAGACTCGTTAATATAATGAATAGTATGAAAAATTATGGATAATTTCCCATCTAAATCGATTCATGAACGAAAGTTTATTTAACTGAGATACAAATTGCAATGAAAAGTACACGTGAAGAAAAGATGACCGATCAACACCAACGATGCTTCATGCGGTGGCGCGGAGGCACGGTGGTCATGTGAGGCTTTCCTAACCAGCTGGTAGAATCCGGTAGCGGCCATGGCGGAGTTGACGCCGAATAGATTCCAGTTCCACGGTTTTATGATGAAGCAGTAGCGAGACTGTATGATTCCGGACGTCGCGATCACCGCATGCTGCCATTTCTTCAATATTATGTAACTTGGGTTTCTGTTTTGGGTCTTTCAATTTGTTGAAATATGAAGGGGTAGGGATGGAGGTGGTGATTCTGGACATCATTGCATATTATCTTATCCGTACTTAATCCAATTATTCTCTGTGAAGTTAAATAATTGTCATGTTTCAGTTTCTTTGTCCCTTTAATGGAATAAATACGTGACCCTTTTCTCCGGCCATATCGTTGGCCATGGCTGCATCCAGGTGCATGCATTTGTTTCTGAGATACATGACGGTACTGTAAATCAGTGAGAAGTGATAATATATTGTGGCGTATTTCGTTTTTCTTTTCTTCTTTAGCTTAGGGTTTATATATAACAGTTATAGGAATATAAAAATTTGATCTGTCTCTATGCTTTTGTTTCTGTATTGAAGGAACTTAACTTACTGGAATGTTTCTTTCTTTTGGTAAATTTTTTAATTGCATGAGTTGAGTTCATAGCTATAAACTTGTGTCTACCGGTGCATGTAAATTACATACATCGGTAGACTCAAAATTTTACCGGTGCATGTAATTTACATGCACCTATAGTCTGCCGGTGAATGTAAATTACATGCACCGGTAGACTCAAAATTTTACCGGTGCATGTAATTTACATGCACCTATAGTCTGTCGGTGCATGTAAATTACATGCATCTGTGGACTCAAAATTTGCATTGTTTCTCAAATTAGTATCATTTACTCTTTTGTACAAGCGCGGAAAGAGTATAAGGTCCTTTCAAATCTTCATCACCAGTATATTGTATCTTTAATTTGTCTGACCTTTTTATTTGATTATTTTGTTTCTTGCCAATTTTATTTTTCTGCTATGAATTTTATCGATTTTAAATGTCTAATCGTACGAGTTCGTCCCTTGCTTTTTCATTCTTCCTGCTTATTTAGTAAATAAATTTCCCGTGACACTTTCCAAGCTTTACCTTTTAAATGAAGTTTATGCAGTATCCAGACTATGCACGTAATATAAGTAAAATTACTTATACGGTGTATATAAAATTGAGTCAGTGCATGTAAAAATTACTTATGTAGTGTATGTAAAATTAATCATGCGGTGCATGTAAAAATTACTCATGCGATCCATGTAGAATTACTCATACGGTGCATGTAAAATTGAGCGGTGCATGTAAAATTACTCATGCGATGCATGTAAAATTGAGTAATGGGATGCATGTAAAATTACTAATGTGGTGCATGTAAAATTACTCATGTGGTGCATGTAAAATTATTCATGCGGTGCATGTAAAATTGAGAGGTGCATGTTAAAATTGACTCATATGATGCATGCAAAAATTACTCATGCAGTGCATGTAAAATTACTCGTACAGTGTATGTAAAATTGAGCGGTGTATGTAAAAATTACTAATGAGGTGCATGTAAAATTACTCATACGGTGCACGTAAAATTGAGCTGTGCATGTAAAAATTGACTCATGCGGTGCATGTAAAATTACTCACCCGGTGCATGTGAAAATGAGTCATGCGGTGCATGTAAAATTACTCATGTGGTGCATGTAAAATTTATTTATGTTGTGTAGAGTGTTTTCATAAGTGGGGTTAGTTTGGTCATTGTATTAAAAAATGGACTTAGTTGAAAGAATCTTTTTTTGGGTGACTGGGCCGAAAAATCTTTTACCTAATGATACCGGCCCGAAATTTTCCCTAATATTTATTTAACAAGATTTCATATCTAAATTTCCATTATTTTTCATTTGAAGAAAGCCAACAAATTAAGGGAGTAATGAAATCTTTTTATATGTTCCATACCAATTTCAAGTGTAATAAGTACCAAAAAAGTATATGTTTCATACCACATTCACGTGTAATAAGTACCAAATATAGTATATATTTTATACCAATTTCATGTGTAACTAGTACCAAAATTGTATTGGTTTAATACCAACTTCTTTTGTAACTAGTATCAAAATTGTATATATTTTCATACCAACTTCACGTCTAATAAGTACCGAAAATAATATAGGTTTCATACCAATTCCATGTGTAACTTGTACCAAAATTGTATAGATTTCATGTCGATTGTATGTGTAACGTGTCGCAAAATCGTACAGATTTCGTACCGACTGTAATGATTTCTCAAAATTAAAAGTTCAACTTTTAATAGAGTGATATTATAGTCATTTTAATAAGATAGGAAGTTAGAACAAAATTTTAAGTTGCAGTAGGGAGTTTGAATTAGGTTTTTCTGACATAGAGACTGACCAATTATTTTATTATGATAACTTACTTATTTGTTATACAGTTTTTGGTGGCATTTGCATAAACTATTCTTAATCTTAAGACTGGAAAAAAAAAAAGTTTCACCCTTTGATAAGGATCAAACCTATCGCGGTAATTATAATTGTAGAAGGAAATCCAAACTTGAGGTGGGTCCAGAAGGATAGATTGTAGCCATAGTGTTGAGAACGACGTGCCTGCTCGCAGACGATCAAGTTTGCAGCCGAGCCCAAGAGCGAAAGGTTCCCAGCCACTGTACTCACCCAGGCTAAGATCAGCCACGCTTTCTTCTCTTTTGCAGGTGATATCGCCGCTGCTGACGCTGCCACACGAGCTCCCAGTAGTAGAACTGTGAACAAGTAGAGTGTGCAACGTTAAGTATATGAAATTTCACATAAATTATAGATTAAATGCTAAAAGGGCAATACTAAGGTTTGACAAGAGCCTAGGGCGATACCAGAACTCTACTTGTCACAACTCGATTTCCATGTGAATCGAGTTGTTCAAGCGTCGAGTAGAGTCCATATATTTCGGCCCCGAGAGCAAAATGACAACCAAAGAAGACATGAACTAACTATGAACAAATTACCTGTTGGAACATTAGAAGCCACATTCGAGAGCAGAAGAATAACAATTGCTAAAATAGCAATTCCCCCAATGTGATCTACTTTAGCGAATGGCGCCATGAGCTCCCACAAACTACTCGGAATACCAGTCTTATTGAACCCGTCGACGGTAATAAACATTCCGCAGAAGAATATCAGGAGTGAATAGGATACCTGGATTTCAAATATCTCTAAATGTCAATGGCGTCAAGAAATTTAAGAATAGTTTTTTTTTAAAAAAAAAAAATATCACCTTTTCTAAACTAGGTCGGGCGTCTTTGAAATCAAGAACGATAAGAGCAAGTGCAGCTGCAATTGCAGTCCACGACATGTTTAGCCCCAATAGCAACGACACAAGCATTCCTAAAGTAACAAGATAAACGCATGCTTTCCATAAAACTCTTTTCCATTTCTTGGAAAACCCAATGGAAAATCCAAGTCTTTCATCCGCGAATGACATATATTTTTCAAAGGAACCCCTTTTTGATGGTAATGGCACGGAATTTGTTGTTTCTTTCGAAGCATCAGAAATTATAACTGCTTCAACTCCCGTATTTAGAACCTTATGAATCTCACCATCAGATAAAATCCCTCGGTTTCTAAGCTTCTCGGTGTTATCTGTATAAATATTAGGAGAGCTGTGAATGATGCCATCACTCTCTGGTAAATTCCCATGATTTTTGAGTGACAACTCGTGACCATTAATGTTCGGAGGACTGTGGATATTCATTGACTCTACTGTGGAACTTAAATCTTGGGAATTCGAGGATGTAAGATGTGACATTGTAGCAGGTGAAAAACGATGGAGACTCACGTCATCTTCTCCAACAACTTCCTCCGAAGCATCTTCTATATCCTTTTGATCCGATAGCAACTTCCAATACATGCATAAAATGATCAAAGCATTGACGACAATTCCTAGTAGCATCGCGGGGAGAACTCCTACTAAAAAGTTTCCAAAACTAATCTTACTTTGAATCGCTATGACTAAGTTTTGAGGATTGCCTATTGGAGTTGCGGATGACCCAATATTTGCACTTGAGGCCAGGGCTAACAGAAAAGGATGAGGTGGGAGATTATGTTGCCTTGCGATTTTCAACACGAATTCAGTCAAAACAACACAAGAAGTATCATTGGTGAATAGGGCACTTGAAACAGCGGAGATGAAGCAAACTCGGCAAAGCAAGTCCTTTGCCCCCCTGCTTCTCCAAGATAGCAACTTGCCTAAATATTTGAATATATCGGCTCGTTCAAGATAAGCACTAACTACCATTGTCCCGAAAAGAAGACCAAGGATGGGCAGATCAACAGCAGCAAATGCTTGGTCAGGAGTTATGACTTGGAAAAGTACCATAAGCATAGCTCCAAGGAGAGAACCTGCAGTCCTTCCAATGGGCATGAATGGGACGGCCGGGAAAACGGCCAGGACCCAGAATATAGCGAAGGCGATTGAGCCGAGAACTACTTTTACAGTTGGAGCCATAGCCATGTTTAACACTTTCTAAATATAATCCCAAGCTTTTTTACACACCCCAGATTTCACAATACGAACATCCAAGATTCAACTCTGCTCCACACTGGATTTCACATGAAAATCAACCATCAGAAATAGGGAAATTATCTAAATACCAAACCTTGGAAAGATTCAGTGTTGAGTTCTTGACATATGTAACACATTTAATACTGAAGCAAAGCTATATCACAAGAATTCAATCTAAGAACAAGAAAACTAGGAATAAATTTTCAAGAAAACTAAATCAAGATTGATAATCAAATTCACAAACCCCCTGAAAAGAGTTTCGCTATCTTGACACCTGTTCATATGACATGTTATCAAAATGTGCAAGAATTTCACAAGAAATTAAAATATTTGTCCATTAATCAAGTATAACAAATAACCTCGAAGCGAAACAAGATAAGATTTTAACAGCTAAATGAAATAGGAATAAGAGAAATATCAAGTTCAAGAACATTCAATCACATTGAGTTTGTCCAAGAAATTCAAACCCCCCAAACTTATTCACAACTACTTACAGATTCAAACGCTCAGAATTATAGAAATGTTAAAAGGACTGAATTACTTGTATATGAAAAGAGAGCACATTATTCAGAGATACACAATTCCATCGTTTTGGAACAGAAAATGGAACCATCCTATTTTTCCCTGTCCAGTTCAGTTGGTCACCATTTATTATTCACGACTCTCATTTTTTAGGGATAGAAATTGATTCGTGGGACAAGGTTTTGAAGACACGTCAGTCCCATTCGATTGATTCCGGTTACTCGGGTATCTCATGGTGAATCATCAGGTGTGTAAAATGAACCGAATCGAATCGAATATACAAAAAAATTTAAGGTTCGTATTCGGCTCGAAATAGTTATATTCGAGCTCGAGTTCGATTCGAAGTTCGAATGGTTTTAAAATCAAACTTCGAGTTCGGTTCGAATCAAAGTTCGAGTTCGGCTTGAAAAGGTTCGAACATGTTCACGAGCTATTCGAATTATTGCTCGAAATAAATATCGGAAAGGTTCGAAATATATTTATTTAATATATTACTATATTATATTAATAAAATATTAATGTTCGTGAGCGGCTCGCGAACTATCGAACAAAATAATTTGAGCTCGAGTTCGGCTCGAAAAAAAATTCGAGCATGTTCAAGTTCGGCTCGAATTCGAGAATTCGAAGTCGAATCAAATATTTATTGAGCCGGCTCGAAAGTTCGTGAACATATTTGATTCGTTTACACCCCTATAAATCATGTTAAAATAACTTTTTTTCCCCAACTATTACATTCTATTATTTTTGGTCAAGTTTACACCCCTATGAATCACCGCACCTGAGCCTCATTAGATTTAGCTGATGCCAGATATCAGCATGTTGCTCAAATTTTTTTCTTAATTTGATCGAAAATTATATTTAAAATGAATGGCTTTAATTTTTTTTTAAAAAAAACGACTATACTACGGTAATTGAATTGAAAAAGAAAATTAAAGTTGAGCGCATCATTTTGATTAATATATATATTTTTTCCTAATTGGATCATGTCAAACCCGCGAGTCAGCAAAAAAAAATTTATATAACAAAAAAAAAAATTTAGTTAAAAAAAATTGTTTTTTTAAAAAATCAACGAATATTAATTACTATTCATTACTGTGCATTACTATTAATGAACAGTAGTTCCTTATATATATATTAGTTTTGTTGACACTGCACAAGATGCGGTGCCATATATCAGTATATTGGTCAAGTTTTTTTTATTTGATCGAAAATAACATTTTAAATGATTGACTTTTTTTAAAAAAATGACTATACTATAGTAATTGAATTGGAAAAAAATAACATTTTAAATTAAGCATATCAACAACTGATTAAGATATATTTTTTTCTTAATTGGTTAAGGCTAGCAAAAAAATATTTATTTAACAAAAAAAAAGGTTTTGTTAGAAATTTTTTTTAAAAAAAATTAATAAATAGTGATTTACAAGTTAGTACTATTCCTTATCATATAATGAACAATAATTTCTTAGTCATATATATATATATATATATATATATATATAGTGTGTGTGTGTAAACTTCCTTTTTAAAACAACAAATATTATTACAAGATCAATTATTATTGTTGCCATAGCAATTTTAATGAATTATATGAAAATTGTTCTTGCAATTAGGGGTGTTACTGGATCGGGGGACCGATTCCGAAGCGGTCCCAACAGGTTTCGGTGCATCCCTAGGAGAAACCGGACCAATCCGGTATCTAACCGGATTAATTCAAAAGTTTTTAAAAATGTATGATTTTTTCCGAAATTAAAACAGATAATTCCGATTTCAATCCGGAACTGGAACCATTTGGCCCGGAACCGATAGGAAAATGATTCGATCCGGTTCCTAACCGGTTGGCCCGGTTTCGGTTCCGATCCGGATTGTACAAGTTCGGTTCCGAACCGAATCCGGACCAACCCGATCCATTAAACACTCTAGGCAATATCATGTCACTATAAAAAATATAACATTATATTACCTTCTAGAATAATATACAGAACCTGCAATATTCATTACATTTATGCAATACATATATATATATAGTTTACATGTAAGTATATATGTTATAAGTTTACATGTAAATATATATGTTACATAAAATCTTGTTTATCATATTCTTAATACATAATGATTTGACCTGTTTTGAAAATATTTTAGAATTCTAAATTAAATAAAGATATTAACCCGATATGGTTTTTCTTCAACCGTAAAATAAGATCAAGATCATCTTCCAAATATTGAAATTATATTTATTTTTCGTTTAATTCCAAAATCAAATCAGAAATTGAGAACTTACAGTTTGATTTTGGTTTTAGAAATAAGAAAATGAAATCAAACTTGAACCATTATGTAAAACCTTGTCGAATATACGTAAATAACATGATTTGAAAGCGATATTTCATGAAAAAATAGCATCTAATCACGAAAGAGTGTCTATCCTTTCAAAAAATCAGCCCGGTGGGGCTGAGCGATGTCCTTTCTGCATGGGTAATACCCATCCAGGGTTGCCAACACTACCTGGAATTTTCAAGACGGTGTTTTCGGCATCTGGATTTGTTTGTTTTTTCCTTCACTCAATTATTTCTTGCTTAAATTTCAATTAGTTAACCCTATTTTTTCAAGAGCCGATACCTCTCAGAATTAACCTATTGAAATCAGACAGCATTTAATAAAAGCTGATTTTCAAATGATATGAAAATCTAACATATGCAAACAAATTCATAGAAAAATCAGCAGAGTAAGCTTTGCAAATAATGAATGCTTGCACCAATATAATGCAAATGATGGCTATTTTTAATAGTTTTAAAAATGAGGAAGCCATGAAAGTATGAGGCAACTCGTTAATTTATTAACTACAAAATGAAATTTCAAGCAAACCCATGCACTGTGCGTGTTTGTGTGGGGGTGTGGTAGGGGAGAGAGAGTTAGAGAGTAGTACATTTGGTTTTTCAGGAGAGATGGTGCAGCCGAAGAAGGAGCTTGCATGGTTCTTGATGTGGGTATTTAGTTTAGATCTCAAAGTTCCATTTAAATAGAGGGTTTAGTTGTGCTTGTGTGCATGTATTGTTAGATTTTTTTGTTATAAACTTATATTTTGTGGTATTTTATGAAGATATTTTTAGTTATTAAAGTAGCCAAAATGTAGGTTATACGTCTTGTTTTATCACTATAACATGCGATACTTTCTTAACAAGTTATCGTTCTTTTTTAAAAAAACAAATTCGCTCCCAAACATCTAGCTCCGCCTTTTTTATTTGAGTGGGGGAGAGGTTAAATCAATTTTTGCGCTAAATATGACTCAAACTCGAGTCTGCTCAAAATAGACAAGAACTCTTATCCGGCAAAGTCGATGAGCTTAACCCGCCCCTGTTTTCAGCATGTAAATTAAGGATATTTCAGGTAAAAAATCATTTTAAATTTAAGCTTAGTGGGTTTATGTACGGACAACTTGGCAAAATCGATTTGATATATATATTTTTTTAAAAAGCTTTATCTTTAATATTCAGACACGTCCAAAAAATCTTTACAAAACATTGGTATACGAGAAAGAAAGATCATTAGGCCAATGAATAACGCACGTGGTCAGAATTTATGGGAAAACTCCTAAACAATATCTAAACAAAAGTTAATACTAATTATTTAATTAGTAACATTAACAATGATGCATGCAACGTCAATATGACATAGGTGAATATTTGTTCGATAGGAAATTTTGTAAATGGTATAATTATTACCTATATTTGTAATAAAATATTTTAAATAATTTTGTCCAACAGAAAATTATTTTTAAGTTTTTGTGTATTTGATTCTAAAATTCTGGTCATTATAGAGATTAAAAGGATGAAAATTAAAGAGAGATAAAAATACATTGCACATTTTCAAGTATATGTGCAACCGTTTATGAAAATTGCTTTGAATTTGTGTCTTTTGGGCAAACATCTCTTCGTGAAAACATTGCATCTCTTCATTTGCATGTGCAACTTTTCACGAAAAAATGCATCCAACTATTGTCTCTTGGTGATGTCCATAAGAATACTATATAAACAACTCATCCATTGATTTAAACACATAATTTTCTATGGATTAACAATATAGATCAAGTACATATTCCTTCTTCAAAGCTGAGTGTTTTAAACATTTGTGGTTTGTATGATTCATGATTTGTAGTGATACTAAAATGAATCATATTCGTTACATCTTAGGAAATGAATTGCCATCGAAATCGTAAGCACCGTAGTGCGACAATATCTTGTTAAGGACAAATAGTTGAACTCTTACTTCGACATACTAGTCATTTTATATCATTGTCTTTTTGTCTCAAAAATATATATATCTAGAATTTTCTCCAAGAACAAGATCCTAGTAATAGGAATGAGTCCCTCTCTCCTAATTAAAATGATTGAAGGGATTATTTTTCGGCCATAGTCCGGTGCTAAAGTTTCTTATTCGTTTTAGAAAGATTTTGAATTTGGGTGATGACTCAAAAATCTTGTAAAAAAGACCCTCACAGTATCAAAAAAAATATATATTTATGGCAATTATGCAGAACAGTCAAGGCCATGTGTACTATTTTGATGTCACAATATTTTTTCATGCGAAACGATTCAATTATGTTCTCCAATATATGCCACGCAATAATTGTGAGGCCAAAAAAACAAGTTCTCGTGTCAATTATTGATCTCCAACTATTTCATTATGCAGACAAAATGCGATATGCAAATTTCCAAGAATTTGTTTCATGACCTCTCCTGCTGCTGCTCTACACGTAGATAGTATATGTGCCAATTAAGCATCAACAATTTATATAGATAAGCATTAATAAATTTTCTAAATAATATTAAACCTAGACATATAAAATTGAGTAAATTACGTAAAGGTACCACTTTTCAAAACATCTTTCAACTAAATCTTCAAAAAAAAAAATCTTTTTCAACTAAATACATCTTTTAGAAAACTTATTTCAAATCAGTCCATTTTATCAAACCATAATCTAATTGGTCCATCATTACAACTAAATACCCTTTCTACACCTTCATCCCCTCCACCAAATAATCCGAAGATTTGAAGAAGGATTTTCAGTTCATAGAATCTCTGAGAGACGTTTTTCTAAGCAAAAGTGATTTGATCACGAAGCCTCTGTGTGAGACCCCGTTATCTTATCAGATACTAAGGTGCAATTTAGAGAACTAAACATTCATGTGAATATATCAGAGTAACGTGCCGTGTTGATTAACCTGAGCTTTAGAGATTACAGTACCAAAATGTTTCAAAAGGAATAACACAAATTCCTACAAAGGTACTACATTATAGTCTTACTCTACTCAGAAGAAGCTATACAAAATTTTTCTCTAACATGCTAATCCTGTAGCACTCCTTACAGCTCAGCATATCAACCCCGACCCTGGTTCTCGTCAACAAAAGCACCTACAAAGACAACCCCCAACACATGAGCATATCATAATTCATATTCAATATAATATGAATGTAAAGCTTAAATGCACAAATCATAAATACAAAGCACTTCCTGTATTTCGAAGCATTTACAACGCCCATTGGTTGTCCCTGTACCATAACTCATAATAACACATTATATGAACATATGGTTTCATAAATAAATGTCATGACATATCTTTCCTTCTCAAATCCTTATTTCAATCCTGAGTCACTTATCATTAGTGCATTTCAATGCTTCTTACTTTTCCACGTAAGCGGAATTCTTCCTCGCTTCTTATGGAAATCCACGTAAGCGGAATTCTTCCTCGCTTCTTATGGACGTTAGCATAAGCATTAAAATCCTCACTAGGATAACCTTGACTCGTGAAATACAGCTCTTATATTTCACAACATACATATGCAAAAACGAAGCATATCGACATGTATCATATCATCATGCACTATCTTATGCATATCTTACTTTGCCTTGTGTTAAATAAATAAACACATAATACATGTTACCGTTGGGATGCCCGTACGTCGCTTACGTACCTTTCCAAAATGTAGTGTGTTGTGGGACTCTATCCCCTGCGCTGTGTAGCTGTCTGTGAAGGCTCTACACCAGTGTACAACATAAATATTAGATGTCTCATTACAATCCAATATCAAAATTAAACAATTTCTACATTTTAAAAAAAATAGGCATTACCGACCGATCGGCCCTCATCACCGATCGATCGGTGAACTGTTTGAATTAAGGAAAAAAGCTACGGCTTTTGCCGATCGATCGGTGTTCTTCACCGATCGATCGGTCGCTCTGTTTCAACCCAGGTTTTCCAGAATTCTCTAACACCGATATTCATACCCTTCAATCTAACATGTAAGACATACAACATGCCAAGACCAACATGCTAGCAGTTATAACACACTACCCTGAGTGTATTCATATCAAATTTACACCCCAAACATAAACCCACATGCATAAACGTCGCCCATTTAAACAAGTGCTCGATCAACTTTCCCGGAAACAGGGCAACATATTTCATTTCCAGATTCTTGAGCACCTCATTTCATGCTATTAAAACTACAACATATATCGTAAAGCATGCTTGAACAAAAACATCCTGGGCTTTACAAAACTACCATACATGTATTCAAATCGAAGGTTCACCCTAAAACCCATCTAACATGCATGATATCACCTCCTCAATATTACTCCCAATCCACATTTTTCCAGAAAAACAGGGGAAATATCTACCCATATTTTCGAACACCCTACTTTACATGCTTATTTCCTCTACATAAAACATGTAATATACATAAGGAAAAATACTGAGAGCTTTATAACAACACCATGTAAGCATTTAAATCGAAGGTTTTAAGAAACCTAATCTAACATGCCGTTTTCACGCCACCTAAAAACATGTACTTAAACAAGTTTAAAGCAAAAACAGAGCATGGTTTCTCACCCTACTTTGCTCCGATTTTTGAAGGACTTCCAGGCGATGAAAAAGGGAAAGCTCCTCAGAATTTTGCTTAGCAGGTGCTAGTGAAGAAATGGGAGAGAAGGCTCGAGAATTGGAATGGCTGAGAGTGGTGAAATGATTGAGCCAAGTGGTGACTAAAGTCAGCATGTGTACAGGCTGATTGGCATGGGTTGGGGGTGGTTGGGTGTTGGGTGGTTTGATGTGTTATGTTTTGGTCCCGGTATTTAGCACGATGTATTAGAATATCCTCACACGATATTTATAGTATTGTCTCAATAAAATACTTCAATTCCCATTAACATGCTTTACCAAAACAAACAACACACACCCCAAATAAACATGCCACGACCCCAAAATCCCAACATATATCACATGCACCCTGAAATAAATCTCCCCAATAATATTAATTCAATCCCATGAATTAACACCCAAATCATCATAATTTAAATTAAATGATTAAAATCACATAATCATTTCGGGGATATCACACTCTGTCTCCGGTGGTTACTCTCATTCGATTGACCACCAAGTTGAAAGTCTTCATGTTAGGTTTCAGAAAAACAGTGCGAAATGCGAGAAGGTCGAATCCTGCGATGAATTGAAGGCGAGTCCTTTGAATCAACTCTCGAAGTCTTCAAAGACTGAAGCACAATTATCGGGAATTTGGCGCACAATTATCGGGAATTGACGGCACAGTCTTCGTATTTTTTTCTTTTGTGGCATGCTTTGTCAAAGCACAATTATCGGGAATTTGGCGCACAATTATTCGTTTCCTTGATCGTTGAATTGATTTTCTATCAGTTCTGAAATTTTTGGAATTTCTTCCTACTGTATGTGTGGGGCAGTATTAAAGAAGAAGATTGTGATTTACGTGATATTGCTCTTGGAATTCTGCCACTTTACTTTACTTGAAATTTGCATTACGAGAAATTGGCATTACGTGACAAAAGAACAGAAGGTTTTGTCTTCTTCGCCAATACAAAGAATATCGGTGCATGTAAAAAAACACAAGGAATAGCAGTGCACGTAAAATTGAGCGGTGCATGTAAAAATTACACATGCAGTGCATGTAAAATTACTCATGCGGTGCATGTAGAATTACTCATATGGTGCATGTAAAATTGAGCGGTTCATGTAAAAATTACTCATGCGATGCATGTAAAATTACTCATACGGTGCTTGTAAAATTGAGAGGTGCATGTAAAAATAGACTCATGCGGTGCATGTAAAAATTACCCATGAGGTGCATGTAAAATTGAGCGGTGCATGTAAAAATTGACTCT
Source organism: Haberlea rhodopensis (assembly GCA_907163345.1). Taxonomy (NCBI): domain Eukaryota; kingdom Viridiplantae; phylum Streptophyta; class Magnoliopsida; order Lamiales; family Gesneriaceae; genus Haberlea; species Haberlea rhodopensis. The sequence goes on from CAJQUN010000002.1 coordinate 5,026,872, forward strand.
TGCGGTGAATGTAAAAATTACTAATGCGATGCATGTAAAATTGAGCGGTGCATGTAAAATTACTCATGCGATGCATGTAAAATTGAGTAATGAGATGCATGTAAAATTACTAATGCGGTGCATGTAAAATTACTCATGTGGTGCATGTAAAATTACTCATGCGGTGCATGTAAAATTGAGTGGTGCATGTTAAAATCGACTCATGCGGTGCATGCAAAAATTACTCATACGATGCATGTAAAATTACTCGTACAGTGCATGTAAAATTGAGCGGTGCATGTAAAAATTACTCATGCGGTGCATGTAAAATTACTCATACAGTGCATGTAAAATTGAGCGGTGCATGTAAAAATTGACTCATGCGGTGCATGTAAAATTACTCACCCGGTGCATGTGAAAATGAGTCATGCGGTGCATGTAAAATTACTCATGCGGTGCATGTAGAGTGTTTTCATAAGTGGGGTTAGTTTGGTTATTGTATTAAAAATGTACTTAGTTGAAAGAATCTTTTTTTGGGTGACTGAGCCGAAAAATATTTTACTTAATTGTACCGGCCCAAAATTTCCCCTATAAAATTTATGACGAATTGGTGGTATTGGATTTATTAATTATGTAGTTGGGCTTATCGGATACATACATGTCAAATAAGGTCAGCCCAACCCAAATTGCCCAAATGGAAAAACTCAAACCAACCCAATCTGAGACATGTTGGGGGTTAGGTGGATCAACCTGCCAAAAAATAAAAAATAAAAAAACCTAATGCTATTAGGTTTTATTGAATTAAAATTATAATTCACATATTTTTATAACATTTGAGCAAATAGTTTAACAACAAATATAAGTGATATAAAAAATTAAAGGTGCATAAAATTTAACAACTCTAACAAAACTAAATAAACAATAAAAGTTCTTCAAAATTCATCGATCATTAATTTTTTTATCATTTCATATACTTCTTTCACATGCATTCCTCTTTTTTTCCCCATTAATATTGTTGTTGTACTGAACGGGTTGGAAGGAAAAGATCGAGGAAGGCCGCAATCAGAAAGCTGAACGACTAAAGATTCAAGGAATTGGATGGTTATTTTATGATCAAAGTGTTGGACGGGAAGACAGTTAAATAATTCAATGAGAGATGTTGCAATGACCTAAAAAAACTAGGTTTAACTTTTAAGCCTAACCCGTCGCCTAATAAAATATACATACATTACTAAAATTGAATTGAATTATACAAGTGGATGCACTTAAAATGTCCACTATGTCTCATCAGCTCAGCAACTGGACTATATAGTATGCAGTGTTGGAATGCATGTCAGCATTCACTTATGAGTTGGTATCAATTACCGAAAGTTTCTTTCTTTAAACAACCTAATTTTAAATGTAACTACGATTAGAGATTGATCAAAAGGAGATATCTTTTGTGGACAATAAATGTTTTTTTTTATATAAAAACAAGTGTTGGTGGGCATTATCGCTTTGATAAATAAATTATTTTTTTGTCACAGTTGGGATTATTTAATTAATTACATATATTTTAATAATTAACTTCTCAACACTTGAATCAACAGATACATTTTGAAAGAATTGTCTCTTATCAATTATAAGTACAAGAATTTTATAAATATTTTTCACAACTTTATTTAAAGTTATCGAAGATTTGTTGTAAAATAATACGTGAACAAGTCAAAATAAACATATTTGTGAACTCTTTTCTAACATCGTACTGTCTCAATATTTCAATGCGAGACATGTTGTTGCACGAATGCTTTCCCAAAGGCATCGTCTGGGAGGTGAAGATACATCCCTAAAAGTAGTATCTTCAGATGAAATATCAAACTCACCGCTCTTACTGTTAAGAATACACGAGGTTACAACTCGAAACAATTAGTGGAGTAGCACATGTATCTTATAAAGAGCTAGCATTGCTTCTAAACTCCCAATATGAGACAATTTTCAACACGCCCCTGGCATTTATATAAGACAAACACGTTGACTAATAACGTGTGTGATGATGTCTTATAAAGAGCTAGCATCGCTTCTAAACTTTCAATATGGAACAATTTTCAACATGCCCCTGGCATTTATATAAGACAAACACGTTGACTAATAACGCGGGCGATGATGAGCATGCGAGAGGAGTAGCCAATCGTATGAGCGAAGTAGCCATGAGAAGTCTGTTCTGATACCATGTTAAGAATACATGAGGTTCCAACTCAAAACAAATTGACAATGAATGGACTCGGTGATGTAGCCAATCTATCTTATAAGGAATTATCATAGTTTATAAACTCTCAATATGAGACAATTCTCAATACTTACACGCTTCAATATTTTTAAGTTTTTACAAGCGAGTATGAGGAAAATTTAAACTTCTTCTGGTCATTTGGGCTTCAAGCCCATACAGAATCAGTAACTTTCATCTGGGTTTATCTTAGGTTGGCTCAGTATATGGCCCAAAGCTTTGAAGAATGATGATGTTTCAATTGTATCTTAAGTATATAAAAGAAAAGGCCCCCTAAAAAGACTAGAGGGATGCAATTTTCTTAGACTGATCATTTTTCTTCAACAAAGTAATATCAAGTTTTTCGTATTAGCTTAGCATCTTATATGAGAGTACAATATGAGTCGAACAATTTTGTGAACCGTTCTAATCAAGCTCGAGCCCAAATTATTACATACTCGTTCTCAAGTTTTTGAGTCATCTTCCAAAATTTAATTATTATTATCAATTATTATTAAAATTAATTTTTCTTCATCATTTTATTTATTATTAAAAATGATCCTATATTTCTTTATACTAATTCCATTTCTGCATCATCATCTGCCTATGGTGAAGACTGAAGCCTTTATTCTTGCGGTTCATCACATTCTGCAATTTCAATACCCAAAAATGCAATCTTTCAACATGTTAAGTCCATTCCTCAACTGGCTCTCACTCTTTACTCTCAGTGGAGTGGACTTGAGTATACGAGTATTTCAATCTCACAATATTCTGTGAAAATGTGGTCTTTTTAGTTGTTTTCTTGTCCTCTTTTGTTCGGGATCGCAGAATCTATGCAAGAATAGTTTTTACGAGGGGACAGTTTTTCGTGGAGGTGTGAAACTCTTAGCTTTACTGGTCAATTTTGTGTACGCCTCTTTGTGGAGTTGGGGATCCAGTGGTCCTGAACTGTTACTGGAATGGTGGCTTTGTTAGTTTTCTGGGCCCCAGGTCTCTCAGGTTAGTTTTTTTGATTTCCCATCCTTATTCCCCTTTCTTTCTTTCTTTCTTCGTTCGTTCGTTAAACGTAGATATTTGGTTTTTTAGGGTTAAGGATTGGAGAACTTAGTTCTTGCACATAAAGCCAAAAAACGAGACAGTGACGATTTATCCATATGGTATCGATAATAAACACTTCATCCTCTTGTGGTTTGTCAATAGATATTTTACCCATGTGTTATCTCTCACTTTACCAAATTTGATTTGTAAATAATCAGTTTACTCATCCTTTTCATATAGGTAGGGGTGCTTAACAGGTCAATCTGACCCGATCCGAATCGGAACCGGCCGGTTTCGGATCCGCTAATTCCGGAACCGGTCCAATCCGGTAAGAAACCGGATCGGATCCAATTCCGGGTTGGACCGGTTCCAACCCGGGACCGGTTTTTTTGATTTTTTTTTCAACAAATCGAAGATAAATTGTTGCTTTGAGGATTCGAACACGCGGCTATCGTCTTCTACTCTACAACTTTAACCAATTGAGCTAATCGGCATTTGTGTTTGTAAACTAACCTCAAATATATTTACCTAAATTTAAAAAAAAAAATTACTTTTTTTAAAAATAACGGATCCGGTTCAGCCCGGAATCTGATCCGTTTAGTCCCGAACCGGTAAGATATCATTTTCGAAAAGGTAGAACCAATCCGGACCGGTTCAAAATCGGTTAGCCCGGTTCCGGTTCCAAACCGAGCTAACCGTTAAGCAACCATACATATATGCAATTTACCTCTCTCTGATTTTGCAAAATATAGCATACACAGAGGCTATTCACAAAGGAGCAAACATCCTATTTTCACAAATCATGGAAGGATAAAATACATATTTCCAAACCGCATAGAATAAACAACATATTTTATCTATTTAGAAAACCACATTGAGTTTCATTATCAATAACCTCCCAAAAAAACAAAAGAGTCAAAGAGATAAAGTAATCTACATCATCTTAGATGATGTGGAAGGAATCATTTTCATTTATCGCCAATTTCATGTTAAATTTACTTCCTCTTGCTATAATATGCTTGGTTTTTTCTTTTTTTTCCAAAAAAAAAAAGAGAAAGAAGTCATATTGGTTATTTATAGCGAGAGATCATGGAGTTCAATGATCATATTAACCAAATATGATCCTTTAAGAAACTATAGAACCAAAAAGAGTGAAATGCTCCCTTGAATACGGTATAAATGCAACATTCCAAATTGTCTATGAATTTGAATTTAGTTTTCTAACAATTGCCTGCTTGGACTTTGACCATAAGCACTAATAGAGATTATTAAGGCTTGTTTCCGCGACTAATTTAAAAGAAATATTAAGTGATATTAAGGCTTGCCTCGATCCACTCTTAATTAAGTTAGGCTCAATGACCCGGAGGGTGAAAAAAAACACAAGAAACCTTCTTAATTAATCTATTAAAAGAAAATCTATCCCCATAGATTTGTTTTCATTTTTTTTTCATTTACAAAAGGGACAAGGAAAGGCATTGTACTTTTACTAGAGCTCGCCGTCTAGCTGGGATGGATAAGAGCTTATGCACACTTTGGGCAGACTCAAGTTTCGAGTCGCGCTTGACGCAAGAAAATGATTTAGCTCCTCCCCACTCCGAAAAAAAGCTTTTACTAAACCCAAACTTTTCTTTAACCTAACTCCCCTTATTCATTATTCCATATTCTAACTCCCCAACAATACTGTCATCTTCATCCTAGCTCCCTACTACACAACACTTTACCAAGTTGCCATTACAAGTGGAAAGGGATTAATTGCATTTACCCCTTGGAGTTTTAATCTATTTTCAAAATTACCCAAAAGTTACCATTTTTCTCATAAACTTGTCCTTTACGATCCGACTTTCAAAAATTGGTATCAGGGCCTAGGTTTATTCTGGAAATACTATAATAATATCTTGAATATTAATTGGTAACCTATACGGAGTAGACGATTCAAGATAATATGGATATAAATGAATGTTCGAAGTGTCATTCATACATGTGGTACTTCCAGAAATTGGAAGTACTTAATCAGAAGCATATGGCAGAAGCTCAATGCTTCAACCATAAGTGGAAACAATTACGAGGAACGGGATTATGCACACCAGGCATAAATCATTACAAGAAATTGGAAAGGATGGCTAAGAGGCTCAAGTGAACATCAAACTAAAGTTCCAATGGGACGAATTTCAGGAAGACAATCATCCTGAACACGAAGACGTTGTTCCAGACCCCAATGATCCAACAGGGTTTGGACAAGATGATTAGGATGGGAGAACCAACCTTTCAAGAAATCGAGCCAGATTCTTCTAAGATATCCCAAGATCTTAGAGAGATTCAGAAGACAGTGCGGTGTTATGGCTACCTTCAATACCATGTCCCTGCACAGATCCATCAGATTCAGAGTCAGATGGAGATTATGATAAACATCAGAAGGAGTTTCTTGAAAACCTTCAAGATGTTCAATCCCGAGTTAAGGAATTGGAGTCAATGTCCGACAGGAAGAAGGAACGGAGGATGGTTGCCACCATCTTACGGAACAGAACCCCTTTTACACCAAAAAGGGAAAGCGGAAGAGGTTCAAAAGCCTTTGTCAGAGACTGAAAAAATGATTGCAATCCTACGTGTAGATCCATTACATCCCACAAAGTAATGGAAATGATCAACTTGGAAGATCTACGTGATCTTGCTGATTCATTTGCGGGATTAAATCTCGTAGAATTCAAGACAGTGGAGCTTGTACAAAGACCTCTACCACAAGAGAGTTTTGGGTCACATAATCCACCGAAGGATTTCAAAGTATGCCGCACAGGGAAGATTTCTCTTCATCAACTTTGGATCCCCCAGTTGGAACAAGGAACCGTCCCCGAAGGCCAGATATACATCAGACACCCTACGGGAAATCTCAGTTAGATCCAATCCATCCATATGGACTTATGCTCAATATGGATATCTTGGATTTCAAAAACAGAGAAGTTCTTATTAATGAATGGGCTTGCAATGAGAATAGTAGCAGGTACGCTTGATCTAAGTAAAGAAGGACTCATTTTACTTCTTAAAATGAGTCTAGAAGGATCAGTTAAAATTGCCTGAGATATGGAAGATCCAGGTACCAAGGAAGAACTTTTAGCCGGAGAGTCCCTAAAAGAGATCGTGGACAAGATGGCAAAATTCTTTAAAATTTGTTTCATCGGAGTAAGTTACTTCGAAGGAATGGAGGAAGAGAATGCTAAGAAATATAGACAAGCTCTAATTAGCCTGGAACTACATGATATCTGTTATGTAGACGAGTACATCAAACTCTTTACAAAATATCGATAGAAGGCAAATATAGCGGAAAAAGATGCAGCATAACTGTTCTTTGCCAAAATTTCGAGCCCATGGAGAGAAATGGTTATCTAGGAGTATACACCCCATGCTATCGAGACGGTGTCCATGAGAATGTCATTCCTTAAAGTAAAGCTTGCGGAGTTGTGCTACCAAGCAAAGCTCCAAAAGAATTTCAAGAAGCTCAGAGGAATCAACAAAATAGCTCCTCTTTGTTGTACATGGAATGATATCCCGACAAAAATTATTGGAAACTACCATCAGAGGCGAAAGATGAAAAAACATAGAACTCATCCATATGCCCGAGGAAGTAGTTCACAAATAAGTAGGTCTTCATGGAGACCTACAAAGTTCTGGTCAAAACAGGAAGCCCAAAGTTACAGATCGAGGCAACGATCAGGACCAACAAGGAGTAGAATCTCGTCAACAGGTTCTAATCAAGCTAGCTCTAGCAAAACACCAATAAAGAGAACCTTCAAACACACACATACTCGTGCGAATGAGAGTTTCAAAGATTGTAACTGTTGGACCTACGGAGCAAGAGGACATATCTCTACAGATTGTCCAGAAAACCAGAGCCGTGGAGTAAGACAGTTCGAGCATACCAAAGAATTTGAGGATTATGTCTATTTTCAGGATTTGGTACACGTGTATCAATTTGAGTATATTCCCTCAGATGAAAGCATCTACGAAGAAGAGATATATTCTGATGAAGGTGAATCCAGCTCAGAATTAGAGTGAATGCGAGTTCCTTCAACACTTAATCAGAGAAGAGCCGTCGGGGTTTTTCTCTCATACCATCGTTTCTCATAAAACTCTTATGAGGATCATGAAGGAAGAACCAAAGCTTCAAATGTATGATGGATTTACAATTGGAGCGATAGAGAAAGCCATTGATATGTGTTAGGATCGGTCCGAGGTGTTTAGAGGGGGGGTGAATGAACACTCCTTCTAAAAATTAATCCTTTGTGATTTCTTTCGGATTAGTGAAAGAAATCTGTTTCTTAATCAATTCTTGTACAGAACAGACCACAGAAAGTATAAGTGCGGAACGGTCTGTTCTTGTATATGTAAGAACGGCTTGATGGCTAGTATGAAAGAACAAGTGCAGAAATAAGATACACAGGATATGTTTCTGGAAGTTCGAAGGTGGTGTAATCCTTCTATGTCTCCCCTTCTTCCAATTAAGGAAGGTTTATACTAGAAGACTTTGATTTATACAATCCTGTTGTACAAACCCGATTCAGACTGGATTTACCTCACTACCAATCTGAAACTCCTAGTCACTCGATCTGTTCAGACACACTTTGTCTGACAGTTACAATATGTTTCTCACTTCTATTTTTCAACACAGAAAACACAAGATGCGCACAGTCATCCTAAATGATCAAATGTTACAAAGTAAACGTGCTTAAGAATGATTTCCGCTCGAGAGCTTCTGAGCTTGTAAGCTTGTGCTGTTTTGCTTTCTTGTGTGTTTTTCAATTGATCAGCAAGAGTCATTATATTCCTTTTGTTGCATCCTTTTATAGTTGTAAGTACCAACGACATTATTTCCCTTAATGTGCAACTTTGACTCTGCTTAAACTCTGAGTAGGCTACAGTCTTCTTCTTCAGGATACTTGCCGTTCTGGTTCATACTTTCGGCGACTGTCAGGTAAGCTCTTCTTTGTATTCTTACCTTTTATGGCAATCTTCAGTCTTTGGTCCTTTGTAGCATTAATTACAACATTAAATGCTACAATAAATAGCCGTTAATGATTCGGACTGAGGAGCCATTCTTTTATGTACCCTTGACTGCTCTGATCTGATAAAGATTGAGATCGATCTGAAGCATCGATCTAGTCAGTCTGAAATCCATCGATCCGGTCTGATATATAATATGCCTTATCAGCTTGTTCTGTTTTGAGCTATTGATCTGGTCAGTCTGAATACCCTCGATCCGGTCTGATATGCTTTGTCATCTTATCAGCTTGATCTGTTTTGGGCGATCGTTCTGGTCAGTCTGATTTCACTCGATCCGGTCTGATATGTTTTGTCATCTTTAAAATCTCATCGATAAGATCCGGAACTAACAAATTCCCCCTTTTTGATGATGACAAAACCTAGCTTCTAAGTCTTTTTAACCAGTCTGATAAGAACTCTGAAGCGAAAACTTTCGGATCGATTACTTTCTTTTTGTTCAAAATAAATGAACATAATTAAGTTGGATCGATTAAGCCTTTATTAAAGTTCAAAATAAATGAACAAGGACTTAATAAAGAAGGATTTTTATTGATAAACAATCTCGCATACAGTCAGTCTAAAAAATTTAATCAACGAGACTGCTATCTTCTTGAAGTTGGAGGCGGCTTGAAGTCTTTCTTCTTTTCCCCCTTTTTGTCAGCAGCAATCTCCTGAAGAAAATCAACAACTTGTGCGAGCTGCGCGCTGATAGCGTCAAGACGAACGTCTTGAGCGCGGAGGGAATTGGCAACAGATGCTCGGACTTCAGTGGCCAGCTCGATCTGCTCTTTTCTCAGGCTGTTCTTATAAGTGGCTTGCTGAGAAAACGGATCATTTAGGCCTCGCTGAAGGCTGCCGATACTAGCTGTCATCTTCTCTTTAAATGAATCAAAGTCCAGAGATGTAACCCGCTAGCCTTGATGAACCTCTAGAACACGCTGAGAGAGAGACAGGCAATTGTCAGATAAGTGCTGAAGGGTCCTTGCCAGAGATGGAGGTGCATCAGATAATCGGCTGGGAGAGCGATCTGATGAGGACAAGGCCTGTTCATCGTCTTCAGCAAACGGGATAAGTGAAGAGACAACAGCTTGGTGACTTTCGGACCGGATCAAGGTGACCAGATCCGAAGAAAATGTTTGAATGAAAGTCATATCTTCATCTAAGTGGATTGGAGGAGTGCTTGGTCTGATTGATGAAAATACCATTGTTGAGCTGTTTTACTTGGAGACCCAAAAAGAATGAAAGTTCTCCCATCATGCTCATCTCAAACTGTCCCTGCATTAACTTAGAAAATTTCTCGCACAATTTGGGGTTAGTTGACCCAAAGATTATGTCATCAACGTAAATCTGAACTAATAGGGTATGTTCCCCCTTAACAAATTTAAAGAGAGTTTTATCTACTGAGCCGATCTGAAAATCATGGTTCAGCAGAAATTGAGATAAGGTGTCATACCAGGCTCTTGGAGCTTGTTTCAGATCATACACTGCTTTATTCAGTAGATACACATGATTGGGATACAAATGGTTCTGAAATCCAGGTGGTTGCTCAATGTAGACTTCTTCCTGAAGCTTTCCATTAAGAAAAGCGCTCTTAACGTCCATCTGATATACTTTGAAGTCTTTAAAGGCAGCATATGCAAGAAAGATTCGGATGGCTTCAAGTCTGGTGACTGGTGCAAATGATTCATCGAAGTCGATTCCTTCTTCTTGTCTGAATCCTTGTGCCACCAGTCTGGCTTTGTTTCTAACCACAGTTCCATCTGCGTCCAGCTTATTTCTGAAAACCCATCTGGTTCCAATGTCAGGCAGATCGCTTGGTCTGGGGGTTAGACTCCAAACTTGATTTTGTTCGAATTGATTTAGCTCTTCTTGCATGGCCTTAATCCAGTTGAAATCAGTTAGAGCTTCATCGATCTTCTTAGGTTCCAGAGTTGAGATAAAAGCAGCATGTGTGAATTCATCCATCATCTGTCCTCTGTTTCTGATAGGTGCAGAGGGACTACCAATCACTAGATTGGGTGGATGCTTCTTAGTCCATCGATAGCTTGACTCTGGATTGTCTGGTCCGGTCGGATGAGTAGTAGCAGCATGATCAGCATCTGCTTTAACATTTGAGTGAAGAACGTCCGGATCAACTCGATCTGAAGAAGCTTCAATGCCTTGATCCTGTCTGTCTGGTACTTCTGGTTCTGGTGGATTGTCTCTTGACCTGTTAGCTACAATCTCATCATCACTGTTAGCTTCGAGATGGATATTTTCCATCTGATTTTGAATTGATTCTTTGTTGCCCTCAACACATATCCTAGTTGATGAATATCCTAAAAATATTTCATTATCTGACTTAGCTTCAAATGCTGTAAGATGATTCTTACCATTGTTATGAACGAAGCATTTGCAGCCAAAAATATGAAAGTGAGAAATAGATGGTCTGTTACCAGTCCATATTTCATGTGGGGTAAGGTTCAGCTTCTTGTTGATCATAGACCGATTTTGAGTGTAGCAAGCAGTGTTTACAGCTTCTGCCCAGAACTTTTGCGAAATTCCAGAATCAGCAAGCATTGTTCTTGCTGCTTCCTTGAGCGTTCTGTTTCTTCGTTCTGCAACTCCATTCTGTTGAGGAGTTCGAGCGGCTGAAAACTCATGCTTGATTCCATGATCTTCTAGAAAGGATTCAAGATTCTGATTTGAAAACTCAGTGCCTTTGTCACTACGAATCCTGTCTATGCTGGATGATTTCTCGTTCTGAGTGCGTTTCAGCAGCTTGATCAACTTCGGACCGGTCTGATTTTTACTGCTAAAAAATATAGTCCACGTAAAGCGTGAGTAATCATCAATAACAACAAGAGTATACCGCATTCCCCCTAAACTTGTTATTGGTATAGGACCAAACAAGTCCATATGCAATAATTCTAAACAGCGGGAGGAGGATTTTGCATTCTTGTTTTTGAAGGATGATCTGATCTGTTTGCCCATTTGGCAAGCTTCGCAGATCTTATCCTTAGCAAAATCGATCTTGGGCAGACCGATAACTAAATCATGTTTACACAGGCTGGAAATGGTCTTAAAGTTTATATGATTCAAGCGCTTATGCCACAGCCAATGTTTATTATCATTGTTAGCGATGAAGCAAGTAGGATTATCAGGTTGAGCATGATTCCAGTTAATCTTATATGTATTTCCATTCCTGATTCCTACGAGCACGGTTATACCGTCTGATGATTTAACAGTGCAAGTGTGTTTGTGAAATTCTACAGCATAACCATTATCACAGAGTTGGCTTATACTGATCAGATTATAGCACAGATTTTCAACTAACAGCACATCATTGATAATAATGTTACCATGGACAATCTTACCCTTGCCCGCGGTCTTACCCTTTGAGTTATCTCCGAAGATGATCTTGGGTCCAGTACATTCTGTGACTTCAGACAGCAGCTCGATGTTTCCAGTCATGTGACGGGAACACCCACTGTCCAAATACCAGTCTGATGCGAGTTTCTTCGGTACCTGTCATCAAATATAATTATTGTTGGTACCCAATCCTATTTGGGTCCAGAACGGATTAGCCCTTTGGGAACCCACACCTGTATCAGCTTCAATGGCTTGTGTGTGTAAGGTGTGCTGTGTGCTGGTATGTTTTAATGTTGTGTGTGATAATGTGTGTGCTGTGAGAACCTTTGATTCTCATAAGGTAGTCTATATCTTCGTTGAATCGGTTTTGAATTATAGCAATTGTATTGTCTTCCTTGCCTTCGATCTTGCACCTTTGGATTTGGTCTGATAGACGCAAATCTTGCTGGTGCCTTTTCATTGGCTTGGTCAACATAACCAATTCATTTTCTCAGATTTTGATTCACGTAAGAGACTCCTGTTTGAATCTTAGGTGCTTCAGTCTCATATACTGTGCTGGATTTAACAAATGTCATTTGTTTGACTTGGTTCTTTACCAGCAACAGCTCATACTCATCTTTGGTGTCAAAGCCTATGCCGGTGAAGGAAGTCACCGACGTTTCTTTGAACCTCTTGTAATTCTTCCAAAGATGTTCTGGATTTTGTCCATGTTTTGAATATATGAGAAAGCTTAGCATTTTGTATGCTAATTCTCTTGTTTTCTTCATGGAGCTGATCATAGGAGATTTTCAGCTCATTCAGCTCGATCTTTAGATTATTGCACTCACCCTGCTAAGAGCAGCTTGGTTTATTGTGCTCATCTATTTGATTACTGGCTTTAGCTTTATTTTTCTCAAATGATTCAGCTAAGATCCTATAATCATTAGCCATGTCTTGCAGTGCGGACATGAGCTCTTCTCGTGTAAATTCATTTGAGTCAAGATCATATAACTCGTCTGTCTGACTCATCTCTTCGTCTGCCATGAGACATTGAATATCTTCTTCGCTTTCGCTGGAAGAATATTCAGAGCTTTCCGAGTCTGAGTCTGTCTGAGCCCATTTGCTGTTTCCTTCTTCAGCTACTAGGACTTTTTGGGATTTTCCATGATTCTTGCGGTCTTTGTAGTGCTTCTTCTTCCTATCATCACGATGCTTCTCTTTCCGTTCTTCTTTCTTCGGTCTGGTGCAATCTGCAATAAAATGTCCGATCTTACCACAATTGTAGCAAGCCTGATCGTTAACAGCATCATCTTTTCTTGATTTATAATGATGAGAGGGTTTGAAGTTCCTCTTATTCTTAGACATAAATTTACCGAATTTCTTGATAAATAATGACATAGCATCATTACTTATCTGTGCAGCGGATCGGTCTGATGTTGAAGTGATCTGGTCTGGAATGGCTGCCAGGGCCTTGTTTGGTTGAGAGATGAATGGCTCTGCTTCACCTCTGCTTATCAGTTCAAACTCATAGGCCTTAAGATCTGCAAACAGATCATGAAGTTCAACCTTGTTAAGATCTTTTGATTCCCTCATGGCAATGGTCTTAACATCCCATTCCTTTGGCAGAGCTCTCATAACTTTCAGAGCGATCTCTCTGTTAGAATATTCCTTCCCCAGACCATTCAGTTCATTTATGATGCCAGTGACTCTTTCATCAAACTCATTTAGAGTTTCTCCACTCTTCATTTTTATGCCCTCAAATCTTTGAAGAGCGACAGTCAGCTTGTTTTCTTTGGTCTGGTCGTTGCCTTCGCATAGCTGTGCTATCTTCTCCCAAATTTCTTTGGCAGTAGAGCACATTTTGATTTTGCTGAACATGTTCTTGTCCAATGTCTTGAACAAGATGTCTTTGGCAACGTTGTCGAGATTTGCCTTCTTTCTTTCCTCATTCGTCCAGAGGGATCTGTCTTTCTCTACCATTTGTGGTTCACCACCAGTAATGGCAACTGCTGTATTTATTTTTAGAATCTTCATTGGTCCATCAGTGATGACGAACCACATATCGTCATCCTGAGCTGCCAGATGAGCTTGCATTCTGATTCTCCAGTCATCATAGTCTTCTTTTGAGAACATAGGAATTTTGTTAAATGATGCCATCAGCTCGAGTGATTTTGCTGATTAAGATAACCTGGCTCTGATACCACTTGTTAGGATCGGTCCGGAGTGTTTAGAGGGGGGGTTGAATGAACACTCCTTCTAAAAATTAATCCTTTGTGATTTCTTTCGGATTAGTGAAAGAAATCTGTTTCTTAATCAATTCTTGTACAGAACAGACCACAGAAAGTATAAGTGCGGAACGGTATGTTCTTGTATATGTAAGAACGGCTTGATGGCTAGTATGAAAGAACAAGTGCAGAAATAAGATACACAGGATATGTTTCTGGAAGTTCGAAGGTGGTGTAATCCTTCTACGTCTCCCCTTCTTCCAATTAAGGAAGGTTTATACTAGAAGACTTTGATTTATACAATCCTGTTGTACAAACCCGATTCAGACTGGATTTACCTCACTACCAATCTGAAACTCCTAGTCACTCGATCTGCTCAGACACACTTTGTCTGACAGTTACAATATGTTTCTCACTTCTATTTTTCAACACATAAAACACAAGATGCGCACAGTGATCCTAAATGATCAAATGTTACAAAGTAAACGTGCTTAAGAATGATTTCAGCTCGAGAGCTTCTGAGCTTGTAAGCTTGTGCTGTTTTGCTTTCTTGTGTGTTTTTCAATTGATCAACAAGAGTCATTATATTCCTTTTGTTGCATCCTTTTATAGTTGTAAGTACCAATGGCATTATTTCCCTTAATGTGCAACTTTGACTCTGCTTAAACTCTGAGTAGGCTACAGTCTTCTTCTTCAGGATACTTGCCGTTCTGGTTCATACTTTCGGCGACTGTCAGGTAAGCTCTTCTTTGTCTTCTTACCTTTTATGGCAATCTTCAGTCTTTGGTCCTTTGCAGCATTAATTACAACATTAAATGCTACAATAAATAGCCGTTAATGATTCGGACTGAGGAGCCATTCTTTATGTACCCTTGACTGCTCTGATCTGATAAAGATTGAGATCGATCTGAAGCATCGATCTAGTCAGTCTGAAATCCATCGATCCGGTCTGATATATAATATGCCTTATCAGCTTGTTCTGTTTTGAGCTATTGATCTGGTCAGTCTGATTACCCTCGATCCGGTCTGATATGCTTTGTCATCTTATCAGCTTGATCTGTTTTGGGCGATCGTTCTGGTCAGTCTGATTTCACTCGATCCGGAACTAACAAATTCTCCCTTTTTGATGATGACAAAACCTAGCTTCTAAGTCTTTTTAACCAGTCTGATAAGAACTCTGAAGCGAAAACTTTCGGATCGATTACTTTCTTTTTGTTCAAAATAAATAAACATAATTAAGTTGGATCGATTAAGCCTTTATTAAAGTTCAAAATAAATGAACAAGGACTTAATAAAGAAGGATTTTTATTGATAAACAATCTCGCATACAGTCAGTCTAAAAAATTTAATCAACGAGACTGCTATCTTCTTGAAGTTGGAGGCGGCTTGAAGTTCTCACTCTTCATTCAAGATTTTAAAAGAGAAGATTTGATGAAAGAATGGAACAGGCCTTACTCGATCACATACAACGTGTCATACGCACTCTCAAATACTCATCATTCCGATGTATTCTTGAGAAAGGAATTTATCGAAGTCCCCAGAATCTGCGAAGATTTCGCCAGAGCAGTATTGCCGACATCATTGATACTCTGATAATAGGAGATATAAACATGATGATACAAGATCAACATGTTCTAAATAGAAGCAGGAGCCTTATGATCGAGCCAAGAAGGATGTCTTTCCAACATGATATGTTAATCAGCAACTATCCTGGGGAAAAACAGAAGGCAGCCTCAAGCAGAATTAAGAATTTTCCTGATGTATTAAAACAATAGGAAAACTGAAATGCCCAGAAAGCTGGAGAGAAGTGGAGATAGTTTTCGACATCACCGAGAAGAACAATATCTTCCCCTGCAATGTCCTATATTATTTGCAACAACCTACAATTGACAAATTTTAAGGAAACCTTTAAATTGGTGAAATTGATCTCACAATTGAAGGAATTGCCGGAAGGATCCCAGAACAGCTTATTCTAGGGATTGAATTTCTCGAGGAACATAAACCTTGTGAAAGATTGCAAGATGGAATGGAATTCACGGTCGACGCATACCAAATTCGATGACCACCAGTCCATTCTCAATATACATCTCCGTTGGGATGTTATATGATAAGTACCTGGCAGAATATTTTGCATCCTACATAGATTCAGGAGCTGAAATATGTACTGCCGGGTGAGATATCTTCCCCAAAGAAGTTGGTGAGAAAATACTAGCCATTGTCGGAAGAGACTTTTCCATGAGGATCCTTATTCTTAATGAAGGAATCCAATGAGCGCAAATCATCATCGACGGAGCAGGTGGTACCCCATGGTACAAAGTCAAAACTCCACCAATTTATTTACATGATACATGCGCATATATGCTGTTAGGCAACAATTTCCTACAGACATTCAAGCGGTTCACACAGGAGAACGAGACCAGGAGCCTTATTTTCACAATCCTTTGAGATCATAAGATTATTGTGCAGAGACTATGAGATGCGTTTCACAGAAATTCCCTATTAGTTTTCGCAGCAAGCGTGGTGATGAAGGAAAACTTTGACACCCAAAGATGAAGGATCAACGGAAATTTGGAGAAGCAATTCTTCAGTTTTGACAACAAGTTCCTAGTGAAAAGGATTCTCAACTTTTGACTGGGTTAACATTATGTCTTTCAGGAAACAGGATGAGGAAGAAGTAACTCCAGAAACCCTGTTGCTATTAAAAAAGGCATTACAAGAAGAAGTTCAACAATCTGAGACTACCCTTGAAGAGAGAATCACTCTAGAGGATGTAAAAAGGAAAATTTGGAGGAACTACAACGAGGATCCACTATCATGGTGGAGCAATGATGAACTCAAAGCTACTTTGAAGGTGAAAGCCGGAAAAGAAAATGAGTTTGTCAGATTCAGACCAATCACCATGAATATGGAAGATCGGACGGATATGCAGATGATACTTAAAGAACATCTTGACCTTAAGTTAATTTCTGCAGGTATTTCTCCATACAGCAGTCCAGGATTTCTTGTTCGGAATCATGGAGAAATTAAACGAGGAAAGCCGAGATTGGTGATCAACTATAAAGGGATCAACGAAATCTTGGAATTTGATGGACATTTTATCCCAAGCAGAGAACATTTGGTAAATAGCATCAAGAATGTCAAAATATTTTCTAAGTTCGATTACAAGTCAGGGTTTTACCAGATTAAAATGGAGGAAGCAAGCAGAAAGTTTACAGCATTCTCCACACCACAAGGACATTATATCTGGAATGTTATGCCAATGTGATTGGCGAATGCTCCCCAGATATACCAGAGAAAGATGGATAATCTTTTCAAGGATTATTTCAGCTTCATGTTCGTGTATATTGACGACATCCTTATAGCGTCAAAAAACATGAAAGAACATCTTAAACATTTGGAAATCTTTTCAGATGTTTGTTACAAGGAAGGATTAGTGCTTTCCAAAAAGAAAGCAGTGATTGCTACAAGACAGATCGAGTTCCTTGGAATCGAGATCGACGAATCTGGAATCATCCTGCAGAATCATATTGTTGAAAAAGTACAAGGATATCCGGATGATCTCAAGGATTTAAAGCAACTTCAGAGTTTTTTAGGAGTTGTTAATTTTGCTGGAATGTTTATCAACAATCTAGCAAACCACAGGAAGGTGTTCAGTCCACTACTCAGGAAAGATGTTAAGTTTGGGTGGAATGAAGATCACAGACAAGCTGTCAGACAGCTTAAAGAGGTTTGCAAGCAACTACCAAAGCTTGCAATACCAAACGACGAGGATGAACTGGTACTATACACAGATGCCAGTGATCATTGGTGGGCTGCAGTTCTCATGAAAGTCACACCAGAAGGAGAAGTGATATGCAGATATTGCAGTGGGCTATTTGATACAACGAAATTATCAGTTGGCGCATCAACGAGAAGGAGTTCTTTGCTGTTCGAAAGGCTTTTAAGAAATGGCCACGTTTTATACTTGCAAAGAAATTTATCTTGAAAATAGATAATACGAGTGTCAAGGCCTTTTTAAAAAATAAAATTGAATCGAAACCAGAAAATGCAAGACTTTTAAGATGGCAAGCTGAATGACAATTATGATTATGATATTGTCATTGCGAAATCTGACAAAAATATTCTTGCAGATTTTTTGACAAGAGATGGAAGCGAGTGAAGCTAATTCCATCATAACGAGATCAAAGCACCTCCGAGAAAATCTGGAGGAGCTAGACAAGAAGATCAACGGCCTGGTGATCAATTCTCAGGTTGAAGAGTTAAGCCAACCCAGCACCTCAGGGGTTGAAGAGGGAAAGATTAATCTTAGGCCATCGGTAGGCAAATCTAAGGTTAATACTAACGAGAATACATTTTCCCCAACTCCCCATTTGCAGGAATATCAGAGAACATGTGAGAAACTTTGTACAAAGAGTGGGTATAATTCCTGGAAAAATGACAGCAGACTGGTCAGGAAAATACCCAAGAATGTGGATGCATCCTGGTGTCAAACCAGAAAGTGTTCGTGGGTGGTTTGACTTTGGATGACTAGCTTCAGTCTTTACCACATCATCCAGTTTTTCAGAAATCACAAAATTACCGGATTGGATCTATGAAGAAGTGTATGACTCATAGCAGAATAGTCATACACTTGGACGAGGAGATGTTTTGGAGCTGAAGTTCATAACTGCAGCCCCAAAAATCACAGGAAAAGGCCTTTACCCTAGCTTTTATTTTGTAAAGTTACAGAGGACTAACTGGAAGGCGATGGATCAAATAAAACCACCGCCTGAAGGAACAACACTAGTTTCCTCGCTCATAGAAGATGACATTACTACCAGAAGAGCTTGGGGATTATGGGTTTGTCTCACTGAGATGGACAAAGTCAAGTATCCATTCAAAATGTTCCAGAAAACAGCGAACAGATCATTCATGGTTAACTCCATGACAGCCCATACTACAAAGTTTGCCGAGGACATCTTTGAAAAGAAGAGGCAAATATGGGAAAACAAGATTCCGGCAACCAAATAAACTAGCTGGAAGTTCTGCAACATGACTCATGTTGGAAGATGGCATGACTACATCTGCCCGAGCTGCCCAGAGCAGAAAGAACCATTGTTCGGGAAATGATTCCATGTCAAAAGGGACCAGAAGAAAGATGAAAAAGCAGGACCGGGCAAACATGGAAGATTCCCACGCGGACTGCAAAAACCAAATTTCTAGGGACCACAGGGAGACAACATGTGACTCTAACGAGGACCACTACCATTATAAAAAGAAAACAAAATGGTAGGACGGCCTTTTCGGCCGAAAGTCGAAGGGACCACAAAATACCCAACAAGAAAGAAGACGCATGCAATGACGTATGATGATAAACAAGAGTTGAAGTCCGGATTCACATCCATCTCCAGACTTCTATAAATACCAAAGCATTCAGGAAGCTAAGGACATCGAAAATTCTCCATAGTTTTCTGAAAATAAAAGTTGTAGTCTCCAAGCTTTGTAATTCTTCATCTTTCATAGGTTGGTAATATTTCCTTTCTTTCTTTCTTTTATAATCGTCTGTAATATTGTTCTATTTGAATTTAGTTAATGTGTTCTTAAGTCAAGCCTCATCTTTATGAGAGGCTAAACAAGCCCGTCTCCTCCCAAAAGGAGAGGTTTTAATGTAATAGATATTATAAGTATTTCCAGAATAAAATAAAAGTTGTTGCCCATCTATCTCCCAGATTTCTTTAAATCTTTCTTATATCTTACGCCTTAAGGTAGGAAACGAATTAGGGCTGTGCTCTGCGGTTTCTGAAGGAGTTCGATAACTGGCAGACTAACCTCGCCCGAGAGCTGAGATTGTATGGTGAGGAGCCATTATAAAACAGTCTGGAGGCAGTAAGTTTTCGGCTGGTGGCTTTGCAATCCACCTCACCCGGTGCCGTTATGGTCAAAATGATATATTTCAGTTTGTTAAAATTTTATTGTAGTACGGAAGCATGATGGACCTATTATTTAATTTTACATAATAAGGGAATATTAGGGGCTTAAAATTTCATGAATCGTTAGTACTTTGCAAAAGTATGCTCTTGTGTCTTCTCAAGATGACAGAAACTGAAGGATCTCATGTTCATATAATACTATTAAGGCCCATGAATTTATGTATCCCTTATTAGGAGTTGTTTATTGGAAAAATGAGATTTTGGGTGTTTTGTAAAAATCCTAAAAACATTAGGGAGTTTTTTGTAATTAAAATAAAGGCTTTTATGTCTTTTAAGGTGTGTATAAAGTTGGAATAAAGAAAAAAAGTATGGTAGGAAGTTATAATAAAGAATCTTCGATATATGGAGGAATGTTAAAATTATGTTTGGAGGTAGATATTTTAAGTGAATTTACCCAAAAGATTAAAAAAAGGACTCTTCTCCGGGACAAATATTTCAAACGGTCAAAAGTAAACTTTTATTTGGTTTCATTTATCCAGTCTTATTTAAATATATATATATATATATATATATATATATATATATATATATATATAATCATTATTATTATATTTTGAATTATTGTCCAAACATAAACTTTCTCATTTTTATTACTTTGTAATAATTATCTGGCATAGTCAACCAGACTTATCTCTATTTATTGTGTTGTTTTAATGCGAAGCTTTGGTCAACTTTCTGAGGTCCCGAGGAGGCATGGAACATGAGATAAGAGTACTTTCCAAGGTAAAACTATTTAGTGAAAAAGTTTTAATTTATTCTTATTTTACTAGTATTATTAATATTTGGTAAGACTCACTATTAGTTTCGACCAATAAGTTTTAATTTGTGTGGCAATACATAGAATGTCTGAGTAATATTAAATTAATACTCTTTTCTACAATAAAAGACATAATTTTAAAATCTATATAACCACGTTGACACAGTAAACCGGTTTATAAAAAAAAAATAGAGCAAAGAAAAGTGATTCCAACAATTATTAGACAAAGCTATCTTTAGTTAGTGAGTTGCACAAACCAAATACAGCCGTTAAATTATTAATTGTAAAAGGGAAATTTTTTTTTTTTGTAAATATTTTTTGGTCACTGCCCAAACTCAAATCCTAGTCGTCTCAAAGAAGAACAAGGGCTTTTACCATCCGGTAAAGGCTATTAAAAGAGATTTTTTAAACAGGAACATATGGTATATTAATAAAACAAACAAATACAACAAAACGCTAGTCGCAAACTCCCAAAACACGACAATACAACTGAACACAACGACAAATACAAACGACTACTATGGACAATGACTAAAAATATCTAGTAAGGGCGGACGAGAATGTGATATGGGAACACAAGACTTTGATCATGATAGTATATAGACCAATTGAGCAAATCCAGGTCCCCTCAAACCATGCATCTCAGAGAATGATCTAACAAAGAAACTGTCTTTCAACATATATAAAGGTACACATAAGGAAAAAACGAGAAGTATAAACTGATAAATATGACAACCAACCGAGAAAGCACTCGGATCCAAACCCCTCACGGAAACCAACAACCAAAGAACAACACTGAAAGGTGCATGAACCTAAAAGCCTAGTAGCCTTAGCCAAGCAATGTCACATCAGTGAAACAGAACCAAATAACCACCACACAATAATTAAAACATTGTCACATAGAGAACCAAATACATACACCACAATGTAACTTCTAACAATACCATATATACTAGACAACAGAGAAACTATATAAAATAGTAGATAATTAGAGAAAAGCATCGAAAGGGGAGGACATGCACGACTAGCTCATCGCACGCAAAATAATGCACGAGATCCTCCCAAATCTTTCACATACTTACGAAAGAGACTCATCTTCCGCAGCATGGTTGCACGCAACCACCGGAATGACAAAAGAACAAGGCAGAGGTGTCATACACCCGGGGAGTCATGAGACGATCAGTGAATAGCAAAAGTAGAGGCAATGACGTCTGGACCTATTACCATGAACAGTCCAGAGCATGAGCCCATCGCCGCTAAGAACCAACAAAGCAAGCGAAGAAGCCAGCAAAAAAAGAAACCCCGAAAATGGAGTCGTCCTCCACCCAACAACACAAGGGCGGCGGCGGCAAACGCCGAATACCCACGACAAGCTCTAAATTCATCCGTTTTTTTAAATTATATCAGCCTCACACAATTATTTTAATGTTATTGTCAGAGCAATTATTATTACTGTCAATTTCAATGAAATGAAAAATGTTCTGAACAAATCTGACAATAATTAAAGGAAAAAAAATATTTAATAGTCCCCAAAAAAAAAATTCATAAGGGAAGACTGGATTTTGAAAAGTACGGATGATGCTGAAATAAACAAAAAACACAGGGACCGATTTGAAATTAAATAAAAAGTAGGGAATATAGAAATTTCCCAGACAGAAGCATGAAACTTAAACGAGATTCCGATTCCCAATAGTATTATGATCTGTTAGTCATCCTCATCGTAACCCAAATCATCCTCCACACGATCTGCCACGTCATCCGTAATATTGTCCTCCAATGCATCGAATCCCTCCACCAGTGCAATTCCACCCAGAGCCCCAGCCACCGCCCCCACAGCCAATCCTGTTCCCATTCCCCCGAACTTACTCTTGTTCTTCTCCTCTACAGGCGGCGGCTGCCCATAATAGTTACCCTGCCCGTAACCCCCCGGCTGCACATAACCTCCCGGCTGCCCATAACCCACCGGCTGCCCGTAACCTCCTGGCTGCCCATAACCCGCCGGCTGCCCGTAACCTGCCTGCTGCCCGTAACCCGGGTATCCAGTCTGTGGACCATAAGCGGGTGGCGCACCGTAGGGATTTCCATACGGTGGAGGTGGGGCGTAGTCCCTCGACCCAGGCGGAGGCACCCCGTACGCCGGTGTGTAGTAAGGATCCTGGGCCGCACGGTACCGCGGCTCGCGTATGCTGACTTTGATCTCAAGCTTACCATGTGGTCTGCCGGAGGGGCGCTTCAGCTCGAGCTTCCAATCGGCGAGGCCACTCAAACCGACATCATCCACGACGTCGCGGAGGGGGAGCTTGGCGGATCCGATGAGAGGCTTGGTGTCCTCATCGGCGACGGCGTGGATGATGTCTATGTAGAGGGTGGAATCTTCGACGGAGGAGTCGAAGGGGATGGTGAGCTTTTGATCCCAGTAGGGAGAGGCGTCGCCTTCGTCGTCGACGCGGGAGGAACACTTGTTCTTGGAATCAATCCACACGACGGCGTACGGCTTGAGTTTGCCGTGTCGCCAGTTGATGTTCTTGAGGTCCCTGGCGGAAGTGATGGTGACTTCAACCTCGTACCGCGAAGCCATTCTTGGAGGAGTTTGATTTTAGTTATTTTGAGTACACGTTGGGAATGGAGAAGTGAGGTTGAGTTATTTATAGGGCGGAGTGGCTGTATGGGAGCTTTGATTGGGCCTTACGTTTGAATTTATTACTAATATGCCACTGATACTTTCGTTCTTGCGGGAGACTGTTTTACCCTTTCAATTAGAAATTGTTTTCAAATTACAGAGAATAATGCAAATAATATTTGAAAATTATTTCTAAAAGTAGATTATTTACAGAATTATTTTTGGTTACCTATGGGGCATTACCCCAAATATTGGATAAATAACTCATATTTCAATGTCACGCTTTTTTATATGGTACACAATACAACGATAAATTTGAATCATTAATACATTTCATGTGATAGTGTCAAGTGGGATAGTTAAGAAATAAATTTATTTACCCTTATTTTTTTAAAATACATTTTTAATCTCACTAATTTTTTTCTAAACTCCGCTTCTACTTATACATATCCAAATAAATTACTTAATTAAATATTACTCCGAGTCTGGTTATAAAATACATATTGAAAAAATATTTCATTTTTTTTTTTGAAACATTGACTTCATATTATTGAATTGAATAGTTGATAAATAAGCAAGGGTAAAGTGGTAACATAATAGGTGAGGGTCTGCGTTGGGATGCGAGGCAGAAATTAATGAGACAGGGTTTTTCCGAGGTGGAAATATCTAGTGTTTCTTGATAACTTATAGTACTATTATTGACCTAATTTTAAATAAATAAATATTTGTGTCCAATAATATTTTTAAATATATATGACATGATTAAAAATAATTGAATATAAATTAAAAAATAAAATAAAGTAGGTGAAAGCCAGATTAATGAAAATATCAAAAGTCAGTAGAAAGAATATTCTTACCTTAAGGTCTTTTATTACGCGGGTTTCACACGGGATGCTTTTATTTACTTTTGCATTTGCACGTGAGCGAGAGGGCCAAAGACTAATTAAAAAGGCGTGAAAATTAAAATTAAAATAAATGAATGAAAAAATATATAAAATATAATTTTTATTTTAAAATTAAAATATTGAAAATATTAATCTCATTGGATGAGCCTTAAAGTGACCCTGCCACGTGGTGTAATTTAGCATCATTGGCATTTAACCAGAAGCCAACGGTATATGTTGGGGATGCCCTAGGAAACTTTGTTGCTGTCTTTAAGAGCGCTGTCTTTAGGAGCAATATCCATCATCCAAGTAGAATCTTTTTTTTTTCTTTTAAAAAAAAATTCCAAATGAATGGTGATGATGCCCCTACGGGCACTACCCTTAAGGGCATCATCAAACAAACTGGATGCCCTAATAGCACTCCTTTTTGGGCACCTCAACCATTTGATTGGCACTCTAAATATTGGGTTTGTCAATTCAATGACCATATCCTTCAAGACAGTATCAAATAAAAAAAGAAAGAAGAAGATTATAAATTCAACATTGATCAGTAACTTTTTTACTTATGCATTGAACTATTTGAGCATGGGAAGTTCGAACATATCCTTACAGTGTGTTTGCAATTGTTTATTCAAAGCATTTTTATGTTGATTTTGCTTAAAGTTGAAAAAAGTTATTTTTAAGCAAAGTATTGAGTGTTTGCTATTTAAATAAAAAAAACAACTTACCATACTTCAATTAATTACAGAATTGCCACAAAACAACTCAAAGCAGTCAAAAACATGTCATGACCTGCTTCTCAGATTATGTTTTTTCTGCTTATTTTTAGAGAAGCACTAACAGAATCAAGAAAATAAAACCCCTAGATTCTACTTTTTTATCTGAAAAGCTAATAAGCAGTTTGCAAACACCAACGTAGGAGGATGATATGAATGCCCTGATTCTAGGTTCGAAATCGGGGTGAAGGGTGTAATCATAATTTTAAATTGATATTTCCTGTCCCCTTCATCAATTCGATCATTTAACTTGAGTAATCTACTTCATGTGCCTACTATCACTAAAAATCTACTTAGTGTGAGCAAGTTTACTCAAGATAATCATGTCTCGTTTGAATTACACCATCTTTTTTGTCTTGTCAAGGATCTAGCAACGCAGGAGGTCCTTCTCCGTGGGACTTTACATGAAGGTCTTCACAAGTTTTGCTTTGGGAAGCCTGATTCCAAGAAAACTCTCAAGTCTGCCCTCACTACAACACTTCCTTCTCCAGAACTGAAACCATCGAGTCAGTCATTGATCACTACACATAAATTAGATCGATGGCACTTCCGGCTAGGACATCCCACTTTATCCGTAATTAAAAAAGTTATGACTCAATGTAATTTTCCCTTTTCCAGAAATGAAACCATGAGTTTTTGCTCGTCTTGTGAGCTTGGAAAAAGTTGTCAATTACCTTTCTCTTTATCGCAATCCACTGTTTCTGCACCTTTTGAATTCATATATTCTGATGTATGGGGCCCAACCAACACCTTGTCTCGCAATGGTTCACGATATTATGTTAGTTTTGTCGACGCTTTTAGTCGGTACACTTGGATTTATTTTATCAAACTAAAATCTGAAGTTTATCACTTGTTTCTTCGTTTTAAGAAATATATCGGGGTCCAATTTAACAGTAAGATTAAGATTCTCCAAACGGATTCTGGAGGAGAGTTCAAATCCTTAACATCTTTTCTTCAAACTAATGGGATTATTCATCGATTCACCTGTCCATACACATCCCAACAAAATGGCGTTGTTGAACGCAAACACCGTCATATAGTTGAAACAGGACTTGCTCTCATTGCACATGCGTCCATGCCCTTGCACTATTGGGAGGATGCTTTTTCAATGGCTGTCTTCCTCATTAACAGGCTTCCCACGGCAGGCCTTCATGGTCCCTCTCCAAACTCTTTTTCACAAGGTACCGAATTACTCACTTCTTCGTATTTTTGGTTGCCTTTGTTTTCCCTGTCTTCATGCATATAACAAACACAAACTTGAATTTCGCTCTACCCCATGTACGTTTCTTGGTTATAGTGACATTCACAAAGAATATAAATGCCTTGGTAAAGATGGGAGAATCTATATCTCTCGAAATGTCAAGTTTAATGAGCATAATTTTCCTTTTTCTTCAGTTTCAACTAAGCAAAACTCATCATTCAGTAATGATCACATCTCCAATCTATATTTACCACAAACTCGTCCCATATCACTGATTTCTCCTCCTGGTAATTTGTCTAGCTCAGATTCTGATCTCCCTTCATCTGCACACCCAAATGTTCCTGATTCATCACCTTCCAGTATTTCCACATCAACAGGGCTCTCCACTTCTCCTGTGAATACTCATCCCAGGACTACTCGAGCCAAAGATGGTATATTCAAGCCCAAAGCTCTCGTTACCATTCACTCTATGGGTGTTGAACCAAGTTCTTTTCATGAAGCAAAACAGATTCCAGCTTGGAAAGAGGCTATGACCACTGAATATGATGCATTACTACTCAACAAGCCTTGGTCTCTTGTTGAAATGCCTCCTAATACACCCATTATTGGTTGCAAATGGGTCTTCAAAACTAAAACAAATCTTGATGGTTCTACTGCTCGTCACAAAGCACGTCTTGTGGCTAAGGGTTACTCTCAAACACCTGGCATAGATTACTCCGAAACGTTTAGCCCTGTCATTAAACCGGCTACTATTCGCATTGTGCTTACAATTGCAATTTCAAAGGGTTGGAATATTAGACAAATTGATGTCAATAATGCTTTTTTAAATGGTGATTTGAAAGATCTTGTCTATATGAAGCAACCCCCTGGTTTTGAAGTAAATTCAGACAATAAAAATCTGGTATGCAAGCTTCATAAGGCTCTCTATGGCCTTAAGCAAGCTCCAAGAGCTTGGTTCGACAGACTTAGACAAACTCTTTTCTCGATGGGCTTTGTTGCTTCCAAGGCCGATGCATCTCTATTCACCAACATTACTTCATACTATACTACTTACATTTTAGTATATATGGATGATATCTTGATTACAGGAAGCAACACAACACAGGTTCAGGATTGATTCAACATCTGCAGCGTCAATTTTCTTTAAAAGATCTAGGAAACTTGTCCTATTTTCTAGGCCTTGAAGTTATCAAATCTTCAAGCGACTCCCTCTTTCTGTCACAAACAAAGTATACAAAAGATCTTCTATCTAGTACAAAAATGTTGGATGCCAAACCCCTTCCTACCCTAATGACAACTGGTGTCAAATTGTCTTCTCGGGATGGTGAAGCTTTTGATCAAGTCACTCTTTATTGTAGCACGGTTGGGGCTCTTCAGTATCTAACTATCACTCGACCAGACATTGCTTTCAGTGTCAACAAAGTCTGCCAGTACATGCAAACGACTTTACTCTCTCACTGGAAGGCTGTAAAACGTGTGTTACGTTATCTCAATGGCACCCTCGATTATGGTATTAGCCTACGTGCTTCCTTACCATTTACTCTTCAAGGTTATTGTGATGCAGATTGGGCCAGTGATCCTGATGATAGGCGATCTACATCTGGATTCTGTTGGTTTCTCGGAACCTCGCTTATCTCTTGGAGTGCCAAAAAGCAACCTGTTGTGTCTCGTTCAAGCACGGAGGCTGAGTATCGCAGCTTAGCCAATGCAACCTCTGATATGCTCTGGATCAAATCTCTACTGCATGAACTTCAAATTCCTTTACAGCACTCTCCAGTTCTTTGGTGTGACAATACAAGCACGATAGCCTTAAGTGCTAACCCTGTTCTACATGCTCGAACCAAACACGTCGAACTTCACATCCACTTTGTTCGTGAAAAAGTATTAAACAAGTCACTTCATGTACAACATGTTCCTTCTTTTGATCAAATTGCAGATATCTTCACCAAACCTTTATCTGCCCTCTCATTTCATCGTCTTCGGTCCAAGCTCAGAGTTGAGTGTCATCCCCTGCTGAGCTTGAGGGAGGAAGTTAAAGACAATGATACACAAGTCCATCGCAAAGCCCATGCAGAAGTAATAAAGCCAGCCCATGCATGAGATAGATTAGCATAATATTTTGTAACATAATTATTCTGTTTGTTAGAATTGGTTGTAACAGAATGATAGTCTGTTAGCATTTGATTGGCTACCTTAGATGCTAGATAACAATATAAATGTATCCATCGTTCTTCACAGAAGCAATGCAATGATAATATTATTCTAGCATTCATCACTTCTTCCTTTTTCTATTTCGCAGGACCCGCCCCGCTATACATACAACCCAAACCCGCCCCTCCTAGACCCACAAACCCGGCAGGTTTACCCTCCCAGCCCCGGATCCAGTTTTTTTTTCTTTTATTTTTTTATAAAAATACTTTAGCTAGAAACCAATTTTGAAACACAAAAATTGAGTTTTGTGATTGAATTTCATATTTTTCTCAAGCAAATATTTATAATAAGCATTGAAAACTATCTTTAAACTACCAAATATTTATTAATTTGCTTTCATTCACTTCAAAATGTCCAACGTCCTTAACATGAACAAATGAGTTATGATATAAAATTAATAATGCCACTTTATTATTCAATCAAAGAAGTGAAATGTATATTTAATATTGATTTTTTTAAAAAAAAATTAAAAATATATAGTGGGGAAGGTATAGGGACCTTCCCCATTGCCAATCCCAGGACCTTCCCCATTGTCAATCCCAGGACCCGTCCCGACCCGACCTGCCCGGGTTCCAAACCCGATTGAAGCGGGTCCAGATTTAATGCGGGTTCGGGTCTGGACCCGCCCCATTGTCATCCCTACGTTCAATGCACGGCTAAACAAGTGATAAGCATCAGCTGCATATCGTGGACCAAGACTAAAACACAGCTAGTAGAATGAAAATGTGTAATGGTAGCGTGAATCTCAGCATCAGCACAACCCTGAGAGTACAGAATCTCAGGTCCCTTCAAACCATTCAACACATGATGGGGTCGAGCAAGGGAACTGCCTTCCAATTGATATGAAAGTACAAATAAGGAAAAACGAGAGCTATAAACTATTAAAAAGACACAGACAAGCGCATTCTCTCGGATCCAAATCCCTCACTGATAGCCAAGAACCATGAACACTACTGGATGACACATAAAACCTAAATGCTCAGTAGTCAAAGACAAACTTTGTCCTCGCAGTTAAACAAAAGACCTAGCTACCGCCAAAAAGTCAAAATAGTGGCACATAGATATCCATTTACAAACGCCACATACAACAACGAACACACATATGTACCAGACGATACATAAACTAGAGAATTATAGATTAGGTAATTAAATATAATCCGTGGCTCATACAGTCCATTCGTTTCCTATTGGGGAAAATAAAAAATGGGTTCACCAAACTTCTTATTAATTGACCTAAAAGCAATCGTTGACAAAAATCGCGGGTCAAAATATAAATATTTCAATATTCCGCTGAGTTATTTGACAAATAATTTTATAATTTTTAAAATCAAATATTTTTGGGCAATCTTAACTTGGCGTTGAAGAAATCTTACTTGACTGACTGATTATTGGATGTATGACGGCGAGACGATGAAGGTGAGTGAATGATCGATGGTGAAGCCATGAATAATGATGGGTGAAATTTGAGTCTATTCTTGTAGGGTTTTGAAAGCTACTCAAAAAATAAAAATATTTGGGCTGGTCGATATATTTAACCTCAATTTATTAAATTCATAAAACTTTAAAATAAAAAATTGGGCTTAGGGGACTCAAGCCCCTCGTTAAGATACGCCCCTGAGCAAGACATTTGGTGCCCGAAATTGTGCAAAACTTTGAACCTATGTCCATCACTCATATGCTTAAATATATATTTCCCGTTGACTTGGAAAACTGGAGCTCGAGTCCTTTACCTCGGAGCTGCTATAGGAACACTAGCAACACTACTGTTTCTCACGTTGTTCACCCTGTAAGGTGTACAGTTTCACACTTGCTGTGAAGCTATGTGAATGTTGAAATTAGTTGTACTTTCCTCACTGATAGTGATGGCAGAATGGGGTGGTTTACGCTGTTGAATTTTGTCATAGGAGTCGTAGGTACTTGGTGGTTTACCCAATGTAATATAGCTGAGCAGACCGTGAAAAGTCAAGAATGTTAATATATTTCAAATTCGTGTAGCAACAAGATAGGGATATCTTCATGGCAGCAACACTCACGACGCGAACGACACGCGAGAGACACAACTCTTTTCCACTTAATTACACTCTATTGATTTGTTTCTCAATATAAAAAAATCCCAATTGTTTTAAAATCTCAATGTGAGATTTCTAGCCAATTGTCCATTCAAATATTCACTTACCCAATTTGTTCTCATTAACAAAATAAAATTGGGTTTCTCACTTTGGCTTCTTCTCACACTACACCAACAAATTGTTCCTCCATTCTTGCTCTTATTCATTGAATTTCCTTTTTGTCCCGTTGGAGGGCTGCGGTTTTATCTCTTGCTGGTTGCCATGTCCAGATGTTTTTAGATTATTTATCGGTAAAAGACTTTCCTAATATATGCTTTTGTTCTCAGCATATGGTTATCTAAGACACTACCCATTTTTCCTAATAAAACGTTGAGATAAGCTGAATATGCCAAGAGAATATTCAGTATTTTCTCATGAATCTACGGATCAGAGTTCATGCTGCCCGCGTGAACAAATAGTGCTGCCCGCGTGAACAAATAGGAGGCGTGGGCCACAAGTCGCGAATAAGCCGCCATTTCTCTAGTGTATCTTTGGGGTAGTGGTAACGAGTTGCAGAGCATACCGGTATTGCCCTCTCCTGCTCCCTAGTTACTCGATTGAGTGATAACAAGATTAAGGTGCAAACAAAACCAGCTGCATGAATTATAACTCATATATTGGGACTCGAATCGATTCAAACATAAAAAAGAATCATTTTTAGTACAAAGATGGTTGGCATTTTTTTTGCATTAACCGATGGATGATAGTAGTTGGGTACACAAAGATTTTTTGAAGAAAGCAAAATAGGGAGGTGTGGAACATACTTTTGGAAAATTTGTTTAATGAATCGAAATTAAGCATGAAAAAAGTTGAATAATTGATAAATGACAAAACGCGTGAAATTCGACGTGAAAAAGCTGCCCGGGAAAACCAGGTCCTGCCCAATTTTTTGGGCAGCAAGATGGCGCTCGAGCGCCGAATACGGGAGCTCGAGTGCCCAACATTGTTCCGGGAAAGGCAAGTGGAGGTTCTGTTCGTGATGGGGTGCGTCCTTTTGTGTTCGGGTGTGACTTCTCATTAATAAACACCTCCAAATGGTGTCCTTTTGTGGTATCATTTTGTCAAGTATAAATATAACAATCCCTAAGTGAATTAAACATACTTTTTATGCAAGATTAAAGTCATTTTTGAGAGTAAAATATGCATACACATATTATTCATCTCATGCTCTTGTTGAAGTGCCTTTAAACCTTTGTGGTTTGAAGATTTACGATTTCGAGTACTTCTATTACAAGTCATAGTCATTGTATCTCGGGAAACGATTGCCAATAACCATAAGCACCATAGCGATACAATATCGTTTCAAGGACAGATCCAAATCTCGCCTCGACAAACATTCACAAAACTATTGTTACTTTGATTGCTATTATTCCTACACATACATGCTATGTTGGTAGAATTAGGGCACCTAAAACACTATTTGTCCCGAACTTTTATTGTCCATGCTTAAACATAAATGTTTACGTTTCATATAAATTATACACACATATTATTACTTAATAATTGTTGTATCGATAATTCTATCGTTTTATTATTACATCACCTGATCAAACTATGTGTGTAACATACTGTTGATTACATCAATCATAGACAATCATTACAACACCTAATTTCAAAATGCTAAAAATTTTAAATTTGTACAAATAATCATATTAATGCGTAACTATATTAGGATATCAGTTATGGTTATCACTCATTTTAGGCAAATGACACTTGCTTTTGTGTTTCTGCTTGTTGTTGGGAAAGTATCCTTTTGTAACTCTTCTTTTCATATCGTTGGACTCGTTTTAGTAAAATTTCTGTTTTGTTCAAAAAAAATCTTTTATACCAATATATACCTAAATTTTGTATCCGTCATTACAAAATGGCAAGTGCAAAAAAACATGTTTGGGTGTATTTGGATCGAGAGATTTGAATGCATAGATTTCCAATCTTTGATTTCAAAATCATTTAATTGTTTGGATGAAATTATATTGGGTGTATTTAAAATTCATTTTTTAAATAATTTATGTAAATATTGTTAGAGATAATTAGTTTAAACTTTGAATTTGAATTATTATCAACAAGATTATCTTTGTAATCTTGACTGATTGTAGATTTATATACATAGGATATCTTTTGTAATCTTTAATGATCTTAGATTTATAATCATAGGAATTTGTTAGCTACTTTAGGGGTGTAAACGAATCGAACATGTTCACGAACTTTTCGAGCTGGGGTGTAAACGAATCGAACATGTTCACGAACTTTTTGAGCCGACTCGATAAATATTTGATGAGAATTTAAAATTCTCGAATTCGAGCCGAACTCGAGCATGTTCAAATTTTTTTCATGTCGAACTTGAGCCCAAATTACTTTATTCGATAGTTCGCGGGCCGTCACGAACTTTAATATTTTATTAATATAATATAATTATGTATTAAATAAATATATTTCGAAGATTTTGGATATTTATTTTTGAGCTATAATTCGGATAGTTCGCGAACATGTTCGAACCTTTTCTAGCCGAACTCGAACTCGAACTCGAGCCAAATTTTTGAAACTATTCGAACTTCGAATCGAACTCGAGCTCGAATATAACTATTTACAGCCGAATTCGAACCTTAAATTTTTCAGCATATTCGGCTCGATTCGGTTCGTTTACACCCCTATATACAATATGTAATTCATTGAATGGAGATGAAAAAGATTTATTTTCCCACAATCTATCGTATCTTACATGGTATCAGAGCAGGAATCCTGACCTGCCTTCTTCTGTTTTTTTTCCTCCATCTCCGATACACGCCCTAACCTCTCCTCATCTTCCATGGCTACTGGAAATCACATCATCACTATTCCCAATTACTAGGAGCCAACCAAACCATTCACGGTCATTAATATTTCAGCCTCTAACACCATTAGACTCACATCCACCAACTATCTCTCGTGGAAACTACAGCTTGAGGATGTCCTCATCGGGTATGATCTCTTCAAATTCCTTGCAAGGTCTCACCCATGTCCACCACCAACCATTCTACAAATGCTAACTCCATTCCGAATCCGGATTTTTCAACTTGGGTGCGCCAAGATAAACTGATTTTTGGTGCACTCGTTGGTTCTCTCACTCCCCTTGCTCATCCCTCTTATACAACAAGCAAAGACTACAAGCGAGGCTTGGACCACACTTGCGCAAACCTATGCTCGCCCCTCTCGTGGCCACATCAAACATATTAAAGCTCAAATAAAATCTGCTGTCAAAGGTCCTCAAACAATCAATTATCTGCAATTTATTAAAACTCGAGCAGATGAATTAGCAGCTCTTGGCAAACCTATGGATCATTAAGATTTAATTGAAAAAATTCTGGATGGACTTAATGGAAACTACAAACCTACCATAGATGCAATTGAAGGTCGTGAAACACCAAATACTTTTGATGAACTTCATGAGAAATTGATCAACAAGGAACTCTTGCTAATTGCAACAATCATGGTACCTCAAGGGTTACAAAAGGCCAGTCTGGCAGTATATCGTATCTTACAAATATAATGATAACTGTGATGAAATTAAAATACATATAAGACATGTATTATTTCAAATATAGTATAATGATTTATGTTACGCAAAGTCAATTTTAAACGACGTGACATAGACTTTGACGTATATTATACAAGCTTAACTTTTGTTAATGGTGAGATTATTAACCGTGCTAGTTAAAGTTTAAACCACATATACTAATTACCACCCATTATATAATATGGCGGTAGAAATCATTACATATTAAATGTAATTCACGAATATTATCAAGGAGTAGGAGATTGAAAGAGTTAGGAAATTATTTGGATTATGATAATGCATGTTAGAAGGAGACGACAAATGTGTTGTGGGTATGCTTAATGTTGGGCGAAGAATAAATGGGTCATTTACTTATGTTTGTTTAGTGTGGGTTTTGGTTATGTTTAGATTCGACACCACAAGAACATGTGTGTTTTGACTTTAAATTTATTTCTCTTCAAGTCAAACTATATATATGTGTGTGTATATGTGTGATTATCTTTATATTTTAAATTAAAAATTCAGTGAGTAAACACATTTAAAATCCCTACCTCCAAACATAACTTTAACATTCCTCTCCATATCAAAGATTCTTTATTCCAACTCACTACTATACTTCTTTTCTTTATTTCAACTTCCTATCAACCGCAAAAGACATAAAAGCCCTTACTTTAATTGCATAAAACTCCTTAAAGCTTTTAGAATGATTACAAAAACGCCCAAAATTCTATTTTTACTAATAAACAACTCCTAATAAGGATACGTAAATGCAGAGTGCTTAATGAACAAGAGATCCTTCAGTTTCTGTCATCTTGAGAGAATCCAAGAGCATACTTTTGCAAAGAACTCACAGTTCATGATGAAATTTTTAGCCCTAAAATTCCCTTATACAAAGAACAAGTTAAAATAAATAACAGGCTCATCATGCGTCCGTATTTCAGTAAAATTTAACAAACTAAAATATACCATTTTGACCATAGCGACACCGGGTGAGGTGGGTTGCAAAGCCACAAGTCGAAAACTTACTGCCTCCAGACTGTTTTACGAATAGCTCATCACCATCCAACCTCAGCTCTCAGGCAAGGTTAGTCTGACAGCTATCCGACTCCTTCAGAAACCGCACAACACAGCCCTAATTCGTTTTCTACCTTAGGGCATAAGGTATAATCAAGATATAAAAAGATTTTAAAGAAATATGGGAGATAGATGTGCAACATCATTCGTTTTATTCTGGAAATACTTATTATATCTATTACATTAAAACGTCTCATTTTGGGAGGAGACAGACTTGTTTAGCCTCTCATAAAGACGAGGCTTGACTCAAGAACACATAAACTAAAAACAGAACAATATTACAGACGTTTACGAAGAGCAAGAAAAGATATATTACCAAGCTATGAAAGTTAAAAGATTAAAAAGGTTGGAGACTACAATTTTTATTCTCAGAAAACTATGGAGAATTTTTGATGTGCTTAGCTTCCTGAATTTATACAGCCATCTGGGCATTTCAGCTTTCATGTTGTTTTGAATACATCAGGGATTTTCTGAATTCTGCTCGTGACCGTCTTCTGTTTTCCCCGGGATAGTTGCTGATCAATCTATCTTGTTGGAAAGACATTCTTCTTGGCTCGATCGTAAGGCTCCTGCTTTTGTTCAGGACAGGTTGATCTTGTATCCTCATGTCGATCTCTCTTATTGTCGGAGTATCAATAATATCCGGCAATACTGCTTTCACGAAATCTTCGATAATTCTGGGGACTTCGATGAATTCATTTCTCAAGAATACTTCTGAATGATGAGTATTCGAGAGTGCGTACGACACCTTGTAGGTTATCGAGTAAGGCATGTTCCCTTCTTTCATCAAATCACTTCTTTTAAAATCTTGATGAAGAGTTAGAACCTTGTTGAAATCTCGATCTCCCAAATTGTATGCAATTCTATGATATATGTTGAAAGCCATCTTTCCAGCATACAAATTTCCTGCAACTGCTCCCAAACAATAGTCTTTAAGGTTTGTGATTCTCTTGTCGAATATTGCCAGGTTGAGTGACGAATCAATTCCTTCCTTAAAAGTTGCTTTGATGATTACTCTAATGGCTCCAATATGAATCAATGAGAGCGTGTTAGCAACTTCTCTTTTAACATTGTTCTAAATCTCCTGGATTTCTCTGTAGGGGATTAACCGCATCTCAATTTGGTTTCCCGTGAATTTCATTGGGATCGTAAATTCACCTGTTGTTACCCTATGGATAATCTGAGCTTCCTGCTTCGAAGACCAATCATATCCATGGCTTTTTCCATTGCTCCAATTGTAAATCCATCATACATCTGAAGCTTTGGTTCTTCCTTCATAATCCTCATAAGGGTTTTATGAGAAACAGTTGTATGAGAGAAGAATCCTGGCGGGTCTTCTATGATCATGTGCTGAAGGAACTCTCATTCATTATGATTCTGAACTGGATTCACCTCCATCGGAATAGATCTATTCTTAGTAGTTGCTTTCATCCGATGGTATATCCTCAAATTGATACACCTGTACCAAATCCTGGAAATAGACAGCATCCTCAAACGCCTTAGTATGCTCGAACTGTCTCACTTCACGGCTTTGGTTTTTTGGACAATCTGTAGAGATATGTCATCTTGCTGTTCGAGTAGTTACAATCTTTGAAACTTTCATTCGCACGGGTATGAGTGTGTTTGAAAGTTCTTTTTATCGGTGCTCTGCTAGAACTTGCTTGACTAGAATCTGTTGACGAAGTTCTACTCCTTGTTGGTCCTTATCTTTGCCCAGATCTGCAACTTCGGGCTTCTGCTTCGACCAGAACTTTCTAGGTCTCCATGAAGACCTACTTCTTCTTCGGGCATAAGTATGAGCTATGTGTTTCTTCATCTTTCGCCTTTGGGGATAGTTCTCAATTATTGTAGGGATATCATTCACCGTAAAGTAAAGATGAGATGTGTTGTTGATTCCTCTAAGCTTTTTGCAATTCTTTTGGAGTTTTGCTTGGTAGCACTACTGCGTGAGCTTTACCTTAAGAAATGACGTTCTCCTGGACACCGTTTCGATTGTATGAGGTGTATATTCTTGGATGAGCATTTCTCTCCATGGGCTCGGTATTTTGGCAAAGAATAGTTCTGTTGCATCGTTTTCTTCTATATTTGCCTTCCATCTATACTCTGTAAAGAGTTTGATGTACTCATCTACATAACATATATCATGTAGTTCCAGACTAATTAGAGCTTGTCTATATTTTTTAGCATTCTCTTCCTACATTCCCTCGAAGTAGCTTACTCCAATAAAACGGTTTTTAAAGAATTTTGTCATCTTGTCCACAATTTCTTTTAGGGACTCTCCGGCTAAAACTTCTCCTTGGTACCTGGGTATCCCATATCCCAGGCAATCTTGACTGATCCTTCCAGACTCATTTTAAGAAGTAAAATGAATCCTTATTTACTTAGATCAAGCATCATTACTGCTATCCCCATTGCTGAAGCACATTCATCAATAAGAACTTCCCTGTTTTTGAAATCCAAGATATTCATGTTGAGCATAAGTTCATATGGATTGATTGGATCTAACGGCGATTTCCCGTAAGGCGTTTGATGTATATCTGACCTGCGAGAACGGTTCATTGTTCCAACTGGGGGATCCAAAGTTGCTGATGTGAAATCTTCCATGTGCGGCATACTTTGATCACCTTCGGGTGGATTGTGTGACCCGAAACCCTCTTGTGATGAAGGTCTTGTTACAAGCTTTCCCGTCTTAAATTCTACGAGATTTAATCCCGCAAACGAATCAGCAAGATCACGCAGATCTTCCAGGTTGATTCTTTCCATTACTTTGTGGGAAGTATGTGCTCTCCTCGTAGGACTGCAATCATTTTTTTAGTCTCCGTCAAAGCTCTTTGGACCTCCTCCGCTTTCCCCTTTTGATGTAAAAGGGATTCTGTTCCATAGGATGGTGGTAACCATCATCCGTTCCTTCTTCCTGTCGGACTTGGTCTTGACTCCAACTCCTTAACTCAGGTTTGAACATCTCGAAAGTTTTCAAGAATTTCCTCCTGATGTTTAATCATAATCTCCATCTGACTTTGAATCTGATGGATCTGTGCAGGGACATGGTATTGTAGGTAGCCATAACGCTGCACTGTCTTATGGATTTCTCTAAGATCTTGGGATATCTTAGAAGAATCTGGTTCGATTTCTCGAAAGGTTGGTTCTCCCATCCTAATCATCTGGTCCAGACCCTGTTCGATCATTGGTGGCTGGAACTACATCTTCATGTTCAGGATGATCGTCTTCCTGAAGTTTGGCTAACTTGAACTGTAGTTTGAGGTTCATTTGATGGAGCCTCTTAGCCATCCTTTCGAGTTTCTTTTAATGGTTTATGCCGGATGTGAATAATCCCGTTCCTCGTAATAGTTTCCACTTATGGTTGAAGCTTTGAGCTTCTGTCATATGCTTCTGATTTAGTGCTTCCAATTTTGGAAGTACCACATGTATGAATGACAATTCGAACATTCGTTCGGATCCATAATTTTCTTGAATCGTCTCCTCCGTATAGGATACAAATTAATATTCAAGATATTATTATAATATTTCCAGAATAAACCTAGGCTCTGATACCAATTTACGAAGACGGGTCGCGAAGGAAAATGTTATTAGAAAAAATAGTAAAACTTTGGGTGATATTTGAAAAGCATTTAAAACTCTAGGGGGTATCATGCAATTAATCCCTTTTAACTTAATAAGGGTAAATTGGTAAATTGTTGTGCAGTAGGGAGTTGGGATGAAAATGAAAGTATGGTTGTGGAGTTGGAATATAGAATAATGGATAAGATGTGTTAAGTTAAAAAAAAGTTTAGGTTTAGAGATTTTAGATGAGTTTATCCAAATTCATTTCACTCGAAGTAAAATTTATCTCTAATTTTCCATCCTCCGTGTAATTATTTATAATTTGAAAGGTTGACCTTGCAAACCTCGAATCTTACCAATCCTAATAATAGGATTAATGATAACACAATAATTATTTTACTGTGAGTTTTATCCCAACTAACCAAAATGTATTACCCGTATAATTTTCCAAAATGCATCATTGCAAGAAAACCAGTAAACGATACATTGTGAAGTAATTTTTCTCCTACATTCTTCGGACTAACTCAAAATATAAAAATGGTAGACCTATGAGTTAACTTTCTGATAAAAGTAACATTGTCTCATTTTGACAAATATACAATTAATTAAGCTAGAAATCATAACATGTATCACACATTTGCTGTAATACAACATACATATCAAACATAAATTTATATACGATTTCCTATATTCATTCAAAATAATATTTCACATGTTCAATCTTAATTATATAATTAACATAAGATAATTATATAATTATTGAAAGTTAAAATATGATTTCTGATTATATATATATATATATATATATATATATATATATATATATATATATATATATAAGCAACCTTCACATTGATCCATGCAATGCAATGCTGACCAAATTTGCTCACAAAATTAAATGGAAACTAACCCGACATTAAATGTATAGCAATAAGTTTTTAACTATATTATTTATTATAGTAGTTAGCTTTTTTTAATGTCTTCTTATGGGAATTCTTAAGAATTTGGCACGACTTATATATTATTTTTGGTTAAAATTTGCTGCTGTCGGCCGGATGACGTTCTCATCATAATTATTTTCCATTTTATATTACCTTTATAAACATTATTGAAATTAGCTAGAAATATTTTTCTCATCAGCCAAGTCTGAGTATTTTAAATATTGGTTAGGGACCAAATTTATTACAGCTTGAAATGTTTTGACAAAAATAATTAATTCACAAACCAAAATTTCATAAAATCAGCTCTCCGGTAATAATGCATGCCTCGTTTTTATCAATTGAAAGATGGAAATATATCCCCCTAGTTAGTGGTGTCAAACCGGATTTAATCGTGCAGGCGCGGCATTATTCGTGTCGTGCCGTGCCGTGCCAGCCCATTTCCACAAGAGGTCGGGCCCAGGACGGCCCATAGGCACGACCCATATGTGTCGTGCCGTGCCTGCATGGCCCATTTCAAGTTTTTTTTTTTTTGGCTTAACTGGCGATCGATCGCCAGTTGATTGATCGCTATACTTAAAAAAAAAAATCTACTGTGTGTGCCGTGCCGGCCCACGGGCCAGCACCCTATGGCACGGCACGACCCATGCTACAGCGTCGTGCTTGACACGGCACGACACTGTAGCAAAACGTGACATGCTGTGCCGCTCCGTGCTCGTGCTGTGCCTCGTGCCGTCCGCTCCGTTTGATATCTCTACCCCGAGTTAATGTAGATTGGCGAGCTTGTGACAATAAGGTCATAAATTTGATTTCCTCTTCCAACATTTTTTTTCGATCTGAGTCTATAGTACCGAACTTGCCTAGTGTGATGTACCTTCGTGGTTTGCAGACCAATGCATCAACTCAATAGTTTATACAGTGCACATCTAATTGTAGTAGCTACGAGTTCACTCGTCATAAAAAGATGGAAATATAAATTTTATCATTTATTATTAATCAAACTTAATACACAGAATTAATAATTTACAACGTTGTTATTTTTTCTCGTTTGGTTATTCATTCGTATGAAAGATATTTTAGAATTATAAATTAATCTATAAAAATTATAGATCGTATTTATTACAAATTAAAAATTCGTAAAATTCCGTAAAGTACGTGTGAGTTTCACGTGAAGTTTCCTCGCGTGATTTCCTCGTATCTGTCAATGTGGCAAACTAAAAGCAGCCTCAGTAATCCTAACCGTCCATTTAATCTCAAATACCAGAAGGACAAAAATAAGTCATATTTTCAAAAACCTGAAAATAAACACGCAAACACAAATAGGCATGGGTTGTTGCTATTAAAGACATATATTTGAGGAGTTGTTATCCTTAGTGTCTTAAGACATCCTTTAATCAAAATATTCTCATCCAATTCTCATCTAATATGGATGGAAATAGTGCCCTTCAAGTGTTTTTCTTCTCTGCAACATTTACACGATTAACTCTCCAAAAGCTGATTCCCTATTTTAAACTACAAAATTGTCTTTCAACCCTTTTATATAGGACATTGATATTCTGTTAAATTCTTAATCGAGGAATCAAAATCCAAGTTCTTGACAGGAAAAAAAGATGTCTTCTGGCTTTCCTGGCGGACTGCCGGACTTCTTCGCCGCCGGGATGAGATCTACCGTCTTGCCGTCGAATATGAACCTACAGCAGCAAGATTTTTTCAGGTCACCCCTCTCTGGAATTCAGGCCGACCCGACAACACAGGTGGTGGCCAGGCGGGGACCCGATTCGATGGGGAAGAGATCCCTTGCTGAGTTTCAGCAGCAACAGAATTTTTTGCAGCAGCAAAAGGGATTAGAGTTTTATCTAAGAAACGTGAAGCCAAGGAATAGTTACCGGCATGCATCACCCATATCCACCCTCTCGACGCCTCCGGCTTCGTTGGAAATTTCATCTGTTTCAAATCCTCTGAATGATAATACTAATCCCCGGTATGGGCTTCCGATTCTTCAGCAACAGAGGCCACAAAGTTGGATTCTTTCAAACGCAGGCAAAGTTTCCACTGGTATTTTCTTGCCCAATTTACTTTCGAAGAAGGAATCTGTAGATTCAGTTTCTAGTCAGGGTTTTTCTGCTCAAGAATCCAAGAAAAAGATGCTGACTAACAAGTTGAAGGAGCTGGAAAAACATCTTTTAGGAGATGAAGATGAAGCAGAAGACTTCTCTGCTGTTACAACTGAGTGGTCCGAAACGATATTGAATCTCATTAATCCGGCCTATAAACACATTTCTTCATCGCCCACTTCATCGTCCTCGTCATGTTCTTCCACTTTAGCTTCACCTCCACTGCCTTCCCCAAAACAATATTTGATCGACGCCGCCGTTGCTATATCAGAAACAAAGCCAGAAATCGTCACTGCAATTTTCACGCGCCTCCAACAGGTGACCGACGCGAGGGGAACTTCAGAACAGAGGCTCGCAGTTTACATGGTTTCAGCCTTGAAATCTCTCGCGTCCCCCACAGAGCATCCTCCGCCGCCTGTATCGGAGCTTTACTGTAAAGAACAGTATGCGGCGACACAAATGTTGTACGAGGTTTTGCCGTGTTTTAAGCTTGGATTCATGGCCGCAAATCTAGCGATCCTCGCAGCCGCCTCAGAACAGGGTTTTGACAAGATCCATGTCATGGATTTTGATATCGGACACGGCGGACAGTACGTGCATTTGATCCATGCACTGGCGGCGAATAAAAGCGCAGGAAAACCCTCCGCAATGTTAAAAATCACAACTTCAACAGACCCCGAAGCCACCGCGGCCACAGAAAGGCTAAAAAATGTCGGAGATGGGCTCAAATATTTGGCAAAAAAACTCGGCGTGTGCTTTACTCTACGCATAACAAACTTAAGCACCAAAGATTTGAGCCGTGAAAATTTGGAAGTACAACCCGACGAAGCTCTCGCCGTGAATTTCGCATTCAAACTATACAAACTTCCCGACGAAAGCGTAACTACGGATAATCAACGAGACGATCTTCTCCGCCGAGTAAAAAGGTTGTCCCCCGCAGTAATGACTGTCGTGGAGCAAGAAATGAACGCAAACACCGCCCCACTGGTGGTGCGTGTGAGGGAAGCTTGCGAGCATTACGGCGCGTTGCTTGACTCGCTAGATGCGACCATTTCCAAAGAGAATCCCAACAGGGTTAGAATCGAAGAAGGGCTGTGTAGGAAACTGAAAAACTCGGTGGCGTGCGAAGGTGGGGATCGTTTGGAGAGATGCGAACTTTTCGGTAAATGGCGGGCCCGGTTCGGTATGTCCGGGTTCAAGATCCGGCCCATGAGTCAATCCGATGTTGATTCGCTCAGATCTAAACTAAACTCGGGGACACGTGGCAATCCTGGATTCACTGTCAACGAGGAATCTGGAGGCATCTGCTTCGGGTGGATGGGACGAAAGATTACAGTCACATCTGCTTGGTGTTAAAAAAGATTATCGTGCTCGTTTGGTCTAGCGACATCATCTCTCTTATATTTGAACATAATCAGATGTTCTAAATCCATTTTATAT
Source organism: Haberlea rhodopensis (assembly GCA_907163345.1). Lineage (NCBI taxonomy): Eukaryota > Viridiplantae > Streptophyta > Magnoliopsida > Lamiales > Gesneriaceae > Haberlea > Haberlea rhodopensis. The sequence continues at coordinate 5,069,902 of CAJQUN010000002.1, forward strand.
AAAAAAACCTCACCATACTAATTTTTTTATTATTTCCGTGGAAAATTAATTTGTTAGTTGTGACATTAGTGTATAATTGTTTTATTAGTGTCTGTATTAACAAAAGGACCAGAACTAATGTTGTGTATTCTTCATTAATTTCATTCATTAATGGTCTATCAACTGTTATATGCCCATGTGTGTTAATGTTAACTGTTAAAGAAACAAATATTCAATATTTTTTTCTGAATATAAAATTATTTCGAAAATGATTTTTAAGGTTTTTAGATTTTACTTTCCAATAAATTTTAGATGGCTTTACAATCATAAGTTTTTTATTTAAATTTAAACAAGCATCTCTAATTTGGTGTCAATTAATGAATTCGCGACCCTTGTAGTTTTATATATATTAAAGTTAAAATTTGCAACATTAATCATATTGAAGTTATGCAATAAATAGTATAAGATGTAAAATATGGTAGATGGTAGAAATGATAAATAATACAAAAATATGTCAAATCACGTTGGTACAAGATGGTAGAAATGTTTTTTTAAAAAAAATACATTAATCAGTTTACATATGGTATTATAGAAAGTGATCCCCGCATTTAGAGTCTGGTGCGGTTTTTGACCGAACTCCCTTAACACCTACCCGGCCAGGGGCTCATGGCATAAAAGAACCTATTAAGGGCAGCCCGGATATCAGTCAACTCTGTTTCTGTCGAGCTAACCCCAAGAAGAAGTCACGGGTTCATGTCCCTGAACCAAGAGAAGCACTGGTCATGGACCCCGCTAACCATGTGATATCGGCTGAGTTAGTGAAGGACCTGGCGTATCATTTCCAACTTATCGGCGAGAGTAGGGGAAGAAATGTTCATTGCCCTGAACCAAGAGACGCATTAGTCCTAAGCCCCTTTAACCATGTGATACCAGGCTGAGTTAGTGAGGGACCTGGCCTATCATTCCCAGCTTGTAGGCTAGAGTAGGGGAAGAAATGTTAATGTCCCTGAACCAAGAGAAGCATCAGTCCTGACCCCGTTAACCATGTGATACCGTGCTGAGCTAGTGTGGGACCTGGCATATCATTCCCATCTTGTATGAAAGGGCAGGGGATGAATTGTTCAGACTGGGTTGGTTAAGCTAACCTGACTTGATTAGATCAGGCGGATCGAGGACCCTCGATGATGGCCCGGACCAGCCCCGCTTAGATCGCGAACCCGGCGGTTTACCCGCCCTGCTCCGGTTCCAGTTTTATTTTTATTTTTTTACTTTTTTAAAAAAAAAATTAGCTAGAAATCAATTTGAAACACAAAAATTGAATTTTGTGATTAAATTCCATGTCTTCTCTAGTAAATATTTATAATAAGCATTGTAAAACTATCTTTAATCTACCAAATATGTATTAATTTGCTCTCATTTCTTTTAAAATGTCAAACTTCTTTAACATGAACACATGAGTTTTGATTTAAAATTAAATACTGAAACTTTATTGTTCAATCAAAGAAGTAAAATGTATATCCAATAATATTTTTTTAAGAAAAATAAAAAATGTATAGCGCGGCGGGTTGGGTCCGGCCAATCCCAGGACCTGCCTCGTCCCGCTTTCAAACCCGATTGAAGCGGATCCAGATCAGCCCGACGGGACTGGTTCAATGTGGGTCCTGATCTAGACCCGTCTTATTGTCATCCATACCTATGCATTTTTCTGTCATCAATGCTTCCCTTGATAGTTTCATTGTCTCCACCTAGGGATGGCAATGGGGCGGGTCCAAACCCGGACCCGTATTGAACCCGACCCGCCGGGGCGGGTCCAAACCCGCTTCAACCGGGTTTGGAAGCGGGGCGGGGCGGGTCCTGGGATTGGCCGAACCCGCCCCGCACCCGCCCCGCTATGCCTTTTTAATTGTTTTTTTTTTAAAAATTAATATTAAATATATATTTCACTTCTTTGATTGTACAATAATGTGTTATTGTTTAATTTCATATCAAAATTCATGTGTTTATGGTAAAGAAGTTGAATATTTTGAATGGAATAAAAACTAAATAATAAATATTTGATAGTTTAAAGATAGTTTTACGATGCTTATTATAAATATTTACTAGAGGAAAACATTAAATTCAATCTCAAAACTCAATTTTTGTGTTTCAAAATTAATTTCTACCAAATTTTTTTTTTTATAAAAAAAAAAAATTGTTTGCGGGGCGGGGCGGGTAAACCCGCGAACCCGGCGGGTCTAAGCCGGGCGGGGCGGGTATGGGTTTTATGTGTAGCGGGGCGGGTCTTGGGATTGACCAAACCCTTCCCAAACCCGCCCCGTTGCCATCCCTATCTCCACCCAAAAAAAACTAAAAATTTAACATTAGTTTCTTTCTTGGATGAAGGTTAGGTTTTTAAAAATACAAATTTCACTTCCCCAAAATCTGGTAGAATTATATTTCTTACTCCATCTTGTTCCCATCATTCCAATTTTTGGATCTATTATTGATGAGAATGAATGAGAGATTTTCTAACAAACACGCACCTTTCAAATCTAAAATTGTTTATGTAATTCTAAATCGCATAAAAAAATACACTTATTTACGACACAAAATTGTAAATTAAGATTCGGGAGTCTCATACCTAGACCCGACCACGGTTCTGAACCGTCTAACCGCCGGTTAGACGGTTCAGAACCGCCGGTTCGACGGTTTAAAAAACATCGACCCTTAACCTTAACCTTCCTTGACGGTTACGGTTACGGTTCATGAACCGCCGGTTACGGTTCCGGTTAACCAACGGTTACGGTTACGGTTTGACCCTTATTTTTTTAAACAAAATTAAAAATATTATTAAAATTTGAAATAAAGTGTAAAAAGTGTATGAATGTGTTTTCATCCATGGATTAAACATAAAATAACGTAAAATAAATTCAAGCCCAGATAATCAAAATGTGTAAGATATATTTGTTTGGTCAATATATATATTATAACACTATATTTAGATCAACAACGCTCTTATAGCATAGTAGTTGAAGCTAATTATTAAAGTTTGAGGTCATTAGTTCAAATATACAATATAACATATATTTTAAATTTAAAAATATAAAAAAAATTAAAATAAACCCTTGAACCGCCGGTTAACCGACGGTTCACGGGTTAGCAAAATCATGACCCTTAACCGGCCCTTCTATAGACGGGCCGATTACGGTTCCGACCCTTCGAACCATTGACCCGGTTAACCAGCCCGTTGACCACGGGCCGGTTCCGGGCCGGTTCAGGGTCGATGATGACCCTTGGTCGGGTCTACTCATACCTAAATGTTAATGAATTATATTTAATCCCAGAATCTTCAATAGGGATCCAATCAAGGGTGGCAAAAATTGACGAAACCCTTCGACGATTTACTGCTACCAACAAGGAGCTGATGTTGACAGCTCCGGTTAGGAACATTCTTTCAGATTTTGGGATTACATATACTAATTCTTGAACATTTAGGACTATGGACCACAAGTCTTCGTTTACACTTTTGTGGAGTCAATAATTTCATAAGTCAAATAATATCTTAACAATTAAGTATTTATCAAATTATTTGTTGCTAATTATTTGCTATGTGCCGTATTATGAGACATGTGGCGCATTGTTGTGCTAAAATAAAATTCGGTCGTCAACTGAAACATAATTCGATTTTTTTAAAAAAATATATTGAGGGTACATAATCAAATTTGAGGTTTATTCCAAAGAAACAAATGGTGGACTTTGGCCCTTTTCCGGAAAAAAAAAACAAAATAAATATTTGCTGGACTCAAGCGAGGTTTACTATCTGTCATGAAATAGGTTTGGATGTAGAAATGACCGCTAATCGTGGTATGAGATTTATAGTAAAAATCGAAAAAAAATTACAAGAATATTTTCAAAGAAGCACATAATAACCTGATAAGATTTCATGATACTACTACTAAGAAGAGATTTTCACTCGATTTCAATTTGACCAGTTGAAGCTAAAAGATTCGTAACTCAGGTTCTTGCCTGAACTAGATGAACAGATTGCAGCTGCATCCTGCCTCATCTTCTTGGGACCACTAACCAGAACTAAGACGTCGAATTCTTCAAACTCCATCAGTATTTCTGCCTCAGAAAATTACATGCATCTCATCGACTCAGCATTGCATATTCAGGAACATACGCATGAAATTTCATGGGAGGGTGACTCGATTTGTGAAGAATGGAAAAACTTGTGTTTGAAGATTACTTCGTTTCTTGGGGGACGGGAGGCGCGTGCAATTTCGCCGACTGATTTTTCCACTATTAACCATTTACTGTAATTATTTTCTAGGAAGGAATGAAGAGCTTACTTTTCAAATCAGGTCTTGGCCAAAATTTATTGTTGTGAATTGCTCGAAGGATTGGTGGCATTGATGAACATAATGCTTGATGGTCTGTAACTCAATCCTGGTATTGAAAGTAAAGTAAAGAAATGAGCAACAAAGTTTCATTGTCGGGTAATCTAAAAAGTACGATCTCTGTAAAGAGAGGTCTATCCTGAACTATAACTCACTTGGATCTTTGCAAAAGTTCTATTCCATGACTTGGCAAAGTCGTACAAGAGCAGAAACCAGACGAACTCTTTGCTAAGATTGGAAATGTGAGTTCGACGTAATTGACTTTTCTAATATTGATTTTATTCATAGTATCCATAAACAGGTTGCAAAGCAAATTTCCTGACTAGACATACGATAATCAAATTTTGGAACGTAGACTATAAAACAAACTAATTGCAACAGTACTTAAAAAAAACTTGAAGCAACATATCAATTTATTTTATTAGTTTTTAATTTTTTTCGTTACTGATTAAATGGCCGATTTAAAGCTTATATTCTAATTTAATTTATTAAAAAAATAAAAGAAGATAAAACTGATGTATTTTCAATCATATAACGTTGTATACTTTTTAAATAAAGCTGTAACAATTTTTTTTAATTTAGATAGTTTTGTGTTGTTTTATGAATGTGTGGATATTGAACTTGCAACAATGAGATGAAATTGAAGAAAGAAAATTTTTACAATGAAGCAATAACCGGGTAGTGTAGAAGAAAACCAAGCAATTCTTCCCTTCAACATAATGTTACAACATCAACATTTTCCACAGATGCAAATCTGTGCACACACGTTGTTTAAACATATCCATTGTCTCTTAAGATTTGTCAGGGTACCACCTCTTAGAGGGAAAGGTGATCTCACAACCATCAGTGCCCCGATATGTCAGTTTGCTTCTGTTTTTTCGAGCATTTGTCACCCTCTTGTTCCATGGCCTTTAGCTTATTCTTTATTGCAGCAATTCTTGCACTTCGATTTATTTGTCCTGAATAACCAACAGGAATGCTAGATGCACTTCCTTCACCACTATTATTGAGTGAATTAACTTGTCCTTCCAATGGGTACTTCTCACTAGCAAGACGAACGACCAAAGGGCGCCCACATGCCATTCTGCCGTGCATTTTCTCCTTGGCCAGTTTAGCTTCCTGCAGCCTCACTTTAAAAGCAGGAATCAGGAATTGCATCAAATAAGAACACTATAAAATGAGCAACTCACCTCTATAGAACTGAACCGAATGAAAGCATAACCACGTGGTTCTCCACGTTTTGGGCCACGGGTATGCCATAGGAAGTCTTCAGAGATTATCTTACCAAAGGGGGAAAACATCTTAATCAGAGCTGCCCTACAAGGATTCACATATAGTAGTTCTAGTCAGGGGCCTAGAATGTTTCATACAAAATGTCAGCTACCAAGAATGCTGCTTACTCTGTGATCCTCAGATCAAGGTTCCCAATGTATAATCTACATTCCAACTTTTCATCATTAAAATTTTTGGGGTCCTGCCATTAGTTGTGAAAGCCAAGTTAGTAGTGACTCTTTGACAGAACATGCAACCGATCATCAGCTTAAAACTTATTTATATTTCATTCAAGTTTGTAAGCCTTTAAGTCTTAAACCGGTGCAAACTTGAAATTTTACCCAAAAGTTTCCCACGAGGTAGACAGGAAATAGACAGAAACAGCGTCATAGCAAGGGATGTTAACAAGCACCAAATATACTCAGTAAACGTTTTTTTCCCAATCAATATTGAAATGAACACATAAAATATACTTTAGTGACTAAAAGGAGGCGTATAGTAGGTGTTTGCAATTGCTTATGAAAACTGCTTATCTGCTTTTCAGATAAAAAAAGCAGTTTTTGGATGTTTTATTTGTTTGCTTCTGCTATCGCTTCTCTAAAAATAAGCAGAAAAAAGCAGAAGCAGAGAAGCAGACAATGTCATGCTTTTGACTGCTTTAAGTTGTTTTGTGGCAATTTCGTAATTAATTTAAGTTTATTAAGCTGCTTTTTTATTTAAATAACAAACACTCAATGCTTTTGCTTAAAATCAACTTTTTTCAACTTTAAGCAAAAGCAACGTAGAAGTGCTTTGAATAAGCAATCGCAAACACACCCATAGAATGAATACCATGATATAGCCTCAGTCTTCTGTTGATCCTTTCAAGAGTCAATCTGCAAGCATAAACAAATTTCAATACAACAAAATAAATTCAAGGATCCCGAACATCCAAATGCATCCTCTCCGAGACCAAAGAAGCATTCTTCCTAAACAAATCATCCAAATCATAGAAAATGGAAACACGGTGGAAGGTAATTCCACGAAAACTTCTAGAATTGTGAATTATGATTATAGAGCAAACATTGATTACACGTTTTAATACACAAAAAAAGGCCAACATATCAATTCAAAGAACTTCGAGATTTAATGATTAAAAAATGGTTAGAAAGATCAAACAACTCATAATGGCTATTTTGGAAAAATCAAGAAAATCAAAATACTAATCATACATACTGAAAATCAGCTCTGCTAGGAATATGAAATTCCTGAGACTTCAAACATTTGAAATACCTTAGTCTGGATAAAAAAAATAAATCAATGGATTTAAAATGCTTTGATTTGGTTAAAAAAGTTAAAGACTTTATATCATAAACCCACAAATCATACATACAGTACGATAAACCAAACCCTAGATTTAAAAAAACCAATGAAATAATTGATTCTAACAAAAATAATTAAAATTTTGAGTTTCACTTACGATTGGATGAGTACCCTCAAGATTGAGAATCCAAAGAGAGAATTTGATTCATCGTGGTCGTCGAACTACGAAGTAAATGAGACTTCAGGCATCATTCCAATTGCATAATTGGATTTGGACCCGTGCCTGTAATTGCCTAATGGGTCAAAATTGTAGGCCCAATATTACAATTAATGGTCCATCTTTCCACAGGTACTTAATTGGGCCACACCTTTGTCTAGTTTTCAGTTTAGCAGGCCTATGAATTTCCGGATGGTGAGTCTTTATTTCTACCAATATAGAATAAACATTCAACTTTCAATTATGATTGGTTTCACGATGGATTTGAAACTTGAATTTGAAATGACATCTATCTCAAATATATTTCAAATTCATTACAATTATCATTACGTTTAAATTAGTAAAGATATAGATTTGAAATACACCCAACATAAAATTCATCCAAATGATTAAATGAATTTGAAATCAAGGATTTAAAATCCATAAATTTAAATCTCTCGGTCCAAATGCACCATAATAGACATATCAAATAATTCAAAAATTTGTTGGAAAATATATGTACTTATTAAAAACTTTGATCGACTGAGAAATTTATAAGAATACTCCATCGAAAAATAACTAATATGACCACTTAAGGGTAAAAGCAAACCATAAACCACCATGAAATAGCTTTAGATATTCTAAATACCGGTAGTTTTGTTTACATATAAATTAGCTTTGTATATAATTTTTTGAAATAAGTAATCTTTATGTAAAAAAATTAAGATTATATTAAAATTAAGAATTTATAATTATTTTTTATAATTAATTAAAATTATTAAAGTAGGATAATTTATTATTATTTTTAAAATTTATGGTGGTATATAATTTTTTATTTTTTAGAGTAAGCTGATATGATTATCCTGTGATTATACCATTACATCGGCTAATTTAATAAAATATTGTAATTTTTTAAAAAAATATTAAAAAATAATTTATTTTTTTACCAAAGTATAGTAAAACTTATTCCTGAAATGTGTTTTTAAAAACGCATTCCACATATGCATTTTTATAAATGCATTCTAGGAAAGCGTTTTTATTCATATTTTTTAAAAAAATGTGCAAGCTTTTAAATTTAGTTTCGATGTAATTTTTTGTTTAAAAAATGCAGTGGGTCACAGTGATTACTATGGCCCAGGAAAAAATTATATTTTATAGCATATAAAATCTTTTTGAGCGACTCCATACATATTTTATTATTTTCAAAAATATTAATTTATCTACTAATATATCTACCAAATTATACACCAAATAATTATTCAAAAACAAATTATACATCAATTTCACCAAATAACAATAATATTATTTTGGGGTGAGCATTCGGTTACCGGCCATACCAAATTGTGCTGCTGGGTTAGTGGTGCAAAGCCCCCACCATCAGAGCACATGACTGCATTTGTCAAAATTGTTACTAACAAATGTATAGTAACCGATTTAACCGATGTCGGTTTTGATTTTAAAAATACCGGTTAACCAACTTAACCACGGTTCAGAATCGCCTGTTCTACGGTTCAAAAAATTGTTAACATTAATCTTCATTGAATGTTCCGGTTACGGTTCATGAACCGCCGGTTACAGTTCCGGTTACGGTTAATCAACGATTACGATTACGGTTTGACCCTTATTTTTACAAAAAAAAAATTATTATTATTAAAATTTGAACTAAAGTGTAAAAAATGTTTGAATGTGTTTTCATCCACAGATTAAATATAAAATAACGTGAAATAAATTCAAGTTCAGATAATCAAAATGTGTAAGATATATTTGTTTGGTTAATATATATAAATTATAACGCTATATTTAGATCAACAAAGCTCTTAATAGCTTAGTGGCTGAAGCTAATTATTCAAGTTGGAGGTCATGAGTTCATTATCTACACCATACCATAAATGTTAAGTTTAAAAATGTAAAAAAAATTAAAATAAACCCTTGAACCCCAGGTTAACCGACGGTTCACAGGTTAGCAAAATTATGACTCTTAACCGACCCTTTTTATAGACGGACGGTTATCGGTCCAACCCTTCGAACTGTTGACCCGGTTAACCGGCACGTTCATCACGGATCGGTTCAGGGTCGGTGATGACCTTTGGTCGGGTCTAGGTAGCAACTGTACTATTATTTGCTTAATTTTCTTGGAACGGCCTCGAAAATGAGCTATGGATCGTATCGACAAATCCAACAGGAGCAACATTAATTTTAAAATAAAAAATATATATAGTTTTTGTAATAATCACTTCACACTTAATTTATTACACATTTATTAAAAATGACTTAGTAAAATGTATTAAGTGACTTAATAAACTTAATATATGACTTATTTATGAATCGTATCGACAAATCCAACAAGAGCTCTGGATTGTATGAATTTATTAAGATGAGTTATATTATTCCCGGATAATTACGAATGTCTAACATTTAAGTTCACGACTTGGTAAAATTTAGTACGTGACTGAATAAATCTTAGCCGTAAAGCGTCGCACGCGCACTCAATGCGCCAAATCATAATTGAAGCGTCGATGCACGACTTAGTAAAACTTAGTGCATCTTAAAGCGTCGAACAAGCACTCAATGTGCCAGTTCGCGACCTGAGCGTCAAGGGGCTAGGAGGATTACGTTACTTATTTCCAAATACCTCTATATGACGTGGCTGCGAGTCGCTTCGAAGAGCACTTTATAAAGAATTCTAAAATGTTGAAAATTGACCTGCTGTAAAACAAAGAACAACGACACCGAATTCCCAGTAACAAAAATCAAACAGCTTGAACTTGGAAATCAGAGTTTTAAAATGTCCTAATACAAACTGCATTTTCAAAAAAAAAAAAAAAACACACACACTCTAATTCAACTCAGAGATGTAATTTATGTACGTAACATTGTTCAAAACAATAAAAATAAAACTAGCAAGGCCCACAATTCGACCAAACCACCAAAAAATCTTTCCTTTTACCCTTTTAAATGTGGTTGAAGAGATATGCATCGTCAGCGATTTTAAGAGATGAAACAACTTGAGCAGCAACATGATCAGCAGATAAACCAGCAGAGCACAAATCATCCTCTTCATAACATAGAGGGTAGAAATGCTTTTGCCGAGGATCGGTGACCCAGGTAGAATTTCCCCAGTGATTTTGCATTTGCCCATAGATACGAGGATCAGAGGAATGTTCCATGCTTTCAAATGAATAACTTGGTTGGTCATGATAAGGAACCAGCTCCTGTCTTCTCCTGAACATAACTTCAATTTTTCGAGCATGATCCCATGAGGTCATTCCCTCATCCTTTTTCAGCAAAACATTGCTTGAATCATCCGAGTCTTCACCAAGAAGGACATGAAGTGCAACTGCCTCAGCTATGGCAGCACCTTCTTCATCGAGCCGCTCCTGTTCTTCTTTCTTTTTCTGCTTCTTCTTTTCCAGTTCGGAACGGATGGCTGCAGAAGTAGCCAGAGCCTTCTCTAAGCGCCTCTTTTTCTTCTCAGCCTGTTTAAGGCGATCTAATTCTCCCTTCACCTGCTTCTTCTTGGCTTTCCTAACACTAGACGTCACTTTAGCACAATCCATCATGCCCAGTGGCCCCAGTCACGCTCAACTGACACACTGTACTTCGTATCTTTCTCTCTTAAATTACCCTTATGCTTTTTCAAGAAAACCTCCCTCAGCAGTAAACATTATCAAACTATGTTCCGGTTCCTTGTTATTAAATATTTATTAATGGAAAAAAATATATTAAAATTGGAAAGTGCAGAAATTACTAGATAGATGAAACTTACACCTACACCCACTCGGGTTTAAAGGAGTACCTCATCTTACGCACACTACACTCCCAAAAGGAAATAACTGGACATAGGAGAGTAGAAAACATATGAGAACTTAATCGGCCATCTCTTTTCATTTTTCCTAATTTTCCACAACCTCTGCCACCCATATCACAGTTCACAGTCTAAATAGAAGGATGATTTGATTGATTTTCAAATTTACTGTCTCTCTATTTCGAACTCACATGGCCTTCCTCCTGCATAAAAATCGCCAACTCATTAAAATTTTCCGAAGATCCGACTAAATGCAAAGTATCATTCAAGGCCGAAATCGCAACATGACGTCGCCATGACAAACGACAAAGATAAAGGCAAAACAATGAATAACCACTGAGTAACGACAATCCAAAAATATCACCACGAGTTTACGACTATACCAATTAAACAAGTAAGATACAAGCAAACCATTTCATCATCTAAGGTATACCTCACTTGACCTTAACCAGAGCATCAACTGAAAACTGGCACAACACATGTTCCTACAATCCATTCAAGATCCAAACAACGACAGCCACCTTAAAAAAGATCAAATCCTCTCAATAAAGTACCAAACAGAGACAGCCTAAACAAACAGTCCTCCAAACCGAAGCATTCCATTTCAAGTGTAAATTAAACGAAATCCTATTATCACAAGACTGGAGCATTTACACGCTACTTATTTTGCTAAAAAATTGAACATCAATTTTTAAGTTATCAAATCCGCAGTTCATAAACTAAAATACAAGTTGATGGTTTAAGTTAACCATCATAAGATAACATCATAGAGTAGTTAATATGTCCTCAAATTCAGATCCCCAAAAAATTGTATAATTATGGCATCCAAATCACTAAACAATTTCACCAAGCATAATCTACTTTAGAACCTAGATTAAATAAAAACCAAATCAAATAACACTGATACGACAAAAACCCAAATCACTCGCACGGCTTACCAGACCCAGACGCAAAAAACCGAATTCGAACAAAAATCAATCACTCATATGCACTGTTCAGCATCAGATTAAAACCACATATAGAGAATTGCGAAAACAATCGAATAAATAAAAAAAATCAGAATGGAAATCAAGTATAACCTGTTACGATCAAGGAGAGAAGAGAAGGCCCCTCAAGAAAATGAAATTCTTCGAAAAGGAACAAAAAAAGAGCAAATTTGAGTAACGAAAAAGGGAGAAAATTGTGAATCAGATATAGAAAAATGTAAGGATCTGTAACAAGTGAGCGTGGGATAAAATAACCGATCGCACGAGATAGCTTGCCGGTGGGAAGAGCCGGAAGTGAATAGAACAAGGGTAAAAGTGGAAATGAGAGCATGGATTGACACGTGTCGATTGATTATAAGTACCCACGATTACGGACTTCTCAAGGTTTTATCTTTCAAAGTGGTATTTCACTTTAGAGGTAACAAAATCAATTTGATTTTTTAAATTAATCAACATAATTGAATTTACAGGAAAAAAAAAATTAATTAAGACTGATTCTATACTAATTATATTAACATAATTGAAATAATGTAAGTAATATAAACAATCAAACTAACAGAATAAACCGAACCAAAATATATATAAATCTATGGCATGATCGACTTATTTGGGTTATTAATTTTTTTTTTAATTTTTGTAATATATAAAGAAAAAATTACAATTATCTCTCTCGTAAAAAATATTTATTTGACCGAACTTTGTCATAATAGATGCATTACAATATCAACCATCTAATTTGTAATGGATAATAAAAAAATTACAAGTACCTCCCATGATTTAACATAAAAATACAATAGGTGAAATAGTGCAATTCTTGTTTAAATCAGAGCGATGCGATGCTATATTATGTAATTCACCCTAATATAAAACCAAATTAATTAATATTTCTTTAAAAAAATTATAATATATTTATCAACACAAGATATATATATATATATATATATATATATATAACTGAAAGTGATTTAAAGTAGGACATCACAAAATGTATTCCTCTTCTAGAGAAAAAGGAAAAATGCTACTCGAATTACAAAGTGCAATTACATAATTAACCTTGGCAAACACTACAATCCCATTAAGATCCCCATACCCTTTACGACTGGTGGTCTCTTCGTGGAAATTTGGACCCAAATTTTCTTCCATCGTATGAATAATGTATGAGTTGAATACGTCATCCTCTATACTGCCACGTTTGCATATATCTAAATACCAAACACCAACGATAAGATTTGTAGGAAAAATTGTTACTGCCCTCGTGGCAGTACTCGCAAGCGCAACATCCACTATTTAAATAAAAAAAAAATTTCTTTTAAAAAAATTCTAAATATATGATGATGATGACTTCGAAGATATTATCTTTAAGAGCATCATCAAACAAACCAGATTTATAGATAGCATACTCTTACATATTTCAGGGACACAAAAAGGGAAAGCTAGCATGTTATGTTACGATTCTAGCTCACATTGTTTTGCCTATTTTGCTCCTAATTCCAGAAGAAGAAGAAAAATATTACAAGCAAATTTTTTGATATCTTTCTCTTATTTTGTGAGGGATAATTTCAGTTTTATCGTTTAAAATTCACCACTAAATTTTGGTACCCATATTTCATCCTCATTAGTCTTGATCATCATACAGATTTAAAACCAATCGATTTTACTTATCCTAGAAATGACATAAATTGACAACCTAGGCTTAGCTGTTAGATTGTCACCCGAGCCCCCTCCTAACTAAAGAGGGTTTGAGTCTTGTTGTGTGCAAAAATATTTCACTTCTCCCCCCGGCTTAAAAATCCTCCCCCGGCTTAAAAAAGAAGAAGAAAGAAATAACATAAATCCAATCGATTAACTTCATTTTAATCAGCAAAGTAAGTTGAATAATCAATTTTAGGGTCCAACTTTAGTACTGTTGTTTGCGTTGTTCGGGAATCCTTCTGCGATTTGGAAAAGAGATGACAAAGTTGAGGCAAAATATACTTTGTCCTTAGAGAAATTTGTCGCGCTCTCAGTGCTTTCAAAATATGGCAATCATCTCTCCAGATATAACGATTTCTTCTTGTGATAGTAGCACACCAAATCATAAGACATACAACCACAAAAGTTACAGACTCTCTTATTCTAAGAACACGGAACGAGTATGATGCAAGTGCACTTTTTGTTCTTCCTTTTCTCTCAAATTTGAATGTAAATTTGCAAATTAATCTTTTTAATTCAATGGGGATATGTTATATATATAGTACTCCATAGGATACTATTAAAAGACACTATTTGGATGCAACCATCCATCAAAAAGTGAAACCATACGCAAATTGATGCAATTTTGAACCAAGAGGTGCAACTTTTCGCACAGCCAGCGATAGATCGCTGTCTCCAGTACCTTTATCAAAATTTCACTTGGACCGCGATCGATCGCTGACCACAGAATATGGTCGCTGATTTCCTTTTGTTTTTGATTCGTTCGATTTTCCTTGTGTCTTTTCTTGCTTAATCTTAATTCATTAAGACTCATTCTTTTAGTTGCTTAATTGTAATTCATTAAGCCATAACATTTTTCAACAATCCACCACATGAATTAAACTAATACATGAATGCACGTGATTTCGAAGATAGTTTGCTCGAAAAATTATTGCATTAGAATAGATAGCTTTTGACTTTGAACCTTTCTTAGTAGTATACTCTCTGATTTATTAGGCCACGAAGTGAACATGATATCTTGAACTTCTTGGTGGTTCGTGTAAACTCAGACAATAGCATCTACACAATAACTTCTCAACCTTTGTTTTGATTTTCTCAGTTGTGTCCGTTTTGGCCATGGAACACTCTTGGATTTAAAAGGCTGTCTTCACACTTACATAGATGATCTCCTATTATGAGCATCCTAATGTACTCCACATTTTCAAGTATATTAATCATTAAAAGTATCAAACTTAATATCACTACTTCGGTAGGTCATAAGCACTCTTCATCCTACGTAAGGCCCTGTTACTAATTAATGTGGATTAACAATGATTATGCAAACTCGGAAGATTGATTAGTTAAGAAGTTTTGGATAATTTAGTTGGAATTGAATGAAATAATAAGTTAGTGGAATTTTGAGAAAACCCGGATGATTAAAAGTATAGACTACGAATTAAGGTGTTCCGGACTGCGATGACACAAACAACTAATGGAACATGTTTTTGGTGCATATGCATGTGCATGATCATACGGCACTTGGTGAGCACATGCCACTAATTAATTAACATCCTAACCTAAAATTAATTATACATATGTTGGGACATCAATCTTGCAATATATGTGATGCGAGACACTTGGACACCTCATGCAAGACATTTGGACTAAACCATTCGCCTCTTTTCAGCCTTGGATTTATCACCATGCAAGACACACAAAAAAACTCTCTAATCCTTCACTTTGCTTCCTCAAATTTTCGACCCCTTCTCTCCCAAATTCCATGGGAAGAATTGGTTAAAATTCACATGCAATAGAGGAATTATGAGCTACTAGATGGGAGGGGTAGAATGCCTCAAGAAAAATTGAAAGTTGGAGCAAAAACCTTGAAAATCTTGCAAGAAGCTTGGGTCTTTGGCTATGATAGCAGCTTTTAATGGTCTTGGGGCTCAAACCTTGAAGATTTAGGAAGGTATAATCTCCTTTTCAAACTCTATCAACCTGGGTTTTTGCGTTTGGGTCGAAATCATACGGATTTGCAAAGAAACTTGTTGTCGTAAATGAATCTGCAGATTTTTAAGCACTTGCAGTAGTTGGTTTCAAAAGTAAGGTTATGTTGTGATGTTGAAGAAGATGCTCATAATAAAAGTTGTAGTATTTTGTGTTAGCTTAATTTTGCCACCAAAATCAATTAATTTGGAGTTATTATGAGAAAGTTATCGTGATTTTACTAAACTGTGCACAAAATGATTCGGCATGTTCATGCATGTCATGTGCGGTGTGCTCTTCGAAATTCTGGGAAATAAATGTTCCGAATTTGAAGTTGAAGTAAATAGAAAAGTGTAGATATTTGAATTACGTTCATTTGAAACTTCACAGCTTTGCCTCTATGGTATCCACACGATCGAATCGATAAGGGATGTTGAAATTATCAAGTTGCTAGACTTGATAATTCAACCAAGAAAGAAAGGGACGAGCCTTCGAAGTGAGGTGACGGTTGCACCTCGTGATCTTTTTCTCGAAAGCAGTAGGTTTAGGTTTTAAGTTAATTCTTAATTAACCTGTGCCCCATTCAAATTAATGCACACACACACACACACACATACATATATTGGCAATACGAGGCGGCGGACAACTAAAGAGGATTTTCGAAAAACCGGCTTATCCGTATATGTATATGTTTCATATTTATATATATCTCTCTCTATATAAATACGGCCCATTATATAATACAATATATATATATATATATATATATATATATATATATTAATAATATTATTATTATTATATGATTAGGACTCTTCCTAATCAATTTAATTCATCCAATGAATTACATCTTCCTTTATTGATTTAATCTTTTGTGCGACCCGTTAGGATCTTGCAATGTTGGAATTGACATAAAATCTAATTTAGTGTCACAAGCAACGAGCAGTATCTAGCAACACATCGAAACTACACAAGTTACAAGAATGTCATTGACTCGACATTACCTATGGTCTGTGATAATATTATACATGTAGCTTAATCCCTTTGTCCTAGGTGTTTAGATTAAACATGAGCCATGAAATAAGTCATACTCGTATAATTCAATCTTTTATTTCTTGATCCTCAAGTAGACTAGAATAAACGAATAAGCTCGATATCACATATCGACTCATTCGAGCATGGCCATGCATTTTAGTCTCACATGATCAAGGGCACAAACACTTCTCCTGTTATATAGGAGGGACAAATCATATCTTGATCACTCAACATCCCTCTACATAATTTGTAGTGTATCCAATTATTGTCTTTATAGTTTACCCTGTTACAGGTAACGTCTGACAATATCAAGATACACAACTCCTTATGTCGGGATCTCTGGTGATCTCAAGTCGTAAAGATAGGGTTGTAAACGAACCAAGCCGGTTTGCGAACTTTTCGAACAGGCTCGAAATATATTCGATTCGAATTCGAAGTTATCGAACTAGAGCTGAACTCGAACATGTTCGAATTTTTTTTTTAAAACCGAACTCGAGCCCAGATTTCTTTGTTCGATAATTCGCGAACTGTTGCTTCCATTTTTGGTTTGTCTAACGAAAATGGACAAAGTCAAATAATCATTTAAGTTCTTCCAGAATTCAGCAAACGACACTTTTATGCTGAATTCCATGACAGGAACATCAACAAGATTTGTTGAAGAACTCTTCGAAACAAAGAGGAGAATTCTTTGGGAAAACAAGATTCCGGCGGGAAAAGAAACATACCGAAAATTCTGCAACATGGCACACATTGGTCGATGGATAGATCATATTTTCCAAGCATGCCCAGAGCAGAAAGAACCATAGTTCGAGAAAGGATTCCGATCCAAACCCGACAGATCAGAGACAGGAAGAGACAAAATACCTGCTGACAAGAGATCCCTTTTCCTAAACATTGAGACCACAAAAAGCAATAATGTAAAGATTCCCCGACAAAGGAAAAAAGGTGTGGACCATTAGACGATAGTGCGGAAACTGGTCAACGCACTCAGACAAAAATAATGGATCACTCAACAATTATCAAGATTTGGAATTCGAAGTTGAAATCCGTATTTATGCCTATATAAAGGCCCTCATTCAGGAAGCGATCGCTATTATTTTAAACAGTAATTTCGAGTGTAGCGATTGCTACCGCTAGTGCACAGTGTCAGGTTTTAGTATAATGATATTAGAAGTACGGGTGTCGAACCCACGAGGACTAGTAGCAATTACTAGAGTTGTAGGATCGAGCGCTTACCGCTTTACCAATAACTATAGTTAAGGGTAATGGCGCAACATCAATCTTTTTTCAACCATACACTGACACAAACGCCACGTGTTCGACCGATCACAAAGCAGAGGCAATTGTTGAACCCCAACAATCCCTCCCCCAATAATTGCACTCTCTGCAACTCATGGAAATCGAACACGCGACCTTGGCTCTGATACCAATTGTAGGATCGAGCGCTTACCGCTTTACCAATAACTATAGTTAAGGGTAATGGCGCAACATCAATCTTTTTCAACCATACACTGACACAAACGCCACGTGTTCGACCGATCACAATGCAGAGGCAATTGTTGAACCCCAACAAGAGTTAAGTAGCCTATCTATATTTAGCATACGAATATTGAGAGAAATTTAATTATTGCAAACCCAAAAATTTCGTCAATCCAAACAAACAAGCAATGAAAAGATATGGAAATCAATAGAGACGAATATCAAGAGTTCGGTTCACCCATGTAATCCCCCACAATTCTCCTTTTAGTTACGACTTTAAGTAATACGTTCTAAGGTAACGAGTTTTTCGAGTTTATCCAATATACTATGGTCAAGTTAAATTGAACCTAATATTGAAATGTAACAAGTCAATGGTCATGTACTCATTTAGCATCCAACATTGCATACGCTCTATGAAAACTTCTAGTTTTCGATCTTGGTAGATCTATGGCTATCACAGTGTGCTAGATTTCACGTGATCAGTTCCAATCTAAAGCCCACGGTATGAATTATCGTGTCAAATTATAATATCGTATGGTCAAGTCAATTATAATTACTAACATCAATTCAAAGTAGAGGTGCTTACCGGGCCGGGTCAAACCGGACCCGGCCCAGATTCGGACCGTTAAGTCCGGTCCGAAACCGGAACCGGACTTAACAGTTCCGGTTCGCCCCGAAACCGGTTAGAAACCGGTCCGGGGCGGTCCCCAAGAACCAAACCGGTAGCACCGCCGGTTCCGGTGCTACCGGTTTGGTTCCGGTTCACGTTGGCAACGGCTCTTAGCCGTTGCCAACGTTAACTTCTATTTTTTTTCAAAAAAAATTTTTTTTAATAAAAAATAAAAACTATAAATAGGGGATGTTGTGTTGTGTATTTTTTCATAACAATTCTTGTAACGAAAAATACTTCACTCTCATATTTTTCTCTCAATTGTGCTATCTACAATTTACTTATAGTCTTATATAATAATGGCATCTTCATCTAGCAGTGGTGCTAGTCGTAGTCGGGGTCTCGTTCCGGGTCGTCTATCACTGAGTTCATCTTCTGCAATGAATTTGCCTGTGCCAATTCCTGAGTTAAATGAAAGTTATGATTTTTTTGCTGACCTCAATGTTGGTGGTTCTTCTATGAATGTCGAACCACAACAACCCCAACAACCTGCCGAACCTGTTGCTGCCCAAGCCCAAGAAAGACAACATGTGGAGTCATCCGGAGCCACTACAGCAGCGAGTAGACAACCTACTCGTGCCAAAAGAAGTAAGATATGGGATCACTTTGAACTCGCTCAAAAAGAAGGTACTAATGAATCTGTTGAAATATGTAAATTATGTAAGATCCAGTATTCATATAAAGCTGGTGGTTCCAGTGGAGGCACCGGAACATTTAAAAAACACTTAGTAAAAAAACATAATTTTGATGAGACAACATTACAACCATTAGGTCGAGAAGCAACACAAGCACAAATTAATGTTCTTACTGGCACGAATTTTATTTTAACTGCTGAAATTAATCGTAGGTCACTTGTTAGATATGTGATCAGATGTGAACTACCTTTTATATAAGCTGAACGTGCTGGTTTTATTGAATTGCTTCGTCTATACAACCCATGTTTAAACATATTTCCAGGCACACACTAAAAAGAAATTGTATGAACGTATTTGTTGAATATAGAAATACATTGTTTCAACATCTTTATAGTTTGCCTTGTAGGGTTAGTTTAACAACTGATATTTGGACAAATGTAAATTCTGATTCATATCTTGTTGTCACTTGTCATTGGATTGATGATAATTGGTGTATGCAAAAAAGGATTTTGTCTTTAGATGAGTTAGATTGTGCACATACTGGTTATGTAATTGCTAAATATGTATTCAACACTTGTAGACATTATGGAATTCATGATAAGGTATTTTCAATCACATTAGACAATGCTGCGAATAACAATGCTGCGATGCGTGATTTAAAGACCTATCTTAAACCAATGCTTGATGATGTTTTTTTTCATGTTAGATGTGCATGTCATGTGATTAATTTGGCTGTTAAAGTTGGTTATGAGGACAATCACTCAGCATGTATTGACAAAATGAAATACTGCGCTAAATGGTTACGCACGAGCCGTGTTAAGCGTGATTGGAAACAATTATGTTTATCTAATGGTTTAAAGCATCTTCTTTTTCCATCACCAATAGAAACTAGGTGGAATTCGTTGTACAATATGTTGAATGCAATGTTACCTTACAAAGATATTTTAACTCCATTTTATAATTCATATCAAATGCCTGATAGCGATGAAAGTATTTATTTGACTAATGAGGATTGGGAATTTGTTGAAAATTGTGTATCATTGTTAGGTACTTTCAAAGAAGCGACTGAACGTTTCTCTGGTGTTACTTAGCAAACTTCCGTTTATTTTCTTCCTTTAGTATTTAACATGTTTGATAAATTTATAGAATTTAGAGATGACTATGACTTGCATGCTTTTGTTAGTGCAATGGAAACTAAATTTATAAAGTATTGGGAACTGTTAGTTCCGGACCTTATCGATGAGATTTTAAAGATGACAAAACAGTTCAGACCGGATCGATAGAAATCAGATTGACCAGATCGATCGGACTCAACAGAGCAAGATGGCAAAGCATTTCAGACCGGATCGATGGAAATTAGGCATACCAGATCGATCGGACATATCAGAGCAAACTGATAAAGAATATTGCATATCAGACCGGATCGATGGATTCCAGACTGAATAGATCGATGCTTCAGATCGATCTCAACCTTTATCAGATCAGAGCAGTCAAGGATACATAAAGGATGGCTTCTCAGTCCGAATCATCAACGGATATTTATTGTAGCATTTAATGCTGCAATTAATGCTACAAAGGACCAAAGACTGAAGATTGCCATAATAGGTAAGAAGACAAAGAAGAGCTTACCTGACAGTCGCCGAAAGCATATACCAGAACAGCAAGTATCCTGAAGAAGAAGACTGTAGCTTTCTCAGAGTTTAAAAAGAGTCATAGCTGCACATTAAGGGAAACAATGCCGTTGCCACCTTCAACTATAAAAGGATGCAACAAACAGATGCAAAAGACACTGGACTCTACAACTCACGCTGATCAATTGAAAAATATACAAGAAAGCAAAACAGCACACGCTTACAAAGTTCAGAAGCTTTCGAGCTGAAGTTATTTATTTAAGCGCAATTACTTTGTAACATTTGATCATTGTAGGATCACTGTGCGCATTGTGTATTGAAAAATAGAAGTGAGCAATATATTGTAACTGTCAGACAGAGTGTGTCTGAGCAGGTTGAGTGACTAGGAGTTTCAGACTGGTAGTGAGGTAAATCCAGCCTGAATCGGGTTTGTACAACAGGATTGTATAAATCAAAGTCTTCTAGTATAAACCTTCCTTAATTGGAAGAAGGGGAGACGTAGAAGGATTACACCACCTTCGAACTTCCAGAAACATATCCTGTGTCTTATCATTCTGCACTTAGCCATCGAGCTGTTCTTACTTACACAAGAGCAGACCGTTTCCGCACTTACTTATTAGTGGTCTGTTCTGTTCAAAGAGTTGATTAAGTAACGGATTTCTTTCACTAATCTCAAAGAAATCACAAGGGATAAATTTTGTAAGGAGTGTTCATTCACCCCCCCCCCCCCCCCTCTAAACACTCCGGACCGATCCTAACAAGTGGTATCAGAGCAGGTCATCTTAATCAGCATAAAGAATATTAAGCTGATGGCATCATTCAACAAAATCCCCATGTTCTCAAAAGAAGATTATGATGACTGGAGAATCAGAATGCAAGCTCACCTGGCAGCTCAGGATGACGACATGTGGTTCGTCATCACCGATGGACCAATGAAGATCCTAAAAATAAATACAGCAGTCGCCACTACCAGTGGAGAACCACAAATGGTAGAAAAAGACAGATCCCTCTGGACAAATGAGGATAGAAAGAAAGCAAACCTCGACAATGTGGCCAAAGACATCTTGTTCAAAACTTTGGACAAGAACATGTTCAGCAAAATCAAAATGTGCTCTACTGCCAAAGAAATTTGGGAGAAGATAGCACAACTATGTGAAGGCAACGACCAGACCAAAGAAAACAAGTTAACTGTGGCTCTTCAAAGATTTGAAGATGAAAAGTGGTGAAACTCTAAATGAGTTTGATGAAAGAGTCACCAGCATCATAAATGAACTGAATGGTCTGGGGAAGGAATATTCTAACAGAGAGATCGCTCTGAAAGTAATGAGAGCTCTGCCAAAGGAATGGGATGTAAAGACCATTGCCATGAGGGAATCAAAAGACCTTAACAAGGTTGAACTTCATGATCTGTTTGCAGATCTCAAGGCCTATGAGTTTGAACTAATAAGCAGAGGTGAAGCAGAGCCATTCATCTCTCAACCCAACAAGGCCCTGGCAGCCATCCCAGACCAGATCGCTTCAACATCAGACCGATCTGCTGAACAGATGAGTAACGATGCTATGTCATTATTTATAAAGAAATTCGGTAAATTTATGTCTAAAAATAAGAGGAACTTCAAACCTTCTCATCATTATAAATCAAGAAAAGATGATAATGTTAACGATCAGGCTTGCTACAATTGTGGTAAGACCGGACACTTTATTGCAGACTGCACCAGACCGAAGAAAGAAGAAAGGAAAGAGAAGCATCGAGATGATAGAAAGAAGAAGCACCACCAAGACCGCAAGAATCATGGAAAATCCCAAAAAGTCTTAGTTGCTGAGGAAGGAAACAACAAATGGGCTCAGACTGATTCCGATTCAGACAGCTCTGAATATTCTTCCAGCGAAAGCGAAGAAGAGGTTCAATGTCTGATGGCAGATGAAGAAATGAGTCAGACAGATGAGGTATTCGAATTTGAATCAAATGATTTTACACGAGAAGAGCTCATGTCCGCACTGCAAGACATGGCAAATGATTATAGGATCTTAGCTGAATCATTTGAGAAGAATAAAGCCAAAATCAGTACTCAAATGGATGAGCACAACAAACCAAGCTGCTCTGAGCAGGGTGAGTGCAAAAATCTCCAGAACGAGCTGAATAAGCTGAAAATCTCTTATGATCAGCTCCATGAAGAAAATGAGAGAATTAGCACACAAAATGCTAAGCTCTCACATATATTCAAAACATGGACAAAATCCAGAACATCCTTGGAAGAATTACAAGAAGCTCAAAGAAATGTCGGTGATTTCACCGGCCTAGGCTTTGACACCAAAGAATGCACCAAAGATGAGTCTGAGCTGTTGCTGGTAAAGAATCAAGTCAAACAAATGACATTTGTTAAATCCAGCACAGTATATGAAACTGAAGCACCTAAGATTCAAACAGGAGTCTCTTACGTGAATCAAAATTTGAGAAAAGGGATTGGTTATGTCAACCAAGCCAACGATAAGGCACCAGCAAGATTTGTGTCTGTGAGACCAAATCCAAAAGTGCAAAATCTAAGGCAAGGAAGACAATACAATTACTATAACTCAAAACCGATTCAACGAAGATATAGACTACCTTATGAAAATCAAAGGTTTTCACAGCGCACACATTATCACACACAACATCGAGACAGACCAGCACATAGCACACCCTACACACACAAGCCACTAAAGCTGATACAGGTGTGGGTTCCCAAAGGGCTAATCCGTTCTGGACCCAAATAGGATTGGGTACCAACAATAAATATGTGTGATGACAGGTACAGAAGAATCTCGCATCAGATTGGTACTTGGACAGCGGGTGCTCTCGTCACATGACTGGAAACATCAAGCTGCTGTCTGAAGTCACAGAATGCACTGGACCCAAGATCATCTTCGGAGATAACTCAAAGGGTAAGACCGTGGGCAAGGGTAAGATTGTCCATGGTAACATTATTATCAATGATGTGCTGTTAGTTGAAAATCTGTGCTATAATCTGATTAGTATCAGTCAACTCTGTGATAATGGTTATGCTGTAGAATTTCATAAACACACTTGCACTGTTAAATCATCAGACGGTATAACCATGCTCGTAGGAATCAGGAATGGAAACACATATAAGATTAACTGGAATCATGCTCAACCTGATAATCCTACCTGCTTCATCGCTAACAATGATAATAAACACTGGTTATGGCATAAGCGCTTGAATCATATCAACTTTAAGACCATTGCTAGCCTGTGTAAACATGATTTAGTTATCGGTCTGCCTAAGATCGACTTTGCCAAGGATAAGATCTGCGAAGCTTGCCAAATGGGCAAACAGATCAGATCATCCTTCAAAAACAAGAATGCCAAATCCTCCTCCCGATGTCTAGAATTACTGCATATGGACTTGTTTGGTCCTATACCAATAACAAGTTTAGGGGGAATGCGGTATACTCTTGTTGTTATTGATGATTACTCACGCTTTACATGGACTATATTTTTGAGCAGTAAAGATCAGACCGGTCCGAAGTTGATCAAGCTGCTGAAACGCACTCAGAACGAGAAATCATCCAGCATAGACAGGATTCGAAGTGACAAAGGCACTGAGTTTTCAAATCAGAATCTTGAATCCTTTCTAGAAGATCATGGAATCAAGCATGAGTTTTCAGCCGCCAGAACTCCCCAACAGAATGGAGTTGCAGAACGAAGAAACAGAACGCTCAAGGAAGCAGCAAGAACAATGCTTGCTGATTCTGGAATCTCTCAAAAGTTCTGGGCAGAAGCTGTAAATACTGCTTGCTACACTCAAAACCGATCTATGATTAACAAGAAGCTGAATCTCACTCCATATGAAATATGGACTGGTAACAGACCATCTGTTTCTCACTTTCATGTATTTGGCTGTAAATGCTTCGTTCACAACAATGGTAAGAGTCATCTTACAGCATTTGAAGCTAAGTCAGATAATGGTATATTCTTAGGATATTCATCAATTAGCAAAGCTTATCGAGTGTTTAATAATCGAACTTTAACTGTAGAAGAATCTGTTCATATAGTTTTTGATGAATCATTATGTGTTGAGGGCAACAAGGATTCAATTCAAAATCAGATGGAAAATATCCATCTCGAAGCTAACAGTGATGATGAGATTGTAGCTAACAGGTCAAGAGACAATCCACCAGAACCAGAAGTGCCAGACAGACCGGATCAGGCCATTGAAGCTTCTTCAGATCGAGCTGATCCAGATGCTCCTGACTCAAATATTAAAGTAGATGCAGATCATGCTGCTACTATTCATCCGACCGAACCAGACAATCCAGAGTCAAGCTATCGATGGACTAAGAAGCATCCACCTAATCTAGTGATTGGTAGTCCGTCTGCACCAATTAGAACCAGAGGACAGATGATGGATGAGTTCACTCATGCTGCTTTCATCTCAACTCTGGAACCCAAGAAGATCGATGAAGCTCTGACTGACTTCAACTGGATTAAAGCAATGCAAGAAGAGCTTAATCAATTCGAACAAAATCAAGTTTGGAGTCTAACTCCCAGACCAAGCGATCTGCCTGTTATTGGAACCAGATGGGTTTTCAGAAATAAGCTAGACGCCGATGGAACTGTGGTTAGAAACAAAGCAAGACTGGTGGCACAGGGATTCAGACAAGAAGAAGGAATCGACTTCGATGAATCATTTGCACCAGTCGCCAGACTTGAAGCAATCCGAATCTTTCTTGCATATGCTGCCTTTAAAGACTTCAAAGTATATCAGATGGACGTCAAGAGCGCCTTTCTTAATGGAAAGCTTCAGGAAGAAGTCTACATTGAGCAACCACCTGGATTTCAGAACCATTCGTATCCTAATCATGTTTATCTACTGAATAAAGCAGTGTATGGTCTGAAACAAGCTCCAAGAGCCTGGTATGACACTCTATCTCAATTTCTGCTGAACCATGACTTCCAGATCGGTTCGGTAGATAAAACTCTCTTTAAATTCATTAAGGGGGAACATACCCTATTAGTTCAGATTTATGTTGATGACATAATCTTTGGGTCAACTAACCCCAAACTGTGCGAGAAGTTTTCTAAGTTAATGCAGGGACAGTTCGAGATGAGCATGATGGGAGAATTGTCATTTTTTCTGGGTCTTCAAGTAAAACAGCTCAACAATGGCATTTTCATCAATCAGACCAAGTATACCAAAGAGCTCCTCAAGAGATTTGGAATGGAAACATGCTCAACTGCATCAACTCCAATGAGTCCAACAATCAAGTTAGACAAGGACGAAGGGGGAACGGCAGTTGAAGTAACCATGTATAGAGGACTCATCGGATCGCTATTATATCTTACAGCGAGCCGGCCCGATATAATATTTTCAGTCTGTATGTGCGCCAGATTTCAGTCAGAACCAAAGCAATCACATTTCATTGCTGCCAAGCGTATTCTGAAATACTTAAAAGGATCTCAGAACGTTGGTCTTTGGTACTCCAAAGATTCAAACTTCAGCTTGATCGGATATTCAGACGCAGACTACGCTGGGTGTAAGATCGATCGTAAAAGCACCAGTGGAACATGTCAATTTCTAGGTGAAAGATTGATCTCTTGGTTCAGTAAAAAGCAGACATCTATTGCCACATCCACAGCTGAGGCAGAATACCTAGCCGCTGGAAGCTGTTGCGCTCAAATGCTCTGGATTCAACACCAGCTCAAAGACTACGGCATTCAAGCTGTTGACTCTCCGATATTTTGCGACAACACAAGTGCAATCGCTATAACGTATAATCCAGTTTTGCACTCTCGAACAAAGCACATTGATATTCGACATCATTTTATTCGAGATCATGTTGGCAAAAAGGAAATTCGGATCGAACACATTTCAACAGAGCAGCAAGCAGCAGACATCTTCACCAAACCACTTCCTGAGGCTAAGTTCAATTATTTCCGTCAAATTCTTGGTTTAATTGACTTATCTTAATTAATTTAGATGTTTTTATTCTTTTCGATCTTAAAGATTTTTGTCACTACAGATCGATAATACAATTTTCAGAAAGACACAGACCGGTCCGAACCTTCAGACCGATCCTTGTCAGTCTGATTTTATCCTATGATCTGATTGGACAATAATCTGTTTTTAAAATAAAACAAAACAGCCCGGACTGATTAACCTTTTAACTAGTTGTACTTTAACCGCCTTATCTTTCTTTATCCTGACCGTTCATTTTGAATAGTTTATTTCTCAGTCTTGGAGATAAAGACACGTGTCTTCTCTCTCCTATTTAACGGGCTGAACATTTCATAACTTTTTCACTTTTTACAGTTTACCGCTTTCTACTCTCTTACTCTTCGCACCTTCCTTAGACTCCTTTCATATGGCTACCATCACTCATAACTCACTCTCCGTTGAGTTTGATGACATCTACAGGGGAGAAGATGCTGCGATGGTGTCCATTTTCAGAGCCCTGGAATCATCTGGTTTACGGAATTTTTTGGAGTGCGGATCAGTTGTTTATGAACCAGAAATCCGCGAGCTGTTCGCCAACGCCGTCTCCCGGAAGTCATCCATCTCTACCACTGTCAAGGGCAAATCTTTCGAGATCTCGCCAACAACAATGGCCAAGACCTTTGGCCTCCCCAGTTCCGGCCTGACAGAGTTCGGACAGACTCCTCCAGCATCTCTCTTAGATCTTCAGGGGAAGATCTCTATTTCTGGCCACCGGTTGCAACCCTCATTTAAAAAGAAGGAAATGCTCTTCCATTTCCAGGTGCTGTGCGAAGTGGTAGCCAAGCCACTTTTGGGTAAAGCAGGAAGCTTTGATGCTGTAACCGCCGAGAAGTTCAGGGCCATGGCAGCTATTGTATCTGGACAGAAGATAAACTGGTCCATGATTTTGTTTGGAGTACTGCTGGAAACGGTGATTGCATCCAAGCACGCCGTATGCTTTGCTGTTCCTCTCAGCAAGCTCTTGGAGTCCTTAGGCCTCGAGCTGAGCAAGCCATCTGCTCTCCGCCCCTTTAAGGTACTCAACTCCAAAGGGCTTGCACTGCTGAAGTCCAAGAGTGTTCCGCCTACTCCTACCACTCTGGTCTCAGTCAAGATTGAGAAGGACGAGGAACAAGCTGATGTGCGCAAACCTCGGGTCAAGCGGAAGCTGACCATTCAGACTGACTCAGAAGAAACCCAGTCTGCTCACTCATCCCCAACCAAGTCACTTCCCAAAAAGCCCCGAACCCAGATTACCAAACCAACCAGACATCTACCTCCACCCATACTGCAACCCACTAAAGCAACCCCTGCACCTCAACCCCCCACTCAGCCTTCACAAGCCTCAACCCCTGCACCCAAAGTCACCCCTAGAATTCCCTCTGCCAATCCCGTAGTCAAAGGGATAGTTATCACTGAGTTGGGTGACTATACCCAATCAGGGATCAAGTCCCCTTCCTCCACCGGCAAGGGAAAAGCCATTCTCACAGAACCCATCTCTTCTAAACCCAAATCTGCTGCACAGACTGCCATCGACATCGCTATGGAGGATGTTGATGAGAAGCTAGCTGAACTCCTTGTGGTCTTTGATGAATATGTCCAGTACCGGACTGTCCACCACATTGATATGTTCTATGGAAAGTTGCACAGACTGAAGAAGATGGAAGACGAGGTTCTGAGAGGCACAGAAACTGATGATGTTCGACTTGCGGTGCAGCGCAGAGAGCTATTTACGGCAAAACACAGATTCAGACTGGCCAATCTGCTTCTCACTGCCAAAAAGAAGAACTTCGATCCGCTTGCTCCTACTGCCAGAGATGATGGGGCTGTGATTGCTCAACTTGAGATGGACATTCATGCTCTATCCCTAGCTGTCCGCTTTCAACGACAGATGCTAGGTATCTCCACTCCAGCCACCAGCCCGGATCATCCTTCTGTCAGCAAGACTCTGGCAGAACCCTTTATCGAGGTTACTCCTTCTGCTGAAGCAAAACAGACAGAAGACCAGCCTGCAGAACTCGTACCAGAACCGACAGCGGAGCAGCCATTGCCTAATGCTCCGTCTGCAACAGATGATGAATCAATGAATGTTCTGTTGGACTCTCCGACAACATCTATCCCATTGAAGTCATCAGCCTCCCATGCTCACAACAGTCCAGCTGAGGCATGTGCACCAACTGAAGTACCAGACCTCATCGATCCGGATTTGGTGGTATCTTCAGTGGTTGCAGCTCTCCAAGATGAGGAACCTTCCTGTCCCCACTCTCCTCCGGGACCATCAGATGAAGATTTGGCATTCATTCATAGTTTTTCTTCGGATCTGGTCGCTCTGATCCGATCCGAAAGTCATCAAGCTGCCATTTCTTCAATCGTGCCGATTGCTGAAGAAGTTGATCATGCTATGTCATCATCAGATCACTCTCCCAGCCAGCTATCTGATGCACCTCCATCCCTGGCACGGACTATCCAGCATTTTTCTGATAACTGTCTGTCATTAACTCAACGAATTCTCGAAGTTCATCAAAGTCAAAGAGTCACAACTTTGGACTTTAATTCTTTCAAAGAGAAAATGACTGCCAGTATCGGAAGCCTCCAGCGCGGCATCAACGATCTGTTTTCTCAACAAGCCTCCTACAAGAACAGTCTGAGGAAAGAGCAGGTCGAGTTAGCCACTGAAGTCAGAGCATCTGTTTCTAACTCCCTCCGCGCTCAAGACGTTCGTCTTGACGCTATCAGCGCGCAGCTAGCCCAAGTTGTTGAATTCCTTCAAGAGATTGCTGCTGACAAAAAGGGGGAAAAGAAGACAGACTTCAAGCCGCCTCCAAGCTCAAGAAGATAGCAGTCTTAGTCTTTTAACATATCAGACTGTCTGTATTTAGGACTTCTTGATGATCAATAAATCCTCTTTTGATTAAGTCCTTGTTCATTTATTTTGAACTTTAATAAAGGCTTAATAATAAAAGATTGAATCGATCAAACTTAATAATGTTCATTTATTTTGAACAAAGAAGTAATCGATCCGAAAAGCATTCGCTTCAGAGCTCTTATCAAGACTGGTTAAAAAGACTTAGTAGCTAGGTTTTGTCATCATCAAAAAGGGGGAATTTGTTAGTTCCGGACCTTATCGATGAGATTTTAAAGATGACAAAACAGTTCAGACCGGATCGATAGAAATCAGATTGACCAGATCGATCGGACTCAACAGAGCAAGATGGCAAAGCATTTCAGACCGGATCGATGGAAATTAGGCATACCAGATCGATCGGACATATCAGAGCAAACTGATAAAGAATATTGCATATCAGACCGGATCGATGGATTCCAGACTGAATAGATCGATGCTTCAGATCGATCTCAACCTTTATCAGATCAGAGCAGTCAAGGATACATAAAGGATGGCTTCTCAGTCCGAATCATCAACGGATATTTATTGTAGCATTTAATGCTGCAATTAATGCTACAAAGGACCAAAGACTGAAGATTGCCATAATAGGTAAGAAGACAAAGAAGAGCTTACCTGACAGTCGCCGAAAGCATATACCAGAACAGCAAGTATCCTGAAGAAGAAGACTGTAGCTTTCTCAGAGTTTAAAAAGAGTCATAGCTGCACATTAAGGGAAACAATGCCGTTGCCACCTTCAACTATAAAAGGATGCAACAAACAGATGCAAAAGACACTGGACTCTACAACTCACGCTGATCAATTGAAAAATATACAAGAAAGCAAAACAGCACACGCTTACAAAGTTCAGAAGCTTTCGAGCTGAAGTTATTTATTTAAGCGCAATTACTTTGTAACATTTGATCATTGTAGGATCACTGTGCGCATTGTGTATTGAAAAATAGAAGTGAGCAATATATTGTAACTGTCAGACAGAGTGTGTCTGAGCAGGTTGAGTGACTAGGAGTTTCAGACTGGTAGTGAGGTAAATCCAGCCTGAATCGGGTTTGTACAACAGGATTGTATAAATCAAAGTCTTCTAGTATAAACCTTCCTTAATTGGAAGAAGGGGAGACGTAGAAGGATTACACCACCTTCGAACTTCCAGAAACATATCCTGTGTCTTATCATTCTGCACTTAGCCATCGAGCTGTTCTTACTTACACAAGAGCAGACCGTTTCCGCACTTACTTATTAGTGGTCTGTTCTGTTCAAAGAGTTGATTAAGTAACGGATTTCTTTCACTAATCTCAAAGAAATCACAAGGGATAAATTTTGTAAGGAGTGTTCATTCACCCCCCCCCCCCCTCTAAACACTCCGGACCGATCCTAACAGGAACAAATCCCACCCGTGCACTGCACCGCAACATTGCTAGATCCTAGTCAATGTTTATCTTCATTTGAGATATTTTTTGAATATTATGCTAAATTTTTGGGGAAGGTTGTTGACGATCAAAAGACGTCTACAATGCAATCTCTCCAAAATATGTTTCAATTGTATTATAATTAACAGGCAAGTGAATCATCGCAACAAAGGCCTGTTGAAGAACAACCCCAAGCTCAATCTAAAGGTGGGGTCATCAATTTGCTTAGAATGCTGGGCAGGAAAAAACTTAAGGGAAAAGGACCTTCTACTAGCACGTCGACTGAGTTGCAAATTTATCTGAATTATCAATTTCTAACCGAAGACAACTTCGACGTCTTACAATGGTGGAAGTCCAATGCAGCACAATTCCCTATCTTAGCCAAAATGGCTAGAGACGTGTATGCTGCACAAGCTTCAAGCGTCGCTTCTGAATCGGCATTCTCAACATGCGGCCGTATTATTGGAGACTACAGAAGTAGTCTATCAGCTGATTCGTTATGCATGCTCACGTTACTTAAAGATTGGTTTGAAGCAGAATGCAAAAATAGAAGAGATGAGACGGTTGACGAATTCGTAAATCATTATGACGAGCAAGAAGAAGAGAACGCCAAAACAATACTTATCAATTATGAAGACTG
This sequence comes from Haberlea rhodopensis, assembly GCA_907163345.1. NCBI lineage: Eukaryota > Viridiplantae > Streptophyta > Magnoliopsida > Lamiales > Gesneriaceae > Haberlea > Haberlea rhodopensis. The sequence goes on from CAJQUN010000002.1 coordinate 5,101,848, forward strand.
CTAAGTACTAAATTGTAATATTTTTTTATTTAGATTTTCAATTGTCATGTCTTTACAATTATTTGTATGCATCTATATTATGAAATGAAGAAGAAATATATTGAATTTGTGATGAACATCATTGAAGAAACATTTACAACATAAAAAAAAAAAATCGAAAAACCGTTAAGGAACCGGACCAAACCGGAACCGGTTGGAACCGGAACCGGTTTGATCCTGTTCCTTAACGGACCGGACCGGTTCCGCCCATAACGGGCCCGGAATCGGCCGGTTCCGGTCCGGACCGGACCGGTCCGGACCGGTAAACACCCCTAATTCAAAGGTAGCTAACCTTGAAAAGCATTAAAAACATAATCATACTCAAAGAATTGTAGAAAAATCAATCAAAAACTCAAACTTAAATCATGAGTTCATACAAAGAATTGAGAGATGTGGATGTAATTATCCCTTTTATTTATGCTATGAATGTAAGCATCGAGTGCAATTAACAATCTCTCGATCTAAATATTACAAATCGTTGTTAAAAAAAATATTACAAATTGATTGGGTACTTTCTAAAACCAGGACTTATAATTTTAAGTTATTTTTTGAAATCTTATAATTCCTTGGTATCATCTTTGCCCCAAATTTCAGTGAAATTTAATATTATTTTAGCTCACGATCCATGCAAAAATCCAAAAAACATAAGTCCCTTTGGCCATTAATTACAATAGTTACCACATTCTTTTTAATTTTTTTGAAATAATAGTTACCACATTTACGTTGTGAGATTATACTGAAATTGAGATGTTAATCAGACACTCTCTTCTTCTTCTTTCCACATATCAATCCAGTTTTTTCTCCACCTGTTCAAACCCCAAGATCTAGCCTTCTTCATCTGGATCAAGACTTGTTGAAAGACTGCCAAAAGCAATCCCAAGTGCCGAAGCTCCGAAGGTAATCAAAGTCGTCAGATATGGCATCCAAATCGGTACATCCCGCAGTTTTTGTTCTTTTATTACGCTAAAAGCTTGCAGCAAAGCGAAATCATTAACAATGGGACCCCTACGTACGACATGATTCTTGAGATAATTCTCTTCCACACAATTTCAGGTATTTTATCATCATCATCATCTTCATACTTTGTGCTGTTTTCACCGTTTCTAGCTGTCCTACCTTTTCTTGGAGAGGTTTCTTTATTCTTGGGCTGTCTTGTGTCGGGGGCTGACTTGCCGGTGAACCCCTTTGCTCCGCCGTGCAACCTCCATGTTCTTGGCGGTGGGAACGGGAACCCACGACGGTTTTGAAGGAGATCTGGGTTGCTTTGCTTCCATGGAAATGGTTTTGTTGTGTCTGGAAGTGTGCTTTTTTGGAGAATGGTGAGAGTTTTCATGGCTTTTTCTGCAGTTTGTTGTATCATGTATGCTGATGTTTTTGAAAGAAATGTGTGTGCACAAGTTGAAATTTTGATAGGTTGAAATCTTATCCAGATAGATTAACGGTTATGTTTTGTGCTTATAGAGTGCCCAATTATCAGCCCATTGGAATTTTGCTAAAATATATTTTTTTGCCCCCACAATTGTCGTCTTTATATACCAAAAGAAAAAATTCATTTGAGGATCGAGTCAACCCAAATATTTCTTTGGAAAACCAAATTCCACTGGATGCTGTTACTGTCTATGTATTTTTCCAAGATTGAATCTTGAGAATGTTGCAATCAGAGGGGTCATCTAGCAGTGCAATCTAGGCAATCTCTCACCTTCACACGAAATATTTCTCGAATTTCACGGGGATTTTACCAGATTTTCAAATTTTTAGACTATTATAAGATTTATATGGCAAGTGCTGTAATTTTACATATTAGTTTAGCACAATGGTAATCCGTTTTGTCTCCAAAGTCGAAATTCAGCCGCCAGAATTGATATAGATTAGTGGCAATATAATGTTTTGCTAAGTTAAACAAGCACTACAAGTTTACAATCAAAATTCTCGCTTTTAATTGTCAGCTTCAAAATATCAGAGGAATTAGTCCTGACAATTGGCAAAGCTTGCTGTAAATATTGTAATCTTCATAATTTCTGAGGAATTATTAACTGTCCGGCGTTCTCAGCTTCTCATACGATTTCCTCGGAACCTGAGTGAAACATCAGAACGTGAAGTAATTACTCTTAAGTTGCATTTGGATTGACTGATTTGGATTTGGGGAGATATCTGATTGAAGAGTTTCAAATGACTCCATTTTGGAAGAAATCGAAATCAGCTACACAAATAGATAGATAAGTACAAAAATAAAATGGGAGGGAAATAATTTCAAATCCATTGAATTCAAAAACAAGTATGATGGATTAAGGTCATGAATTTTAAATCCTTTTATTTCAAATTCTTCCATGTATTTAGTCTTAACATATATAAACCAAGGAACCATGTAAAGTAACATATCTACTGGAGAAAAGACACCTTGAGTTGCAGTTCATCTGGTAAGAGTCCATATGTATTTTGTATCTTAAATACATTGGAATTATGTTGGAAATCATAGAATATATTATGCAATTGGATTTACATTATATTATGATATGTACATTTGATGTAATTTTATTGTGATTTAGTTTTAGGATAGACTTTCAACTGTATGTATTTTCTCCCCAAAAAGTTAACCTATTTGAAAGGTGATGATTATGTTCTAAATTAAAAGAGGCTAATAAATGTTTTAGCCCTTTGATCCTTGTTTTATAGATATATCTGTTCATGACACGTGGATCATATTTGGTTTAGTTTGAGTAGAAGTATTTCTACTTTCAGTTGGGCTTCGTTTCTTGATACCACTCTTTGTCTAAATGTTATGTTATCTGACCTGATAGGTGGCTGGTGATCCGCGAGGGCGAGCAATCCCATTTGTTGAATGTGCCAAGGAGTTTCCCGAGGATGGAGAAAGACTTGGTCTCATAACAGGTGACTGAATATATGGAGAGAGTGGCGAACGCGTGGAAGCCGTCTGATGGCTAGAAGAATAAGGGGATCCAGTCAGGTTTCGCCAGTTCAGGTGAGAAGGTGATGCCATTCTCGGAGATTTGGGTCCAAATATTACTGGAGTTGTTAATATATTAATCTTTATCCTGTGGAACACACAGAGGTGGTTCTTTGATTAACCAATACCAATGGTATTGTGTATAAAATATTGATATTTTAAATATCAAAATGCAATATACTGTATCATTACTGAAGCAATGCCTATTTTAGGAAGTGAAACAAACAAATGAAGTGGTTAATCTACTTAAATGAAGTTCATTGCTTCACATCATTATTAAATTGTTTGTCTTTCAGAGTTTAAAAAAGACATACCAAAATAGATATAAAAAATTGGATGTCTTAATTGTGGTGCTTTTGATCGAGGTAGTTAAAGACTGAGTTTAACTTACTTGTTATGAACATCAACGTATTCATCTGTTTCGTCGAATATTGGTCCCTTCAGAAGCACATAAAAGTAGGAGCTTTAGATATGATTGAGTCAAAAGATTACTTCGAAAGATTAATTTAATGTGAACTTAGTTCACCTGTAGTAGTTCTTCAAGAACATCTTCCATTGTAATGATACCAATAACTTCTTCATCTGTACTAGGGGAAGAATTTAATCTGTCAACACCAATTATTATGTCTGAGATGGAGTCGACATTCAGTTTCGATTCATTAGATTTTGGGTTCATATTATCGGCGACATCCTTGCGTTGAGTAGTATCCTCAACAACAACACCCATATGACTCTGCCCTTTCTGAAACTGGCTCAATATGTCATACAAGGGTAGACGTTCGTTGAATCTGTCATATGCTAAAAATTATGAGAAGTTTACAGTTTGATACAGTATGGTGAAAATCTTGAAGTTGGTTTAATAAGTAAAAGACTAACGGAGGGAATAAACATAAGTTGTTGGGATTATGTACCTAGGTATTCTCCTTATGGTAAGATTTCTGATAGGGGAATCGTCTTCTGGGAGACATTTGATCAAATTCTTGACCTATTGTCATTTCAAGACGAATAGAAAATTGATCTTTATGTACATCAGATATTTTCGGTTAAACTTAAGACTGGTTTTGCTTACCAGAATGAGGCCGACAATGTTTGTCGGAGAACCCGAGTATATCGGTATACGACTATGGCCTTTGCTAATGATCAGATTCATCGTATTTCTGAGGACATAAATATTAGTAAAAGATGGAAGAATGTGAACTTTGAATGGAGAAAAGGGCATAGAATTTGTTGCATACTCGTCAAGTTTTGCATTAAGATCAAGTGTGAAAACTCTAGACAAAGGTGTCATTGCATCTTTTGCAGTTTTCTCAGTCAAGTCCAAAGCTCCAGAAATTATTGTTGTTTCATCATGGGTTAATTCTCCCCCTTTTCCAGCCTGACATCACAGATGATAACAAAACTAAAATTTGGAAAAATTTGTGTGGGGGCAGAGGTGACATCACTTGTTATTCAATGCGGCGTCTTATTCAAATGTGGCATTTGTACAGTTTAAAATATTTGAGTAATAGTCATCATTCATACTTTTGGTATATCATACATTGGACTATGATGGTTCGACTCGAATTGGGTTTAGTCTGGACCATACATAAAAGTGCGCCATACAGGCTAACCTAGTTATAATAGCAAATGGTTCGAGTTACCGAATACGAACCTCATTCCCATGCATGCCAACCAATGTTTTCAACTCAGCACGCCTCAGTAAAGCAGAATGGCCCTTCCCAAGCAACAAATCCAGAAGCTTGCTTATGGGGTATGATAATGGGAAAACTATTATTACGAGCAATCTTACTAATCCTGATAATCTTGCTCCAATACTCAGACCATATCTAGAGCATACTGCTTGAGGTATAATCTGCATGAAAGAAGAATAACATGATGATCACATCTGTTAAATATTTTTAAGGATAACTAAATCGACAGTCCCCAAGTTTTGCTTCTACAAGGAAATTCTCCTCAGAATTGTGTTCCAATCTATCATCTATCATGCATGGATGGGGAAACAGACATACATGTATGCGTCACTGGTGGATTACATTGGGGCAATGAAGGCAAGTGCCTCCCTTAAATTATATTTTGACCTCTTACAACTTTTTTCCCCTCCATTTTGTTATTTTGATACTTTTTGCCCTCTCGGTAAAAATCATGCGTCCACCCCTATATGTGATTAGTAACTTTAGAAATGAAAAATGTATCGTACCTCTCCAAATGCAAGTATGAGGGTTACTGAAATCAGTATAGCTCCCCAGGCAGGAAGAAGAGCGTCAAGGAAAATTGGAAGGGCCTTTAGTTGCATAAGAAAAATAAAATAAAATAGTATGAACATAAAATGGTTTAAAGATTTGAATTATTACTCCAAAAAGTCTGATGTGTAATGTGATTACCTCCATTGCTAGGGAATTGGATATAAGTAGTGTACAAAGCAGCAAGTGTTGATTCTTGACAATAGGAAATATCTTTTCTGCAAAAAGAATCATGGTAAAATTTCACAAGAGATCTTGAAACTAAATAGGGTATCGCTAAGGAAAAATTACATTCTGTAAATGAACTGGATTTAATAAATTTGATGAGTACGAGTAACAAAAACTAATACTGCGTGAAAATCCATTTGAAATCAAAGTTGGAAAAATTACGGCCGCATCCACCATATAATAGTTGTAGTATAAATACACCCATCTACTATGAATAATAACTGATGGACCATGTAGAAGAACTATAGTACGGAAAATTACAATTGTTTCTCCTAAGATTTAATATTAAGTTAGACGTTATTTTTTAAAACCAAGAGGACTAAAACAATAATGATGAGTATGAGTAACAAAATTAATAGTACTTGAAACCATTTGAAATCAAAGTTGGAAAAATCACGGCTGCCTCCACTGTATAATAGTTGTATTACAAATTCATCACTCTACTTTGAATAATAACCGATGGACCCATGTGGAAGAACTATATTACGAATTCACCCATGTAGTTTGTAATAAATGAAGGACAAATTACAACTGTTTTCTTATGATTGAACATAAAGTTAGACGTTATTTTTTAAACCAGGAGGAGTAAAACAATAGTTATGAAAATTAGATATAGTTCACATGTAATTCATTCATAAACCTATGGTTTTGAAGAAACCGCGTATATAATTGGAAATTTCTTTATGACTAATTACATGACAGCCACATAATTTACCGCTCATTTTCGAAAATAACAAATTATACAGACTACTCGTTTTAGTAAACAATCCGATGAAAATTTTACAAGTCTTGACATTTAAAAAGGGCTCACCGGCATTTTTTCTATCTTGCGGTCGACCGGCCTTGATGAGGACTTCAAGATCAACAAGGCTAAGTGACATGAGTCCCAGAGTTAGCCCAGACATGAGGCCTGCAAAACAAACTATTGACGCACTTATCACCATATACACCCAAAACATAGTTTCACAACATGGGACATCATTTGCTGCCATTTCTACTAATTCTTAACCGAAGAAAGGTTTTTGCATATTAATTTTGAAACGTTTGATTTTATGAGATTATAAGGTTGGGCGGATGATCCTTTGGTTATGGACAAATGCAAGGTTTATGTTCTAATGGTATGGCGGATGATCCTTTGGTTATGGACAAATGCAAGGTTTATGTTCTAATGGTATGATAAATATATATAGAAGAAAAGTGGGTACAAATCTTATATTTCAAATGATGATTTAATCTGTTATTTCTCATATACAGATTAGTGTTTCAAGAACAGTGTATATAGAATAATGCATTATTGTTTTGGTAAATGAGAAAAGAGCTAAAGTGAAGAAATTGATGTTTGATAGTAACAAGAAAAGCCAAGAGTTGCTGTGGTTTACAGGATAATACCTCAGTCCGAGTGTTTATCCAGTATGTATCTCAAGAATAACGAGTGTTTATCCAGTATGTATCTCAAGAATAACGAGTGTTTATCCAGTATGTATCTCAAGAATAACGGTTTAGGTTCCCTCGTCATTATGAAAAAAAGGCCAAGAGTAGTTAAATCTTTAGTAAATTGATGATGATAAAGAATTAACGATGACATGTAAAAATCTTTAATTTACTAAAAAGTTGAAAGTTGAAGTGGATAGCCACAAAATTTTCCATCCATTATAGATCATTATTAATCGATTATTTAAAATTTAAAATTAAATTATTAGTTTTAGCCCAAGAATTCTCCTACATGAAATGTTAATTGTTTAATTTTAAGTCACTTTTATTCATTCTTTAGTTTTCTCCATTCGGCGCATACGCAACTATGACAAAGCCCATAATTCATATCTCAAGTGACACTGTTCGTTAGGGGTGAGATCAGGTCGGGTATCTTGGAAATCGGGAAATTTGGGTCGGGTACCCAAAATTTCGGATACCCCATATACCTTACCGATTCCCAACCCAATATTTCGGGTACCCGAACAATTCGGGTACCCAAACAATTCGGGTACCTTATTTTTTGGTTTTTTTTTATTTTTTTATTTATTTTTTTGCTTCTACACAACAAACAAATTTTTTTTTCTTCTTGGAACCCGATCGGGTACCCAAATCACGATCGGGTTCCAAGAAGGTACCCGATTCCCGACCCGAAATTTTCGGATCGGGAATCGGGTATTGTCCTGAACCCAAAAAATTACCATTTTTTCATTCTCGTTCAGGAATATTCGATCGGGTCGGGTCGGGTACCCGAATGCCCACCCCTACTGTTCGTTTCAATGGATCAGGAGGTCTCAAGTTCGAAGTGAGGTCTCAAGTTCGAGACCTCCCCATCGCCACCTCAATAAATAGTGTTGGTTGTATAAAAAAAATATGACAAATAAGAAAATCTTGTCCTGCAATTAAATAATATTTTTTCAATTTCATATATAATTTTTTAAAATACAATTGTTTATCAGAATTATTAACTTGTCCCTTCATGAAAGTTTTTTGGCGCATTAGCCAATTTGTTATCATGAAAAATGAATACTCTCACCCTTCTCTTCTTTCTTATCCACACAAATAATTTTTAACCAACTAATGCGTCGATTCAAACGGTATGAAGTTAGCAAACAAACAAAATAAAATAAAATAATTATATTCCATGAGAGACATTACAAAACTGATCACTTTGATATCGTCCTTAAAAGCGACAATAACATCAACGGAGTAGTTGAATATCAATCATCACTTTCCGACCAAGAAACTTTTGTGTGAAAATTATTGATGGCTTTTTACATTTAATTCATTACAAACAACAGGAAAATGAACTTTAAAGAAGTAAACTTATCGTTAAACCAAAAATGAGCATACCATGTACCAGTCCAAATATGAATAGCTTATTTCTTGGTCGTCAAACATTATACATACAAATAATCTAGAAAATATTTAGTGTATGTTGTAGGTGTCCGCTGCCAGCTACGTATCGATGTAGTATTCACGACTATCGATATCTGAAAAGTATCATATATGTGATCATAGCTTATTGTTTGGTCGTCAAACATTTATTTTAATCATGTCGTTAGACATTCATTATTAATTGGCAGCTGTTTAGGAAATTTCATGATATTAGGAAAGTTTAGATTATAAATTAGTTCAAAAAAATAAAAACAAATTAGAATATAAATGTAAGAAAGATTTACGAAACACATTGATTATAAATAAATATTTGTAAATAATATTTTAGATTATTTAAAAAATAAAAATAAAAATAATAATTGAGTGTTGGTTTCGTTGGCGTGTTTGGTGTTATAGTTTCAAAGGATATAGTTGAGTCCCAAACATATCATGTATCTTTCCAAAGCTTTTTTTTCAAAAAAAAAAAAAAAATTATAAAAAAAATAAAATAAAGGATAGTGTCCGCCACAGGTGGCAGCGGACATTGTCAGTCCCCAACTATCACCTGCAGCGGGGACTATCTTTTTGCAGGCCTCCACTGCATATGACCGTGGTTTGGGGTATTTTTGAAACTCCTTTTAAAAATACATTATTTTTTAATTTTTTTTAAATTAATTAAAAAAATAAACCCTTAAAGTAGTATGGACGTTTTAGATTTAAATTTTTATTGTATTATTTGGGCTAATACCCAGTTTAATCCTTATTGTTTAATGGTCTTTCGATTTAGTCCGTATTATTAATGGACCAAAATAGTCCTCGAGATTTTGAATATCGCCCAATTTAGTGTAACATCAAGGTAACCTATCTGGGGACTAAACTGGGTTAATAGTCAAAATATTAGGGACTATTTTGGTTTATCTAAAATAATAGGGATTAAATCAAAAGATAATCAAATAATAGGTATTAAATAGGGTATTAACACTATATTTGGGTATGTAATGACTATTTGACCAACGCATTTACTAATATATTCAATAAATTATAAACAAATCATAATTTTAGAAATAAAATTGTTATTTAGTTTTGAAAAGGGAATAATAAATTCAGAGAAGGGTGTAACAGGAAAAAATTAGTACAGTATTTTATGAAAAAAATAAAAAACCAAAGGGTGTTTTTGGTACCCAATTAAATAAGAACGAAAACTTTTAAGGATATTGATTTATCTTTTTAAGATATTTTTGCAAAATAACCTTAACCGGGAAATTGGTGTAATGACCCAAATTTTTTAATAAATTGATAAATCCGAGTCATTAAATCAATATAGAAGATGGTCAAGAATTATTATCGGGTGAAAATATTTTTATTTAAAACAATTTTACAATCAAACAAAATCATTTTGCAAAATAATCACTAGCTTACGTTTACTTTTTAGGTCATGTTGGATTTTTTTATTTTTTTTAATGAAAGGTCCTGTTGGATATTAAATAAATTAAATAACAATATGTCAGGAACATCATCCGACGTGTACCCGCCATTAGCATTAGTCCAAAACAAAAAATTATTGCACGAACTTGGTATAATTTTATTCGAATCAATTTAATATGATTGGTCAAAAATGATTGATATATTATTTATTATCATTTTATTTAAAAAGTGAATATGTTTTAAGTGGATCCATACAAATATTTCCTACACAAAAAGTAGATTTATAATACATTATTTTTTGAAAAAAAATGAATTATAATACATTACTTTATATATATATATATATATATATATATATTTATATATATATATGGGGACAAGTATGAAGCATGGATTCTTGGTGTCATGCACTAAGGAAAGAGAGAGGAAACTTCCTTACTTCATATAGTGGTGCCGTATTTATTACGTATATTTGGTTTAGTTTTTTGAAAGAATGTTTTTATTTTTAAATATAACTAATATCATATAAAAATTCAATGAAACATATGTTCATTTTTTGAAACTTTGTGTACCATTGTCTCGGTGCTTGTTTGAGATCATACAGGCTCGTCTTTAGTCTGCATACGAGGTCCTCTTTCCCATTCTCTGGTTGCTACAAGTAAATTTTCTCCTCCAAATCTCCATGAAGAAGCAGTCTTGACATCCATTTGTTCTATGTCTAGATTGAGCTCTGTTGCTAACCCTAGCATAGGGATGCTTACCGATTAGAATCGGTCCGGTCCGAAACCGACCGATTTCGGATCCAAAAATCCCAGAATCGATCTGGCATGGTAAGGAACCGGATCGAACCGGTTTGATCCGCTTCCATCCTTTTTTATGTGTCAACCTTTTTTATGTTCGTATATGTATCCACAATATTCATAATAAATTCAATATATTTCTTCTTCATTTGCTAATATAAATGCTTATACAAATAATAGTTGCATTTATGGCAATTTAAAAACATTAATATTTAGCACTCTTCATAATTGATAAGCATTGTTTTGACGTTTTCTTCTTCTTGCTCGTCATAATGATTTACGAATTCCTCAACCGCCACATCTCTTCTATTATTATATTCTGCTTCAAACCAATCTTTCAGTAATGTGAGCACGCATAATGAATCAGCAGATAAATTACTTCTGTATTTTCTAATAATTCGGCCACATGTTGAGAATGTCGATTCAGAAGCCACGTTTGAAGCTTGTACCGCATAAACGTCTCTAACCATTTTGGCTAAGATATGGAATTGTGCTGCATTTGTCTTCCACTATTGTAAGACGTCGAAATTGTCTTCCGATATAAATTGATAATTCAGATAAATTTGCAACTCAGTCGACGTGCTAGTAGAAAGTCATTTGCCCTTCAGTTTTTTCCTGCCCAGTATCCTAAGCAAATTGATGCCTCCGCCTCTGGATTGAGCTTGGGGTTCTTCAACAACCATTTGTTGCGACGATTCACTTGCATGTTGATTGTAATATAATTGAAACATATTTTGAAGAGATTGCATTATATATGTATTTTTATCTTCAACAACATTCCCCGAAAATTTAGCATAATATTAAAAAAATATTTCTAACGCAGCTAAACATTGACTAGGATCTAGTAAAGTTGCGATGCATTGCACGTGTTGATTTGTTCTCAATACTTTATAAATTTAGTTTCCATTGCACTAACAAAAGTATGCAAGTCATAGTCATCTCTAAATTCTAGAAACTTATCAAACATGTTAAATACTAAAGGAATAAAATAAAAAAATTGGATAGGTAACACCGGATAAGCGTTTCGTTGCTTCTTTGAAAGTACTAACAATGATACACAATTTTCAACAAATTCTCAATCCTCATCAGTCAAATAAATATTTTAATCTCTATCATGCATTTGATATGAATTATAAAATAGAGTTAAAATATCTTTGTAAGGTAACACAGCATTCAACATATTGTACAACGAATTCCACATAGTTTCTCAATACATGCTGAGTGATTGTCCTCATAACCAACTTTAACAGCCAAATTAATATCATAACATACACATCTATCATGAAAAAAAAAACAACATCAAGCATTGATTTCAGACATGTCTTTAAATCATGCATCGAAGCATTGTTCTTCGCAGCGTTGTCTAATGTGATTGAAAATATCTTATCATGAATTCCATAATGTCTACATGCGTTGAATATATATTCAGCAATTAAATAACCAGTATGTGTACAATCTAACTCATTTAAAGACAAAATCTATTTTTGCATACACCAATTATCATCAATCCAATGACAAGTGTCAACAATATATGAATCCGATTTTACATTTGTCCAAATATCGGTTGTTAAGCTAACCCTACAAGGCAAATTAGAAAGATGTTCAATCAATGTATTTCTATATTCAACAAATACGTCCATACAATTTCATTTTAGTGTGTGCATAGAAACATGTTTAAACATGGGTTGTATAAACGAAGCAAATTTAATAAAATCAACATGTTCAGCTTGTATAAAAGGTGGTTCACATCTAATCACATATATAAAAAGTGACTTACGGTTAATTTCAGCAGCTAAAATAAAATTCGTGCCGACAACATTAATTTGTGCTTGTGTTGCTTCTCTACCTAATGGTTGTAATGTTGTCTCATCAAAATTATGTTTTTTTACTAAGTGTTTTTTAAATGTTCTGGTGGCTCCACTGGAACCACCAGCTTTATATGAATATTGTATCTTACATAATTTATAAATTGCAACATATTCATTAATACCTTCTTTTTGAGCGAGTACAAAGTGATCACATATCTTACTTCTTTTGGCACGAGTCAGTTGTCTACTCGTTGTTGTAGTGGCTCCGGATGACTCCACTTGTTGTCTCTCTTGGGCAGCAGGAGGTTCGGCAGGTTGTTCGGGTTCTTGCTTTTTGACGTTCATAGATGAACCTCCAACATTAAGGTCAGCAAAATAATCATACCTTTCATTTAACTCGGGAATTGGCATAGGCAAATTCATTGCCGACAATGAACTAAGTGATAGGCGACCCGGGACGAGACCCCGACTTTGACACCTGCTGCGACCAACACTTCTAGATGAAGATGACATTATTAATGCACAATGGAGATAAATATATTAGATAGTAGAAGTATAGAACTTTGAAAAATTTACAAATAACAAAACAACATACACCTATTTATAGATTTTAAAAAATAAAAATAAAAAAATAAAAAAGTACGTTGGCAACGGCTAAAATAGTCGTTGCCAACGTACACAATTGCAACGACTATTTCAGTCGTAGCAATTTTAACGTTTAATTTATTATTTTTTCTTTTTTTTAAATAAATAATCGGTTCCGATTTCGAATCAGAACCGTTGGTGCTACCTATTCCAAACCTTGAAACCGCTCTGGACCGGTATATTATCGATTCCAGAGCTGTCAAAAACTACTTAGCCCGGTTTCGGTTCCAAACCGGGCAAATCGGTTCGATTTAAGGCTGGGTCCAAGTTGACCCGGCCCAATAAGCATCCCTATCTGTTAGTTCCGGATTTTAAAGATGACAAAACAAATCAGAACGGATCGATAGAAATCAGACTGACCAGATCGATCGCTCAAAGCAGATCAAGCTGAAATATATCGCAAATCAGAACGGATCGATGAACATCAGCCTGACCAGATCGAAACTTCAGAACAGCTCAACTATTATCAGAACAGAGCAGACAAGGCTGAATTAGATTTGCTCTTCAGTCCGAATCATTAACGGCTATTTATTGAAGCATTTATTGTTGCAATTAATGCTGAAAAAGACCAAGGACTGAAGATTACCATAAAAGGTAAGAAGACAAAGAAGAGCTTACCTGACAGTCGCCGAAAGCATGAACCAGAATGGCAAGTGCCCAAAAGAATAAGACTGTAGCGTACTCAGAGTTTGAGCAGAGTCAAGAGTTGCACATAAAGGGAAATAATGTCGTTGGTACATACAACTATATAAAGATGCAACAGAAGAGCTCAAGAGAGAGTCTGAAAAAAATCGAAAAACGCAAAAGAAAGCTAAACAGCACAAGCTTACAAGCTCAGACATTCTCGAGCTGAAAATCTTCATAAGCACAAGCATATTGTAATATTTGATCATCTCAGGATCATTTTGTTCATAGACTTAAGTCTATCTTTTGTATTCTGTACTAAGATAGAGAAGTGTGAATCAATTGTTACTGTGAGACAGAGTGTGTCTGAACAGATCGAGAGACTAGGAGTTTCAGTCTGGTAGTGAGGTAAATCCAGCTGAATTGGGTTTGTACAACAGGATTGTATAAATCAAAGTCTTCTAGTGGAATCCTTCCTTAATTGGAAGAAGGGGAGACGTAGAAGGATTACACCACCTTCGAACTTCCAGAAACATATTCTGTCTTTTATCATTCAGTACATGTTATACTTTTCAAGCCATCGAGCCGTTCTTACTAGCCAAGAACAGACCGTTCCGCACTAAATTATTCAGTGGTCTGTTCTGCAGAAAAGTTGATTAAGAAACAGATTTCTTTCACTAATCCGAAAGAAATCACAAAGGATTATTTTTAATAGGAGTGTTCATTCACCCCCCTCTAAACACTCCGGACCGATCCCAACACTATCCCTACCCTAGCACAATCCATATGGATGTCATCTTCACCACATGTGAGAAAATCTAATCATAGACGACCCCTTGTTTCTGACTGAAACCTTTAACGACGATCGTAGCTTTGAATCTTGGTTGACTACTGTGTTCTTCGTGCTTCAACCTGCACACCCACTTATTATTCAAAGCTTTCTTGCCTTTCGGCAATTTCACCAGCTCAAATATATCATCCTCATGCAAGGATTACATTTCATCTTGCATGGCCTACATCCATTTATCCTTGTGTTCACCGGTCATAGCTTCATCAAAGTTTTCTAGTTCTCCCTCGTCAGTTAGTAGAATATATTCATTCGGGGAATTCTGATTAAGGGTCGCACTACTCTTCCAGAAATGTGCGGTGTTGCTACTATGAGAACCTTCTGCTGGTGGTTCACTGTAAACCCGAACATCATCATCATGTGGAACTTCCTCATGACTGTTATGCACTTCTTCATCTTCAACCAGTTGTGGATTTACCGTTGAAGGTCACCATTCAAGATTTTCTTCAGATTCACAATTATCCTCTCTAGCATTCTCTAAGAAATCATTCTAATGAAATACGGCATCACGACTTCTTATAGGGTTTTTGAGATCTATATTATAAAACTTCTAACCGAGTTCATCATCGTCATATCATATAAATATGCACTTTCTACTTTTGGCACCCAACTTCTATTTTTCGTCCTTCGATATATGAACATAAGCAACACATCCAAATACCCGCAAATGATAATAGGAAACTTGTTTTCCTTGCCACACCTGCTCCGGAAATTCATAATTGAGGGGAACACATGGTGAGCGGTTTAGCACATATGCAACTGCAACCACGGCCTCACCCAAAAAGTCTTTAGACAGTTTTGCATGTGATAGCATACTTATGACTCTTTCTGCCAAGGTTCTGTTCATCCTTTCAGTTAATTCATTCAGCTGCGAGTTCTTGGCGGTGTCATTTGGTGTCGGATTCCGTTCCTTTTTACATATTTCGTCAAATGATCCAATGTATTCTCTTCCATTATCTGTTCGAATACATTTAAGTTTTATGCATGTTTGCCGTTCAACCAAGCTTAAAAACTTGTTGAATGTTTCCGCTACTTGGTCCATGGTTTTGAGTGTCCACATCCAAATCCTCAATTTATCCAATACCTCGCACCCTGAGTGATATTGGCATCGGCCCAAATAAATCAGAGTGCATCAGATCTAAAATTTCCTCGGCTCTGCTGAGAGATGAACCCTTGAAAGATATCAAATTCTGTTTTTCCGGCCAAGCATTATGTGCGGTGTTTTCATATGAACTTGCTTTATACCGAGCAGAACCTGCTTACTCATAAGGCGTGTATGATTCATCTCACATATGTGGCCAAGAAGTCGGTGCCACAACTCTGTTGAGTCATTTTCTTTTGATGCATAATTCATGCTCTCAGAAGATTTTCCTTGTATTATTGATTGCTGTTATTTTAAACAATTAATTCCAGTATAGCGATTATATACCGCAAGTGCACGGTGTCAAGTTTAGTATAATGATATGAAAAGTACGGATTGTCGATCCCACGAGGACTAGGAATGATTACCAAATAAAATTAGATAAATTATATTTAGCCTACGAAATATAGGAATAATTAATTAAACAAAATAAAAACTTAAAATTTGAAATCTAAAACAACTACTTTGAAGATTGGAAGGAATTCCACTCAAGAAATTTATTAAGACGTCGGTTCACTTGTGTTATTGTCAATGATTCGTTTGTGAAAACAATTATTATCCAATTAATTTTTAAGGTGACGGGTTCCCGTAAACTATTCAATACACTTTCTCAAGCTATATTGAAACTAATATCAAATTGAAACAAGTAACTTTCGTTCACTTAATCACCAATTTAATATTGCATAGATCTCTATGAAAAAAACCTCTAACATTAGATCATACAATCTAAGTTATCACGTATGTCATCTCTATATCTCAATCTTGAACATACAACATGATTTACTATAGCGTATTATAATTTAATCTCTCAATCTAAATTATAATTCACAAATCAATCAAAGTTAGCAAAGCTTTGAAATCATTAAGATTTTAAATCATGACCAAAAGAATCAATCCACTAAATAACATTCAAACATCAACTCAAACACAAGCTCCCCTAATCTTGATAAAATAAACTTAGTTCATGTTTAAATCAAAATAACACGATGTAAAAGTGTTTCTCAACCAAATCCACATCATAAATTCTAAAATAATCAACAAAACAAAAGTTTAGAAGTACGATAAACGATAGGAGTCGATTCTGTGCGTTGCAACGTAGCTTCTTCTCTTGCTTCCTTCATTGCACTTCAATGATTTTCCTTAAGGTTGTTTGATGATGGAGGAGGTGAAAGGGTGCTATGTATTGTGTTATATGGTAATCAACAACAAATTTTAGTGCCCTAGGTCAGATATATATAGGAGAGGATGATGAAAGTGTTCTCAATGGACCAAACTCAAAAGGTAATTTTTTTTCACCAAATTCTGTTGGCCAATCGATCGAGCAAAGTAGCTCGATCGATCGAGCACTCAATATTCTCGTTCATGAATTTTTCTGCCAAGCTCGATCGATCGAGCACTTCTTCCGATCAATCGAGCAACGTTCCTTCTCGTTGGCCGAATTCTCTGCCTCGCTCGATCGATCGAGCACTTGAATTTTCAATTTCTTCGTTCGTGCCTCGATTTGGTCTTTTTTCATCATTCTAGCTCATTTTCTCCACTTCCATGTACTTTCACCTAGATTCTTGAAACAAAACAAATATATACCAAAAATCATAAAATCGTCCAGGAATCAACACGAAAATCAATGTAAAACTATAGCAAAATAAGTGTAAAATTCACACTTATAAACCCCCCCCCCCCCAAACTTAGACTTGATAGTCATCGAGCAAGCAATAAGATCAAAATGTAGAGTTCATCCTCAATACTTTAAAAGAATTAACTTAGCAACTCAAATATAAAAGTTCGGAAATCTCCCTATCACATCAACCAAAAGTCAATCCAAAAATCAATAAGAAGTGTTTTCTCCTAAGCCAAGCAATACATCGCAAAATCGGAACGTGCGTGTGTACTATTGTCAATCTTGAGTTTCATACATATTTTCAGGATCAAATAATACTAATGAACTCAAAGTCAAGATTACTATTAAGCACTCCATAAGCCTACTTTTCAAGCACTTCTCCACTAATGTAATTACTCCCTAGACTCGGTTTCAAAGAAAATGTAGGGAAATCAAAGAAGAGAGTATAATTGGTAAATTACATTTTAGTACATATTCAATCCCCTCCCGTCTTTTTCCAATACTTTGATTACCATGGACTTTATTAGATTTTACGAAACAGGGTCAATGTAGGACCTCAACATGGTTCATCATCACGTAACTATGTTGTTTTCTTACTATGCCTTTTCTTTTTCCTTAGTCAATAGGCATTGAATTTTTTTCTTGTAATAGTCCAGAACATAGTTCGTGAATAACATAATAACTCAGAACATAGTTCACTCATGAAATTCATTATACTCCCTTAAGGTAAAGATAACAAAATTTTTTAGGCTCAATTATAAAGGTAGATATAATGAGTTCCATCAATAAAAGTCGAATGGTGGCTAATTTCCATTCTTATTCAATTAAGCTCAAAAGTGGACACTAGGGGTAAATATAGACAGGGTAGGCTTGAAAGGCTCAAACGTTCCAAAGATCGCCTAAATCATGTCCAAGTCAAGTTCATAATTATAAAATTTCGCCTCAAAGTTCCCTCAAATAGGTTCTAGAGTGCTCTAAGTTGCTCAAGACAAATCATAGTTAATAAATTTTTTCACTTTCCAATATATATTTCAGTCAATCATGACTCATAAGTGCCCAAAATGTTCATCAATTTTTGAAATATTAACTCTAAGATATTCACAAACAAGTCAAAAATCTTCAAGACTCTAGTTTAGATGGGGATTAATCTCATCATGTAATACAGTTGCAAGTCTAATTCATTTATTTCTTAAAGTTGAACTCATTCTCTACAGTTTTTTTTTTTTTTTTTGCTTTTTATGTGCCCAAGAACAACATAGTCCTTTTATAGATATAAGCATGCAAGAAAAGCAACAACAGAAATATCAACAATCAGTAACCCCCCCCCCCCCCCCGCCAAACTTGGTATGTGCATTGCCCTCAATGTACAATAATCAAGAAGCACAATAGCAAAACACATACATCGACGACAATCGTCAATGATCATCATCCTCAGCATGCTCTGGTGGGGGGACTGGGTAGTACGACTCATCCGGCTGGTATGGCATGTATGGTGCAAAAGCTGGCTGTGGTGGGAAGTGGATAACTGGAAAACCCTGTGCCAAGGCAGTGTTCCATGCATATTGATATTGCATGAACTCCATATGGCGCTGATTCATCTGCTGTTGGTCCAAGCGGATTTCCCTTTGCACATTTCGAATGTCCCTTTGTTCCAGGCGTATGTCTTGGAGATCTCGATAGAGGGAGTCCAATGTGACAGATGTAGGTACTGCAGCAGAAGATGATGATGGCCCAGTAGGGCGGCTGCTTGAAGGTCGTGGCTTTGCCCTACGTCGGCCAGTAGGAGCTGGTGGTCCATCAACCACTATGGGGCCCTTGGGTGGTAGGAGTTCTTCATCGGCGCCCCATTCAACTCCATGTTTCTTGCACAGTGCAGTGATGGTTGAGGGAAATGGTAATGCTGAAGTGGGTGGACGTGTTCCAATGTCTCGGATATGATCATTGATGAGATCCCTAGGTCCACAGTTTTCCCAGTGAGGATAGCATATACCAAAGCCGCCCTGTCTTTTGTAACTTCAGAAGTGTGGGTCGATGGCATGACCCGTGAGGCTATGAATGAGAACCAAGCTTGTGCCTCCGATTTCAACTGCTTCTTAAGGACCAACTGAGGCTCTCCAAGGTTGGTACTTTGCCACTCTGTCCCCTTAACATCGATAACAGAAAGTAACTCATCATAGTCGATTGGGTTGTCCTCGAAGGCGCAGTAGTCACTATCCTTGATTGAAGGCATCCGATAGTGGTTATTAATTTCGAAGTGACTAAACTCGACATTCTTTGCCCGTACATACACCGAACTAGTTGAGCCTTGGCGGATAGTTCTTAAGTTAGCATAAAACCCCCTCGCAATAACACTGCATCAATTGGCTGCTGAATAAATACAAACCACCCTCTTCGCCGTGCTTCCTGAATTACGGGGCATTCAATAGTAGTAATGTCCATTCCCCTTTCATGACTAAGTGGTTTCCGGTGGTAGCTGGGATATAACTCCGCCGCTACCTGGTTCACAAATCTAAGTCCGTCATAGTCTTGCGAAGAGGAAGTGGCTTCGGCTTGCTTTTGTTTTTTCTTGGGAGCCATCTTTTTTTCAAGTGCACAAATACCCCTGCTCTAATCCAAATAACAACAATTCAACAACATATAATAATTGACAGCATAAATTTTCCCACAATCAACAACAATGTTCCAATCAATTCCATATATCTAACAATTCCCCCAAACTTATCCATTCACTTGGCTAAATTCCACCAAATAACTCAAAGATCTCACCTTTGTATGTCCCAAACAAAACTATGCACTATACTATCAATAAGCAAGAAGAATTAAGCCAAATACAATAGTAATTTCGAAAATTGTGTGGATGTAGTAGACTTGGCTTGACCTTCCTCCTTGGGATGTTCTTGCTCCAAATCAGCTTTGAATCTCCATATCTGTGAACAACATCGTAATTAGAACAAGCTATGCATCATATAGTGTGAGACTTGTGAGTTAATGGAAAGATTTGAATGAAATTTTGGTGTTGGGGTGAAAAGGGCGCTTTTTTTCGAGCAACTCTGATTTGTGTGAGATGGTATTCTGCAGATTTCGATGTTAAAAAAACAAAATTTTCTGTTGCTCGATCGATCGAGCGTGACAGATTTTTTTTCTTTGTAAACCTCTCTCGATCGATTGAGCTGTACGCTCGATCGATCGAGAGTGTCAGAAATTTTTTTTCCTTTGTAATCCTCGGGCGATCGATCGAGCATCCTTCTCGATCGATCGCCAGCGTCAGAAAATTTTTCACTATCTTTTTTTTTTCAATGCTCGATCTGCCACACCAAAAATTGGTCCATCATAATTTCCGCACCTGAAAAGTAACGCATGAAGTTAGGCTCTGAAAAAAAAAATTAAAAGAAAAAACTAAAAAAATGAAAAATAAACAAGAGATAGGGTTAAGAAAAAGTTCTTAATTTATAGTCCCAAGCTGGACTGTCACCTCTCTTTCTTAGTTGTCCAAGTTTGATTGCTCCTTCGGGTTCTTCACTGTATCACTTGGTAGTGTTTCTTGAGTTCGTCCATGAATCAATGTTGCAAGTTGCCCCACTTGTACTTCCAAGTTCATAGATGCATCCTGATTTTGCATCCTAGTTTCTGTCGATGATATTAACTTGGTCAAAAGCTCCTCCATACTCGACTTAGGTGCATATCCCGTTGGTGGCTCAACACGTTTATTTTGGTTGGACCATTGCAGATTTGGATGATTCATCCATCCCGGGTTATAAATGTTCGAGTAAATATTATTGGGCTGCCTGTTTCCTACAAAGTTAGCAGATTCATTAGGCTGAGTAGATAATTACCTGCCTGACATTCAACGCTTGGATGATTGCTTCCCCATAAATCACAAATGATAACTTGACCTTGCATCTCTGTCATGCTCATGCTATCCATCTTTTTGTTCAATGCTTCTATCTGAGCCGAAATAGCAGTGATGTCATAAGCCTGATGAATTCCACTTGGTTTCTTTGGCACATTCCTGTGAGGGCCCAATCCTAATGATGTGATTAATTATCACACAATGATAATTATAGTGTAAACAGCGGAAGATTAGTTTAACATTTATTAACATGTGGACCTAAAAATTTCGGCATGACCTCGTCACACGAGAAACATACCACAAATACCAATAGTCAAAATATATATATATATATATATATATATATATATATATATATACCATCTGTTTCATCTCCATCAACACAAATCAAACTATGAAACACATATCCATATTGAGCAAAATAAACTAAATATACATAAACTCCTTACACTCCAGGGACACACCCCTGGTACATATACGACTGGGATAAAAAGAAAAATAAACCTCTCAAGTGTGGCTCGCACCGGATGTACCCTGTCTGGGATCCTGACCACCTGTACAACCTGCCATTGTCCACACACAAAGACAACAACAGCCCCCCTTGGGGGTGAGCCAAAGCCCAATATGGAACGATCATAGAATATACAACATGTATCTAGAAAATGTGATATATGATGTAATGCAATGCAATGCAATGCATGTCGTGTCGGTATCAGGTCAATTACCCATCCACTGGGTGTATCAGAATCAATCAAATCGCTATCAAACCATAGTAGCTCGAGCCTGCCAAGCATAAGGGATCATCAGTGATGCGTCGTCAAAGCGTCATCACATCCCAAGTCTCGACATAGTCAGGGACATACACGGGATGACATCAGCAAGGTGCCACCAATCCCTCGTCTCAACAAATCATGGTAATCAGAGGAGACCACGATTCCCTATACCTTTCGGGCCATTTAATGCCGGTCATAGTATCGCGGTACCAATCTCCAATGATTATCCCAGAATCCAGAAATAAACAGGCTATTTAAGGATCATAGCTCAACGTGCATGTCATGCATCGATGTATGTATAAAAATGATGTGTGTTAACAAAATATTTATTTTTCATACACCGATGTACCATTTATGCATGCTAATGAATGCCACATAATTGAAATAAAATCATGTAGCCACATAATCTCACATAATTCACAGAAGTCAACAAATCATATATCAAATGATACAGATACCTGTCGCATGTTACCCGATCGCAACATACCTTATCTCTTGCTAGCTGATTTCGATCAAGCGATGGTATTCTGGTTTAGCAAATCAATCTACACAATTTAATTCGTACACAAGGATAATTAGAAACATTCTTTGTTGCTAATAGTCTTCCTTTAACTCATCTCATCGAGTCTTCGCATTTCAGTCAACTTTATAATAACTAATGTGAAACTCAATGTATACTCATTATCAAATAAGTTTCAGCAAATCGTAAGCTTTCTATTACATGTGCAAACACGAAGTCGAAGGTATAAAACTTCATTTATAGGTTATTATTATTATTATTTTATTCAATCATTATTCTGTTAATTCCTCACTTTACATGATGAGATTGAAGCCAAAGTCCACCAACGTGTCTTGCTAACACACAACATCAATGTTGAGATTTCACCTACTCAATATTTTAATAAATTCCATGTCAATTTCCATTGAACTCATGAATTAAAAATCCCTAATTACCATACTACTTAAGCTTTATTAATAAAGATAATTCTCAAATAAAAATCTCTTAACACGCTAATTTACCCAAGTTGTCTATTCAAATAGGTACTGACACCTAAGTATCATCCATATCACTTAGTGTGAAAGTCTAAAAGTTTCTGATTGTAAAACACTTGACTCAAGTACAAAAATATCAAATGAATCCGACCTCAAGAACCAGTGGTACGAAGAATTCGAAACTGGAAAGAGTATTTCATTTTTCTTCCACAAGCTATCGTATTTTAATGTCACCGATAAGCACTAATATATACAAGACATTCCAAGCGGTCCAATAATCTCTTTTAACGTGGATCTTTGGATTGATAATGTGAACTCAATTTTTGAGAATAAAATATGACCAAACATCAGGAATAGAAAACCCAAAAGATAACTCACCTCCCACTATGTCATCTTTAAAGAACACGTGTACAAGAAATTTACAACAAATGCTCAATTTTCCTCCTTCCTATGTACGTTAAATTCAATGTACGTTAAATTCATTAATTAATATTCAAATTTACCATTAGATCTTTTACTATTTTTATTATGAAATACAAAATCACCAAAATATAATTATAATTAGTTTTTACAATTTATGATCACATAATCATTATTAATCAAGTAGTGGGATATTACAATTCCTCTCTGATTGCCATTGATAGCTATTAGAAGCCATCTCTTCCAAAAGTTCATAGGCTGCTTCCGGCGTTTTTCGCATAATGGATCCTCCTGAGGCTGCATCTATCATAGAACGGTTAGCAGAAAATAAACCGTTATAAAAAGTTTGTACCTGGAGCCAAACAGGAAGACCATTATGTGGGCATATCCTAAGTAAGTCTTTGAACCGATCCCATGCCTCATATAAAGATTCAGAATCATATTGTCCAAACGTGGTGATATCGTTTCGCATCTTCGCGGTTTTGGAAGGAGGTAAGTATTTAGACAAGAAAGCTTGTGTCATCCCCTCCCAAGTAGTAATGGATCCTGCAGGTAAAGAATTGAACCAAGATTTAGCTTTATCTTTCAATGAAAATGGGAATAACCGTAACCTGATGGTGTCATCAGTGACGCCATTGTGCTTGAACGTGTCGCATATCTCCAAGAAGTTGGAGATATGAGCATTATGATCATCAGTAGGCGATCCTCCAAATTGCACCAAGTGTTGAATCATCTGAATTATGACATGCTTGATCTCGAAGTTATTAGCCTGAATCCTCGGTCTAGCTATGCTCGATAGATTTCCATGGAAAGAGGGTTGTGCGTAGTCCATCATAGATCGTGTAGCTGGCACTTCCTCATTGTGCTGTTCACGTCAACCGTTCCCTCCTTGATTATTCTCAGCCATCGCTCGAGCTTCTCTCCGAAGTCTTCGGGTTTTGAGAAGACGGGGGACTTCCATGCCCTTTATAGCTACCTAAAGGCAGGCTCAAAGACAAAAGAAGGAGATCTGGGTACAAATCCGTATGAAAATTGTATGACTTGAGAATTGGAATAGTAGGAATTCCTGGTTTAGAGTTTACCACGAAGACCATGAATGAGAACTCGTAACCAATTTAATGAAATATAAGAGGGAGTTTGTGCTTTGGACCTTACGTGTTAGAAATCATCGTTGGAAAAAACTTGAATTCTTAGTGGGTGCAAATAAGAATAGTTTCGTTCTTTGACAATGCCAGCATTCTCTAATGGTTCTATTCGAAAACAGAAAGCTCACATTGTGTGTTAACATTTGACACTATAAACTGTCTTTCAGTTCTACAATTATTGACTCTGGATTGTTCTATATGATCCAGTACAAATTGCATATTTTCCCTGTGCACCAGTGGATAGTTTTTTGGTGCATGCATATGCTTTGAGAGTTGCAAAGAATGCCGCTCAAAAGAGTTTGCGAATCTTGTAATTGATTTCCTTTATCTCTGAAATCGTCCATGGATCCGATTATAGTATACACTTTGCGAGTAGAGAGTTAGGAGATTTTCTTATCCTCTTTTCCCACGTAGGTTCATATTATACGGAGCACGCATTAATAATTTTTATTATCATTATTAAAATTAATTTTGAGCGATCTGATGAGACATTTTCTGACAGCTGCTGATATTTTCCTACGGAGAGACAAGAAAATTTCTGGTGGTGTGATTTGTGTTGCCACCACAATTTGGGTGCTCTTTGAGTTGCTTGAATACCACTTGCTCTCACTAGTGTGACATATACTTATTCTTGCCCTGGCAATCCCTTTCCTTAGTCAAATGCATCCCCCTTCATCAATAGGTAAGCTTCCAAACTGGCTAAGTCTTGGATTTTCTTTACATGCGTCTCACATTTCTGTTTTATCATGGGTGACAGGTCTCCACCGAATATCCCAGAAGTCATTCTTCCCGAGGATACCGTCCTGGGTGTAGCTTCTGCCCTTCGTATTGAATTCAACCGAGCTTGTTCCACCTTCCGAGATATTGTGTATGGGAAAGATTTGAAGAAATTTCTTGCTGTATGTGAATATTTTTTCTTACTTTGTTATCAAACATTATCGCTAATGTTTTATCATTGTTGGATAAATGTGCAGACTGTGATTTATTGAAAATCATTAATTTTGTCAATAGCTTATTCATTAATCATTGAAATTCCATTCTGGTTTTAAGTCATTGCTGGCCTGTGGACATTATCTTCTCTAGGGAGTTGCTGCAATTTGTTGACCTTATTTTACATCGGTAATTAGCTTTTTCAGTTGCCTCTCTTTAATAGTGGCTGTTCTTGAATTGTAAGCTACATTATTCTCATTTCCTTATCAAGTTTTCTCTGGATCCCTGTATTCACCCTCAAAAATAGGTTTCATTTTGCTGCACACTGTGCCTGTGATTTACGAAAAATATGATGATCAGATTGATGCTTTTGCTGAGAAAGCCGAGGCAGAGTTCAAGAAACAATACTCCGTGTTCTATGACAAAGTTTTGAGTAACCTTCCCAAAGGTCTTAAAGACGAGCTTCCTTAGATCTCGTAGAGAGGTGTGCTACGTTTTCACAGTGGGATGTTAGGTATCTGTATGATTTTATTTGTTCATTTTGTTGTTGTGACTCAGTTTTCTCTGGTAGAATCCACATTTACCGTGTTGTTTTTTGGGCTAAGCCTCTGATTTCAAATTTATGTTAATGGGTGTGAAGTTTTTGTTGCCACCAAATTCTTTGATTTAATTGCTTCTGTCCCTAGGAGAAGCAAAAAGTTCAATTCATATTTTTATCTTGGAACTATATTAAATTGAGTTGAGTTAAGTGTATGGAGTTAGCATAACATATTGAAACTTAAAAATATATATGTATTGAATAATATACAAGCATGATGAGTTATAAAATGTGGTTCAAGGTATAAGTTTCATTCTGTCTACTTCTCTCCGACATCTACCTAACACTGAGATATCCTGCATTTTCTTCAATACAAGGCTTCTTCTTCTTCATTTTTTTCTTGTGAGGTTTTGCTTTAACTGTGTAATCGAACAAAAAAGGGTGATGTTTATGCCATTGCTGGCCTTCTATACAACCATTTGAATGCTAGTTTGGTAAATGTATACTAACATATCAATTTCAGATGCTGGTCCCATCAACGGGGGCGGATTTGGCCAAATCCGGAACCGGTAATTTTAAGATTTTGCGCAGAACAGAAAACTGCATATGAAGTGCAGCAATGAAAGCATTGGATTTAGCCCAAAGAATATCTCAAGAATTTCATGCTTGGCTTTACCAAATAAGACCAAATGGTCTCTATTTTTTTTTAAAAAAATATTGCTCCCAGTTTTTACAGGTTTCATGAATAACTAAAAAATCTTAAATTGTCCCATAATTGAGTTCAAAATTTGCTTTAAGCTACCTACAACATATTTTATTAAGATTATATTAATCAAGCGTAAAAGTTGCAAGGCCAGTGATGAAGCCTACCCAACATATTTCAACACAATATCGGAGTTTATAGATCATTAAATACAAACTTTTTGGAGTCGACAAAATTTTATCATAATCATCTATTTATTTAAATAAATAAACTCAACCCATGAATTATTATTGATGAAGGTAATGAAAAATTCAGAAATCGGAGCACCGACCGTTCTTTTCCCAATCACCGTACCGAGTTGGCTCTGGACCTCTAGGCCCTCCAATTTCGACGGTCTCTTTTTTTACACTTTCATTTTCCTCGGCTTTCGAATTATGTTCCTCTTCATCCTCGAGCTGATCCTGTAATTTCTCTTTGATTTCTGAATCCAATTCTCCCTTTTTCTCTAATTTGTGAGCCGTTGAACACATGAAGCGGCGAATTATGGAGTTGGAGAACTCAGATCTGACGACTGCTGTTGGGAAAACACGGCTTAAATTGCTGGCCATCTTCAGGTCCTCGCAATTTTTGAAGCTACGAGTTTCGAGAATTGTGAAGAAATCCAAACCCAGACCTGCAGGGCAGCGTGTAAAATCGCTGGAGGTCGGGAACGACGTTAGCTGTTTAGAAGACACTTGTCAAGATACCGTAATCCTCTAAACTTTTATTTTTTATTTTTTTGATTTATAAGGTTCCAGGCTTTCACCTGACTAATCATTGTGATGAAACCGGCTCCTCAACATCGCCACCAGGTAAATCGAGGGATGTGCCCGAGCTGACAGAAATTTGTAGGAGAGGACCTACAGGACACGACCCCAAAGCACACTCTCACAATATTTTAGCAGAGAATATACTCCACACGTGAATCGAACATAGCATCGAGGGGTTCTCTTATATCACCATAAAACTCGACTATACCTCTTAGGGTTCTAAACTTTTATTACTCCGGGTACATGTAACAGTCGTTTTGATTATTTCAGCGATTTTGTTTCTTTAATTATCGAAATTCGGAATTTTAATATTTTATATTTTATAACTATATAACTTTAGTCTTTTATATTTCCATTCATAATTTAAATTATTTGCTTAATTTGATATAATAATTATAGATATTAAACAACATTATTAACCAAAACTAATTTAGAGAAAATTGTAAAAATATACCACTTACAAAATTATTTCTCAATTAAATCTGGGCATAAATCAACTTTCCTTAAAAATCCACTTTCAATAAACTTTTTTCATATATGTCCAATTTTTTAACCTTTTTTTTATGTACTTTTTGTTTATTAAAATACCCATTGATTCAAAAAAACTAGGTCAAATTATTTATGCTTCTACCAAATAAAAGAAAAGACTGCATGATGCATTCAAATATGATTTGTTAAACATTAGTTTTTCAGTATTCTCGTGTATTTTTCGTCGACCCACGATGGATTCTGCTTTCATGATTTTGTTGAGTTTAGAGAGCAAACACAAAGTGTTGAACGGAATTCGAGTTTCTCATTTAAAAATCTTCTGTAGCTCAAAAGATAAACAAAGAATACAGATGTTGTCTTCTTCAAATCTTATTTCAACATATCTTCTATCTTCTTCTCTCCCTGCTAATTGTTGCTAATTGTTGTATTCTTCTGATAACTATTGTATTCTCCTTCTTCAATTGCAATTTTATTATTATCATCTTATTATTGTTGCTGTATGACAAAGACGAAATATTTTACTGGATGCATGGAGGAACAAAGTTTATAGTGCATTTGACATATTTGATTAACTGCCTGAATGCATTTTTTACTGATGCACTTATGTTGAACATGTGTATATACTAAAAATGGGCCGATGCAAATTTTGTGCAATTGTTTATGTGCACAACCTTTTAAATGTAAGTTAAAAAGTGCGTTTTAATAAGTGCACTCTTAAGTCTATCGGTCATGCAACATATGCGTGCACTGGTAAAATATTTTTAAAATTAAGTGCACCAACTTGTTTAAAATCACCACCTTTGTTTCAAATTACGTGCACCATCTTGTAGAGTCTACCGGTGCACGTATGGGTTAGACTCTAGAGGTGCAATTTTTAGAATTAAAACCAACTTGTTTCAAATCAACACATTTATATTTCGAGTACTATTTATTTTTTATTCACTCATCCAGTTGCTTTTATTTTCCATATAAATGATTATCATCCTTAGCAATAAAACTCATGGTTTGTGTAAATTGGATCGAATTCATCATTTATACTCAATCATAACGAATCTCATATCGAAGGCAACTCTGCCTATCAGTTAATCTCATTCTCAATCATTTCTCATATCAATCATTTCTCATATCAATCATGCTAAAGGTATCAATAATCAACTCGTATATCCGATCAAGTACATTTACGTGTCCACCACCTACACGAATGTAGGAATAAACACCTACAAGAATATACATTACCTATACACCTCAATACACACACACACAGATGCTCAAACTCACGCACGCACACAATGTCCCAACCACGCACACACAGTGCTAAAACACACGCAGACGCATCGCTCAACACACACAGCCACACGCCCAAGCTTCCAGCAACATAAATTCGGCTAACAAGGGGCAAGATTTATGAATGACAACGGATAACCATCAACACCACTTATTTCCCCAAATCCCGAGCCAAATCGAACAATTCCGAATACAAGAAAGTAAGCAACTAAGGAAATCATTTAGCACCATACCCACACCAACCTGCAAAACCGGGCTTGAAATCACAGCGAAGTCGTCTCCAGCTCGAGGAGGAGCGAACATCGTGCAGGGGAATGGGGGAAGATATAAGTCGGCTAGGAGGGGGAAAAAAGGGTAGATTGTTTTTTATTGTGCGCAAATAGAGAAGTGTGTGTTTTATTCCAATTTAAATTAAACACCACTCAATCCCATCTCTTCAATTGTTATTTTTATTTTAAATCAACTAATATATTATTGCAAGAAAAACCTCTCTCAATTTAACTTGCATCACAAGTTCAATCCGAAATTATTTATCTCAATCCCAGACCAAAAATGGCATTACCAAGAATTTAAGAATCTTCTCAAATTTAATTAACATTTAAATTCAATCCTGGAATCATTTATCCAAACTCTACTCCAAAATTCGATACCCAAGAATTAAATCCTGACATATCATATAAACACCATAATTAAATCCAATGAACGATTATTAATTATTCCCGGACATCACATCCACTATCCTAGCGCATAAGAAATCGTCCCATTTTTAATATGAACCATATGTTCACCACTGAATTTTTATCAAACAATTCATCAAATCTAAATTTCATTGCAGTCTTGAGTTGGGTTGAAATTAAATCACATAAATCAACTTTTTTTTTGTAGTAAAAAACGAAAACCAAATCACCAATTCATCCAAACAAAGATGTGAGCATGGCGACATGAATGTTCAAATACGTTTGATCACGGAAGTTGTGATGACCTGCTAGGATGGTTTTGGGGAGAAACAATGTGTGGTTTCGCCATTGACGAAGACAAATAAGAATTGGGTGTATGTCTATTTTGGTTATTTCAACTTAAAATAGATTAAATGAATTGAAGATTTTTTCACAGACTAGGCTGAAAATATTGTATCAAGTGGTATTGGCGTGAAAGTATCCCTTACTCATTTGATCGTCAACAGGTACAAATTGATATGGCAATCGATGGACACCCTAATTGTTGTTTGAGCAATGAAATTGATATGAGAAATATGTTTTTGCGTGTAAGATGATCAACCTTTGTTTGTTGATGATGCATGTTGTTGTTTGTAATGTTGCATTGTTGATGTCTGTGGGAGGTGATGGAAGTGCACCGCTTGTGTCTAGTCGTGCACGTGAGATACATTGCACCGCTAGACTCAAACGATGCATGTGATATAACTTTCTGGATAGAGTCCAATGGTGTGTGCAATATATGTGCACCATTAGAGTATATCGATGTATGTGAGATACGTGCACCGATAGACTCATGTGTGCATGTACACCAATAGAACAAATTTGCAGCAATTCACCTTCATGATATAAATCCAACTATCGAAGATGTAACAATAAAGGCAATGAAAAGTTGTTATGTTCTGGATGGTCATCAATTATTAGTAGGGTGAGTCAAGTGTTTAGAGGTGGTGTAGAAGAGTTTCGGGGTGAATTGAGTAAATATTCGGTGGAGGTTGGTTTTGATTCCAACTGTGAGACACGATAACGATATGGTTGCTGCTGAATGTGTTAGGAATCACGTTGATTTCTCGGGGAAGCACCTTTGTAAGAATTCAGTACGTGTATAATTCTGGAGCTGCATATCAAGGTCTTGTTTACCATATCTTATTCCAAAGATTATACGCACGTCACTTTTTTTTTGAATTCATGGTGTATCATCCGAAGGTGAAATCCTCAGATTATCTGTTGAAGTAGTCAATGGTGTCTTTTACTATCATGTTACGTTTCTTGCAATGTTCTAGGACAACTATGGAGTTTAGTAGGTGCCAGAATGGTGTCCTCCTTAGCACTTTGTGTGTACTTATGTAGTTCAAGTGCATTTAACCCTGTGATAATTGTATGTAGGTGTCCTATATGTTGTTTGTTTATTTCATTTCTTTGTAATTTCTCAAGAGTTTTGTGGTGGATGAAGTGTAAATGAGAGCAAATTTTTAAATAGTTAAAAAATTAAAACTAAGATTTTAATATGTCGGTGCATGTAATATACATGCACCGATAGACTCAGGCTTCTCTAACCAAAAACCAAGATACTTGAACCAATGGTTTCAACTTGTTCATGCGGTGTAAGTGCAACATACTAAGATTTGAATAAGTTGGTGCATGTAATATATGTAAAGACCCGGATATTTGAGGTATTCATTTAATTAATATTTTGGGCTCAAGTTAAAACTTTAATTAGTATACTATTATTAAATGGTATAGAATGACTTAAACTTTATTAATTAGTTTCCTTGTAGGATTTAATATTCCTAGGATCTTTACCTACCAACTCAAGTTACTCAATCCATAAATATCATGATTTAAGCCAAATAATTCAAAGATTTCCATCTTATTTTACTAGCATCTAAAAATCGAAAGTTTCATTATTTAATCTAGAGTTTTGGGGAAAGATTTTTATACCATAAAAATCAAGAATCTCAACCTTTCTTTTTCGAAAATTTTGCATCATTATTTCGAAAATTATAACATCAATTATGCAACAATTTTTATACCATATGCTCACCAAAAATATACTCATATTTTATACCATAATTTATAAGAATCTCATACTCCTTATTTTCGAAAATATGCATCCTTTTTGTAATTAAAATCTGCATATATATTATTCCATAAATTTGAAGGTTTCCACCTTTATTTTGCTAAGTTTGAACCAAGTGATATATAGGATTATACCATTAATATATATATCTTGCACCAACCTCTCCCCTCCATCACCATTATTTCGAAAATTTCCTTCCACTCAGCAACATAGAGCCGAAAACTTAAGCCAAATCCTACCTAATATTCGAACACTTCAAGGCTTAGGAAGGAAGGATTTCGCGTCGTTTTCGCACCTTTAATCGTTCAAACATCTATAATCGTTGTAAGTGGGTTTTTGCTAGTATTCGTTTCGTTTTCTAAAAATGATTGTATGTATGCTTTTAAATCTCAATCGATATGAATTTATTTTGAAATTATGCAAGTAGTAATTTTTAAGCACTTAAACTTTGAAATCTGATTGGAAGTGGATTCCTTTATGACCCTGATGCGGTGGGATATAACCGTTTACATGACCTTATACGGTGGTTAACCGTTGTTTCTGGAATGTCCAGACCCTTTATTCGTGGGTAAGCCGATGCATGACCTCTTCTCTAGGAGGGATAATTCTAGAGACTGATATCAGTACCAAGAGGAAACTAGAAATTTAATGTGCTTAAGTATATGAAAATTATGAACGATTGATATGCTATGTTTATGGCTCGATGGAGCAATTATGATAAGATGCATTCATATCAATATATGTTGGATTAAGATTTATATGTTTTGGAAAATTATGAAAACTATATTACTGTCATATCGATTGGCCCCCGCTTGCTGAGTGTTTATCAAAACACTCACCCCTTACTCTACATCTCCAGATAAAGCTGAGGAAGAAGTTGAAGCTGAAGAAGAATACCAATTCTGGGGTTGGTGATTTGTCCGCTGCGTTATCTTAAGATTTAGTTTCCAAGACTTTATTTAAGTATGATTTTACAATTTAAGTTATTTTAAGTTTAGTTCGCGTTTTTAATTCAATGTAAAGACAATGGTTATTTGTTTATGGAAAAATAGACTGGCTTTTGGTTTTTAAGATATTACGAGGCTTATTGATTTTTAATTGTTATTGGAAATCAATGCCGGTGTTATTGACCCCGGTCTCGGGGCGTGACATTTTAGTGGTATCAGAGCTAGCCAGGTTCCATAATCCCGCTGGGAAAAGATCGATTCACGATAATTACGATAATCGGAAGTTCAATCTGATTGATCACGTGAATACGAAATTTGTTAACTTTTAAAAATTTTAGCTTCTGATTTTCTTAAGTATTTCGAAAATTAAAAAAAAAAAAAATTCTCGGAAATTGAATTTAGAGAATTCGAAACCCTAGCTGCCAAGCCGCCGTCGCCGCCTGCCGTCACAATAACTGTCGACCAGTGTATCATTGGAATCGTCTCCTCCAGTCGATCTCACTGTCCAAATTTCAGATCGATCGGACTTCATTTGCCCGATCAATTTCGCATTTTAAATCTAAGAACCCTAATCCCCAAATTATGTTCGTTTCCCGATTTTCTGATCTTATCTTGATCGTTTTGAAAAATAAAAATTGTATTCTGATCGTCTGAACACGTTGATCAAAAGCCCTCTATCAATTTCAGAATTCGACCACTGGAAGATTTCCAGAATTTAGATCGAATTCGAGTCCAAGAACCCTAGCAGCCACGAAATTTCTTTCCTCGATTTCTTAAGTTCCGAAACATTTTTGTTCGAATTAAATTTGAAATTACGATCCTTATTCTATATCGATCCTTAGCCCTCTGCCAATTTCAAATTTTGACGTCCATTTCGAGCGAATTTTGGAACCCTAATTTCGGGTTATGAACCCTAATTTTCGATTTAAAAAAAAAAAAATTTCCAGATTGTAAATTTCGAAATCATGTCTTCGTTATCTTCCGTTATCCTTATACTTCTGCGCATAGATTTTAGATCTCTATGTATTGTAGGAGATGGCCGGACGTCCTGTGCGTAACAACCGTAACCCCAACTACGCTGCCCCTCCTAACACTAATGAGGGAAGATCGAATGGGAACCAAAATCCTCCAGAACCCCCGAGGATGGGTCTAAGTCGTGAGGACTTGACAGCTATAGCCACCATTGTGGCCATGACACTACAAGGTCTGGCTAACCCCGCTATTAATCAGCAACAACAGCAGCCAGCGCCACATCCGCAGGGCGTGAAGTACCATTATAAATCACTGTGAAAGAACAGAGTTCCAACTTTTGATGGCAACTCAGACCCAGAGATGGCCAAAAACTGGCTTAAGCAGGTGGAAAATCACCACAGGCTACTGGAAGTGCCGGAGCACATCAAGGTGGAAGTCACAACATCTTTCCTTGTTGATCAGGCAGGTATATGGTGGGAGAATGTGTCACCACTAATGTTAGAAGCGGGACCAATCACTTGGCAAAGATTCCGAAGCACATTTCTAAAGCAGTACTTCCCAACGGCGGTACAAAACCAGAAGCTGAGAGAATTTGAGAACTTGACTCAAACTCCTGACATGTCAGTGGTTGAATATACCGCAAAGTTCAACGCACTGGGAACGTATGCACCTAGTATCATGGCAGATGAGACCTTGAAGCTCCATCGCTTTAGGATTGGACTGAACAGTCGTATCCAATCCGCCCTTGCGATTTTTGAAACCGCAAATTTTGGAGATTTAATGGGAGCAGCCATCAGGGCTGAAGCTGATGTAAAGCGTCACGAAGAGGAATTCAAGCGCAAGCGACCTCCCCCTAATCAGCATGCTACTATTGGTCACAATTCCAAGCGGCCTAATCAGTCCAGTAATCCGCGAAAAGGACCAATACTTGGCCCAAACCAACAGAGGTTTCCAAAATGTTCAAACTGTGGCTATCATCATCCCGGAGAATGCCTTAAGGGAAAGGGGGCATGTTTCCGATGTGGAAAGTTAGGACACAGGATAGCTGAATGCCCTGAACCTGATGTAAAGGGGACAACTGCAAGAAATGGCGGTCCTCCGATCAAACCCAGGGAGAACAAACCGAATGCCCGTGTCTTTGCCATATCAAATGAGGAGGCAGAAGACGCAAACGACGTCGTGGCAGGTACCATTTTATTAAACGAATTATCTGCTTATGCATTGTTTGACTGTGGTGCCACGCATTCGTTTATATCTAAGAGGTTTGCTAAGAAACTAGCTCTTAAACCGGAATTGCTTAGTAAGCCATACAATGTAGCAACACCTGCCAATAAAACCTTAGTAGCACACAGTATACACCGAGATTGTAATCTCAGTATTAACAACACGGTGCTTAGTGCTGAGTTAATTCAACTCAACATGGTAGATTTCGATATTATACTCGGAATGGATTGGTTATCCAAACACCATGGGGTAGTCGACTGTCGTAACAAGAATGTTAAACTACGAACCCCAGACGAAGGAGAGATCGTGTATCACGGTAAAAGCAAGGAACGAAAATTCCTACTATCGGCAGCACAAACTTGGAAAGCCGTGAAGAACGGTGAAGAAGTATACCTAGCAACAATAAGCGAGGTAAAAGAGGAAGATAAACTCAGGGTAGAGGACATAGCGATAGTACAAGAATTTTCAGATGTCTTCCCTGAAGAGCTGCCAGGTTCTGTTCCAAACCGTGAATTGGAGTTTGAAATCAATTTGGTACCAGGGTCTGCACCAATTTCAAAGGCACCATACCGTATGGCGCCAGCCGAATTGAAAGAACTCAAGGAGCAACTACAGGAGCTCTTAGACAATAGACAAATTAGACCAAGTGTATCCCCATGGGGAGCTCCAGTATTGTTTGTAAAGAAGAAAGACGGGAGCATGAGATTGTGCATCGACTATCGAGAACTGAATAAGATCACAATCAAGAACAAGTACCCTCTTCCAAGAATTGATGACCTGTTCGATCAACTCAAAGGAGCTAAAGTCTTTTCTAAGCTCGATCTAAGGTCAGGCTATCATCAACTCAAGATAAAAACAGAGGATGTACCGAAAACCGCATTCAGAACAAGGTATGGGCATTACGAATTCATGGTGATGCCATTTGGCTTGACAAACGCTCCAGCAGTGTTCATGGATTTGATGAACCGAGTATTCAAACCATTCATAGATAACTTTGTGGTTGTGTTCATCGACGACATTCTCATTTATTCGTCGAGTAAGGAGGAACACGAACAACATCTTCGCCTCACTCTCCAGACACTGAGAGAGAAAGAGCTTTATGCCAAATTTAATAAATGTGAATTTTGGCTAGAGAGCGTATCTTTCTTAGGACACATTATATCAAAAGCAGGCGTGTCCGTAGATCCTAAGAAGGTAGAAGCAGTTTTGGACTGGCAAAGGCCAACGACCGTAACAGAAATTCGAAGCTTCTTGGGACTAGCTGGTTATTACCGGAAGTTTGTTGAAGGATTTTCCTCAATAGCAGTACCTCTTACAAAGCTCACACAGAAGAACTCAAAATTCATCTGGAGTGAAGAGTGTGAGAAAAGTTTTGAGATCTTGAAGGAAAAGCTTTCATCTGCACCAGTACTGATACTACCGACTGAAGGCATGGGTTTCACTATTTATAGTGACGCATCGAAAGAAGGACTGGGATGTGTACTCATGCAAGAGGGAAGAGTAATTGCGTACGCTTCAAGGCAGCTCAAGCCTCACGAGCAAAACTACCCTACGCATGACCTCGAGTTAGCCGCAGTGGTTTTCGCCTTAAAAATTTGGAGGCACTACCTTTATGGCGCCAAGTGTGAAGTTTTCACAGACCATCAAAGCCTTAGATACTTGTTTACTCAGAAAGAACTGAACATGAGGCAGAGAAGATGGATTGAACTCTTGAAGGACTACGATCTCACCATTAATTACCATCCCGGCAAGGCAAACAAAGTAGCAGACGCATTGAGCCGGAAAGGCAAAGGAAAAATGATCTTAGCTTCGGTCTCAGCTCAACCTTGTCTTCGAGAGACCATCAAATTGAGTCAAGATCAGGATCCTAGTCTGACAAAGTTAAAAGAACAAGTCAAAGATGGAAAAATCACTGACTTCGAGACTGATAGTAATGGAATTCTGTGGATGAAAGGACGATTGTGCGTACCAAATGTGGACAACATAAGACAAGAGGTGATGTCTGAAGCACATAAATCCAAATTTTCAGTCCACCCTGGGAGTACAAAGATGTACAAGGATTTGAAGGAAAGTTTCTGGTGGAATGCCATGAAGAAAGACGTAGCAGAATTCGTCGCCCGATGCTTAGTATGTCAGCAAGTTAAAGCTGAGCATCAAAGACCCGGAGGACTTCTTCAACCTCTGAAAATCCCTGAATGGAAATGGGAGCACATCTCCATGGATTTCGTCGTAGGACTACCAAAGTCAAGACAGAGCCATGACGGAATATGGGTAATTGTTGTTAGACTAACCAAGTCAGCACATTTTCTACCTGTCCGTATGAACTATAACTTGGACAAGTTGGCAACTCTATATATGGACAATATAGTGAGACTGCATGGAGTCCCAGTGAGCATCCTATCTGACAGAGATCCTAGATTCGTATCACGTTTCTGGAAAAGTTTTCAGCAGGCTATGGGAAGTAAAGTAACTCTTAGTACGGCCTATCACCCACAGACCGATGGCCAGACAGAGAGGACTATCCAAACCCTCGAGGATATGCTAAGAGCTTGTACATTAGATTTTACTGCAAATTGGAGCGAGCTTTTGCCTCTAATCGAGTTTGCTTATAACAACAGCTATCATAGTAGCATTGGGATGGCGCCATACGAAGCACTCTATGGACGCAAATGCCGATCACCATTATACTGGGATGAAGTAGGAGAAAGAGCTATCACAGGACCTGAGTTAGTGCAAGCCACTACTGACAAGATAGCTATCATCAGGGATAGGCTTAAGACAGCCCAGGACCGACAGAAAAGTTGGGCTGATTTGAAAAGGAGACCAGTGGATATTGAGATTGGTGAAAAAGTATATGTAAAGATTTCACCAATGAAAGGAGTAATTCGATTTGACAAAAGGGGAAAGTTGAATCCGAGATATGTGGGACCATTTGAAGTGCTAGAGAAGGTGGGAACGCTAGCATATAGAGTAGCACTACCACCGCACCTGTCAAGAATTCACAATGTCTTCCACGTATCACAACTAAGGAAATACATTGCTGACCCAAGTCACGTACTTGAAGCAGAACCCCTAGTAGCTCAAGGGAACTTGAACGAAACTCTAAAATACGAAGAAGTTCCGATTCGGATCGTGGATTCAAAGGACCATGTTTTGCGACGAAGGACAATTTCTTATGTCAAAGTCCAATGGTCAAACCATACGGAAAGAGAGGCTACATGGGAAGTAGAAGAATTGATGCGGGAGAAATACCCCTACCTTTTCCATGATCAAGTTTACTCGAGTTTCGAGGACGAAACTTCCAATAAGGAGGGAGGGATGTAAAGACCCGGATATTTGAGGTATTCATTTAATTAATATTTTGGGCTCAAGTTAAAACTTTAATTAGTATACTATTATTAAATGGTATAGAATGACTTAAACTTTATTAATTAGTTTCCTTGTAGGATTTAATATTCCTAGGATCTTTACCTACCAACTCAAGTTACTCAATCCATAAATATCATGATTTAAGCCAAATAATTCAAAGATTTCCATCCTATTTTACTAGCATCTAAAAATCGAAAGTTTCATTATTTAATTTAGAGTTTTGGGGAAAGATTTTTATACCATAAAAATCAAGAATCTCAACCTTTCTTTTTCGAAAATTTTGCATCATTATTTCGAAAATTATAACATCAATTATGCAACAATTTTTATACCATATGCTCACCAAAAATATACTCATATTTTATACCATAAATTATAAGAATCTCATACTCCTTATTTTCGAAAATATGCATCCTTTTTGTAATTAAAATCTGCATATATATTATTCCATAAATTTGAAGGTTTCCACCTTTATTTTGCTAAGTTTGAACCAAGTGATATATAAGATTATACCATTAATATATATATCTTGCACCAACCTCTCCCCTCCATCACCATTATTTCGAAATTTTCCTTCCACTCAGCAACATAGAGCCGAAAACTTAAGCCAAATCCTACCTAATATTCGAACACTTCAAGGCTTAGGAAGGAAGGATTTCGCGTCGTTTTCGCACCTTTAATCGTTCAAACATCTATAATCGTTGTAAGTGGGTTTTTGCTAGTATTCGTTTCGTTTTCTAAAAATGATTGTATGTATGCTTTTAAATCTCAATCGATATGAATTTATTTTGAAATTATGCAAGTAGTAATTTTTAAGCACTTAAACTTTGAAATCTGATTGGAAGTGGATTCCTTTATGACCCTGATGCGGTGGGATATAACCGTTTACATGACCTTATACGGTGGTTAACCGTTGTTTCTGGAATGTCCAGACCCTTTATTCGTGGGTAAGCCGATGCATGACCTCTTCTCTAGGAGGGATAATTCTAGAGACTGATATCAGTACCAAGAGGAAACTAGAAATTTAATGTGCTTAAGTATATGAAAATTATGAACGATTGGTATGCTATGTTTATGGCTCGATGGAGCAATTATGATAAGATGCATTCATATCAATATATGTTGGATTAAGATTTATATGTTTTGGAAAATTATGAAAACTATATTACTGTCATATCGATTGGCCCCCGCTTGCTGAGTGTTTATCAAAACACTCACCCCTTACTCTACATCTCCAGATAAAGCTGAGGAAGAAGTTGAAGCTGAAGAAGAACACCAATTCTGGGGTTGGTGATTTGTCCGCTGCGTTATCTTAAGATTTAGTTTCCAAGACTTTATTTAAGTATGATTTTACAATTTAAGTTATTTTAAGTTTAGTTCGCGTTTTTAATTCAATGTAAAGACAATGGTTATTTGTTTATGGAAAAATAGACTGGCTTTTGGTTTTTAAGATATTACGAGGCTTATTGATTTTTAATTGTTATTGGAAATCAATGCCGGTGTTATTGACCCCGGTCTCGGGGCGTGACAATATACATTCATCACCTGAGTCTATCGATGCATGTATATCACATGCACCGATAGACTCAGGTACTGTATTTAACCAAAAACACAGATACATGCACCAGTTGTTTCAAATTAATCAATCAGTGCATGTAATAGCATAAAGAGTTCACCAATTTTATGTGTTGCAAGCTCTAGAATGAATACAGATGCAAGAAACTCAGTAATAATTGCTTACATATTACGTAGTTGATGCAAGAGCAAATCCTCCAAAAATCCAAGAAACCCGTGAAAGAGAGGGAAGGTTATCGCCATAAATTTTGTAAATGCTGGAAAACAATGACCTCTATTTAATGAAATAAAATTAAACCCGCAACACAAGTCTACAAAACATAGTTACTTACCCACATAAGTATTCCTTGAAATAAAATGCAGATACCAACTCGCCTGAAACTCAGTTTCTTTACTGGCCCAGTCTCAATAAAGTTGTATATTGGCGTAACGTATATCTGCAGATTAATACCATGTGCGCTGGGGATGAAGAAATCAAGTATATGAATGAAAAAATACACATTTTTCAAGTGTGGGAAATGAAGGACGAACATGCGCAATGAAGGTCGAAGAAGAACAGACGTGATGAAGAAGAAAGTG
Organism: Haberlea rhodopensis; assembly: GCA_907163345.1. Taxonomy (NCBI): domain Eukaryota; kingdom Viridiplantae; phylum Streptophyta; class Magnoliopsida; order Lamiales; family Gesneriaceae; genus Haberlea; species Haberlea rhodopensis. The sequence continues at coordinate 5,142,468 of CAJQUN010000002.1, forward strand.
AGGGATAATTTTATAATTTTAACGTAAAATGGACTTTAATGAAAGCTAAATATATTGGTGGACTGAGCTGAAAAAAGTTTTACCTTGTGATACGGGCCGGTATTTGCCCAAAAAAGATTCAAAATTCTGGAACATTACAAGCAAAGTATTGAATGTTGTTACGTGGATCTTAATATTTGTAAATTTACATAACTTTCTATTTCTATAAATATCTTTGAGAACTGAGTATTTTATAGATACTTATTAAACTATTTTATTTGTATTTATGACGAATATTTTTTATTACACTCAAAATATTATTTTCCACTATCGGGATTTTAGTTTTCGAAATAAGTTCATGTATATGCTTTTAAAAAGCGAATGTATCAAGAAAGTTGTCAACATGGACCTGCCTAGCGCTAGTGACAGTAAAGATTCAGAACTTCATCCAAGTCTAAAATTCTATCCAATTCACTAAGAGAGAGGTGAAATAATGAATGTATTACAATTTGTACTAATTTTACACAAGAAATTTACAATATACCGATCAATGAGAGCAACTACTAAATGCATAGACAATCTTAAAATCAACACACTTCGATTGTACTTGGTTCTAAGTTCTTAGTTGCAATAGATATATCATCTGACAGCAGCTCCCTAATACCCCTCTAAATCTCATGATTTTCATCAAGAATGCAATTGAATATACAAGGCTACGCAACCAAACGTTTTGCATTTCAATTCAAGTTTAAGAATCAGCAATGCTACCAAGGTTTTTCGTATTGGTTTTGTTCCAGGAATTCATTCCCAATTTGATCTTTTAAAGAAAGTACGATAACTGCTCTCTCTTTCTTGAACCTCCTTCTCCATATAGATCATTCCATTGCTTTAGCTCCGCCATTACTGATCCCTCAGAAGCAAAACTAGCAGCAACCTGTAAATATGCACCGGTGCTTTTTCAATATGCAAACAACTTTTATGATTAATGTGTGATGGATGTTAAATAGAAGTTACTAGAATCATTTTTTTTCATATAGTTTTTATAGGCCCAAATATTAAATCGTAATGAGTATGCAAATACAGGATTTTCAATCAGAGAAGCAAATGATACTCAATTTATTTGAAGTGCATAAAAAACAACTAAAAATCTAATAAATATTACAAAAAACTGGCAGAAAGTAGCCTATAATATGTTATCTTTTCCATTTTGCGTGGCAGTTTGGCAATGATATTTATTGAAAAAATTCAATCTTCAATCATTCCGTGGTTGAAAACTAACATTCACACCTTTATTTTGTTAAAAGTATGACTGTTAGTATCCACGTTAAGGGTTGAAAGTATTTATCGATGTAGGTGAGTGAGACAGAATGAAAATGTTAAGGATAGTTGGGCCACAAAAGAATTAAATTGAAAATGAGCATATTAGAAAAATAAACAAGGCATTAGGGTGTAGTGACTGAAGATAAAACAGGATTTAGAAGTTAGAAATTCCATGAGCTCATTCAATCTCGGTTAGTAGAAGTGACAGGAAATACAAAATAAGAGAAATATTGACATTAACTTGAGGTAAAGTGATTAAACATCACAAGCATTGGTGAAATGAGGATCAGCAAGGCTTTAATTTCAAATAGATCAGAATGCACAAGATAGATTCATGTATGTGAACCGTACTTGCACTTGGGTAATGGCGATGATGGTGTTGCTGATGGTGTTTCATGTGCCCAAGATTTCATTTGTCTATGAAATTGAATTTTTCTAAGATAGAGATAGAGAGTCTAAGGTGTATTGTGAAAAATGGTCCAAGATAGATGGGAAGACCGATGATGCATGGACAGAACCAGCCGTGTTTTTATCAATAAGTAGAGCTGATATTTAGAACTTTCAAGGTCATCAAATAAGCAATAAAATTCATATTACCTGGTTCTTAGCTTGCCTCATGTCTTCCATGTTTAAGGGTCTTAGAGAAATCACCTTTTCCTCCTCAGTTTCTTCTTTTGGGGTAGAAGCATCATCCGAGCTCTGGCCTGCATCATGCCTCTGCCTTTTTTCCTATTTTAGCATAATAAAAGGCAAAAATAAATGTTTCACTATACAAATGAAGGCAAACACAAAATGATGGAGAAGAGAGATCGATGTAGCGGCCCCCCGGCCCCAACCAGTTTGGAACTAAGGTTTGTACGAAATGAAGAGTGTGACGAAAAAGGTTCAGCTTCTGTGTTGAGATGATAGCATACCTTATCCTTTTGTCTCTCTTGTTGTAGCAGCTCTCTTACTGGTCTATAAGCCGCGGTTATGCATAGATTCTGTTTCCAATAATTACCAGAAAGAGTCATTAACAACCCATTGAAATTTAACTTGATAACATCATCCGGAAAAAACACAAACCTTAAGATCGCTTCCACTATATCCTTCAGTTATGGCTGCCAGCTCTTTAAAATCTAGGTCTTCAACTTTTTCTTTGGCCAACAGGGTTTTCAAGATCATTTCTCTATTCTCCACCGAAGGGAGATCGACCATAATTCTGTTTAAACAGTAAACTCGAGATTGGTTACACTTTAAAAATTATGTCCAGTGACGTGAAACTCAAGTTGATATGTGTAAGCCAGCGATCAAATTTATGGAGCACCAAAATACATGACACGGACAATCAATTATAATACCTGCGCTCAAACCTCCTTATTATTGCTTCATCAAGATCAAAAGGTCTGTTTGTAGCAGCAAGAACAAGAATACGCTCTCCGGGTTTTGTCATAAGCCCATCCCAATGTGTCATGAATTCATTCTTTATTTTACGCATCGCCTCGTGCTCTCCTACTCTTGTCCTTTGCCCAAGCATACTGTCAACCTCATCCACGAAAATGATGGTTGGAGAAACCTTTGCCGCTAGGGTGAAAAGAGCTCGAACATTCTTCTCATCCTCACCAAACCATTTTGAAGTGATTGTTGACATGTTGACATTTATGAAGCTAGCTCCAGCCTCATTGGCAATGGCCTTTGCGAGCATTGTTTTGCCGGTACCTGGAGGCCCGAACAGAAGTATGCCTCTACAAGGCTTAAGAAGCCCACCATTGAAAAGGTCTGGTCTTCTAAGAGGAAGCATGACCAGCTCCTGAAGTAGTTCTTTAGTCTCATCCAGTGAACCAATATCGGCAAATGTAACTCCAATCTCACTGGCAGGAATAACTTCAGGTCTTATGCGCTTTTCGAACTCATTATCAGGGGGCATTTCCTGGCATTTTCAAGAATCAAGACAGTGTCAAATATGACGAGATGAATCAAAATATATTTCTTCTATGTAAATGATGATTTTGAAACACATCTTGCCCAACTTCCAGTAAACCCTTTCTTACATGCGTTTAGAAAAGAGAGGAAGAAGGGTAATTTTGGAGGAAGCTGTAAAGTTAACTTGAAGCTCAGATGAACAAGATAACAGGGGAAAAGCTTCAACATAGTTTGGACCTTGTCTGTGCAAGCATCACAGGCCTGTATATTCACCACGGTTCTATATCAACAAGAATAGGACATACTATGGGCTTTGAGCCTGTGGTATTATCTCTATCTACCTTTATCAAAGAAACTGATTTTTCTGCCTCGTTCTTGCTTCCGGACTTAAATTCAGGTTTTCCTCCAGAGCTGTCTTTTCCCTCAGTCTCCTAACATTGATCAAAACAGGAAAAGCACGTAGATTTACAATCAGATAACTGTCGACAAACTTTTGAATATGATAACAGTCAAAACACAAACCTTAAGAGATTCAGCACTAGTCTCCATTTTAAGGGTATCTTTTCCACGCATTTTCCCCTCCTGAAAAATGCTTAAGCCATGGGACAAACTGCACCGAATCGATTGAAGAAAATAAAAGACATTTACAAAGAAAAGGCAGCAACAACAACGAAAATACAAAATGAAATCTGAAATGTCGAAAAACAAATATTTATCTCAACCTGTTAGACGATATGATAAGCTTCCCATTGCGATATTCCGGATCTTTGATATTCATCAAATGATAAGATATAGCAGAAACCACGATCTCATCGATGTAATTACTGAGAACCACAGTGTCATCATGGCAGATTGATCCCAGATCATCACATTCAAGATCGTTTGCAGCAAGTACCTCAGCAACATGATTCTTGTTATCCTGAAGCTGAATCTTCTTCATATCTTCTTCCAGCTGTGCTTTCCAGCTCACTAGATGAGTTTCATCTTCTGGTGGCCTGATCACAATATCGTAAGGAAACAAATGACTTAGTCTGTAATCTACCTCCCCACAATCCTCTTCAAAGTCCAACATCCGAGACCCGAGAACCAAAACTGATCCTGATAATTTCTTTAGCATTCTATCAAACAATTTGTGGAATCTTGAGGATTGAAGAAAAAGTTTCTCAACGTCCCTGATGTAGAGAATGATGCAGCTGGTTTGCGAGACTAAATCTAACACCTGCCAGAGACATCTATGTCATTATATCAAAGAAGAACTCAAAAGGCCAACATCTATTTATGCCAAGGTAGGTGAAAGGGACATCAAGATCACATAAGACATGCAGCAGACAAATAGCATCCGGAGAAGAAATAAAAAACGACGTTGGTAAAAAGATGAGTGACATTCATTCAATTGACAGAGCAATATATTCATGATAACCATACCTTATAAAGTGATTGTAAGAAAACTCTCTCATCAAAAGACAAGCTGCCAATGCGCTTGAAAGGAGCTGACAAAATCAAGACAAAGACAACAGATGTTAAATTTGAGTCTACAATTATTCTTAGAAATGATCAATTAGATGTTTGTGAACACAACATTCTTCATCAAAACAGATGCTGATCAAAGGAGAAAAAACTCTTTTAGCAAATTGAACTTGAATCAAATGCTTCGGAAACATATTCAGATCATTTCCAGGGATAAATAAGTGATTTTGTACATAAAATACTTTGGCAAATACAGCACAATTTGGCATTTGTACTTCAAGCTTGCAATCAACACATACAGCAGATATATAGCAATCAGTACCAGTTTAAAAAATGTTATGTACAAACCTGGATCTGAAGAGGATGATTGCGCACTAATGTTACTCATGTCGGAAGAAACAGAAGAAGTTCTGCGAGGTTTTAGAGGATTGCTGATTCCTTCGTTGTTCCTTTACGAAGAAGCATTGAGGGTCATTTAGGAATTAGTCTGAATGAGAATTTTAGTGTTCTACATGGAATCTGCTAAGCATACCTTCCTTTAGAATCCAATCCACTGCTTTGCCTCGATAATGTGCCTTCATAATATTATTTTAAGAAAATTCTCAGATCAAATTATGCATATCTGATATCTGTAATGTATGTGAGCATGCAGGACAAGCAAATGAATTGTTTATAATAGCTTTGCCTGGGTAGGAGTCGTTCAATTTAGTATTTATGTTGCATTCACAACTTCCAATGAAATGCGCCTGCACCCTAAATTACTTATAATGTTACAAGTTGGTCATCAATTAAGGTAGCTTCTTGATACTGCTTTTCTTGAGCTTCTTAGGTGAAGATGAAATGTAAAGTGAGATAATATAGCTACGTTTTTCTTCATTTAGAGCACCATATGAGATTAATATAACAAAAATCTAAGGGAGTCCAAAATGCCCTTTAAGATGCCAATAAGAAGACCGCAAATACCAAAAACACCTCGACTCATAAACATATGAAACATCGGATTTCATGGAAAAAAGGCAAAATAAAATCATGCCTTATTATATACCTCTGTTATCCCCTTTTTCTGGAAGAAAGGAGCCGATGAAATTGGACATTCGTTGTAAAGCTACTTCTGAAATAGAACCCTCGAGAGACTACAACACAAACAATTGGAATAAGCATTCTTTTCACTTTAAGCAAACAGGTTCATTTTTACCACATAAAGAAAAAGAGATGAACTAGATCTAGTAGAACGTGGACCCAAATAACCCTCTTATAGGTAAATTTAAGGAAACTATAACTCGTCATTTCTTCCGTAGGTAAGAAAAATATACTCACGGACTCTTTCTTGCTGCTGCCATACTTGCTCTGCATCTATAGATAGATGACCAATAAAACAAAAACAATGGCAAAGGTTCAGTACAAAATTGTGAAGAGAATCAGCATCAGGAAATTATTATTCATTTCAACCACCTTAATAGAAAAGTAGGCTATATCCAGCAACAACAACTTTGCTTTAAAATGATGAGCGAGAGCCTTAGCAAGCATTTGCTGGTAAAATTCTACATAAAGGTAGAAATATAATAAGACTACGGCAAAAATAAAGCGGAGGAAATTTAGTTGTTAAATTAAATTGGAGATAGGTGTCATTTAATATACCAGCAGGCCCAGAGAGCAAGATTGCCCGACTTGCAGCAGGTGAGAGATTTCGAGTGTGCTTAGAGACATCTAAGTGATTTAAATGAACATATGCTGCACTTGTCAATAATACACGTGTTCGCTCACTGTCAAAAACATCAAGGGAGAAAGATACATAAGTTTGAAACTCAAGGCACTGAAAAATGTTAGAACATTTACCAACTTTAACTGGGAAAAAATTAAAATAACTATAACTGCTGATTCAATCTGCAAACTTTAGAAATATAAGTTTAACATCAGCAAAAATAAAGGATCTGGAGAACACACACAAGCACGCACGCACGCACACACACGTATATATTTAAAAATATATGTTAATTTTTAGAAAATCAAGGATAACCATATCAATCCCCTGCTCTAATTATTGAGTTTTTTCATTGTACGAGATTCAACTCAATAGTCAATACCCTTAACTAAAACTAAGAATGGGTCTCTGACATATACATTAAAAACTCTTTTGTCACCTAAAACCTGTTAAAATACTAGTCGTCTTTCTTCGACACTGACTTGTCGCTCAAAAGAATGAACGGAAGTTTCAAAGACACGATAGACACCAAGAAATAAGCTCCAAAAGCCCTCGAAAAATAACTTATGATCGGAGTCACCAGGTGAAAATTGGAGAAAAAGGCGAACGATCATAATCATAATAAAAATAAGAATCGATAATATTCTGAATTTTCTGACATTGGCCATTCAAAGCAACCATACAATCATCCACTGATTACACATCGTTAGTCCTTTCCGAAATCAAACAAAAAATCCATGAAAGCATGAAACAACAAATACCCAATCAGCAAATGAAAGAACCAAAGAAGTTTTCCCTTTTTTTAGAGAACAAAAAGGGAATTGCATGTTCTGTGTACTCACCTGAGATAATAGGGGAAGTCGTCGAACGTGACCTTGCTTTCCTTTTCATCATCAATCAATCTGAGAAGCTCAAACTCAATCTGCTCGCCCGTGACCCCCTCGACCACCGAAAAACTCGAAGCACCGGTCCATCTGCCGACCGTCTGACCGGAAACCAAACCGAGCCCCACCCCAACACCCACCCCGACGCTTAATGCCGACAATAGCACGTGCTTCTGCTCCATAATCTCACAATTAACTCATCTCAATATTTACATACACATATACATACAACAAATTCATATGCATACGTGCATGCAACACCAATTTTTCAACGGCTTTTCAACAAATAACCGAACAGAGAAATGTATGAGAGAAAATTAGGTGAAATCTGGAGAATAATTGTTGATGGTGAGGTTTTTCCGAGAGGAAATATGCGTATCTGCGAATGAGACGTTGGTTTGATTCTTTTTGTTGACAGAGAAGAGTGGTGCTGCGGTATATATAGACCGAGTGGGGGCGGTTACGATGGCAGCCGAAAATGGTGTAAATTATATGACTTACAGATTTGACTTTTGATTATTTACCAGAGTAAAAAAAATATTAAAATTAATATTTGGATATGTTTTTTCATCTTTTTTAAAAAATTAAATAAAACACCGCGATTAAAAAATCACTAATAAAAATTAGATTATTACGTAATATAATGTATATTTGATTATGTTTACTAAACATAAGGTTTTAGAAGGTAGAATACGTTATAACATATTGTATTGCAACTAATACTAAATTTTTAGAACTGATCAAATAAAAATTGTTTTTAATCAATACTAATGATAATGCAACGGTTTTTGTTCCCACTATTTGGAGGTTCAAATCCGTCCGTCCCAAGAGGATTTTTATGCTATCGTATTCCTATGTTTTGGAATAAAAAGAATAATGGAGTGGTAACGAGTAAATCATTATTAATTTATATATTTGTTTGAATCTCATTAACAAATGATCAAGTTGCATCTACATCGAGAATTCAAGTATTATATACGTCATTACTCCTATCCTTTGTGTTCGTGCCGTATAATGATAGATGAATCAAAAACTTTCAATTCAACTTATTCTTTCAATTGTTATTTTTCTATATTTTCCTATTTTACAAAAATAGGAAACTTAACTAAATGTTTTAGAAACATATATATAAAAATACCATATTTCATCTAGCCCCAAAAAAAATTTAGTATTAAGTAAATAACATCCCCTTAATTTGTATTTTATCAAAAGTTGTCTCATAATTGAATATGTGGCTTTACAACTATTTTTTATATTTAATTTTTATGAGATTATATTTCATTAATCTTAAAAATTTTGGATTACTATTGAAAAAACTCATATTGTATGTGGTCGATTTTGAGATCACCCTTAAAAATATATTTTATGTTAAAATACAATATACTTTTTCTGATATTGAAATTTTAAATTCAAAGTAATAGTAGCATGTGAGAATGATCACAGACATCGTTTAGAATAACAAAATGTGAGATGAACTATAATTGTTAACTACTCAGCAGCACTCACTTATTTCATCTTATTTATTGTACCAAATGGTGCCTCAAAAATGGTACAGTAGAGAGGAATGAACTCGAGATCCCTACAAATTTCTAACCATTTAATACATTTTCAACACGATTTGAGATATCGGGGTATTAATAAATCTTTTAGAAAATTATTCAAACAAATTATTTGATGTTTGACATCCATCCTGCTACTATCTATAACTGTAGCATATTATATTTTTATTTTTATTTTTAATTTTAATTTTTTAAATGTTAATAATTAGAGGATACACATAACTTTGGCCAATGAACTCTATTATTAAAACATTATTTGACAAGACTTTACCTCACGACATTAATTAATATTTTAATTTATAGTACGATCAAAATCACTCATATTTGATTTTAAAAAAAAAACATTTAATTTTCTCAAATGTCCTTTTCTTCAATAAATGGTATGTCAGAATTGTGGCAGTGTGTGGACTCTCCATTATGTTTTATGTTTCTTCATATTTCTTGCAAGTCAATTTCTTATTTCGATCACACCTTGGACAAGATGATTTGAGTGGACTTGAACTTCTTTTGAAAGCTTAAACACGCTTAAGATCACGATCTTGTAGTTTATTTGTGAATTATCTTACCATTTGTCCATCTAGTATGCATCGTAATACGTGTGTTTTAGTCCATATCCACATATGTTCATATGTTGTCGTCTCTTGTGGTTTACGATCGACTATTGTTGTACTTATCGGTTTTTTAAGATATTTCATGTTAATGTTAGGTGTGGACAACAATGATTAACTGTGTGTTTGGATGACCACAAACTTGTTTAAATAACAATTATTGCTCAATAATTTTCAAAAATTTAAATTTAAACATCACTTCATTATATTAAAAAATGACTTATAAAACACATGAATGGTCTTACAGTTAAATAGTTATAGTACTTTTTTCAACCAATCTTATATATATAGAGAGAGAGAGTTGCGTTAAGAAATTGGACATAAATAATTTAAGAGAATCCTATGTAAAAGCATTTGAATATATATAGATAGGAGAATTATCAAAATATGAACTTCACAAAATTTATCTGAAATTTCGACCTTATCTTTAGGGTTATATGTAGATCAATTACTCATATTTATTTTGGGATCCAAAATGAATCTGACCATTAACCATACAAGCACGGTACCATAATATCGAAATTCCCAAATTTAACCACTTGCACTATCTAAAATTTGTAACATTTTGCATCAGCGTAACAAATGTCTTTAGTGGTGATCTTATCATACATCGAAAATATTTCATTTGGAATATTCTCAATACATGGTGAATGCACACATACAAAAAAAATATTCATGTTTTATTGTTGGTGAGATATTTGTTTTCTATAATATATGTGGGTAATATTAAAAGGACTGGATGATCTGTCTCAATAATAATTTATTTCTCACCACAAAGATTTTCAGGAAAAAGGAGTTTGCTCGTGGTTAACTTATTTTTCAGAATGGATCCCACACCGTGCATTGCACGCTGCACCTTTAATTCCCAACTTAATGCGACACAGAAATCGAGAGGCGGCTGCATTCGGTTATATATAATTAATTCCAACTCTTAAAATATGTAATTTTTTTAATTTTTGAAGCATGCATTTGTTTTAAGAAAATGAGATTTCATTAATGGTGTTAAGATGTCAAAATCACAGCGTGTTGTAGGTAGAAAGGGATTGAATCCCAGCATTCAAAATCCTGCCTAGGAGTATGATCCAAACCCTGTTTAGCCAAAAGATGTGCAACATTGTTAGTAGAAATGGCAACGGGTCGAGTATGAGATGTGTTTGGCCAATCCCAGGACTCGCCCCTACACATAAAACCCGGACCCACCCCGCCCTGCTTAGACCCGCGAACCCGACGGGTTTACCCGCCCCACCCCGGTTCTAGTTTTTTTTAAAAAAAAAAAAAAAATTTAGCTAGAAATCAATTTTGAAACACAAAAGTTGAGTTTTATGATTAAATTTTATGTCTTCTCTAGTAAATATTTATAATAAGCATTGCAAAACTATCTTTAAACTACTAAATATTTATTAATTTGCTCTTATTTCCTTCAAAATGTCCAACTTCTATAACATGAACACATGAATTTTGATATAAAATTAAATAATGACACTTTATTGTTCAATTAAAGAAGTAAAATGTATAATTAATATCATATTTATTTAAAAAAAAATTAAAAATGTATTGCGGGGCGGGTTCGGCCAATCCTAGGACCCGCCCCTCCCCGCTTCCAAACCCGGTTGAAGCGGGTCCAGACCCGTCCCGGCGGGGCGGTGTTCAATGCGGGTCCGGGTTTGGACCCGTCCCATTACCATCCCTAATTGTTAGCATCACGAGAGCAGTATGTGTTTCAGTTATCCCAGCCATCAAATATCAGCAGCAAAGCGAAGCATGCATAGAGAATGCGTAGGAGCAGCAATGGTTTCAACCACTGTTAATGCATCTGTCTCCATAACCCGTTGGTGCAAAGGAAGTCGTTGGGCTGCAAGAAGTCATTTGCGTACCTGGACAGCAAACTATGGCAAAAAGTATAGCCCTCAACTTGTTTCATTTGACACGTATCTCCAATTATATTGATTTTGACATGTTAACTCTCAACTTGTTTGTATTTGGCACATACCCCAAATATTTTATTTTTAATAGCTACATCTCGGAAATTTTGATGCTTGCCTACGGAGGACAGCATAATCATTGATTTAACATCTTTCAAATGAAAGACGTCAAATCAATGGTGATATAACCTTAAAAGAATTGTAAATTAGGGGTAGAATCAAATAAACCATACATCTCTTATACTTTTCGTCATCGATGGATACTGTTATCTCAAAAACTTACTAGGTATCATAAATTAAATGAGACACAAGATTTTTACGTGGAAACCCCTCAAATCGAAGGGAAAAACCACGGGACCTAGTCCAGTATAAATTACACTATAATATCAAAGAGTTACAATATTTTTTGTACAATAAAATGGTAAATAAAGTTAAGAGAAAATGGTGTAAAAATGATGTTTGGTGTAGTATTATTGATGAAGCCCCCTTGAAACCATCGGTCATTCTCTTTATATAATTGAAGCAATTGAAAGTCAATGTAATCATTTATCTGACATGCATTTACCATACTTTTGTCCATCATGAAACTTTATTGGAACTTGAAATGTGAAGTGTCATCATGCATGCATGTACATGTGTCAATTCCATATCAAATTTCGTGCCCTGGTTATTCTCTTCTCGGGTAGTTTCCTTCTCTTCCCGGGTAGTGGCTCTTATCTTCCCAGGTGGTTTCCTTCTCTTCCCGTAGTGTGTATCTTCTCTTCCCAAGTGGTTTCTTTATCTTCCCGGGTGGTGTCTCTTCTCTTCCCGGGCGGTTTCCTTCTCTTCCCGGGTGTTGTCACTTCTCTTCCCGTGCGGTTTCCTTATCTTCCCAGGTAGTGTCTCTTCTCTTCCCGGATATTTGATTTATATTATGTATTTTTTAATATATACACGAGGTCTCATAAGTGCATTTCAGCCTAATTGTTATGTCTTAATTCATTCATTGTATAATAGATACACTTCCTATATATATATATATATATATATATATATATATATATATATATATATATATATATATATATATATATATATATATATATATATATATATATCTTGGAAACATAAAATGTATTTAAATAATGCTAAGAATTATTGTAAAATTTTAAAATAATAGATTTAGGGTTAGAATAAATGGAAGGAGGAAAAACTCATATTTTAGTAAAAGAGAATAAAATTAAGCAACAGTTCTTTATATTTTAGGGAGGACAAAAGTTTTTTTGGAAAATGAAAATAAATGTGGATAAAGGCCATATCGATGATACATTTAAAATACAATAGAGAGCTCACAGTCATAGTCCAGCTGGTATGAGCTTACATCCACTTTGTAAAGATCGAGTCTCGCAGTGTGCGAAAAAATACTTAGCCCCTCCAATTCTAAAAAAAAAATATACAATTGAATTTTAAATTTTATTAAATAATATTTTTTGAAATAAAACCTAATATAAGAGAATGACATGTTTAGATGTTAATGGGTAGCTTGTCTCCCATTAAAAACAACCTACAAATTGCCAATCTACACATGCAAAGTCTGTTCTTGACATTGACACTAGAAAGTTGAGAGGCATTGTAAGAAGACGTTTCTGACCTTCTATTAATTTAAGCTGATCTTTATTATATTATATCTAACTTTTTAGTTTTGAGATTACGAGATGAAGCCATCAATTTGACATTTGCTTAATTAGAGCTCAATAATGATTTAAAGTTTGAAGCAAGTAAATGTAGCTCAAAATTAGAGGTGGATTCAAACTTTGATTCGAGCCAAATTTGGTATAAACTAAGATTCGTTTTACAAAAAAAATTCATGACATTCATCTAATAGGCTAAAATAATTTGATCTCGAACTTAAATGTAAAAATATAAGCAGTATTCAATTCCAATTTTTTTTAAAAAATTTTGATATGAAAAAAGGTGCCTAATAGTTTCAACTTTATATTTATTTTTTGACAAAATATGTTCTAACTTTTTATTGCAAAATAACTTAATTTAGTTAGGTAGAACCTACAAGGCTAATATTGTATATTCATCTTGCTTTCCGGAGGCTACTTTTAATTATTACATATAACATGCCTAGAACTAGAGAGGAGCATACACTTTTTACACTAGACATTAGGAAAAATACCAGTATGCATCTGATTTGTGCCTTTTTATACACAAACTAAATGTTAGAACAAAATATATTTTAAATAAAAAGTACATAAACTAATATATCAATTTTTTACATCAATCATATTGAGTTGATTTATAAATAGAGCTCGTATCGGTCCATATAAGCATTTTCTAGATCTTAGGACCTAGCATTACATTTTGCTTTTTCGATGGCTTTATAGAGTTTGTATGTCAAATCTAATAATTCACTTGATAACATACTTGATTTTGGTCATGTTATCCCGTTCACAAATCAAATTTAGACACCAACATCAAAAGTCAAAACTTCCCACAAAGATAGCTCCAGGCCTAGCCGGGACGTACAAAAGCTCATTAACTCTTTGGATAGATTCGAGTTCGAGTTTCGCTTGACGCAAAAATTTGATTTAGCCCCCACTTAAAAAAAAAAAAAAAACCTACGAAGAACATATGTATTATCGAAAATCCAACATGAATTTAAAATAATAGAAAAAAGGTATATTAGATTGCTTCCAAAATTAATTGATTTTCATTGTCCTCAAGCTTCTTTTCCACATCAGCATCACATGCTTCTTAGTTCTTTTTTTTAAGTGCTATATATAAGCAACACTACCATTGGTGGATTACACGTAAATGCCAATTTGAATTTTAGCTTCTTTTTTCTTGAAAGTGTTAAAGATATCACATCGAAAGCTGTATCCATACATAGCTTTACAAAGCTTCCATGGAAACTTTTTTTTAAAAAAAATTTAATTTTAAGGTATACTTTATAAATTGTATGTGTGCTTTGAAAGTTGAAGGGGACCTAGCATTTCACTACAAAAGCTCTACGGAATAATTAATTATTTTGATTTATTGTAATACCCGTGTCCACATTGGTTGCTGATGAAAATTTAATGTGGTTTATAAAGGCTTACAATGAACTATTATAGCAACTTGGGTTAACCATTTTCGTAAAGCGAGGACGGATACGAAGTAGTTGCTATAAGAGCCCATTGTACAGTCGCGTTTGCGCGGGCCTGGGCCCGGGGCGTGACATTTATTCTATTATTTTGTTCGCCCCACACCTCCCGAGTCTTAATCGTATAACTTGTCTGCAGGCCAATAGATTAAGACTGACTGATGAAAAGTAAAACCTTTTTAAAAGGTGCAAAGGCGTCTTCAAAGGAAAAAAAAAAGGGTGCTAAGGCCATGTTTGTTGATTTTCTTTGTGCTCGACTTTTTTATTATTATTATTATTACTTCAAGAATATTTTTTCTTCTTGAATTCGCTTTGGCTTCACTAATTTTTTTTATTTTTTAAATCGTTCTTGATCAACTTTTTTAACGGATTATTGGCAACGAACCCTATGTTGATTTTCAGATCTACAGATTACAACATTGTGGTTTTAAAATAGACAAATTACTTCTCTGCGATTTCAAAACTGACAGTTTATCCTCCTGTGGTTTGTGAAAATTGACAGATTACCCCATGCAGTTTATAAAAATATGCAAAACACCTTCGTGTACGTTGTAAATCATAGAGGGTAAATACTTGTTTCGAAAACCACATAAGGTAAATTGTAAATCATAGAGGGTAAATTATCTGTTATCGATACCACATATGATAAATTATGACTATCTCCTTTTTACCACTAGTGGAATCCTTTTTTTTTATTATATAGAATGAATTCCCTTTTCAGAAAATACAATAATCATACTATTTTTCTATAAAATATAGCTATGTCACTAATCAACTACTTTTTTTAAATAAAAAAAAAGTATCATGCAAAATGCACTCAAATAACCAATTAAATGACATTAAATAGGAATCCAGAGACATGTGACATGAACCAGATCCATCACATAAAAAACCAATCAAAACTCAAATTTATTTAAGTTTTATTTATTTATTTATATGAGACGGAGTAACTAAATATTTGTCCGCACTCTGCAGGATTAGAACTCAAGTCTCTTTAAAGAGGATGAGAACTTTTATCATCTGGGCTAGACCAAGTGTTCAATTAACTTCTTTTTATGGCATATGCTTTTTTTATCAAACAATTCTGTGAACATGTGGGATCCCATTACTAAACAAATACAGTGAAGGTGCAAAGTATGGAAAATGCCTAAAGAAATATAATTATTTCATCGAAGACTAGATACCTAATTTACTTTTTAAAACTTTTACGGAACTAATAAATTAATGTGAGGGATGGAAACTTTTTTTGACCAAGAAAATTAATAGGAACTTACATTATTGAGTTTCAACAATTTCATTTAATTAACGTTTTTCTTAATAATTTGTTTTTGAGCAACTATTTACAACTACTGAGGATGGAGACGGACCCTCAAACACGATCCCTTCAGATCACAATTGTGACCGGCGTCAAATAGACTACAAGCCATCGGCATTGCATTTAATTATCTTGTATTCTATATTAAATTGTATTGTCACACCCAATGGCGGAGCCACTGATAGGCAGGGGGCAAGTGCTTCCCCTTGCCCAAATTTTTTTTTTCTTTACCCTAAAAATTTTAATTTTAATTTTAATTTTTTGCATTTTTAACCCCAAAAATTATATTTTACCTCCAAAAAAATGCAGTTTGCCCACCTTAATTTGTTTTTTTACCCCTTAAAAAATTCTTTGCCCTAAATGTTTGAGAAATTATTTTTTGCCACCTCTTTGTATAATTTTTGGCTCCGCCCCTGGTCACACCCCGATTTTATATCAAGTTGGAAAACGTAAGGCTATGCAAATATTCTTAAATGCATTAACAATTTTTGTAAGTCACAAATAATAAATTAGTTGCTAGCAATACACATCGTATAGTCTGGTTCGTGTGGTTTGTGGAACAGAGAAATGGCACACATAATCATCAATAAATAGGAGTCGAAGCAAAAATATTCTTTCTTATCCAATATGCTTTATTAAATATTTTTATTTTGAAAAACTTTTATTTCAAAAACAAAATATGAAATTTTAGTTGTCGTACTTTGAGTCTCTATCCCTATGATTTTGTTTATTTATTTTAAAATATTTATACTCTTCAATTTAAAACAAAAATCGTGATTATCAGATTAAAACTATGTATGACTCAAATAAATTAAGTAATAAATAAATAATAGGGAACATACTGCTTTGTCCTTTCAGGTTTTTAGCAAGGAACCCCATGTGGTTTGAAAAGTGACGGTTTGTCCCCACGTAGTTTGAAAATATGTGAAAAACACTACTGCATGTGATTTGTGTTACACGCACCATATCTTCTGTAATACCATTGTCCCACATTGGTTGTGGATGTAAATTTAAAGTGGTTTATAAAGGCTTACAATGGACTATTATAGCAACTTGGGTTAACCATTTTCGTAGAGCGATGACAGATACGAAATAGTTGCTATAGGAGCCCATTATGCAGTCGCGGTTGCGCGGGCCTGGGCCCGGGGCGTGACAGAATGGTATCAGAGCCGGTCACCGACATGAAACACCCGGAGATAAGTGCCATGCGGGGCAAAGTGCTACGTGCGTGGGAGCCACCTCTTGAACCTAAAAGGGCAAAGTGCTACACAACGGGGGCCACCTCTTGAACCTGCGGGGCAAAGTGTCACGTGCGTGGGAGCCACCTCTTGAACCTGCGGGGCAAAGTGCTACATGACGGGAGCCACCTCTTGAACCTGTAGGAGCCACCTCTAGATTCTCGGTGCCGGTAGATCAATGAGTTAGGTCGCGACGAGGACGTCGCGTTCTAAAGGATGGGTGATTGTAATACCCTTGTCCCACATTGGTTGTGGATGAAAATTTAAAGTGGTTTATAAAGGCTTACAATGGACTATTATAGCAGCTTTGGTTAACCATTTTCGTAGAGCGATGACGGACACGAAATAGTTGCTATAGGAGCCCATTGTACAGTCGAGGTTGCGCGGGCCTGGGCCCGGGGCGTGGCATCTTCTATCTGAGAATTAAAATTACATGTTAAAATGTCAATTGTACCATTGAGTGAGTAAAGTGCATCTAAATAATAATATAAGAGGGTAATCTACATATTTCCAATAACATAGGGGGTAATCTCTAACTAAAAAATATAAGGGGTAAATTGCACATAAAATTAGGAAAAAAGTTGACAGGATTTTTTCCCGTGGTTTGAAAATAGACAGAACACCCATGTGATTTGAAAATAGATTTAACACTCCCAGTGGTTTATGAGTAGATGCAAAGACACTCCTAAACGAGAATATTTTTTGTCATTAGAAGCCAAAAAATTCTGAAAATTGTGGAGGGGTGACGAGCTATATTTGCAAACTACAAGGATATAAAGTGCGTATTTACAAACTACATACGGAGATAAATTACCACTAGCTTTCCTTTTATCGACATTGGTAGATTTTGTCCAAACAATTGAGGTCCACCTTGCTTGTATCTATAATGGAATGTAAGTGTTGTGGTGTGCGTAGTTCTACTTTGGAATGGACCCTGCTGCAACCACTCACTATCACACAACAAAAGTATCTACACGCCATGATGCTCGACTCCTGAATGTTGGAAAACAAGACAAAAATATTTAATTTATTTTGAACTTTTTTTCGAGAAACTTGTTTAAAAATATATAAAAGGTATTTTCATATTTAAAAGTAACTAAAAAAACCAAAAAATATCGTAGGTCCGGCTTGATTTTGATTTTCTAACTTCTCACTCCAGCGGCTCTCAAATGGGACATGTTCTCCTCACAACTCACATGAAACACTTGAGCTCATGAGTCTATTCTAGCTGGTAAGAGCTCACATCTATTTTGGAGAGACTCGAGACCGAGTACTGTAATGTGCGAAAAAATATTTAGCCCTCCCATTTAAAAAAAAAAAAATCACATGAAATACATAACACATGTTTCAGTTTCACTTGTACTTTCTGAATTTGCATGCAAATTCAGAAAGTACAAGTATAAATTTATCTTCATAGACCACTAGTTTTTACTGAACTACTGAATTCTTGTTTATACTGGATTCTACGAATCATTACTCTTACGCTTAGCTTACTTCGCTTTCTTTGATTCTTTCCCGTAAGTGTCTCTTACGCTTCATTGTATTCTACTGGTCTTGTTGCCTTCTTTTTGGTTAAGTTTCACTCAATTCAAACCTTTGCTTAATTTGCTTTCCTTTTGATTGCCTAGAACTACAAGCTTCCAATGTCATTTGCCTACTCTTGGCATTGATGTCTCAATATCACTATTTTTATATTCTGTATTTTTTCTATCGTTTTGATTTCGCTTCATATTTTGGATTATCTTCTTACTTTAGACTTTAGACTGTATTTTCATCGTCAAATGGGATAATACGTTAAAACATCACTATAGTTTGAGTTCATTTCTGGTTAGTCCTTAAAGACTTGATTTAGTCCCTAAAATTTTGAAAAAATGCTCGCTACAGTCTCTGACGTTACGTCGGCCGTAGAAGCAAACAAAGAAAGACTGTTTCGGGGATATTTTCAAAACTTTAGGGACTAAGCCGTGTTTTGTTTTATTCCTAATTCAGTCCCTAAACTTTTAAACACATACCTGGTGCAGTCTCTTCTATTTGTTGACTTAACGTCGTGAACTAAATTGAGAATTTTTTTTAAAATTTTAGGGACTGAACAAAGTCACTGAAAATTTTAAGGAGTGAATTGAGAATGAATCCAAAATATAATAACGTTTTAACGTATTTTTCAGTCAAATTATCTCCACGGTTCATAGTGGTTTCTTGTCTCAGAGAGTTTTTACGAGTTGAGATCACCCTCCAATTCACCTTCACACTTCCTTATCGTGTCTCGCACGTTCCCCAATTCCAAGCTTCTGACTGCTCGCACGTTCTTGTCGTCGTGTTGGGCTAAACTTCAAATTGCCTCAAATTGCCGAGTTCTCAAACTGTTGAATATTGGCCTGTCACGTCACTAACTGTTGCTCACGTTAGTAACTGTGAGCCACAACCACAACTACCGACAAATTACTAATGAAAAAAAGTAAAAAACAATTGGAAAATTTTGAAAAATTTTAAATATTCCGCATCGGCTGTTGTTGCAGCGCGAAATTGCCGTTCTCTACAGCAAAATCACCTTTCCGCGATCGTTTTTACGAACCAACCTAAACCAAAGTCCCTGCAAGTCTATGTCCATCCCTGCAAATGTTGTAGGAATAATTTATGATTCAGCAGCCACGCTTGCCTTAATTTGAGTTAATTTAAAGAAGGCAGGTCACAAAAATTAAGAGTAACTTTGGAAAAGTTTCTTGGAAAAATTGCCAACCCCATGTGCAAAATTGTGGGGTAATTTCGGATTCGTGAGTCTGCGCACCTTTACTGAAAATCTTGCCGACTAGTCTTATAGGCTTTGTTATAAGATGGTGTAAAATCTTATCAGCTTGATGATGGGACGTTGAATTCGAGTTCAAATTATTAGTGAGTTTGAACATTTTAATCTTTGTTGATATGTGAAGATTCTGGAATATCTTCAATAAGGAGAATGTGAGACATCGAAGCCAAGCAAAACCATTATTGGTATCCGGGATAGACTCAATCAACAAAAAATATTAAGAGACAGTTTCTTAACTAACCTTAATTTTTTTTAAATCATGCCCTCCCCGAGTGTTATTCTAACATTGGAGAGGATATGCATTTAAAATATATATATATATATATATATTAAGGTCTTGATTTTCTGGTATAATGAATGCCAATATTTATAAAAAAAAGTGCTTCAAACTGTAATATTCTGAGTCCATGATAAATTATGTTGCTTTGATCTTAAGTAAATGGGAATGAATTGTTGAAGTAGGTCAAATCTGATTATATTTCATTCTTTACTCTCCGGAAAAGTTATAAAAGCACACATGAAAGCCACGATTTCCATGATAATGACATCTTCTTTTTCCCTTTCTTTTCTTAATCTCTTTAAAATTGTGAATTTTCTCAATCTTAATGATCATACCTACTTAATTGCAACATTGTTCAATTTGGTCCTTTGCTTTTAGATACATATGCTAAACAAACACTTTTCTTTGCTGGGGAAAATGAAGTGGTCTGTAGGCTTCCGGGGAATAAAAGTTTTCCAATACGAACTAGTGGCAACTTACCTTCTATGGTATTGATAATATGTATTTTACGCTTCCGTGATTTGTAAATACATATTTTCACACATCTATGATATCCCTGATAGATACTTTACCCCATTTTGTAAAAATGCAGTTTACGCCATGTGGTTTTCAAAACAGACAATTTATAACATGTGATTTGCAAAACATTACATACATAAAGTGTGTGTTTTGCACATATTCACAAATTAGATGGTAAACTGCCTATTTTCTCAAACCACAGGGCGTAAACTGTTTATTTTCAAACTAAAGAGGGGTAAGCTGTCTATTTTAAAAACCACACGTTGGTAAACTGTCTATTTTCAAATCATATAGGTATAAGCTGCCTATTTAAAAACCACGGGTATAATCTGCCTATAACCCCGAAATACTAAAATATTGGATCCAAACATTTCTGTTACCTCGGATTTTGGTAGGGTGTCTTCCTTGGTTAACAATAACTCTTTCAGCGAAGGTAAGCTATCCTGAAACAGAAAAGTTAGAAGGGAGCCGGAGAGGGTTCTCCCCTCTCCGGCTGGGCCCCTCCGACGATCAAGTCAGGATAGATGATATGAAAATAAGAGCTTTTTACAAACAAAGAGGGTGGGGAAAAATCAATTAAAATCCATCGCTTCAAACCTGATACCTTAAGCGTATATATAGTGGGAGAGTGAGAGGGACAACCTGCTACGGCCGGCGGGTGTTTAGGGGGACTATTGCGGATATTCCACTGAGTATTTTTGTCCCAGAGGATGGGGATCACCAACAAATAATGTACACATCGTACGATACCCTACCGGCGAGATCTTGATAGTACTACAAAATATTCTCTGGATACTGGTCAATTTCTGATTGGCTTATTTGTGCGTTGTCCTCTGTCTAGGATAAAATTCAGTTACAGACAACTCGGACAAGGGACCACTCTAGTGCCCGCGATATTACTGCCGATGCTGAATAGAACAGGGACTAAGGAAACCGCCCTGAGTTGGTACTCCAGCTCGGTCACAGTGTGCGACTCATGTGAGCCCAGCCGGGGTCGGATCGGTTGAGTTGGGTGGAAGACCATGGCTGAGCTAGGTATATGTGCCGTGCTGAGTACAGTAGGACAAGCTTGGATCTGGGGCATAAAGATATCCACCGAGGTGGTCCTGCTCAGTAAAGGACGAGGCAGGGTCGTGTCATACCCATGAAATTAGGGTTGAGGCCGTACTGACCTCTCTCAGGGATATCAATTTCGATGAATATGTCATCAACTGTGAAAATTAGTAGGCAAGATTGGATTTTAAGTAACATTCATTGACCAAAGAGTTTGAGAAAAAAAAGATAACGACTTTATTTATTGACCATATTGTAAAGATTTGGATGTCAAGTGCTGGTAATACGATATTATCATATAAAAAACTTAAAATTTTAGAAAAATTAGAAACAAAATCGAAATTTTTTTGTCATTTTCTATGGGTCCATCCTTATATGTATTGATGGTCCCTGTCACCATAGAATTTTCACTAAAAAAAGTGTTAATGAAATGGACTTTCATGTTGCAAGTGGATTGCGAATGATGCAGTTGGGCTGTATCTGTTTGATATTGTAGTTTCACATGGATATTCCTGTTGTCTCGACATTCAATGAATCGTGCTCCAACTACCAAATCACCTTAGAGCGTGAAACCCATCTTCTTCAATGACAGAAATGCCATTTCCAAACCATCATATAGTTTGTAAAATATAGTTCACCGTCCCTCCACAATTTTCAAAATTTTTTGGTTTGTCGTGACGAAAATACCCCCTCGTTCGAGAGGATGTCTTTTGCAAATATGACCAAAACTACATGGTAAAACTCTCTCAAATTGGTTTTCTAATTTTAGGTGCAGAATATCCTCTACGTTATTTTTAGGCGCAAATTACCCATATGTTATTATTCAGGTGTATTTACCCCCATATTATTAGGTGCATTTTAACTTCCCACGGGTATAATTGATAATTTAATATGTAATTTCATACCAGATACATTAACAGGTGT
The DNA here is from genome assembly GCA_907163345.1 of Haberlea rhodopensis. Lineage (NCBI taxonomy): Eukaryota > Viridiplantae > Streptophyta > Magnoliopsida > Lamiales > Gesneriaceae > Haberlea > Haberlea rhodopensis. The sequence continues at coordinate 5,165,073 of CAJQUN010000002.1, forward strand.
GTTTCACGCAAATCATATAAGAAGGTGGTGTTTTACACCTATTTCCAAATCAAATGGGTAAGCTTTCTATTTTCCCGTGCAAAAACCCTCCAAATTTGGAGTCATTGAGAGAGGCAAATTGTATCTTATAATATGGGATATATAAGAGTATTTCCGATTTTTGTGTATTCAAGTATTGATGTTTACGATAATTTTCAATCATTCATATACATGCGCATATATTATTTAGTTTTTTTTTTTTACATAGTAGTAGCATTATCCTATTTTGCATTTTAGATTTTTCTAACTTGCTATATTTTTACAAGAAAAAGCAAAATAAATAAATAAATGTGCAATATAAAAAATGATGCATCAACATCCACCAAAACATGTGGTGGACATTAGTTTAATTCCTTCCCTCCCAGAGTTGTCCTTTTCACCGCATACATGCTAGACAAAATCTCCTACTTGTGTAAGTTAAAAAGGCTCAACTTGCAACATTTACCTCATATGCTCGCTTCTCTTGTCTGTTTATGTGACAATTATGTTTTGAATAATCTAAAAAATTTAACTGAAATTCATTGTAAGGTGAATGTTTTAAGGATCTTTATTCGTTTTAGCTCTAGTAATACCAAGCAAATATGTCCCGAAAAGCACATTTCAAGTGAAATTGCACCCAATCCAATCTGGGCTTGTCTGGTGGACTTGATGGGCTATAAAGGTGGGCTTAAGATTAGAATAAGATAGGAGAAATTACAGGGAGATCTAATGTAGAGAAACATATTACAAATAAATCTGGAAAAAAAAATTTACATCAAGATATAGGAAGTTGAAAACTTTATTCACATAGGTATACCTTTTGAACTTTTACTTTATTTAAGCCTCTTTTGCTTACTAAAATACCTTTTATTTAATCTCTAACCGAATTAGGGTTTCAAACCCATGAAATATCTGACCTCACTATCTTTCCTCTCCCCTCCACCACTTCTACAGTCTTCACCAGCCTGACGCCGACGTCTTTACAAGCCGCCATCGTCTTCACCAGACGCACAACTATATGTGTGTGTGTATATTGTGTGTGTATTTGTGTGTGTGTATACACTATGTTTGTTGCTTTTTGAGGTTTTTTAGTTATGATTCATTGGTGTCAGTGCTTGTTTGATCATTTCCAAAATTTACAGACTGACAACAAGATATTGCAAATAAGAAGATGACCCAGAGAAAAAGTAATTGAGGCACGAAAATTATAAAAAGTAACTGGTGCACGAAAATTATAAAAAATAACTGGTGCACGAAAATATAACATTAGTGTACAAAAATATAACATTGATGTATGAAAATACAATACTAATGCAAGAACTTTGTGTTAATTAACTGATGCACAAAATTTGTAAAAAAAACAACCGTTGCACGAAATACAATAACTGGTGCACGAAATTAAATGGTTCGTGCATCACTTACTTAATTGTATGGTTCGTGCATCACCCACTTGCGATTATGGTTCGTGCATCACCCACTTGCGATTATGGTTCGTGCATCACCCACTTGCGATTATGGTTTGTGCATCACATATTTTTCTATGATTCATGCATCAGTTACTGATTTTAATTTTCGTACATCAGTTACTGATTTTCATTTTCTGTACATCAGTTACTGATTTTCAATTTTCGTGCATCAGTTACTAATTTTCATTTTTCGTACATCAGTTACTGATTTTCAATTTTCGTGCATCACTATTGATTTCAAATTTTCACAAAATCACGAACACACTGAAGGTCGGAAAACATGCACTGGATCACCGAGCAGAAAATTATTCCGTTCGTTGCCGTCCGACCTCCGTTCAACGAGCCTAATATACGAAAAATGTTCATAATTCAATTGCCACCGTGAGTCACCGTGGAATTTCCGGAATTTGAACTAGAAGGTGCATAATCGCATGACCTAGGTTTTCAGTTCTTGGGTTCGATTTCTTCCATCCATCCATGAATTGGTCTGAGGCCATACACTGGTTAGCTTCCCTTCACTATGGCCGAATGTTTGAGACCGGCCATCGCCCATCTTGTTGCCGGTAATCTGAAACCCAAGTTCATGCTATTTGGTGGCTGTTGGGTTTTGAAACAAGAGTGAAAGCTGAAAATGTGAGTGGGAGAGATTAAGGGTACTATGTTATTGCCATTTTGACTTCAAATGGACTTAGGTGATCGAATATTTTTTACCTGACTAGGATGAATTAAATTTTATGAAAGTGTGCCGGCTTGATTTTTTCTCAACAAGATATAATAAAAAACATGAAGACTACTCTCCTTTGGGTCCAAGTTTTATCGAAAAGAGATGAAAACTAATCAACTAAGAAGATACTATTATGGTCCATTTGAATTGAGGTGAAGTCATGGATTTCAAATTCTTTTGATTGTTTTGATGAATTTATGTTGGATGGATTTCAAATCCACCATTTTCTTAATTTATGTATATGTAATGATAATGATATGGTAAATGCCAAATTGGAGTTATGGAGAGAAACATTGGAATTAAAGGGTTTTAGATTAAGTAGGTCTAAAACAGAATATATGGAGTGCAGATTTAGTGATCGTTCCTTTCTGGATTCTGGTGTTGTAGCACTCGGTGGTTAAGAGGTATCAATGAGCAGCAAGTTTCGATACCTATGTTCAGTTATCCAAAAGGATGTAGAGATTGACAGTTACATAAACCACATGATTCAGGCTGGCTGGTTGAAATGGAAAAACGCCACTGGAGTTCTATGTGATCGTAGTATCTAGCTGAAATTGAAGGGAAAATTTTATAGAACTACTGTTAGACCCGCAATGTTGTATGTGACGGAATGCTAGGGACCCAAGAGAAATCACATCCAAAAGATGAGTATGGCAGAGATGCGTATGCTTCGTTGGATGTGCAGAAAGACCAGAAGAGATAAAATAAGGAACGAATATATTCGAGCTGAAGTAGGTGTAGCTTGTATAGAAGAGAAGATGCAAGAAAGTCGCTTACGTTGGTTTGGTTATGTTCGACGTAGGCCCAACAGTGTACCTATGCGTCGAGTGGAGTCCATGGATTTCGGCCAGTTCACGAGAGCAGATGACGATCGAAGAAGACATTACTCGAAGTTATACACAAAGACTTGGAGTGCAAGGGGATTACAGAAGACATGTTGACCGATATAAGCGTTTGGAGAAGACTGATACTTATGTCCGACCCAACTTGATTATCTCCATTGTTCATGTAGCCTACCACAATTCATTGAGATTAAATGTTTAGTTATCGTGTCATTGTTGTAATGATAATTATGATGGATTCGAAATACACCCAAGATTGGTGTCATTTCAAATCCATTTTTCAAATCTCTCTTCAAATCAAATCTATTAATCCAAACACAACCTTAAGGTATATTAAAGATATACTATTAAAAATCCACATAGAAATTATAAAAAAAACTTCTATTATGAACAATTTTAAAGTGCAGGCACACTTACTTTGTTGATCGGTAATATGTAATTAAGAATTATTAATTTATAATTTATCAAGTTTGATTCGTATAAATATCACAAGTATCAAATATAAAATTTTTGATTATATTTTTTCTAATTAATTAATGTTTCCATCGACGAGAAAACTGAGTGAAGGGGTCAAGACATACTCCAATTTGTGTGGTTTCTTTGATGCCATCTTCAGCATCGATGTAACTCACACAGGAGCGTAGCTACGATTTTTTAACAATGGCTGGACAATAAATACAATTTATACCAAAAGAGAAGTAATTTAAATAAACGTTACTTTAATTATAATCATCGATTTTTTACAAGATGGAACTTATCAATTATGTGATATAATCAATACCATGAACAATCTCTATCTCAATGTACAAACCCATTGTGTTGTTTAAATATTCCTGCTTTGGCGAAGTGGTGTCTTAAGAAGTTTCATCCTTGAAAACGACAGCTCTATTTTTGCAGTAGAAGCTGGAAGAGTCCAAACTAAACTAATCAACCTATTAATAATAAAATAAATCCTTGAATTGATGTTGATGTTGATGTATACTTCGCATTCTTGTCTGCTTTGTCTAACATAATATCACCAATTTCTTTGAATAATTCTCCTTGAAATTTGATCAGTTCAAAAAAATGTCCACAATTATGAGAATCTACCGACAAATCATGTCCTCTAAGTGCACATTCAATGCTAGTCACTTCACAGCTCTAACCGATATCTTTAGAAGCATTTTGTTTTGTTTTACAATATTTTTTGATTGTTTGTCCATCCTTCTATCAATATGCTGGGATATATTTTTCAACCCCTCCCATTTTTGCATAGTAATACTACGTGATTAATTGCAATCTTCTTCATGTTTCTTCAATGGACAATCTTTGCAATTAACTCTTTTTCAATTTTGAACCCTTCAACCGTGAATTTCTTATGATGTGATGAAGGAGTATCAAAAAGATAACATGAAAAACAAAAATGCAGCTTCCTTTATTTTAGAAAACTCGAGCCATGGAAATTTTATAAAGCAAAAAGATTGAAAACTGCTTTTTGCTGCTTAAAATCAGCAAGAGGATTTTCATATATGGGTTGATATGCTCTCATACCAACATATTCTCTCCAAACCTCATCTTGTTTATCACATGGATTTTGCCAAATTCTAATTCGTTTACCAGGATCTCATTCATAATATGGATTATTAACTTCTACTGGATTGAGAGTAACTTCATTGTCAAGTTTGAATTTTTTGGTTTCAAATCAAGATCTTGAACTTAACGGAGGGGGATCATCTAGAGTTTTTTAATGTTTTGATAATTACTCACTATTTTTCTGACTGAAATAATCAGAGTTACTTCTTTTGACATTTTAATTCACCTGTAAAGATGACCAAAGGCATGCTCACAATTTACTTCGAGACTGATCATAATATTACCAAAGTTTTATCTTATTACTCTAAAATTCTATGCCTCACAATACATCATAAATTAAGTTATCATTTGGTAGATCCAAAACGAAAGGACAATATTTGTCTGTAGCAAATTAAAATGACAGTCATGTTAGAAATTTAACATGAATACTAAATCGATTTTCAATGTATCTAAATATATGGCACTCAAAATCTAATGTGCGCAAATAAAAGTTCAAGATCAATGTTACCTCGAGCCATTGATATGCAGTTTGATCCAGACAGATCTGAAGAATTGAGTCGCAAGTGGGCGCTTCTAAACATTATGCAATTCTAATAGATCGTGTATTTTATGAAGTGAATTGTTTGGCTTAGGGACCCCCCACAGTGTCATTGATATAAGTCTTGCCATCAAGTACTTAGAGTTTGACACAGTTATTTCACTTACAAGATAGTGAGTGGTTATCCAGATAGTGCGCAATCTTCTGGATTAAATATTCTTGATATTATCTTAATAATATATTAATCAAATAATATTAATTATTAACAAGTAAAAAAAGTAACTTTTAGATTGAACACTCAACTCAAGTTCACCCTTCACCAAGAAATAAACGAGTAAAACTAATTAATAAACGACGATGTTGAATACATCTTACCGGCTAACCCTAAAAATTGAAGTGAAGAATGATTTTGTTGATTGAATTGTGAGTATGAGGTTTTTGAGAGCCATACACAAAATTAAGAATATTTGGGTTGGACTGGATTTTTAACAAAAAATTTGATATGAATAAAACTATTTTTTTTGGGCTTGCTATAAGTTCGTCCTCGGGCACACCTAATATTTGGATGTGATATATCATTAGCTAGGATGCCTTGAAAGACATGCTTAACCCACCCAAGGCCTTGCTATAAGTCCCCCTTGGGCACTCCCAAAATTGGGGGTAGAACAACTACACCGTACTCTTTTATTGATTGGTATACTAACCCAACACTTTGTTTACAATCTTTATTATGAATTCTTATATCTTATTGGTTTGAAATATTGATTCCATGCATATGATCTCGGATTTTGTCGGAATGGTTAATGGCTGATGAGTTTACGGTGAGGACATCGGGGAAAAGGAAAAAAATGATCAATCAACAAGAATTAGCTTGAAGGATCGATTTGGATCATCGAAGAAGAAATAGAATCTTTATGTGCTACTGGATTTTCATGGTTTTCGTTTTTCATTTTGGGTATCGTCTTTATGATGAGCCTTTTATGGGGCAAAGCTTAAAAGTTGTAATAGATAATTATTGTTGTCTATTGATCAATGCATTTTGTTACTGGAATGGTGACTAAGCGCTTCGGTGTCTTAGTAAATTTTGTAACGGGTTAGAATACCCCTAATATTTGTATTAGTATTAATATATTTGTCTTAAAAAAAAAAGAATCATTAATTGGAATGGCCTCGAAGACAGACTTAAGCATCCGTACAACGAAGAGATCGAGTCTTATGTCAAGATGCTACAAGCCTTCAAGTTTCACTGTCAAAACTCATCACCAGCCTACAACCATATGATTGATTAAAAAATTCAACAACCTTCTATCAATTTTTCTTTTTATTTTTCAAAATTTTGCCATAAGCGATATCTCAAATAAAAAAGTACAAAACTTAATATTTATTTTTAATTGAAATATGCTCAAATTTGGCAGCTAAAACTTAAATGAGAAGGTACAAATAGTAACATTGTCAATGCCCATAGCCTCCGTCCCAACCGATAAATTAAATGTTGCTTCGAGTATTCATTAATAATGTCGATAGTTAGTAGCTCATCATCTTATATTGATCGTAATTACAACCTGAAAGTCACGTATTCGAGTAATATTTGCTAAAACAACATTAATAATAATTATAGTTTAATTTAAATATAAATAAAAATAGGACTTTGGAAACCCAATCATTGATGTCCCTTGAAAATTTGATTCCACTCTAACAATAACACGTATACAAAAATGGCTTCATTAAATTGCATGAATTCTCAATTTTCAAACTATACGATTATGACAATTAAATGAACTGAAGCCCCCAAAACAATGTGCATTTAATAAAGGGAGGGGGAATGTGTGGCTCAAATTTAATCCGATTACATAAAACGAACTCCAATCGCAATAACTTGAATAATCATTGTTTATTAGCGATAAACCAGTTTTTTTTTAAAAAAGATATTCAATGCTAATATTTTTGCAGATCTGATTTTGTAAATATATAAAGAGAAATGATAAATTAATAATTAAATATTCAAACAACCCTAAAAATAGTACAAGATTCAGAGTTACATGACAAATTGTATCATACATTAGATGGTGTTGATCTTACATAGAGATGTCAAACGAAACGGACGGCACGAGACACGGTACGAGCACGACACGAAGCGGCACAACCCATTTTGCTACAGTGTCATGCCGTGCCAGGCACGATACTGTAGCATGGGTCATGCCGGACCATAGTGTGCCTGCCCGTGAGCTGTCACAGTATGGCACGACACGAAACAGTAATTTATTTTTATTTAAAATTTTTTGAAATGGGCCGTGCCGGCACGACACATAGGGGCCATGCCTATGGGCCGTGCCGGGCCCTGCCTCTTGTGGAAATGGGTCAGCACAGCACGGTCTATTTTCGAACCGTGCTAGTACGATTGACACGGCCCGTTTGACACCATTAATATTACGTGTGATCCATTAAATCTAATATCTCAAACTATATTGGGAGTAACATTGCTATGTCAATATTCCCAAACACATCGACTTCGAATTTCAGGTATTACTTTTTTTAAGTACCCAATACCAAAATGGCAAGTGTGAAATCAAGAACTAAAAGTAGGCTATTTATTTAGTTTGATTTGACAATGAAAACATGCCTTTATGATATATGATATGTATAGCCGACCAATCCAATCTTTTTTTTTAACAACCAATCCATCTATATATATATATATATATAAATAAAGCTTAATGTTTTATTAAAATCTATATGTGGTGGTAAATATACATTCAAATATTTTAAATCGTATAACAGCCCAGTCACTACGTTTATAATTATTCTCCTAGTATCGGCAATAATAATTGTCCTCAACAATGATATAATTAATATTTGTTTGTATCATTAAATAACATCTTTAAATACTTTCTTTATAATTAAGGTGTGGATTAGTTTTCGTCTTACACTTATTAAGATAAGAATCACTCACTTAAACACCTATTTAAGATAAGAATCACTCACTTAAACATACTCATTCGATATAAGGACTTAATCATTCTGTTTTTAATCAAAAAATAAATTCTTTTAAACATTTTTGGGCTACTGCCCGAACTCGAACCTGAGTTGTCTCAAAAGAAATATGAACATTTATCACCGGCTAAGATCGGAGGCTCTAAACACCCTATATTTGATATCCCAAATCTAAAAACACGATGTTCCCACATAGCTTATAGAGATAACATGAATAATTCCGTGTTGAGGGTGAAGTTTTCAACATCGTAGGTCACCCACCACAGAACACGTGTCCTTATACTACAACACACAACAATGTTAATACAAAGACTGCTGCTTTTGCTCAATTCACTCATAAATAAAATGCGAAATCATCACAGATTCATGCGCCTCAAAATCAATGGCAAATTCATTTTGTATTTCCACTATATACTGTATTATTATTATGGTTCTAGGGGAGCTTTTCCGATCCGATTCAGCGGGTCAGATAGTCCCGGGTTCGAGATTACTTACGGGTCAGAACCAAGCATGGATTTCTGATAATAGGAGTTTTGCTTTCGGGTTTACACCAGTAGATTCATTAAACAGTGGATTTGAATTGGGAATATGGTTTCAACAGCTTCCTGGAGATCGGACTCTCGTTTGGTCAGCCAATGCGTAAGTCCTATTATTTTATGCTGTTTTTCTTATATTAAGTAAACAAGCTAAAACCAATTATACATAGGTGATAGGTCTCACGTAACATTTTTGCATCAGATATTTTACTCATATAAGCATAAACGTAACCACCTGCCATATTTGATTTATGCATGAATAACAAAGATTTACAGGTAATTTCCAAGAAAATTGCCGACTTTACACTGTGTATGAATGTTAGATCGATTCGGGGAGTGGGTTGTCATTCCACACCCGAGTTCAACCAACTTGAGCTTCAATAACTCGTATTCTTGAAATAATTGTGTTAGTGCTTTTCTTTTTGTTCAAGTAGACGAAAAAACTCATAAGTTTACAAACATTGTCTTATAAGTAAAGATGCTTGAAAACAGTAGAAAACTTACAACAACAGTTTAAATATACTGTGCAGAAACTCTTTTGTGTAGTATATGAAATGGACGAGGCCACAGTAAATCATGTGCCCGTAAACTCTAAATTGCCCGCCTACAACTTCTGGCTTCCTGGACAAGAGAGTTCCAAGGTACAACGTCCGAACACCTCTGTTTGGATTGAAGCAGAAACCCAGATAGACTCACTCGAACACTCAACAGTGTGTAGTACTCTCAAGATAATATGATATGATATGAAATGCAATTTCGGGATGAAGAAAGCATAGAGCTGATGCAGCTTATATAGCTGAGCAGCAGACCACTCCAAAGGTCTCAAAAATTAAGTATAAAGTTTAATGGGGGTAGACGAAAAGTCTCAACACTTAACATCAGATTAATATGGATTTAAGTCTCACACTTAAATCTGACTTCAATTCTGCAGGTAGGTGAAAAGTCTCAAACTTAATACTCAGCAGAATATGAAAAGTCAGGTAGATGATAAGTCATTTCAGAAATACGAGTAGTAAAAAGATAGGGCTGCCTTCGCGGCAGCGACACGCGCGACGCGGTGCGGCGAGACGAGCCGAGCCGAGCTGAGCGGAGCGGAGCGGACGGACGGACGGCGCGCGAGGGGCACCCATCTTTACTACTTAACTACACTCTATTGATTTGTATCTCATTATAAACAAACCATAAATGTATCATTTTCTCAATGTGAGATTTCTTTAGCCTAATTGACTATTCATAATTAATTTACCATAATTTTGTTCTCATTAACAAAATTAACAATAAATTGGGCTTTTAATAATTAAAACCCAATTAGTTTACAAATCCTTTATTAATCCCGACAATCCCCCACATGAATTCAATATGGCGAAAAAATAACAGAATGCACCTAGATGAAGATTTGAGAGTACTTTGAGAATCCACTGCATCAGGATAGGTGGTGGTTAACCTTGAACCTTCCTTAGTAAAGCATCATCGGATATACTTGTCAACCAATGGACGTGATGCCTTGAACTGTTCGACGTTTTATGTATAACAAGACAACAATACTCACACAGCTTCATCTCCACACTATTATTGGTTCTTTCGTTGTTGTCCATTTTGGCCCTGGACTGCCTTGGATGTTTCATCGAATGCTCTAGAGATTTAGCCCTCAGGTCATCTCATAGAAGCGGTCCCTTCACATTCGATATATGCGATTTCTCCTAAAGAGTATCCTGTAATACCCCACTTTATTAACTCGAGATAGAAGAATCATTAAGCTCAGCCTTCCCAAAGTACAGGTCTATCACTCTTTCATCACAGGAATAGATAAGGAACTCAATTTCCCGAGTGCTTTGTTCGATCCCCCCCACAATTCGGTTTTCCCATTGAACCTGCAAATTGGACTTTACAATTCAGGTTGGGTTGCCATCATGGATGGAAATCAATTTCATGGGCTTCAATCCCATTCCCCTCGATGAAATCTCTACTCGGTCTCTCGTTAGACCTTTCGTAAATGGGTTCGCAATGTTTTCTTTAGACTTCACATAATCTAGAGAAATAACACCGGTTTCAGTAGATTTCTCACGGATTTATGTCTCCGACGTATATGTCTAGATTTCCCATTATACACATTGTTTTGTGCTCTTCTCATAGCTGACTGACTATCACAGTGCACGCTAATGGGTGGCACAAGTTTTGACCACATTGGAATGTCATCCAAGAAACTCCGAAGCCAATCAGCTTCTTCTACTGCAAGATCTAAAGCTATGAACTCAGATTCCATAGTTGATCTAGCAATGCACGTCTGTTTGCATGATTTCCATGAAACAGCTGCACCTCTAATTATAAAAATATATCCACTCGTGGACTTTTTATTCTTGGAGTCCGATATCCAATTCGCATATGAGTACCCTTCAATTACTGCTGGATATCTCGTATAATGTAGTCCGTAGTTAGTAATGTATCTTAGATATCTAAGAACTCGAACTACTGCCTTCCAGTGCTCATAACTGGGATTACTCATATATCTGCTCAATCTGTTGACTGAGTTAGCTATATCAGGTCTAGTGCAGTCCATGAGATACATGAGACTACCTATGACCCTCGAGTACTCAAGTTGTTGCTTACCTTCTCCGCGATTCTTGCAAAGATTTGACACCACCTCCATAGGTGTTCTCGCGATGATATTATTTCCCTTATCAAACTTGTCAAGTATCTTCTCAACATAATGACTTTGGGAGAGAGAATATCCATCTATATGTTTTGTGATCTTCATCCCAAGAATCACATCTGCAAGACCTAGGTCTTTCATCTCAAAATTTCGTGACAACATTTTCTTGGTAATATTGATGTTATTGTTATTACCAACAATTATCATGTCATCTACGTAGAGACATACTATCACATAGTTTGTATTGTCTCCTTTCACGTAGACACATTTATCACATTGGTTTGTTTTAAACCCATTTGAAAGCATGACACTGTCAAATTTTTCGTGCCATTGTTTAGGTGCATGTTTTAATCCATACAAGGATTTCACAAGTCTACACACCTTTGTTTCTTTCCCTGGAACTACAAACCCTTCAGGTTGGTCCATGTAAACCTCCTCTTCTAACTCTCCATTTAGAAAGGCTGTTTTTACATCTATTTGATGGATCTCTAGGTTATATAACGCAGCAAATGCAATTATTAACCTTATAGACGTTTTCCTGGATACATGAGCGTATGTGTCAAAATAATCAACACCTTCAGTTTGTCTGTAGCCTTTGACTACAACTCTAGCCTTGTACTTATCTACAGTACCATCAGCTTTCATCTTCCTCTTGAAGTCCACTTGTGGCCTAGTGGTTTACAACCTGCAGGAAGATCCACTAGCTCCCAAGTATGATTATGTAAGATAGATTATATCTCACTGTTCACCGCTTCTTTCCAAAGATCAGAGTCTTGTGAAGACATTGCTTCCTTGAAAGTAGTCGGATCCTTTTCCAACAGATATGTTAGAAAATCTGAGCCAAAAGATTTTTCTTTTCTCGCTCTTTTGCGTCGTCTAGGTGATTCTACATTCTCTTGAGATTCTCTATCCCCCACATTTCTCTCAACATTGGTTTCAGTCACTGTCTGAGTTTTGTGTGGAAAGATTTCCTCAAAGAATGAAGCATCCCTAGCCTCAATGATAGTATTTACATGCATTTCTGCATTATCTGATTTGTGTACCAGAAACCGATATGCACTACTATCTTGCGTATATCCGATAAATACACAATCCACTGTCTTAGGTCCTATCCTAGTCCGTTTAGGAGGAGGAATTGGTACATTTGCTAGACAGCCCCAAACCCTTAAAAACTTGTAGCTAGGTGCACGACCTTTCCACAATTCATAAGGCGTTTTATCCAACTTTTTATATGGTACTCTGTTTAGTACATAGTTGGCGGAAAGCAAAGCTTCTCCCCATAAATTCCTAGGTAAGTCGGAACTTATAAACATTGCATTCATCATTTCCTTAAGCGTTCTATTCTTCCTTTCAGCAATACCATTTTGCTCGGGAGAATAAGGCACAGTGGTTTGATGACTAATGCCACTATCAGCACATATTTGTGCAAATGGTGACTCATACTCACCGCATCGATCACTTCGAAGGATTTTAATCTTTTTATCAAGTTGATTCTCAACTTCATTCTTATAGTGAATGAACATATCAATTGCTTCGTCTTTACTTCTCATTAAGTAGACATAACAATATCTTGTACAATCATCGATAAATGTTATGAAATAATTTTTACCGCCTCTATATTGTACATACTTTAGATCGCATACATCCGTATGAATCAAGTTTAACGGTTCGGTGCTTCGCTCAATTGAGTGGAATGAAGACTTGGTTAATTTGGCCTCTACACAAGTCTCACACTTGTGTTTATGATTGATGTTAAATTTAGGCAATAGATTAAGAGACATTAGCCTTTGTAAGGACTTATAATTCACATGTCCTAATCTACCATGCCACAAATGTAAAGACTCGCAAGAATAATCAAACTTTAAAGTTTTATTAGCCACATTGGCAACAATCATTACATTATTTTTGCTTGTGCTAGCCTCATTTGCTGCATTAACATCAACCTCAACATCTACACTAGACTTAGCCTTATGGGCTAAAGTCATTACACTTAGCTTGAAGAGGTTATTGGCCAATTAGCCTTTGCCCACAAACATACCACCCTTGGACAGAATGACTTTGTCGGACTCAAACACAAGCCGAAAGCCTTTCTTGTTCAACACTGCTCCGGAGATGAGATTCTTTCGGATCTCTGGCACGTGGAGCACCTCGGTAAGAGTCAACTCTTTGCCGGAAGTCATCTTTAGCACAACCGTCCCTTTGCCTTCAACTTTTGAGACTGCTGAATTTCCCATGTAGCAGTGCTCATCATTGACTAGTTGATAGGTCTTAAACATCCATTTGTTGGCGCATATATGACGAGTAGCCCCAGTGTCCACCCACCATTCCTTGGAGTTCCCTCCAACAAGATTCACCTCCGATATCACAGCACTCAGATGCATGTCATCCATGTCGGAGCTCAGGTTGTCCTCAGCAATGTGGGCATGTGCAGGCCTCTTGCTTTGCTTTTGTAAGGGACTATCTTCTTCTTACCGTCATTGTTTTGACGTTGAGTGCAGTCCTTCGCCTTATGGTTAGGCTTACCACACACATAACAGTCACCGGTGAACCTCCTTGTCTGAGTATCTCCATTGGGTTCAAAAGTACGCTTGCGCTTATTCCCATGGGAGTTGTCCCCAACTTCAACCACGTTGGCCTTGGAAATCATTCCAAATGATTTCTTGTCAACTTTTCGGTTGTCTTGCTCGATGCGCAGCCTCCTGATAAGATCCTCGAGAATCATCATCTTTCGCTTATGCTTTAGGTAGCTTTTGAAGTCCTTCCAAGATGGCGGTAATTTTTCAATCATCGTCGCCACTTGGAGAGCATCATTTAGCCCCATACTATCGGCAGCAAGTTCATGATATATCAGCTGCAGCTCTTCGCATTGCTCAACAACGCTCTTGCCATCTACCATTCGATAGTCATGGAATCTCCCGGCTACAAATTTCTTTGCGCCTGCGTCGTCAACTTTATACTTTGTCTCTAACGATTCCCAAAGATTCTTAGCAGTCTCCTTGGGGGAATACACATTAAAAAGTGCATCGTCAAGAGAATTCAGTATGTAGTTACGACAAAGGTAGTCGGCACTCATCCATGACTCAACAATCACAGCAGATTGAGGATCCTCTTTGTCCTCCACTGGCTTCTCCTCTTTGAGAAACCTGGTTAAGTTCAAAGTGGTCAAGAAAAACATCATCTTCTGTTGCCAATGCTTAAAGTTGGAACCCTTGAACTTTTCCGGTTTCTCAAATTGAGAGAACGTCATTGGGTTTCTCAGAACTGGCATAACGACCTCAGCGCCACTAGCTTTCACCACTGGAATCTCAGTATTCTCAGCAACTCGGTTTGGAATCTGGTCAGCCATAAGCTAAAAACAGAATACAAATAAGAGAGCACAAATAATATCAAAGCAGTTTTTGAAACAGTAGGATTAAACCTTTCAACAGTGCATAAACAGTGTCTCAAACTGAACAAAAAAATTACACAAAGATTTAGAGTTTACGATTGTTAGTGCTTTTCTTTTTGTTCAAGTAGACGAAAAAACTCATAAGTTTACAAACACTGTCTTATAAGTAAAGATTTTGAAAACAGTAGAAAACTTACAACAACAGTTTAAATATACTGTGCAGAAACTCTTTTGTGTAGTATATGAAATGGACGAGTCCACAGTAAACCGTGTGCCCGTAAACTCTAAATTGCCCGCCTACAACTTCTGGCCTCCTGGACAAGAGAGTTCCAAGGTACAATGTCTGAACACCTCTGTTTGGATTGAAGCAGAAACCCAGACAGACTCACTCGAACACTCAACAGTGTGTAGTACTCTCAAGATAATATGATATGATATGAAATGCAATTTCGGGATGAAGAAAGCATAGAGCTGATGCAGCTTATATAGCTGAGCAGCAGACCACTCCAAAGGTCTCAGAAATTAAGTGTAAAGTTTAATGGGGGTAGATGAAAAATCTCAACACTTAACATCAGATTAATATGGATTTAAGTCTCACACTTAAATCTGACTTCAATTCTGCAGGTAGGTGAAAAGTCTCAAACTTAATACTCAGCAGAATATGAAAAGTCAGGTAGATGATAAGTCATTTCAGAAATACGAGTAGTAAAAAGATAGGGATGCCTTCGCGGCAGCGACACGCGCGACGCGGCGCGGCGAGACGAGCCGAGCCGAGCCGAGCGGAGCGGACGGACGGACGGCGCGCGAGGGGCACCCATCTTTACTACTTAACTACACTCTATTGATTTGTATCTCATTATAAACAAACCATAAATGTATCATTTTCTCAATGTGGGATTTCTTTAGCCTAATTGACTATTCATAATTAACTTACCATAATTTTGTTCTCATTAACAAAATTAACAATAAATTGGGCTTTTAATAATTAAAACCCAATTAGTTTACAAATCCTTTATTAATCCCAACAAATTGCACCGAGAGATTATATCAAGTTCAGTTTTAAAATCGAGCGGAAGACACTCGACAAAACCCGCTCTCTAACCAATTAACAAATTGAAAATTATTTTAAAGGTATGGAAGTAAAATATGTAAAAACAGTTTGGTTGAAACACTTAGTGAGCTACAATTTGGTGTTTTATCAAGCACTTAAATGCTTCAACAATGCGAACCAAAACAATAAGTTAAATAAATGCAATAAAATAAATACACAAGTATTTGTTTATGGAAGTTCGAAAGTGGTGTAATCCTTCCACGTCTCCCATTTTCCATCTCGTGGAATAATACACTAGCAGAGTTTGAGTAGTACAATCTCATTTTACAACCCCACTCAGGCTAATACCACAAAGTAGCCTAAACTCTTAGTTTACACAGATCACACAAATCATGTTCTTTAATGTCTCACATGGAAAGACCTCACCCAGTTGCGATAAATCGTCAACTGTTACAATGATATTCACTCTTCTATTTAAGCTATCAAATACAAAGAACAGAGTGAATATAAGAGCACATGATCTCGTTATATATCTGATATAAGCTTGAAAGAGGTGCCAAAAGGTTTGGGGAGTGCTCTTCATTTAACAGATTGTCTTCGAATTTCTCCGTTTGAATTCCAAATGGAGTTGCTTTGGAATGCTTGGGTTGATCTTCAATCAGCTGTTTTTGAGCTTCCAAGACTTGTATATATAGCCCCAAATTATGATATATACGTTAGAAACAAGAATATAGTCGTTGCGAGAGATATGGTATTTTTCCCGAGCTTGCAACGACCACACTATCTGGTTTCTGGGATATTTCTGGAAGTTTGTTGATTGTTCCGGTGGAGTAGGTCTATTTGCAAGTCTACTGGTCGAGTCTGCTGACCTCTCTACTGGTTCGAAGTCTGCTTGTCGACGTCTAATGGTTGATTTTACTACTCAAGTTGAGAAGTCTGCTGCAAACCTTGCTGTCAAAGTCTGTTGTTCTGTTTTGATTCATTGATTTTTGGGCATAGTGATCAGAATGAAAGTTGTAGCATTGAATCAAGAATCGCTTGATTTCGAGTTCGTATGAGTGATTTATGCTCGAAATACAACGCGATACTCATGATGTAAGTCGATTGATTTTGTGTGCACAATACGAGATTTGCATATGCTTTTTGGCCATCTTAACATTCACTTCAGTCTTCGACTTCTGAATATGATTTGTAGATATTTGTCCTATATTTACAACCCATACTGAATCGTCCTATTTCGAAAAGCGAGCTAAGAGTTATGTCCAATATACCACAACTGCTATATATGTCCGCTGCTGTTTCAGCTCTGCACCAGCAGACATTTGCAGACATGTTATCGTCAAGTAAATCTTTGAATCTAGTTTGCTGTTTGGTCGCGCTTACCGTGTACGCTCAAATTAACTCCACCCAATCCTCAAGATTGATAACAATAATGTAGTAGTATGAGTAGAGATCGATCCCACGAGAAGGTATGAATTCTTGCGTTCATGAAAATTAAAAGCAAAATAATAAAGTAAAAATGGGGTTGTGAGTAAATTATACTAATTAAAATTATAAACAAAGATTAAACTAATGAAAGCGATTCTTGGTATCGCTCGACCCTTCCTTGGATATTATCATCTATTTTATCGATTCACAAAAGACTCAATTTTATTTGAAAATTCATCAATTGAAAATCTAATTCCTCCATCACCTTATTCATAGTCAATTAGTCCAGGCGTTATAATTTAACATTCATCAATCAATCAATCTCGATATGCATATTCAAGATTAAAATCATGACACCATTCGAAACTAATGAGCGACGGATCTAAATAACATAAACACACGCGGTTTATATAAATTTAGTCAATATTTTCCCTAAAAATTTAATAACACCAACAACAGACAATTATCAATCTTAGTTGCTTCATAAATTTGATTAATCAAACAATTATCAAATTTAGCATTAGATTACATGCAAGTTATTAGGTTGTCAATCAAATATACAAACATAAATCATATCAACAAAATCTGAAAACATTGATATTCAATAAAATTTGATAATTAAAAGGGTAAGAATCTCCCCAAGGTAAACAAATCCAAGGATTTGTCTTCCTCAATCAAGAATTAATAACTATCTAGACATAATCTACTAAAAACAAAGGAAAGAAAACTAATCCGATCTCCGCTCGTCGACGTTGTCAATCCGCCTTCGCTTCGATCTTCGTAGCGTTCTTCAACAAAATTGAAAGAAAAATATAAAAGCAGTCTAAATTATTCTACCTAATACTTTCAAGGTCTATTCTTCGTGCATATATGTATAGGGAGGATGATTGAGTATGTTAGAATCCATATAGGAAGGAAAGAATCGATCGCTAAGATGATAATTTTGTTGTTGAAACTTTTTGCCTCGAGGCGATCGATCTCTGCTTCCTGGGCGATGGATCGCCTGTCTTGGTAAACTTTTATGCATTTTTCTTGGTCTACTTTGATCCCTTGTCAACTACAATGCATTTCTGATCCTTATTTACCTTTGTTAGCTTGATTTATTCGATTTTACACCTACATTTACACATATATATGATTAGGTAGCATATGTATCAATTTATCCATCAAAACATACCAAATCGTAGACAATTAAACGCAATAGATGTGTCTATTTCTAGTCACATCAAACTCCCACATACTTAATCTTTACTCGACCTCGAGTAAATCATACAAAACTATAATATTTGTGTGGGCTCATAGCATCATAACAAACTAACTTGTCCTCACTTTATTGCCTTAACAAGTTTAAACATGCATAATACTTGTTGAGCCTTAAACGCATGGTTGCGTTTAATGCGTTAAATTATCCCCGGTCAATCTTTGAGTTTTGATGATCAACAAAACTTGTGTTTGTTATACTAATGCATCTACTTAGTGTGCAGATTAAGTGATGAAAAGTGGATTGGAATGATGATTTTCAAGTGTGTGCAATCTGGTCTGGATCGCCCCAGGCGATGGTGATCATCGCCCCAGGCGATGGGTGTCAGGCCAGGCATCGCCACGCACATCGACAGAAGCGATGGCTAGGCGAGCATGCGGGGAAGATCGCCCCAGGCGATGGTGACCAACGCCTGAGGCGATGGCAGCCACAAGGACTTCGCCCCAGCACATCGACTGAAGCGACGCCGAGGCTTGGCGCGGGCATGCGCGCAGGGAGATCGCCCGAGGCGATGACACGAACGCCTGAGGCGATGGGCTGGAACGCCTGAGGCGATGTGGAGATCGTTTGAGGCGATGCATGATTTCAGGCTGCTGAAGCTACGGCATTGGGATTTGACTTGGATCGCCTGAGGCGATCCAGCGATCGCCTGAGGCGATCCGTGATTTTTGCTGACCGTTGGGGCGCGGCGATGGTGATCGCCCGAGGCGATGTCCGAGGCGATCGAGGAGTGATTCAAGCCTTTTGTTTAGCAACGGCTAGTAGGAGCCTAGGAGGCCTTCTACACTATAAATATGGATGCTTTGGAGCATTTTGAAGCTAAGGAACAAGTCTACAAACTTCCACAAAGTCTTGAGAATTATTATTTGAATTTGCATTGCAATCTCCATACATTGTTGTTGTATTGGAGCTTGTAATTCTTATCTTTCTTAGAGTCTTGTTTCTTCGTGTGAGTACACCGTGAAGGTGCTTTTGGTTTGATTTCTTGTAAAGGTCCTCCAACACCAAAGCAAGTTGGAAAATTGTAAAGTCATCAACACGTCTAGTTGGTGCAAGTGTGTGGCTATCCTTGGAGCTCTTAAGGCCAAGAAGACTCGTGAAGAGTGTTGGTAGCTCGGGAAGAGCTTTGTATACTCGTGAAGGGTATTGTGCTCGGGAAGAGCGTTGTATACTCGGGAAGAGTAGTGTGCTCGGGAATAGCGTTGTAAACTCGGGAAGAGTTATTGTGTGGCTAACTTGGAGCCCTCAAGGCCAAGATCTATTGTTCTAGTGGAACCTCGGTTGGAGGTTATCTAACCGGGAAGAGGAGACGTAGGCGATTCATCGCCGAACTTCTATAACAAATTCTTGTCTCATTTTATTGCTTTATTTTCATTACGCATTTATTTATTTTATTCTTTGCATTTATCGATTGACTAAAGGCTTCCGCAAGCGCAAAATATTTTATTTTTACAAACTCATTTTAAAACGCTAAAGTAGCCAATGAATCTCATTCACCCCCCCCTTCGATTCCAACAAGTGGTATCAGAGCCATTTGATTTTTGTTTTTAAATCAAATCTTTTTTATGGCTAATCTAGCAAATGAGTTTGCTCAAGGTCAATCGACAAATAGACCTCCGCTCTTCACGGGTGATAACTACGGGTATTGGAAAAATAGAATTTCTCTATATATCCAATCCGTAGATTATGATCTATGGAAAATCATTGTGAAAGGTCCACATACTCCTTTAAAGGAAGTTGGGGGAATTAGTGTTCCCAAAGATATGGACGATTTCACTAGAGCGGATATGATATTAATTTCACAAAATGCTAAAGCGATTAATATTTTGCATTGTGCTTTAGATATGAAGGAGTACAACCGGATCTCAATGTGCTCGACGGCAAAGGAAATTTGGGACAAATTGCAAATTTGTCATGAGGGCACTAATCAAGTAAAGGAGACCAAGATTGATCTATTGCAACTCAAGTATGAAACCTTTGAGATGGAGTCCGGAGAAGAAGTTGATTCCATGTTTAGGAGGCTCACCCTTATCATAAATGAGCTTGCCCAACTTGGAGAGAAGTACCCTCCAAAGCAAATATGGAGGAGAGCACTAAGAGCCTTACCAAAGGAATGGGATGCAAAGAGGACGGCAATTATCGAGTCCAACAAAGGAGAAAGTGCTTCCTATGATCTTGATGAGCTCCATGGCACCTTGGTGACTCATGAACTTGAAGTTGCCACAAGGAGAGAAGTAAAGGAGGAGGATAGATCCAAGAGAAATGGGATTGCCTTGGTGGGAAGGAAAGACCACTCCGATGATGAAGAAGATGATGATGATGAAGAGATGAGGTTGTTCACAAAGAAGTTCAAAAAGCTCTTCACCAAGCATAGCAAGTCAAAGACCTCCAATGCTACCAAACAAGAATCCAAAAATGAGGTAACTTGTTATAATTGTCAAGAAATAGGCCATTATGCTAACAAATGTCCTAGGAAGAAGAATGAGGACAAAGGGAAGAAGAAGGCTTTCATAGCTACATGGAGTGATAGCGACTCCGATGAAGAAGAAGCCAAAAATCTTTGTCTAATGGCTCTTGGAAGTGAAGATGAAGAGGATGATGATGGTACCTTCTTATGATGAATTATTAGATGCTTATAATGAACTCATTGATTGTCTTGGTAAAACCAAGAAGAGCAACAAAGTACTTAAGCTAGACTTGGCTAAGAAGGAAGAAGAAAATACTACTTTGAAAAACCAAGTGCTTAATTTAAAGACATCCTTTGCCAAGTTTAGTGAAAGTAGTATAAAGATGAATGAATTGCTTGGCTTGCAACGTTGTAGCTTTGATAAAGCCGGGTTAGGTTTTTCAAGCAAATCAAAATCTTTTTCAAGCTTGTTGGCCAAAGCTAAACATGATTCTACTACTTGTAACTATTGTTGCAAAAATGGTCATATCAAGAACAAGTGTAGGTTTGCTAGGATCCAATACCAACCTAATAAGAGGTGGAAATGGATTCCAAAAGTGCCTAAGGAAGCTAACCATCAAGGACCCAAAAATCAAATGGGTACCAAAGATCCTCCTATTATTAATTTGTCTTGTAGGGACAACAATGGAATGAAGGATGAAGGGCCAAGCAACTCAAAGGAGGAGTTTGTATTGTTCACCACCATAGAAGAAGCAAAAGGCATTGGACCAATGATAAGAACTAACTCTTGTCATAAAGGGTAAAATTTATTTTTTACATATTAAAAGAGCAATTTCAAAATTTATTGGCACAAATCAATTGTGATCAATAAATATTGAAGCTCAATATTCATTGGAGTAAAATGCATAACCCCTTAGCAAAAATAGTCAAGTGCATGATGTATGCTTATCTTTTTATAGTAAGTAGCTTGATATGCTTTGCATTCAAATTTGAATATGCTATGTGAAAGTGTGCAATCATATGATTTGTTATAATGCTTTGATAATTTTATTGTTTATTGGGCATGAATGCATGAACATATGCACACATTACAACATTTAGAATTAATTGTTGAATGCCTTAAACACATGGTTATGATTCATCTCTATGATTTAATCTTAGGCTTGTTATGCCTATTATATGCTTGGTGATGGACATGTGAAAATTGTTATATTATGCCATGTTTATTTGAATCTTATGCTTTTTGATTATCACAAAAAGGGGGAGAATTTTGTGATAAACTTGAACCTTAATAGATGCATAGTTTAAGGGGGAGAGCTTATGTATGCATGGTTTGAGGGGGAGAGTTATTTGTTTAATACTTTACTTATTAACTTGTAGTGTATGCAATTGTTAAGGGGGAGTTATTTTTACTCACATTTCATGCATATTACTTATTCAAGTTTATCAAGTTTTGTGATCATCAAAAAGGGGGAGATTGTTGAGCCTTAAACGCATGGTTGCGTTTAATGCGTTAAATTATCCCCGGTCAATCTTTGAGTTTTGATGATCAACAAAACTTGTGTTTGTTATACTAATGCATCTACTTAGTGTGCAGATTAAGTGATGAAAAGTGGATTGGAATGATGATTTTCAAGTGTGTGCAATCTGGTCTGGATCGCCCCAGGCGATGGGTGTCAGGCCAGGCATCGCCGCGCACATCGACAGAAGCGATGGCTAGGCGAGCATGCGGGGAAGATCGCCCCAGGCGATGGTGACCAACGCCTGAGGCGATGGCAGCCACAAGGACTTCGCCCCAGCACATCGACTGAAGCGACGCCGAGGCTTGGCGCGGGCATGCGCGCAGGGAGATCGCCCGAGGCGATGACACGAACGCCTGAGGCGATGGGCTGGAACGCCTGAGGCGATGTGGAGATCGTTTGAGGCGATGCATGATTTCAGGCTGCTGAAGCTACGGCATTGGGATTTGACTTGGATCGCCTGAGGCGATCCAGCGATCGCCTGAGGCGATCCGTGATTTTTGCTGACCGTTGGGGCGCGGCGATGGTGATCGCCCGAGGCGATGTCCGAGGCGATCGAGGAGTGATTCAAGCCTTTTGTTTAGCAACGGCTAGTAGGAGCCTAGGAGGCCTTCTACACTATAAATATGGATGCTTTGGAGCATTTTGATGCTAAGGAACAAGTCTACAAACTTCCAAGTCTTGAGAATTATTATTTGAATTTGCATTGCAATCTCCATACATTGTTGTTGTATTGGAGCTTGTAATTCTTATCTTTCTTAGAGTCTTGTTTCTTCGTGTGAGTACACCGTGAAGGTGCTTTTGGTTTGATTTCTTGTAAAGGTCCTCCAACACCAAAGCAAGTTGGAAAATTGTAAAGTCATCAACAAGTCTAGTTGGTGCAAGTGTGTGGCTATCCTTGGAGCCCTTAAGGCCAAGAAGACTCGTGAAGAGTGTTGGTAGCTCGGGAAGAGCTTTGTATACTCGTGAAGGGTATTGTGCTCGGGAAGAGCGTTGTATACTCGGGAAGAGTAGTGTGCTCGGGAAGAGCGTTGTAAACTCGGGAAGAGTTATTGTGTGGCTAACTTGGAGCCCTCAAGGCCAAGATCTATTGTTCTAGTGGAACCTCGGTTGGAGGTTATCTAACCGGGAAGAGGAGACGTAGGCGATTCATCGCCGAACTTCTATAACAAATTCTTGTCTCATTTTATTGCTTTATTTTCATTACGCATTTATTTATTTTATTCTTTGCATTTATCGATTGACTAAAGGCTTCCGCAAGCGCAAAATATTTTATTTTTACAAACTCATTTTAAAACGCTAAAGTAGCCAAGGAATCTCATTCACCCCCCTCTTCGATTCCAACAATACTGAAAGGTGGTGAAAAGTTAATAGTGGAACAAGTTCAATCACTAGGCATTTCATACCCAACAAAGCAGCGAACGTGCGTGTGTGGTCATAAACAAGTGTCGTGCACTAATTATAGATCCAATAAATATAAACCCACAATAGCTCAAGTTATACACTAACATAAGTATAAGCTCACTTGTACACTCTTCTCCACTATCTTAGCCACTTGCAAACACAAATCAAGTAGGTCTTTATTAGCTTGTAGTTTGGCCTAGGTATTGGCTTATGAAAGAAATGGTAAGGTATATCAAACAAGAGAGTATAATGACATGCACACTTTAGACTTCTCTTCTTGCAAGATTGTTTTCAAACCTTGTTCATTTTTTCAAGAAAACTCATTGATTTTCTTCTTGTGCATTGGCTCCCCTTTGAGTCATATTTTTCTATTTTTTTCAAGGCATCTCCTTTTCTTTCATGCATTTAATTCTTTTAACAATAAGCTCACAGATATATGATTCGATGATAACATAAGTGCATGTGAATGAAACACATCATACTCCCTTCAAATGTATGGATAAAATTCATATTTAGGCTCATTAGGGAATGGTGATAAGCTGGTCAAAGAATGTCGAATGATGGTTGTTTGTATGCTTAGCATACAACCATTCTTTTACATTAAAGCTTAAAAAGGGTACGAGTGATTGATTTTGTTTACATGGTAGGCTTGAAAGTCTCAAACACATCAAAGATCACCTATATCACTTTTATGTTCGCAAGTAGTCTAGAGATACGCCTCAAAGAGCATGTAGTTAAGTTCTAGCATGTATCGGAGACTTTCTAAGACTATCACAAAATTTACACAATCTTCACTATGCAACGCACACTTCACAAGTCATGACAATATCATGCTCAATATATTCAACTACTATGTCAAAGCATAATTTGTATTAGAGTTCAAAGCGTACCAGGGTTAACAATTCACCTATGTTCAAAAGTATGCATGCAATCAATTAGGTTTCACCATGGGCTAGTGATTCTAAGCATGCGTTCATTACTAACTACGAGCTCAAAATTTTTAAATTTTTTGATTTTTTGTATTTTTATAATAAGAAAGCAATAACACACTTCTAATCCCTCCTCTATACTTAATGATTACATTGTCCCCAATGTAATGCAAAAATATAAGAAAATAGAAAAGTTTAAAACTAAAAAAGCAATAAAAGAGATGGAGAAACTACCTCCCCTTGGGTTGCCTCCCAAACAGCGCCTCTGTTTAACGTCGGTAGCCCGACGCCAGTCATTTGTCATGGTGGGTCGTGTTTGGTGTCCAGTTCCACCTTTTTACACCTCAGTATTCTATTGACAGCTCGAAGGCGATGTCTATTCGCCCTGTATTTCTTGGAGGTCCTCAACCCTTTTCTCATCCCCTCGTTTTCTATTGATGTATCTTGAGATTGTTCAGGAGGAAGTTTCAGCTCAATGTCAAGTAGCTGCAATTCAGAATTAAGATTTTTAGAAGGAGAATTTGGTGAAATAGTAATAATGCATGAATTTTGAGTCAAAAATTTTCCCATACCTCATTTGTCAACAAGTCGATCAGTAGTTACCCCATGTTCATGCTCAATAGCAGTATGTGAGTTTTCTAGTGATATGTGATGTGTGATGCCAATAGTGTAATCAGTAGTAGGAGGATGAATGGGATCATGAGTATTGAACTTAGCCACCTCACCATTAAACTACATAGTAAAAGCAACACCACTCATATCTATTATGCACTTTGAAGTTTTCAAAAATGGTCTCCCTAACAGAATAGGGCTGGTTTTATTATCATTTTCCAAGTCAAGTACTTAGAAGTCAGCAAGAAAGACCAATTTATCAACTTTCACTAGAACATCCTCAAGTATTCCCTTATGATGCACAGTAGACCTATTAGCTAATTGAATAGCAATTTCAGATTTTTTTAAAAGTCCTAAGTCTAAAGAGGTATAGATTGAATAATGCATAACATTTATTACTGCTCCTAATAGCATGGCCTTATCAATTCTATTATTTCCAATTGTGCATGAGACAGTGAACATACCTGGATCCGTGCATTTAGTAGGGGTTCCTCATCGTCGGAAAAATTGTCAAACACGTCCATTTCATCACAGTATTCGACTCTCGGTTCCTTTTTCTCGGCACATGATTCATGTTCATATTCAACATAGGGGGTTGTTGGAGACATACCTTGTGGATATGCATGATGTGCAAGCTCCTTTTCCCTCTAGTGACACATGTGTCTCATCTTCTAGCTTGGGTGGCATCAATACCACCTTCCCCAGGGTTTCTACCTCTTTGTCACTCCTTGAGGCAATTGTAACCATGTTCTCTCTTGGTGCTTCCATCATCCGAGAGAGTATAATGTATGTGGTTCGTGCTGCTATCCGATCAATCGATCTTATTAGTTGCTCCATTTGGTTATCCAAATTCTGAGTGCTGGCCATGAATTCCTGTTGAAATTGCAAAGTATTATCGTTAAGTTTTGAAACAAGATCCTCGAAAGACTCACCAGGGGCATGGTATTGAGATTGTTGTGGCCATGGCTCGTAATGTGGCATGTATGATGGTAGGTTGGACTGCATGTATGATGGTAGGTTGGACTGCATGTAAGGTGGAGGTTGGCTTATCCATTGATTTGCATGGCTGTGATTGGGATGATCACTCCAACTTGAGTTGTATGTGCTTTGTCCATTCCCTACGCTAAGTTGTTGCACGAGATACTTTAATTCATCCAAGCTACTATATTTCGCCATGGCAGTTGGTGTGCCTCAGTGGTTCGAGCTTAGATGTTCATCTGTAAGCACAAACAAACCAATGTAGCACTAGGGGTAAGAAATAAAGGACAAAGGAAGAAAAACAGAAAATATTAACACAAAAATATAGAATGCCTCCCCGACAACGGTGCCAAAATTTGGCCGCGCTTATCGTGTACGCCCAAATTAAACTCACTCAATCCTCAAGATCTATAACAATAATGTAGTAGTGTGAGTGATCGGTCCCACGAGAAGGTGTGAATTCTTGTGTTAATGAAAATTAAAAGCAAAACAATAAAGTAAAAATGGGGTTGTGAGTAAATTATACTAATTAAAATTAAAAACAAAGATTAAACTAATGAAAGCGATTCTTGATATCGGTGGACTCTTCATTGGATATTATCATCTATTTCATCGATTTAGAAAAGACTCAATTTTATTTGAGTATTCATCAATTGGAAATCTAATTCCTCCCTCACCTTAGTCAATTAGTCCAGGCATTCTAATTTAACTTCATCAATCAATCAATCTCTATAGTTTCCCTAAGAATTTAATAACACCAACAACATGCAATTATTAATCTTAGTTACTTCGTAAATTTGATTAATCAAACAATTATAAAATTTAGCATTAGATTACATGCAAGTTATTAGGTTGTCAATACAATAAACAAACATAAATCACATTGAAAACATTGATATTCAATAAAATTTGATAATTAAAAAAGTAAGAATCTCCCCAAGATAAATAAATCCAAAGATTTGTCTTCCTCAACCAAGAATTAATAACTATCTAGACATAATCTACTAAAACCAAAGGAAAGAAAACTTATCCGATCTCCGCTGGTCGATGTTGTCAATCCCGCCTTCGCTTAGATCTTCATAGCGTTCTTCAACAAAATTGAATCTAAACTATTCTACATAATCCTTTCAATGTCTAATTTTCGTGCATATATTTATAGGGAGTATGATGGAGTAGTTTAGAATCCATGTAGGAAAGAAATAAATCAAGAATCCAAACTCTGGCGATCGATCGCTAATGGCTGGCGATCGATCGCTAGCTTATTTTTTTTATTTTTCTCGGGAGAGCGATCGATCGTTGGAAAGTGGTGATCGATCGTTGAGATGATAATTTTGTTGCTGAAACTTTCTGTCTCGATGCGATCGATCTCTGACCAAACTCAAAGCCATTTCTTAGCACATCATCAAGCATCTGGAAACTGCACACTTGTTGAAATATATTAGTAACACAATAACAAGTTTTGTTAACATCAAAATCAAGATTATTCGGGTTCTCCAAACCTAACATGCTTGATACCAATTTTAGGATCAAGGGCTTCCCGCTTTACCAAAAGTTATAGCTGATGGTAACGGTGCAACTCAAATCTTTTAAACCGTACAGCAGTACAATCACCAAGTCTCGATCGAGCACAAGCAACTCAAATATCGGTTAATTAGGTTACCGACCGAAATAACCGTTTTTTATCGGTTCGGTTTGTTCGGTTCTAATAGTAAATTCGGTCAGTTCTGTTTTCGAAATTTTGATTCTGTTGTAATCGATTACACACACTAGTTTTGTAACACCCTCTAAATAAAGGAAATCACTTTTATAAATTTATAAGGGCTGGCTACGTTAAATGAAATTCCTTTTTTTCCCCACTATAAAATCATCTTCGTGTTGAATAATGTCAAAAAATAACTTCAACATCTTTAGATATGAGTATCGTTCTTAAATTAAATCATTTGTTTATAGTTTTTTTCTTTTCATCCATAAAAAATCTGCTTTTATTTCTAAGGGAAAAATGCTTTTTCGTCATTATGTATACCTGATACGGTTTTGGCCTACTATCTTGTCAAAGAGTTTTTGTCATGTTTATTTTATTTTATTTTTTTTGGCAATTTTGGTTTTTTGATTTGTAGTTTAAGTTTTTTTTATAAACACTTAGGCGTCATGTAAGCGCCACGTTATAGAGATTATTAAAATTAATCACAATTTTTCCTATTCCAATGTATGAAAACTTATTACCAACTTTTTATTCTCATTCTCTAAAATTGGCATTAATTAAAAAGACACTCTCGGAAGTTGATTACTTTGCTTACCACACATTCTGTTAAGGCAGTCGGTGGTTGGGTGTTGGCGGTTGGTGGTTGGCGGATGTGCATTTAATGCACGTCTCCAACCCTATAAATAGAGCTCTTCTGATTTCATTTCATTTATCCCATCTCAGAGTGTTCTCTCATATCTCTACATTTGAGTGTGTATTCTATAATATTTGTGAGGTAGTTTTTCTCCTATATTGAGAGTATTGTTCTCTTAGAAAGATAGTGAGAGATTGTAACCCACAAAATATTATAGTGGAATCTTCTCTTCTTGCCCTTGGTTTTTACCCAAATAATTTTAGGGGTTTTCCACATAAATTTTGGTGTCCATTTTATTCTTAATTTTCGTTATTTTCTATCTCATGTTGCCGTACATGGGGCCAACAAGTGGTATCAGAGCCTCGTTGTAAAAAAATCTTAAATTCTAAGTCTGCTATGTGGTTGCAGCCTTGACTGATCTTCCACGTCATAAAAGATTTTTTTTGTATTGAGGCAATTTTATTGTTGTCGGAATGGCGGCACGGTTCGAGATCAAAAAATTCAATGGAAACAATTTCATGTTGTGGAAGATGAAGATGCAAGCAGTTTTACGAAAGAATAAATGCTTGGCGGCTATTGGAGATAAACCGGCAGATATCATGGACGATGAAAAGTGGAATGAGATGAATGGTAATGTTATTGCCAACAATATCACTAATGATGATATGTTAGTTTTCAATAATGTTGCAGCTGCGGTTCTTGAAGAAGAAAGTAGGGGTAAGAACAAGGAATACAGGTTGGCAAGTTCGAAGCATGCAGAGGCTTTGCCGATGATGAGAGGAAGATCGATGGAGCGTGACTCCAGTGGGAGCCACAAGTATGGTAGATCCAAATTCAGAAGTAAGAAGAAGAATTTTTACTGCTATAAATGTAGCGGTAAATGGCACTTCAAGAAAGATTGTACAAGTAAAAAGAGTACTGAAAAAGATTCTCAAGGAAATGTTGCCAGGACCTCAGACGGTGGAGAAATACTATTCAACGAAGCAGCAATGGTTGCGGAAGGCAAACAAAAGCTTTGTGATACGTGGATAATGGACTCAGGAGCGACATGGCACATGACGTCTCGGAGAGAATGGTTCGATCAATATGAACCAGTCTCGGGAGGATCAATATTCATGGGAAATGATCATGCCTTGAAAATCCTTGGTGTTGGAACTATCAAAGTAAAAATGTTTGATGGTACTATTCGCACCATACAAGGGTACGACATGTGAAGGGTCTGACAAAGAATCTTTTGTCTTTGGGACAACTTGATGATATCGGGTGCAAGACCCGTATCAGAAATGAGATCACGAAGATCGTGCGAGGAGCACTTGTAGTAATGAAGGCGGAAAAGATTGCTGCAAATCTGTATATACTTTTGGAGGAAACACAGAATGAGGCAGAAATAGTTGTTGCATCGACTAATTTGGGAGAAGACATAACAGTGTTATGGCATAGAAAGCTCGGGCATATGTCAGAACGGGGGTTGAAAGTTCTCTCAGAACGGAAGTTGTTGGGGCTTACAAAAGTGACTTTACCCTTTTGTGAGCATTGTGTTACCAGTAAACAGCACATACTAAAGTTTGGCACATCTACTGCCAAGAGCAGCGGTATTCTGGAGCTGATTCATTTTGATGTTTGGCAAGCACCGGTTGTACCTCTAGGAGGAGCGAGATATTTTGTCTCGTTCATTTATGATTTCTCTAGAAGATGCTGGATGTATCCTATCAGAAAGAAATCAGATGTTTTCCAGTCTTCAAGGTGTTCAAAGCGCAAGTTGAACTTTACTCTGAAAAGAATATCAAGTGTTTGAGGACTGATAAAGGAGGAGAGTATACAAGTGATGAATTTGATGCATTCTGTCAAAGAGAGGGCATCAAAAGATAATTCACAACGTCTTACACGCCTCAGCAAAATGGAGTGGCAAAGCGGATGAACAGAACCTTGTTAGCAAAACAAGAGCCATGCTGAAGACTGTGGGTATAGCCAAGTCATTTTGGGCAGAAGCAGCAAGACCGCCAGTTTTATTATCAATCGCTCTCCATCAGTGGCGATTGATCTGAAGACTCCGATGGAGGTGTGGATAGGCAAGCCATCGGATTATTCTCAGTTATATACATTTGGAAGTCCGATGTACGTTCTATATAATGAACAAGAAAGAAAGAAGTTGGCTTCTAAATCCAGAAAGTGTATCTTCTTGGGCTATGTTGATGATGTTAAGGGGTATCGTTTGTGGGATCCCACTGCCCACAAACTTATTATTAGCAGGGATGTTATATTTGAGGAAGATAAAGTGAAGGGAGACAAATGCACACTGAATTCAGATACTACTACAATTCAGGTGGAAAATAAGACAGACGAAGATCAAGTTTTTTCTGAGGCATTACCAGAGCACGAGGAACAAGAACCAGATGAGTCAGATGTTCTCAAAGTTCGGCAGTCTACTCATGAGAGGAGACCACCGGTTTGGCTTTCAGATTATGATACTCAAAGCAATATTGCATACTGCTTACTAACAGAGGATGGTGAGCCATCGAGTTTCCAGGAGGCTACTCGAAGTTCGGGTATATCCATGTGGATGCAAGCTATGCAGGAAGAATTGGAGCATTGGACCTGAATAAAACTTGGGATCTTGTTACACTACCACGAGGATGGAAATCCATCGATAACAGATGGGTCTACAAATCAAACGTGATAGTAACAACCAAGTGAAAAGATATCGTGCAAGATTGGTGGTGAAGGGATATGCTCAGAAGGAAGGTATCGACTTCAATGAGATATTTTCTCATGTGGTCCGGCTTACTTTAGTCAAAGTAGTATTAGCGTTATGTGCGGTGTTTGACATACATCTAGAACAGCTAGATGTGAATACGACATTTCTTCATGGTGAGTTTGAAGAAGAAATTTATATGCTCCATCCAGAAGGTTTTGCTGAAATAGGCAAAGACAACTTGGTTTGACAGGTTGAACAAATATATGTACGGTCTCAAACAGGCGTCAATGTGTTGGTACAAGAGATTTGATTCATATATCATGAGCCTTGGGTACAACAGACTTAATGCAGATCATTATGCCTATTACAAGATATCTGGGAATGATGATTATATCATTTTGTTGTTGTACGTGGACGACATGTTGGTCGCAGGCCCCAACAATGATCGAGTCCAAGAATTGAAGGCATGGTTTGCTATGGAATTTGATATGAAGGACTTGAGACCGGCAAACAAGATTCTATGGATGCAAGTTCACCGAGACAGAAGTAACGGAAAGCTTTGCTTTCCCAGAGAAATTATTTGAAGAAAATCTTGCAATGCTTCAATATGCAAGATTGTAAACGAATTTCGACCCCTCTTCCTGTTAACTTCAAGTTATCCTATAAGATGTGTCCTAACAGTGAAGCAGAGAGGATAGAAATGTCTCGAGTACCATATGCATCAGCGGTGGGAAGTTTAATATTCGCTATGATCTGTACAGGACCAGACATTGCACAAGCAGTGGGAGCAGTCAGTCGGTAGATGGTGAATCCTGGACGAGAGCATTGGAGTACAGTTAAGAGGATCCTTAGATACATTAAGGGTACCTCGAATGTTGCATTATGTTATGGAGGATCAGAGTTCACACTCAGGGGTTATGTGGATTCAGATTATGCAGGTGATCCGGATAAAAGAAATCTACTACTGGATATGTGTTTACATTTTCAGGAAGAGCAGTAAGCTGGGTTTCAAAACTGCAAACAGTTGTTGTCTATCTACAACTGAGGTTGAATATATGGCAGCTAAAGGTTATTGGAGGAGATATAAACAAGATAAAGTTCATTTGTTTTGTGACAGTCAAAGTGCCTTGCACATTGTAAGGAATCCAGCCTTTCATTCCAGGACTAAACACATTGGCGTTCAATTTCACTTTGTTCGTGAAGTAGTGGAGGGAGGAAGTGTGGATATGTAGAAAATTCATACGAAGGAGAACCTAGCTGATTTTCTTACAAAGCTGGTTAATACTGATAAGTTCGAGTGGTGTAGATCCTCAAGTGGCCTAGCAAAAACGTAAGCAGCGGGGTAAGGCAAGATTGAAGGGTGTGGAGATGTACTTGATTCTCAATCAAATCTCCAAGTGAGAGAAATGTTGACCGGCTGTCCTCATTTAATGAGGGCATCTGGTGGTTGCCCGTTGGCGGTTGGTGGTTGGCGGATGTGCATTTAATGCACATCTTCAACCCTATAAATAGAGCTCTTCTGATTTCATTTCATTTATCCAATCTCAGAGTTTTCTCTCATATCTCTACATTTGAGTGTGTATTCTATAATATCCGTGAGGTAGTTTTTCTCCTATATTGAGAGTATTATTCTCTTTGAAAGATAGTGAGAGATTGTAACCCACAAAATATTATAATAGAATCTTCTCATCTTGCCATTGGTGTCAATTTTATTCTTCATTTCGCTATTTTCCATCTCATGTTGCAGCACATGAGGCCAACACATTCACACCTCAACAAAACATTTAACATGAACAACGAGTAATACTTACAAATATCTTTTAAAACTCCTCTGACATACGGGTCATAGGGCGGTCCCACTTCTGTACACCAGATTTTACAAATACCAAAAGACATACACGCATATACATACATATATATATATATATAGTTATGTATCTTGATCTTTACAACCGCTCAGTTCATATAAGTATTTTCCGTCACAGGAGGAGGCATGTACCCCCTTGCAATTTTTTTATTATGATAATTTTTTGAAAAAAAAAATTTGTATCGTATCCTCTAAAAATTGTAATTTGCCACTCAAAATTATATTTTTCTTCCCTTAAAATTATATTTTGATCTCTTAGAAAAATTTTGGCCAATGGTTTCACGTCATAACGATAAATTCAGAATATCTGTTAGACAACATGATGAGACGTGACTAGTTTCAATATTTACTTATTTAGATTTGGAAGAAATAGGAAGCAGTCCCTCTACTCTTTACTAAACTTCCTGCGGGTATATATAATTTTTTGGCCAACAAATGTTTTTTTCTTGATCATCTAAATAGGAATTCTCCTGTCGGCAAAGACGCAATCTTGGAGTTCGACCTTACTGGGAACCTAGTGCTTAACGACAGAGAAACTACGGTCTGGACGTCGAATACATCCAATTCTGGTGTTGAAACAGCAGTCATGTCTGAAAATGGGAACTTCATTCTATATGGAAGGAATCAACACATTGCCTGGCAAAGCTTTTCACATCCCTCCGACACACTGTTACCAGGACAACCTTTGACAGTTTCTCTTGAGCTCAAATCATCTAAATCACCTACACATGGTGGATTCTATACGATGAAAATGTTACAACAGCCTACTTCTCTAAATCTGGCACTGACCTATAATTTACCTGAGGGCTATGGGGCATCTCTGGAAGCGTATGCAAATTATTCCTATTGGGAAGGACCTAATGTATCAAATGTAACGGGGGAGGTCATGGCAGTTTTAGATGAAGGAGGGAGTTTTGGTATAATTTATGGGTCGTTGTTGGAAGGAGCAGTATATGTGTACAAGAATGACAATGACGATGGTAGATTATCCTTGGCCAGAAATCAATCAAGTACACCTTTAGTCCTTAGGAGATTAGTTCTCGAGCCTAATGGTAATCTACGTTTATATCGATGGGACAATGATGTCAATGGGTCAAGCCAATGGGTTTCAGAATGGGCAGCTGTCTCAAAGCAGTGTGAGATTGCTGGTATTTGTGGAAATGGGATATGTAATCTAGGAATAAGCAAGTATAATGCTTCTTGCAAATGCTTACCAGGGGCTTCCCAAGTCGAAAGCAATGATCACTGCTCGGGAAATTCTTCGCAGACAGGGAAATGTAGCGCTCATCCTGGGAGTTTAACGTCCCAATTCAAGATTGAAACGGTTCAACAAACCAATTACTTCTACTCAGATTCATCAGTCATAGCAAACTATAGCGATATTGAGACAGAAGCAAAGTGTGGTGATGCCTGCTTATCAGACTGTGAGTGTGTTGCTTCAATCTATGGGCTAAATGAAGAAAAACAGTATTGTTGGGTTTTAAGAAGCTTGAAGTTTGGAGGATACCAGGATCCTGGCTCAACCTTATTTGTGAAAGTTGACTCCAACGGCTCTTCAACTACAGACGTTGGTGCAAGAAAGGGAAAAGAATTATCACAAGGATCGAGCAATAAGAAAAAAACTCTGGTGCTTCCGATTGTTCTGAGCATGACCGTTTTGATAGGTCTGCTCTATTGTTTATTGCACATACATGTTCATAGAAAGGGAACTTTAAAGAAAGCCCTTGAGAATTCGTTAGTCTTATCAGGAGCTCCAGTTAGTTTTAGCTATAGAGATTTACAGAACAGGACTGTCAACTTTTCCCAATTGCTGGGAACAGGTAATTATAATCAAACCAGATACTTTTTTATACCGAAAAGAGTTCAAATGAAGAATTTTACAATCTAGGATTCGAAATTCTCATGCTATTAATTGTTATTTGGCAGGTGGATTTGGCAGTGTATACAAGGGAAGTCTCACTGATGGAACACTAGTTGCCGTAAAAAAGCTCGACAGAATCTTACCCCATGGAGAGAAAGAGTTTATAACTGAGGTAAATACAATTGGCTCCATGCATCATATGAACTTGGTTCGGTTACATGGATATTGCTCAGAGGGGAAACAAAGGTTTGTATAATAAATCTGTGTATTTGCAAGGTAGTATGACCCATTTTTTCAATTTTAATATGATTTGTTTTTTACTCCACAGGCTTCTAGTTTACGAGTTCATGAAAAATGGGTCATTGGACAAGTGGATATTTCATTCATATAAATTTCGAGAGACACAGGACAGACTACTGGATTGGTCAACTCGGTATCAAGTAGCTGTTGGTACTGCAAAAGGGATTGCATATTTTCATGAGCAATGTCGTGACAGGATAATACACTGCGACATCAAGCCAGAAAACATTCTGTTAGACGAGGATTTTTCTCCAAAGGTATCAGATTTCGGACTGGCAAAATTGATGGGCAGAGAGCATTCACATGTGGTCACAATGGTTAGAGGGACCAGAGGTTACTTAGCCCCGGAATGGGTCAGCAATCGCCCGATCACTGTAAAGGCCGATGTTTACAGTTACGGGATGCTACTTTTAGAGATAATCGGTGGCAGAAGAAATCTAGATATATCTTTTGATGTAGAGGACTTCTTTTACCCTGGATGGGCTTTCAAGGTATTCCTACCCACTTAAAATTGACTTAAAACATGATAATGAGGTAGAACTTGTTATCTATTTCAAGTTTACCAGTTTTTGTAAGACTAGCAATTGCACAACAGTTTTTTGTTTACCTTTGTAGGCGATTGAGACTGGAACACCTTTAAAAGTTGCAGACAGAAGGCTTGAAGGATCAGTGGAAGAAGAAGAGCTTGTTAGGGCTTTAAAAATTGCTTTCTGGTGCATCCAGGACGAGATCACCATGAGGCCAACTATGGGGGAGGTGGTGACGATGTTAGAAGGATCCATTCACATTAACATGCCACCAACGCCACGGGCGGTTTCGGAGCTTATTGAGGAAGGTATAGATCATGTTTACAGATCCCTGAAAAGAGAGCTCAATCAAGAGAGTTCCTTCACAACAGCAGCCACCACCACAACCACTCATCCATCATCACTTGCAACATGTAGTCATTCCACCTTCTCACCAAGATAACCAAATACAGATTGAACAATTTTTTGGTAGTATCATTGATAGTAATTATTTGTGTTCAAGTTTGTTTCAACATGGGATGTACATAGATGTTGTATACTGTTGATCAATGAAGTCTTCCTTTTTAAATATAACCCGGCTCTAGAATCTCGATCTACAAAGGCTAGAAAAAAAGAGAGAAAGAAACGTAAGTGATGAGTGCGGATCGTATAAGATGCTAAAATTTAGGAGATCGTAAGGAAAATAGTATACTTGGGATCAAGACTGTTAATATCATATACATATTGACCCAACATCCATGAACGAAGACATAAATCTTATGGAAATAAAAGAGAATGTATTGACAATCTAATCGATATTATTGACTTGATACATCTTAATTAATGTACGTTATTTGCTTTTATAAACATATAAGAAAAACTAATTCCTATATACAAGGAAGATAACTAATCAAATTCAAATTCAAAAACTAAAGAATTGGTCTAGATAAGATCTTCCAGATTTGTTGAACGTCTTCCATGCATTGTGGAATGGAAGATATTGCATGCTTCTCTTGTAACTGCTCAGCATGCTTCATTGCCTAATAAATAATAGTATTGTAACATTCCCCCCTCAAGCTTGCAAGATATTAATCATGTGAATATATTCGATGTGCTTTGTCCGTTAATTTCGATGTGCTTTGTCCGTTCGTGAAATAATGGATTGGCAGCAAGATAAATTGTGGCTTGATTATCACAATGTAGAACTGTTGGTGCAACAAAAGAAAATCCATGTCAATAAGTAAGCCTCTCAACCAACTGATTCACAAGTAACGGATGTCATGTCACGATATTCAGCCTCTGCTGAGGAACAGGAGACAGTTCTTTGCTTTTTTGTCTTCCAAGAGATAGAGGATGTTCCAAGTTGCACAGTATAACCAGTGACAGACTTGCGGTTCGTAGGACATGATGCCCAATCGGAATATGAGTAAGCGTAGAGATTAAGATCACTTGTGGCAGATAAGAAAATGCCTAAACCAGGAGAATGTTTGAGATAGCCAATAATTCGAATATAGCATCCATATGAGATGTTTTGGAGGCATGCATGAACTGACTCAGGTTCTGAACCGCAAAACAAATGTCGGGACGAGTTATTGTCAAATAAATAAGATGACCCACTAACCATTGATAGACTGTAGGATCCGAAAGTAGCTGGTCATTGATAGAAGATGCATCACCGGAGCTTTACTGATATCAAACTCATGTGTTATGACTTGTGAGACGTAAATGTTGTTCCATCGGAGAAGTAAAAGGCTTGCAACCAGCAAGACCAGCATCAGAGGTTAGCTCAAGCACATATTTACGTTGATTAAGACAAAAACCAAGTTTTGAGCGAGTCACTTCAATTCCCAAAAATATTTGAGAGGCCCGAGATCCTTAATAGCAAACTGAACGTGAAGATAAATTTTCAGATCATCAATATCCTTGGCATTGTTTCCGGTGATGGCAATGTCATCGATGTAAACCAAAAGAATTATTATACGGCCATCAATTTTTTTTAACAAAAAGAGAAATCATAAAGTGATTGAGTAAAGCCAGCTTGAATAAGAACATGCCAGAATTTTGAATTCCATTGCCGAGATGCCTGTCTTAACCCATAGAGAGACTTTAATAGACGGCAAGCATGAGTCTTCGGGTGTTTATCAAAACCAGGAGGAATTGACATGTAAATTTCTTCATCTAAATCGCCTTGCAAGTAGGCGTTTCTCACATCAATTTGGTGGAGATTCCAGTTCTTAACAACAGCAATGATTAAAAGGCATCACACAGTGACAATCTTCACAACTGCAGAAAAAGTTTCTTGGTAATCAATACCAAATTGTTGGGTGTACCCCTTAGCCACAAGCCTAGCTTTGTGTCGATTAATACTGTCACCAGAATTGTATTTAATCCTGTAGACCCAACGACACCACACAACCTTTTTTCCGGGAGGTAATGGTGCAATAACCCAAGTTCCATTTGCCTCTAATGCCGCAATCTCCTCAGCCATGGCCTGCTGCCACTTAGGATCTGAAGCATCTTCTTCATATGAATGTGGTTCGTTGTTCAAAGAATGGAGGTTAGAAAAGATCTATGTGAAGAAGAGATATTGTCATAACTAATATGATTAGAAATGCAGTAAGGAGTAGACATGTCACATGGACGTACCTTGAGACGCAGCCGAACATACATAATCATTAGTCCAAATCGGAGGTTTAGAAGTTCTGGTAGAATGTCTAGTAGTACTGTCATTTTGTAGTGGCTGGGGAGAAGGAATGTACGTGTAAGGTGCATCATCAACAAAGAGATATTCTGGTGATGGAAAGATAGCAGAATGAGGCGAGGAAGAATTGGTAGCAAAAGGAAAAGTATCTTCTTGAAAACGAACATCGCGGGAAATGACAAATTGGTTTGTGGTAAGGTCTAACAACTTGAATCTTTTTTTATGAGGAGGAAAACCCAGAAAAACAAATGGATTGGCTCGGGCACCAAATTTATTTTTTGGTTTAAGATTAGATGCATAACAAAGGCTACCAAAAACTTTAATATGATCATATGAATGCTTTTTATGAAACTAGTACGAAGCACGTGCGACGCACGTGAATATCCATTAGATTATAGATAAACTAAAGTAGAAATGATCCTAATTACTAAATTTAAAATTGTTGTTAGTGACACTCCATATTATATTGTAATTTTCTCATTCATTCATATGCTATTGCAATTACAGTAGAACAATTCATTATTATTTTTTAGATATCTTCATTATTATTCATTTATTCCAAATGGAAGTAAAATAGATTCAATCAACTACACATTAATATAATGAATTATAAATTAAGCGGGCTTCCAATATACTCAAATAAATTATAAGAATAAAACTTAATTCAAATAACTTTTTTCTATATATCTTATTGTGATGCCATAATTTTTTCTTATGTTTTTGGTGATGGCTTTCATTTATATAGATGATGGGGGCAATTGACTCTCTAAAAAAGTTAATAGTTTAGTAATTTCAAGATTTTTTATCTACTTATCATGATTTTTTATTTGAATGTTTACATTTCGAATATTAGTAATGAGAAGTATATCATGGAAATTTGTTGATAACACTGTATTAGTTTAGTTGATTTTGATAATTGATGAATTAATTTATTTGATTATTATTGTGGACTTATTTAATAAAAAGTAAATGATTGTCAATATTACTTTACAAAAGATAAATTAAGAAAATAATCAGTAACTTAGGTCACTTAAACAAAAGAAAAATCATATATAAACTAATATAAAAATCAAGAAATTAAAAATGTAGCAAATTCTAAGCAAAAAATATTTTAAATTGATGATTATAAACATGTCATTCAACCAATTAAATAATTTAAAAAATACAATTATGACACTAACTATGACATACTTATTAATTTGGAATTTAAGTGAAAAACTAAAAAATATATTGAATAAAACTCTTAGTAGAAAGTCAAACTTTTAGTTCTAAAATAAAATCGAATCAACTAATTAAAGAATTAAGAAAATATAAGTAGATTGTTAGTAAATTAAAGTATTAGAAGTACAATTAGGGCAAACTGCAAATATGATTAATTAACTTGAAATTTAAGTCGAAAATTAAAACAAATACATACCAAATAAAACTCTTGGCAACTCAATGAAGATCCATCATTTCAATTCTAAAATAAAAAAACGGATCAATTGAAGATTCAGATAATATAATTAGAGGTAATTAATTCATCCAATTTCCATTCAGTTTTTCTTTTATTTTGGTTGATACATATTTGGTTATTTTTTGGTTGCAATGGTTGTCAATCATGCATAGACTCTTGAGTTGCTAGGAGTTAATATTATAATTAATTATAATATAAATTATCATACTAATTAATATCACATTATTGTAATTGCAATAAATATTGCTCTTAAACAATTATTGTTGGGTTCTTGTAAAAAAATATGATATTCCATCTTTGACCTTAATTATTTTTACCTATTTTCCACCCAATGCCCTTGCATTTAATCCAAAAAAAACACACAACTAATGACCAAAATAGTAATAACACAATATAAAACTTTACCCTTCCATCCACACTTTTATATAGGTAGTAGATAGAGTTTCAAATGGGGACTTATGATTGAGAATGGGAGTTGGTGTCCGGTTAATGAGAAAGGCTGCATGTAAGACACATTATCCCCAGTTGGGATTGTTGTACAAAATTTATATTTGGTGTGTATCTTAGGAAAGTAGTAAGTACAACAAATGACTTTTTAATAAGAATGTCGAGGCGAGATTTATAATCTCTGTCCTTAAGACAATATTGTCCCGCTACGGTGCTAACGGTTTACTTTGGCAATTTGTCTCCCAAGAACGACTATGATTTGTGATAGGAGCACTCCAAATCAAAAATTCTTTAAACCACAAAGGTCTAAAAACGCTCAACCATAACAATATTGTACACAGATTTTCGAAATCATTATCAAAGTTTTAGTGAAATTTGAGAGCATTTGTTGTTCATCAAATTGAGTGCTTTGAACCTTTGTGGTTTGAGGACTTGTGATTTGGAGTGCTCCTATCACACGTCATATTCGTTGTATCTTGAGAGACAAATTGCCATAGCAAACCGTTAGCACCATTGCGGGGCAATATTGTCTTATATACGGAGATTACAAATCTCGCCTCGACATAAAAAATTGTTTTGAAGTCATTGTTATTTTTTCCCGAGATACACTTTGAGAGAAATTATATACAACAGGGATCAGGAATTACAGCTTGGAATTTCAAAGCTCGAGCGACATTCAATATATGCCGATGCTTACGCTCGACAAGACCATTTTGTCGGGGAGTATATGGGCATGAACTTTGATGAATAATGCCTAAAGATTGAAAGTAGGTCGTACAATCGTTATTGAAGTAATCTTTGGCATTAGCTGTTCGAATAGTTTGAACTTTGCTTTGAAAATGATTATTAACAAAAGCAAAAAAATTCTTAAAAAACTGTAAGACGTCACACTTGAATTGCATAAGAAAGACCCAAGTGCATCGTAAAAAACATCAACGATGGTAAGGAAATACTTAGCATCATTGTGAGAAGGGGTGCCATAAGGACCCAAATGTCCATATGCAAGAGAGGAAATGCATGTGTTGACGTGGTTCTTGTGATAGTAAGAAAAGGAGTTCTTGTTTGCTTAGATAATGGACATATAAAACAATGAGTTGTTAATTTTTTCTGTTTAATAAACGGAAGAAATTGCAACCGAGAAATAGATAAATGACCAAAACGTCTATGCCACAAATCAATATCATTGTCATCGTTATTACAAATCGAAGAACGACAAATAAGAAAAAAAGAATCAACTGAACAAGACTCATGAGATGTATGTTCTGACACGTCCTTGGGTGCATTGGTGCAAATAAGATAGTATAAATCATTCTTGACTTTACCAATCGCCATGATCCTCCCATTGAGAGGTCCTGAAAAATACAAAAAATGTGGGTAAAACGAGACAAAACAGTTGTGTTCTCGAGTGATTTTCGATATTGAAAGAAGGTTAAAACGAAAATCAGGAAAATAAAGAACTTTGTTAAGGGTGAGGAAAGGAAAAAGGGATAATGAACCATTGGAAATGGCTGTAGTTAAGTTACCATTCGGAAGCCTCACAGATCCCTCTGGCAAAGTCACATGATTGAGAATTTGGCAATGATTTAGAGGTGCCTGTAATATGAGCATTTGCACCACTATTCAAGATCCACTCATGTGCTTCAGAAAATGACATGAGAGTAGTAATGTTACCTGCATGATTTGCTGCTGGTTCTGTTGGGTTTCCGTACCCCGGCGCCAGATCTAAACGCAGCGGAAATAATACAATAAACAGATCTGACCCGGGGACGGTCGATTGCCCCTGATTCATATATTAAAATGCATAAATCGAATAAATGCAAGAAAAGGAATTACCGTTCACCGACGTGAATCTGATAGCGGTGACCCTCGAGTCCAACCAACCTGACCAGATCTACAAGCTCAGCACCAGTGCTAGTTTGGTATGAACTTTTAGAGTGCGTGAATTGATTGAGAATGATTAGGTCGTTCTTCCTTCTGATACAAATGTCATATTTATTAGACAATATATATAAGCGGCGTAGGGGTTACTGTTCCAATGAACAGTAACCCCTACGTCATTATTCTTTTTTTTTTTTAATTTTTTAATTTCTTTTTTATTTTGTTTTTTATTTTATTTTTGTTATTTTTATTTTAACTTATGTCATTTTTCGTTTTTTTTTTAAATTTTTTTTATTTCTTTTGTTTTTTCTTTTATTTTTGCTATTTTATTTTATATATCGGGTACTGTTCTCGTGAAAAAGAAACGTCAGTCCTATTTTCTTTTATTTTTGTTATTTATCGGGTGCTGTTCTCGTGAACAATAAACGTCAGGCCTATTTTCTTTTATTTTTGTTATTTATTATTTTGTTGCATGGGTACTGATTTGTTTGGAAAGATTTGACCATTGACCCAAATGTGCATCCCTCTTATCTCAATTTTTAAAATTCAAAATGTTTTCTTTTTTTTTTTTTTAGAAAAAAACTTGTTGATTTTGTCAAGTATGAATTGATTTTGAACGCTTTGACCGTTAAGAGTAGGGAACCCCATCATCTCCACCCCGTAGGAACTACGAGTTCCAATTCTTTTTTTAAAATTTTTTTAGTTTTTTATTTCTTTTTTCTTTTATGTTTGTTATTTATTATTTTTTATATCGGGTATTGGTCCCGTGAACAATAAACGCCAATCCGATTTTCTTTTATTTTGTTATTTATTATTTTTTTGCATGAGTACTGATTTGTTTGAAAAGATTTGACCATTGACCTAACTGTGCATCCCTATCTCAATTTTTAAAATTCAAAATGTTTTCTTTTTTTTTTATAGAAAAAAACTTGTTAATTTTGTCAAGTATGAATTGATTTTAAAAAAAAATAGGAAGTTCAAAATAGATTTTAGTCATTGCAAACTTTAATAATAATTTTTATATGAATTGATCTTAAAAGACTTTTGTTTACTCTAACCTATTTGATTTTCTATACGAACGATTATGTATGTTCAATGCGTATGAACCATCTTTTTATTCTCTTGAACTGTCTGTTGAACTTGTGTCGAACGTTTTGTTGGACATATAGACCAGGTTATAAACTCACTGGCACCGCGCAAGCTGGCACCGCGCCTTGCGCGGTGCCAATTAACTAGTAGTTGTATAAGCTAATTGGGCCATGGTTAATATAAAGCCCATTGGGCCAACGTTTGCTTGTAGGGCATTTATGCTAACAATCTCCCACTTGTCCAAAAGCCAAAACAAACTACAAACTCATAATCCAAGTAACTCAATCCTATTGAATAACTTGATGTACTACTAATGTACATAATTATGAGACATTAATATATCAAACGTTTTAATTTAGAACTTTCTACAGATGAAACATTTTCAAATATAGAAACTCCACTAAAGTGAGGAGCTTTCAAAAATTAAATTCATCTCTTCTAAATCACTCAATTTGAGCACTTAACATTTAAGTCTCAATTCTCATCAATAGATCGGCGGCCGGTTGATTG
Source organism: Haberlea rhodopensis (assembly GCA_907163345.1). Lineage (NCBI taxonomy): Eukaryota > Viridiplantae > Streptophyta > Magnoliopsida > Lamiales > Gesneriaceae > Haberlea > Haberlea rhodopensis. The sequence continues at coordinate 5,209,034 of CAJQUN010000002.1, forward strand.
TGACCCAGCGAGGCTCAAGTGTATCATAGCAGTAGGATCACAACCTTTGTGATTTTAGAAGTCAAACAACTTCTTTGGGCTTACCCTGAATGCCTCATTGTCAATTAAACTCCTTTAATAGACAATGGCCGAAATATTATTCCAGCAACAACCTACCGATCGTGGGTAGCGCCTAGCATCTGCGCTTCACGAAAACCTAGATACAAATGACTAGCAACGTACGAGAACCTGTCAGCCATAGTTAGCGTGCAGTACATTCCTTTCACTTAATATGTCCCGATTGAATCAAGGGCATTGGTTGATCGAGACCCTTTATGATTTCAATAACTATGTATTTGTTTCACGTTATATGATTCATTTGTGTGCGTATATGAAAAACTCTTTTTTCACAAGCACTACCCACTCTGGCCAGAGATTCCTCGAATCATATATAGAAAAACACATAGGACATCCTGGTTCATCAAGACCAGTGGTGAATCCCCAACGACAATCATAGGCCTCTGACAGCATCACTGAATACCCAAAATAACAACTTTATGACCCGCATGTGATCAGTCATTAAATCAAAGTACACTGCTATCTGTCAAGACCTCAATGATGCCTCGGGTCATGAGGAGTAATGGTGCACAACTATGACTAGAAATTCTATACTCGACAAGTGGTAACCACTTATAGAATTCCGAGTAGGGTCGTTCAGTGAACTCATTCCTAATGAGCACCTATTCATGTGTGCTGACTTCTCCAAGCCAACGCCGATGAAACGCGGCGCACTACACTAGACACATCATGAATACCAGTCTCTAACGAGCATATATCGATATCCCATTCTCGAAGGCTCATCGACCAGGAACATTTAGAAATCGCAGTCTAGAATGTATTTCATGGTCACCATCATATGCGTAACCACATTCTATGGACTATAGCAACTTCAAGGACTTCATCAATACATCAAGATGTATGGGTAAACAGATGAAGAAGTGCCATATATATTAATATTCAAACAAAGATTTGTCATAATAAGATTATAAGTACAATCAATCAACTATTGATTTACTTAATCATGTATGACAACAATATCTTTCACTTTCCCAAAGCCAACTACTCATGTGTCTTAAGACCATCTTCCCAAGATGTCTAACAGACACCAATCATTGTAAATGCTTTGTCAGTGGATTCACTATATTTTCTGTTGAAGCGATTCTCTCGATAATAATGTCGCGTCTACCATCTCTCTCATTAGATAGTATTTTCTCAATATATGTTTGGATACTGATGAGATCTTGGCTATTCATAATAGCTCAACTGTTGTCACAGTACACAGAGACTGTGTCAACTGCCCTAGAAATTACACCCAACTCTTGGATGAAATTTCTTATCCAAATCGCCTCTTTGCTGCATCGTATGCTGCAATGTATTCAACTTCAGTGGTGGAATCCAATGTGGTGTCTTGCTTGGAACGTTTCCAAGAGACATCACCATCATTGAGCTTAAATACAAATCCGAACATCGATATGGTATCATCTACATACAATTTAAAAACCAGCATCAGCTTAGCTTCAACTTTTATTTCTCCACTTACAGATCCAAAAACCATGAACATATCATAAGTTCTTCATAAGAACTTGAGGATTATTTCACAGTTTTCCAGCGACCTTCACCGGGATCTGTCTGATGTCTGCTCATTACTCTAAGAACATACATCAGGCCAAGTACATACATAGCATACATTATGCTATTAATAGTAGAAATATAAGGTACCAATGTCATCTTTTCTCCCTCCTCATCAATCTTAAGACCCATTAACTCGAGAGATGAATACTATGACATATTATGAAGTAACTCATTTTTCGACTATTCTATGCTAAACCCTTTTAGCACAGTGTTTATGTACGTAGATTGAGAGATTTCAAGCATCCTTTAGATCTATCCCTATAGATCCTTATGCTAAGCACTTATGATGCTTCTCTCAATCTTACATGGAGAAATTAGTAGATAATCATGCTTTAATTTATTAATCCAATACCATTCACAATGAGCATTATATAATCGACTTAAAGCATCACAAATGTAACAATGCTCCTACTTACCCTTTTGCACACACATGCCACTTCCGGATTTTAACAAAACCAAACACTTTGATGATGTTATGAAAACGGAAGTTCAAACTTCGAGATGCCTTCTTAGGCCCATAAATGGTCCTCTGGAGTTTGAAAACATTTTTCTCACTACAAGAAGTTGTAAACACATTTGGTTGCTACATTTCTACCTCAATGCCACCACTGAGAAATGTTGTGTTCACATCCATTACTCATATCTCATATTCATAATATAAAGATATAACTAATAAAATCTAAATAGACTATAGCATCATAACCAATGAAAATTTTCTCATAAACAACTCTTTGCCTATGAGAATAATCGTTTCTCACCAGTCAAGTTTTGAAGGTCACTACCTTCCCATCCACTCCAATCTTTCACTTGTAAATCCATGCAGCCAATGGGAACAATTCCCAAAGATGATCTACTAAGGCCCATACCTTATTGGAGTACATGGAGTCCATTTCAGATTACATGGCATCGTGCCAATGTCTCGAATCAATATCTGACATCGCCTCCTTGAAAGTCCAAGGATCATATCCATGGTCTATTTCTTGACTACTTTCAAGGAGTTGATTCATTCTATCAGGAGCTCTTGAAATATTTTCAAATCTCCTTGGTGTGTGTAAATCAAAGGTTGTGATTGACTAAATTAATTTCACCGTTTTCACTTTTCTAGTGGTTTGTGGTTCTTGAACCCTTTCAAGTTATATTATTTTGTCATCCTTTCTAATAGAAACATTTTCTCTAGAAAGATTGCACTTGCGAAACAAACTCTTTGCCTGCAATTGATAATATAAATTTCCACAAAATAACATAAGATGGATCAACTATCCAACTCATCTCCCACTGGCTGCTTCACATAAGCAGAACAATCTCAAAATAAAAATTTGGATTATTTTTCAGTCCATATCGTATATGGAGTTTTGGTCACTGCATTGGTATGAATTTTATTCAACAAATATGTAACTTTAGAGAGTTACTCAGAGAGAATCACATTCTCTTTAAGATAACTCAACATCATCTTGCACTAACATTTAGTGCTCCACATACGTCCATATGAATCAAATTCAATGGACATTCAGCACATGCTAAATTTATGTTGGATTTAAGTTATCATTCTTTTTATATTCTTTGAATATAATCATACTAATCATTCGCAAGTTCACCAGATTCAATAAAACATGTATTCTTAAAAATACTGCAAATCACATTCGCATATTTTAAAGAATATCATTCTCTATCAAAATAGGAACAATGTTCATGATTAAATCTAGAACAAATAAATAATTGCTCAAACCAGTTCCTAACCAGTTCAAGATTTTATATTAAATAAATGTTTCAAACAGCCTTTGCAACAACTATTGCTACAATGCTTAGCCTCAGGTAGGTTTCACCTTCCTAGGGCTCTCTACTTCTTCACATCACATGCAACTCTTTGCAAATGCGAGCACAACTGGCATCATATACCAAAGAAGTAGAACCAATAGAAACATTTAATTTTAATATAAAACATACCCTTTTTAGAACGCTTCTAGTCTAGGTACTCCTCACAATTTTGCGCCAGTGACCAGCAGTGAAAACATAGATGCCTCTCCTTTCTTAGTTGTTACTATATCCTTTTTCGGCTTTTGAGGTTGAGAACCATTTCCCTTCCTCTTCTTTATCCTTGAACTCTTCCTACCATTGGTAGAAGATTCGACAAGAAGAACACATTTCTCCTTTTGAATCAAGGACACATGAGTTTCCAACATTTTGACTATAAGATCAAATCTACAGCCAGTTAATGAGGATTTGTCACATTCAGATTTTTCCAATTTCTCAAGAAGAGATATTTTTCTTACACCATGCTCATAGACCGAAGTCCCTTCTTGCATGTGAAATGAAAATAGCTCTTTTGAAATCGCGAGTCTCAGTAATCGCGTCCATTCACCAAACAACATTTGTAGGTGTTGGAAAATATCAGCAATATGAGCGTGTTACTCATATCTATGTTGAAACTCATTGGTGACATAGATGCTATCATATAGCACCTAGCCGAGAGATCGTCGTCCCACCACTTCCCAAGTGTGGCGATCTCTTCATGAGACGAACGGGGAGACACTTCAACAGGAGGCTCCCACCAAAGGTATATAGCAACCTTTTAGAAGCAAGCACTATTTTAAAATTAATAGTCAATCAGAATAATTTGGTGCGGTTACTTTGTTTATATCGAGAATTGATGCAATCGGATTCACGGCAATCACAATACTGAGAATAAACAGAAAATACATGTAAACCGTTTGATTATTAATTAATTCAAAAACTATGGACTTTAGTTATTGAATGCTCCCACTAAATTTTTTCGAATTCGTCACCCTCATGACAAATGAACGGAAAATCGTATTTTCTTAGTGGGCTTGGAGTCCAACTAGCTCATGATAGCCCCGAACGAGGGTCCAGCCGACCTCATGATACTAAAGGTGGCTCACAATTGCATCATATGCAACCCCCAAGATATTCGTCTCGTGATTGACATAACCCTACGGAGGCAGGCCAATTATGCCTTCTCACGTCAAACTAACCCATCCCACGAAGGTAATGTTCGCCAATAAGACCCCACGAGGGTGAGCAATCTTAAAGGTTAACAGAACCCTATCCATAATTAAGTGGCAGTTAAACACACAGCTTTCCCATGCCAGATGCCCCCCACGAGGGTGAGACAAGACACCTGACACAAGTAGCGTCTCATGGCTTAACTGTTGATGGAAGACAGGAAGCAACAAACTCCTTTGAGCTCCCTTTACAATTTGATATTAAAAATTTTGAATCATATTCAAAAGAGGGATTTAACAATTTTCAAATCTCATCCAGTACTTGTTTGTTTGTTTGCCGGATTCATGCAACTATGTTTTATTCATGCAGTCATATGTACTAATAAAACATACAAACAAACATTTATCATACATCATATGCATAATAAAAATAAATATGGACGATTACGGCCTTTTCCTAATTGATCCACGTGAGCCATACGTGGATCACAAGTCTGTCTAAGGTGATGCAGGTATGTAATGCAATCCTATTACATTTTTGCTTCCATTATACAAGTCTTGATTCTTGATGCTCCATCTTCAATCTCGATCTCCCACTAATTCTAAAGATTTTACATTTAAATCGTGCAAGCAAGAGAATAGGGATACAAATCCGGGGTGGGATACATCAGAAAATAGAGAGAGCAGACTCGCAGGCCTGAAAACCAAAATCACAATAATAATGAACAATAAAAACCTAAGCATTCACCTAAACACATTGGTCAAGGCCCGTAATCATCCATCATGCAATAACATCATATGTAATTAAACATTAAACTAATCAATTACATCACATGTAATTGTACTAATCACATCACATGTAATTAGATCACAATAATTAATTTATTCTATCGTTTCCCACTAATCTCATCATTAATTTAAAATAAAATTAACAAATTAAATAAAACAATTTTATTTAATTTCTAATTAATTAAATTTCAATTAATTGGTAAAATCATTATTTATAGTGACGCATCGAAAGAAGGACTGGGATGTGTACTCATGCAAGAGGGAAGAGTAATTGCGTACGCTTCAAGGCAACTCAAGCCTCACGAGCAAAACTACCCTACGCATGACCTCGAGTTAGCCGCAGTGGTTTTCGCCTTAAAAATTTGGAGGCACTACCTTTATGGCGCCAAGTGTGAAGTTTTCACGGACCATCAAAGCCTTAAGTACTTGTTTACTCAGAAAGAACTGAACATGAGGCAGAGAAGATGGATTGAACTCTTGAAGGACTACGATCTCACCATTAATTACCATCCCGGCAAGGCAAACAAAGTAGCAGATGCTTTGAGCCGGAAAGGCAAAGGAAAAATGATCTTAGCTTCGGTCTCAGCTCAACCTTGTCTTCGAGAGACCATCAAATTGAGTCAAGATCAGGATCCTAGTCTGACAAAGTTAAAAGAGCAAGTCAAAGATGGAAAAATCACTGACTTCGAGACTGATAGTAATGGAATTCTGTGGATGAAAGGACGATTGTGCCTACCAAATGTGGACAACATAAGACAAGAGAGGTAATGTCTGAAGCGCATAAGTCCAAATTTTCAGTCCACCCTGGGAGTACAAAGATGTACAAAGATTTGAAGGAAAGTTTCTGGTGGAATGTCATGAAGAAAGACGTAGCAGAATTCGTCGCCCGATGCTTAGTATGTCAGCAAGTTAAAGCTGAGCATCAAAGACCCGGAGGACTCCTTCAACCTCTGAAAATTCCTGAATGGAAATGGGAGCACATCTCCATGGATTTCGTCGTAGGACTACCAAAGTCAAGACAGAGCCATGACGGAATATGGGTAATTGTTGATAGACTAACTAAATCAGCACATTTTCTACCTGTCCGTATGAACTATAACTTGGACAAGTTGGCAACTCTATATATGGACAATATAGTGAGACTGCATGGAGTCCCAGTGAGCATCCTATCTGACAGAGATCCTAGATTCGTATCACGTTTCTGGAAAAGTTTTCAGCAGGCTATGGGAAGTAAAGTAACTCTTATCACGGCCTATCACCCTCAAACCGATGGCCAGACAGAGAGGACTATCCAAACCCTCGAAGATATGCTAAGAGCTTGTGTATTGGATTTTACTGCAAATTGGAGCGAGCTCTTGCCTCTAGTCGAGTTTGCTTACAATAACAGCTATCATAGTAGCATTGGGATGGCGCCATACGAAGCACTCTATGGGCGCAAATGCCGATCACCGTTATACTGGGATGAAGTAGGAGAAAGAGCTATCACAGGACCTGAGTTAGTGCAAGCTACACAAGATAGCTATCATCAGGGATAGGCTTAAGACAGCCCAGGACCGACAGAAAAGTTGGGCTGATTTGAAAAGGAGACCAGTGGATATTGAGATTGGTGAAAAAGTATATGTAAAGATTTCACCAATGAAAGGAGTAATTCGATTTGACAAAAGGGGAAAGTTGAATCCGAGATATGTGGGACCATTTGAAGTTCTAGAGAAGGTGGGAACGCTAGCATATAGAGTAGCACTACCACCGCACCTGTCAAGAATGCACAATGTCTTCCACGTATCACAACTAAGGAAATACATTGCTGACCCAAGTCATGTACTTGAAGCAGAACCCCTAGTAGCTCAAGGGAACTTGAATGAAACTCTAAAATACGAAGAAGTTCCGATTCGGATCGTGGATTCAAAGGACCATGTATTGCGACGAAGGACAATTTCTTATGTCAAAGTCCAATGGTCAAACCATACGGAAAGAGAAGCTACATGGGAAGTAGAAGAATTGATGCGGGAAAAATACCCCTACCTTTTTCCATGATCAAGTGGACTCAAGTTTCGAGGACGAAACTTCCAATAAGGAGGGAGGGATGTAAAGACCCGGATATTTGAGGTATTCATTAAATTAATATTTTGGGCTCAAGTTAAAACTTTAATTAGTATATTATCATTAAATGAGTTAGCATGACTTAAACTTTATTAATTAGTTTCCTTGTAGGATTTAATATTCCTAGGATCTTTACCTACCAACTCAAGTTCCTCAATCCATAAATATCATGATTTAAACCAGTTAGATTCAAGATTTCAATCATTTGTTAGCAATACTTAAAAATCGAAAGTTTCATTATTTAATCAAGAGTTTTGGGGAAAGATTTTTATACCATAAAAATCAAGAATCTCAACCTTTCTTTTTTCGAAAATATGGCATCATTATTTCGAAAAATATAACATCAATTATGCAACAATTTTTATACCATATGCTCACCAAAAATCTACTCATATTTTATACCATAAATTCAAGAATCTCATACCCATTATTTTCGAAAATATATGCACCATTTTTGTCATTAAAAATCTGCTCATATATTATTCCATAATTTAAGGATTCTCACTTCTTTATTTTTGAAAGTTGCAACAATTAAAATCTCCTCCAATCAGCATAAGATTTTCGATGGATTGACCTTGTATATTGCCAAGTTTTCTAGCCATTAAATTTCTCCCATTCTTCTTCAATAGCCGAAAACTTTAGCCTATATTCTACCAATATTCGAACACTTCTAAGCTTAGGAAGGAAGGAATTCGTGTCGTTTTCGCACCCTAAACCGTTCAATCATCTATAATCGCTGTAAGTGGGTTTTTGCTAATTATTCGTTTCGTTTTCTAAAAAATGATTGTATGTATGCTTTTAAATCTCAATCGATATGAATCTATTTTGAAATTATGCAAGTAGTGATTTTTAAGCACTTTAAACTTTGAAATCTGATTGGAAGTGGATTCATTTATGACCCTGATGCGGTGGGATATAACCGTTTACATGACCTTATACGGTGGTTAACCGTTGTTTCTGGAATGTCCAGACCCTTTATTCCTGGGTAAGCCGATGCATGACCTCATCTCTATGAGGGATAAGTCTAGAGACTGATATCAGTACCAAGAGGAAACTAGATGATTTATTGTGCTTAAGTATATGAAAATTATGAACGATTGATATGCTATGTTTATGCTCGATGGAGCAATTATGATAAGATGCATTCATATCAATATATGTTTGATTAAGATATATGTTTTTGGAAAAGTATGAAAAATATATTACTGTCATATCGATTGTCCCCCGCTTGCTGAGTGTTTATCAAAACACTCACCCCTTACTCTACATCCCCATAGTTGTGCACCATTACTCCTCATGACCCGAGGCATCATTGAGGTCTTGACAGATAGCAGTGTACTTTGATTTAATGACTGATCACATGCGGGTCATAAAGTTGTTATTTTGGGTATTCAGTGATGCTGTCAGAGGCCTATGATTGTCGTTGGGGATTCACCACTGGTCTTGATGAACCAGGATGTCCTATGTGTTTTTCTATATATGATGCCAGTTGTGCTCGCATTTGCAAAGAGTTGCATGTGATGTGAAGAAGTAGAGAGCCCTAGGAAGGTGAAACCTACCTGAGGCTAAGCATTGTAGCAATAGTTGTTGCAAAGGCTGTTTGAAACATTTATTTAATTGGAAATTGAATGAAAATGTTTCATTTAATTTATTAATTTTATTTTTGGCTAATATTATGATTTGTAGGTAAAATAGTGATTTTACCAAATAACTAAAAATTTAATTAATCGGGAATTAAGTGAAACTGTTTCATTTAATTTGTTAATTTATTTTCGATTACCATTATGATTAAAAGGTAAAATAGTGATTTTATCAAGTAAATGAAAATTTAATTAATTGGAAATTAAATGAAAATGTTTCATTTAATTTCTAATTAATTAAATTTCAATTAATTGGTAAAATCATTATTTTACCTTTTAACCATCATATAATCAAAAATTAAATTAACAAATTAAATGAAACATTTTCATTTAATTTCTAATTAATTAAATTTTCATTTACTTGATAAAATCACTATTTTACCTTTTAATCATAATGGTAATCGAAAATAAATTAACAAATTAAATGAAACAATTTCACTTAATTCCCGATTAATTAAATTTTCAGTTATTTGGTAAAATCACTATTTTACCTACAAATCATAATATTAGCCAAAAATAAAATTAATAAATTAAATTAAACATTTTCATTCAATTTCCAATTAATTAAATTTTCAACTAATTGTAAAATCTTCATTTTACATTTAATAAATTAAAAATCATATTATTAATTTATTAAGTTTATGATTTATTATTTCAAAAATTAATATCCGGACAAACATCTAAAATGACCCAAAATAATTTATGGACTCCAAACAATTTGGATCCAAAATTAAAAATGCAATTCCAACCCCAAAAACTATCCTTAATTTTCGGATTTACAATCTTTTTTTTTTTAATCTGAAAATCGCATTGTCACTATTCACCATCTTTTTCCCCACAATTTCGAAAATTAGGGTTAGGGTTACTGTTGAAATCCGCCGCCACCCCAGTGCCTCCTTCCTCGCCAGCCTGCGTGCGCCACCTCTTCACCCTCGTCGTTCAGTCGCCGGCCTTAACCGCGCACACAACGAGATGAGTAATCGCAAGCGCGCGATTTTCGACGGCAACATGTGCAGAATCCATGGCGGTTCGAATTTCTTCTGCAAACATGCTCGATCGAAATCCATCAGCAACGATTGCAGATGTTCGAACGAGATCGCACGCGACAACTTCTTCGCATCTCCGATTGCCGCCTGGCCGTTCGCCGCCTTGCGGCTGTTGGCCAACAATGGTGGCGATGAACAGTAACCATTTGGTCTCCATTAAAACACTTTTTAATGTATTTTCTATATTTTCCGGACTCCGTAATTTCTGAAATTCATAAGCGATTAGTATTTATTGGAAACGATCTAATAAAGATAATTATCAAATATATGAATCAAAACGCAACCTGACTCTGATACCACTGTTGGGTTTCTGTACCCCGGCGCCAGATCCAAACGCAGCGGAAATAATAAAATAAACAGATCTGACCCGGGGACGGTCGATTGCGCCTGATTCATATATTAAAATTCATAAATCGAATAAATGCAAGAAAATGAATTACCGTTCACCGACGTGAATCTGATAGCGGTGACCCTCGAGTCCAACCAACCTGACCAGATCTACAAGCTCAGCACCAGTGCTAGTTTGGTATGAACTTTTAGAGTGCGTGAATTGATTGAGAATGATTAGGTCGTTCTTCCTTCTGATACAAATGTCATATTTATAGTTGTATAAGCTAATTGGGCCATGGTTAATATAAAGCTCATTGGGCCAACGTTTGGCTTGTAGGGCATCTATGCTAACAGGTTCAACATAAGTTGAAATGTCACGCCCCGAGACCGGAGCGCGCGACACCGGCGTTGAATCCAAATATAAAATTCGAATACAACAAGCCTCATGTACAGATCTATGATAAAACCAGTCTATTTATTCCAAAATCAATAGATTGTCAATACAATTGCTATTACAAAATACAATTGTCTCGGATTAAATCAAAGATGCGGAAGCGCAAATAAAACTAATAAATTTTCTTGAAGGTTATTCGTGGATCTTCATCTCCAAAATTGTTCTTGTTCTTCTTCCCCGATCTCTTCTTTTCGTCCTTGTCTGGGAGGGGGTAAGGGGGTGAGTGTTTGGAAAAAACACCCAGCAAATAGGGGCCGATTGAACATGGTAAAAATATACATATATTCATAGCAAAAATCATTTAAATATTTCTTTATCAAATCACATAGATCTTGGCATATAAACACATTTATTACTCATAAACACATATCTTCCACATATTCATATAACGACTTATTTGATTCAAAAGGTGGCTCCGCAAAGTCCTATCATTCATAATCATGTCATATACTTATTAGATATAAAACATATTCTTCATATTGGATGTCCAATCGAAAGTTTAAACATATATATAGTTTTTGAAAACGAAATGGCAATTGTAGCAAAAACTCACTTACCTGTTGAATAACCGAAGCGTGCTAAAGAGATCCGTGTTGAGAAATGATGAAAATCATTTCCATCCTTCCTTGCATTTTCGAAAATAGTGTGTGTAATGTGTGTGGCTCTTGAAAAGATGATGATGATGATAGAGTAGAGCTTTATCCTTTTTCTTGTTTAAGGCATGTGGTGGGTTTATGTAGGTTAGTGTAGGGATGTTAATCCCATAACTTTTGTCTTTCAATACAAGGATTAAGGTAGATCATAAAGTGTATGCATATGTATGTGTATTTTAAAAACAAAATGGTGTCTTGCTTGATTAGTATTTTCTTGACATGGAATTATGTGTGCTTTTATTGTAGGGAAAATAATTGTAGATCCATTTCTTGAGCCTTTTTTATTGACAAGATTGTAGGTAAATAATAATTGGATAATATTATGATAATTGAGATGTTATTGAGGCAATTAAATGGGGTAATAAATTGCCATCATAGTCACAATTTAGTGAGGCAAAATTTAGGGTCATCATATTGTTGATGGGCAAGAGTTATCAATGCAATTAATTTGGAGGGCAAGAATTAGGGACACTAAATTGTAGAGGTGAGTGTGATTACTTGTCATGAAATGATGTATTTAAATGTGTGGGATTTTTGGATGATAACCTTACCATCTTGGTCAAGAAAAATCCCAAAATGTTGTCTTGTGATTGAGTAGTGGCTTAATGGTGATTGATATGTAATTAAGTTGATGGTCAAGACATTGAATGGTTTAATTATGCACTTTTAAAAATCCTAGTAGGTGAAATGGAGCCTCATTGGGTGTCTTTTTATGTAGGATTAGTGTAAATATAATAGTCCATAACTTTTATCCATTCATTGCAAGATTTAAGATTGGTTGTTATGATCATTATTATTTTTCAATGATTTCTTAATTATCTACAAACTTAGAATTGTTTAAAGTCTACAAGTTAAAATCATAAAACCTTGGTATTATCTACTACACAAACTCTAATAAATTAACTACTAAGTTATTTGCTTAAATAAGTGATTTAAAGTCCACAAGATTGAGTAATACAATTCAATCCAACCATAATGCAAATCTATTATTTTTATTTACTTTTCAATATTATCTCTGTAACACGTAATTTGTTTGACCAAATTTCCGGGTCTTCACATGAAATCTGTTCAAGAAGTTTCATGATTTGTACGTATTGTTCCGGAGAAAACATTGGAGCCATGGAAGGCGTAAGCTTTGGACTAGATTCTGTTGCAGGTATTTGTGATGCTTGATTAACTAACGGCTTTGGTGATCGTTGAAAAGGCTTAAAAGACTTTGTTTGCGGAAATTTCTTGTATAGTTTGTGGCTAGGAGGATATCCAACTATGCGATAATAAGTATCCTTTGTGTGACCAGGAATCGGACAATGATCACACTGAATCATCTGGTAGAGGAATAAAAAGTAGTAGCTGGAGATTCCGAAAGAGAATGTGGGATGAGAACATTTCGATGGGCCTCTTCTTGACGGAGAATTGAATAAGATTGATTAACAGAGGGCAAATGAATCATAAGAAGAATCTGACTTCTTATATGGACATAACTATCATTAAGACCCATAAGGAATTGTAATAGTTTTTGGTGTTGATCATGCTCAATATATGTTTTTGACTTAGGACAAGAACAAGATGGGAGAGTCACTAGGGAATTAAACTCATCAAAGTTGTTTCAATTTTGAAAAATAAACAGAGATAGTATTGGAATCCTGTGAAAGACGAAAAATATGTGTTATGATTTCTTGAATAAATCTTCGATGAACCCAGATTTTACCACAATCTCCAGTGAGTTAAGAATGCAAAATTTCGTCCAAAACCAGAACTTGATTGTGTAGTTGATGAAACAATTAAATTGCAAAGAAAAATCAACAAACACCAAGATTCAAGTCTGTATGATTCTTGATCAAAATTGCATCCCCTTAAACCCGAACCAATCATACATTCATGATCATATATTCTGCAAGAACAGCTAACAATATAATCAAGAAAAGGAAAAATTACGATAAGAAGACGTATTTATGTGGTTCGGCGAATTCAATAGCCTACTCCACATGGGGCCAATATTTTGCTTTATTCTTGGTTGACATACAACGATACACCTCCAAATTCAATTCTCAATTGTTACTTCTATGTATTACAATAACAATTGATTGAATTCTATCCTATCGCTATATCACTCAAGCAGTCAAGCTTTCGATAATATTCTGGAAATTGAGCTTGTTATTTCTGGAAAAATGAGCCTGCTTCGACCACTGAGACTCCTTCCTTTTATAGCCCTCAACTGGCAGTTAAAAGGTCCACCATCTCAGCTGCACTTGATCCAGGGAATCCACTCCCATCAACTGCCTCAGCTTCTTTTCTTAAGCGTGGCAAGTAACCGTCATTCTTCCAGAAGCCGTCATTCTTCCAGAAGCAAGAATGCATGGATATTAGTCACACTTCTAACACGATGGATTGTGAATATTCTGGAACCACAAATTTTGTCAAAATGTTCTTTTAAATCAGCACAAACGTTGGTGGCATCTGTACAATAAACAAGGCCACCGAAGATATCTTTGGAACCGCACTCATGATCCAAGATATAACTAGTGCATTACAGTGTTCCCATTGAAGAAGAGTAGCAGAAGAGGTATCTGGTTTTTGCATGTGTCATCAATAAACCCGAGTTTGTTCTTTTCTCGGGGTGCAAGAAGCATTGTCATGCTCCATACACCATGGTTTTCATTGCCAGGGTCCAGCAGAATGATCCTTCATGGTGCATTAGATGGATGTATGTATAAAGAGTCGTTGAATCCAAAAGTTGATGTTGCCATTGTGGAATATTGTTGGCTCTGTTACCATGTTCAGGAAAAGTCTTACAAATACATTATACAGACATTCCGCTTCATTTTGTTCCGAAGAAAACATCTGATTTGGAAAGAAATCAGTTTTAACAAAGCTAGGAAACATAGGAGTCTGCTGGGGGAAGAAAGTCTTCCAAACACATTATATAGAGATGATTGATTGGTTTCTTTATTATTATTATTTCATATATATATAAAAAGAAGAACAAATGATAAACAATGTCAGCAAAAATATTTTTTAGTAAAAATATCAAAAAGTGTCTATTTGGGAGGAATATTAAAAAAACAGATTTTTATTGGACTTATTGAAAATGACATGATTAAATTATATTTCTATATTTTATTCGTTTTTTTTAAAATTAAATGAAATAAGATAATGCTTTTAATAATTAAAGTGGTAAATTGTCACTAATAAATATTTTAAATAAAAAATATAAAAAGAAGACTAATAATATCTTTAAAATGAAAATTCGTGTCATTTATACTAAAATCTATAAACCACTACATACATAAAACTTGAAAAAATAGATAGGATGGCAAGATTATTAAAAATAATAAAAAAGAAAAGCGTACACGAAATAAATAGAATAGATAAAAATGACGAAATTTTGATAGAATGTGAGAATTCATAAAAAGAAATACTCCAGTAACAAAAAAAATGTCAAAAGTTTGTTTCCGAACACCATTTTTTTCTAATCTTTAAAAAAAACATTCAATCAATTCACTCCTCGGTGCATTTTGAATAAATAATTTAATAACAAACCAATTATATATTCTTACATAGATAATAAAGAATAAATTGACAAATTTCTCAATAAGCTCGGATATGTAGATAAAACAGAAATCAAGATTGTATCAAAGTCTTTGGCTAAATATCGATGTCATATGCTCTCATAAATAACTCCACTCACTTGATGAGCCTCCCAAAAAAATAGGAACAAATTGGCCACAAGTGGAATTGAGTGTTAAAGAATAAATAATAAATTATTTATTTTCGTTTTTTATTTTGGACATTTAGATGCAGGAGCAATTCAACTTTTCGCAAAACAACCCTTATAAAACTCTGGAAACAAAATCAAACATGCTCTAAGCTTCCTAAAATAGAAATCTATCTTAAACTGTGAGATAATGGACAAAGTCGTCGACTCATAAAACACGCTATTGTCTTTGTATTTAATTAATTGACAAGAAAAACGACTCGTCCAAAGTCCAAACCTGTATGAATAAACAAAATGAAGCGAAACACCGAAGAATAATAGGCTGAAGTTACGAAGGAAAATGCAGAAGATTGACTAAGTCAATAATTTTCTCAAGAACTCGAAGTATAAATTACCCACAAGAAAATGGCATCTTCCCACAAATGGATCCCCAAGATTTGAAGCAAAATTACAAAGAACTCAGACGCATATTTGATAAGCAGGAGAAAAAACTTCGATACTACGTAAAAAAAGCACACATATCAACAATCTCTTACCTCGTGATCCAAATCCTAATTCTCATGTCAATTACCCAAAATTCATCCGCCATCAAATGCAAAAACTGGTGGCTTCCGTCCACACTCTCCCTACTGATCGCCGTAATTTACTTCATCTTATTCGTTGAAACCGTGTCAAAATGCTACAGAATTCAGTATTTCTCCGACGTGAATTTCATCGAGCAACAGCAGTTATACGCGCAGATTTCCAGAGTGAGGAATCATTCATCACAAATTGATGTGGAAACGGGTGATAAGATGTTGAAGCCTGATGCATTTCAGCTGCTTGGGCGGAAGATTTGCATTGGATTGATTATGGCGGTTCTGTTTGTCTTCACGTCCGTGATTCTGCTTTCACACAGATTGATTTTGTGTGATGGGTGAATATAGAGATGTGGAAATTATGGTTACATGCATATTTGTGTATTACCCATAATAGGGATTACCAGAATCACTCCATTGTTCATTCAATTACTCCCTCAAAATCTCTCTGTATTTAATTGTATAATATTCTCATTTACGATAGTTTATTCTGTATATATTAGTCTCCATATTCTTGGTTAGGATTGATTTGTTTCTATTTTCTGATTTAACATTCAGCTTGTATAAATGTAAATCTATGAAAATGAATATTCATTGGTTGAAATCTTTTTTATGGTATCAGAGCAACACTAGATTAACGCCGCTTCCTACCTAAACATTTTTTTTTTCAATGGCCACCAACACCACTTGACAATTCAAACACACTAATCACCCTCAATGTAACTGCTCAAGCTCCTCTCAAATTAACCTCCTCAAACTACACTGCTTGGCGCTTACAGTTTCAAACCTTGTTCATTGGTTACGACTTACTTGGGTTTGTCGATGGAACGAAACCATGCACACCACCCACGCTCATACCATGTATTGTTGCATCCAAAACATCCAACGATGCTTGGATGACTCTCGCAAACACATATGCCAAACCAACCCGTGGGCGCATTCTCCAACTCAAAAGCAAACTAAGCAACCCTATGAAGGGGGTCCCAATCTATCACTGAATTCATGCAGGTCATCAAAACAAATGCTGATGCCCTGGCTCTTATGAACATTCCAGTTGATATGGATGATCTAGTCATCAAGATCCTTAATAGTCTTGATGACAATTACAAAGAGTTAGGCAATGTCATTCAAGCCCGTGAAACATCTATCACCTTTGATGAGTTACACGAAAAGCTACTTAATCTAGAAGCTCAATTAGCCACAAAATCCAACCCAACTTCCCATGCTCCGATGAGTGCCTATCCTGATGTTCGTCCACCGCAGCAGGCATCACACCGTCCATATCGTCCTTCTGGCCAATACCGCACCACCAACCAACGACCATCGGGCCCTACCTGGACACCTCGCCCTTCATTCTCACCCACACATCAAGGACCCAAACCATATCTTGGTCGATGTCAACTCTGCAACCAAACTGGACACTCAGCAAAGCGATGTACATCCTTCCAATACATGACCTGGTCTACTGTGAGTCAGCCAACACCCAATACACAACGCCCTGCATATACTCCTCCAAGTGTCCACGCTGTGACGCATCAATCAGCCACTCCAACACCTACCGAATGGCTCATTGACTCTGGTGCATCACATCACGTTACAACAGATCTCGCTAACTTGCAACTTCACTCCCCATATCCTGGTTTGGATAATGTTGTTGGTAATGGTACTGGTTTACCTATCTCTCACATAGGGTCCTTACTCTTTCCTAATTTACTTTAACCAATATCCTTTGTGTTTCTACCATGTCCAAAAATATTATCTCTGTTTCTCAATTATGTGCCACTAATGATATATATGTCGTTTTCACCACCTCTTGCTTTCAGGTGGAGGATCGTCAAACTGAGGTCATCCGTCTACAAGGACCACGTAAAAATGGAGTTTATATTTGGCCAGTTACTTCTGTCTCAATGGACTCTCCACATGTATTCACATCTACCTCTGTTTGTCTGTTTGGCATTCCCGTTTAGGTCACCCTTCAAGTAAAATTGTTCGTCATTTAGTTTCGTCTGATGCTTTTAGTTTCTCTTCCAATGAATTATTAAATTTCTCGTGTAACTCTTGCAAAATCAATAAAAGTCACAAACTTCCATTTTATGATTCTACTCTTACTTCTTCCATGCCTTTGGAATTAATTTTCTCGGATGTTTGGACGTCGTCAATCGTCTCTTGTGATGGTTTCAAATATTATGCGGTGTTTGTTGATCACTTTACAAAGTATATTTGGTTATATCCACTAAAACGCAAATCTGATGTGCTTGACACATTTATTAAATTCAAAGCTCTAGTTGAAAATATCTTTCGCACAAGAATCATTAACCTCTGCACTGACAATGGTGGGGAATATGTTGCATTAAAATCCTCACTTCCTCTGGCATATCTTACCATCCCACCTCACACACCTGAGTATAATGGTTTTTCTGAACGTCGACATTGTCATATAGTTGAAACAGGCCTTACTCCTTTTCACCATGCTTCCACCCCCTTGCGTACTGGCCCTTTGCCTTTGCCACTGCCACTTATCTCATTAATCGTATGTGTTGCGCCTTAAAACGCTACAACTCTATTTCCTCTATTTTAAATAAAATTATCGTTTTTGTTTTGATGATTACAAAACCTATACATTTTGTACTAATGGTTTTTATTGAGTATGCAGCATAAATTATGATCAAAGTTGAAGATTATAATAGTATTGAAATGCCAAAGAAATTGTCTTTTGGAAGACACGGATCGCCCCAGGCGATGGGTGCCAGGCGAGGATCGCCACGCCCATCGACAGAGGCGATGGCTAGGCGAGCATGCGGGGCAGATCGCCCCAGGCGATGGTGACCATCGCCTGAGGCGATGGCGGCCACAGGGACTTCGCCCCCGCACATCGACTGAAGCGACGCCGAGGCAATGCGCGGGCACGCGCGCGGGGAGTTCGCCCGAGGCGATGGCACGAACGCCTGAGGCGATGGGCTGGAACGCCTGAGGCGATGTGGACTTCGCCCGAGGCGATGCAAATTTTGGACATGCTGAAGCTACGGCCTTGATTTTAGCCACTGATCGCCTGAGGCGATCCAGCGATCGCCCGAGGCGATCTGTGCATTTTTGACCGTTGGAACGCGGCGATGGGTGATCGCCTGAGGCGATGGCTGAGGCGATCCAGGAGTGATTTCAGCCTTTTGAAGTGCAACGGCTAGTAGGAGCCTTGGAGGCCTTCTACACTATAAATATGGATGCTTTGGAGTATTTTGAAGCTAAGGAACAAGTCTACAACTCATACAAAGTGTTGATCAATTGTTGGTTCAAATTATATCATACTCTCCATACATTGTTGTTGTATTGGAGCTTGTGATTGTTTTCATTTGTTGAGTCTTGTTGTCTTCGTGTGAGTACACCGTGAAGGTGTTTTTGTTGGTACAATTCATTGTAAAGGTCCTCCAACACCAAAGCAAGTTGGAATATTGTAAAGACATCAACAAGTCTTGTTGGTGCAATTGTGTGGCTATCCTTGGAGCCCTTAAGGCCAAGAAGACTCGTGAAGAGTGTTGGTAGCTCGGGAAGAGCTTTGTATACTCGGGAAGAGTATTGTGCTCGGGAAGAGCTTGTGTACTCGGGAAGAGTAGTGTGCTCGGGAAGAGCGTTGTAACTCGGGAAGAGTTGTGTTGTGGCTTACTTGGAGCCCTCAAGGCCAAGAACATTTATTCTAGTGGAACCTCGGTTGGAGGTTATCTAACCGGGAAGAGGAGACGTAGGCGATTCATCGCCGAACTTCTATAACAAATCCTTTTGTTATTTATTGCTTTATTTCCTTTACGCATTTATTTATTTTATTCTTTGCATTTATCGATTGACTAAAGGCTTCCGCAAGCGCAAAATATTTTATTTTTACAAACTCATTTTAAAACGCTAAAGTAGCCAAGGAATCTCATTCACCCCCCCTCTTTGATTCCAACAAGTGGTATCAGAGCCATTTGATTTTTGTTTAAATCAAAAATTTTATATGGCTAATCTAGCAAATGAGTTTGCTCAAGGTCAATCGACGAATCGCCCTCCGCTTTTCACGGGTGATAACTACGGTTATTGGAAGAATAGAATTTCTCTATACATCCAATCCGTAGATTATGATCTATGGAAAATCATAGTGAAAGGTCCACATATTCCTTTAAAGGAAGTTGGGGGAATTAGTGTTCCCAAAGATATGGACGATTTCACTAGAGCGGATATGATATTAATTTCACAAAATGCTAAAGCGATTAATATTTTGCATTGTGCTTTAGATATGAAGGAGTACAACCGGATCTCAATGTGCTCAACGGCAAAGGAAATTTGGGACAAATTGCAAATTTGTCATGAGGGCACTAATCAAGTAAAGGAGACCAAGATTGATCTATTGCAACTCAAGTATGAAACATTTGAGATGGATTCCGGAGAAGATGTGGATTCTATGTTTAGGAGGCTCACTCAAATCATAAATGAGCTTGCCCAACTTGGAGAGAAGTATCCTCCAAAGCAAATATGGAGGAGAGCACTAAGAGCCTTACCAAAGGAATGGGATGCCAAGAGGACGGCCATCATCGAGTCCAACAAAGGAGAAAGTGCTTCCTATGATCTTGATGAGCTCCATGGCACATTGGTGACTCATGAGCTTGAAGTTACCACAAGGAGAGAAGTAAAGGAGGAGGATAGATCCAAGAGAAATGGGATTGCCTTGGTTGGAAGGAAAGATCACTCCGATGATGAAGAAGATGATGATGATGAGGAGATGGCATTGTTCACAAGAAAGTTCAAGAAGTTCTTCAACAAACATGGCAAGTCAAAGACCTCAAGTGCAACCAAACATGAATCCAAAAATGAGGTAACTTGCTATAATTGTCAAGAAAAAGGCCACTATGCTAACAAATGTCCTAGGAAGAAGAATGAGGACAAAGGCAAGAAGAAGGCTTTTATAGCTACATGGAGTGATAGCGACTCCGATGAAGAAGAAGCCACCAATCTTTGTTTAATGGCTCTTGGAGATGAAGGAGATGAAAGCGATGATGAGGTACCTTCTTTTGATGAACTTTTAGAGTCTTATAATGATCTTATTGATGCTCTTGGCAAAACCAAGATGAGTAATAAACTACTCAAACTTGAGATTGCTAAGAAAGATGAAGAAAATAATTCATTGAAAAATGAATTAGATTCTTTAAAGATATCATTTTGCAAATACAGTGAAAGTAGTCAAAAGATGAGTGAATTGCTTGGATTACAACGATGTAGCTTTGACAAAGCCGGGTTAGGCTTTTCAAACAAATCAAAATCTTTTTCAAGCTTGTTGGCCAAAGCAAAGCACAACTCTCTTACTTGCACTTATTGTTGTAAAAGTGGTCATACCAAAAACAAGTGTAGGTTTGCTAGAATCCAATACCAACCTAATAAAAGGTGGAAATGGATTCCAAAAGTGCCATTGAAAGTTAACCCCTTAGGACCCAAAAATCAAATGGGTACCAAAGTTCCTCCAATTGTAAATTTGTCTTGTAGGGACAAGAATGGAATGAAGGATGAAGGGCCAAGCAACTCAAAGGAGGAGTTTGTATTATTCACAACTATAGAAGAAGCACGAGGCATAGGACCAATGACAAGAACGCACTCTTGTCATCAAAGGTAAAATTTATTTTATACATTTTAAATGAGCAATTCAAAATTAATTGGCACAAATTAATTGTGACCAATAAATAATGAAGCTCAATATTGATTGGAGTAAAATGCATAACCCCTTAGCATGTGCACATATAAATTCTTTTATTGCATGATGTATGCCTATCCTTTTATAGTAAGTGCAATGAATTCTAATTTGAATATGTTATATGATATTATGTGATTAAGCATGCTATATCTATTTAGATGCTCTATCTTTGAAATAATGCTATCATGATCTTAATAAATTTATCAAATGATGATTTAAGAATTCTAATGTTTATTGGGCACAAATGCATGAAATTTTGGTAGAACATATGCACATTTTGCACATTTTGAATTCATTGTTGGTCGCCTTAAAACGCATGTTTGTATTCCTCAAAATGAATTAATCTTATGCTTATTTGGGCTATTATATGCTTGATGAGGAACATGTATAAAATATGGCTATGTGTCAACATATATTTGTGATTTGTCTATTTAATTTTTGTACTTTTTGATTATCACAAAAAGGGGGATAATTGTGTGATAATCTTGAAGTCTACTTCATGCATAGTTTAAGGGGGAGAGCTTGTGTATGCATGGTTTGAGGGGGAGAGTTGTTTACTTTATGCTTTACTTGATTATTTTGTATGTGCTATACAATTGTTAAGGGGGAATCAAGTTTACTCACATTTAATTTCAAAAATGCATTTTGAAATCACCTTTTAAAAGTCACAAATTGTGAATTATTATGTTTTTGAGATTATGTGTTTAATTTTTGTTGTTAGATGGTTTAATGTTAGTTAGAATTATCAAAAATAATTTTTTGGTCCAAAAATTAGCTCAAAATGTTGCCAAACCATCGCCTCAGCATTCTGTGCGCAGTGTCTCGTCCGTGGCTCGCATCGCCTCAAACGATCGCAAGCATCGCCTCGGGCGTGGCTCGCATCGCCTCAAGCGATCGCAAGCATCGCCTCGGGCGTTCTCGATCGCCTGGCGTTCTCCAGATCGCCTCAGGCGATCTCGATTTTTAAAGTCAGAAGGCTACGGCTTTTGCTCATTTTTTCAGCAACAATTCGTGTTTTTCACCCATAATTCGAGATTTCTTCATCATTGTTATAATCGATCATCCTAAGCCTTTCCAAACCATCAATTTCACTTTCCAAACACCAAATCTTCCAATTCGAAATTTTTGCAAACCCTAACCCCTTTTCTCAAAATCGAAACTTTACCTCAATTTCCTTAAATTTCTTGCAATATGTCTCGAAGCAACCGAGAAGAAGGAGAATCAAGCCGGAGGAGACGCTCTAATCGCTCCAATAGGAATTATACGGGTCCTCCACTTGATGGTAAGCCTATTCCGGAAGACTATCTTACTCGCAAATTAATTCCGGGTTATATCTTTGATTTCGATTTCCTTAGGACTTCCCAGCTCCCAATTCTTGATTGGATTCAATCCCAACAATGGGAAAATTTTTTCAAACCCCCTAGAAAGAACGATTTTTTGTATCCATCCATGATTCATTCTTTCTATGCCAATCTTGAACTGTTTGAGGGTGATGGTGAGTTAACTATCAAAACCATCGTTTGTAATCGCCCAATTGAATTCAATAGCACTGATTTAGGAAATATTCTTCGCATTCCTTCGGAGGGTCCGGCTAAATTTGCTCTAGCTACTTGGCCCAATGATGGGGTATGTGATCCTGCCCAAGCCTTGTATCTCATATTTGGCGGAACCCCTCAATGTCCAAACCAATCTTTTCTTGTGAATTCCATCCCTACGAACTACCAAATCCTTCACAAGATTGTGATCACCTCGATGATCCCTCGGGATGGTGATCGTCTTAGGTTGAAATTCTCTGATGTATACTTGATGTATTACATCATTACAATGACCCCCTTCAACCTACCTAGATTCATTGTCCAAATCTTTAGGAACACCGCCCATAATCCTAAAAAGGTTATTCTCCCATTCAGCCGTGTCCTAACAAAGATTTTTCTTCATTTCAACCTTCCTTTTGATGACAATGAGAAACTCCCTATCAAGTCCAAGGACACCTTCAATCTTAGGTGCTTTTTGTTTAACAAAATATCTTGGAATCCTTTCACTTCATGTTAGGTTAATGATCCGGGGAACCTACTTTCTGCTTTCAATCCTAAAGATCACCCCTCATTACCCATTGATAGGATGACTAGTGCCCAAACGGTTCATTTTCCTTTCTTGATTGAACCAAATCTTGATGAGCCACCCATTCAGCATCAATCTCCATCTACCTTTGATGACATGATGAATATTGGGGCGGATATTCCAGCTCCTGATAGTCATCAACCTTCCTCGTCTTTTGAATTCAATCAAGACGCTTTTGCCTTCTTTACCTCTCAATTCCAAAGCCTTCGTGAGGATATGAACTCACAATTTCAATCCTTGAGAGTTGATATGAATTCTCAATTTCATTCCCTTCGAGATGATGTTGCGTCTCTTCGAGCTTACCAAGACTCCTCGAGAGAAGATTTGTCGTATCTACGACATGAAGTGGACGCTCTTCGTTCTCAGTTTTCCAGTACTCACATGGACGATGATACTACTCACGGGAATGATGGTGATGGTGATGGTGGCTTGGATTGAGTTGTCTTTGTTTTAGTTTTTTTTTATTTTATCATTTTGTAATTATTTGTAAGGATTAAATGGTTAAATGATGTAGGAAGGAATTTATTGTGTATGTTGATGGATTTTTAAGATGTTGATTGGATTTTGAGTTGATTGTGTATTACTTGAATGGATTTATGGTTTATTCATTTTTTTAAAGGAAACTATGTCCAATTTTCTTAAAAATCCTTTACCCTTTTTTATTCTCACAAAAAAAGGGGGAGAATGGTTATGTAAACTTGGTGTAAACTTAATTGATGAAATGCTATTTGCACCTAATTGTTTTTACAACTTGTGACACATTTTGTAAAGGTGATAAAAATGCACATTGAAACATTGTTTATCATTGCATTCATTAAGGGGGAGTTTAAACTCTCTATGCATTGCATTGTTATAAGTCTTATTTTCTTTCAAGTTTACCGGGTTTTGTGATCATCAAAAAGGGGGAGATTGTTGCGCCTTAAAACGCTACAACTCTATTTCCTCTATTTTAAATAAAATTATCGTTTTTGTTTTGATGATTACAAAACCTATACATTTTGTACTAATGGTTTTTATTGAGTATGCAGCATAAATTATGATCAAAGTTGAAGATTATAATAGTATTGAAATGCCAAAGAAATTGTCTTTTGGAAGACACGGATCGCCCCAGGCGATGGGTGCCATCGCCCCAGGCGATGGGTGCCATCGCCCCAGGCGAGGATCGCCACGCCCATCGACAGAGGCGATGGCTAGGCGAGCATGCGGGGCAGATCGCCCCAGGCGATGGTGACCATCGCCTGAGGCGATGGCGGCCACAGGGACTTCGCCCCCGCACATCGACTGAAGCGACGCCGAGGCAATGCGCGGGCACGCGCGCGGGGATTTCGCCCGAGGCGATGGCACGAACGCCTGAGGCGATGGGCTGGAACGCCTGAGGCGATGTGGACTTCGCCCGAGGCGATGCAAATTTTGGACATGCTGAAGCTACGGCCTTGATTTTAGCCACTGATCGCCTGAGGCGATCCAGCGATCGCCCGAGGCGATCTGTGCATTTTTGACCGTTGGAACGCGGCGATGGGTGATCGCCTGAGGCGATGGCTGAGGCGATCCAGGAGTGATTTCAGCCTTTTGAAGTGCAACGGCTAGTAGGAGCCTTGGAGGCCTTCTACACTATAAATATGGATGCTTTGGAGCATTTTGAAGCTAAGGAACAAGTCTACAACTCATACAAAGTGTTGATCAATTGTTGGTTCAAATTATATCATACTCTCCATACATTGTTGTTGTATTGGAGCTTGTGATTGTTTTCATTTGTTGAGTCTTGTTGTCTTCGTGTGAGTACACCGTGAAGGTGTTTTTGTTGGTACAATTCATTGTAAAGGTCCTCCAACACCAAAGCAAGTTGGAATATTGTAAAGACATCAACAAGTCTTGTTGGTGCAATTGTGTGGCTATCCTTGGAGCCCTTAAGGCCAAGAAGACTCGTGAAGAGTGTTGGTAGCTCGGGAAGAGCTTTGTATACTCGGGAAGAGTATTGTGCTCGGGAAGAGCTTGTGTACTCGGGAAGAGTAGTGTGCTCGGGAAGAGCGTTGTAACTCGGGAAGAGTTGTGTTGTGGCTTACTTGGAGCCCTCAAGGCCAAGAACATTTATTCTAGTGGAACCTCGATTGGAGGTTATCTAACCGGGAAGAGGAGACGTAGGCGATTCATCGCCGAACTTCTATAACAAATCCTTTTGTTATTTATTGCTTTATTTCCTTTACGCATTTATTTATTTTATTCTTTGCATTTATCGATTGACTAAAGGCTTCCGCAAGCGCAAAATATTTTATTTTTACAAACTCATTTTAAAACGCTAAAGTAGCCAAGGAATCTCATTCACCCCCCCCTCTTCGATTCCAACAGTATGCCTAAGTCAAACCTTTCAATGACCTCGTCATCCACCAAACTCTTTGGTCACCCACCTAATCTCACCAAACTTCGTGTCTTTGGGTGCCTATGCTATCCATGGCTGCGACCATATACATCTCACAAACTTGATCCCAAATCCCGTCCTTGTGTCTTTCTAGGTTATTCCCTCACCCAAAGTGCTTACATTTGCTACGACCACTCAACATCCAAATTATTTACTTCTCGACATGTCGAGTTTGATAAGTGCATATTTGCACTTATATTTTCTTATACTTTTGTTTTGGTATTCGAGCAGAATTACGTCTTTTGTTACCGTTTTTGATGTTTTGCAGGAATTCAAGGAATTAAGCATTTTATTACTAAAAGATGATGAGAAATACATAAATGTGACAATAATTCAAATTGGGACTCAACGGTGAAATAATCATGCACTGGGACATGTCAAATGGCAAGATTATATTATATTATATTATATTAAAAGTGGCGTGTTGCCTTAGTTTTGAAATCCCCTTCATTTTATCTTATTTTTGAATTTTATTTTATTTTTAAAATTATTTAAAAAAATAGAAATGACGCTTATGGGTTGTTATTTCGGAGTGAGATTGGATACAAAAGCTTGTGTGGATGTTTATCTTTTCTCAGTTTATGCTCATCGTAGCTCCTTATTTGTTCATTTAGATATGTTGGAAGACATCCCTGGCTGGAACATAATCTGAACTGTGTAGTTTGAGGATACATGGATTGGCTCCGAAGGTTCCTGCAGGCTTATGATCAAGGTTTTGTCGTGACTTGGTGAATCGTGAAACTATTTTGTCCAAGCTTGAATTGTTGTGTCTTCGTTAGTGTCAAAACTAGACGATTGTGTTGTTTTGTACCAGACGTTTGTGGCTGCTCTTCCATTATAGTTGTTTCATACTTTAATATACTCCCATATTTATGTTTAAAAAAAGGCAGTGTGTTTTTTATTTTTTCTAAATACGTAAACTTTTATTATTGGTGAGTGGGTGAGGATCAAATGTAGACATGACCACGGTTCGTGAAATGTCGGTTCGACAGTTCAAAAGAGCTCGACCATTAACCTTAACCTTCGTAGACGATTTCGGTTACGGTTCGTGAACCGCCTTTTACGGTTACGGTTAACCACCGATTACGGTTACGATTTGACCCTTATATTTTTTAAATTAAAAAATTAAAATTTTATTTAAACAATTTAAAACTTTCTATAAAATAATCATAAAAAAGAACAAAGGAAATGTAAGGGGGTGTGGAGAGTTTGAACTTTTTAAGTTGTTATTAACTCTCTATATTCATATGAATCATTTAGCAATTTCTATGTTGAAGTCAACGTGTGGGTATATCTAGTGAAAATTTTCTAGGTCGCATGCCATTAATCTTACAAAACTTACCCCATTGTTTCATCAAACTCGATGAGACCACAAATAAGATAATGTCATTTTAATTGATTGAATCTGATGATCTAACGATACTAATTACATCTGAAATTGGTATGAAACATATATAATTTCAATACTAATTACAAATGATATTGGTATGAAACATTTACAATTATGATACTAATTACATATGAAACATGTACAACTTTGGTACTAATTACAAAAGAGTTTGGTATGAAACATTTACAATTATGATACTAATTACATATGAAATTTGTATGAAAAATATACAACTTTCGTACTAGTTACAAATGATATTGGTATGAATTATTATACTAATTACATATGAAATTGGTATGAAACATATACAATTTTGGTACTATTTGCAAAAGATATTGGTATGAAATATTTACAATTTTGGTACTAATTACATATGAAATTGGTATGAATTATACAAGTTTGGTACTAATTGCAAATGATATTGGCATTAAACATTTACAACTATGATACTAATTACATATGAAATTGACGAGTATAACATTGAATTATTTGTTATTTATCTATAAAAAACAACACAAAAGTCATTATGTTATAAAAAGTCAGTAATGAGATTTGTCACTATCAATTTACATAAGAAACAAATGCTCGTAAAGTTGTTTTTATGATGATTTCATTGATTAACCATAAATATATTAAGTTAGGATTTATTAATTTATATAATATAAAGTTGGTGAATTATCAATTCAATATGTTGTTCCTAAATCAGTATAAGTAAATTATTAAAATATTTATTAATTAATCAAATATTACATTATTGAGTTTCTATTGTAAGTCATATTGTGATAAACTAAGATATACTTTTTTGATTATTATATATATAATGTAAATCAAATAATGAGCATAAAGTACTTGTAGAATAATTATAAAAAATATAATATATTTTTGTAATAATTTGCTTCATTATTAAAATATTTTATTTTACAACCACTATTTATAGTTCTTATTAATTTATCCAACTTTTTTTGTTATATTTACTTTGTTATAGATATATTTTTATTATACAATATTTATTTAAGAGCATAACATATTTTTTTAGATAATTTTTATTTGTCAATATAAAATAGTTATTATTGTATTACACATATAATATATATTATCTTTTAGTATATATAATTATATTGTCTAAAATAAAATAATCAAGACAATAGTTTAGTGGTAAGAAGTTGTATATACATAACAGAACTCAAGAGTTCGAATCATCAAAAAAGCAATTTAATTTTAAATTGTAAATAATTAAAAAATAAAAACAAAGGGTGGAACCGACGGTTACACGGTTCCTAAAGCCATGAACCTTAACCAGTCCGTACAGTGAAGGGCCGGTTACGATTCCGAACCATCAAACCTGGTCAATGGGTAATCGGCCCGTTGACCCGGTTACGGTGTGGGCCGAATAACGGCGGTCATGTCTAATCAAATGCCATGCCATGCCAGCCACTTTCAAAACGACACCGCTTTAGCTCAAAGACGTTTCTCGTAAAACCTCCCAACTGTTTTGAACAAAGTAGCCTCCATTTTTCCACCTTCATATTTCGATACAAACAAGAAGCCTTCGCATACTCCAAATTTATCGGCGATTTTTCCAAACTCTCCCTCAATTTATACCCCGCTTCTCTCAAAATATCTCTGGCATTTCTCTATCTTCATCTCTATCTCTCCCAAAATTTTTGGTTGCAGCGATGGCGCAAGTGGTGGCGACGCGGTTGATTCATGGTGCATTTGCTCCCAGTTCTAGCTCTGGATCCATTCAAAGCCGATCTGAGAAGCTCAGGCCGTATTCCGGCTTCGCCTTGAAGGTTTTATTTCAACCTGAGAATAGCAGCCGCAGTGGAGCCATCCACGTCAGCGTGCCGGTATCTGCTCTGAGATCTTCGCGTGCCGAACGAGAACTCATTCCGGTGACTCCTGAAGATGTTGTAAAGGTTTTATGTGTTTAATTTGATTTCTTTTGTTAGTGATTTTCAAGAATTTTGATATATTTGGTTGGTGAATGCTTGTTTATAGATTGATTTGCTTCTGTTTTTTTGTACACTATTGAGCTTTCACTCATTTTTTTTGAAGCATGCGTGAGATATAGATTGCAATTATTGCGAGAACCGATTTCTTGTAAGATTCTTGCTGAAGAATCGTGGCATTAATGCCACTGTGTTCTTGCAGAAATTACTGTATACTGTTGCTCGGAACGTGACTTTATTTCTTAATTGCAATTGCTTGCAATATTCTGTCCTTAATAATAATTCCATGTGAATAATTTGATTCTGTAGCACCGTAGTGACTAGTGAGGCTATGTTGGCGGTATTCTTTTGGAATTAGATACTTTAAAATAGGAAAAAAATGGATTTTTAATTTGAAGGAAGTTTCTCTACCCTCATCAATATGATGCATAAGAACATCCATTCAATGAGGCTATGCGTGACTTCAATTTCTCTAGGATTGGAACTTTCCCACATTATGTCTGAAACTCTGGCTGCTACTGGATTGCAAATGTTATTTCTCTATGTTGAGTCTATTTGAACCTATGATCCATAAAAGAAACATGTATAAGATGATATAACATGAAGTACATCACAAATTAATTTATCGTTCTTGTTGCTTATCTGATGACCAGGTAGAAGAGAAAAATCAGTATATACAGGAGATTCAGCAACTCCAGAACACGTCAGTTGGCATGTGGTCTAAACCTATAGTCAGGCGCAAGACAAAGATTGTTTGCACAATTGGTCCCTCTACCAACACAAGGGAAATGATATGGAAGCTGGCCGAGGCTGGAATGAATGTTGCTCGTCTTAATATGTCTCATGGTGACCATGCATCTCACCAGAAGGTCATAGACTTGGTTAAGGAATATAATGCCCAGGCAAAAGACAATGTCATAGCCATCATGCTTGACACCAAGGCAAGGTTTCCGTCCTTTGGTTCTTAGGCATTTTCTTATTGTAGCTAGTAATAGTTATCAACATGGCCAAGCTTTTATTATACCTTCAGTCAAATTAATCACCATTTATTAATTTTCATTGATCGAAACTATCAAATGAAATAGGATGTTCTTGTCTAAAATGGTATCCTATGTCTGGTGGTGAATATGCTATGCTATTGAAAGTTGCATTTGCTTTTAGACCTAGAATTAATACGTTATTGTAGCGTGTAACATTGTACTAAGTTTGGTTTCAGTGGTTTCTATCCTTTGTTCCAGAACAATTAGAAACTGTTTAACAATGGACAGCTCTTACTTATACTTAAGCAGTTGAACATGATAATTGAAATGTGAGCCATGTTAATATCTGAAAGAAACTGCCATTAATATATAGTCAAAGATATTAAAGTTCTCCCCTCTTGGCATCAGTCCTGAAGGAGGTCTAGTAAAAAGTACTGCAAGGGTAGCATTATGCCATCTGAAGGGGAATGTGGAAGTATGCTTTATGAGAGTGACAACTGTGTCACAGTTTTTATATGCTAAAATCAGTTACCTTATGTTTTTATCTGGATATTACAGGGTCCTGAGGTTAGGAGCGGCGATTTGCCCCAGCCAATTGACTTAAACAGTGGTCAAGAATTTACGTTCACAATTCGTAGGGGAGTGGGCACAGAAGATTGTGTCAGTGTCAACTATGATGATTTTGTAAATGATGTAGAAGCGGGAGACATGCTTCTTGTTGATGGTATAATGCTTTGGAATTTTTTTTAATCCTCTTATAAATGGAAATTTGAAACATCTATCACATAGGAAGGTGGGAACTGTATGCAACAGGGTACCTCTAGATGTCTTAGTTCATGATGTAGGTCAAACTTGTTCAACTATTAGTAAGGCGATGTGGCTCTATTATAGTATAGTGTGGTAAATTTGGCATTCAGAATTGGAACCCTTGAGTAGTTCATAAGTCTATTTTCCCGTTAATCAAAACCGACTTGAGTAATTATGTAGTACACAAGCTCACTTTGAAATTTTATTGCCTTGAGATCATTCGAGTGTGAGGGTAATTCTGTTTTCCATTACAGGATTATTAAATTGGGTAAAATTTGTTGTAATATTTTCGAGGCATTCTTGATGTTGCTTATATCTTCATTGCAATGATGACCATCTCTTGATCCTGTAGGTGGTATGATGTCATTAACTGTAAAATCCAAAACTAAAGACTCAGTGAAATGTGAAGTAGTTGATGGAGGAGAGCTCAAATCCCGAAGGCATCTTAATGTTAGGGGGAAAAGTGCAACATTGCCATCCATTACTGGTCTGACTCACTCTCAGCAATCATATTTTTATTAGCATGGCCTCAACGCTCATGTTCAGTAATCATGTTGCTGCTGGGGTGTAACATTTTGCTTTGACTACTGGAGCATTTTTTGCTCATTTTTCTTTTTCTGGGTGACTATTTAATGACCTTATGGCCCTAACTTGCACAGAAAAGGACTGGGACGATATCAAATTTGGAGTCGACAATAAAGTTGATTTCTATGCAGTTTCCTTTGTCAAGGATGCGGCTGTGGTGCATGAATTGAAGAATTACCTGAAAGGTAAATTTCAAGTTGTATACAGCTTACAAAAGCTATTTCATGCCTGATGGCTTAATCATTATATTTTTAACTTAAAGTTTCGTAACTTTTACCATGCAGATTGTGGTGCAGACATTCATGTCATTGTAAAAATTGAAAGTGCAGATTCCATTCCGAATCTGCATTCGATCATAACTGCATCTGATGGGGTGAGAACTTGAATATTTAAATCACATATTTGAAAGGAAACTGTTGCTATATTTCAATTGATTTGAGTCTCGAGGAAAACAAATCTCAATGTGAAAAATTTGATTTTTATCTGGGTAATTTTCATATTTAAGTCTTGATTAAGGATTCAGTTAATCCTTATGGTATTAACTGGATCATATTTTCTGAAAGTGCATCAATAGAACAATTTAAAAAGAATAGTGGGGGCTCACCTAGGTATGGATAGGATTTTTTTGTCTCCCAGTGGTCAGCTACATGGAGACCACTGAAACAGCTTGTGGGATGTTGAGGCTGTACTTATTTGGAGCAAAATCAGCTATTGGTCATGTTTCAAAAAACCACTACCAGTTTGTTAAGTATTTACCTGGCTCGGCAAGTTTATAGCCCTTCTTGTTTTTTTTTTCTCAGGCTATGGTTGCCAGAGGGGATCTTGGTGCAGAGTTGCCAATTGAAGAGGTTCCTTTATTGCAGGTAATAACATCATGGCTCATGCGATGGTTAGGAAAGCATTTATGTCTTCTCAGTTTCTTTGCTGAGTGGAGGGGACATTGATGGTAGCATTCTATTATACCAGTAACGTTATCAAACACAAGTAACATGTTACAAGATAAATTTATCCCATGAAGGAAGAGATTATAAGGATATGTCGCAGCATGGGGAAAGCAGTCATAGTGGCTACAAATATGCTGGAGAGCATGATAGTTCATCCCACACCTACCCGAGCCGAGGTATCAGATATCGCCATTGCTGTTAGAGAAGGCGCTGATGCGGTAATGCTTTCTGGAGAAACTGCTCATGGAAAGTTAGTAGAAATCATTTATTTTATTTTATTTTATTTTGATGTTAGATAATTATGCTTTTCACATCTATTCTTGTGTATTATGTACCATAACAAATATAATTGTGCTGATTTTTTTATTTCACTTATGTGGAAGGTTTCCTCTGAAGGCTGTGAAGGTCATGCACACAGTCTCTTTGAGGACTGAAGCTACAATAGTTGGTGCACAAACTCCCCCAAATCTTGGCCAAGCGTTCAAGGTCAGGGTAACTTTTTGGTTCGAGAATTAACAGCCTCGTGCCATGTAATGCACCTGCACTCACATCTAGTGCCATCAAGATTCACTGTTTATCCGTGTTCCTGCAGAATCATATGAGCGAAATGTTTGCATTCCATGCCACAATGATGTCAAACACACTTGGAACTTCGATTGTTGTCTTCACCAGAACCGGGTTCATGGCAATTCTATTGAGCCATTATCGTCCTTCTGGCACAATATTTGCTTTTACGAATGAGTGAGTGCTAGAATTTTGTGCATCATCTTCTTTTTCAAAGAACAGTCGATATTTAGAAACATGCAAGTAAATTATTCTTATAAAAAAGATCTAAATTAAAATAAAACTAGAAAGATAGATCTAATAACTTAACGAAAATGAATATCCCAAAAGTAATTTAACATAATTACATTGGTGTTGCAGTTCGTTAGTTTTCTGCGAATTCTGTAACTGATAGATTTTTATCATGTAATCGTATGACAGAAAGAGAATACAGCAGAGACTGGCTTTGTACCAGGGCATTTGCCCCATATACATGGAGTTTTCTGCTGATGCTGATGAGACATTTGCCGATGCATTGACTTTGTTAAAGGTAAAATTTCATCATGATTAACATCCGACTATCATCTAGTCTTTTATATTAGTCGATAAAGACGAGCAATGCGGTTTTGATTTTACATCAAGCTATGGCCGAGTATTGTCCCAATAGTTTTCAATGTCTTTAAAAACACTCTAAGAAGCGGGTCAGGCTGGATCCCTACCAGAAAATATAAATATGGAAAGGTTATACAACTAGAAGAATAAAGTTGAGTCTAATGGCCTGCACATACATGAAATTTATACGAACAGCATTGTTTTGCTTGTACACCTTTATTTGATTTTCCCCCTTTCGGACAATTACATATTAAAGTACTATTTCTTCTAATATTGACTTCTAATCAATTTATAGGATCAAGGAATGGTGAAAGAAGGGGAGCCGGTTGCTCTTGTCCAAAGTGGGAGGCAACCCATTTGGAGGTTCCAATCGACTCATAATATTCAGGTCCGGAAAGTTTAGAAAGGAAAGGAGTCGGATATCTATGCCTGCATTATATCGATTGGTAATCGACTCTTGTCGGATGACCGATAGATTTCGGTGCAATAACTTTTAACGTGCGATACTCTATTCAGTTTGTTCTACTGTTTTCCCCCCTCAATATTCAATGTATTCATTGAGAATATATTGTAATGAATTTATTGATTTTGGAACATCTTTAACATTATTTTATATTGACCAATGGAGTCAATATGCTTACTGTGTATGGCTAATATATTAAGATTCTGATGTGGAAATCGATGAATTTTGATGAAATTAAACCCCGTCCCGTATTTAAGTTGATAACTAAAATCTTATTGCCATAATTTTTTTTGTGATACGCGTATTTGTTCTTATGTAAATATGTAACTATTCTGTAGTTATAATACGAAAAGGTCGACAATATGTTTTTTGATGTAATGAAAACAAGATGTACTCTCATTTTAATACAATATTTCTACAAAAAATGTCTGAAGGTTTGTGGTGCTATAGAAAATGAAGGAATAAATACTTAAATTTATTCTATTTATAGGTTCTATTGTTTTATTTTTTGTTTTTCAAAATGATGGTTGAATGATGTTCTTGGGCATCTGATGATTGGAGTATGGAAGAAAGTTGGAGAGCATAGATATTATATAGCTGTCGATGTTCTTCCTATTCTCTTTAAATCCATTATCGATAATACTCCAAAACTAAATTATTGAGTGAGAGAAATTATATGAAAATTTAATTAATTACTTCACCAATTATTTACACTCCAAAAACTAATATTGAGCGAAACCATATGATAGTTTCATATTTTTCGCAATTAAGCATTAATAGATGACAGAACCAATATTATTTATAACCTTTATTTAAGAAATACAGAGTCTCACAATGTCAAATGGATCCAACTTACAAGTACATAAAATATGCATGCATGCATGCAAATGTCTACAGATGGCATGAGTCTAGCTAGATTTCTTTATTTATATATATCCGTAATGCGCCAATTACGTGCATGAAATTATTCAAATGTTGCCCACGATAGCATTACTATATCCCCGCAGCACATCAAAGTACCTGTTCCAAAGCATCACTCCTCCATAATTTGGAGACGACTTGATAGATAGTAAGACCTGAGAAGTCAGCACATCGGGCGGAATGTATCCTCCAACTTCTGCAGACGCCGGCAGGCCCAAGAAGATCTGCCCGGCAGGAACAGCACCGCTCCATTGGCTCCAGATGGCTAAAAGGTTATCAACTCCGCCCCGGTAGTCACACGACGGATTGTTGTAAAATTGTACCCAAACGTAGTCGAACAAACCAGCTCGAATTGCGGTGTTTAGATTCGCGTCAGGTATAGGACACTGTGGAGCTGCAGATAAGTATATCTTGCTCTGTGAGCTGTAGCCTGAGAGGGCCCTGGCAAGATCATCCCAGTACAGGCCTGAGCCAGCTTCAATATCGAAGTCGATACCATTTAAAACGGCATCACCTAAAGGCCGGGAAGTGGACTGTCCACCTAAGAAGCTGTTCCATAGATAATCAGCAACTTGTCTGGCATCATCTGCCGACGAGAGGGAGTAGCTTCCTGCATGACCTCCGATGGATAGCAGTACTTTGACACCCTGATCCTGGCAGGAACGAATGCCGTTGCTCAATCCCGTGCACGTACCCGATAGTGGCTCGCAATGGCCGGCCAGGTTTAGGACAGGAGTCCGGCCGTTGCCGAATGTGGTTAAGAAGGCGATGTTTACGTATTGATACTTTCTGGTTGCGCAGGCATCGGAAAGGGTTCCTTCGTTGAGGTTTTGGCCCCAGTAGATGGCGATTCCTGCAGATTCTGAGTGAATGATTAGTGATAATGCGACGAGGACTGGGAGTAAAATATGGAAATATGTTTGGGAATGGAGTGACATTTTCAAGATTTATTTTGTTGCTACTTTCTTGAATGGTCTGTGATAATTTGTGGCCGTTCTTTTATAGGTGTAAGAAGTGAGACAGAGTCCGATGATTTGTGGAAAGATGGGAAGGATTACAATATGCGTGGTCTTGACGACAACTGACTCCAACAATTTCTAAGAAAGGAGGATTTTGACAGAAAATTGGATATTGGAACATTTGCCGTCGATAAATTGTTTGGAAAATCATTTAACAGTCCGTAAAAAACAAAATCTCACCAAAATAAAATATGAGAATGAGTTTTTTCGACAATATGAGAATGAGTTTTTTCGACAAAATAAAATTATAATTATAAAAAAAAAAATTGGATATGAAATATTTTAAGTAGGTTGTTAAGTTATTTCTCCAAAATTTTAATTTTATACATAATATTTAAAAAATATATAGATTTCCATGTTACTCCTACAAATGTATAAGCATGCCGTGCACGTTAAATTTCGAGTCTCCAGTCTCTAGTCAACATGGAAATTAGAGACGAGTGGTTCCTTCCCTATATTGAGAATGCTCATTCATTTGCTTACATAAGAGGATGAAGGATTAATCCAGGGGAGATTACATTTTGTGTGCATTTTAATTTAGAATTAGCAAAGTTGCTCAAGTCTTATCATAATTTTAAATTGTCAGTTCAGATTTTGATAAAAGGAAAAATCAAAATCAAATCATTTGTGATAATCATTAGGTAGGGATAGCAACAGGACGGATTTGGCTAAACCCGTGACCCCTCCCAGACCCGCCCCGCGAAGCCGAAGGGTTAAACCAACCACACACCTCTTGATTTTTGTTTAGGTTTTTTTGTAAAAAAAAAAATTATTAGAATCAAATTTGAAGTACAAAAATTGAGTTTCGTCATTGAATTCATGTTTTTCTCTAATAAATATTTATCATAAGCCATGTATATTTTTTTAATCTACCAGATCTTTATTAACTTGCTCTCATTCTCTTCAAAATATCTAATTTCTTTAATATGAATACATAAGTTTTGATATAAAATTAAATAATGTCACGTTTTGATTCAACCAAAAAAGTTAAATGTATATTCGATATTAAATTAAAAAAATTAATATGTAAAATTGGGTGGGTCAGGGAGGGCTTAGCCAAACCCGAGACCCACCCCGCCCTGCTTCAAACCTCGTTGAGCAGATCCAGACCTGCCCGATCGAGGTGTGTTTAATACGGGTCTGGGTGTTGTCCCTACCCTTAGGAGTAAGATTTCTTTCTACCTTTAAAGAGCTCATGAGTCAGGCCTACTTAGAATGATGTCTCTTGCGAGAAGGTCGGCTCATCTTGATCGTAATCTCCTGACCTCGCAGCTACCAGTTTTCGCAGTCTGCTCTTACGAAGTTGTCGACCTCTTGAACATGGCCGACCTTCGGCACGTGACAATCTTCCGACCTCCAACTTTTGTGGGTGTTCCCCGATGCCTAGCACCAATATGTAGCGGAATTTAAAAAAAAAATCAGCTCGGAGCAGCCGGGGAAAAGGATATGCTTTAATTCATTCATATGACGTTTCGAATTATACCTCACGACTTTAAGTCGTGGATGGATCGCCGGTATTATCTCTTGTTCATTTGATCATGAATCTTCAAATACGGTCCACGAACCTCCAGGTACTACCTCAAAATTATTGGAACTAGGCAATAATTTAATTTTTGAAACAAGATTTCTAATATTCTTACGGAACCACAATCACAACGATATATAGATTATTCAATTGTCACGAAAAAATTGAAGCAAATTTAAAAATACACGGGTTATATTTGCAATTGAAGAGAGAAGAGTTTAATCAAAATTCTCTCTCTCAAACTCCCGTTTTTCAAAACCCGCCTCAATGATTTTAAAAGAAAAACCAGAGTGGAAGAAAAACCATACCCTGTTTTCCGGATCTTGTTTTTGGTTGAACTGGTAATGTTAATCTGAAATCATCTCTCAAACCGTAATTCAAAAAAAATAAATCAAATTTATTTTCAGGACGAGCGTGACAAGCTCGTTATTACGACTATAATATCATATTCTTCAATTTTCATAACATTTCAAAATAGTAACTTTCCAAAACTGGCAATTTTCCAAAATGGTAACTTTACTTAATTTTTATGCAAATTAAAAAATCAGATTATAATCTCTATTATAAGCTTGAACACTTAATTATATTAAGTTTCACTTCATTAAATTCAACTCCTTGAATTTAATTATCTTGTTAGGTAGAACCTGGTTGGTATTTGTATGACCCTCAATGGTTCAGGTGTATGCTAGACACGTGATCACAACTCATTGTGATTTTAGAGATAAACTCATGTGCTCTTTTGCGAGCATATCATTACTACCCATATCGATCAATTAAACTCATTTAATTAGCGATATTCGAAATCATATTTCGGTTTAACCCAATCAATCGTTATTAGCATCTAGCAAGAACGTGTCACGGTCCCTTAGATACAAACTGATAGTGCATGCAAAACTTTCAATTACAGTTAGCGTATAATATGATCCATTCATCTCATATTCCCTATCAGATCTTGAGGTATTAGTCATCAAGACCCCAAAATGAATACAATAACTATGTGCATGTTCCAAAATACCACAACTCATGCATATGTAACTAGAGAAATTATTTCATCTTGAACATATTTTCAACGAATAGAGCTACACCGATGTTTTGAATTATAATGATGAATGGTGTACAATTGCAACTATGAATTCTCTAATTGATCAGTGAGAACCATTTACAGAATTTAGGGTGAGAGTTGTTTAGTTAACTCTCCTATGAGCACCTATTCATATGTGCAGATGTCTCTACATCAATGCTGATGAAGCGCAGCAACGACACATCTTGAATATTAGTAGAGGTGTCAAACGGGCCGTGCCAATCGTGCCGGCATGGTTTGAAAATTGGACGTGTCGTGCCGGCCCGTTTCCACGAAAGGGACGACCGACGACGTGCCTCGTGCCGTCCGATCCATTTGACACCTCTAATTATTGGTCTCGAGCAAACAAGTTGTGTATTCTTCTTATGACGCTGCTCATCGACCAGTAACAAGTTTAAAGATTACCATCATTATTGAATGTATTTCATGATTGAAAATAATTATAAATAGTATATTTGCCGAGTTTTTTTTTTTCTAATGTTCACAAATTTATATATAGTGCGTTCTTTCTCCCACTAACTTTTCTTCAATTATTGGATGACACCAATTAATAAAATTATGTTCACAACAATAATAATAATAGTCTTTGAAAATTTAGACTAGCATGACCCACTACTTTAATATTTAAGAATTGTCGTACCATGAGTGGGAATTAATATTCTAAACAAGGATAAGAATAACTTAGTTTTTTTTTTAAAAAAAAAATAACTTAGCCCAAAAATTTTTGTATGGATTAATTTTTCACATAACAACATACAAATACATGTATATATTTATATATGTTGAATATGAGACATACAAGAATTTCCCGTGGTTTGATGGGAATATGTTGAATATGAGACATACAAGAATTTCCCGTGGTTTGATGTTTCCCATCAAACGAACAGTAAAAATGCCAAAAATAATAAAGTAAAAATTTCAATGTATTCTTTACCTTCGTCAGCGTCTGTAGCGGGAACGGCATAGCGACGGCGACGGTGACTGTGGCAGCGGCGGTGAAAATGAAGTGTAGATACCGACGTCCCCCAACAATAGATGTACTGTAACCACTCTGATCATCCCAATACTTTGACCACAGCATCACACCACCATTGCGTGATCTTTCTATCAATGGCAGAATCTGCCCCTTCAACACATCCGGCGGAATAAATCCACTTCCAGCAGCCTGCAGCGCCCCCGGCAGTCCCAAAACTATCATTTTTTGGATGTGTGGATTTAGGAATTTTGCAGCCTCTCAAGATTCAATTTGTTGTGTATGGATTTTAGGAATTTCTAAGAATTTAGATAGCTTACAGTATTGGTTAGAACTCGATACAAAGTATTATAACAAGTAAGAAATTCAGTCATTGCCTAACATAGAGTAAAGATTTGAAATTGATAGTTGATAGTTTTAAAAAAGTATAAAAGAATTGTTTTTGTTTTTGTTTTTCTAATGATGGATGAATTCGAATTCAACCGCAAAGTGATGAATAAATGGCATGTCTTCCATAGCTAATACTATCTGAATTATGGCATGTTATGGATAATTTTATTTCGATTATTCTGACGCCTTTTTGTGTTAAACATTCACATGATAGGCTGTGTTAAACACACATAGCAGGACAAATCTGTTGCTGGGTGAAACACACCGGGGGTAGTGCAGGCTGCTCGATTCAAATCTATTATATGGAACCGTCAAGAAAGGAGGTTAAGGTTGATGGTCGAGGTTTTTGGAACAGTCGAACCGACGCTTATGAAATGTTGTTAAGGTTAGGAAATGTCCTAACATTTCAGGTTTTATGAACCAACTTACCAAATTATTGAAGAAAGTTCCTTTTCTTCCCAAGTGGCACATGTTCTGAATGGAATTCTTTCTTAATGCATTAGATTCGCCCAATTTTACAGAGTACTTGGAAGATTCACAAATTGAACACAGATACTGAAAATAAGCAAACTGCATATGATGACTGCAAATCTATCTTCTTGAAATTGTCTAAAATAGAACCAG
Organism: Haberlea rhodopensis; assembly: GCA_907163345.1. NCBI lineage: Eukaryota > Viridiplantae > Streptophyta > Magnoliopsida > Lamiales > Gesneriaceae > Haberlea > Haberlea rhodopensis. The sequence continues at coordinate 5,250,026 of CAJQUN010000002.1, forward strand.
AATTTCATGTAACGCTCGCTGAGACCATTCTTGAAAAGACGGAAGCTCAAGAAGTGATGAATACGAATCAGGTAACTAACTAGTAACTGCCAATTGTTTTTCACCTTACGGCATGGAATTTCATCTATGGTCATTTATGTATCCATTAAGAGTTCTATTATGCACGTTTCTTGATGGCTTCTTGTATTTTCATCCATGGTTTAATGAATCTTGTGAATCTTCATCAGGGGAGCATCAGCCTCTATAGAATTCACTCAAATATCAAAGATTTGAGTTACTTCTGTGTTTGTTTGAGCGTCTTGTTCCACATTTGAAGACTCTAACTACTGTTAGTCCCAAAGAATCTTCAGAACGCCAGGGTTTTCTCAATGAGAAACGTAACGCATCTCCGTAGATGTCTTTCGATATCCTCTCCTGAAAACAATAAACTAATGGGATCCGCCTGAATTATCGCACATCTAATTGTATTTGTCTAAAGTTTGTCTTCATAGAGGAGCGCTCAGTTTTGGAGTTAGCCCTGTAGGGTGTGATTTATCATCATTTTTCACAACTTTGTTCCTGTTTAATAGTAATATTCACATCCAAAAAGTTGTTTGAGCGAAACTATATGATAGTTTCATATTTTTTCACAATTAAGCGTTAATAGATGACATAACCATTATTATTTATAACCTTTATTTAAGAAATACAGTCTCACAAAGTCAACCGGATGACCAGTCGACCCCATGCTATTATATCATTACAATGCATGCAAATGTCGACGGATGGCGTGAGTCCAGCTAGATTTCTTTATTTATATATTTACCCCAATGCACCAATGACGTGTGCATGAAATTATTCAAATGCTGCGCACAATAGCATCACTATATCCCTGAATCAGATCAAAGCATCACTCCTCCATAATTTGGAGAAGCCTTGATAGATGGCAAGACGTGAGAAATGATAGCATCACTATATCCAGTAATCAGATCATAGTACCTGCTCCAAAGCATCACTCCTCCATAATTTGGAGAAGACTTGATAGCTGGTAAGACCTGAGAATTCAGCTCATCGGGTAGAATGTATCCTCCACCAGCTGCTTCTGGAGACGCTGGCAGGCCCAAGAAGATCTGTCCCGCAGGCACAGCATCGCTCCACTGCCTCCATTTGGCTACTAGGTTATCAACTCCGCTCCGGATGTCACATGATGGATTGTTGTAAAACTGTATCCAAACATAGTCGAACAAACCAGCTCGAATTGCGGTGTCTAGATGTGCATCAGGTATAGGACACTGTGGAGCTGCGGATAAGTATATCTTGCTCTGTGAGCTGTAGCCTGACAGGGCCCTGGCAAGATCATCCCAGTACAGGCCTGAGCCAGCTTCAATATCGAAGTCGATACCATTTAAAACGGCATCACCTAAAGGCCGGGAAGTGGACTGTCCACCTAAGAAGTTGTTCCATAGATAATCAGCAACTTGTCTGGCATCATCTGCCGACGAGAGGGAGTAGCTGCCTACACCTCCTCCGAGGGATAGCAGTACTTTGATGCCTTGATCCTGGCAGTAACGAATGTCGTTGCTTAATCCCGTGCACGTACCCGATGGTGGATCGCAATGGCCAGCTAGGTTCAGGACAGGAGTCTGGCCGTTGCCAAATGTGGTTAAGAAGGCGATGATAACGTATTGATAGTTGCCGGTGGCGCAGGCATCGGATAGGGTTTTTTCGTTGCCGTTTTGGCCCCAGTAGACTGCAATTCCTGCTGATTTTGAGTGAATGATTAGTGAAAATGCGATGAGGATTGGGAGTAAAATATGGGAATATGTTTGGGAATGGACTGACATTTTCAAGATTTATTTTGTTGCTACTTCCTTAAACGGTTTTGATATTTTGTGGCCGTTGTTTTATAGGTGTAAGAAGTGAGACAGAGTCCGATGATTTGTGGAAAAATGGGAAGGATTACAATAAGCGGGGACTTGACGACAACTGGCGTTGATGTTGACAGCCACTACTGAGTTGATGGCTGCTAAATTGAAAACATGTTTCATGACTAAATAAATTAGGCTGAAACGTGTGCAACGCTGCTTGCCTAGATTTTTTTTTAAGGGGGCAAGTTTGTAGAGTCTTTTCAAAAGTGGCGTGCTGAATATTTTGTACGAAAAATATAAGAATGAGTTTTTTTTCTTCAGAAAATTATAGTTGTTAAGGTGTCGTGTTTCTTAAAAAGATAACATTTTGTCATTTTTGGTGTCGTGTTCTTAAAGAAACGCGATCTCACCTTACGAATCTTATTCTTGTTAAAAAACAATAATAATAAATAAATAAAGAATCCTGAACATCTTATGTCAAAATTATTTTCCAGTGGGTTCCACTTAAGAAACGTGATTGATTAATCTTCGTTTTTTATTAAAAATAATTCAAAAATTTAAATTTCAAAAATAACACCTTTTTGAGTGGCCGCCTACTTCGCTATAATAATTTTTGTCCCCTTCCCGAAAATCTTCCGTCCGCCCCTGCACATTTCAACGACTCTCAACATCGGCTACACAATCAACAATAACAATAATAATAAGAATAATACGTCGCTCATTTCAATGTCTCTCAATATCATTGTTCATTCAAAGCCATCAATATATCATCATTCAACAGCGATAATAGAAATAACAATATATGCTCGATGATATGAGAACCAATTATATTAATAATAATATAATATTAATTATGTAGAATTATTATAATAAATTAATATTAGTATGTTATTACGTTATATTTATTTTTTTAAAAAAAACCCCTAAGCTTCCTTGTTTCCGCATGGCTATTTTCTGTCAAATAAAAGCCTATATATGTGATTGGATAAATATTTATGATATGCAGAACAACCATTTTGTGATGTCTCAAACTCAAGATTTTAAAGTTATTAAATAAAGAAATACCTCATATAATTTGATACCCGAAAGGGTCAAACCCATTAAAAAAACTCATAGGTAGACCCAGGTCCACGGGTCGACCCGTAATTTTTTGGGTGAACCCAGAGTTCTCCCATGTGGGGGGCGAGCTCGCAGCACGCCCGTGCAAGGAACGAGCTACAAGCTCGCCCTCGCACCTCGCCCTTGCTAAGGGCAAGCTTGCACCTCGCCCATGCGAGGGGCGAGCCTGCACCTCGCCCAATTGAGGGGCTAGCCAACATATCGTCCATGTTGGGCGAGCTTGAGGTTGGCAAGTTAGCCCTGGTCAATACGATCCTTCCGAAGGGCCTCGTTGTCCCCCCGAACTAATTCACTTCAATTCGGACTCAAAGAAGATTTTTGAGGCATGGTCCAAGGCGAGCACTTCAAAATAAATAAGAATCCGACAAAGATCTCTGCTGACTTTAGCAATGATATGAAATCATTAGCTATATATACATTCTCTAGATTGTCCCTCACCTATTCTAGAATAGTGGTCTTCTATAGCATCTAGTGTGGTCCCCTAATGTTTCCTTCAGGTAGTTTCATTTGCGGTGGGAAACATAACTCCCCTATGAGCATGAGGGCCAGCTAGAACCATAGTTGGCATGGACGTGCTAAACTTTGTAGTTGCACAGCCTCGCAAATCACATCCAAGGTACAACTCATATCTCCAAGTACAATCCGATCTTAAAAGCTGCATGCATATCGTAGAGAAAGTGACACATTCTTCTGATCTCCGGCTCTGAGACCCTAGTCCCCATTCCAGCTACAGAGGATGCCTCATAGGCTCCTGACAGACGGTTAAATGTTATCTCCTCTTAATTCCCTATAAATACTAGATTTATTGACGAGAAAATATATTAACTGTACTCATAATTTCAAGTTCATCTCGTTACTCTGCCTTTTTGCCGATTTTTGACACGAGCGTTGGAGGTGACTCGCCGGACATCCTTCTGGCTCATTTCTTACACTTGTTCGTGATTTCATGCCTCATTAGCACTTGGAGTTGTTATCCGACATAGTTCCAGTCACTGGAGGAGGGTCAACTAGCGTCATCCATCCGCCGGAAAGAGGTTATCTCATTTTAGGAAGCAACATAATTAATAATTGCTAATTATAATAATTAAATAATTTGGTATTCTTCACTCGATCCGACCTTTTCTATTGTGTTATTTCATATAATATTTCTTAAAATAACTAAAAGTCAGTAATCAAGTTTTTTAAATTTTTCTGCCCTACAAAAAAAATATAGGAAATAATGTAGTTCGTATGCCTTCATATTATAAAATATCTGATATTTAATTTATTACTAACTGTTTGAGATAACTACTCCTCTGAGTGACATTACATAATTATTATTATTAATAATATATAATATAAGCTTAATCATTCATAAGTTTCTATTATATTAAATAGAATAAAGCTAATCATCATCAAATTTGTCTTTCGTTCTAAAAAAAATGTGAATTAACTATTTGGTACATTTGATGAGGTGAGATCAAATCTTTTAAAAAATATATCAGACGACGTCTAATCGTATCAGACATCCTTTGGGCCTTATGTTGAAAAAAATGAGTGAAAATGAATTATATTTTTAATTTATTAACTGGAAATAGATAAATACATATTTGTTTAAGAGGTAAAAGTAGGGTTTCTTAACTATTTAACCTTCTAATTAAGATTATTTATAAAACTAACTCAATTTTTTTTTTGTAAAACTAACCGATGTTGCAAACTGAGTTGGTGACAATGAATAAAATTTTTTTGTCGCCATCTGACATCTCAGATGGCGATTACATACAATATTTTATTGATGTCGCCTTCTGAGATGGCGACAAACAAAAAAATTGTTTTTTTAATTATTGTCGCAATCTCAGATGGCCACATCAATAAAAATAATAATTTTTTATTGGTGTCGCCATCTCAGATGGCGACATCAATAAAAAAATAATTTTTGGCGACACCAATAAAAAAATTATTGTTTTATTGATGTCGTCATCTCAGATGGCGACATCCTTTAAAATCCACAAATCCTATACCTTTATACATACACACACCGCCTCAAACACCCCTAACTTTCATTTTCATCTGCGCAAAGACGAAACTTGCCGGAGCAAAATCGATATCTTCCATTTCCTGTCCAAATTTATTAATTATTTAAGGTAAGTTTGTTATATTTTGTTAATCTTCCATTTCCTGTCCAAATTTCTTAATTATTTAAGGCAAGTTTGTTATATGTTGATATTGTTTGATGTTAGATAAATTATATTTAATGGTAGATAAATTATGATGTTGATATATATATATATATATATATATATATATATATATATATATATATATATATATATATATATATATTGAGAGTAGATTTTTTTATGGTGTGTTTTCCGACGATGTGGACAATCAGATGTTGGCGTCGGAGGGAGGCTGCCGGTGGGTGGCGACCTTGGACAGTCGGCCGGCGGCGAGTGGTTTTAATGTTGAGATTAATGTTGATATTTTTTGTATTATATTTCAGAGTGGATCAAATGAGACAACCATGTTCGGTTGACATACATCTTTTGTCATTTCAGTCTTCACATCGATCTGAGGATGTGTGAGTAGGTAATATGGATAGCACACTTGTGCGAGAAACTCAGATAGCTATTTTTGGGAAATGTGTCCACTAGACATACGTATTGTAAATTTGTTGCATGTTATTTGATTTTATGGTATATATAGGTGTGGTACGATTGAGCTTGACATGCACCTGATCACGGTTTTAATTGAGAGATGACGCTGTGAAACACACACATTTCATCTTAGATCAGGAGAGGCATCTATCACACTGCAAGACATTGCAGTGATATGGTCATTGCTAGTAGATGTCATTGTAGTGTCGGGGATAGATCATGATATGAGTCTACCCGAATGGCAAGAATATTGACATACGTATATAGGATTCACACCAGATATCAAAGACTTTAAAGATGCGAGGTTGAGATTAGTTGTTGTAAGGCCCCGATGCTAATTAATCCGGATTAACGATGATTAAGCAAACCCGGATAATTAAAAGTATAGACTTTGAATTAAGGTGTTCCAGACTTCGATGAGTCAAGCAACTAGTGGAACATGTTTTTAGTGCATGAGCATGTATATGATCACATGGCACTTGGAGAACACATGTCACTAATTAAATTAACTCATGTTTAATACATGATTTTGGACCATTACTCTTGCACGAGAGTGATGTATTGACACATGGATTCCACAATACATCAAATACATTAAAAACCATGCAAAATAACATGGAAAGCCACACCATCAACCTCCATTTCAGATTTGATTTTTTTATTCTAGTGAATGGACTTTCTCTTTCTTCAATCCCCAACAAACACTCCACCTTCTCTCCTCTATATTTTCGAAAATTTCAGCCCTTCTCCCACCAAAATTCTCTTGAAATCTTGAGTGCATGTTACATGCAATTGAAGATTTAGAAGCTACAAGACAAGGGTGATAGTTAGATGCAAGGATTTTCAAGTTTGAAGCATTTTTGGGGAAGTTCAAGCTAGGAAGGAATGATGGTGATGGTTTGGTGCTAAACCCTTGAAGCTAATGGAAGGTATAACATGATTTTTCATTTTTATCAAAATGAATTTATGTTTAGTGGTCGAATTATGGTGCAAACATATGAGAAATTTAGAGATAGTTGCTGAAACTAATAGTCTGCAGATTTTAACAGCACATGCAGTAACTTATGTAGACTTTTTGATTTACTTAGTTCGAATTTGTAAATGTTGCCTCTAATAAAAGTTATAGATTTTTGAGTTTTCGTTATGTGGTTAAAATTTGAGGCAATTTGGATATACAATGAGTGAGATATGCTCATTTGTTTAAATAGTGCCAGAATTGACTCTGCATGTATTGTAAGTGCATATGCAGTGTATAAATCCGACATTTTGACAACGTTTCGTTTCGAATTTGTTGACGGTTTTCAAATAAATATTGTAAATCTTTTAATTGTATTGAATTTTTTTTAAAAAAAAGACTTAATGTGGATTCATTGTCAATTAGTTATGAATTTTATACAAGTGCTCAATCTAGGTCCTGCATGTGGGCGAAGATACCCATGCAGTGTGTTCTTCGGGTTCCTGAGTATTTTTGGCTAGTAATTCAGTAAAATGTCTAGAGATACGAATTGTAGTGCTTTGAGTTGGCTGTCATTGGCCACTGGAAACACCCAATATGAATTTAAAATGGGAAAGTTATGACGATTTTACTAAAACCGCTCAAGCTGAAAAACAGATTTTCAAAGGCTACGTTTTTAGCGTTTAAATTACTTTTAAATGGAGGAATCAGCTTGACATCATAAGATAAGAAATGAATTACTTTGAGTTTTTGAACTTTGAGCACCAAAATCGGGTCATTTGGACGTCATATGAATTTATAGTGATTTTTCTACGAAAATGGGTCAAGCTGAAAATTTAAGAAAAATGCTAAGGATTAATATTTAGATGTTGCATTTGATTCATATGCTAAGGGGAACTGCAATTTACTATCAATAAATATTGAGCTTCATTATTTATTGGTCACAACTAATTTGTGCCAATGAAATTTTGTAATTGCTCTATTAAATGCACAATACAAATATAATTAGCTCCCCTAAATATGATATCATAATAATGTACTTGAAATTCAATTTCTCAAAGATCACCTTCAAAGTAATTGAATTTCACCACATAATTATAACATTCAATTCAAGGAATATTAAACAAGTAAAAGAGCTAATTATGCTATTATGATGCTCAACATAAATTTACCTTGGATGATAAGAATGAGTTCATATCATCGGTCTTTTACCTCGTGCTTCCTCTATTGTGGTGCATTTGATGGTTTCCTCCCTTGAGGTACTAGTGCCTTCATCATCTCTCCCTTTGTTGTTCCTACAAAACAAATTTATAATAGAAGGATTTTTGGTACCCATTTGTTCTTTGGGTCCACGTTGATTAGTAACAATGGGGAATTTAGGAATCCACTTCCACCTCTTGTTTGGTTGGTTTTGATTTTTGACAAATCTACATTTGTTTCTAACATGTCTGTCAGGATCGATTCCGGGGGTGGGTTGCCATTCCACACCCGAGTTCAACCAACTTGAGCTTCAATAGCTCGTGTTCTTGAAATAATGCACCGAGAGATTATATCGAGTTCGGTTACAAAACCGAGCGGAAGACACTCGACATAACCCGCTCTAAACCGATTAACCATTTGAAAGACATTTTAAAGATATGCAAGTAAAGTAAATAAACAAGCATTTGTTTATGGAAGTTCGAAGGTGGTGTAATCCTTCTACGTCTCCCCTTCTTCCACCTCATTGAAGGATTCCACTAGAAGACTTTGATTTATACAATCCCGTTGTACAAACCCGATCCAGTTGGGAATTCCCCATCCAACTAGAACTCCTAGCAACTCAACTATGTATGTTCTTTAATGTCTCACATACAAAGACCTCTCATCGGTTGTGATAAATCATCAACCGTTACAATGATATTCACTCATCTATTAAGCTCTCATATACAATGAATATAGTGAATATATATGGCACAAATGATTCCATAATGAATCTGATATAACAAGGTAAGTGGTGCCAAAGGTTTGGGGAGTGCTCTTCATTTAGCAACTTTTGTCTTTGAAGTTCCCCAATTGAATCACAAGTGGGTTTGCTTTGGAAGGCTTGGATTGATCTTCAATCAGCTGTTATTGAGCTTCCAAATCATGTATATATAGCCCCAAGTAATGATATATACGTTAGACACAAGAATATACCCGTTGGAGAAGGTTCTGCACCATTCCCGAGCTTGCAACGGTCATATTCTGGTTTCTGGGCTCTTTGTATTTAGGACCGGACTGGTCTGGTCTGCTGGTCTGGTTAGCTGCTCAGCTGGTCTGGTTCAGTCTGGTCTGCTCAGCTGGTCTGGTCTGGACAAGTCAGTCTGGTCTGGACAGGTCAGTCTGGTCTGGACAAGTCTGTCTGATGCAAGACAACTTGATACAAAAACAGCTTGATAAACTTGCTCTTCTGATATGTTGCTTGTATCTCTTGATTCTTTGATTTCTGGGCAAAGTGATCTACATAAGAGTTTTAGCCCTTTCTCTTAGCTTTCCACGGAATCAAGAATCGCTTGATTTCAAGTTTGTATGAGAGTGTTATGCTCGAAATACGAGGCAATGCTCCTGCTATCTGTGTGCTGGATGCAGCAGCACATGGCGTGACTTGCAGAAGCTTTTTGGCCATCTTAATGTCCGATTCAGTCTTTCACTTCCAAAGATGACTTGTAGATATTTGTCTTAGCTTTCCAATCCATACTGAATCGTCCCGTGCCGATAAGCGAGCTAAGAGTTATTCCCAATAGACTGACAGTTGCTTGCTGAAACAGTTTGCTGTTTCTTCGCGGTACAGCTCGATCTTGCAGGCGTCTTTTCTACTTGATAACATTCGAACTAGCCGATCTGTTGTGAAATATGACTTTTAGTATTTTGCGTTGGCTGTTCAATCTCTTTGGAAGCATGCCATTTCGATATCCGAGCTATTAGATATGATTGAAACAATCCGCTCTGCCAGGATTTCAGACTTGGTCCAGCTTCATATTTTCAAGCTACTTCTTTGTAATTCATCAAGCTTCTAAGTTATGATCTATGAACTGCACACTTGATGAAATATGTTAGCAACACAATAACAAGTTTTGTTAACATCAAAACCAAGATTATTCGGGTTTCCAAAACCCAACAATCTCCCCCTTTTTGATGATCACAAAACTTGAATAAAAATATGAACATTAAAGCACAATGTTGCATAACAAGAAAAATCATATTTTTTAAACAACATATTTCTCCCCCTTTTTGTGTGAATCAAAAAGGAAGACAAATAAAATTTACTCCCCCTCAAGGATTGAGATTAAACTCTCCCCCTTAATTTTAAAATGTTTGAAAATTTGAGCAAGTGAGGGAATTTAAAAAAAAATGCAATGCACATTAATTTTTGAACAAAAATAACCTCTTTTGATGATAGATGAAGCATACTTGGCAACAAATTTGAATTTATTGACAAAACTCAACAATGTCCATTTCATCTTTCTGCGGTGGCAGCACATGAGTCAACTTTGCAGAATAAACTGCTTTTCATTGTAGGATCGATCGCTTACCGCTTTACCAATAACTATAGTTAAGGGTAATGGCGCAACATCAATCTTTTCAACCATACACTGGCACAAGCGCCACGTGTTCGACCGATCACAAAGCAGAGGCAATTGTTGAACCCCAACAATCCCTCCCCCAATAATTGCACTCTCTGCAACTCATGGGAATCGAACACGCGACCTTGGCTCTGATACCACTTGTCAGGATCGATTCCGGGGGTGGGTTGCCATTCCACACCCGAGTTCAACCAACTTGAGCTTTAATAGCTTGTGTTCTTGAAATAATGCACCGAGAGATTATATCGAGTTCGGTTACAAAACCGAGCAGAAGACACTCGACATAACCCGCTCTAAACCGATTAACCATTTGAAAGACATTTTAAAGATATGCAAGTAAAGTAAATAAACAAGCATTTGTTTATGAAAGTTCGAAGGTGGTGTAATCCTTCTACGTCTCCCCTTCTTCCACCTCATGGAAGGATTCCACTAGAAGACTTTGATTTATACAATCCCGTTGTACAAACCCGATCCAGTTGGGAATTCCCTATCCAACTAGAACTCCTAGCAACTCAACTATGTATGTTCTTTAATGTCTCACATACAAAGACCTCTCATCGGTTGTGATAAATCATCAACCGTTACAATGATATTCACTCATCTATTAAGCTCTCATATACAATGAACAGAGTGAATATATATGGCACAAATGATTCTATAATGAATCTGATATAACAAGGTAAGTGGTGCCAAAGGTTTGGGGAGTGCTCTTCATTTAGCAACTTTTGTCTTTGAAGTTCCCCAATTGAATCCCAAGTGGGTTTGCTTTGGAAGGCTTGGATTGATCTTCAATCAGCTGTTATTGAGCTTCCAAATCATGTATATATAGCCCCAAGTAATGATATATACGTTAGACACAAGAATATACCCGTTGGAGAAGGTTCTGCACCATTCCCGAGCTTGCAACGGTCATATTCTGGTTTCTGGGCTCTTTGTATTTCCGACCGAACTCGTCTGCTCTGCTGGTCTGGTTAGCTGGTCTGCTCAGCTGGTCTGGTTCAGTCTGGTCTGCTCAGCTGGTCTGGTCTGGACAAGTCAGTCTGGTCTGGACAGGCCAGTCTGGTCTGGACAAGTCTGTCTGATGCAAGACAACTTGATACAAAAACAGCTTGATAAACTTGCTCTTCTGATATGTTGCTTGTATCTCTTGATTCTTTGATTTTTGGGCAAGGTGATCTACATAAGAGTTGTAGCCCTTTTTCTTAGCTTTCCACGGAATCAAGAATCGCTTGATTTCAAGTTCGTATGAGAGAGTTATGCTCGAAATACGAGGCAATGCTCCTGCTATCTATTTGCTGGATGCAGCAGCACATGGCGTGACTTGCAGAAGCTTTTTGGCCATCTTAATGTCCGATTCAGTCTTTCACTTCCAAAAATGACTTGTAGATATTTGTCTTACTTTCCAATCCATACTGAATCGTCCCATGCCGATAAGCGAGCTAAGAGTTATGCCCAACAGACTGACAGTTGCTTGCTGAAACAGTTTGCTGTTTCTTCGCGGTACAGCTCGATCTTGCAGGCGTCTTTTCTACTTGATAACATTCGAACTAGCTGATCTGTTGTGAAATATGACTTTTAGTATTTTGAGTTGGCTGTTCAATCTCTTTGGAATCACGCCATTTCGATATCCGAGCTATTAGATATGATCGAAACAATCCGCTCTGCCAGGATTTCAGACTTGGTCCAGCTTGATATTTCAAGCTACTTCTTTGTAATTCATCAAGCTTCTAAGTTATGATCTATGAACTACACACTTGATGAAATATGTTAGCAACACAATAACAAGTTTTGTTAACATCAAAACCAAGATTATTCGGGTTTCCAAAACCCAACAATGTCCAACCTTACAACAATAAGTGCAAGTAGGGGAATTATGCTTAGCTTTAGCCAACAAGCTTCACAAAGTTTTAGATTTGCTTGAAAAGTCTAGTACGGCTTTATCGACACCATACCGTTGCAAGCCAAGCAATTATTCCAACTTTAAGCTACTTTCACTAAACTTGCAAAAAGATTTCTTCAAAGAACTTAATTCATTTTTCAATGAATAATTTTCTTCATCTCTCTTGGCTAACTCAAGTTTGAGCAATTTGTTACTCATCTTGGTTTTGCCAAGATCATCAATAAGCTCATTATAGGAATCTAATAACTCATCAAATGATGGTACCTCATCGTCGCTTTCCTCTTCTTCGTCATTTGCGTCATCTTTGGCCATGAGACAAAGGTTTGTTGCTTCTTCTTCATCGGAGTCACTATCACTCCATGTGGCCATTAGACCTTTATTCTTCCCCTTATCATAATTCTTCTTCCTAGGACATTCATTAGCATAATGACCTTTATATTGACAATTATAACATGTTACCTCTTGTTCGGAATCATGTTTGGTGGCACCGGAGGTCTTTGGCTTGTTGTATTTGTTGTAGAATTTCTTGAACTTTCTTGTGAACAAGATCATCTCTTCATCATCTTCATCATCGGATTGATCTTTCCTCCCGACCAAGGCTATCCCCTTTCTTATGGATCTATCTTCCTCATTTAATCCCTTCCGGGTTGACACTTCAAGCTAATGAGTCATTAAGGTTCCATGGAGTTCATCAAGATCATATGATGCAATATCTCCTTTGTTGGATTCAATGATAGCCGTCCTCTTGGCATCCCATTCTTTTGGTAAAGCTCTAAGGGCTCTTCTCCATATTTGCTTTGGAAGATACTTTTCTCCAAGTTGGGCAAGCTCATTGATGATTTGAGTGAGCCTTCTAAACATTGAGTTAACATTTTCTCGGGACTCCATCTCAAATGTTTCGTACTTGAGTTGTAGAAGATCTATCTTTGTCTCCTTTACTTGATTGGTTCCCTCATGACAAATTTGAAGTTTGTCCAAATCGCCTTGGCGGTTGACCACATCGAAATCCGGTTGTACTCCTTCATATCTGTTGAGCCTTAAACGCATGGTTGCGTTTAATGCGTTAAATTATCCCCGGTTAATCTTTGAGTTTTGATGATCAACAAAACATGCATTTGTTATACTAATATGTCTACTTAGTTTACAGGGTTATATTGATAAATTGGTTGGGAAGACCAATGGAAGAGAACCCAAGTTATACAATAACATATGCGAGTTCATAGGACAAGCGGTGATTTTTATCAAGGAATCTATTGAGTTTGGACGAGAAGGAATGACATCTATGAACAACCAATTTAAGTGTTCAACATGTGTGGAATGATGTTGGAACAATTTCTTATGATGGGATGAAGACCCACAAACCAATGGTCCGTTGGTGGGCAAATTCGTATAGAAGCCAATTGGAGCGCAGTGCAATGTTTTGATTATATCTCTTGGCTCGATGCTCCGAACAAGGGGAATCCAAAGAGGTTGGAAAGAAAACTCAATATTCTAGATTTCATATTCGAACATCTCAGTCCAATTCGGATTGCATCATAGAGCAAAATGTCATGGAAGTCATAACAAGTGCAGATTGTAGCAAGGTTTGAGCGACTATAGCATTTTGGGCATAACTTCTTCATACATTAATGAAATGCAATGAAATTTTGTACACACCTAGATAAGAGGAAGAGATACAACTTTCATGTTTACCACTTTTCCCAGAAATGAGCTTAAGATGGTCGAATAGTGCAAAGTTTGAGAGTGCTGAAATCTGGCAGATCACCTCAGGCGATCCGGGCCATCACCTCAGGCGATCCGAGCCATGTTGCGCACCATCGACTGAAGCGATGGCACGGTGGGCACGCTGGCGATCAGATCGCCCCAGGCGATGGTCAACCTCGCCCCAGGCGATCCAGAATGCTTCCTAGGCCATTTTTTTGAAGGGCGATCGCCCCAGGCGATGCACGGAACGCCCGAGGCGATCCAGAACTTTACCTACGGCCTTGTTTATCATTGATGATCGCCCCAGGCGATGGGGAGATCGCCCCAGGCGATCTGGGCCAGATTTGACCGTTAAAGGGTGGCGATGGGTGATCGCCTGAGGCGATTTCCGAGGCGATCGAGGCGTGATTCAAGCCTTATGTGTAGCAACGGCTAGTAGGAGCTTTGGGGGCCTCCTACACTATAAATATGGATCTTTTGGAGCTTTTTGAAGGCAAGAAACAAGACTATAAACTACAAGAAAGCCTTGATCAATTCAAATTACTTTAGCATTGCAAACTTCATACATTTGTGTGTATTGGAGTTTGTAATTCATTTCTTGTTGTGTGAGTTTTGATTCTTCGTATTGGTACACCTTGAAGGTGTTTGATTGAGTTTCTTGTAAAGGTCCTCCAACACCAAAGCAAGTTGGAAAATTGTAAAGTCGCCAACAAGTAAAGTTGGTGCATGTGTTGTGGCTATCCTTGGAGCCCTTAAGGCCAAGAAGACTCGTGAAGAGTGTTGGTAGCTCGTGAAGAGCTTTGTGTACTCGTGAAGAGTATTGTGCTCGGGAAGAGCTTTGTAAACTCGGGAAGAGTTGGGTTGTGGCTAACTTGGAGCCCTCAAGGCCAAGATCATTTATTCTAGTGGAACCTCGGTTGGAGGTTATCTAACCGGGAAGAGGAGACGTAGGCGATTCATCGCCGAACTTCTATAACAAATATCCTTGTCATTTACCGCTTTATTTCTTTACGTATTTATTTATTTGTTTACTTCTTATTTTATTTTATTTATCGATTGACTTAAGTCTTCCGCAAGCGCAAACTCTTTTAGTTTTGCAAACTCATTTTAAAACGCTAAAGTAGTCAAGGAATCTCATTCACCCCCCCTCTTCGATTCCAACAATATCTAAAGCACAATGCAAAATATTAATAGCTTTAGCATTTTGAGAAATTAAAATCATATCCACCTTTGTAAAGTCGTCCATTTCTTTGGGAACATTCTTCCCCTCAACTTCCTTTAAATGAATATGTGGACCTTTTACAATTATCTTCCATAGGTCATAATCTACGGATTGAATATATAGAGAAATTATATTCTTCCAATATCCGTAGTTATCTCCCGTGAAGAGTGGAGGACGATTGGTCGATTGACCTTGAGCAAACTCACTTGCTATATTAGCCATAAAAAAATTTGATTTAAAACAAAAATCAAATGGCTCTGATACCACTTATTGGAACCGAAGAGGGGGTGAATGAGGTTCCTTGGCTACTTTAGCGTTTTAAAATGAATTTGCAAATAGTCGAGTTTGCGCTGCTGAATACTTCAAGTCAATCGAAAAATAAAATAATAAGAAGTAATAAATAAATGCGTAAAGTAAATAAAGCGATAAACGACACAAATATTAGTTATAGAAGTTCGACGATGAATCGCCTACGTCTCCTCTTCCCGGCTAGAAAACGTCCAACCGAGGTTCCACTAGAACAACTTTGATATTGGCCTTAAGGGCTCCAAGTTAGCCACAACACACTCTTCCCGAGTAACACACTCTTCACGAGTCTTCTTGGCCTTAAGGGCTCCAAGGATAGCCACACACAAACTCTTCCCGAGTCACACACACTCTTCACGAGTCTTCTTGGCCTTAAGAGCTCCAATGATAGCCACACCCTTGCACCAACTTCACTTGTTGATGTCTTATACAATTTCCAAATTGCGTCGGTGTTGGAGGACCTTACAATAAATCAAATAACACATTCGCGGTGTTACAACACGAAGAATCAAAAGCTCTCACACAAGAAATAAATTACAAACTCCAATGCAACACAAATGTATGAAGTTTGCAATGCTAGAATGATTTTGATTGAACACAACTTTCTTGTAGTTTATACTCTTGTTTCTTGTCTTCAAATTAATCCAAAACATCCATATTTATAGCATAGAAGGCTCACAAGGCTCCCACTAGCCGTTGCTACACATAAGGCTTGAATCACTCCAAGATCGCCTCGGACATCGCCTCGAGCGATCACCATCGCCGCGCGCCAACGGTCACCAAATTGCACAGATCACCTCAGGCGTTGTGCGGATCGCCTCAGGCAATCGTCACCAAAAATCAATGCCGTAGCTTTAAATGATCAGAAATTTTCATCGCCTCAAATGATCGTTCCATCGCCTCAAACGTTCCAGGAATCGCCTCAGGCGTTCTATCCATCGCCTCGAGCGATCTCTCCATGCGCGCGGTCCTTGGCATCGCTTCAGTCGATGTGTGGGGCGATGTCTTAAATGGCTGCCATCGCCTGGGGCGATCCGCCCATTTCCTTTGCAGATTTGATCCCCTTTAATCAGTGAACTTTTCAACGATCTAACCATGTACACTAAGTAGACACATTAGTATAACAAATGCAAGTTTTGTTGATCATCAAAACTCATAAATAATTCGGAGATAAATTAAGCATTAAACTCAACAATGCGTTTAAGGCTCAACATGAACTGTATCTTATAGTTTGATAATAGTATTGTGGATCTGAATTTATAGGATTTTGATTTTATCAAGGTCATAGATACTCTGATAAATTTTGAGATATTGTAAGTTGATTTCAGTGTATAATTGAATTTTTTACCGTATTGTGGCTCCAAATGAAATGTTTATAGCCACGAATAGCAAGCTCAGATACTGATAGTGTCAGCTATGAAAATATTTTGGTTGCGATACTTGGAAAGTGAGGGATATTTGATAATAAGCAGTTGATGCTGACCAGGAAGAGTCGAGGTTGATTGATATCCTAGTGGTAAGAAAACTTACCAAGATTTTTCTGAGGAAATAATAGAATGTTCGTTAGAGAAGGAATTCGATTTTCACTATTAGTTGATGCCAAGGAATAGATTCGATATCGAAAGCACTGTACGGAAAGGCATCAGCAGAGTTGACAGAGTTAGAAGAATAGTTGCAGAATATTCTCGATAAGGGTACATACGTCTGAGTATGTCACCTTGGGGAAACATCAGTATTGTTCGTGAAGAAGAAAGATGGTATTATGAAGATTTGTATTGACTAAAGGCAGTTGAACCAGGATACTGTCAAGAATATAATACTCACTGCCTAATATCGAGAAGTATTTGCTCAATTGTTAGACACGTCAAAGTATAAGAAGAATGATTTCAAATCTGGTTACCAACGGTTTGAGTCAGAAGAGAAAATGTTCTCTAGGTAATTGGTCAAACCAGATATAGGCATGTTAAAGTTTTGGTAATGCCGTATGGTCTGACAACTATACCATTAGAGTTTATGAATTTGATGAATAGAGTATGCCATTAATTTTTGGGCGAAGTTGTAATAATATTCATCAGTGGTATACCAGTGTACTTGAGATACGAAGTTTTATGAGTTTGGCCAGATATTACAGGCTTTTATGGAAGAATATTCTAGGATAGCCTGATCTATTAACAAGTTGACCAAGAAGAAATTTGAGTTCCGTTTGGTCAGATGAATGTAAAAGCAGTTTTCATAAACTGAAACAGAAGTGGACTACAACCCCAGTGTTGATTTTGTTTAACTGGTTTAGGAGGATATGTAGTTTGTGCAAATACGTTGGTCAAAGATTTGGGACACATTCTTATGCATCATGAGGATATGATTGCATATGCTTCGAGATAGTTGAAGCTGAAAGAATCATGATATCCTGTTCATGAATTCGAGCTTGTGGCCATTATTTTTGCCTTGAAGATGTGGCAATGTTATCTGTATGACGAACAATTCAAAATATAATCTGATTTTAGGAGTTTAAAATATCTATTATTCAGTCAGAGTTGAACATGAGATAGCAGCGATGACTAGATTTATTAAAGAATTTGACTCTGATAGTCAATATCAATCAGGGAAAGTGAAACTAGTAGCAGATGCGCTGAACTGAAAAGTACAAGGTATAATAGTAGCATCAATGTATGCTTTGTAGTTTGAGTCACCTCTGATTTCGAAGATCAGAAAGACTCGAAGGACAGACCCATTCAGATATTGATTGAAGAAATTGGTTCTGTCACACCAACCAACTAGATTATAGTATGACATTTAGTGGTGGGTTTCAAATGAACAATCAGTAAAGAGCATCGAATCCTACCGATTCGAAAGAAGTATTATTGCAGAAAGCACACTATAGATTACACAGTGTTATTTTGGGAATGATGAGATGTATCATTCATGAGTACCTATTATTGGGTTCTAATATTGGTATTTGTGAATATGTAGAACCAACCCAGGTGGCAACACAGCCAAGGCATTGAAGTCCTACCACATCCTACATTTTGGAAAGGTACGTAGTGGACGTACGGGCACCCCAACGGTACATGTATCTTATATACTTATTGTTTATGCATTGTGGATGCAAGTATATATGTGGTATTGCATAGTGGATGCAAATACATGTTATGCATGATGTTTATAGATGCATATGATTATTGGTGCACATCCCATGAGTCGTGGTCATCCCTTGATGATTTTAATGCTTGCCGCTATTTGGTTTGGTTCCGCTAAATGTGAAGCGAGGGGTGGGAGCGCCGCATGTCACATTTGAGCGTGGTTATCATATAGGGCGAGGAAAGGGTATTTGCCGCTCAATGAGAGGCGAGGGGTGGGAGTCCCGCAGTCCATTGAAGCGAGGTTATCCTATGCCGCCTATATGTAAATAAGCGAGGGGCATTAAAATACATTGTGATGGACAGACTAGGGATTGGTGATCAGTTTGGTATTGATGAAATGGTATATGTTCATGACATGTTTAGACCATTTAAAATAATCTATTGATTATACTCATGAGTTATGGTACAGGGACAACCAAACGGGAAGCGTTTGAAATGCATGGGAAAACAGGAAGTGTTTTATTATGATTATGCATTTACGCTTTATCTTCATATTGTGTTGAATATGAATGATTATTATTGCTCATGTTTGGGGGTTGTCCTTGTAGGTACCTTTTTGGCATGATAGAAGGGCTAGACGGGTTGAGATGGTGAGCTTTTGAGGATGCTTTTGGGACTTGAAGGACGGGATTATTTTGATAGTATCTACTCTAGGAGTAGTATAAAACTATAATTGAAAACATTCATTGATGGGAATGTAATTAATCCTTTTTGGTAGTCCTTATTTTTGGCATGTAATGCTTAAGCTCATAAACTCAACACGTTCTTTTACACTCTGATCATTATATTAGCTCTATTATGCCTTGATTCCGCACTTAAGGATTAGGGTCCTTACATTAGTGGTATCAGAGCCAGGTTAGAGAACCCGGGAACGAGTGAAGGGTAGCCTTAGCATGATAGGCTAGGTGCTTACATTTGAAGCATGTTTATGCATGTGGTGCATATTAATGTATATCCTGTTATACTAACATGCGTATTCTCATTCCTGTTATCTAACGGCATAACATATATACTGCTTTGGGATTGTTGTTAACATTTGTATTACAGCATGGCTGCTAATGAGGAAGTTGGAGATGTTGGTAGTGTGAACGCAAGCGTCGGTCAAGCGAACCCTCTACCTCCACCGGCTGTAGGAATGGAACCAGTGGTTCAGTTATTGTTACCGGGTGAGATTAGCTTGACGCAATTTCTGTCTTACCATCCGCCCCGGTTTGAGGGGACAGAGTCCGGAGAAGAGGCTGAAGAGTGGTTGGAAAGACTTGAGCAGATCTTTGTATCGGCCCCTTGTGCTGTGACAGCTTGGCTGAGGCTGGCGGAGTTTCAATTAGCCAAGAAACCTCTGATGTGGTGGAGGAGCACAGTAATGGAAATGAGAGCACTGGGTGCTGTGATCGACTGGACGCTCTTCAGGACTAGATTTCTGAATCGGTATTTCTCCGCTGCGGCGAGACAGACGAAGGAGGATGAATTTACAAGTCTGAAACAGGGGAACATGACAGTGGCAGACTATGCCACACGGTACTCTTCGTTGTTGAGGTACGTTCCCCACATTGCCACAATTGGACACGCTAAGATGAGGAATTTTATGAAAGGGTTGCGACCGGAGCTCTATGACCGGGTTATCACCAATAACCCAACTTCTTTTGATGATGCTCTCACAAGAGCGGAGCTTGCTGAGCTAGGAGTGGGAGCTTACGCTATGCCACCACCAGTACCGCAACAGAGGCAGACTAGTGACAGCTTGAGGCCTCGGGGTGAGCCATTTAAACCCCGTGGTGCCTCTTCATCTTCACGGTATGGTGGAAAGAAACACTTTGGTCAGAAACAGGATGGCAAGAAGGGTAATTGGTCGGCCAATCGAGGGCCTTCACAAGGGGATAGGCCGGGAGAGCCGAGGTGCAACAATTGTGGAGGGCCACATTCTTCAAACAAGTGTCCTGCATGTTATATATGTGGCAAGATGGGCCACATCGCTCGGTATTGCCCCACACGGGGAGGACAGTCTGAGTTTCAGGGCAACAGGCCGAGGTTTGAGGATATGACAGTGCAGCAGAGGCAGCAGTTTGGGCCTCGACCACCGGGAGGTCAGACAGTAGGACCACCCCAGGGGCAGGTATATGCACTGACCAGGGAGCAGGCCCAGGCAGCCCCAGAGGAGGTGATTGCCGGTACGTGTCATTTATTTACGTACCCTGCTTTTATTTTGATCGATACAGGTGCCTCCCATTCTTTTGTATCGGTGGGTTTTGTGGAAAGACACCATATGCGCACGTCTTCTTTAACCACGCCACTCCTTGTCTCGACACCCACTGGAAGAAATGTCGTTGCTGATCAGTTTATGGCAGACTGCCTCATTTATTTTGAGGGCAACGAGTTGAGATCAGACTTGATTGTGCTGGGTATGTCAGACTTCGACTGCATCTTGGGTATTGATGTTCTGAACAGATATCAGGCAGTGGTAGATTGCCGGCAGAGGACAGTGAAGTTCAGACCTGAGTTGGGCAGTCAGTGGACTTTCTATGGCAACGGTTCTCGTGCGAAGATTCCGTTGATTTCAGCGATCAAGATGACTCAGTTGTTGGAACGTGGTCACACGGGCTATCTCATCTATGCCGTGGACACGTCTGGGAAGAGTAAAGAACTAAGAGCTGAGGATGTACCAGTGGTAGCAGAGTTTGTTGATGTATTTCCAGAAGAGATCCCAGGATTCTCACCGGCTAGGGAAGTTGAGTTTGGGATCGAGCTGTTGCCAGGGACATCCGCTATCTCTCGTGCACCTTATAGGATGGCACCGGCCGAGTTGAGAGAGTTGAAAGATCAGTTGCAAGATCTCCTTGACAAGGGATATATACGCCCGAGCGTGTCGCCGTGGGGCGCACCAGTTCTCTTTGTGAAGAAGAAGGACGGTTCGATGCGGTTGTGTATCGATTACCGGCAACTGAATAAGGCTACAGTGAAGAACAAGTATCCTCTTCCAAGGATCGATGACTTGTTTGATCAGTTGCAGGGTACCAGGGTGTATAGCAAGATTGATTTGAGATCCGGGTATCATCAGATTCGGGTCAGAGAGGAAGATGTGCAGAAGACCGCGTTCCGGACCCGATATGGACATTATGAGTTCCTAGTGATGCCGTTCGGCGTGACGAATGCTCCAGCAGTCTTCATGAGTCTGATGAACAGAGTGTTTCAGCAGTATCTCGATCAGTTCGTCATTGTGTTTATTGACGATATTCTTATTTACTCCCGGAGCGAGGAGGAGCATGTGAAACACTTGAGGACAGTGCTTCAGATTCTCAGAGAGCATCAGTTATATGCTAAGCTCAGTAAGTGTGAATTTTGGCTGAGCAGTGTAGTGTTTCTGGGGCATGTCATATCGAGCAGCGGGATATCTGTAGATCCCAAGAAGATTGAGGCTGTGATGGAGTGGGCTGCCCCCACTTCTGTGCCTGAGATTCGGAGTTTTCTGGGTTTAGCCGGGTATTATCGACGCTTTGTCGAGGCTTTTCGAAGATTGCCAAGCCGTTGACTCAGTTGACTCAGAAGGGTGTACCTTTCTTTTGGTAAGAAGCTTGTGAGGAGAGCTTCCAGGAATTAAAACACCGCTTGACGACGGCGCCAGTGTTAGTGATCCCTACGGAGAACTCCAGATTTGTTCTGTATACTGACGCATCGCTGCAGGGCCTTGGATGTGTTCTGATGCAAGATAAGCATGTGGTAGCTTATGCGTCGAGGCAGTTGAAGCCGCATGAGACCAGATATCCAGTTCATGACTTGGAATTGGCGGCTATCATCTTCGCCCTGAAGATCTGGAGGCATTACTTGTATGGTACTTCGTTTACCATTTACACGGATCACAAGAGCCTCAAATTTTTATTCACTCAGGCAGAGCTGAACATGAGGCAGAGAAGGTGGATGGACCTACTCAAGGACTATGATTGCGAGATAGAGTACCATCCGGGGAAAGCCAATTTGACAGCAGACGCTTTGAGCCGGAAAGTGAGGAGTTCTGCTGAGGACGTCATTCATCTGTCGGCTATGATGACCTCCTATTGTCATTTGGGCTATGATTTTGACATAGATGCATCGCCTGTGTATGTATCGACCTTGTTAGCTGAGCCAGATATTTATGAGAACATCAGGAGAGCTCAGAGGTCAGACGATGAGGTTCAGAGGTGGTTATCTTTAGTACATCTTGGTCAGCCAACGAAGTTCAGAGTGGCCGATGACGGGTCTTTGAGATTGGGTGACCGATGGGTGGTTCCGAGTACGCCGGAGTTGCGTAAAGGGATCTTGGAGCGAGCTCACAGTAGCAGACTTAGCATCCACCCAGGTGGGAAGAAGATGTACAGAGATTTGCGTGGTCAGTTTTGGTGGAAAAGGATGAAGTCTGATGTCGTCGCTTTTGTGAAGAGGTGTTTGATCTGCCAGCAGGTTAAGGCAGAGAGACAGAGACCTGGCGGCGAGTTGAGAAGATTGGAGATACCGAAGTGGAAGTGGGAGCACATTTCCATGGACTTCGTGACTCATTTGCCGAGGAGTGCTTCAGGCTTTGATGTTATTTGGGTGATTGTGGACAGACTGACTAAGGTAGCCCACTTTATTCCCTATAGCATGACTTTCACATTTTTGAGGATGGCGCAGTTGTATATTAGAGATGTGGTGAGATTGCATGGGATCCCCGTTTCCATAGTGTCAGATCGAGATCCGCGATTCACATCTCATTTCTGGGAAGGCCTTCAGTCAGCTTTGGGAACTGAAGTCAGATTGAGTACTGCTTATCATCCTCAGACGGATGGCCAGACCGAGCGCACTATTCAGACGCTCGAGGACATGTTAAGAGCTTGTGTTTTGGAGTTCGATGCCTCTTGGCAGGATTCAGTGCCTTTGGTAGAGTTTTCGTATAACAATAGCTACCAGGCGAGTATTCAGATGGCTCCGTTTGAAGCTCTTTATGGCAGACGGTGTAGATCACCATTGTGTTGGGATGATTTGGACCGTAAATCGTTCGGAGGACCGGAGTTGATTCGGGAGATGGAAGAAAAGATAAAGACGATAAGGCAGAAAATGAAAGCGGCCCAGGACAGACAGGCAGCTTATGCAAATAAACGGCGGAGACCGTTGGAATTTCAGTTGGGAGATAAGGTCTTTTTGAAGATCTCGCCTTTCAGAGGCGTTGTGCGATTTGGGATGCGCGGGAAACTGTCTCCGAGGTATGTTGGACCGTACGAGATTTTGCAGCGCATTGGCATCTTAGCTTACCGACTGGCTTTGCCGCCTTCCTTATCTGGTATACATGATGTGTTTCATGTATCTATGCTGCGGAAGTATGAGCCGGATCCGTCGCATGTGTTACAGCCTTCCGAAGTTCAGTTAGAGTCCGATGTGTCTTATGTGGAACGGCCTGTCAGAATTCTGGATCGAGCAGACCGTAGACTTCGGAACAAAGTGATACCTATGATCAAGGTTCAGTGGGATCGCAGGGGTGTCGAGGAGGCTACGTGGGAGACGGAGCGGCATATGGTGCAGCACTACCCGGAACTATTCTCTGGTATGTGTTTATGTTTAGTTTCTATTTGGGGTAAGTGCATGTGATTTCGAGGACGAAATCTTATAAGTAGGGGAGTAATGTGATATCCCCGAAATGGTTAATTGCTTTTGGGCATTAATTACGATTATTATGATTAATTATGTGGTAATTAATTATGTGTTGGAATTTATTTACCTTATGGAAATGCATGGTCATGTGGATAGGGTGACCCGGGGTTGCATTTCAGGGTGCATGTGGTGCATGTTGGGTAAATATTATTGGAAGCATGATTTATTTGCCTTTGGTAGCAATTTATTAGAAATCATGTGTTTAATTGATATTTGGTGCATTATGAGTAAATGCTTTGAAAGAATATCATGTTGGGGTGTTTTATACACCATGGAATTGTTGGTATGCATTTTAATTAAATAACTCACTCTTTATACCCAAACCCACCTTTACCATCCAATTCATTTCACTTTACCAAAAACAACACCCAAACCCTTCCCCTTCACATTTTCGAGATCTAGCTTTGGGGTGAAGAGAAGTTCTTGCAAAATCTTGTTTTGTGGAGCTTGTTGGGTGATTTGAGATCCCCAAGAGGTATGGATACCTCATGGTTAATTTTGCAAGGTTTTGTTTGAGTTTGGGTTGATTTTGAAGGGTTTTAAAATGGGTTTGTGTTGGGTTGTTGTGGTTTTGGTATTAATTTGGTTGGATGTTGCATATTTGAGTTTATGTTGATGTTTATTGTTGGTTTTGAGTAGTTGGGTATGGATGTTGTTGAGTTATTTAAGGTTGTTTGAGTTTGGGAAGGAGAAGGGTGAATAGTGCCCGATTCTCGCTTGCCCAGAGCTCGGCGATCGATCGGCGTTTTTCCCGCGATCGATCGCGAGCCACAGAGCTGAGGCAGAGAGCTTCAGCGATCGATCGCGAGATGGGCGCGATCGATCGGCGAGGCCGCGATCGATCGGCGCTAGCTCCGCGATCGATCGCGGATTGTTGGATTTTGTTGGGCGAGGCAGTGTGATCTCGCGATCGATCGGGGCTTGATGGCGATCGATCGCGAGACACCAAAAATGGTGTTTTTGGTTATTTTTGTGGGATTTTTGGTATTGGACTATTATTGGGTTCTAATATTGGTAATTGTGAATATGTAGAACCAACCCAGGTGGCAACACAGCCAAGGCATTGAAGTCCTACCACATCCTACATTTTGGAAAGGTACGTAGTGGACGTACGGGCACCCCAACGGTACATGTATCTTATATACTTATTGTTTATGCATTGTGGATGCAAGTATATATGTGGTATTGCATAGTGGATGCAAATACATGTTATGCATGATGTTTATAGATGCATATGATTATTGGTGCACATCCCATGAGTCGTGGTCATCCCTTGATGATTTTAATGCTTGCCGCTATTTGGTTTGGTTCCGCTAAATGTGAAGCGAGGGGTGGGAGCGCCGCATGTCACATTTGAGCGTGGTTATCATATAGGGCGAGGAAAGGGTATTTGCCGCTCAATGAGAGGCGAGGGGTGGGAGTCCCGCAGTCCATTGAAGCGAGGTTATCCTATGCCGCCTATATGTAAATAAGCGAGGGGCATTAAAATACATTGTGATGGACAGACTAGGGATTGGTGATCAGTTTGGTATTGATGAAATGGTATATGTTCATGACATGTTTAGACCATTTAAAATAATCTATTGATTATACTCATGAGTTATGGTACAGGGACAACCAAACGGGAAGCGTTTGAAATGCATGGGAAAACAGGAAGTGTTTTATTATGATTATGCATTTACGCTTTATCTTCATATTGTGTTGAATATGAATGATTATTATTGCTCATGTTTGGGGGTTGTCCTTGTAGGTACCTTTTTGGCATGATAGAAGGGCTAGACGGGTTGAGATGGTGAGCTTTTGAGGATGCTTTTGGGACTTGAAGGACGGGATTATTTGGATAGTATCTACTCTAGGAGTAGTATAAAACTATAATTGAAAACATTCATTGATGGGAATGTAATTAATCCTTTTTGGTAGTCCTTATTTTTGGCATGTAATGCTTAAGCTCATAAACTCAACACGTTCTTTTACACTCTGATCATTATATTAGCTCTATTATGCCTTGATTCCGCACTTAAGGATTAGGGTCCTTACAAGGGTGATAGTTAGATGCAAGGATTTTCAAGTTTGAAGCATTTTTGGGGAAGTTCAAGCTAGGAAGGAATGATGGTGATGGTTTGGTGCTAAACCCTTGAAGCTAATGGAATGTATAACATGATTTTTCAGTTTTATCAAAATGAATTTATGTTTTAGTGGTCGAATTATGGTGCAAACATATGAGAAATTTAGAGATAGTTGTTGAAACTAATAGTCTGCAGATTTTTGAGTATCTGTATTTTAAGTATTCTATTAATTGTTGGTTATATACATGCTTATGTGATGAGTAACATGTTGAATTGGGAAACTGAAATTTCATATTTTCAGTATCATTATATATGTATCACCTAAAATCGAAAAAAATTTAGGGCCATTTGACAGGACACTTGAAATAAATCTTCCGCTGTTTACGAAAATTAATCATTATGTGTTAATTAAACACCACATTAGGATCGGGCCCTCACAGTTGCTTTGAAAAATCATTTGTTGCTCAATCCCTTGAATAGACATAGTACGCCAGATGATGTTGCTAAGTTGCATTATTGATGTTATGGGGAATTATGTGCCCTGATCATCAGGCAATTTTGTTAAGTTATTGTATTTACAGAAGTTGGAGGATATCTACTCTGCCCGTACTTATAGTTGGGGTAGTGTTGTGTTGGCGTACTCTTATCGTGAGTTGTGCACTTCATCAGAGAGAGGGAAAAAAGTGATAGGTGGTGCATTGCAACTCTTACCGGTAAACAATATATTTGTTTATTGTAATAATTAAAATATGTTTCTTGCAATCTAACTTGTATTATTGATGTCACTACAATAAATTAGATTTGGGCATGGTCATGTGTTGGGTTTTGGAAACCCGAATAATCTTGGTTTTGATGTTAACAAAACTTGTTATTGTGTTGCTAACATATTTCATTAAGTGTGCAGTTCATAGATCATAACTTAGAAGCTTGATGAATTACAAAGAAGTAGCTTGAAAATATCAAGCTGGACCAAGTCTGAAATCCTGGCAGAGCGGATTGTTTCGATCATATCTAATAGCTCGGATATCAAAATGGCGTGCTTCCAAAGAGATTGAACAGCCAACTCAAAATATTAAAAGTCATATTTCACAACAGATCGGCTAGTGCGAATGTTATCAAGTAGAAAAGACGCCTAGAAGATCGAGCTGTACCGCGAAGAAACATCAGCTATTTCAGCAAGCAACTGTCAGTCTGTTGGGCATAACTCTTAGCTTGCTTATTGGAACGGGACAATTCAGTATGGATTGGAAAGCTAAGACAAAGATCTACAAGTCATCTTGAAAGTCAAAGACTGAATCGGAAGTTAAGATGTCCAAAAAGCTTCTGCAAGTCACGCCATGTGACACCTGCAAGATCGAGCTGTTTCAGCAATCAACTGTCAGTCTGTTGGCCATAACGCTTAGCTCGCTTATTGGAACAGAACGATTCAGTATGGGTTGGAAAGCTAAGACAAATATCTACAAGTCATATTTGGAAGTAAAAGACTGAATCGGACGTTAAGATGGCCAAAAAGCTTCTGCAAGTCACGTCATGTGCTGCTGCATCCAGCAAACAGACAGCAGGAGCATTGCCTCGTATTTCGTGCATAACTCTCTCATACAAACTCGAAATCAAGCGATTATTGATTCCGTGTAAAGCGAAGAGAAAGGACTACAACTTTCATGTGGATCACTTTGCCCAGAAATCAAAGAATCAAGAGCTACAAGCAACAGATCAGAAGAGCAAGTTTATCAATCTGTTTTTGTATCAAGCTTGTCTTGCATCATACTGATCTGTCCAGACCAGACTGACCTGTCCAGACCAGCAGACCAGACCAGATGACCAGACCAGCTAAGCAGACCAGCAGATCAGACCAGCAGACCAGACCAGTCCGGTCCGAAATATAAAGAGCCCAGAAACCAGAATATGACCGTTGCAAGCTCGGGAATGGTGCAGAACCTTCTCCAACGGGCATATTCTTGTGTCTAACGTATATATCAATACTTGGGGCTATATATACATGATTTGGAAGCTCAATAACAGCTGATTGAAGATCAATCCAAGCCTTCCAAAGCAAACCCACTTGGGATTCAATTAGGGAACTTCAAAGACAAAAGTTGCTAAATGAAGAGCACTCCCCAAACCTTTGGCACCACTTACCTTGCTATATCAGATCTAGTTAGAGATCATTTGTGCCATATATATTCACTCTATTCATTGTATATGAGAGCTTAATAGATGAGTGAATATCATTGTAACGGTTGATGATTCATCACAACCGATTGAGAGGTCTT
Organism: Haberlea rhodopensis; assembly: GCA_907163345.1. NCBI lineage: Eukaryota > Viridiplantae > Streptophyta > Magnoliopsida > Lamiales > Gesneriaceae > Haberlea > Haberlea rhodopensis. Next base: position 5,278,451 of record CAJQUN010000002.1, read on the forward strand.
TGTATGTGAGACATTAAAGAACATACATAGTTGAGTTGCTAGGAGTTCTAGTTGGATGGGGCATTCCCAACTGGATCGGGTTTGTACAACGGGATTGTATAAATCAAAGTCTTCTATTGGAATCCTTCCATGAGGTGGAAGAATGGGAGAGGTAGAAGGATTACACCACCTTCGAACTTCCATAAACAAATGCTTGTTTATTTACTTTAATTGCATATCTTTAAAATGTCTTTCAAATGAGTAATCGGTTTAGAGCGGGTTATGTCGAGTGTCTTCCGCTCGGTTTTGTAACCGAACTCGATATAATCTCTCGGTGCATTATTTCAAGAACACGAGCTATTGAAGCTCAAGTTGGTTGAACTCGGGTGTGAAATGGCAACCCACCCCCGAAATCGATCCTGACATCATGAATACCAAGTCTGACTCCTCAATTGGGTAGCCAAAGATCTGATATTGGGCAAATAATAATCGACCGAGAGAATGTGTTACTTTCTGCTCTATATGGTGTAAGGTAATACGAATATGCATTGTTTTATATTTGATTTTATCTGTTAATGCATTTAATCATTTATTTGAATATGAGTCACAATATTTATTGATTTCGAAATTGTGATTATACAGGTGGTCATGTCATTTTAAATTTACAGAAACTGGGAGCCATTCCATACACATCATCAGGGACATCCTCGATCAGCAGCCAGTAACTCAAGTAACATGCTATTAAATTAGTTTGTACAAAAAACATTCTTTTTTATATTTTTAAAGTAATGTTGTTTTGTAGTTTAATTAGCAGTCGTACCCTGATGAGTACACTGAAGGAATTACCCAGTTAGGGACATACAAGGGTCCATTGATTTTCTTTGACATAGTTGAAATGCAACAGCCTGATAAAGTACTTCGACAATTTGGTATGCTACAAGACATCCCAGAAGATCCACAAGTGGGGGATGATATATTGCATAATGTTGGTCGAAGAGGGAACGTCAACAAAGACTAGAGCACTCAGTATACTGCATACATACTCTGCTGGGAGAGGGCAAATAATCTACGTGTGGACAGACCACGATTTACTGATGGTGGTTACTACGTTGTTGTCGGATATAGTGAGTGGTATGAACAAGTCACACGTAGATACATTGGACGTCAAGAATATTTTGTACAGACAGGATATCAACATGGTGATGGCCCGGCATAACAGCATGTGGTAGGCTAATTTAGTGGAATTTTGTTTTTATAATTGTGTTTAGATATATAAATGTATATGGACTTTTGGACTTTGCAGATTGACCAGATGGAGCAGTTAACTACAAGCTACGACCGACATCTGGCTGATGGAGAACCTATTATGACAGAGTCGATGAGGCAACATAGGAGTATGTTCGACAATATTGTGCGAGCGGCTCGTGAACGACGAGACAAAAACTTTCCGTCATACAATGAAGTCCAGTCTGTTGATACACGTCGGTTCCATACATGCACTTCATCTACACATCTTCTGATAGATTTTGCAGGTCCATCTACACATATCCAGAGAGATTTTGCAGGTCCATCTACACATATCCAGAAAGATTTTGTAGGTCCATCTACGTCGTTGAGCCAAATATGTCTACAGACTATTATTTTCATGTGCCTCCACAATCATATGATCTATCTCCATTCACGTCATATCCCCTCATGTCCACACAAGCCCACTTCAGCAATGTGGATACAATGTCAATCTTGGATTTGCAACATATGCGTCTCATACTTCACCTTTTGATGTCTCACCAGTTGTATTCCCTCAATTAACGCCAATTCAGCAGCCTGGCAACACACATGCGGCAAGGGAAAGGGACGAAGAAGTCGTTCAACAACGAAGAGTTCGAAGACAGACAAATGTCAATCTTGGGTTTGTAACATATGTATCTCATAATTCACCTTTTGATGTCTCACCATTTTGACTTGTCAATCCGATTCAAATAATCAAATGCTCTTGGTTCAATACCTTTTATTTCTTCCATAGTAGAATCAAATTTTCTGAGCTGATTTTATGATCTAGCATTCCAGCATAAGTCTTTCAAATGAACACTTTTGAAGCGACTATTAACGTTTGAGCATACATGTCTCAAACAAAATCGATACACTCCACGCGGGGAATTGAAGTCGGTAATACATTCAGCGGCTGCAATAAGGCCCGGATGCCTATCAGATATCAAGCACACACCAGCAGAACCTTTAATAATGCGCTTGCTAATCAACCCCAAAAACCATATTCACAACAAAAAACTTTCCTCGTCAACGATTGCAACGACCAAAGGTAAGACTTGATTGTTAGCGTCCATGGCTACAACAATCAACATCTTAAGTTTATATTTTGTATACAGATGTGTTCCATCTACACTTATAACTTGTCGGCAGTGTCGGAATCCATCTGCACATAATTGGAATGCCCAAAACACATTATTCAAAGTCATCTCTGTTGGTCTAGCAATCGGTAGGTGATCCCATTCAATGACTGTGCCTGAGTTCAATTTTTGCAAAGCTCACATGTAATACGGTAACTTATTCACAGAGCTCTCCTATGTTCCATACACATTTTCAATCGCATGTCTCAAACTATACCAGCCTTTTGCATATGAGTTCTCAAATCCATACCTATCTTTAACAATCTGAATAACATACTTTATCTCATAGGATGGATTGTGCCGAACGATTCCCACTAACAAACTAGCAATCATATTTTGTCCAGATTTGCATGATCGATCTATAAATCACTCAAAAGACAAGTGTGAGAGCCCCCACACTTCGTTATTTTGAATAGTCCATTTTTTTACTCAATGAGGCGCACAGAAACCATCTGCAAGGCATATCTGGTGTACTATGTTTGCACACCACTTTCCATAATATTTTGTACTTTTGACAACAAGATACTCACGTTTTGCAATCCGTACAGAGTAATCATTCACAGCTGCCTGAAGATGACCTTTATCTTTAAGTACCATATTCAGATGGATATTTCCTTTGGAATGGTCGTAGTAACTCCCCCACTTACTAGTTGGAAGGTCGATCGAATCGCCAAATACGTCTGGATGTGTCGTGAAGAAAAATGGAATTGTTGGATAAAGGTCATGGTCATTTGTCGTGGTTGTATCTGCTACATTAACTAGCACTTCTTCAATATCAACAGCGTCGTCATCAGACTCATCCTCAGATGGAATCTCCTCTGGTTCAGACTGAATATCATCTCAAAAATCCGCAAAACTGTCTGCTAATGGCTCGGGAACAATATTTTCAGCAACTATGAGAGCATCATCTTGAATCCTAGATGTAGTTGGTCTTTCTGTAACTACTACAAATGGACGACTAACACTTGTTGGCATTTCTGTAATAAAATCATAAGCCCTTCGTTCAGTTTGTATATACATCTCCAAACAACTATGATTTTGTTCAGAATCATTTAGCCATGCTAAATTGTAATCACTGTCGACGGGAAAATTTGTTTGTTTCATCCTTGAAAAATCACTAAATATATATTTACAATATATTTTCAGAAAGAATTGGTTACGATTGATGCCAGTAATATCATATACGTCATTAAATAACTGTAGATAATTAATAGTGCGAGATATGATCATGCCTTTTGACGGACCATGATCATATCTAACAGATTCTGAATCTTGTAATATATCACCTCCCCCAATATAACAAAATTTTAATTGACGTACCTTAAAAAATAAAGACAAAATTTATAAATTAATACATGATATATAATGTTGTTAAATTTGTTTATTTATATAACAGCGTACCTGCAATATATCAACAGGAGAAAATAACAAAGATTTTGATACAACGAATCTTCCGGAAAAAAGAACGAATATTTTGATACAACGAAGTTTTTGATTTATGAATGCTACGAATATGCACGGTTAAATAGAGTGAATAATTTTATCTTTGTCGCCATTCAGATGACGACATCGATTAAAAAATATTTTTTAATCTATGTCGCCATCTCAAGATTAAAAAATATATGTTTATGTCTTCATGTGCCAACATCGTTTTAAAAAGTATTTTTTTAATGTTGTCGCCATGTGATATGGCGACAACAAATATTAAAATATTTTTTTAATGTTGTCGCTATTTCACATGGCGACATCAAAAAAAATAAAAAATTAAACAAGTCGCCATGTCAGATGGCTACTTCATTTGAAGTCGCCATCTGCCACGGCGACTTAGGTTATTCTTATAATAAAAAAAAATTGAGTTAGTTGTTAAATAATGTTTAAATTTAGGTTAGATAATTAAAAAAGACCCGGTAAAAGTATGTAGTAGACAGAAAATGAAGCAAGTAACATTTTTCATCCATTTATTGAAAATTAATTTTTTTTATTTATTGAAATGACTAAAATAAGATTTAATAAATGCTATTTTATTTAATTTATATATGTAATTGCTTGAACTAGATAAAAATTTATTATCCATTTACTTTTCCTCCAATAACTAGCATCATTCATGACCAAAGTTGTTCTTAAAATCATTACTCAAACTTTCGCACGCGAAAAAATAGCGATTTTTGGGGAAAATATTAACCCGGTTTGGTATCATATATTGATCAATTCAATAAAATAAAAAAATATTAATAGTTTTAAACTATAATGCACAGATATAGATACGTTGGTACGTGGATATGCGGATAAAGATATTGTTGCAGTGGATTTTTTAAATTTCTAGGATACGTCTGGATACGACAAATTTTTTATTTTTAAATATATATATATATATATATATATAAGAAATCAAGTTTCAAATTTATAGTCAACATTAAACATATAAAATCAAAATAACAGAGTTTAAACTTCATCAAATTCATGATAAATAGTAGGGTTTTAAACACCAATTACTACTTAAATCAAGAAAGTTGCATACAAATATTGTCTAATCATTTAATTGACCGCTTTATCTCGATATATTGATTCTTCATTAGCTCAAACTCTGGTTCATCAAGTGAGAGATTCGCAATACCAAGAATGCTAACATCATCTAACGACTCAAAATCATCTACAGCCACATCCTACATCTTGGAGTCGCCCTTCATATATTGTGGAGATTTTCTTTAAAGAAGACATAACTATGAACGAAAATCAAACCTTCAGCGCGTTGTGGTGTTATTTGGTTCCTCTTTGTTGAATTAAATGCATAAGTACTCCAATTTCTCTCATAACAAGAAGAAGAAACTTGGCCAAGTACCGTCATGCAAACTGATTGAAGATTAGGAGCTCCTTAGCCATGAATTATCCACGATTGTAGTGGATCTATCACCCATATCTATCCCGTGTAGAATCTTCATCAGCAAAATCATTATGGCGTATTCAATACATATCTTGGCCATATTCATATAATTATCTGAAATTAAAAAATAATTTTTAAATTCGGGTACACCAAATGGCGTATCCGATATGTCGGAATCAAAAGTATCTTGAAGTATCTAGACAAGTATCCAAAATAAAAAATTAATTTTTCATCATTATCTTTTACAATATTATTTACTCCGCATAATAATACAAAAGGGCCAGATGATGTCATATGACTATCATTTTTTATGAAGTTTTTTTCAAAAACCCAAAAATGTCATCACCCACACTTTTATTGAAACCCCTTAATTTTATTGTTACACATGTTTATTAGTCGTCCCCATTTTTTTTTAATACTGGTTTCGTATTTTTTAACTCATCAACTCCATTCTCCCTCCCGCTTTTGTTGAAAACCACTAACAAAAATTTTATGACATACACCATTCATCTCCACTATTTTCATGTTTGTTTCACCTCCACTATTTTAAATTTCAAATCTGAAACAATATTTCTTTTTGGGTTATGATGAACCAAATGATGTTACACACGCAACGCGTATCCGTCGATGTTAGTATTAATAAACCCACAAGTAGAGTATGTGTGTTCATTTTAAAGTATAATCTTTGTTTTATAAAAAAAACACTATCCAACAATTAAAACCATTAATATATAATGAATAATTTGGTAGTCCTAACAATTTTAATTTAATAGCCTTTTGTTTTTTATGTCATAGATAAATTGCAAAAAATTTAAAAAAAAAAAGAAAAAGAAAAAGAAGAAGATTACCACCGGAAGAGTTCCAAAATCGGTTCAAACATGACCTTTATTTTAACGAGTTAGATTATATTGAATTTTTAATGGACAACTTTTTATTTTATAAAAATTGTATAATTTATTTATAGAGTTTATTTCTCTTAAAAACCGTTCAGATAATCTTTTTTTTTTCATATAATCGCGCCTTGATAAACTTGTAATTAAATAAAAAAACCTTGACTTGGACCACACTTATCAATTAGCTGGATGCCTGTGTTATCTAAGAACATAGGTTAATTAAAATATGGTATAAGATTCTCAATATATTTTGATTAACAAGCAACAATAAAAAAATATTAATAATTTTGTTCAGATAACAAATAGTCAAAATATAAATATATGTTTTTTGAATTAAAAATATAATAAATTTTCGAATCGTGGTAGAACATTTGATTTTTAATACCAATATGATATTACGATTATTCGTTCATATCTAACTATTATTATTCTTAATTTATTGTGCCACTGCCACCTATGTCACTATTATTTTGCCTAATTTTATTATCTTTTAAAATTTTTATATAAGATGGTAGATGCATGTTTGGCTATGTATTTTTTGGTTAGTTTGATGTTGTATATTTTGGTTAGTTTGATGTTGTTCTTAAAAACAGTCCACCACTGAAATGGAATGTATCATGTATAACACTCCATATTAGTTGAAACTCAACATGAATGCTACCATCAGCAAGGGCGAAACCATTATTTTATAGGTCAGGCTAAAATTAAATTTAAATAATAAATTTTTTTGTGAAAAAATATTAATATGAAAGTTAATGTGTCATGATACATATAAATATAATATATCAATCAATCAGGCACACAAATGAATAAGTCAAAAAAAAAAAGAAATAGACAAATTATCGTAAAAACAACAAAACAAAAATAAAGATTTATATTGAAATTAGACTCCTTCGAGAATAAAGGTTATTGTGGATTTTGAGTACTCACAATCAAACAATATATTTGCTTAGTACATATATGTTATCTCAATTTCAGAATATTTCAATCATATTTAATAGATAATGTTATAAATCTTAGTAAAACAACAAGCATTTCATCCTAAAATAACATCAGCGTCAAGAATGCTCGGGTTATCATAGATTGCAAAGAACGCAATAAACGTGGGGAGATTGTTGGTAGGGGTGCTTAACGGATCGGATCGGTCCGGTCCGACGGAATCGGTCGGTTCCGGATCCGTTAAGCACGGAACCGATCCGATCCGTTAAGGAACCGGATCCGACTCGGTTCCGGGTCGATTCGGTCCGGTCCGCTTTATTATTATTTTTTTCAAATTTTTTTTTTATTATTTTTAAGTTTTTTTAAAAAAAAAAAATTTAATTTTTTTTAATGTTGTAAATGTTTCCCCAATATTCATCACAAATTCAATATATTTCTTCTTCATTTCATAATATAGATGCATACAAATAATTGTAAAGAGATGGCAATTGAAAAATCTAAATAAAAAAATATTACTGTTTAGCACTCTTCATAATTGATAAGTATTGTTTTTGCGTTCTCTTCTTCTTGCTCGTCATAATGATTTACGAATTCGTCAACCGCCACATCTCTTCTATTCTTACATTCTGCTTCAAACCAATCTTTAAGTAACGTGAGCATGCATAACGAATCAGCAGATAGACTACTTCTGTATTCTCCAATAATTCGGCCACATGTTGAGAATGCAGATTCAGAAGCGACGCTTGAAACTTGTACCGCATACACGTCTCTAGCCATTTTGGCTAAGATAGGGAATTGTGCCGCATTTGACTTCCACCATTGTAACACGTCGAAGTTGTCTTCCGTTACAAATTGATAATTCAGATAAATTTGCAACTCAGTCGACGTGCTAGTAGAAGGTCCTTTTCCCTTAAGTTTTTTCCTACCCAGCATCCTAAGCAAATTGATGCCCCCACCTTTAGTTTGAGCTCGGGGTTATTCTTCAGCAGGCCTTTGTTGCGATGATTCACTTGCCTGTTGATTATAATACAATTGAAACATATTTTGGAGAGATTGCATTGTAGACGTCTTTTAATCGTCAACAACCTTCCCCAAAAATTTAGCATAATATTCAAAAAATATCTCAAATGAAGATAAACATTGACTGGGATCTAGCAATGTTGCGATGCAGTGCACGTGTGGGATTTGTTCCCAATATTTTATAAATTTAGTTTCCATTGCACTAACAAAAGCATGCAAGTCATAGTCATCTCTAAATTCTATAAACTTATCAAACATATTAAATACTAAAGGAAGAAATTAAACGGAAGTTGGATAAGTAACACCAGAGAAGCGTTCCGTTGCTTCTTTGAAAGTACCTAACAATGATACACAATTTTCAACAAATTCTCAATCCTTATTAGTCAAATAAATACTATAACCGCTATCAGGCATTTGATATGAATTATAAAATTGAGTTAAAATATCTTTGTAAGGTAACATATCATTCAACATATTGTACAACGAATTCCACCTAGTTTCTATTGGTGATGGAAAAAGAAGATACTTTAAACCATTAGATAAACATAATTGTTTCCAATCGCGCTTTACACTGCTCGTGCGTAACCATTTAGGGCAGTATTTCATTTTCTCAATACATGCTGAGTGATTGTCATCATAACCAACTTTAACAGCCAAATTTATCACATGGCATGCACATCTAACATGAAAAAAAATATCATCAATCATTGGTTTCAGATAGGTCTTTAAATCACGCATCGCAGCATTGTTATTCGCAGCATTGTCTAATGTGATTGGAAATACCTTATCCTGATCCATAATGTCTACAAGTGTTGAATACATATTTAACAATTAGATAACCAGTATGCGCACAATCTAACTCATCTAAAGACAAAATTCGTTTTTGCATGCACCAATTATCATCAATCCAATGACAAGTGACAACAAGATATGAATCTGAATTTATATTTGTCCAAATATCGGTTGTTAAGTTAACCCTACAAGGCAAACTAGAAAGATGTTGAAACAATGTATTTATATATTCAACAAATACGTCCATACAATTTTTTTTAGTGTGTGCCTGGAAATATGTTTAAACATGGGTTGTATAGACGAAGCAAATTCAATAAAACCAGCATGTTCAGCTTGTATAAAAGGTAGTTCACTGTTCACATCTAATCACATATCTAACAAAGTGACCTACGATTAATTTCAGCAGTTAAAATAAAATTCGTGCCAGTGAGAACATTAATTTATGCTTGTGTTGCTTCTCGACCTAATGGTTGTAATGTTGTCTCATCAAAATTATGTTTTTTTACTAAGTGTTTTTTAAATGTTCCAGTGCCTCCACTGGAACCACCAGCTTTATATGAATATTGCATTTTACATAATTTACATATTGCAACAGATTCATTAGTACCTTCTTTTTGAGCGAGTTCAAAGTGATCCCATATCTTACTTCTTTTGGCACGAGTCGGTTGTCTACTTGCTGCTGTAGTGCCTCAAAGTGATCCCATATCTTACTTCTTTTGGCACGAGTCGGTTGTCTACTTGCTGCTGTAGTGGCTCCGGATGACTCCACTTGTTGTCTCTCTTAGGCTTGGGCAGCAGGAGGTTCGACAGGTTGTTCGGGTTGTTGCGGTTCGACAGGTTGTTCGGGTTGTTGCGGTTCGACATTCATAGAGGAACCACCAACATTGAGGTCAGCAAAAAAATCATAACTTTCATTTAACTCAGGTATTGGTACATGCAAATTCATTGCCGAAGATGAACTCAGTGATAGACGACCCAGGACGAGACCCCGACTGCGACCCCGGCTACGACCAGCGCCGCTGCTAGATGAAGATGGCATTATTATATAAGTAAATTGTAGATAGCACAATTGAGAGGAAAATATGAGTTTTAAGTATAGAATTGTGAGAAGAATGAAAAAAATTCACACATATGTATAGATTTTTTAAAAAAAAAAATGAACGTTGGCAACGGCTAAGAGCCGTTGCCAACGTTCAGCATGGCAACGACTTCATGCTACGGCTATAAAGTCGTTGCCATGCTGACAAAAAGACACATTTTAATTTTAATTTTTTTAAAAATTAACCGGTTTCGATTCCGGAACTGGTTCCAAATCGGTAGCACCGGAACCGGCGGTGCTACCGGTTTGGCTCACGGTAACCGCCCCGGATCGGTTTGATACCGGTTCCGGGGCGAATCGAAACAGGTTAGTCCGGTTCCGGTTTTGGACCGGACTAACCGGTCAGGTTCCGGATTGACCCGGCCATTTAAGCACCCCTAATTGTTGAGATGCAATAATTTTTCTGCTTAGATAGTGATCGAAATATGACGCTTGAGCTGCTGTACTGTTTAAAAGATATCAGTTACACCATTATCATCAACTATAGATTGTGATAAAGTCCAAACACTTGATCCTAAACAGCATTTTAAAAAACCACAAACAATTTTGCACTAAAAATTTATTGCAACTCTCATTATCTCAATCAAATTCCGTCTGTACTTTGAACTTGCATCATACCAAGAGAGAACGTATTAACAATTCTAAATTCAATTAAATATAAAATTTTACCTTATTTTTATTATTCAACAAGATATTAATTAACCAACATCAAGCATATGAATTAAAAAAATTGCACTAGTAATCAATTACCTTATATAAATGTTTTGCTTGCGAGTATCAAAATTTTAGTAAATTTTGTTCTTTATGTTTAAATGATTTATTAATTAATTCTATTAAATTCATGCATATATTCGCCAGCTGTGCATTGCTTTATAGTTTTTATTAAAAATATAATAATACATCGCGTTCTAATATTTAAAATGACTAATATTAAATTGATATGAAAAAGTAAAACAAATATCATACACTAATAATTTATCGGTCTCCATCAATATAATACAGATACAGATTATATAATTATGATCAAAGAGTTGACTCCTTGGCCGATCACTCTCAGATAAATTGAATTTAAGTTTGATGTCACTTCTTTGAAAATATATGTTTTGCCTTAATTTTTAAAAGAGTTAATGGCATATAACCCTACGTGCTTTGTCAAATAGGCAAATTATCCATGTGGTTCGAAAATATGCATTTTACCCCATATGGTTTATAAAATATGCAGTTTACCTCATACTGTTTGAAAATAGACATTTTACACCCATGTGGTTTGTGAAAATAGACATTTTACCTCCTTATAGTTTGTGAATAGGTGTGAAATATACCCTATATATAGGAGATAAACTGCCTATTTTGTAAATCGCATGGGGTAAAATGCCTATTTTTACGAATTACAAGGGGTAAAATGCCTATTTTGAAACCATATGGGTGTAAACTGCCTATTTTGTAAACCACAGGGGGGTAATCCGCCTATTTGAGAAACCGTAGGGAGGTAATCTGCCAAAAACCCATTCATAAAAATTGTAAGTCACAAATAGAAATAGTAGAGCCGGGGTTAGTTTAATAAAATATCTTTGATTAAAATTTATAAACCATAATTACTGTTTTTGACTTTAAAAAAAATAAACAGGGATCCAAAACCATAAAAACTACACTGAAATATAAGATCAACCAACATTTATCGAATTTGAAAAGAAGTCAGAAGAAATTGTTCGATCATCTTATCTTGATTTCTTGAACCGAGAGATCATTAGATGAGGATCCTGATGCATATACATATAAATAGTTAAATACGAGCAAGAATTTCTAGAAAGATTTGAAATTCTCGTGATTTCTATCCACAAGTCATTTATAAAAAAAAGAAAAAAAAGCTCGATTATTAAATTGTGAAACAAAATATTTGAATCGGATCAAAACTTTCAATTGTATAAGTATGAGCAAATGATCAATGATTGAAGATAAAAACCAATTTACAATTAGTAATTAACATTCCTTCGATAATGAAGAACTAGCATCAGTATCTCAATTCAAATATGAGTTTGATTTACGCTTCATGTTCTAAGAAATATTTATCATTTGAAAAGATGAAAAACCGGAATCTGTCTAAATAATTAATTAAGATAATAATTTTAGGGATCGGAGATGATATGATTATTTATTCCGTGATATATAATATAGTAAATGATGTCATATTTGTTAAGTAAAAACAAAAAAAACAAAAAACAAAAGAAATAATTAATTAGACAAAAAAAGCCACTCTGTCATGAAGTAAACGTTGGGTAAATTAACTCCATCATCTTCCTCCCTTCACTTCACATCCCTCCCTTCCCCGCTGTAATTTACTCCACACCACGTGCATTTCCCGCTCTCTCCGCGCCATTATAATGCAATAAATAACAGAAAAACCTTCAGTTTTAGCTGTTCAATTCAGTAATTTCGATCATTTATTGCTCTGTATTCTGCCCGATCAATCATTTGCGATTTGCGACCCCTCAAGAGAGAAGGTGCCAATTCTTTATTCCACGCTGTAAGGTTGGTTTCAGTCTCTCTTTGCACTGTTTGAATTCTTGTGTTTAGCTGTCATGTGTATGATTTCATTAATAATGCGTGTCCGCGGTGGGTTGTTATCTATTTGTACGTTTTTGGAGTTTCTGTATTCTGTAACTGCCGCTTTTTTTAGATTTTTGGTAGGCATATTGCGGCAGGGGTTTTATTTTAGGAAATAAATAGTTCTTTGATCTTGGGATTGCGGTGGTGAGCGTTTGCTTTTTTGCTGATTAATTGTTAAAATTTCAGTTTTCTGCATGAAGTTCTATGGATTGCGTGAGATTTCAGTTTGAATTTCTGCATACCTAGCCGGGTGGTAGCCTAAATCAGTTTTTTGCTGATAAGAAAACCCATTAATTTTTGCATACCTGTCTGGGCGGTAGCCGAAATCAGTATTTTGCTGATAAGATAACCCAAAATAAATTTACTACAACCGAGTCCAACAGGGGCGTAAAAGACAATTGTCCTTACAAATGGAAAAAAAATTACATCTCATGAGTGAATCTGTGGCGCGTTGCACTGAACTTCTGGGCATAGCTTGTGCTATCACCTTTAAAATTTAGTGTATGATTTTATTACTTTAGTGGACTGAAGCTGTCTTAGGCAGTTAGGCCACAAGAATTTTTAGCGTTTAAACTCACATATTTAGTGCTGCAGAAGATATAAAATGAACAATTCATCAGTGTTAGCCAACGAGGGAAAAAAATAATTTCCCTTGTATAAATGTTTTGTTCTGGTGTGATGAAATAACTGCTGAATTTGGCTGGTAGACAAAGCGTTTTTTTCAGAATATTAAGTACAAAACGGCTATATTATTGATGGCTATTAACTACCAATAACTGCAACGATTTATTAACTATTATGCGCGTATTTCCGTTGTTGTTTAACTTGTTTCCACTGATTTTGGGCTTTTATAGATATGGCAGATATGTAAGCAGGACTTTGGCCTTTCTGCTTTGACTAACTAAACTAGAAGAAGAAATGAGCATCCAGATCAAGTTCATCTTTGCAACAATTTTAGTTTTTAACGCTTTGTACTTGCTATCAGCATCTGAACCTGTTGAAGATAAACGAGCATTGCTCGATTTTATTGATAACATTTACCATTCGCGGAATCTGAACTGGGATGAGGGAACTTCTGTTTGCAATAGATGGACAGGAATCACTTGTAGTGGTGATAATTCGAGTGTAATTGCAGTTCGACTGCCTGCTATTGGATTGAAAGGCAGACTTCCTACTAACACTCTTGGACGTATATCTGGGCTTCAAATCTTGAGTCTGAGATCAAATGGTATCAGTGGTCCCTTTCCATTCGAGCTTTTAAATCTTGGAAATTTAACTGGTCTTTTTCTCCAGTTCAATAATTTTCAAGGTCCATTGCCATTGGATTTTTCACTTTGGAGAAACCTTACATTGTTAAACCTGTCTAATAATGAATTCAATGGCAGTATTCCATTGTCCATTTTGAATTTGACGCATTTAACTTCGTTGAATCTTGCTAATAACTGGCTTTCTGGTGATATTCCTGATCTGAATATCCCTAGTATGAAACTGTTGGATCTGTCGAACAATAATCTTACTGGAGTTGTGCCTCAATCTCTTCTTAGATTTCCCAGTTCATCTTTTTCTGGTAATAATATCTCAAGAGAAAATTCACTGTCTCCGGTTATTTCGCCTAGTCCTGCTATTATACCAAAAAAGCATTCCCAAGGATTTAGTGAATCTGCTATTCTGGGAACTGTTATTGGTGGTTGTGCAGTGGCATTCTTGATTATTTCCTTGCTTATAATTTTTACCAACAAGAAGAAAGGCGATGATGATGATAAAACCACCACTACAAAATCACATAAGCAGGAAATATCTTCAAAGAGGATGGTTTCTGGCAATCGAGATGGAAATAGTAGGCTAGCATTTTTTGAGGGATGTAATCTTGCCTTTGACCTCGAAGATTTACTGAGGGCTTCTGCAGAGGTTCTTGGGAAAGGAACATTTGGAACTACGTATAAGGCAGCGCTGGAGGATGCAACCGTAGTTACGGTAAAGAGATTGAAGGAAGTTATTGTTGGGAGAAAAGACTTTGAGCGCCAGATGGAAATTGTGGGAGATATTAGGCACGAGAATGTGGCTCCATTAAGGGCCTATTATTATTCAAAAGATGAAAAACTAATCGTACATGATTATTTCAATCGGGGAAGCTTATCTGCATTGCTACATGGTATGTAGAATCATGGTTTTTTTTTTTTTTTGGTCAAACTATCAAATTTTCATGTGACAATCTTGGGCATTCATCTTCTTGCAGCAAACCGAGGCGAGAATAGGGTTCCTTTAGACTGGGAAATCCGTCTGCGAATTGCAACAGGCACAGCACGGGGTATTGCCTATATCCATTCCCAAAGCGGTGGAAAACTTGTACATGGAAACATGAAAGCCTCAAATATTTTTCTCAACTCCCAACAATATGGTTGTATTTCTGATCTTTGCTTGGCAGTACTGATGAATCCTATCTCTCCACCAGTCATGCGGATCGCTGGGTATCGTGCACCAGAAGTCACCAACACCAAGAGAGTGTCACAGGCATCCGATGTGTACAGTTTTGGTGTCATTTTACTTGAACTTCTCACTGGAAAATCCCCGGTCCACACTTCAGGTAGTGAAGAGGTGATCCACCTTGTGAGATGGGTTAACTCGGTGGTTCGTGAGGAATGGACCGGTGAAGTGTTCGACGTAGAGCTTTTGATGTATCCTCATATAGAGGAAGAAATGGTAGCGCTGTTGCAGATAGGGTTGAGTTGTGTTGCAAGAATGCCCGAAGAGAGGCCAAAAATGATTGATGTGGTTAGCATGGTGGAGGATATTAGAGGTACGAACAGAGGCAGTAGCCCGTCCCAAGAAACTAGATCTCTAGGTTCAACTCCTACTCTAACTCCAAAAGTAGTTGAGAGTGGGTCATCCTCGGTTCCTAATTAGATTCTTGATTAGGAGAATTGGTTTCATGTAGTTTACAATTTCCCTTTTTCTTAGTTTAATTTGTATTTATCTAGTTTGTTGAATCGGAGATCACATGTTCAGATGATTTGGTGTTGCTATGTTGGATTATTTTTTTCTTTATTTTCATTGGGCAAATTGGTATACCCATTTGGATCCATGGAAAGTTGTAATAAGGCTTGTTTCCTTTGTGAGAAATTCATTAGCTTTTATAATTGGACAACCACAAATGTTTACACCTTTTAGAATTTTACCCACTAACTTTTTAAAATATGCACATAATACCCTGAACAATTTTAAAAAGCGCATTTAACCCTCTAAATAATATTCGGGAATAATTTTTTTGAATATTCTGGCTGCAAATTCCTCACGTGCATCGCACATGCCACAATCAAGGATATGTATGTCTTTTCGTGTATTTCCTGCAGGAATTTAACTAATATACACATCAGAAAATACATGAAAATAATTTTACGAGCATACCACGAGGGATTTTACTCATAAAATTTCTACATAAAATATATCAAAATATATACATACTCTGGATCGTGACATGTGAGACGCACGTGAAGGAATTTACAGCCAGAATATTTGGGAAAATTGTTCCGAATATTGTTTAGGTGGTAAAGTGCATTACTTAAAATTATTCAGATGGTTAAATGCACATTTTGAAAAATTAGGATGTAAAATGTTAAAGTTGGTAAAAGTTAGGGGTTGTCTGTTTTTTACCCTTTTAATTATATGATAAAAGTAATTTTTTATGATGCTTGACTTTTTTCCTGATAAGTTTCGTAGAGAATAATGTGTTATTTTATGTATTTTATATATTATATTATATTTCCAAAAAAGTAAATATATCATTTATCTTATTTTATATATATATATATAATATTATGGTGTTAATTCAAAAAAAAATTTGAACTATGTTTGCTATTTTTATAAAATAGTGTATATAATAATAATAATAATAATAATAAACATTGAAGGCTCTTAGAATACATTTGAATTGAAGGATTTGAAGCCATTAATTTTAGATTCTTGATTTCAAATCTCTTTAAGTATTTGGATGAATTTATATTTTGTGTTCAAATACACCTATTTATTAATTTAAGTAGATGCAATGGATTTAAAATGCATATAAGATAAGTGTCATTTCAAATCAAAGTTACAAATACATTAAAAATAAATCTCGTCATTCAAATAAAATTCGTCATCTAAATATAACATTGTACAAATTGACTAGACAAACAAATATATGCATGATAAATAAAAACAAAAAAATAAAATTTATTTTCGTAAACCGAATAATGATTTAATTAATTATTTTTTAAAATGCCTTATATTTTTTAGAGTGACAATGCATCAATAATTGGTGGCGTCGTCAAATAACCAAACGAATTACAACAAATTCTACGATCTCTCGAATGCAAGAAGAAAAGTAAGGCTTCAAGCCCGAAACGTCCTCGTCCAAGCCTTTCTATAAGCCCGAGTACATCTCATTCAAGCAGCCCCCTAAAACAACCCTAGACTTCATCAGCAGCCTTTCACGTGCCCGATCGAGTTATATCCTTCCGATATTTCATCAACTTCCTCTACCAATTGACACTGTTAACGATCTTGTGGCTACTTCGAAATCAGTTGTTGCTGAAGTTGAGGTGAGATTCTCGAGCCCCAATTTGATGCTCAAAACGACGTCACGCCAAAATTCCTGGCCAAGCTGTGAGGACAATTTCTGCGCTGGAAGAACTTGAGCTTGAAATTCTAGATGCCAATATCTCAACCGTGGATGAATTAACGGTGATAAATTCTTTCACTATTAAGGTAAACAAGGTTTATTAATTGCAAGTTTAGTTTCGTTCTGAATAAATAAATGCATTTATCTGTAGCTAATTTTGTTTAGTCAAATATAATTTTGGCATCTCCATCCACCACCGCCTCCTTCCTCTCCTCTGGCCATCTGTTCAATCTTTCCTCCTTAAATCTACATTTTTCTTTTTTTTTTCCTTATATTTGAGTTAGAAATTGCTCATTTCATCAGATTTAAAATATTTAGAAGTAAGAATAACGACTGTAATCAGTGGCGGAGACGCCTGGCTGTCGCCGTCGGTGGCTGTGGCTGTCAGCGCTAGCCGCGGCTTGGCTTCTTCATGTTTTGTCAGTTTTTGATTAATTTGTTATTTTGTTTCCTTTATGTTGTCTATATGTACTAATATATTATATTTTTTGTTTAATATGATAGAATGGATCCGACGACAGCACCAGGCCCGATTGATGATCATCTGTTGTCATTACAGTTACGTCATCGTTCTGAAGATGTGTGGGCGGGTAATATTGATAGGACTTTGCGTGTCAGAAATCCGGGTTGCTATTTTTGGGATCTTTGCCCATTAGACATACGTGTTGTAAGTATGTTAAATGAGTTTGGGTTTTATGGTGTATATAGATGTGATAAGATTACACTTGATCCTCATCTAATCACGGCGTTAGTAGAGAGATGGCGCCGTGAGACACACACATTTCATCTTAGATCTGGAGAGGCGACTATCACACTACAAGACATTGCAGTTATTTGGGGTCTGCCAATAAATGGTCTTGCAGTGTCAGGCATCGATTATGATAGGACCATACCCGAATGGCAAGAATATTGTGATCGTCATTTGGGATTTACACCAGATACGAGTCACTTTAAAGGTGCATGTTTGTTATTGTCTGCTTTGAATCATCATTTAGTGAAGAATCCTCTCAAGTTACATAGTACGGAAGATGAGGTTGTTAAATATGCACGGGGTTGTGCATTATTACTGATAGGTGGAATTATGTGTCCGGATAGCTCTGGCAATACTGTGAAAATGTTGTACATTCAGAAATTAGAAGATGTTAGTTCCGTTCGTACTTTTAGCTGGGGTAGTGCTGTGCTGGCATTTTTATATCGTGAGTTGTGCACTTCATCAGAGAGAGGGAAAAAAGTAATAGGTGGTGCATTACAACTCGTACAGGTAATCGTTACCTTTGTTTTTTAAATATAAAAAATGTTTATTGCATATATATATTATTCATGTTAATATTTTAGATTTGGGCATGGTCACGTCTCCAAAGTTTAGCTCCTCAAGTAGGACGCTCAAGAATTGATATTGGACCAATATCAATCGACGAGAACAATCATTTACCTGCTGCTCCATATGGTGCAAGGTGATGTATTACAAATTATGTTGCAATGTATAATATAATTTTTAGATTTTGTTATCTAATTTATGTTTTCTGATTATGATTACACAGATGGGCATGTAGATTAAGATTTACAGAAACTGGTACACATTCTGTACGAATTATTAGGGACATCCTTGACCGGCAGCCATTAAGCCAAGTAATTTTGTTTGCGATGTTCCTGTATAAAATATGACCGCCTTTGTACATTATTTTAATGTAATACTGTATTTGTAGTTTTATTGGCAACCGTACACTGATGACTATATTGAAGGATTGCGTAGTGAGTTATGGACATACAGTGGCCCACTGATTTTCTATGACATAGTCGAGATGCATCGTCCTGAGCGGGTTTTTCGTCAATTCGGCATGATACAAAACATCCCACCAGATCCACAGTTAGGGGATGATAAATTACACACAGTTAACCGAAGGGGCAAAACAAATAAGGACTGGTCTGCTCACCATAGGCAGTACATGACTATATGGGCTGATGCACATGCTAATACTGTGGACAGGCCACGATATGATGCAGCTGGACATGGTGTAATTGTCGGGTACAATGACTGGTATGGACGAGTAACACGTAGATTCATTGGCAATCAACGACAATTTGTGGAGACTGGGTATCAACATGGAGATGGCGCTGCATGGCAACATGTGGTATATTGATATATTAAATATCTATTATAGATTTGGAATTTTGTTTAGATTTAACAACTTGATAAAAATTGTTCACTCATTTCAGATTGATCAGTTGGCACAATTAACTGTTACCTGCGACCGTAATATCACTGAGGAACAATCCATTGCGGCGTACGTGGATGCGTTTAGTGATGTCAGAAATGTAATACAATATGTGATGCATGTGGCGCAGGAACGACTAGATAGAAACTTTCCGCCATACGAAGAGGGACATGCTAGTGAGGAAGAACCAGTACAACTGATGCATGCGAGTGATGTACCTGTAGTGCAGGAGCAGGATGACCAGGCCATTCAGGAAGGACGAGGTCAGATACGGAAACAACCGCGTCGTTGTGGTAGTGGAGGGGAGTTATAGAGTTTTATCCATATCACATGTTATATTCTGCCTATTGTCAATCTTATTAACGAACATTCATTGTACAATGTTTAAATGTACTTTCATTTTTATATCATAACAAAGAAAATATATAAACACTTTTTTTTAAAAAATTATTTAACAATAACAAGAATACAATTTTATTGATTTTGGGAACTCGATGTCATATGTCATCTTGCCCGGGCTTCAGGCCAATTCATCTCATTTTGCATGCGTGTTGTGAGGTCTCGACCCTGTCTTCTTATAGTACGCAGTGTGGAATTGTGGTACAGTTCGAATGATGGGGTTTCCCAATATTGCTCCCCCCATAATGGCTCAAATCATAATTGATATGTGCTCCAATATTCTTGCATATTATAATATTACTTGACAAATGTTTTTGCATTTAAGCCATATTTTCGATATACATGTATCACATGTGAGCAATGTATGTCAAATTCTTTCTATTTTCCACAAGAACATTCTCTTGATTTGTGCTTCACAACATGTGTATTACCCCCACATCCAGCTTGTATCCTTGTGATAACCGAGGCTGTTAGATGTCTTCGATCAAACATCTGAACTTCGTGATGAATGGGCTGATGATCAGCCCGATCATATTTTTGAAATGCATAATCCGTCCATTCTTATTATTTTGGATCATTCTATCCGCTTTTTTCAGTCGCTCAAAAAAAAATATTGCACACAATGATCGAAGGTTAATTGTACAATAAGGCGACGTGCACCTTTCATAACTCCATTTATATACTCCGACATATTTGTCTTTAGGATACCACAACGCCATCCTTCATCATGAGCAAGCGTCTAATCAAAAGCCCTTGGTTCAATGGTTTTGATCTCTTCCATCGTACTCTCAAACTTATCTGTTGATTTTCTTATTCAGCTTTCCAACACAAGTCTTTCAAGTGCACGTTTTTTATTCGACTATTAAAGTTTGAGCATATATGTCTCAAACAAAATCGATGCACTCCACGGGGGGAGGGGGTGGGTTTGAAGTCGAGGATACATTCGGCTGCTGCAATAAGGCCCGGATGTCGATCATAAATCAAACACACACCTGCAGATTCTCCAATAATGTGTTTGTTAACCATTTCCAAGAACCATTTCCATGACAAAAAGTTATATTCATCAACGATTGAAAACGCCAAGCGTCCATGGACACACAACAATCAACGTCTTATGCTGATATTTTATATATAGATGTGTGTCATCCATGGTAATAACTTGACGACAGTGCTGGAAACCATCTATACAAGGCTTGAAGGCCCAGAAAACATAATTCAAAGTCTTTTTTCTCGGCCTTGCATTATCAAGATAATCCCACTCCGCGACTGTGCATTGATTCCATTTCTGCAAAGCTCCCATATAGGAAGGTAAATTTATTCATCGAGCTCTCCCATGTTCCATACACGTTATGAACTGCGCGTTTCAAACTATGCCCGCCTTTTGCATAGGATATCTCAAACTCATACTTATCTTTCAATGTTTGAAGCACATACTTGATTTCATAAGTTGAATCACGGCGAACGATTCCCAATAACAATCTAGCAATCATGTTCTTATCCAAATTCGAATGATCAATCGACAGCTCACTCAGCAGACAAGTGTGAGGACTACCATACTTGGTTGTTTTGAATAACCATACTTTTTTATCCAGAAATGCACGGATGTACCATCTGCAATGTATTCTCTGTATTGTGTATGCATATTACTTTCCACAATGTTTTTGTACTGTTAACAACGTGGTACTCACGTTTTGCACCCGGCCTGCAGATGAAATCTTTGAAGACCATGTTGCAATAGATTTCACTTTTGTAGTAATCATAAAAACTCCCCAAGCGACCTGTTGGATTGTTTATCGAATCTTCATAAACTTCTGGATGTGTCATGGAGAAGAATGAGATTGTTGGATAAAGAACACGATCATTTATCGTGGTTGTAATTGGCATGTCTCGTCTCCTTGGTGCCTCATCCTCTTAGTTTTCAATTGTTTCTGTCATCACACCAATATCAACTTCATCGTCGTCAGCCTCATCATCAGATGAAATCCCCTCTTGTTCAGAATGAATTTCATTACCAAAATCAGGAAAACTGTCTGCTCATTGCTCATCAGCAATATTATCAACATCTACGGGATGATCATCTCGTTCTCTACCACTATATGAACCCTCAACTTGATGTTGAGTAACCGACGTTTTTTGAATCACAGATGTAGTCAATCTTTCTGTAACTACAATAAACATAGTCGCTACAGTTTCTTGTGTTGCATATAGGATATATGAAACAATGCCACTCATTGCATTTCTGGAATAGAGTCATAATTCCTTGGTTCTGCTTGTATATAAAGTTCCAAGCAACTATGACCCTGTTCTAAATCAAGTAGCCATGCTAAATTGTAATCGTTGTCTATGGGTAAAATAGTCTGACGTTGTAATACCCCCGAAATGTTATGTGATTATGTGTTACCTTACATGATTAAGATTATATGAAGGGTTGTGGTGCATTTATATTGGGGGTTATAATTATGTTATGATGATATGCGTTAGGGAGCATGTTGGGTGTTTTAAGAGATGTATTAATTAAGTGAAGTTATAAAATATCGAGTGAGGATATTTTAAATACATCGTACTAAATACCGGGACACAATTAAACACCACATGGCACCCCAACCCACACCACCCCCTCAACCCATACCCCCAAGTCAGCTGTACAGCTGCCCATACCCATCACTTTAATCCCTCACCACTTAATCTCCATCATCTCTTCTTCCCCAACCATTCCCCCCAAAAATCGTCCAGCATTCCAGATGCAAGTAGGATGAGGATTTTGATGTTTTCTTGCTAGGAAAACTTGCCAAAAATCGGAGCGAAAGAGGGTGAGAAACCATATTCTATTTTGGTTTAAGTTGGGTTAAGTTCATATTTCTACTTGGTGTAAAAATGGCATGCTAAGCTAGGGTTTGTTAAACCTTCAATTCAAGTTCATTTATGGGGTCTTTATGAAGTTCTTAGCATGTTTACTTGAGTATGAAACATGTGTTATGTGGTAGATTTATTGGCTTGAAGGTAGATGTTCGAAAATCTGGGTAAAAAATTATGATACCCTGTTTTGGAAATGTTGGATGAGGTTGAAGATTATGATGATGTTATGATGCATGTTAGCTTAGGTTTTGTTAAACCTTTGATTTGAACACATGCATGGTAGTTTTATGAAACTTATAACATTTTTGTTCAAGCATGTTTACGCTTTATGAAGTAGAAATGATGGTAGGAAATGAGGTGCTCGAAAATCTGGAGAAGTCCCGATTTTCAGAGTGCTCGATCGATCGAAATTTTGGTCCCGATCGATCGAGCGAAGCAGAAAGTTTAAAGCATGGTTTGAAATTCAGGTGCCGATCGATCGAAGGATTTTCCGATCGATCGGTGAAGCTCCTCGATCGATCGGTAAAATATTTTGATCGATCGATCGAGGCAGAGAGTTTGGGCACTGTTATGCACATTTTCTCGATCGATCGAGACCTTGGGGCCGATCGATCGAGAGAGGCAGAATGTTGAAAAATATGATGATGATTTATTTTGTTAAGTTTATGGTATGAGATGGTATTGAGGCATCTAATATGGTATTATGTGGTTTTGTAGAACCATCCCAGGTACCAGCACAATCAAGGAGATAGAGTTATCTACTTCTCCTCCTTTTAAAAAGGTACGTAAGCGACGTACGGGCATCCCAACGGTAACATGTACTTTATGTTTGTCTATTTGACACATGATGAATGCAATGTGATGCATTAAGAGTATGATACATGTTATTATGCATTGTGATTGCATATTGTGATGTGGAATAAAAGAGGTGTATTCCACGAGTCAGGGGTGATCACAGTGAAGATTTTAATGCTTACGCTTTACCGCTAAAAATGTGGAGCGGGAGGGGGGAGGCTCGCTTGCACATGGAGGTGGGGTATACCATACTAAGCGAGGATGAGATACCGCTTGTATGAAGAAGCGAGGATGAGATACCGCTTGTTTTGAGATTATGAAGCGAAGAAGCATTAAAATAACTGATGATGACCAACTCAAGAAAAAGAGATGATATGTCATGACATTTATTTATGAAGCCATATGTTCATATAGTGTTTTGATTATGAATTATGGTACAGGGACAACCAATAGGCGTTGTAAATGCGATGGAAATACAGGAAGTGTTTTGTATTTATGATTATGCATTTACGTCTTACATTCATATTATGTTGAATATGAATTATAATATGCTCATGTGTTGGGGGTTGTCTTTGTAGGTGCTTTTGATGATTGAGAACCAGGGTCGGGGTTGAAATGCTGAGCTGTAAGGAGTGCTACAGGATTAGCATGTTAGAGAATTTTTTTTGTATAGCTTCTACAAGAAGTAGAGTAAGACTATAATGTAGTACCTTTTGTAGGAATATGTGAAATTCCTTTTAAACTTTTGGTACTGTAATCTCTTAAGCTCAGGTTAATCAACACGACTTATTACTCTGATATATACACATGAATGATTAGTTCTCTTAATTGCACCTTAGTATCTTGATTTGATAACGGGGTCTCACAGACGTATTGCTGATCAATTCAATTGCACCAGGTTTAGGTTTTTGAAACTGTGGCAGAATTTTTTTTGGTGGATTAGGCAGAAAAATGTTTTTCCTATTGGTATCGGTCCGATATTTTCCGTATTGAAGAGGAAATTACATAAAGGTACCACTTTCCAAAATATCTTTCAACTAAATCTCCCAAAAAAATCTTCTTTCAACTAAATACATCTTTTAGAAAACTTATTTCAAAATAAATCCATTTTATCAGACTCTAATTTAATTGGTCCATTTTCATGACTGAATTACCCTTGTATTGTAATTCAATTGCACCAGGTTTTAGGGTTTTGAAACTGTGGCAGAGGAGCCCACTAGCCGTAACTCCGATTCATTGGAGCCATCTATCTACAAGACATATATAATCAATCAAATAAGCCGAATTAGAATTCAATGGATGATTTACTAAGGGTTTATTGGGCTTATACTCATAGTATTATTCAACACGTCATTTTAATATGGATCCAAGAGCTGAACTGGGAGATAAATGACTATCTTCTTCATTAACTGATATTCAACCTATATATCTGTACCAAATTTTTTTTTTGAGAAGTATATGTATGTATTAATCATGCACCGCAAAAGTATTAAAATCTTATATGGAAAATCAAATAACCGACGAAAAAATACACATGTTTTCACCATTAGTGAATGCATGTATATCTCAATACGCTACGAAAACAAATGTCATTTCCTTTGTCTAATGCGATACAAATGTATGTATATCAATAAGTTACGGAAACGCTAGATTGCTATTTCTTCAACTTTGATTTGAGAATATAAAATAGTATTACCTCCCACTAATATATTGTCCAGGAATTACCTAGTGGTGCATGTAATTTACATGCACCGCTTGAATCTATCGGTGCATGTAAATTACAATCACTGTCATAGTCTATCGGTGCATGTAATTACACCGCATAGTGTATCTGTGCATGTAAATTGCATGCACTGATAGACTCAAGTGGTCTCACGTGCATCTACCGGTGCATGTAAATTACATGTACCGATAGACTCAAGTGGTCTCACGTGCATCTGTTCAATTGGAAAAACTAAATTTTTACTGAAAGCAAGTAAAAGTTTACACTTACAGTCCAAACAAAAAAGGTATCATATCAGAACATTATCATACTTTATTCATGAATTACATTTCCATAGCTCCATGATGCATGCCATGTTAAATTCCACGCCTGTACATAAGACAATATGGTTACCGACCTCGTCACTTCAACATCATCATAGCAAAACAAGCCAATCGAATGCCTTAAAATAGTTGAATCACTGAATGTAAGATTTGGTGGAATGAGTCATTGAGATCAAATCAAATAGAAAACAAAATATATCAAATCCCTTGATTAAAGTGATTTGATATTAGCTGATATACGGGATAAAATCGGTTCCCATAATACTGTGATTTGTATCTATATATACTGTAATTATCTTACTAGAAAATAATGAACCACCATATTGATGGTCTGACATGGTATCAGAGCGTTGGTTTAAGGTCCTCTGAAACTTGATAAAAGAAGAGGTCAACGATCAAAACCATGACTGATTCCACTGAATCAATACACCAACCAAACATGAACACCGATTCCGTCCTTGACAACCTCACGACATTAATGACAGAAGCCTTTGACGAAGGTCCAAAATGCACCTCAGGCTACTGACACCGTTATTGCACCAATCAACATCAAGTTGGACGGATCCAACTATGCACTATGGTTTCAGGTGATTGAGATGTATATATCATGAAGAGACAAGCTTGGATACATCAACGGTGACATCCCTCCACCGACTAAAACTGTTTCTGGATTCCGTAGATGGCGGACTGAAAATGCCATAGTAAAAGGTTGGTTGATTAACTCTATGGATCATTCACTGGTCCCAAACTTTATTCGCTTTCCAACGGCCAAACAAGTTTGGGACGCAATTGCAACCACTTTTTTCGATGGCACTGATACATCACAAGTATATGAACTCCGACATAAAGTCACTCGGATGCGACAATGAGGAGGATCAATTGAAAAATACTACAATGACCTCCAAGGTTTGTGGCGTGAGATCGACTTTCGTCAACCTAATCCAATGCAATGTGGCACAGATATCCAGAAATACAACAACTCACTGCTACAAGAAGAAAGGGTTTATATTTTCCTAGATGGATTGGATGACTGGCTGGACCACATACGAAGTGACGTACTCCAACTACAATCATTTCCTTCGATCGAGATGCTCACGTTCGGAGGGAGGACACCCGACAAGCTGTAATGGCATCAAAACGTAACCAACAGAGCCGTAATGATCACTAAAGGATTGAACAACGGCCAACGACTGACTTTGGTAACTGGAAAACACCAAATTGCATCCAAACCAAAGGGATCATCCGCTGGAACCAAATGCACACATTGTGGCAGTAACAAACATAACAGAGATACGTGTTTCAAGTTACACGGATATCCTGAGTGGTGGCATGAACTACAAGCCAGGAAGAAGAAGGAAACAACAACACTAGAAAATGGGACAGGCAAGGTTTTTCTGGCCAAGGCTGAACCTACTCTGTCACTCATTCCTGTAAATAATTCCATATCTGCAGATCAAGGTAACACTAGTCATGTTAACTATAAGTCCAGCTTTCAAGATGAGGGGCATGGATTATAGACTCGGGGGGCCACAGATCACATGATGTTTGATCCGAATGACTTCTCCCACACCACTAAACCACGACGAACGAGCATTGCTAATGCGAACGAGTTGTGTATCCAGTTACAGGAGCTGAGACTGTACCACTATCACATTCCTTTTCATTATCTAATACTCTTCTTGTTCCATCACTGTCCAGTAAATTATTATCTGTTAGCCAAGCAACTACTGAACTTAATTGTGTTGTGTTAATCTATCTGTGAGGAGGTTTATGTTGGACCTATGCGATCTCGTTACAACGTTCTTTTTTTTTACAGAGATTTTTGGTGAAAACTTCAATCTTGGAAAAAGGATAAAACCTAAATAATCCTTTAATGCCTTAGGATCCCACTTTCTGCTTACTTTAGGATGTTCACAGCAACAAGATTATTGGGCGTGGTACTAGGAGAGGGGGTTATACTATCTTGATGATCTTAGCTTGGGAATTACACGCCATATACAACACCAACTCAGTAACAAAGAACAAGAGATATGGCTATGGCACCGACGCTTGGGACATCTTTCCTTCGGTTATCTACGACATTTATTTCCGAATTTATTTTCATCTCTACATAACATTGACTTTAAGTGTGATACTTGTATTTTGGCTAAAAGCCACAGAACCTCTTATCCAACAAGCATGAATAAAAGTATCATTCATTTTGCTTTATGACATGGCTTTACCCAATGAAAAAACCAAAGACAAGGCTTTCTCAATATTCCAGGTCTTCCATGCCATGATCAGAACCCAATTTTCAACAAATAGTCAAGTCCTACGATTCGATAATGGGGAAGAATTTATCAATCAAAACTTTCAAACATCATGGTCTTCTTCATGAAACTTCTTGTTCTCAAACCCCACAACAGAATGGTGTTGCCGAACAAATGAATCAACAAATCTTAGCTACTGCCTATGCTCTTCTTCTATGCTCACATGTTCCATCTCGTTTCTGGACCGATGTCGTAACCTTGGCTGTATATTTACTCAACCGCATGCCTTCCACAGTCTTGCAATTTAAAACTCCTCTGCAGGTATTATCCTCACATGTCCACTTACCTACGGTCTTGATGCTCCAACCAAAGATTTTTGGTTGTGTAGTGTTCGTTCATCTCCATAAAAACCAACGTACCTAGCTAGAACTGTGTGCTGTCAAATGCGTTTTTTTGGGATATGGCCTAAAAAAGAAGGGATATAAGTGTTTCGATCTGATCACTCGTACTACTTATATCACTATGGACGCCATGTCCGAATTCTTCTTTTCTCCCATCTTGACCAAGCATACCCCTCAGGGGGGAGACCATGATTGGGGAGATGACTTGGCTCGTAGATAGTCCAAACAATATCACAATAGAAGGACATGTGGGAGGACATGAATCTGCAATTGAAATCGGGACAAGCATAGTTGTACACCATCATTCGAATATGATTGACAGTGAACACGAAGAAGCCACTGACAATCAAGTCATTGAAACTGAGAGACATGCAAATCAAGAACCCCCTCATCCCCACAATGTCCGATCCTTCTGCTGCAGACAGTCCTGAGGTAAGTTTTCCCACTAATCCCACATACACTACTGACTCAAATACATCCTTGGAATATGTGTTACCTTTCAGGCAAAATCGGAGGAAACCACCAAACCGATATTCTCCTGACAAAGAAGTGAGAAGGTCTAAATACCCTATTGCTAATTATGTGACCACCCAGCATTTATCTGAGCCTATTAAGGTCTTCACAAAGTCATTATTTTCCCATCAAATTCCGAATAATGTGGAGCAAGCAGTTACCGATCCTAAATGGAGACAAGCAATACAAGAGGAGTTATCAGCCTTGCAGAAAAATCATACATGGAACTTAGTACCAAAACCTGAGGGGAAGAAGATGGTAGGATTGCAAATGGGTATTCTCAATCAAATACAAAAACAATGGGACCATCGACAGGTACAAGGCTGGGCTTGTTGCAAGGGGTTTCACTCAAACATACGGGATAGATTATTTGGAGACCTTCTCACTTGTGGCAAAGTTGAACACTGTAAGAGTTTTACTATCACTTGCAGTGAACTTTGATTGACCATTATTACAACTTGATGTGAAGAACACATTTCTCCATGGTGATCTAGAATTGGAAGTCTATATGGATCTTACACCAGGCTACACATCCTCATCCAAGACAGAGATGGTGTGTAAGTTGGAACGAGCTTTATATGGGTTGAAACAGTCACCTCGGGCATGGTTTGGGCGGTTGACTTCAGCAATGAAAGGGTACGGTTTTAAACAAAGCAATGTTGATCACACCCTCTTCCTTAAGCATCAACAAGGGAAGGTAGCAACCCTAATCGTCTATGTAGATGATATGATTATTACAGTGGATGAAAGAAATCTCATATTGCAAGAAAAACTAGCTGCTGACTTTTATATGAAAAATGTAGGTGGACTTAAGTACTTCTTGGGAATAGAGGTGGCTAGATCACGAAATGGTATTTTCTTATCTCAAAGAAGTTATGTGCTTGATATACTGTCAGAGTTAGGATTAATGGAATGCAAGCCAGCTGAAACTCCTATAATCCAAAACCACCAACTCACAGAACACTCGGATCAAGTACCTACAGATAAAGGGTGGTACCAAAGATTGGTGGAGAAGCCTATCTACTTGTCTCATGCTCGTCATGACATATCATACGCGGTGAGTGTAGTAAGCCAGTTTATGAACAATCCAAGTGAAGAGCATATGGATGCAGTTATTCGAATCCTCCGATACATGAAATCCTCACATGGAAAAGGACTGATATTTTCCAAAAACAACCATGTAGATGTTGAAGGATACACAGATTCTGATTGGCAAGGAACATCCTGGATAGGAAGTCCACTTCAGGATACTTTATGTTTGTGGGAGGAAACTTAGTTACTTGAAGAAGTAAGAAGCAAAAGGTAGTAGCTCAATCAAGTGCTGAACCTGAGTTCAGAGGGATGGCAGAAGGGATGTGCGAAATGCTATGACTTAGAATGTTACTGATAGAGTTTGGCTACTGTCCAAGCAAGGAAATGAACTTATTTTGCGATAACAAAGCTGCCATTGATATCTGACAAAATCCAGTCCAACATGATCGGACCAAGCATGTGGAAATAGACAGATACTTCATTAAACAAAATCACGACGAAAAGATTATACGATTTTCTTTCGTAAAATCAGAAGATCAGCTGACTGATATTCTTACAAAAGCAGTATCCTGAAAGAATTTTCATGACTCACTTGACAAGTTGGGGATTAGAGATATCTACACACCAACTTGTGGGGGAGTGTTGGAATGAGTCATTGAGATCAAATCAAATAGGAAACAAATATATCATGTCCCTTGATTAAAGTGATTTGATATTAGCTGATATACGGGATAAAATCGGTTCCCATAATACTGTGATTTGTATCTATATATACTGTAATTATCTTGGTGGAAATATATGAAAAATAATGAACCAGCATATTGATGGTCTGACAAGATTGGCCAGTTATGTCGAGGTCCTTATCACCTGTGGATGGCGGAGGCTTATGCTTGGGTTGGGCGGTCCTCAGCCGGTCCATCCACGCTGTGTGGTGTTGGCTGGTGGCTTCGTCGGATCTTTAGATTGGCCCTCGTTGGTTCCATATATTCTGCCGCCGTATGCGTTCTTAGTGAGTGGCTGCAACGGTGAAATATTTGGTGGTTGGTGGTTGGTGGTATGTCTGCCCACCCTTTGTTTCCTCCACTTCTTGCTGCGTTCTCTGATTCTCCATTGAAGCTTTATAGACACACACATACATATCTTCTCTTTCTTTCTCCGTATGAGTCTCTATGTGTTTGCTTAAATATTCATCAATTTTCACATCATTTTTTTAAAAAAATATTCTTTCTTTAATTTATGTTTATCTTCAAGTTCAATCTGCAGAACTGAAATCCCATGCCAGTTCTTGAATCATTTCTATAAGATAAAGACAGAAATTTCAGGAAATCTCAGGTGACTTTTTGGATTTGCAGAAAGTAAATTGATGTAAACTACGATTCATCGAACAAACAAATTGAATTTCTGAGCTTGCGACTTGGCCACGTGCAAATTACGATATACCAGCTACAGATTTCGAACGAGCACATCATCGTCGTCTATTTTGGTCATTTCAGTTGAGATTGGACCTAGTTGAAATTTTTTTTTTTTGGTGGATTAGGCCGAAACTATTGGTATCGATCCGAAATTATCACATTAAAAATTTAATAAAGCTACATGAGGTTTGCAACTTTCACATCCCATGTCTTTTTAAAGATGGGCCCAACAAAATTCAAGTAATATCTTAACAATAAATGAAAATCAAACACGTGTCAGAAATAATGTTCATGAAGTCCTTCTACTTTCAACTTGCCATCTCACGACAACTTTCTCACGTGGACACTTGATCTCTATCGTCGGTTATTGAGCCGCCATTACATTGAGCCGCCATTACAACCGTATATATTTACTGCAAAAGGCGTGTGGACACCAAAATTCGAGCCATTTTCTTAAATTTAAAATACTAATTTAATTACAGAGAAAATGTTCTGTTTAGCTGGGATTCTATTCTTCGCTATATTCGTCGCCGGGATATTTTGTCACCAGCGAACGGGAGGTTGGCGATCCTGTCACTTTTTCAGGTATTTCTATGAGTTGATACTTGCTAAGTTTACTGTTTGAACCGAATTTATGATTGATGAAATCTTTTTCGCTAATATATCAAGGATTCTTATTTAGTTAATTACACCGAAAGCCATGTTGAGAAGTTGTTGTCCCGTGGAACCTAAAAGTATATTTGCTCATTATAAATGATTCATAACCAATTTGTTATGAGTAAGATGCCCATGAATTCTTAACATGCCATCAGAGCAGCTTTTTCATGTGATTGGCTATTCCGCTCAACATGCTCACGATCCCCAGCATTATCAATCCACATATTTGACTTATATAAGGTTATATGTGAGGGGGCGTGTTGAGAAGTTGTTGTCCACATTGGGAACTTAAAATCTGTATTTGCTCCTTATAAATGATTCTGATTACTCATCTCATAACCAATTGGTTATGAGCAGGAACCCATGAATTCTTAACAATCGTTTTTTTTCTTTTTTAGTGTTGGGTGCCTGACTGAGGTCAGATGTATTAATGCATGATGTTTTGTTATCTGAGATTCTTAGATTCGTCTGCTTTGGTTTTTAGTCAGAGATAACATGGTATTTGCAATTTGGATGGATTTTGTTGGTGGTGATACAATATTTAGTTCCGTTTATCTTTTCAAATGTACCTTGGAATATATGATTAGATCATGTGAAAAATAGAGCTTCATTTTGTTCATAGAAATGTTTTGATGGACTGCAAAACTGTTGAAACTATCTGATTATTAACCGACTTTCAGATAGTTTGATGCTTGATATCAAAATTTATAACTGATCTTTGTGTATCTATGTGTTAAACGATGTTTGTGTATGAAGCATCTTATCTTTATTTGTGCCTTGACAGTGTCGTCAAATGAAATTTCTGTTTTGGATTAATCACTTTTGGATTGTAGGATTTTGCCACAGGTCTGATTATGGATAACTTGTCTTATTTGGCAAGTCACTATTGGCACAACCGTTGGCATGGGAGTTGTGACTGTTTCTAGCTCTGCCGCACGGAGTCTATTGGGATTGAGCTCAAGATTTTCCACTCATATCTTTATCGAAAGCACCTGTTATATTAGCATTCAAAACTGATAGGAGTAAAAATACTGCTTTAATTGCACCTCTAGAATCTGTATCTTTACCTTTGGAAACAAAGAAAGCAGATGAAAAGAAGTTTATAACTTTAGAAAAGGGGTCAAAATATGTATCAGATGTCACAGCAGATCAAACCTCTTCAAGTGCAACAGAGTTAGATTATAATGAAGCTGCTGCCAAGTTAGAGCACATATACAAGCAAACTCCTGCAACTGATATTTCTGACAAGGAAGTCAGAGATCAAATAACAAAGAGAAGGCGGTCACGAGGGAAGAGGACTGAAGATGCTGCGGAGCTCTGGTAGAGGGTAAAACCACTGACACTGTGGTAAGGAATCAGGTGAAAAAGACAAAAAGGTTGAGCCTTGAAAATAGGATTGCTCTTAGAATGAAAAGAGAACATGAATGTATTTATCGTCCCAGGCAAGGAAACAATGGAAGAATGATGAGAGGGAAAGAATTGATAGGCTTGTTAGGAAATTATTCCGGTTCAACCGATTTGGTTAGCCTAGATTGGGAGAAAATGAAGATCCCACCGGTTCTTGCTTCTAGTAAGCATGCCTGGTTATTTAATCTAATGCAACCCATGAAGGTGAGTGCATTGGTGTTGAGAAAAATGTGGTGCAAATGCACTGAAACTTAGTGAAAAAGAATGAAATTTTGAACAAGATCTGCATTTATTTTCTGTTGTGTTTGATCCACTTATCATCCCTCGCCTGATAAATTTTATTAATGCCATTTAGGCAATTCTCCAAGTCAAAGAGGATTTATAAAATGATCTGGGAAGAGAGCTCAGTGACAATGAATTAGCAGAGACAGCAAATATAACAAATGCCCAGCTGAAGAAAGAAATGGAAGTTGGTCGAGCTGCCAGAAGTAAATTGATCAAGGTAATTATGTTTTCTTCAGTTCTGGACATAAACTTTTTTTTTCCAGCTTGCTTTCTAGGGCAGAAAATCTCACTGTAGCTATTACATTTTTCATCGGTTACACCAAAACCTCCGACTTGTTATATTTGTGATGAACAAATTTTCAAGATTTCACGAATGGCCCAAGATTCCAAGACCTCTGTCAAGCTGGAGTAAAGGGACTTATAATAGCTACTGATCGTTTTGAGCCAAACAGGAAGTTCCAGCTCTCGACATATGACCTATTTTGGATCAGGCATGCAATTATTCTTCTATGACGCTTTCAAGTTTCACTAAGGTCTCCTTTGGCCTTGAATCAGTACGCCCTTTTTTCTTGTCAGTGTCAAATGATTTGATGCTGTAGCCGTGAAATTCGTAACTTTCTTCGTATGAAACAGAATATTTACTAATTGAATTGTGAAATAAGCACAAGAAGTAGCTTTTTTACCTCATAGGTGGCCTTCTTGTTAAAAAATATACTTTGAATAGGACTTATATGCTTACTCCTTTATGAATCTTCTACAGGATAGCCATTTTTTTGTTACTGAGCACACACTACTTATAATACATATGGGTCAAACTGGTATCTTGGCGTATTTGTCAAATGTTCATGCAATTTTATATCAAATTACTGTAAAAACTGAACTACTTTCTGGTATAGGTCAGGGTCGAAATCCAGAGGACCAAGCTAGAATTGTCATTTGAGCTTCAAAGACGGCCAACGGAGAAAATTTTTTAGAGAGAGTCGGAATGTACCCAGAACGATACCAAGTGATGAGAGCTTTCAAACCTATATATTCTCTTCATGCTGGGAATGCAGTTACCCAAGAAGAGTTCTGTTGTACAAAATTTCTCTCAAAGTGTATCTCAGGAAAAAATAACAATGGCTTCAAAATAAGTTTTATGTCGAGGCGAGATTTGTAATCTCCGTCCTTAAGACAATATTGTCACGCTATTGTGCTAATGGTTTGCTATGACAATTTGTCTCCCAAGATACGACGACTATGACTTGTGATAGGAGCATTCCAAATCACAAGTCCTCAAACCACAAAGGTTCAAAGCACTCAATTTGATGAACAACAAATGCTCTCAAATTTCACTAAATGTATGAATGAATTTCGAAAATTCCGTATTTACAAATGAGGGAAATGTTATATATATAGTAAACCAAAAGGAAGTCCGAATGGACACCAATTGGAGGCACTATATCGCCAAAAGTAGCACCCGGAACATGAATAGACATACCATTTCACTAATCTGAAAAAGGGCTCGATCGATCGAGCTAGGAGCTCGATCGATTGAGCTCCTGTAGCAAACTTTCGGAAACTTTCGGACGAGCTCGATTAATCGAGCATTATGCTCGATCGATCGAGCTCAAGAATACTTTTTTTTCTTTTTGATTTAAATCATTTTTTCCAACAAGTTCAATAACGGGATAACTGATGCTGATGGTGTTGAGGGAGATAAGCGTAGGCAACCAAAACTTCTCAGGCTTTCTCAAGACGCTGTGGTATGTTAGTGTAAAAATAAGGGAATGGAGGAAAATTCTTATCTCATATCTTGATAATCACTGGGAGTTATATACAACAAAATAATAATCTAAAGCATAAAGTGATATACGTGTACCTTAAATATAATGATATATTTCTATACAAAGCAAACTATAATAAGCAACTAAATAATGTCTCGGATTCTCTTGGATCATATGCAATCATTTGATTGATATTCCTTAACACTCCCCCTCAAGTTTGGAATGTATATTGATAATTCCTAACTTGCTGAGTAATGTATGAAATTGTGCATGACTTAATGGTTCGTGAATATGTCTGCTGGTTGGTCTTTTGTAGAGACGTGAGCCATTCTAATAGTTCCTTCTTGCACCTTTTCTCGTATAAGATGACAATCAATCTCTATGTGCTTTGTTCGTTCATGGTATACGGGGTTATTGGCAATGTGTAGCGCTGCTTGATTGTCACAATATAAGTTCACGGGATGTGTGTGCTCAATACCCAAATCTTGTAATATTGTTTTCAACCAAGTGATTTCACAACAAGTGGCAGCCATGGATCAATATTCGGCTTCTGCACTGGACCTTGATATTGTTGTTTGCTTTTTGGTTTTCCACGACACAAGTGAGCTACCAAGAAATATGCAATATCCCGTGACTGACTTGAGAGTATCACGACACCTTGCCCAATCTGCATCACAAAAGGCGTTTAGTTGCATTATACTGTTAATTGGAAAAATTATTCCTTGGCGTTTGTTTTATATATCGCAATACTCGATGGGCTGCTTCCAAATGTGGCACTCATGGCTTGTCCATGAACTGACTTAAGACATGCACTGCATATGCTAGATCAGGACGTGTAATGGTCAAGTAGATTAGGCGTCCAACAAGTCTCCTATATGATGATGGATCATCAATATATTCTCCTTCAGAATTACTGAGAGATAGATTTTGTTCCATAGGAAATGAAGCTGGCTTTGCGCCAAGGTATCCAACATCTTCAAGAATTTCGAGAGCATATTTTCGTTGTGAAATAGTAATGCCCTTTTTAGATCGTGCGACTTCTATACCAAGGAAATACTTTAGTTGGCCGAGGTCCTTAAGTTTGAACTGGTTTTTCAGAAATGATTTGGACTTATTGTCATGGAGTAGTGCCATGAGGTTTTGGTATTGGTCTGCTGTCAAGGTGAATGATGAAGAGGCTGGAGATGCGTTGGCTTCCACATAATGAGCTTTAGAATTAAAATTCTTCCAGTGTGGATGTTGTTTTGGTTTATTCCCTGTAGAGTTCGTTCTTTGTAGCTTTCGACAGACATCAATGGTGTGACCTTGCCATCCACAATATTCACATTTAAGATGGGATCGACAAGTCTCTGAAGTGTGGCCAGGTTTGTGACAAGTTTCACATTGAAGGTGTGGATTCTTTGTTGGGAAATGTTTTTGAGAATTATTCTTCACAACAAAGGCTGATGGTTCAGTTGTTGGTGTTCCTCCATGTGCTATGCCGCGCTGTTTTTCCTCTTGAATAACAAGAGAGTGGACTTTGTTTATGGTAGGAAGGGGATCTAAAAGCAAAATTTGTCCTCGAATGGTCGCATAAACCTCATTAAGACCCATGAGAAATTTCATGGTCTTTTGGTTTTGTTGGAACTGCAAAATATCTTTCTTGGGGTAGCGTGTATAATGCATCACGTTCATCCCATAGGCCTTTGAGTTTGGTATAATAAGCCCCAACGTTCAAGTTGTCTTGTTTGCAATTGTGTATACGTGAGAATCGATCCTTCAAATCGGCCCAGATTTCATGAGCACTTTCATTGTAGATTATACTTGCAGCGATGTCATGTGTGATTGAGTTGTAAAGCCATGCCTTTACAAGGTTATTGAAGCGCCTCCATTGTTGAAGTTCTGCAAGGTGAGTTTCTGATGGTTGTGTGATAGAACCATCAATAAATCCCTCTTTGTTTTTTATATTTAGGGCCATGAGCATGGCACGGCTCCAAGTACCATAATTTTCGCCGTTCAATGATTGTGTGACGAGTACTAATCCTGGTTGGTCAGAATAATGAAGATAGAGGGGGTCGTGGGGGTTATCAAATTTGTCTGCCATATTCGTTGGCCAGAAAACAAAAAATATGTATGATGAAGGTGGGATGTTGAAAGTGAGAAAGTGATGGGGATCGTGTCCCGCTCTGATACAATGTAAAAATAAGGGAATGGGGGAAAATTCTTATCTCATATCTTGATAATCACCGGAAGTTAATATAATGATATATTTCTATACAAAGCAAACTATAATAAGCAACTAAATAATGTCTCGGATTCTCTTGGATCATATGCAATCATTTGATTGATATTCCTTAACAGTTAGTATCTCAATTTCCATTGCCTTGTGGTACAAAGAATTGTGTTTTCGTTAATCTAGATTGTGTGTTTCCCTTGCTAAGAGTTCATATCATTCCCCCCTTGATGTTTTTCTGTATAAAATGGGTGTAAAACACATTTTCTTTTTTTGGTTGGCTGTTGCAAGGACAAGAGAATATAGTATTTTCTCTTGTAAAGGAATTATTTCCTTGGCTAATACTCAGATTGTGAATCGATATTTGATACTAAATTATGTAGTTCTTGGTTTGTTCGATTTGTTTTAGAAAATTAGCACCTAAAAATTTGTTCGAAAATTGCATTGTCCTAATTGTCATTATATGTTGTAACGGAACACGTATAGAGACAATTTTATCCTCCAAAAAGATGCATATTCAACGTCCAAATCTCATCCATTTCCTGTTGTTCTTATACCCTTGTACCCTGGCTGATATGTTTGCCTCAACCTACAGACAGAAAAACACATTTTTGACATGTTATTTTGACATCTCGATTCATTGAAGCCCAAAGAGAGTTTGGTAATCAGACAAAGATATGGACTTGATGGCAAAGGAGACAGAACACTTGGAGAAATTGCAGGAAATTTGAACATTTGAAGAGAAATTGCAAGGAAACATGAAGTGAAGGCACTCATGAAGCTTAAGCATCCGGCTCGGGTTGATTATCTTCGACACTATATTTTTCCAGTTCCTGCTCAAGTGCGTGTTTTCTAAATGAACCAGCTCCATCTCAAGCTCGAGTGAACTTGTTCACTGTATACTATGTTATTATACAAACCAGGTTTGTTCAATGCCTTTCTGTAAAAAAAAAAAAAACCTATCAGCTTGTACAATCCATTTTTCCAGGCCACAATCCTCTGGTAAATATATACATGATCCATTTTTTACAATTTTTATTTGTTTTAGGGGTTTTTTTTTTTTTTTGGAGTAGTAGAAGAACGTACTTTAGAAATAAATGACCCCTTATACATTTGCCATTAAAAACACTTCCACATACAAATGTACATAACTTCTATTTTTAGATTTTATAATTATCTTAGCCGTTGATATTAAACTATTTTGTTTCTAGAACTTTATGTTACCATAGTGTTGATTATGCTATATTTCTCCAAATTTAATGTCTTGTTTTTCCTCGAAATTGTACATTACACATTTATCACATGCTATAGTCATCTTAATCCCATAAGGTGTAATTATAATATATTATGGTCCATTTGGTTGGATGAGATTAGTAATGTAATGATTAAACTTATGAGATTATGATAAATAATATAGTGTGATAAGTTATATATCTTTGGTTTGGAGGATAAGATGGTTGATTAATTTTATTGTTTGGTATACCCTCGAAAATTTGAATTTTAAATTTTTTGGATTAAGTTATAGGAAATAAGTTCAAATTTTATGCGGGAATTTTAAATTATAAAATAATAAAAAAAAGGTGGAAAATGATATATATGTCATTTTGCTAGAAAGTGAGATAAATATGGTGAGATAACTTTTTGTTAATCTTGCAAACCAAATATGAGATTAAAAATTAATCCTGAGATTATTTAATCCCTACCCCGCAAACCAAGCAGACCATATATAAATATTAAATCAACTAGAAATCCACCCATATGGAAAGATATGGATTTCAAAATCTTAATACAAATCCATTCAAATTGTTTGGCTAAATTTTAAATCATCCACCATCTATAATTTGAAGGTATTTTTTAACAATACCAACATTTTTGAATTTTTTAATTATTGAAGTCATTTTAAATCTAATTTTTAAATTCATTGTTGAAATGAAATCATTCAATCTAAATACAATATATGTTATTTTTAAAAGTTGTCGAGTAAATTAAAAGAAAGGGATTAGGAATGACAACGGGTCGGGTATGGACGGGTTTGGCCAATCCCAGGACCCGCCCCGCTACACATAAAATCCGGACACGCCCCGCCCCGCTTAGACCCACAAACCCGGTGGGTTCTACCGGCCCCGCTCCGGTTCCAGTTTTTTTTTTTTTTTTAAAAAAAATTTAGCTAGAAATCAATTTTGAAACACAAAAGTTGAGTTTTGTGATTAAATTTCATGGTTTCTCTAATAAATATTTGTAATATGCATTGTAAAACTATCTTTAAGCTACTAAATATTTATTAATTTGCTCTTATTTCCTTCAAAATGTCCAACTTCTTTAACATGAACACATGAATTTTGATATAAAAATAAATAATGACACTTTATTGTTCAATCAAAGAAGTAAAATGTATAACCAATATCAAATATTTTTTTTAAATTAAAAATGTAAAGCGGGGCGGGTCCGGGGCGGGTTCAGCCAATCCCAGGACCCGCCCCGGCCCGCTTCCAAACCCGGTTGAAGCGGGTCCAGACCCGCCCCGACGGGGCGGGTTCAATGTTGGTCCGGGTCTGGACGGGGGCGGGTTCAATGTTGGTCCGGGTCTGGACCCGTCCCATTGCCATCCCTAAAAGGGATGACATGCGTGATAAATAATAGTTTTAAGGAGACAAAGTTAAAGTCGAAACACTTGAGTGAGTGTTGATAGCTTGCAGCCCATGTGACACCGGTAGCAATTGCAATCCGAATACTCGTGCTCAAGTGTTCGTCCTCAAACCAGTAGTCGTAATAGTTACTCAAAATAAAAAAGAAACACTTGAGTGAACATTGATGCATACGACGGTTATTTTCTATGATGCACTGACACGGCGACACTGACACGACACGACACGGACACGGACACGGCGAAACGAATATTCAGGATACGATACCGTTGTGACACGGCTGTATATTATTATATTTATTTATATATAATACATATATTATATTACAAATATTAAAATTCACATTTTTTAAATTATAAAACCATGTAAAATCAAGAAAAGTAATTCTTATCACATTCAAGAAGAAGCATATAAATAAATGTATGTCACTGGAATTATCATAGTATCACTCATACTAACACCATATATATTACTTTAATTAATATAAAGTTTAACAAATACGTCCAATTAAAAGATAACACCAAAAATATTCTTACCAAATTCAAAAATAATATATATAAATGTGTCAATGAAATCATCACAGTATCACACATACTAAAAACAAATGTGTATTACTTCACTTAAATTAAAGTTTAACTAAGATGTCTAAATTTCATTTTAGCCACTTTTTAAATTGTACAATTAACACCCAAAAGTGTCATTTATATGTCGAACACGTCCATCGACCATGTACGAGACGGGTGCCGATTTTGATGGGAGTGTACGATGCGGGTGTCCGATTTTATTTTTTAAATAAAATTAAGGACACACCACGTGTTTGAGAAGTGTCTGATACTGCACCGAGTGCTTTTCAGGACTGTCCGTGCATAATATGTTATTATCATGTACAGAGCATACATTGTATACTTAAGAGTGCATAAAAATGTTAATTAAATTTAGATATAATTAATTAGTTAATTTCTACAATAATTAAAAACATTTATTTTTTTCTGCTATCGTTAGTTATAGAAAAATTTTATTTAAATAATAATACATTTTTTTTTGAAAAATAATAATAATTTTGTTAAATGGACAACATATGTTGAAAATGTGAAGACAAATTATATTTTGATATTCTTTTTCAATTGAAGACTTTATTTTAATTTAGATATTATATATTTTGTGTTAAAAAGTATGATAAAATTTGGTTTTTGTTTGTGGTTAAAAATTATATTGATATTATACAACAAAACAAGTTTTTGCCCCACCCAAAATTGTGAATGCCACAAAGGTTCATTCAAAGGGAAAATTTCAATCGATTGGATAAGGTCCTCATTCTCTCTGCAATCTTGTGGTTCAAACTGAGAAGAGAAAGGGAAACTCAGCATGTGTGAGCTGTTTGCTTCAATCTCTGAAATTTTGTGAGCTGGGTTTGATTTTATAAAGCTAAATCAGAGGCCCTTCTCTGTTTAAACCCTAAAAACTCCATTGATTTCTTGAAAATTGAAGTTTTACTATGAATATAGCACTTCAGGCTTCCATCATTCACATGCCATCGCTTCCTCCTCGGTCGAACCCTTTTTCTGTTTCTCAAAAATTCCACCTTTCCAAGTTTTCCTCGCCCTTTTGTTCTTTAAGAGTGAATTGTAGGTTTAGTGATTCTAATTTTCTCAGCTATAGATTCTTAAAGCATCGTTTAGTTGTTTCGTCTGCATTGAATTCTGTTCCGGAAAATTCAATTCAGGAATCAGGTAGCAATAATTCGAATTCGGGTGAGAATCCCGAAATAATTGAACACAGTAATGGAGCTGTTTTGAGCGAAGGTGGGGAGGTGGACGATGAGTTGGAGAAGGAAGGTCTAGAAGTCAATGGGGATGTGAAGAAGAAATTTCCAATGCTGGTATTTTTGTTGGGAGTTTTCACAAGGTTAAAAAATGGGTTCAAGGGGGTTTTGCGTTCGGATTGGTTCGGTTGGTGGCCGTTTTGGCATCAGGAGAAGCGGTTGGAGCGGTTAATTGCTGATGCTGATGCAAATCCTAAAGATGCTGCAAAGCAGGGCTTGCTTCTTGCGGAACTCAATAAGCACAGGTCAATTTTCTATTTTTACAACTCACAATTTTCGGCTGAAAAAGTAATTATGGACCGTGTAGGCGTGCAAGATGTTAGAATTCTTCATGGAGCTCTCAATTTGTTTGGAATGAAATATTCTTCAACTGAGCTTATTAAGCTGTTATTTAGTTTTACATTTTTTTTTTGTATCAAGTGCTTTCTAGTTGACTCGAAATGGATGGTTTCTAGGTAAATGCTTGAATTGAACTTGTGGGAAAAGATGAAATTGCGAAATTTTCTATCTTGGCTTTGCTGAAATCAGTGTATGCAATTTATGTTTAATTTCAAGAACATATTCATTTCAGAGGAATAATCTGTGATGTCATGATTATCAACTCAATTGGAAATATCAAAAGAGAAGGGATAGAGGGTCATATACTGAGAGACTTTGTTAATTTGGTTTTCCAGTTAAAATGATGGTGAATCAGACAGCATCAATACACTGGAAGTGTCCTTGCAATATGAAAGATTTATTTAGCACGCAAAATGGCTCCTGTGATTGACACCAATGAAGTTGGTAGAATTGGTTTTGATGTATTTCTGTCTTGTTTTTTTCCAGTCCTGAGTCTGTCATCCAGCGTTTTGAACTGCGAGCTCATGGCGTGGATAGTAGAGGAGTAGCAGAATATATTCGGGCACTGGTGGCCACCAATGCAATCGCCGAGTATTTACCTGATGAGCAATCGGGAAAGACTTCTAGCCTCCCTTCGTTGGTACTTGGCTTCTTCAATGTTCTTTTTTTTTGTATTGACAATTTTTCTGTGCTTATCACCGCCTGTTGTGATTGAATTCATTTTAAACTATATTATATTTTGGAAAGTTCTCCTAGATTGCCGACAAAGATTGGCAAATTTCTTTGTCATGGTCGGTCTCAAGCTCGGGTAAAGTAGGAATGTTGTGTTAGGCAGCCAGCCATCATAAAATATTGACAAATTTCTTTTGCATGGATCGGGAGGATCCATATAGCCGACCTCACTTAGTGGGATCAAAACTTGATTGACTGAGATTGATTGAGATCTGTTAGATTGCCAAAAGATCTGCAGATTTGCAATGAAGTCGAGCTTTTTTCATAATAATTGTCGATGCTAGAAATATTATAGTAATACGTAGCAACCCAATGTTGTCTGCAGATTGCGAATGAAGCAAATTCTTTTTCATACTGATAGTCAATTTCTTCTGGTTGCCATATAAATGTCTAGAAAGATTATATTAATACATAACAATCCAATATTAATTACCTGCTACTTTACACTTATGCTG
The DNA here is from genome assembly GCA_907163345.1 of Haberlea rhodopensis. Classification (NCBI taxonomy): domain Eukaryota; kingdom Viridiplantae; phylum Streptophyta; class Magnoliopsida; order Lamiales; family Gesneriaceae; genus Haberlea; species Haberlea rhodopensis. Next base: position 5,321,962 of record CAJQUN010000002.1, read on the forward strand.
CCAAGAGGTCATGTTCTTTAGATATGGTGTTGAAACTAAATTTCACAGTTAGCAATTGAGTAGATGTTGCTTCTTGAAGGATCGCGATTGGTGACAAAAAATGTGAGATAAATTCAGTAAGGAGGTTTTTTTCCCACTGACTGGAACTACAAAAGAACATGATATAAAACACAAGGATATAGAACTATCAACCCCTGCAGAAGAGATTCAATATCATGAGCTTACCTACGCATGAATAAACATCTGGACCCATCCTTTCCTGGTTTCTAATTCATCTCCTATTAGTACATTGTAGTTGATTTGGATTATCTACGCCTGTCTTTCCTGAGACCTTGATATTCTGTTTTAACTATTATTATACTAGTGATTGTTTTGGTAAATGAAAGACATTTTCTGTTTGACTTCTAGAAATGTGACCAAATTTGCTTGTTCGCCAACAATTTTTCCTTATCGAAAATTCTTTCAATCTATTTCTTCTGCTAACTATTATTATTATTATTATTATGTACAGCTGCAAGAGTTAAAACAACGTGCATCTGGGAACTTAGACGAGCCTTTTGTGAACCCTGGGATTTCTGATAAGCAACCATTACATGTTATGATGGTAAGAGACATCGGGGACAAGGCGATTTAAACTTTTTTTTTGGTGGTGGTGGTGTGTGTGTGTGGGGGGTGGGTGGGTGGGTGGGGTTGGTTTGGTACTTATTGCGACACGTGTTTTATAATTAGCGTGCTTTTCTATGATGTAGGTGGACCCCAAAATGTCAAACAGGTCATCGCGTTTTGCACAAGAAGTCATTTCAACTATACTTTTCACTGTTGCTGTTGGTTTGGTGTGGTATGACCTTTTCTGCACTGACACAGTAATTGTCAATCTATAATTACACATGTTACTCTTTATATTTGACTTGGTTAAAAAAAGCATCTTTATCGGTTTGAGGAGAAGAAAAGAGGGTTTGGATATGATTATGAGCTCGTGTTATTATATTTGTTTTTCCACTTTTCTCCAATGCATCTGACAAGTTGTAGTTTCTTTTGTTTTTTCAGTTTGTTTATTGAACCTGGAAATATTTGTGCTTTTCAGGTTAATGGGTGCCACCGCACTCCAGAAGTACATTGGTAGCTTAGGAGGGATAGGAGCTTCAGGGGTTGGTTCAGGTTCTTCTTACTCCCCAAAAGACTTGAACAAAGAAATAATGCCGGAGAAGGTGAATCTTTTTTGTTGATTGCCTACCACATATCTCTGACTTTTTTATGTTCTCTTAGTACTTTAACTGCATGATTGTTTCTCTTGATCTATATAATGTTACCAGGTGCTATTGATAGCAGAAACAAGTTAGATGCATAGATAATTTAGCTAGATTAATGCATAATTACTTACTGTCAGTTGCAGTAGCTTGCTTGTATTACTTGAGTTGAGTTGCAAAGGTTTATCAGTTTGTTTTTATTGCAGAATGTAAAGACATTTAAAGATGTCAAAGGCTGTGATGATGCTAAACAAGAACTTGAGGAGGTGGTTGAGTATCTAAAAAATCCTTCGAAGTTTACTCGGTTAGGAGGGAAGTTGCCTAAGGTTTGTATTGGTATTGTGTATTTGTCTTGTATTGCCATTTTATCACCCTGTTTTGATTACTTTCCTACTGTGTTGTTATTTAAGATTCACTGAATTTCAGGGAATTCTTCTGACTGGATCACCCGGAACAGGGAAAACACTGCTTGCCAAGGTACAATTTTTTTTTTTTGCTGTAATGAGGATAGAATTCTCATGATTTATGTACTCTATTTCTAGCCCCTATAAACTTAGGTGCATGGCTGATTCGGCCAGCTGCCTTCAATTGGCAGTGTTGTCTAATTTTGTTGCTTTTTGAATGTCTAAGGCAATTGCTGGAGAGGCTGGGGTACCATTCTTTTACAGAGCTGGTTCTGAATTTGAGGAAATGTAAGCTGTATTTAGAGAAATATTTAGATCTGTGTGCTCTGTGGTAAAATTGCTTTGTTTATTGTAATTTAATATTGGTTTTCAAATATTGTTTTTTACTGAATTGGACTTTTTGCTTTCTATCTCTCAAGGGAAAAAATGGAAATAAAGGAAAAAACCACTCATACACATGCTTTTATTTTTCCATGTGCAATGTGAATGTACGTTCACGCATGTTTTATGAGCATTTAGGGCATGCCGCTGTATCATACGACATAATTTTGTCTTTCAATATTTGTGGGCTTATTTTTTTCTGGGAGAAAGGATATTATTGGAAAAAAAATCCTATTAGGAAAGCAACGAACAACTGTTTTATGTACTGAAGAACTGTAGCCTTTATTATTTTAAATCCGAGCTGGGTCTTTTTGTCTTGGGCAGAATATTTATTACTCTTTTACCATGTTAGGTTCGTGGGAGTTGGAGCTCGAAGGGTAAGATCTTTGTTTCAAGCGGCTAAGAAGAAGGTATATTGCATATACCTCATGAGATATATTTTTTGGTTTATGGGTTGTATCATCTCCGGTCCTTATGATTTGTTTTACATTAACAGGCTCCATGCATCATATTTATTGATGAAATTGATGCTGTTGGGTCAACTCGGAAGCAGTGGGAAGGTCATACAAAGAAAACATTGCATCAACTGCTTGTTGAAATGGATGGTTTTGAACAGAACGAGGTGAATGCAGATAAAATCATGTTGTTCTGCTAATTATCCTCTTTGCACATCTTAATGGTATCAGAATGATAACCTTTTTGCAGGGGATCATTGTCATGGCTGCAACCAACTTGCCAGATGTACTTGATCCAGCTTTGACAAGACCTGGTAGATTTGACAGGCATGTAAGTTTTGCTATCTTCTCACTAGACTTATTGATGTTTGGGTCCTTTTTCTTCAATTATGAATTGAGCTTATGTTTTGAAACCTGTTTTTCTCTGATTAGGACTAGATTTATATTTAGCATTCTGCGGTAATCAGAAGTTGTCATTTTTGAATTTATGTGTGTATTAACTTAAGAGTTCTTTCATCTATTTACTTCTTTGCCAACTGAATTTGTTACTGATTTGTGTTAGTGATATATATCTTTGTCTAGATTGGGTAATCTCTTAAACAAACGTACTTAATTACAATTTCCCTTTCCCAAGAAAAATTAACGCCTGGAAAAACTGTTTTTAGATTGTTGTCACAAATCCTGATGTTCGGGGTCGTCAAGAGATCTTGGAGCTTTATTTACTTGACAAACCTTTAGCAAAGGATGTTGATGTCAAAGCAATTGCCCGTGGTACTCCCGGATTCAATGGGGCAGGCACGTTGTGTTCTATTTTCTGTTTAACCATACTGAACCTCATATGGTATTTTCCAACTGGTTTTTGGTTTGAATTTGAAGTGAGCGTCTGGATGATTCTTTTTGTAATGCGATAAGCCCTGTGGATTTTCGATATATAATAATCTTGGCTGTGGGCCATGCCTGCCGTCTCTCTGGTCCCTACACCGGAATGAATGAATATTTCCCCACATTTTAAGGATTGTCTTCTTGATTCTTCTTCTGATTCAGATCTTGCAAATTTGGTAAATATTGCCGCCATCAAGGCTGCTGTTGAAGGTGCTGACAAGCTGACTACGGCACAGTTAGAGTTTGCCAAAGATAGGATAATGATGGGAACGGAAAGGAAGACGATGTTTCTGTCTGAAGAGTCAAAGAAGGTGTGTGCTATTTTATTTTTAATAATTTGTTTTATGAATTTATGCCATCTTGGGATAAAGTTCTGCGTCAATGATATGGTCTGGATCGTTCCCGTCAATCATCTAGGTAGTTAGGGCTGTATTGCATTGTGGAACCACATTTAGCTGCCCTGCTAACAAATCTCACCTAATTAGGATGAGATAATCTCTATTGGACCTGCAAGACTGGAGAGATCTGGTGCTAATGCCATGGGACGGAAATATCTGTTAGTTTTTTTTGTCAAAGAAAGAAATTTTCCTTTAAAACTGAGAGAGTAGAGACACAAAGACAAGGATCATCCCTCTAATACAAAGTCATAATCCTCCACCATGGTCGAGCCAGCTGTCACATGCAAACTCTACTGAGATCTAGTTCATAGTTAAATTCATGTAAAGTAAAAAACATTAGGAATCTTGACAGTTTCTAATTCAGCACCTATGTTAGGTATTTGCCAGTTTATTATATCTTTGCAATTACCAACCTTCCTCTGAAAGATCTATATATCAGAACCTGAAACAAAGTAGATCGAAGAAGTTTTTTTACACGAATAAAGGAAGAATTCTAATTGAATTTTCAAACTCCAAAAGATTGAGCATCATCTACTTTCTTGGAAATTGAATGATATATATTTTTTTCAACAGCTCACTGCGTATCATGAGAGTGGTCATGCTATTGTCGCCCTAAACACTGAAGGTGCACATCCAATTCACAAGGCTACGATTATGCCACGTGGATCAGCTCTGGGCATGGTTACCCAGCTTCCCTCTAACGACGAGACTTCAGTCAGCAAGAAGCAATTGCTAGCACGTTTGGATGTTTGTATGGGAGGAAGGGTAGCTGAAGAACTTATTTTCGGCCAGGACCATATTACCACTGGAGCAAGTAGTGATCTCAACACGGCTACCGAGCTTGCTCAATATATGGTGCTCTCAACAAAACTTCAAATGTCTTTTAGAATATCTTGATTTTCTTGCATTGAAAAAACACGATCCTTTACCTTTCCTCCTGGAACCAATCCTTTATTGGCATTCATTTTTCGTTCTCATTTATGTCTCCTTGGTATTAGACTTCTATATGTTAAGTATCATCTGGAACTGTAGCTTATCGTGCCAAATTCAGATTCGACAGATGACAGTTGGCAAGAGTGAGTGATTTTAACTAGTTTCTCTTGGTAGGTGTCAACTTGTGGGATGAGTGATGTAATTGGGCCTATTCACATTAAAGAACGACCAGGTTCAGAAATGCAATCCCGTATTGATGCTGAGGTATGCTTCAACGATCCACTGCAAATATGATAGTATCGGACATTTACCCCAATATGAATTTGTTGCTCTGTCACATCAGGTGGTTAAGCTGTTGAGGGAAGCATATAATCGTGTCAAAGCCCTGCTGAAGAAGGTACTTTTACACAGATTCTCCTCATCCTTTGATGTTGCCATTGCTTTAGTTATACACCCAATCTTTTGAAATATCAATTTGCAATGCAGCATGAGAAGGCACTGCATACGCTAGCGAATGCTCTTCTGGAATATGAGACACTTAGTGCAGAAGAAATTCGGCGTGTTCTTCATCCTTACAGCCAGGGGCGTTTATCTGAAGAACTGGAACAGCAACAGGAGGAAGGAGAATTTGTCTTGGCTTAAGCACAGTAAAGCATCCGATCAAGATTATTCTCCTCAAATGCAGTTTGTACAGTGCAAAGCTAGTCGTATGGCCTTTGATTTAACAAAATTATTTAATCCTGATATGTTGTAACATAATTTTTTTGTTAAATTTTAGCATTATCCAGAGAGTCTATAAGAAAAGTAGGTGTCCAATTCTACTATTTGTTGAACACGAACCCAATTCGGGAACCCAATTCGGGGCAAATTTTTGGATATATAAGCACTTGTTCAATGCCATTTTCCTCTAGTGGTCATTATTCCATTCGTGTCGGAACCTCGTTAGCTTCTGTCCACATCTGATGAAGTTCCAGTAAGCAAACTTTAGGAGAATTTTTAGCCTCTTGCCCAGTAAGCAAAGAACATCTATTCATTTGGTATCTTACTGACTTCCGAATTCACCGTAGAATACGGAATACCCCAATTGCGATCGCCTGGTTTTGATTCCCTCCTCCTTTGGAACATTAACCACAGTTGATTAATATTAAAAATATTTTGAGTTACCATTTTAAAAATGGATAATTATATATGACTTGACTTAAAATACAAGAAAGTAATTGAGATAGATGTTAATATTCAACCTAAAAAGCTAAATTAACTAGAGGATACTGCATTTTATGTTTGAGAAAAAAGGAAAGATCAATCCATGTTATACAATTTCTTAAAAATAATAAGACTTAAAAGTCTCATTTATAAGTTCTTTTTTTAATAAATTTTATAATGCATTTATGTGTATAGCTGTTTATGTTGCCATGCTATATTAATTTTCTGCGTTACTTAATTTATTCTATTTTTGAATATTTGCTGTGCATTTTGTTCGAAAATGATTTATAACCATCTGTTGCCTTACATATATATTTTGATATTATATATTTTTTGTATCTTCCCAGTTTCTTTAAAAGATTTTATGTATTTTATGATGATATTATAAAAGCATCTTCATTTATATTTGAAAAAATTTCAAAATCTTCCATCCGTATCTTTTATTGTAGCTTTGTACATATTATTCCAAAACGAAAAATAACTGTAGAACATGAAATCCTACATAATTAAATAAAAAAGATGAAAAGCTGAAGTTAATCGAAAGACCAACTCATGAATCAAATCATCATTTAAAAGACGGGGAAAAAATTTCTCGGCACTGAAATTCTCGGCCGCATGTCTGTACGTATTAACCCCAATTACTATGCCCGAACTTGGTTTCTACTGCCCATAAAACTGTCAGTCCCACTACTCTCTAAATGTCTCAAGTCCACAACGATGACACTAATGTTGTCTCTACTACCTCGTGCCATAGCCAACTCTACTAGTACTGCTGCTGCTACTGCTGCTGCATGGCTTTCTTGTTTCGTCTTGTCAACTGGGACTGGATCGGAAACATTGGAGGCTCTTTTTATATGGCCATTTAAACATTTTCTCACGACTTGACATGCTAGATCATTAGAAAATACGTCCCACAAACCATCGCTTGCTAGTATCAAAAACTCGTCTAAATAGGTTCTATTGATAACTTTTACTTCTGGATCCGGTATCACGAAGGGTTTAAGGCATCTATCACCTGCAACAATGAGTCAGATTGGTTCAGTTATTATCTTCCATCATGCAAATTGAAGGAAAGTTTCAGTAGAAAGAATTTATATTTATGTTTACTACATGCTAACCTATGGATCTTGAAGTGGCAAGAACTCCCATTACCCTTTGTCCATTCCAATCAATGACCTCCCCTCCACAGCCTACGATTCTCTCCAATTCATCGGGTCTATCGGGCTGCAAAATAGTGGAAGTAGATCAGCATCATGTGTTGATGTACATAACAAATATTGTTAGAAAAACATTAACTTTCAATTGCATAATAGTGGAAGTAGATCAGCCTACGATTTGTACGTACCTTATGATCGTCAGACAACTGTACGGAGACTCCACCACGTGAAATCACCGCCCTCGAATCGCCGCAATGGGCAACAACCAGCTCTTCCTCCCCGACAACCGCCACCACCGCCGTGGATCCCACCATCGCCACTTCTGCTTCATTCTTATTCACCTCCTCGTCCATCTTCCGGAAGCCCGCCTCCATCACCTTCCCCCAATCCATCTTTTCGCATCCCTCCTCCACCACAATCTTCGCCACCAATTTATGAAGCGTCTCACGGCAAGACTGAGCTACACGAAACCCCCCATGGCCATCGTACACCCCGAAGAAATCGTATGTTTTTGCACCTCTTGTCAAAAAACCTAATTCCACTGCCACCGCGTCCTCCATTGCTCTCCGCCGACCAATAATAGATACAGTGCCATGTGAACCGCGCGTGAGACCTCTGTTCAATGTTGATGCTCCGCCCAATGAGTCGTCTTTTTTAGTAACCCGATCCAGCAATGCCACAGGGAACAGTATTGGCTCTTCGGAGCCCGTATCTGCGCGCTTCCTTCGCTTATTTCTCAAACCAACATCACAATCGGGGGAGATAACTAGATCTTCGGTGGGTTTCGCCCGACCCAGTAACTTAGCTCGCCGGAGCTCCCTTCTTTTGCGTCTATCCGTCATGGTTTTACCTTCTTGTCCGCTAATTCCATTTTTCCTATGGAAGAAATTCTCCGGTACCGGAGAACCATGCCTTACGCTATCAAAAAACATCTCCACCATTTTAATTTAAAAGATTAAACCAAGCGATTCTGCGAAGCTTGAATAGAAGAGAGAACAAGGAAATATATTAGGAAATGGCACCGCAGGGCAGTGGAGAAAGGGACACGTAGTAAGTGGGTGTGTTGGCAAATGATTGGAAGATGTGGAGAAATGTGGGTCCACGCGTTGGATCAGTCCTTCGCAGGATATCCTATTTTATTTGACGTTGAAACATCGGACACATGTTGGGAAGATAGCTCTTCGTGGCAACTCTTCGTGTTGCCTTCCTATTCCGTCCTGTCGTTTCAGGATATTTACGTTGAAAAAGTCATCAACAGTTGTCTTACCATTTCTTCGTTATTTAATATAGTCATGGTACTATGCATCATGCTAAATTTATATATGTATGCATATATGTATTATTACTAGTTCAGAGACAAATTTACTCGACAAAGAAATATATATAACTAAATTATTATTTCGTAGAAATTTTGAAAGCACCCTGTCAAAAGCACCATACGACTAAGAATCATGCACATGACTCAGCACGGCATGCTAAAGATAGATTCTTGATGCGTTTTTTTGCTGGATATTCTCAAAGAGAAGCATTACTATGTATACAAATCTATGAACAAGCAGTTTGGGCCCGTGATAAATTAATACTCGACTGCAACAATAAAAAACGAAAATGGGTATGCTCACCTAGCAGTAAGTTGAAGCTGAGGGTTCTTCTCCAATTTGGACAACAATTCAACTAGGGGTGTTCATTCGGTAATAACCGAATCGAAATTTTACGTTTTGAATTTTTCATAACAGAACAAAAATTATTTGGTTCAGTTTCGGTTTTTGATGAACTTTTTCGATTTGATTTCGGTAAAATCGGATTTTTTTTATTTTAATTTGGAAAAAACCCATTAGTCTGAAATTTCTTGAATATTTCACTGCACAATCGAAAAAGTGTGTTTTCAGACTTTCATTTTTCAAAGCCAAGTTTGAATCTTTCAAGAAAATCATCATCACATGTGGTTTTTGATAATTTCAGAACTTCCATTTTCACGACTATGACTGAATTTTGGGAATTTATGGTTTCTATGAGGAGGTAACTGCCTTCTCAAGGGCCTGTCTGGATTGGATCGAGAGGGTGATCATAAGACTTGTCAACCATCACCAAAGAGGAAAATGGGTTTTCGGTTGTATTAAAAAAAAAAAATTCGTTTGGTTAATCGAACCTTCGAAATGAAAACCGATTTTTTTTTTAAATCGAAACCTAACCAAAATTTTTAATCGATCAATTAACTGAACCGTTGAACACCCCGACAGTTTGTCATCCCCCTTCTCCCGGGATTGGTCTAGGATTTTAGTCCAACTTCTCCCCTATGCCCTCTCCTCTCCCCCATAAATATATATTCTCTTTTGTTAATCAAAATATTTTTTTTTTTTAGTTTTCTAGATGATGTCAGCATTCACGGGACTTACAGAAAAATCTCAACACCATAATTGTTCTTTAAGTTCAGTCTCTAGTTGAGTTATCTAAACTCTGCAGTTCTTATTTGAAAAATAAGTTATTCTTAAATCTCTAATATGTGTAATTGATTCAAATACCCATAAAATCCTATTTATCTAATTTCAATTTTTTTTTATATTTCAAACTTTCCCCAAACTTTGTCCCTATTTCTTCCTCCACCTCCCACAATTTTCTTCTCGACGATACTTCCTCCTCTGTGTAAACGTTCTTCGTAGTATCTTCATTGATTTGATTTGCGGCATTACAGGACTAACATGTCATTGTGAAGTTTTGCTCTGTGAGGTCAACTCCGGCGTCCGCCGTCTTCTCGAAAGAAAAGCAACCGTCGAAAGCAACCCAATCGGCTTAGGAGAGGTACTATTTCACCATTTTGTGTGGAAACCCTTTTTATTTGTGTACTTTTTAGGAGAATTTTTTTTGCGAATTTGAGAAATTTTATCAGTTCTCGGGTCGTCGTTATGAAGTTACAATGAAGTCATGGGAAAATGTAAAACCTTGACATGTAGAAAAATGCTTGCTTATTAGTTATTAAAATTACTTGATGAGTTATTGAAAGTACTTGATTATCAGTTGATGTGTGAGTCATGTTGTGTTGGTACTTAATTTTGTTATATGTTGGTATTGTAGATAATGGCAAGTAGGTCTTAGAAGTTGTAGAAAAAGGAGGCTGGTCCGGTAGTCCATTGCTCTCCCATCTCCTTTAGGAGCACCATACAGAAGATCCTTCCTTTGATTGTTGAAAGAAACAAAAAAACATTATGAAAAGCCACTTTTACTCTTATGTTGATATGCCTAATTTAGATCTTGCAGTAGTAGAGTTTAGGCATTAGTTAAGGTTATTGCATAAGTTGAAATGTTTCTCTCAACTCCATTTGTGTAGGCCAAATTCTTTACTGAATATGTGGAATATAAAATTAATATCTATATCAATTCGGTAAAATTATATGATCGTCTCGTGCAGAAACAAGAAGGAAAATCAGATTGTTGTGTGTTTGTGTGTCTGTACGTTGAACGTTTCACTGTTGACACACCAGAAATGTGGAATGATCAACTCATGTGTTTGATGAAGGCATATAAGGATCATTTAGCCGCAACCATTTTGAGGCATGAGCATGGACTCCTAGGTAGTCAATGAATTTAGCGGATGAATGAAATTTTAAAATTATCTAAACAATTCGTGTCGCCTTTGTGTACTGGTTTATTAAATATTAGGCACTTTTTTGGTGGATAAATGAACCAAATGATTTTAGTGGATGAATGAACCAAATTTTTGGACTTTAATTGAATTGTGATCTGTACATGGTTTATTAAATATTATGTAGGTTTTGTGGATGAATGAACCAAATGATTTTAGCGGATGAATGAACCAAATTTTATCATTTTAGTTGAATTGTGATATGTACATGGTTTTAGTCAATGAACCGACCGAGTATTTTTTGGACATAAAATGAATACTTTTTAAATACTAACCTAGTACTTTTTCTCTTAACATTCATTTGAGACCAAGTTTGTAAGACCCTGCTTACGATAACAATAATACTCAACTATTATGAGGCTTTTTTGAACATAACTCGAGTATGTTTTGAACATAAAGTATGTAAACCAAGTACCACTCTCTGAACATTCACCATCGAGTACTTTTAAACACACCCACCGAGTACTTTTTGAACATAACTCGATTACTTTTTAAACATAAAGTATGTACAGTTTGAATACAAACCAAGTACCATTATCTTAACATTCATTTGATACCACCAAGTGCTTGTAAACACAAGAACCGAGTACTTTTTGAGCATAACCCGAGTACGTTGTTGAACAAAACTAGGCACGGTTTGCATACAAACTAAGTACCATTCTCTTAACATTCATTTGATACCACCACACACCAACCGAGTATTTTTTGAACATAACCCGAGTACGTTTTGAACATAAAGTAAGTACAATTTGCACACGAACCAAGTACTACTATCTGAACATTCATTTGATATCACCAAATGCTTTTAAACAGACCAACCGAGTATTTTTTGAACATAAATATGTTATGAATTAGTAATGTAAATTGTAGATTATGTACATTCTGAATGCGAACCAAATACGTTATCATAATGGGTTTCAGAAGAATCCAAGAGTTTCCATATTTTAGCAGTGTCACATACATTATAGAAAATTGAATTATCCATGTCAAATTCTATAATGGTTGGAGCGCACAATTGAATATGTCAAAAAAGGATGTCAACATATACATAATGGTTGTCAATCGAAGTTATGAAGCATCAAGACACACTCGATGACCAATAAATATTGAAATAATCATCTAATTTAAACTTTTTCAATGTACTTACCATTTTTTAGTAAGAAAGGATGTCAACATCCCTTGATTGGCCCAATTAAAAGCATCATGCTTTTTAAACACACCAAACCACTACATTTTCAACATAACACGAGCATATGTCAAATGTATAATAGATACATTTTGCGTACAAACCAAATACATCTGTCTTAACATTCCTTGTTTGACACCAAGTGTTTTTAAACACACCAAACGAGTATCATTCAAACATAAGACGAGTACATTTATAGCATAAAATATGTACATTTTGTATGTAAACCAAGTACAATGGAATTTGCATCCCTTTTTTGGCAACAATTGAGACCTGCTTCTCGTGACACGCAACGAACACCTTTCAAACATAAGACGAGTACATTTGTAGCATAAAATAAGTACATTTTGTATGTAAACCAAGTTCTATGAAATTTTCATCCCTTGTTTGGTAACAATTGATATCTGTTTTTCGAAACACACAACTGAGTACTTCGTGTACATAACTCGAGTATATGTCAAGTGTAAAATTGGTACTTTTTCATTACAATCCAAATGCTATGAAATTATCTTCCCGTGTGGGCGGACGACAGCCTTGTGTTTGCCCCATTTGAGACTACTACTGCTTTTTAACGCACAAAACAAGTACCTTCTAAACACAAATTGAGTATATAGTAAAGACAACATAAATACATTTTAAATATGAACAAAGTACTTTCTGACTATCATCGTTGTTTGGCCCCAACTGAGACTACTACTTTTTTAACCCACAAAACTTGTATTTTTTCAATACAAAGTGAGTATATGTTAAAGACAACATAAATACATTTTAAATATGAACCAAGTACTTTTCAACTATCATCGTTGTTTGGCCCCAACTGATACTACTGTTTTTTAACGCACAAAACTTGTACTTTTTCAACACAAAGTGAGTATATGTTAAAGACAACATAAGTACATTTTAAATATGAACCAAGTACTTTCCGACTATCATCGTTGTTTGGCCCCGATTGAGACTGTTGCTGCTTTTCAGCACATAAAACGAGTATTTTTGGAATACAAAGTGAGTTATGTTAAACACGATATAAATACATTTGTAAGTATGAACCAATTACTTTACAACTATCATCCTTGTTTGGCCCCACCTGAGATTACTACAGTTTTTCAAACCATAAAACGAGTACTTTTGGAATACAAAGTGAGTATATGTTAAACACAATATAAGTACATTTTAAATACGAATCAAATACTTCCAATTATCACACATTTTATAGCATTTTATCAAACACTTTACATGAATTCATACGGAATTACGGTTAAAAATCGTCAAGTAGAAACAACAATGACAAGTCTTCATAGACATCCATTAGGCAGACACAAAAATACCAAGTCTCCATAGAAACCCATTAACAATAAAAAAAGATATGCCATTATTAGTATTCATATGAGTAATGCAAAAACAATCACAGCTCTAGTATGAAATTAATACAAAAAAACCATGGCTATCTCTAATGCTTCTTGGGATACCCTCCCATATGAATTTTCTATCGTTCGCTCCTACCTCCAACTCAGATATATCAGCTTGTTATTCTCCAAGTTTTCTATATGCGAGTCAAGTTCATGTGTTGTAATACTGAATTTTGAATTGTTCTTGAATCTGGCTCTGCTCCAACCTATATGATATTTCATGATTTGTCTGTTTCAAATCTCATAAGCAAGGGCAAGCTGCTCTTGCAACTCTAATTCATCTCTGTCTCTCCTAAAGATTTCTATTTCTCCACGTAAACCCATCATCTGCCTGTTTCTATTCTATTCCTTCGATCTCCTATGCTCGTTCACAAGTTCCTCTAGTGCATTCAGAGTCCGTCTTGCATGACTTTTTATTGGTGTAAATTAATGCAAACAAGTTTTCCTTTCCAACATCTAGTCCAGATATTCCACAACAAGAATTAACTCGGCATTAGATTCTTGCATCTTATGAAGTTGAATTCGAAGGTTGACATTGAGTTCTTTTGCATGATTCAGTTCTTCTCCGAGCTATTTAATAAACATCTGAGAATCTAAAAACTTAAAATGGGGTTGTCACTAAAAAACTATGAGCCTTGCACATTCTTCGTTCAAAGCGCTATTCTCTTATTTCAAGAATACAATCTCCCACGAGAGGTCCTGTTCTTTTTCTGAAGAGTTTTTTTCACTACCCATTTCTCTCTCTACTTGTTTGTGAGAGGAAGAGAAAGAGGATCATCATTCTATTTTTAAAATATGGGTGGTAGTAAGGGGTATTATAGTATTTTTATGGGATTGTGGAGTTAAAATAAATAAAAGTTAGGAATTAGGGAGTTGATATTGATTTAATATGACATGGGACTGATGGCTAAGTTGAACTTAGACCCAACCACAATTCAGAACCGTCGGTTCTACGGTTCAAAAAACATCGACAACCTTAACTTTCCTTGACGGTTTCGGCTACGGTTCATGAACCGTCGGTTACGGTTAACCAACAATTACAGTTACGGTTTGACCCTTATTTTTTTAAAAAAAATTAAAAATATTATTAAAATTTGAAATAAAGTGTAAAATTTTTTGAATATGTTTTCATCTATGGATTAAACATAAAATAACGTGAAGTAAATTCAAGCTCAGATAATCAAAATGTGTAAAATATATTTGTTTGGTTAATATATATAAATTATAACATTATATTTAGATCAACAAGACTCTTATAGCTTAGTGGTTGAAGTTAATTATTCAAGTCGGAGGTCATGAGTTTAAATCTACATCCTAACATATATTTTAAATTTAAAAATGTAAGAAAAATTAAAATATACCCTTGAACCGCCGGGTAACCGACGGTTCACGGGTTAGCAAAATTATGACATTTAACCGGCCCTTCTATAGACGGGCCGGTTACGGGTTCGACCCTTCGAACCCTTGACCTGGTTAACCGTCTCATCGGTTCCGGGCCGGTTCAGGGTCAATGATGACCCTTGGTCGGGTCTAATTGAACTTCTCTTGAGCTATTTAAGGCCAAATTACCGTTCAAATTTGGTGTACCATAAATCATTAATTCTAATTTACTAGAATAATTTTTTTTCCAAATTTTTTTTCTTCTCATTTTGATATATGTGATTTACTTAATAATATAGGCAACCGTCAATAGCTAGTCCTAACTAATCATTTGCAAGGAATTTCGACCCCACAAATCAATAGTCGATATTCATTTTGGGATGTGGATCCTCCATCAAAATGTGTGGAACCTACATCCAAAATAAATCTGGGTAATTGACCTTACGATCTGTGAAATTCCCCATTTGCAGTATATACTTTTTATGGACTATTTAATTAGAATATATTAAGCAATAGCGGCACCTAAAATTTTTGGTCTATTTCGATTAGGCGTAGTATCAGAATATTATAAAAAATAAAAATATTTCAAAATTACCGTAACATAAAAAGGGTTATAGATTTATGGTAACCCATTTCTTCAAGAGACGGGTTCAAATGATAAAGATGAACCCGTCTCTTTTGACTTTATAATTTTGAAAAAGTTGGATCCGTCTCTTGATGTTCAACTTTTTCAAACTGATAATATTGAAGTACCTCTATAAATACTCTACACCTCACTCCACAATCCACCATTCCCTCTTCCAAATTCCTGGCGGCAAAGCGGCGGCAACACGTCGGCGACAATGTGGTGAGATTTATTTCGATCTATGTTGATTTTATCCGATCTATTTCGATTGTTATAAATTTTGGGGTTATAATTTGTTAGTGTTGTTAATTGACGTGGCATGTCTGAGGACTTTGGGATTGAGGCAGTACATGAGAACACACCCGATCGAAGATGATAATGACGAGCACCGAGTTGAGTAGTATGCTTGTGCATGTGTCTTCCTTCTTTCTGAGGGTGCGATGTGTCCAAATAGTTCGGAAAACTCTATCACACTTACATATTGGACCCTACTAGAGAATATTTACAATGTCAGAGGATATAGTTGGGGTAGTGCTGTCTTGGCGTGCTTGTATCGAGAGCTATGCACGTCAACTAACAGAACAAAGTCCACCATCGGTGGATCCATTGCGGTTACTACATGTAGAATATATGTCTATGTCTGTACATTCTTATTGTTTTACAAATTAGTTTTTCTACTAAACTATATTATTCAAAAACTGCAGATTTGGGCATGGTCTCGGATAACACCACTAAAACCACATGCCCATAAAATCATTGTAGACATGGATGAGTGGTATTGTGATGACTTTGAATTGATACTTCCTAGTCCTCCATATGGTGCACGGTAAAATATTACATTTGATTTGAGTTTTTTACATGCATATCCTAATATATTACACGCCACTACAAAATTGGCAGATGGAATGCTACCATGAGTTATATTCAGACGGCTCGCTATTCAGTTTGACTATTCCGTGAGATACTTGATCTCATGATGCCGCATCAGTTTATATGGCATTCATATGGCACTACATAACCGTATTACGGGGACTTACCGGAGAACTGTGCACCTTATTTATGGACGGCCATATGCCACTTATATTCTATGCATTTGTTGAGTGACACTATCCTGATAGGATGTTACGACAGTTTGCGATGATATAGCAGATTCCTGCAACTCTAGGATGTCAACATTTGCATCTACATACGTATGGTCGTCGGGGACGATCTAGATTTAACCGGTTTTATTTTCACCATCAATATATAACTATGTGGGAAAATCGGAGTTTGGGTTATGCTAGTGGATCACATATCACTTCTTCTATCACGACCGGAGGTGCATATTGAGTGGTATGATAAAATTACACGCCAATTGATATCACCTTTTGACAGTCTTCAAAGTACGGGATATCAACCTTGAGACACTTCTATTATGACTTTTGTGGTACCTAATTGAGTATGATTATTATTTATTATTCATTATAATCGTAACACATATATTATGCTAATATAATGACTATTATATATATTTCAGGCTGATCAATCGGCATCTATGAGCATAAGTGCTCGATCTAGGACTCGTAATGACTTAGCATCTTGTAATTCATTACTATATCGTTATATTTATGTTGGTGATAATGCCATGAACATTCACAACAACAGACTATTTCATAATGTTCACAGCAGGTATCTCCTGCCCAGCCAGTCCCACAGTCTCATAAGGTTAGTGGACCAACTGATGATACGTTTGATGTTGTTGACGTACCTATTACTTCGGGATTCACCGAGTGGGCAGGTATTTCACACCATAGTAGAGGAGGATTTGACATTGGCGAGCCTTTTACATATCGTTATGGTGTAAGTGCGGATGAGGATTATCAACCATTCATGACATCATATGATTTTACATCGTTTACTCTATATGATAATGACATGTTTATGGCCTCTTACTCCATACCCGCGGAGCATCAAGTACCAGCTCCTGCGCCACCACGCCCACATTTATATCTCATATTTTATATGGTGATACGTGGTCAGCATATAGAGATGTACCAGAGTCCACTCCATCATCAAGTCCGAATGAAGAAACTGTTGAGCATATCCCTCAGCCTATCGGTCGGAGGGTTTGAGGACACAGAACTACAGATCCGACTATATGTGGCACTGGTGGACGTTTAGGACAGCGTCCATATAGATAGATAGTTTGATTTGATATTTGTTGAATATTTGTAAAAGAAAAAACTGATCAATCAGACTTATATTTTATCGATTTTATAGCGTAATTATTAGAACATATTAAATGTAATTTAAAATTGTTTTATTTTTAAAATTTGAAAATTATTAATTAAAAAAATATAAAGACTTGAAACCAAGAGTGATGGTTGTTCGGATAGGACAAAGAAAACAAAAGAGAAATAAGAAGAGAATTCAAAAATATATATATAAAACAAAGAAGAAACCGTCACTTGTAGTGACGGGTTAAACGTTTTTACGGGTTAAGTTGAACCCTTAACTACAAGGGATAGTTTCATGTAAACCATATGAAATGGCGGTTTACGGTATTTTAGAAAATACTTTTTTCTTTAAAGAAAAAACGTTATGTTTTTTTTTCTTTTACAATATTTCAGATTCAAGCTAGACTTGATGTGATATCCCCGAAATGGTTAATTGCATTTGGGCATTAATTGCGATTATTATGATTAATTATGTGGTAATTAATTTTGTGTTGGAATTTATTTACCTTATGGAAATGCATGGTCATGTGGATAGGGTGACCCGGGGTTGCATTTCAGGGTGCATGTGGTGCATGTTGGGTAAATATTATTGGAAGCATGATTTATTTGCCATTGGTAGCAATTGATTAGAAATCATGTGTTTAATTGCTACTTGGTGCATTATGAGTAAATGCTTTGAAAAATATCATGTTGGGGTGTTTTATACACCATGGAATTGCCTTGGTATGCTTTTTTTAATTAAACCAACTCATTTATTACCCCACACCTCATCCATCCATCACTTTTTAACTTTACCAAAACAACACCCAAACCCTTCCTTTCCCTTCCCATTTTCGAGCTTGAGCTCAAGGGTGAAGAGGAGTCTTTGCAAAATCTTGTTTTGTGGAGCTTGTTGGGTGATTTGAGGTCCCCAAGAGGTATGGATACCTCATTGTAAATTTTGTAAGGTTTTGTTTAAGTTTGGGTTGATTTTGAAGGGTTTTAAAATGGGTTTGTGTTGGGTTGTTGTGGTTTTGGTATTAATTTGGTTGGATGTTGCATATTTGAGTTTATATAGATGTTTATTGTTGGTTTTGAGTAGTTGGGTGTGGTTGTTGTTGAGTTATGTGGGTTTGTTTGAGTTTGGGAAGGAGAAGGGTGAATAGTGCCCGATTCTCGCTTGCCCAGAGCTCGGCGATCGATCGGCGTTTTTCTCGCGATCGATCGCGAGCCACAGAGCTGAGGCAGAGAGCTTCAGCGATCGATCGCGAGATGGGCGCGATCGATCGGCGAGGCCGCGATCGATCGGCGCTAGCTCCGCGATCGATCGCGGATTGTTGGATTTTGTTGCCCGAGACAGTGAGGTCTCGCGATCGATCGGGGCTTGATGGCGATCGATCGCGAGACACCAAAAATGATGTTTTTGGTTATTTTTTGTGGAATTTTTGGTATTGGACTATTATTGGATTCTAATATTGGTATTTGTGAATATGTAGAACCAACCCAGGTGGCAACACAGCCGAGGAATTGAAGTCCTACCATATTCCACTTTTGGAAAGGTACGTAGTGGACGTACGGGCACCCAACGGTAACATGTATTTTATATACTCATTGTTTATGCATTGTGGATGCGAGTATATATGTGGTATTGCATTGTGGATGCATATACATGTTGATTTATGCATATTGATGATAGATGCATATGATGATTATTGGATGCACATCCCATGAGTCGTGGTCATCCTTTGATGATTTTAATGCTTGCCGCTATTTGTTTTGGTTCCGCTAAATGTGAAGCGAGGGGTGGGAGCGCCGCATGTCACATTTGAGCGTGGTTATCATATAGGACGAGGAAAGGGTATTTGCCGCTCAATGAGAGGCGAGGGGTGGGAGTCCCGCAGTCCATTGAAGCGAGGTTATCCTATGCCGTCTATATGTAAATAAGCGAGGGGCATTAAAATACATTGTGATGGACAGACTAGGGATTGAGGATCAGTATTTGGTATTGATGAAATGGTATATGTTCATGACATGTTTAGACCATTAAAAATAATCTGTGGATTATACTCATGAGTTATGGTACAGGGACAACCAAACGGGAAGCGTTTGAAATGCACGGGGAAACAGGAAGTGTTTCATTTTGATTTTGCATTTACGCTTTATCTTCATATTGTGTTGAATATGAATGATTATTATTGCTCATGTTTGGGGGTTGTCCTTGTAGGTACCTTTTTGGCATGATAGAAGGGCTTGAACGGGTTGAGGTGGTGAGCTTGACGAGCATTCTATTGAGGATGAAAGGACAGGATTATTTTGGATAGTATCTACTCTAGGAGTAGTATAAAACTATAGTTGCACACATTCTTTTGATTGGAATGTAATTAATCCATTTGGTAGTCCTTATTTTTGGCATGTAATGCTTAAGCTCATAGACTCAACATGTTCTTTTAGACTCTGATTTGTTTATTTGAGCTCTATTATGCCTTGATTCCGCATTTAAGGATTAGGGTCCTTACACTTGAACAAATACGTAGATGAGAATTTGGATGTGTTTACTAAATTAATTCAAGATATTAAATCGACAGGAGATAAGAACATTGACGACTATTCACCTATTGTTCTTTTAAATGCTATTCCTGAAAATTATAGTGATGTAAAATCTGCCATTAAGTACAGTAGGGATTCTATTACATTGGATACTGTAATGAACGGCTTGAAAAGCAAGGAATTAGATTTAAAAGTGAACAACGGCGGTAAACAAGACTCAGGTGAAGTTATGCATGTTAGAGGTAGATCTCAACATAGGTATAACAAGGGTAAAAGGTCTAAGTCTAGGCCTAAGAACAGAATGTGCTTTAATTGTGGTGATCCTGATCATTTTATTAAAGACTGTCCTGAAAAGAAAAACAAGAATCAAAATGATAATAACCAATCTTATGAACAAGTGAATCATGCTTCTTTATCTGGTGAAGACTCTGGTGATGTCTTTATGGTGACTGACTTATGTGATTCTGTGAATTATGTGCATTCATCTACTGTGTGTGAAAATGAATGGCTAATTGATTCTGGTTGCTCTTATCACATGTCACCTCTTAGAAATTTGTTTTCTAATTATAAAGAAGTTGAAAATGGTTCTGTTTCTATTGCTAATGAGAAACTTTGTAAAGTTGCTGGCATTGGTGATGTTTATTTGAAATTTGATTCTGGTTATTCTATGACTCTAAAAGATGTGAGACATGTTCATGCTTTGTGCAATAATTTGTTGTCTTGTTCTGGATTAGAATCATGTGGTCTTGAGGGTAGATGGGGAAATGGAGTTATGAAAATCATAAAGGGTTCTTTGGTTGTTTTCAAAGGTAAAAAGAAAAGACATCTTTATGTTTGTAAAACTGAATCTGTATATGATAATGTGAATTCTGTGACTGATGACTTGACTGATCTGTGGCATAGGAGATTAGGTCATATAAGTTCTAAAGGTCTAGAGATTTTGCATGAAAAAGGTTGCGTTGGTAAAGACGTGTTGTCTTGCATGCCTTTCTGTGATTCGTGTGTTTTTGGCAAACAACAAAGAGTGAAATTCCCGGATTTCCCTTCCCCTAATGTGACTATGAGTTCTGTGCATGTTGATGGGTCTGAGTCCAGTGCTACTCCCTGCGAGGTGGAGCATTTAACTGGTGTACGTCATGTTAATGAACCTGAAATTCATGGAATGCCTGTAAATCATGGTAGTGTTGTTGAACATGAACATGCTGTGCATGATGAATTGGTTGCGATTGAACATGAAGATTTGCATGATATAGCTTATGCTATTAGTTGCTTAATGTATTTAATGGTTAATACTTGGCATGATATAGCTTGTGCTATTAGTTGCTTAATGTATTTGATGGTTAGTACTTGGCATGGTATAGCTTATGCTATTAGTTGCTTAAGTAGATATATGAATAATCCTAGCTTTGTGCTTTGGAATGTTGTTCAATGGTTGTTATCTGTAGGTGATAATCTAAGCGATTATGTGTTTAATCCTGCTGATATGTGTACTAAGTGTTTGTCCCTTAGTAAATTCAATCATGTTTAAAATTTTTTAAAATTTGATACTGATGATTGATGCATGTTTTGTCCCTTGGTTAGTGTTTTATAACCTGCTGTGTGCTCGTTATAAAACTGTTACCCTGGTTACTTTCCCACTTTAACTTGCTGTGTGCTTGTTATTGTTTTTCCTTTGTCTGTGCTGTGTGCTATGACAGGAATTTGGTCCACACAATGCTGTGTGTGTTGTGGGGACCCTTTGGCGATGATGAGTCATCTATGGGTTTTCCTTACGTTGAGGTGGAGCCGGTATTGTGCCAAGGTGGAGATTTGTTGGGTTTTGGCCCATTACCTATTAATTGCATTGGGCTTTTTTGCTTGGCCCCTTTTCCCATCAATTAATCGATCCCCCCCTTTTCTTCACCCATTCCATCTACCCCTTCACCTCCTCCAGTAGCTTCTCGATCGTGTCTCCTCGGCTGGTCTCTCTTGACCACGTTGCTTGGGACTTGCTCCCCTCCTCTACGTCTCCCTCGGTGCCTTTATGTATGGTATGGTTCATGATGAGGTAACAAGCCTGAAATCTCCCCCCTTTCGTCTTCCTGTCTCGGGTTTTCCTTTGTGGTTGACTGAGTGCTTTGTGCTTTCTGTGTGAGAGTGGGTGCACTGTGTGTGTGGCCTTGAGCTTAGGGTGGTGCTTGGTTGTGGCCATGAGTGTTGGTGCTGTGTGCACTGGTGTGGCTGTGCGTTGAGTGTGTGCGCTGTGTGCGTGCACTGTGGGTGTGGCCGTGAGTTTGAGCCTTGGTGCTGTGTGCGCCTCGAGCCCTGGTGCAGAGTGTGCACTGTGTGTGGCCGTGAGCTGTTGTGCTGGTGTGGCCGTGAGCTGTGTGATAGGGCTGTGTGCTTTGGGCAGTGGTTCGGGCAGGGTCTTCGGGTAGTGTCTTCGGGCAGTGTGTGTGTCTCCACCTTTTGGATTCGATACCTTGGTTCCCCGGTGACGACGTTGATTGGATACCCAGCTCGACCTGAGCCCTAATTCCTTAACTCTTGCTTTGCTTTTCAGTTTATAGTTTTATTAGTTGAAATTGTATACTATGATTGTTTTTGTTTCTTGATTGCAGGTTAACAATCGAGATCGAAAGCGGAACGAAATCCTTACAACTATCGGTACTATTTATTATTATAAAATTAACTTTTTGGCTTATTGTGCTCTTTGAACAAGATAATTTGGCACAACGCACCCTGAAAGTGAATTTTATGTCTCAAAAAATATTAATACATTAATATAATCAGAATAATTCAATTGATTGCAAAATAAATAAATTTGAATATTATATTTTATTCTTTAAAAACTAAGAAAACTTAACTTAAAATTTATTAAATTGTATATTTTCTTGACAGATTTGAATTTATCAAAGGGGACGCCAAAATAGTAATATAATTCTTAATTTATTAAATTGTGTGTGCAACTTCGTTTAGTCACTTAATTTTCACCACTTATTGGGATTAAGGACTTAGTCTTAAAGCCTCGTAGGACACTCAATAATCGTAGGATATCATTTTATCTTTGGAAATATTGAGCTCTCTTCTATATCATTTTAACAGCTTTCTGGTGACAAATTTAATGTGTGTATAAGAATGATAAAATAACTTAAAACAAACAATTCATATTCTTCATACAAAAATAAAATAAAATTATGCACACTAATCGATCTGCTGCGACACTTGTGAGTAAATAAACTGATGCATAGCGAAAGATTTGAGCTGTTCATCTTTTCCCGAGCTCGAGCATACCTGGCTTTGGATCCGAGCCATGTCCGACGGCTCCGGTTTCCATTGAGGATCGTTGCTTTCTCCTTTTGTACAACAAAAATCCAATAACAAACAGAACAACAAGTATAAATCTAAGTCCCAGGAGTGAACCTGCATGATTTAAACATCGAAACAGAGGAAGTTAGCATATGTTGATTGATCAGTGCTTACTAATATCTTTAACAGTTTATATGAATGGTCTTAATCTTACCAATTCCGACACCCACGATGAATATTAAAACTGTGAAAGTAGAGAAGATAATATCAGATGATGATGTGAAAAAAGGTAAGAGAATCAAGAAAAAATGGAGAATATGGTGAGAAATGTACCCCCGTAGTAATCCAGTTTGCCTGCATTCCAAAAGTAAAGGAAATGTTAGCAAATATTTTAAACTTGTAAACAACTTTGAATGTGAACTTATGTGTAACAACCGTACAAAATACGTCCAATTTTCATATTCAAGAAAAGTTCTGAATCGTTTTCTCACTTGAAGGACAACTGGTCAATAACGAGCTAGTGACAATTTATTTATGTGGTATCTATAATAGATATTATAATCCATATGGCATGTAATTAGATATTTTACTCATATGATATCTCTTAGACATTTTATCCCTGGTTTGTAAATAAACAGTTTATTTCCGTGATTTTCAAAACATGCACTTTACACCTTTTTTGCAAAGCATAACGTGCATGGATGAGTGCTTTGCACCGATCCATGGGTAAATTGTCTTTTCACAAACCACGCGTAAACGGCATATTTTGAAAACCATAAAAGTTAACTGTATATTTTCAATAATCTGTGTATTTAGAAAATCACGGAGAAATTTGTTGCCAATAACCCGGTCAATAACCATCCCCACTTGATCTTACTTGCTCCTGATTTTCAGTTTTCCAGATAATTGTTTAAGATTCAAATAGGAGATGCCTATTATGGCCTTTAGGTTTAAAGATAATGAAAATATGTATAATTAATTGAGTAATTACGACACAAAAATGAAACTTACATCGAAAAGTTCGCTCTGAAAATGGCGTATCTTCTTTGCAATAATGGCGGCAACGAATCTTGTTATCCTCCAGCGAGCAATCTCCGTTACTCCTGTCACATTCTCCGCATAATGCACGAAACCAAGTCAACTCAATTCCATACGCCATCGAATCATGAATCATCGTATAAGTACTATTGCCACTCAAAATATCCGATGAAACCAGTGATATCCTGTCTTTACGGCAAGACCCCGCCAATTCCGAATCTGAAACCCATCCAACGAGTAAATAACTGTAAACCCTAGAAGAATTTGAGAAAGCAGTTCGGTTCCCACAGACAGGATCCTCCATGTACAATGGATTACTCACGGGTTTCAGACAGTTGACAAATGTTATCTCCAATGTAGAAGAACTAGGGGACATGTAACGCTTCCATAGACCGTTCGAAAAATACGATGGACATGAAGAGTAGTTTTTCTTAACAATACCAAGATCCGATACCCGAATGGAGAAGTTATTGTAGGAGATTGACTGGACGTTGTATTTTTCTGAATCTGATTGAAGAATGGTTCGATTTTGTAGGCAGTGGAGCTTGAAAATGGGGTCTGGGTGGCCACAGTTTGGGGGATCAGTGGCCAACCGAAACGGGTAGCTAATGCTGTTTTCGCCGCAAGAAGAACTGACACATGACGATGAATCCTGGGCTTTGATTCCAGCAGGGAACCAACATAGGACTAAGATTATCAGAATTGAAAACATGGGCTTCCCTTTTGAAATTCTGGACGATTATCTCTACTACGAAAAATGGAGAAATTTATGGAAGCGACAATTTCTTGGATAGTTTCTGAATGATTTACTGAAGTGGGCGAGGGAAAGTTCTTATTTATGCCCAGAAAGGGCTGGATCAAGAATTTGATTCAACATTGGAAGAAATATGGAATTTTAGTGAGGTCTGGTCCATCATACGCGACGCGGTTGAATATGGTCCAAATTGGTTGGCGCAAGTTGGGGGAACTATCCATCGCTGGGGGTGGTCTGGTCCCTATTCAGTCATCTCTTTAATCACTTTATTTTCAAACACAATCATTTTTGGTAAAATATTTTAAAACTTTATCTAAATACTAGCAGCCAATACACACGCGTTGCATGTGTAATTGGGAACTGTTGCACATATTTTCATAATGAAAAAAAATGATGAAAAATTGGGAACTAAGTTGGGAAGTTAATAGGTGGTCATCCGATATTATCCTTTATCTCATGATCTTGTGGCTATTACTATAGCAAATAGAGGGTATTTTTGGAATTTCACAATGGTCATACCAAGGTGGTTACTCTAAGGTGCTCACACATTATAATATAAGTATAGATAAGTATGACTAGATATCAAAACTACAGATAAAAATTGATTCCAAACTGTCAAATTTTCGCTTAAATTAACCGTGAAAACATTAACATATCCCATATTTTGCGAGCCAAGGACTCATGCTCCCCGAGACGTAAAAAGGGCCCTTCTCACCTCCTACGAGTCGTCCGGCAGAAAAGACTTTTTGAATGGAATAAAAGAACAACATCAGGTGGAGTATAGTCGTTCTCATAAGATATGATTAATAATTTTTTGATTAAATTTGATTTGAGATTAACCAATTGTTGTTTGATTGATGCTTCATGGGATGAAAAGGCAAAAAGAACATGTTTTGAATCAATTTTTCCTCTTGAAAAATGAAAATAAATATTATTATTTTAATGTTTTTTCTAAAAATACATATCAATTTTTATATTTTCAAACTTAATCATAACATCTAATTCACCTATTTACCACAAATATCGCATACATTGCCCAGAATTATTCTACGATCCACTCTAAGAATGAAATCATGTGAGGAAGGGAAGTAAATCAGGCATTACCTTTATTTGTTGCCCAATTTTTGAGTACGCTCCTTTTTTTCAGCATATCGAAAATGCAAAAAAAAAAAAAAAAATCTTATATATAAAAATAGGAAAGAAAAGCAAAAATTTTGAAAAATTAATCCTTTTTTGAAAAAATAAATAGAAAAGAAAAACCAAAGGTTTTTTTTTAGCAGAAAAAAGGATTATATTAAGGTGAGAAAACGATAAGTACAACGAGAGACCAGTCGAGTCCACAAGTCATGACTAAAACCAACGATAATGACAAATACAAATATCTAACAAAGTCAAAAGCACAGTTGCTACTGATAAATGCGGACTTAGCGGATAGTTGATAAATGGAGTCACGGCATAAGCACAAGATCTTGGCCAGGCGAGTTTAGAGTCCATCAAAGCGAGATCAAGCCCCCTCAAACCATGGATTCGAGGGGTAGGTCGAAAACTGGAACTGTTTTCCAGAACTGAAGGTACAAAGACAGATATCCGCGAGACATAAACTGATAGAAGAACGCTAAACGAGCAAACTCTGATATCAAAATCCAAAATATAGATCCGGCGACCATATACCACCACGGGATGACGTACGAAACTGACATGCTCAATAGACTTTGTAAACACAACCAAGCAGTGCCTCAACCACAAAGTAAGCGGAAGGGTCACAAAAGTGTCACCACTTGGTGGCAGAAGCCTATACCAAATAGCGACTAGAGTCTGAACTGAAAGGCAACCAATACACCACCAAAAGGCGGGCCATCCAGAAATTGATAGTGTATACCTACGACAAGCAACACCAAGTACACCGAACAACAAATACACTAAAGAAAGACAAAAGATGGAACAATAAATAAACACCAAAAGGGGGGAGAGCACCCGAGAAGCCAGGTGCATGCAATTTAATGTATGAGAGTCTCCCAAATCCCGTACATGCGATCGAATAGATTCATGGCACGCGGCGGGGTTGCCGCGCAACCACCGCAAAGGAAATGGGGAAAAGCATCGGTCCAACAATCATCGATCCAACAAGCGACGGAAGGCCTCCACCTCTCCCAGCACCTCCTCCAAACCCAAGCCCACCACCAAAACCATCTCCACCCAGGCGACTGCCTCCACCACCTCCCCCTAATCCTCCACAGACGCCGAGAACGGAACCAACTCCTCTGCCAAATCCATGCCCGATCCCAGAGGTTTTCAATACAGATTTTTATAAATTCTATATACGTCTAATGGTATTTAAA
Source organism: Haberlea rhodopensis (assembly GCA_907163345.1). Classification (NCBI taxonomy): domain Eukaryota; kingdom Viridiplantae; phylum Streptophyta; class Magnoliopsida; order Lamiales; family Gesneriaceae; genus Haberlea; species Haberlea rhodopensis. Next base: position 5,349,420 of record CAJQUN010000002.1, read on the forward strand.
ATAGACTTTTCTAAAGTTTTTAAAAGTCAAATGGTATCAAAACTTGATTTTTGAAAATCTATAAAAGTCTAGTGGTATCCAAACTTTCAAAAGATTTTCAATGACTTTAATAGAATTGATAGGGTAAAAATTTTATTTTCCTGTAGCAGTATCATTCCCAACTAAAATTCGCCATTGGACTAGGAGATGACATCGATGCAAAAACATGTGAGACAGAAGAAAATAAGAGTGTTACTTTATTAGATGATTACGTGTTTTATTATATTTGTGGTGAATTCGTGCAAAGCGATTTGCAAGAATCTTCATATCGGCATCCAAGTTTTGAGGACTTTGCCATTACCCTCTCAGCCCATGAGTTCAGAGGTTTCACTAACAACAAGAAAACGAAATACGACTGAGTTTGAAGCAAAATCAAGCACATTCAAGAATGATGGCCCAGATGTTATACATACTAGCGGACGACGCACACGCGTTGCGTGTGTAACATAATAAATAAATATTTTGTATTGGATATGTGTAATACTTTGTGCATCATATCACAATTTTTTAAAACTGATGAAGAGATTCCTTTTTTTTTTAAACTGAAGCAGTTTTGGAACATAGAGGGAGAGATGTGATGTTTTTTTGTTTTACCTTTTTGCCCCTTAATAATAAAAAGCCAAATAATTTGTTTTGACATATAAGTAATTTGATATTGGTTTATTTAGGACGGACCAAAGTAGTTATTATGAGGGGTTTACACTTTATAATATAGTATAGATACTCTCTAATACCCTTGAGAAAGTAGCTTATAATATAGAATTATTTGGTATGATAGATGATAGTTGTTGGGAAGCTATGAAGGAGATCCCAAATTTGGATAATCGTACTCTGTACAAGATGCTTGACTTGCTGAATATCAGATCAAAGAGTATGGATTTCTTGAAAATGACAATCGAATCGGGATGGATAGATTATAAATTGAATGAATGAGTGATTTTTTAGGGACGTGATTATTACGAAATTCTACTATGTTAAAATTTTTATTTTTAATTGTTTTTAATTATTAAACTACTAAGGAGTTCTCAGTTTTTTGAATTATTTCTAATTCTATAAATTTAGATTGTTTATTAAACATCTTGTTTTGGTTATAAATGATATATTTTTTTTATATAAATTCGCACGAGTTCTTATTATTTTAATTCCTTGTTTGATGTCAGGTGGTTTATATATAATGTCAAATATCAATGTACATGAAGTAGATAAACAAATGGAAGAAGACGAATTATAAGTAAACTTTATTACATTAATAGATAAAAAATTAATAGAAGTAGATCAAACTGACTCAGCTTTTAAATAAGTAAATATTTATTTATATTAATAGATAAAAAAATTATTTTATTTGAAAAAATTATTCATATTCAATTGATACTTCAAAGAAATCAATTATAAGTTACAAAACCTACAAATTCTAAAAGTTTAAAATCACTAATAGAACTTTAAGAAAAAGTCTACAAGAGTTTATGAAAATCATTGTATAACTTCGTGGAATACTATTAAAGTAAATAACAATATATCTCTACAAAAGTCTATCATTTAATAAAAGTCATTAAAATTCAATAAAAGTCTAAAATGAAGTCTATGAAATTTTTTTTATAATTTTTTGTAATACAAAAGTTAATAGAAATCTATCAACTCCAGAAAAGTCTATCATTTAAAAACTTATTAAAAATCACAAAAAGTCGTTAAGGTAGATTGTATAAGTGTTGGAATTAATAAATGAAAAGCCCAAAAGTTTTGTTAATGAAAACAAAATTTGGTAAGTGAATTTGAATGGTAAATTAGCTAAAGAAATCAAACACTGAAATTTTTTAGACACTTATGATTTGTTTATATTAAGAGACAAATCAATAAAATGTAGTTAGTATAAAAGATGGGTGCCCCTTGCGCGCCGTCCGTCTGTCCGCTCAGCCCGGTTTGCTTGAGCTAGGCAGCCCTATCTTTTTACTACTCGGATTTCTGGAAACGACTTTTCACCTATCTGACTTTTCACATTCTGCTGAGTATTAAGTTTGCGACTTTTCACCTCCTGCAAAATTGATGTGAGACTTAAATCCGTATTAATTATGAGACTTAATATCTGATGTTAAGTGTTGAGACTTTTCATCTACCACACTAAGCATTACACTTAATTTCCGAGACCTTTGGGAAGTATCCTGTGCAGCTATATAAGCTGCTACAGCTCTATTGTTTCATCAATCCGAAATCATTCTTCATTCATACATTTCATAATGTTTAAAAGTATTGCACATTACTACTATTCGAAAGAGTCTGCTCGGAATTCTGCTTCAATCCGAACAGATGTGATTATGCATTGTGCCTTAGAACTCACTTGTCTAGGAGATCAGAAGTTTAGGCGTGCAAATTTGAGTTTACAGGCACACGGTTTGTTATGGCCTCGTCCAGAATCGTTTCCAAATTCTTGTTGTTAAGTCTTCAATTTTCATTGTTGCTGTAAGTTTATTGCTTTTATAGTTCGATTTATTTGTTGCTTTAAGTATATTATTTCTATGTATAATATAATTTATTTTCCATCACAATTGTTTAAACTAATTTGATCATTTTATTTAAATAAACAGCCAACAATAAGAATATAAAACAGTAATTTAAAATTTTTAAGCCTCTCCAGACGGTTATTTGAAGCCTCGCATCTATCAAAATATAGTAAAAGATATATATATATATATATATATATATCATATTTTGATTGTTTATGACATGTTTTAATCTTCGAAAATGCAATTAATTTTTTTGTTGAAAATAATAATTAGAAACCATAAGATTGATGAAAATTAATTAATAACTGGGTAAATTTAAAAAAAATGGTCTTATAGAATCTGAATACTAGTCTCAAACTTTTAGAACTAATCAAATATAGTTACACATAAATTATTTTTATTTAAAAATAATCTCACATAACGGTTTTAACAAATTTAGTTTCATATATATTATTTTTTAATAAAAGTGGTTCCATGATTGAATAAGTGGTTTTGAGATTACAATTTCAAAAGGAGTATATTTGATCCGTTTTAAAATATTGAATTGTTCGTGTGTATAGAATTTTCAATTAGTGGTGAATTAGGCCTAGGTTTGATAATATTTTTAAATAATAGCTTATTATCGTTACGTGTATAAATGGTTTTGGTGCTATATTTAAATAATAATTTAATATCGTTAGTGAATGACTGATATTAATATATTAAGTTAGCAATCGTGGCACATATTTAAAAAGTTTATGCTAATTCATTCATGCAATATATACAATTATTATTATGTTAGTAATCGTGGCATTTAGAGAATTCGGCTCTTCGATCTATCAAACCAACTGGCCCGACAAATGTAAATAAAAGAACTTTCAATTTGATAAAAAATTATATATACATAATATCTTTCGGTTCATCTGAAGTGTAAGAGTTTAAGAGGAGTTTGGTTAAAAAAAGACATTTTGATACTGAAGGAATAATCGTAAGTTTAAAGAAGTAAATATAGATATTAGAAAAGACGTGAAAATAACTGTAACAGAAATAAGGGCTACACAAGGACAAAAATAGACATTTTTCGATAAGATAGAAGTGCAAAATGAGATTTTTCGGTAAAAACAAAGTGCAAATATAAATAGTAAGGATGTAAAAATATAATATACGTAAATCAGTAGAAGTTAGAATAATTGTTGCAGAGAAGGAGCCATATAATATCTATAATATATAATAAATGAATTATTTATCATATTATAAAATACAAAATAACAAATATACGGAACCCTATATTTACCTTTACATGCTCTAGATTATCAAGAGCATAAATTGGCAAAGATAATAGATGGTTGATTGTAGCTTGAGCTTGAGCCCATTCATACACAAAATTTTGTTGTTGAGTGCATAAGTTCCGCCAATCCGTTCGTCTGTTCAAATCTAAGTCACATAATCCTCATACCCTCATCAATGCACTGGTGCTCCGATCGCGAACTAACAAATTGGGTGCGCGTGCGCCGCATTAAGGTGAATTAATAATTTCTAATTCGCGCTTTAAGAATTCCTAATCCGCGCACTAAAAATTCCTAATTCGCGCACTAAGATTTACTAAGTCACGCATTAAGTTACTAAGTCTTGTTAGTCCTCATTAATTCTCCAATAATTTTTTTTTTGTAATTATAAAAAAAATTCTTCAATTTGAGTTTAGATGAATTTTCATGGTTTCTAGGTACTTCGGGTTGGTAAGAAAATTATATTATATGGTAAATAGATAGATAATTTTCACTATTATGTAATGAATAATGAAAAGATATAATAACATATGAAAGATTAAAATATGTGATAAAAGAAAGTATGATAAATCTGTGATTTTGTAACATTTTTACGGAGTAAATAATAATAATTTTGATATCTTAGTTTTTTGCATGAAATTAATAGAATGAACTTTATAAATAAAACTTTTATTTTTATTGAGTTAATTTAAATGTTTATATTAATCATTTCATAAGGTAATAATATAAGTCTCCGGAAATAATATGAGTCATTCTTAATCAATTCATACTATTAACAAACATATTGAAATATATATGTACAATTTGATTTCATTTTTCAAATTCGTTATTTTATATCTTAAAATAAAAAAAATTTGATACTTCATTTCATTTCAATTTTCATTTTTTAAAATATATTTTTCGGAGAATCCTTACATGAAAACGACCAAATACAATACTCAAATTACGTTGTATCACCGACGATAACATTTTGCAAAGCTGCAAATGTTAGATCCTTCAATAAAATCTAATTTTAATGTTTTTTTAAGAATGGTAAAGCTGCAAACACCAAAGTTGTTAAGAACTTCATATTGTAAATTTGTAAATAATATAATAATGATGTAAGTTTGTTAAATATGATGTATATTATGTATGTTTAACTTCATTTCATCAGTGTGTATGTATTTATATTTATTTATTTTTTATAGCCGCATTAAGGCGCACGCGCACTCAAATTTTTTGAAAATTGACGCACTCGCGCATCGGACTTATGTGATCTACGTTCAAATACACAATTCCGAGGTCAAACACTTAGGCCAAGAAAAACAACAATAGAATCATTAGAGACAAATGAAAACTAAGTCCTATTACATACCCCAGATCAGCAATGATAACACTCACGTTATCTTGCGAATATTGAATCTGCAGAACAAATTTTATTCCATGTTATAGTGTGATAATTTCATCTTATGTGTTGCAAATTATTAAGCTTTTGTGGGACATTACCATAGCCAACTGGGCTAGACCTTCAGAAGCCATCTGCTCAGAAACAAAAGGAAACAGGTTACATTTTCTTGTTACAGAACCGTCAAAAAGTTAAAGCCATGGCAGTATGCTCTTAGATTACCTGCACATCTCCATGCCGACGAAGATGGTCTCTAACGAAGTTAACAGCTTCCGAAATATTTTACTGTTCTAAGCTGTAAACCGTAAGCATCTCACGTTTTAATGTAATCCCACAAGCCATCGGATGCTAATAATATAAATTCTGATTCTGATCCTAGAGATACTCGAGAAACATGGGGAGATGCAGTGAATAAGTCTCCGTTGAATCGTATCCTGAAAAGTTATGACATGACACAGTAACATTGTTCTCTGCTAAAGTGGTTAACAAAGGTCATCCTAGATGGGCATTTATTATCAGATTTTGGAATTATAGGAAGAGATCTATATGTACCGAGAAGCGAATTTTCAATCCACCGGCCATCCTCAACTCCCATTTCAAGCATCCTTTTCATTAAATGAAACTACGTGAACCGTCGGAACGCTAGTCAATTGAGAAGAAAAATTGAAACATCTTACTCGTATGGGAAATATGCATAATGAATTAGAAATTAAGCATCGAGGTCCAAACGAAGTGTACTGCTGGCCGCGATCGATCGCCATATGTTAGCCCGATCGATCGCGTGTATGGAAAAACGAATTGCCAAAAATGTCCCTGCATTGTTGCCTCCAAATGAACAATCCCAAGATGGATTAAAAAAGAGTTTTTTCGAAAATCACACCACTTTCAAGAGCAAATTTTGTGCATCTTGTTCATCCAACTTCTTGTTCAAGTTTGAGTGTTTTCAAAACTTTGTGGTTTGATTACTTGTGATTTGGAGTGCTCCTTTCACAAGTCATAAGTCGTTGTATCTTAGGAGACAAATTATCAATTGAACGTTAGCACCATGGGAGAGCAATATTGTCTTAAGGACGGAGATTCTAAATCTCGCTTCGATATCCTCTTTATAAAGCCATTATTACTTTGTTTGCAATTGTCTATAGATACATATTCAGAAAATTTATACCAACAACTCGTAATTCTTGTTCTTAAAACGCATGTCACCAAAAGCATGGGACACAGATATGTCTCGACAGAATCTTCCATTTTACAATCTAAATTTCCTCCGAAATTTAAAATTCTGGCATAAATTTGAAATTCAACTTTTCGAGAATATTTTAGTCATTATATCAAACAATAAAATTTATCAACCATATTATCAACCAAATCAAACACCATGTAACTTATCACACTAGATTATTTATCATTATTTTAGAATTTTATTCATTACATTATTTATTCCATCCCACGAACCAAACCTATGTATACTAATTTTAATTCTTGGACAAACCTTAGGAAGTTAAGGGAAGAGAAACCAGTATGCCCTGCAAAAGCTATGTTGCACCGATACTCGAAAAAATTTCACGGTCAAGTATCGGATACTTCTGGAATATGGATATGCGAGGATACGACACCGATACGTATCGGATACGCCACGTGGCGTATCTGGGGGCAAAAATTAATTTTTTATTTCGGATACGTTTCGGATACGGTCAAGATACGCCGCTGACCGTATCCGATACGGCTTAGATACGTGAACTTTTGGAATTTTTAAAAAAAATAGGGTTGAAACTGTAATTAAAATTAAATTATTTAACTTAATCCCTATTTCCTAACCACCTTAATGTGCTTAATGTCGATTACATGCTTGAAATTTTTAGATATCATGGATTAATATTTTACCATTTGTCGTGAAGTTGGTGAGTTTGCAACTTTATTCTGATTTCTAATGTGTTTAATGTTGATTATATGCTTGCAACTCGATTTCTTACAAATATTATTAATTATATATTTATATATATATAAATAAATTAATAAAATTTGCCGTATCCAGACGTATCGTATCCTATAAATTTCAAAAATCCCGTGTAATCGTACCCGTATATGCGTATCCACGTATTCGCATATCCGTATCCGTGCAACATAGTGCAAAAGTAAAGCCATCAAAACTATCATCGCCATTAATAATCACTACATCGTCTTCCATCTCATAGGGGGCTCCTTTTAACTTCACAGAACCCCATATGGGCCACGCTTCCCAAAGAATACGGCGGTGCGTCTATTGCAATTGCGGAGCAAAACTTTCTTTCTCCTCCTCAACCCTTCACTCTAGCATTCTTTTTGGTTGTTTTATGGCAACCATAATTGCAGCAGATCCTGTGTAATAGACTCTTATGCAGCTGGGAACTGCATAAGGCCATTTGATAGGAAGAAAATTAAAGGGGTCTTCTGAATTGATTGTGGATATTCTTGGTGGGAGTGTATTTGAGAGTATTTTAGTTAGGTTGGTTAAGGATGATAGAGTGGAGTAATGGCCAGAAGACATGCAACTGATTTAACGGTTTAGATTGAAGGTTATTACGGCTTTTTGAGCAACCCCTTGATAAAACTAAAGAGTGACCACGGCTTCTCGATAAAATTGAGAAAATTAGAGAGCCGGGTTTAGCGGGAAGATAACATCTTGAATTTACTAAATTCTAGAACATCTGGATCTGGGCTATAGAGATTATTGGTATTGTGGGCATTTCAATTTCTGCCAAAAATTGGATTTGTAGACGTGTGAAATTGATACCAGTGGGATATGGTGCCATATAATTGGATTTACAGAACAAAGGTGCATACTCATGTCCCACATGCAGAATTTGAAGTTAAATTCATGCCTGTGATTATTCCAATGCTCAGCTTGAAAGAAACAGAAGATACGGATTAAGTGCAGAAGCAATTTTTTATGTTATTCTTGTTTGTGGGCAGGAAAGATATTTAATGTTTCCGTCTTCTTATTTTCTACAACAGTTAGTTATACATCATTATGTTATCCAACAACAACCGTTACTACTAAGCATTAAAATGCTACATGAACAATAGAAATCAAGTCGGGTCACGCACATGCTCGATTTTCTCCAAATGGTTCTTTCGATCATAATATCATGGTTGATCCCTTCGGCCCTTTTCTTTTCGGGGGTGACACAAAAGAGGTTAAGCTTAGAGTTATAGGAAGAACATGGAAAGAACATCAAAAACCAGATGCTGGTATCTGCATACCAAATCTTGGTAACTGATCGTGCATGTTGATTTTCAAGTAAGATGATATATATTTGGCTTTGTCTCTCTGCTTAAGGAAAATGTTGTGCATGTTGGTGAACTTTTGCCTATTAACATTCCAAGTAGCTAGTTACTGGCTTTTGTTCATCATAAGTTCATCGTGTAAGTAAAGTATTGTTGGATCATATGGAACATATCATGTCAGTATAAATGTAAATGAGTCTTACATTAATTAAGCAGTAGCTCACGATTGTTTCAACTTGTGGAAGAACAAAGGAAACTACATGATCTGTTACGTAGGGGTTAACTTAACACCCACTTTTTTTTAACAACAAAAACATGAATTGTCAAGTGAAATGAACTTAAAAACAAAAACCAAGACTAAATAAACTGTATCTGATTGAAATCCATCAAACATTACCTATGATGGTATAAATTGTACTTGAACTCCATTTCTTGTTTCCACCATTGTTCAAGCCCATGGGATTCCCTGACACCTTGAGCATTGCTTGAGTTTACAGTCAAATATGCAGAAGGAATAAGATGTATTGCTTCAAAATCATTTTCTATGGCACCTGATACAATGCTTCCTATTGAATGCTGCGTAGCTAACTTTCCTATTTTTCCTGCACCAATCGACTCCATTTTCTCTCTGTGCTCAAAGTATCCAATGTACCCACAGCAAATAGGATCAAACCGATTGAGAAATAAGTAAGGAACCCAGGAAGATAACAAGATAAACGGGTGTTTTTCAGCAGAATCTTGGCTATGATGCCCATTTGTCACCATAGACAGTCCTGCTGTGATGACACTGTTTGCAAACCTCAACCCATGCTTCAACTTCTCGTTCTTTATCCATTCGATTGGAAGAGAGATAAATGGAGGGTTAAAGAGGTATGTTTCGAGGTGGGTTCCTGTATTTTTCGCCAACTCCCTTCCTACTATCAGTGCCGTAGATGCTCCTAAAGAATGTCCCGCCAACCATACATTACCTAGGCCTACTCTGTAGACGATTTCTAGTGCTGATTCTATTGCATTGTGAGTCCGGGAACTATTTTGCAGGTCATTTAAAATGCAGTGAAGATCGAGCTTTAAATCCTCCGCCCTGTTTGTTGAAGTGGTCATCGTCCCACGAAAGGCGATGACATATTGCGGAGGCTTTTGGGTTGGGTGATTATGCTGGAGATCATACGGGAATTCGAACTCGAAAATGGCACCATAGAATGAAAGATCATGATCATCTACAAGAACTTGGATTAGTTTGAAATTGAAGAATTCCCACCAAGGAGGGGCGTTGCCCTTGAGGCCTTGCTTGTGATCTTGCCTATCATGTTCTAGTATGTATACACCGTTTACCAAGCTTGCAGCAATGGATCTTCTGTGGTATGAGTTACTCCTGTTGATGCAACCACAAAAACAAGGCCACCATCAAAGTAAGAACGCAGAGTCTTCCTTTCAAATGAAAAATATAGATTTTATTTCTCAGAAGTATAAGCTTTTCATGTTTAATTTCTCAAATCCAAGTGTGGACCCTGGAAAAAAATGTCGTCCGCAAATATTTTTTTTTAAATAAAGGTAAAAATAAAAAATTTCATAATTTTTTTTTTTTGGGGGCGGGCGCAAGGTCCGCCCCTGCTTGAATCTTAAAACTTATGTGCTGAAAAAAAAAAAGGAAGATGATCTTACCAATCAACAGAAGTCAGAAATGATGGCCCCGAAAGATGAAAGATCTCAGTTTGAGACGATTCCATCACTCCCTTTCTCCACACGCCCTTTTGGGAACTGGAAATTTAGAGTGATTAGCGAGAAGATGATGAACAGAACCACATTCTCAAGAAACAAGAAAATAAACAATCCCTAAATTCCTCAAATCAATATTAGTTAAATTTCACATAATATATTTTTGTTAAAAGTAAGCTTCACTATGCAAAGTATATTGATTCGTGGCTTTGGCCATGCTCGAACTACAAAAAGTTGACAGTCACATTCCTTGTATAATTTCGTCAACTGAAATTCCCAGATGATTAAGATAATAGAAAACGAAACAAAACTTAACCTCAATGACCCTGAAAAAGTAAAGAGGTTGACAAAGCGGTATATTTTTGTTGGGAATTTAACCCTCCAAATTCACAAAAAATGGGCGACTATTTTGCTGTAAAATAAGGTCTAGTCCTTTTGTTTTCAGTGCAGCAAACCACACCGCAACAAAAGGCCCACACTCTGATACCACTTGTGCGAATTTGGAGGCTCTGATACCACCTGAGTGAATTTGGATGGACAAATTCCCAATAATTTTCGGATTTGAAGAATATTGAATTACCTGAAAGAGTGTAATCGTTTTTGATAAGTGATCAGAAAAATGTGAACCAATAAGTGGAGGAAGGAGTGTATATATAAGGGTTGGTTAAGCAAAATTTTAAAACAAGTTGGCCCATTTTCGTCCCCGTCGAGTGGAGCTTGAAGTCAACGGATCTGTTAAACCAGAAAAAAAGCCAACCTCTTTTAAGAAAACAATGAATGGAGATCCCACATGCATTTTAATATTACTATATGCTGCGATTATTGTGCTTGAAACAATCTTAGTCGTCTTAAAATATTCACTTATTTTTAAAAAAAAAAATTGTTTTCAAAGATTAATAAACTAGTAGAACCAGTTGTTTTCAACAGCAAAGAGAATTAAATATTTGTTGCCACATAAGAGGCTCTTTATACGAGTTATTGGGCAAGAACCTTGGATATGGCCATATATTTAATATTCACATTTTTTAGACACCAGCTAGCTAAAACAATTTTTTAATTTCATTCTTCAAACAATTTGCATATTTATTTGAATCCTTTTGTCAGGATGCTTCGTTCAAATATTTTATTGAACAAAACCAAGATTTCTATCAGGACGGCTGAAGCGCAAAGCAATTAAAACCTTAGTTCGAGAATTCTTATTGGCAACAAGGCCTCCTATTTTTAAATTTATTAATTCTCATTTTACACGGGTTTATGTATTTGCTGACTATATCCATATTAGCTAATGAGATTATACATGTTTGGTAATTGATATGATATAACATTTTATCTCAATTAATAAATAAAGGCCTAATTTCTATAATTTGTTTAGGTCTTCATAAATTTTAAGACGCCCATGGTTTCAAATGTATTGAAGTCCTAATACTTATTAAGTAGGAATAGTAAAAAAAATATTTAATGACAGACATAATATGTTAGAATAACTTTATAGATGAAAACTATCATCTTAATCCCAGAATCTCATGCTAAATGATTAAGAAATATAATAAATATTTGGAAGCGTACCTAATCTATAATAGTAGATATTTCTGTAGACCTGAGTATTATGGTCTTCAAGATCTTCACGATTAGCCTTGAGAGTCCTTTAATCTTCTCTCACGCTATCTAATCATTGACGGGGTACAGTTAGAATGACTCAATCGCGTGACCTGGAGACCATGACCCCTTATTTATATATTAGAGTTTCTATTTAAGCCCATCAATCAAATAGAAAATCCTGATTGTCTTGTACACATCAAAGGTTCATACCATATTTAGCTGCTTATAGCCCAACTTTATTAACTTTATTCTGATCACCTTATTTGGGTTAAAACTTAAGATAGCAACAATACACAATTAATTACATATATAGGCTCACATAAGAAATTATATTCTAACAATCTCCCGCTTGGGCCACATACGTTTTCTTATAAAGTGGTGTAAAACTTTATGAGCTCAAGCATTTGCTATCATTATCAAAAGCATCCGTGAACAATCTTGTCCACCGATTATACGAATATAGGATCAGAGCAACATTCGTTACATTTACCGTAACTAGATCCATCAATGGTCACACATATCCATATAACCAAATGACATAGATCAGGTATGGATGTGTAGCATGAAAATTACATGTAATGTGATCTTACATTCCTATTTTCAGCTGGTACTCATAATGACTGAAAAGAGTCACATAACAGACTTTCAACCAAATGCTAAACAGCAAACCGGATGCTAAACCGCAATGAAGTCATCATCTTATTTCAGAGTAATTAACATTAGTCCTTAGTCTGTACAGTAACTTTAATCATGTCAAATGAGTTAATACTCAAACTGAATACAACTCCCACTATACATGCATATTATCTATATGGACAACACTCATATGTGTCACATGTCCATAAAACATCTTGGGTGGCAAACCCTTGGCAAACGGATCCGTATTTATGGAGTTTGTGTTAATATGCTCAATTAACACATGACTACTCTGACATTTTCTTCCTTCACAACCAGAAACTTCATGTCAAAATGGTTAGACTTCAACAAGTTTCAGTTGTTATTTGTACATAACTCAGCGGATTTATTATCACAATTGATCCTCAATGGTTTCTCAAACCAGCGATCATGCCCAGCGATAAAAATTCTCAACTTTATTCAGAGTCCAAATATTTGATGATCTCCAAATGTCAGATCTTCGATATGTAAGCATAAATCCTTAGTTCTTTTTAGATACTGTTTATATTCCAATATCGGATTTCTTAAATATGTGTCCAACATTTCAACAATGTATGCAATATCAAGACGCGTACAACTTTGTGCATACATTAGAACACTGAGTTTGTTACTCTTAGCAACAACCATATCTTCTGGTGCACAGCCACTCATGTCATATTTACTTCGCACTTTATCGATACAAGCATATATAAATGCTAGTAAAATGACATTTACATAAAGCACCCGAATACAAAACTTTCTCCCACTGAACTTGATATATATGCGTTGATCAACGGTGTTCTCCCTAAACCGAATGACATTATCACCATATCAAATTTATGATACCATTGATGGGAAACCAACATTAAACCATAAATTGACTTCTTTGGATTATATACAAGGTTCTTTGAATCTTTGGATTTAAGGTTCTCCGGTTGCACAATGTATATTGTTTCACCAATGTCACTATTAAGAAACATTGTGGTAACGTCCATTTGATTGCAACTCCAAATCATAATGAGCTACAAGTGTCATATTGATTCTAAAAGAGTCATTCATCAAAACCAGCGAGAATGTCTCTTTATAATCATTGACATCCTTTTGAATGAAATCTTTATCTACTAGTCGTGCTTTATACATTTTCAACATTGCCTTTTAAGCCCTTTTGGCCATAAACACACGTTTATAACCAATCGATTTTATACTTTTAGGCAACATGATTAGGTCTCAAATGTCATTGTCCTTTATCGATTTAATCTCATTCTTTATGGCTTCAATCCACTTTTCAAACTTCGAACATTATTTGAGTTAACAAAATGATGTCAGATCGTCTTTCAGACCCGTGTCAAACTCATGTTCTTTGAGATACACAACATGATCATCCGAATTTGTGTTTTTTATTTCTCTAGTAGACTTTCTTAATGTCACTTTACCTGGAGGTTGTTGATATAATTGCTTGTCATGAGCATGTGGCAAATCAGGTGTGTCGATAAGTTGTTGGTTCTCTGGATTTGCATATAAACAAAAATCAGGAATGGATACCCGAACATGTTTAAATGCAACAACAGGAACATTAATATATTCCCTTTTAGAGTTGACTTTCCCTATACTCACTCCCACTAAAGTCAACATCCTCGATAACTTGGCATTCCTCATTTATGTAAAGAATCTACTCGACTGATCATAAAACTTAAAGCACATCGACTTTTTTGAGTATCTAGCTAAGAAGCATATGACAATCCTTAAATCTAGCTTTATTTCATTATGCTTATAAGGCCAAACTTATCTGGGCAATCCCAGACATGCAAGTACCAAATGCTGGGCTTCTTGCTTGTCTACGTCTCATATGGGATTCTAGTCACTGCTTTATTTAGAACTCAATCAAGATATAAACATGTTGGTGTGTGCCCATAATAAGATACATAACACACCATTGATATTTAGTCTTTGGACCAAAATAACAATTTGTAAGTGTTACTCTCGACGTCGTAATCCTGTCAAACAACAACCTTTCTTTGGACCGACTTTTGTTCACATGGAAAAATTTATAATTATCACATATTTATTATGATATGTGTATTTGTAATATTGTCAAACATTAACCTTTCTTTGGGTCGGTCACAGTTCACATATATCACAAACTCACAAATATTTTTTATATGTGTTAGTAATTTGGCCAAATTATAACCTTCCTTTGGACCGGTCATAATTCGCTTAAATTACATGTACATAATTACTTTATATGTGTGTTAGTAATTTGGCCAAATTATAACATTTCTTTGGGTCGATCATAAATTACATGCACAAAATACCATTAATTAAATATGTTTACATATAGCCAAAAAATAACATTCCTTTGGGCCGATTATTTTCCGCATAGATTTAAACACACTATAATACCAAATATATTGTCTACAGTCTGGCCAGAAAACAACCTTCCTTTTGGCCGATTATTTTTTGCATAGATTTAAATACACTATAATGCCAAATATTGTGTCTACAATCTGGCCAGAAAACAACCTTCCTTTGGGCCGATTATTTTGCGCATAGATTTAGACACTCTTTAAGGGCAAATATTGTGTTTATGAATGGCCAAAAATAAAATTTCTTTGGGCCGACTATTTTACGCATAGACTTAAACATAATTTAAAGGCAAATATTATATTTACTGTCTGGCCAAAAAATAACCTTTCTTTAGGCCGATTATTTTTCGTATAGACATAAACACAATTTATTTATACCATAACAATATCCACATATGTCAAACAAACAAATTTGAATAATAGAATCCAATTAGCCACAAATAATTCAAATTTAATTTGAAATATATGAAACATGCCCCAAGAATTTAAAGGCATGAACCTATAATTTATTTTAACATGGCCAAACAGAAGATATAACTGCATACTCATTATAACTAAAATTATTATGCGAGAAATAAATTTCTTTATGCCTAATAATTAATAATCACCAAATATTTTATCAATATAAACAAAAAATATAAAATAATGAATAATGAATAATTTCTAAGTTAAATTATTTCATGTAAATAATATTTGAGAGGGTTTAATTAACCAGAATTCCTAAAATTAGGTCACAATCACTAATTTGAAATTTTCAAATTTCAAAATCAGAAACCAAACAATAAAATAGTCCCTTAGATAACCAAACAAGACCTTAAATCAATGCAACCCAAATTGTAAAACCCTAAACCTAGATTTACAAGACCTGCCTCCACCGCCACCGCTGTCGGCACTAACTCTCCGAATACTTATGGTTGAACAACGTCAAACCCTTTCCGAACCATCAAGGTCACCGATTTGAGGTAAATTAGCGAAATCGAGACATGTTCTTCATCGCGCGACGGCAGCGCGTTTTTCAGGTAAATCCGGCCGAATCCTTTAGTTTCCGTTGTCAAACGCCACCCTCATGCCACGTTTTCTCCTTAATTGACGTTACACGTCAAGCCCGTGAGTCAAATGGGAAAAAATCGAACAAATTCGGCCAAGAACATAGTCAAATCGCGAGAAGTTGTAGTCGCGATTTTCGGCCAATTTTGAGGTGATTTCCAACGACGATTGGTACCTTCATGGTCGCCACGTCATGGGCTTGCCTTATGTCAACGGAGATCGGCCATAGATCGTCCGATTGTACCTTATTCCGGCAACCCCAAAACCCTAGATTCCAATTAATTTTGATTTCCCCCAATTTTAATTCAGGAATTGAACGCGGATCAAGAAATATCACATAAATTATATCAATTTCATAACCCATGAATTAATCCAAATTTCATGAAAATGTATTAACAAAATAATTTTTCAATGATTCAACATGAATGACTATGATATCACTTGTTAGAATAACTTTATAGATGAAAACTATCATTTTAATCCCAAAATTCTATGCTAAATCATTAAGAAAATATAACAAATATTCGGAAGCGTATCTTAATCCATAATAGTAGATATTTCTGCAGATCTGAGTACTATGGTCTTCCAGATCTTCATGATTCGCCTTGAGAGTTAATTTTCTCTCACGTCTCTAACCATTGACGGGATACAGTCAGAATGACTCAATCGTGTGACCGAGGGGATGACCCCTTATTTATATATTAGGGTTTCTATTTAAGCCCATCAATCAAATAGAAAATACTGATTGTCTCTACACATTAAATGTTCATATCATATTTAGATGTTTATAGCCCAACTTTATTAACTTATTCTGATCATTTTATTTGGGTTAAAACTTAATATATCAACAATACATAATTAATTACATATGTAGACTCACATAAGAAATTACATTTCCAACATAATATCCATAAGTATTGGGAATAAGTAGACTTTTTTTCACATTATGCTATTTCAAATTCACTAGTACTGCATATGGATTGAATATTTGATTTGAGCAACCAGTCTGGATGATTAGATTTTAAATTATTGTCACTAATATGAAAATAAGCTAAAGCACACCATGATAATAATGAAATAAACCACAACATTGAAATAAAGAAACAACAACGTAGGAGTAAAGAATGATCGAGGTGTCCACACGAACCGAACCGGATAGTTCTATCACCTCTCTAAATGTGGTACTCCATACAATACAACGATGTCATCTTGTTTGGAAGCTGTTGTTTCAATGGAAGGAAATATAAGAACAAGGTAGGGATGTTACAATTGAAAAATGTGTTTAATGAATTGAAATTAAGCATGGGAAAGTCGAATAATTGATAAGGACAAAACGAGGAAAAACGGACGATAAAAAGTTGCCCGGGAAAACCAGGCAGGCGCTGCCCAAATTTTTGGGCAGTGGGCCGGGCGTGAGCACCCGACATTCTGCCAGAAAATTAACATGTCTGTTTTTTCTCGAAATGGTGTGTCCCTTCGCGTCCGGATGCAGTTTTCATGAAGTAATACTATCAAATGCTGTCTTTTGGTGATGTTCTTTGGTTAGATATAAATAGAACAACCCCTAAGTGAATTAAACATACTCTTTCCAGATATTAATCACAAGATTAATGAAAAATATGTGCATCTTATTCATCATCTTTCTTGTTCATGGTTTGAGTGTCATTAAACATTTCAGCTTTGATGACTTGTGATTTGGAGTGCACATATCACAAGTCATAGTCGTTGTAACTTGGGAAACGAATTCTCGTTGAACTGTTAGCACCATAGCGGGACAATATCGTTTCAAGGACAAATAGTTGAACTATTGCCTCGACATTGAATCATTTATGACATTTGTTACTTTGTTTGCTATACCCAAAGATACAAATCCATACAAATATCCCTACAATCTTAAAACGGTAGTTGTATCAAATGGCTTCATCGAGTGGAATAACGACTTCCGTTCATCACGGAGTAAGGTCCGAGAAGTTCAATGGAAATGACTTCAAAAGATGTTCTTCTAGTTGGCAACCTTGGGTTTGACAAGGTTTTTAAATGAAGATGCTCCTACCATTAAAGGTGTTGAAACCGACACCCAAAATGGGACGGTTGATGCTTGGAATCAAAGTGATTCATTTGTAAGAACTACGTTCTAAACAGTCTAGACAATAAACTATACAATGTTTATTGCCTTGTGAAAACCGCAAAGGAATTGTTGGAATCTTTGGAAATGAAATATAGATCCGATGATGCCGTCATGAAGAAATTCATTGTTGGATCATTCCTGGACTTCAAAATGGTCGACGCTAAGCAGTGATGGCGCAAGTGCAAAAACTACAAGTGATCATGCACGATATTCATGCGGAGTGAATGATTCTAAGTGACTTATTCCAAGTAGCCGAAATGATTGAGAAATTACCTCGAATGTGGAAGGACTTTAAGAACTATCTCAAACATAAACAGAAGGAAAATGTATCTTGAAAACTTTGTGGTTTGTCTACCAATCAAGGAGGATAATAGGACTTCTGAAAGGAATGCGGTAAAGCATCATATGGAAGCAAGGGCTAACTTGGTTGAACAAAATACCGGAACAAAAAGAATGTTTGACGGTAAAGCCTCCAAGGATGGGAAGGCTAAAAAGTTCAAAATAAAGTGCTATAAATGATGAAAGCCAATCATATGACCAAGTATTGTCGCAACAAAATAGACAATCAAGGGAATACAAAAGATCAAATCAATATAACCGAACATGATGAATTATCAGACGGTTTATTTGATCTTATGCTTACCACTTGATTAATATTTTGATTTTGACAATGATTATATGAAACAAACTTAGTGTTTGAAGAAAAAGGTTATATGAAGAATATTTTTCGATTAAATGTAAAGACGATTATACGTCTATGAAAACAATAACATTATGTTATTACTTATTTGATTGAATCTTGTGATTTGTGGCTTGCTTGTTTAAATCATGTAAATCATACAACGCCAATTTATAATGTTAAATTTATTGTTTATGTTGAAGTTAACTTAGAATATAAGTGTAGACTTGTGTAGATGATAAGTTAACAAACCGTCATCTCATTTGATGAATGAAATATAGCATCTCTACAAGTGACTCACAATGATGCTTGTGATCGAAAGTTTGTGCAAACTAGGGGTGTAGAAAAAGTAATGTGTTACTTTATTGATTATTGCACAGTATATTGTCATGGATATTTGTTACGAAGCAAAGACGAAGTCGTGAAAGTGTTTGAACACTATAAGAATTATGTTAAGACCAATAAAGCAAATGCGTTTTGCATTAAGAATTGTTAGTTGATTCTATTTGCGTTGTATAAGCATTTTACGCTTAAAACTTGAATTTGCCAGATATTTAATCTTGAATTCAAGTTTTCTATGATTTGTATGCTTAAAATATAAATGGTGAATTGAATGCCACAATTGCTTTTATGGGGCGTTGTTCTCTCATAAAGTTGATTCTATTTGAATTTTCTAAGCATGATACACTTAAAGATTGTACTTGCAAGACATAAAATCATAATTCAAGTTTTATAAGTTCGGAGCGCTTAAAATGCAAATAGTGAATCTTACTCGAGAGTATTGTATAAGTTCAAATTTTATAAGCAAAGCGCGCTTAAATCAAAAGTTTACAAGACATGAAATCTTGAATTTTGATATATAAATAAATATTGCTTAGAACTTAAAACTTGAAAGTTGAACGCCAATGAAATCTTGAGAAGTTCGAGATCGGGGCGACAATTATATTGGTCAACCATATCCTAAGTACCACACTTAGGTAATGACGGAAATCCTTATGAGTTGAGGACAAAATTTCCTACAAATATTGAAAGTGTGAGGGGTGCTTGACTGAAGCAAGCCATAACAAGTGTCAAAGTAATGAGGTGAAAATTTTGACAAAATTGTGTTGTCAAAACAAGTGTGACAAAAGAGACACACATGAAGCTTATGTAAGTATGTTTATAAGTTGATGATATGCTCATTATGGAAAACAATATAGAGATCAGCAAAATAACGAAGTAAATATTGATGAAACATCTTGACATGATGAATGTTGATGTAGCAATGTCAAAATTGGAATCGAAGTTTCCAAGACGAATTCTAATGTTTAATTCTAGTTTCAAATTTTTAAGCTCTACGCTTAAAACTCAAGTTTGTAAGATAAAAAATCTGGAACTTGGATTTTCTAAGAATAATTGCGTTTAAAATTTTAATTATGAATTAAAACCGAGAAATTATTATAGTTTCAAATTTTGTATGCTATGATACTTAGAATTCAAAACTCGAGATATCCTGATATGAATTGTATATCTGACACAAATGGTTATGTGTTAACCATTGGTAATGCTATTGTGTCATGAAAATGAACGAATGAAATTCTATAAACAAAATTGTATAGCTCAATTCACTATGACTTCAGAATTCATAGTGTTGGATAAAGTAGAGAAGAAGCCGGAGGGCTTCGATGGTTTTATTAAGTGAGAAAATTCAATGTTGGTTAAGTAATATCAATCGATATAATAAAGGACTCAAAATCCATAAATGGTAATGTGTTTACTATTAGATATGACTCCGTGTTGTGGAAATCTTCTAAGCAAACATATATATCTCGATCCACAATGAAATGAAGTTCATTGCATTGGATGAAGAGGTCGAATGGCTTCAAGGTTTCTTGGAAGAAATTACAAGTTGGAGAGAAATTTTGCCTGCAATTATAATACATTGTGACAACCAATATGATGTAGAAAAGGCACAATGTAGTATGCATAACGGTAAGTCTAAAAAAATAAGTCTTAGACATAATACCATATGACGATGAACTCTGTAGACATAATCTTAATTGGTTATTTGAGAAAACCATAGATCCATTTATGAATGGTTAACCAAGATACCGTGTAAAAGTTTATCGAATGGAATGAGGTTAAAACACTATAATCTCATAGTGGATACCCAACATTGTTGGCTAGATATCCAAAGAACTAGGTTCAAAAGGGATAACTAAATTATGAGATTGTATAAACACATTGGAGATCAATCTCCAACCCATTCCTATGATAAGGGTGTAGCCTGCAAAAGAGTATGAGAATAGGCGGGGGCCTTTAATGATTCCTAAGACATATTAATAAGTATGTTGGAGTATAGCAGAATACTCTTTTAGGAGATCACCTATGTGAGTGTGAAGTGTGGCCGCTTCAAAATTGAAAAGCACTTATGAAACCAAGCGTGGTCCATGACCGAAACGGACACCACCGTAAAAACAAATACGAAGGTTATAGTTGTTATGGTGGTTCAACTGTCTCAGTTTACACAAACAATTAAATATTTCAAGACTTTAAGTTCACTATTAAGTCGGTAAATTCGATTGAATACTATTACGGAATGTTCAAAGCCGCAAGCTACCTCTCCAGATGTTATAACGATTCGTTAAAGGTGCTTATTGCATGAACGAAGGCGCTTATTGCATTATTAATTTAAATTCATGTGGGGGATTGTTGAAAAATGTGCTTAATTAAATGAAATTAAGCATGAAAAAGTCGAAAACATGATAAATGACAAAACGTGCAAAAACGGACGAGAAAAAGTTGCCCGGGAAAAATCGGGCAGCCTGGATGTGATTTTTCATGAAGTAATGTTACCAAATGATGTCTTTTAGTGATGTCTATTGGTTAAGTATAAATAGAACAACCCCTAAGTGAACTAAACATGCTTTTTCCAGAGATTATTAACAAGATTAAAGCAAAAATTGTGCATCTTGTTCATCATCTTTCATGTTCATAGTTTTAATGTCTTTAAACATTTGTGGTTTGAGGACTTGTGAATTAGAGTGCACCTATCACAAGTCATAGTCGTTGTATCTTGGAAAACGAATTGTCCCTGAACCGTTAGCACCATAGCGGGTCAATATCGTTTCAAGAACAAAGAGTTGAACTCTTGCCTCGACATTGAATCATTTGTGTCATTTGTGAATTTGCTTGCTATACCCAGAGATAAAAACTCATACAAATATTCCTACTATTATTGGACCGGTTTGGATCGGTTCTCGTGCATCCCTACTAGGAATTAGACAAATTCAGTTATTAACCAACTCCGGATATGAACCGAACCGGTTTCAAATTGGTTGGCGTAGTTCTAATTCCAGGCAAAGTCAAACCAGTTTCGGATCAACCCGAATCATTACGCATCCTTACAACAAGCTCTTGCTTATAATAAGGTGGAATCGTGTATCAGTACATAAATAAATTGCGGATATCAATGTCGTGGTTTATTTCATTATTATCATGAAATCCATTATTGTTTTTAAAAAATCGAAATGAAACTAAAAAGTGGTAGTTATGGATTTGAAACCTGTTAAAAATCATCCAAACGAGTTTTACATAATTTTATTAATAATTTAGAATATAGTTCAAAATTGTTCTTTGTAACTAGAAAACTAAGTCTGATTATTTTTAAATATTATATGATTGTTTATTTTATTTTTATTTTTTTTGCTATATGTACTAAATACGAAGACTCGAACTTGAGTTAACCTGAAGAATACTGGAGTAAAATATGAGAGACTTCTGTCCTCTAATTAAGAATTATTCAGTACAGTACAGTACAACTGGTGGAGCAAATAAATAAATAATGTTCAAGTCAAACAGAGTAGGTACATAAATGACAAAGTTTGCTTGCAACTTTGGGGAAAGTGTTGATTATCAAATTAATAATTAAATTCATAATTTTTAATTATTTCAATCTTGTCTCCCTGATCGTTTTCCAGTATTAATTTAAGGATGTAATATTATTTTTAAAAATTATATTTATTTGATTAAGATTTTAAAATATAATCTTTTAAATTTTATTTTGCAAAATGTCACAAATTAAAAAGAATATTTGATCAATATCATTTTTTCTATTTCTGACCCTAATGATCTTTTTTAATGTGTTTGAACGTTTCACAAAAAAAATTATCACAAATAAAAGAAATATTTGACCAATATCATTTTTCATACCATATATAATTTATGAGCGACTGAGCAAACATTGACAAATATTAATTTAACATAGTAAATATAAATTCACGTATCCTATATGATCTTTGGCAGTTTGTACCTCATTAAATATAAATTTATACTATGTCACACATATAAATTAGAAAGCTATTATACTAATTCTAATAAATTTAATGTTAATAATAATAATTTATTAAAAATAATCAGTGGAAGAGCATATATAACATTGAAATGTGTTGAATTAAAGAATTTGGCGATTACTCTATCGATTCTGCTTCCATTGGTTGACCTCTTAGCCCATAAAAGGACAGTTATTGTTCCAATAGTTGGGCAAAAACAGGCTCCTGCCCCACTTCTCCGAAGAATTGGAAATTTTCACTCTAGGAAAAATAAAAATGGGTCATTCACCCCTACAAATTCTTAGATACATCGAGTCTGAATCATATATATATATATATATATATATGTCGAGCGTTAAACGCATGGTTGCGTTTAATGCGTTAAATAATCTCCGGTCAATCTTTGAGTTTTGATGATCAACAAAACTTGTGTTTGTTATACTAATGCATCTACTTAGTGTGCAGATTAAGTGATGAAAAGTGGTTTGGATTGAAGAAAATCAAGTGTGCATATTCTGGCCTGGATCGCCCCAGGCGATGGTGATCATCGCCCCAGGCGATGGGTGCCAGGAGGGGCATCGCCACGCACATCGACAGAAGCGATGGCTAGGCGAGCATGCGAGGAAGACCGCCCCAGGCGATGGTGACCTTCGCCTGAGGCGATGGCAGCCACAGGGACTTCGCCCCCGCACATCGACTGAAGCGACGCTGAGGGATGGCGCGGGCATGCGCACAGGGAAGATCGCCCGAGGCGATGGGCTGAACGCCCGAGGCGATGGCTGGAACGCCTGAGGCGATGTGGACTTTGCCCGAGGCGATGCAAGATTTTAGGCTGCTGAAGCTACGGCATTGGGATTTAATTTTGATCGCCTGAGGCGATCCGTGATTTATGCTGACCGTTGGGGCGCGGCGATGGAGATCGCCTGAGGCGATGGCTGAGGCGATGCTGGAGTGATTTCAGCCTTTTGTTTAGCAACGGCTAGTAGGAGCCTAAGAGGCCTTCTACACTATAAATATGGATGCTTTGGAGCATTTTGAAGCTAAGGAACAAGCCTACAACTTATACAAAAGTCTTGATCATTATTATTTGTAATTGCATTGCAATCTCCATACATTGTTGTTGTATTGGAGCTTGTAATTCTTTACTTTGTTGAGTCTTGCTTTCTTCGTGTGAGTACACAGTGAAGGTGCTTTTGGTTTGATATCTTGTAAAGGTCCTCCAACACCAAAGCAAGTTGGAATATTGTAAAGTCATCAACAAGTCTAGTTGGTGCAAGTGTGTGGCTATCCTTGGAGCCCTTAAGTCCAAGAAGACT
The DNA here is from genome assembly GCA_907163345.1 of Haberlea rhodopensis. Lineage (NCBI taxonomy): Eukaryota > Viridiplantae > Streptophyta > Magnoliopsida > Lamiales > Gesneriaceae > Haberlea > Haberlea rhodopensis. The sequence continues at coordinate 5,373,682 of CAJQUN010000002.1, forward strand.
CGTGAAGAGTGTTGGTAGCTCGGGAAGAGCTTTGTATACTCGTGAAGGGTATTGTGCTCGGGAAGAGCGTTGTGTGCTCGGGAAGAGCGTTGTGTACTCGGGAAGAGTAGTGTGCTCGGGTAGAGCGTTGTAAACTCGGGAAGAGTTGTTGTGTGGCTAACTTGGAGCCCTCAAGGCCAAGATCTATTGTTCTAGTGGAACCTCGGTTGGAGGTTATCTAACCGGGAAGAGGAGACGTAGGCGATTCATCGCCGAACTTCTATAACAAATATCCTTCTCTTTTATTGCTTTATTTTTCTTTACGCATTTATTTATTTTATTATTTGCATTTATCGATTGACTAAAGGCTTCCGCAAGCGCAAAATATTTTTATTTTACAAACTCATTTTAAAAAGCTAAAGTAGCCAAGGAATCTCATTCACCCCCCCTCTTCGATTCCAACAATATATATATATATATATATATATATTATTTTATTACAGTAATATAAGTGTCATAGGATATGAACAGTAAAAGGCTTTTGGATAGGCTTCTGGCATATATTGTTGATGGCCCATTAAACTAGCGGATGATTACTTGACCCTATGGGCTTTTGGAATGCTTGCCTATTAAACTCTTGGGATGGGATGACTGGATTGCAATTGCATCTTTCCTTTACATGTATGGCGTTGCTGTAGGGGGCATAGCATTTACGTTTTTCATAGTGTCTCGAAGGGTAGGTCATGGTGTACCGAAGAGGCGAGCGAAGTTGAAGGTGAAGGTGTAGGGTTGCATTAAATGTTGGTATGTGAATTCTCCTCTATGTACAATGAACAGGTGGCGATTGATTGCGTCGCTGTTATTTGTTCTCTCTTCTTGGGTTTATGCTTCTCCATCTCTTCATTTTTCAAGTATCCAGAGGTCTTTAGCTACCGGTAAACCTCCATCTATTTTTCATATTATAGATTATAGATTTCTTATGAACAATAACTTTTTAAGGGTTATTCATCTTTCCTTCTTCTTCATCTTCTTCGGTCAATTGCTCGCAAGATCCGGATCTCCGCTTTCGAAGCTTTGAGTTTTGACCAATCATGGCAGCCGCTTATGCTATGACGGGTGCTACTTAAGATATGATGATTACGTATTTTTAAACGAGAATTTGAATTCCCTTGATAGGACCGTTTCCTTGCGAGATCCAGATCTCCGATCTCGAACCTTTGAGTTTTGGCCAATCATGATGGCCGCTAATGCTATGATGGGTGCTACTAAAGATATGATGATTACGTGTTTTTTAACGAGAGTTTGAGGTCCCTTGATAGAACCATTTGTGGGTGTGGTGATTTTGTTTGGAACCAGACTTTGTTTGGGGAAAATGTTATGGAATTGGTGAGGAATATGAGTGTGGAGGGGCCTAAGAATTATGTTTTTTAACAGAGTTTGTTAGTGATTGCAACGTGACTGTTTATGGGCTAGCTCAATGATGGGGGTTTGTAGAAGGGAGTGATTGTGTGAAGTGCTTGGATAGTTCAGTGTCAAGAATTGGTTCTTCCCTCCAAAGGTGGAGGGGAGGGTATTGAATGCTTGCTGTTACTTGAGATATTCCCCAACGAAATTTTACAACAATTATTGGACTGATACATCTAGTGGAGGTGGATGTGAGTTAAATTTTCTTGTTTGTTTTTTCCTGATTGACAGGTGCGAACACAAGATTTGTCTGAGGGGGCGAAACATGTCTCAGGTGGTTCAATGGGGGCAAACTAGAATATGCACGACTGCATTGAAGATCAAGTTTTGAATCACATTCACGCACATTCTGTAGTTTACTTATTGCACAGGAAACTACAGAATGTGCGTGAATGTGATTCAAAACTTGATCTTCAATGCAGTCGTGCATATTCTAGGTCGTTTACTTATTAATTGTTTGGCTATATGCATGCTTTTGAATCACATTCACGCACATTCTGTAGTTTCCTGTGCAATATGTTCTCTCTTGCTAGAAACTCTGTAAATATTAGCACACTTGATTTCTCTTGACACTGCACTTTTGTTCCTGGATCTTTATAAAGGGAGCGCCATGTAGCCTCATCCAAACACCCACTATATCAGATTACTACCTTGGGGGAGCAGGGGATCTCTTCAAGGCTCCCGAACCAGTGATCGAAGTACCATCGATAAGCCTTGATCCAATAAATGCTTCCATTTCAATGATTTCTGCTGTGGATGATTCCATCGCAACTCAACTGTTTATGGTTACTGATTTCAAATCATCAATCAAGAATGGACAACTTCTTGATAAAGTTTTCTATGTATGTGAAAGGGATCTTTTGGCAAAGGGAGCGATTGAAGCACCATTGTCTGAAATCCCCAGTATCGTTAATATTCCTGTTATGGAGAGCGATCCAAAGATGATTGCCGACGAAGAGTTGATTGCTGGGAATTTGTTACAGGAGAGTGCTAGTTCGAGTTGCCAAAGTTCGATGGAGTCCGTGCATGAGGCTCCACCGAGGCCGAATTTTCCGGCTATGGACCTTGATGCGGCTTGTGGGATCCAAAGAACTTCTAATGAACGAGACGTCATGGTACTTTCTTTCACCATCTTCACTTCCATTCTTGTGTTGCGACGTGATAACAATGGATTAACTTAATTTCGTATTGCTCATGCTATAGTTGCATTGGTAAGAAATGAAGACCTGTATTCTTGTACTTGTTGAACCTTAGGCCTGAAATGAAAATGTGTATGTATGTGAATGCGACATTATGGTTTAGCTTTTACCTGTGCTCCATGTTAACTGGTCCAACCACTTACATCTATTGGTTCCATGAAAAATTATATGAACTGAATAGTGTTTAGATGCTTCTGGCCTCTTCGACAGGACAGGGGAAGGGTCATTGATAATGAGTTTTTGTGACAGACGTTTGGCAATGATAATATAACCTCTCTAAACTCCCCATTGGGGTCAGTGAAAACTTGTGTTCTGAAGTTCGCAAGGAAAAGCTGTCCAGGTACTGGAATAAGAAGTGCAAGAGAAATTTTGGCAGGAAAATCAAGGTTAGTATTTAAATGTCCTTTGAGACGGATATTTACTGATATCACATGTTCTTGTGTGAAGAACTCTAATCAAAATATTGTATCTTTTTTAAACATGCGACAAAAACCAACTTTTTCGCTCATTTGGACTGATGATATGTTGTTTGATATCAGTATGCTTGTAGGAAATCTCTGGCTGACGGGCAACCAAGAATTCGTCGACGGTTTGCTAAAACTGAAGAGCTCGAGAATTTAAAGAAGCAATGACTGTTTTAACTCTTTAAGGTTGAGAAATCGTTTGTTGATTAAAGCTTAGGCAGGATCTACTCAATCAGTTGAATAGATTTAAATATATTGTTTGTTCTATTGTAAAATTAATAAGATCTGTTTAATTGTTTCAATTTTCATCATGAAAAAGAAAATATCGAAATTAGATTTCAAAATGACACCGATGTTCAATATGAGTAGAACCCCATTATAATTGTTGATGCAAAATTTTCAAGATTCCTCAGTTCTAGGAAACAATATTCTGTTGATTTTTTTATTTTTTTTATAAAAAAGAATGGAATACGACACCGAAAACTCATCATTCGCTCATCTTATTTATGCATACATTTTAAATCCTTTTACATAATCATGCAATTGGGTACTATAGTCTAATACAATTTATAATTTTGATTTAAAGTAATATAATGAAGTCTATAAATTTGTTAACTATTATTTGGTTTAAATCAAAATGCAATATGGGAGGATGGGACCATTGTTACGTTGCATATGCATGGAGAAGAAACTTATGTGTGGAGTTAATTCTCGTTGATCTCATTTATCATGTTCAAATTTAATTAATTGGAATATGGTTAAATTTTTAATTTCAATTTTTGTCATTCCAATGGACATTGGGTTGGAAGTCGGGTCGGATAGTTCGGGTCTGGTACCCGAAATTCGGGTAGCAGCTTATACTACCCGAAAAAAGGGAACCCGACCGTTGGGTACCTGACATTTTTCCGGTAGTGTTGGGTACCCGAAATTTTTTGCATAAAACCATTTAGCTTTTTACGTAATATAATTGAATTGAAAGAAAAAAAATGAGATAAAAGTTCTTGCAGTAACCTAATAAGCATTACAAAATGAATTTAGGAAATTTGCAGTAACCTAAAAGGTGTTCATTCTCAATTCTCACCACCAAATGCCAAAATATTCATTCAACCACCATTCAACACTCGAACCAATCGGACAACTTTCAAGTTCAACGCTAGAACCGAACCAATTAGCAAATTCCATAGATATGTAAGAAATTACATATTGGGAAAAACATGTGCTTGCAATTATAAATTGTGACTGCTAATATGCAGTAGCAAGAACACAAGGTAGTATGTATAATGATAACTCTCAACATATGAACCGTAGACATAATACCACATGGCATGTGATCTCTAAGGTATGAGAAGTTCGCGGATACATTACGAAAATGCTTACTAAGAGATCAATAAAGCTACCTATCGAGGCGAGGTGATTAAAAACCCTAAAATTAAAATTTTATCATGGTTATCCAACCTAAATAAAACCCCAATATATAAGAGGTGTAACCTGCAAAAGGGGTACGATGATAGACGAAGTTTTTAATGATTCCTAAGACATATTAATAAATGTGTTGGAGTATAGCGGGATACTCTTTTGGGAGAACACTTACGTGAGTGCGAAGTGAAAACACTTCAAAGTTGGAAAAGCACTTATGAAACCAAGTGTGGTCCAAAGCCGGAATTAACACAACCGTAAGAAACCAATGCGAATGTTAGAATTGTTATAGTATGAGTTCAATTGTTTAGGTTTACATCAACGACTAAATAGTTCAAGAGTATAAGTCCATGTTGAGTCAAGTAAATCCAATTGAATACTATTATGGGATGTTCAAAGCCACAAGCTACAATTTCAGATGCTATAATTGTTCGTTAAAGGCACTTTCTGAATTCATATGCATTGATTTAATTCATGTGGGGTACTGTTGGAACAATATGCTTGGTGAATTTAAATTAAGCATGGAAAAGTATGTAAAATATGAATGGTGGAAAACAGGCAAAATCTGAATGTCATACACCGCCTAAGAAATTCTCAAGCAATGTGGGCAGTGGTGGGGCGCTGCAAGTCGCTGTGTGACTGCCTGTGACCCAGGTAGTAAGAGTGGCGTTAGGGGCTTTACCCAAACAACATCATAGCGCCGATTCTGCAGTTTTTCAACAAGGGTGCGCCCCTTCACGTTCGGGTGCAATTTTTGATGATGTCTTTGGTCAAGTATAAATAGAACAAACCTTGAACGAATTAACAACATTTTTATAAGATCAAATTCAAGTTTTGAAGAGAAAATTTTGTGCATTCTTCATAATTTCTTTATTGTTTCAAAAGTTGAGTGTCTTTAAGTCTTTTGGTGCTGTGGCGGGACGATATTGTTTTAATGATGGAGATTCTAAATTTTGCCTCGATAAATGTTCATTGAGTCATTTTGTTAATTTGTTTTTGCTTATTCCAAAGATACACATCTAATACAAAATACCAACAATTGTCAAAATGAATTTAATCAAATCCGAGACAGAATCTTTAGAATCCATATTTGTTAAAAAAAAATCATATCCAAAATCAATCACAATTCTTAATACAAATTAATTGCTATAAATTTGTTAAAATTTTCCGGATAATTTTTATATGTATTGATTTTATGTCAATATTTTAGTTTTTTCTTACCACAATAATGAATTTTAAATTTCTAATTATTAGAGTGAAGTAAAATTCTTCCCTCGAAATTTATTATTAAATCAAGCATGATTTTTAATTTCAGCTGAGGGATGACCAAGCCACTAATAATAACTGGGACACGTGGCTCAAAACGATTGGATATGCTGCCTGGAGCAATCACGCTTCAAACTTCTTCGTTACGAAACACCGGGGAACTTTAAAAAAATGAATTATCCAATAATATTTTAATTTTATTTGAAGTATCTATTATATATGAATACAATTTATTGATTAAATTCTTTTTAATTTATTTTTAATTCAATGTTTTAACAATATTTTAATATTACTTATCTAATACAATTATTGTCAATTAACTTGCATCCAATTTTTTTTTTAAATGATATATTAGTCAGGTATACGATAATTATGAAGAATACGAGATTATGATGACATGCTTCAACGTATTTTTATTATATGTGAAAAAGTAGCGGCAATTTGCTTATCAACGACGTAAAATATCGAAAAATCATAAAACCTCATATATAAGATTAAATGTCTTTTTAAGTCACATATTTTTAAAAATCACTCACAAATTCCCTATTTACAACTACTTTTATGCCTTCTTGTTTAAAATATAGGGTTTTAAAAAATATCATTAATTTTAAAAAAATAATTAAAACAAGATAAATAAAATATTTACCTTAATTAGAACAATTAAAAGCTAATATTTTTAGTTGGATCTCAGAAATATATAAAAAACCAAAACTATAAACTTTCATAATTTATATGACCAAAATTCCAATTTTCTGTTTTATATCTACAGGACTAAAAATATTTATAAGTTATTTGTTTTTAAAATACGAAAAAATCATATTTCATATTTCTGAAAAACCAAATGAACATGCATTTTTTTGAATGAATTACACCTTCCATGTAAACTTAACCACGGTTTAGAACCGCCGGTTCAAAGTTCAAAAAACCTCAACCCTTAGCCTTAACGTTTCTTGACGATTTCGATTACTGCTCATGAACCGCCGGTTACGGTTCCGATTCTGGTTATAGTTAACATATAATTACAGTTACCGTTACAATTTGTAAAAAAATTAAAAATATTATTACAATTTTTAAAAAAATATAAAAAGTATTTGAATGCCATTTATTGGAGTGATTACTATATCAACCTTGATTCAAGCTTCTTGACCTTCCCGTGATACAACGATCATGTGATTGAAATTTCTAGTCCTTGTCAAGAAGAAAAATTCTTACTCAACTAAGAGAGAGAGGGCGTGCTTCTTGTTGATATTAGTTAAAACATCCCTATTATTTTCCTCAATGGATTAATCATAAAATAACGTTAAATTAATTTAAACTCAAATAATCAAATATGTAAAATATATATTTGCTTGATTAATATATTAGATCGATAAGGTTCTGATAACTTAGCGGATGAAACTAATTATTTAAATTAGAGGTCATTATTTCAAATTTACAACATAATATATATTTTAAATTTTAAAATATAAAAAAATTTAAATTTCACGAATTAATTATGACCTTTAACCGGCATGCTTATATAAATGGGCCTATTATAATTCTTATCCATCGAACCATTGACCCCGATTAATCAGTCACAAGTAATTCTTGATGGTGGGATCTACTTCCACGGTCTCTCGGTCCCCACAAGTGGGACAATTCCTTGATATTTCCAAAACCCCAGCTGAATTTCCTTGAATCTTCACTCTTCGTTGAGGGTTCTCACTTCTCAGAACACTTTTTGTACACCCTTACGCGTTATCCATTGCTCCTGTTTTAATTCTCATCTCTCGACCATCCTTTTGTTTTCAAATTAAAGACAAGATTATTGCTTGTTTTAATGGCTGTGCTTCCAGTGAACGCGTTACCGGTGGGTTATAGATTTCGGCCGACCGACGAAGAGCTGATCGATCACTACTTGAGGCTTAAAATCAACAGACGAGATAAAGAAGTCAGCGCCATACGTGAACTTGATGTTTGTAAATGGGAGCCCTGGGATTTACCTGGTAATTGATTGTGTTAAGTTGATTTGTTTTGGGTGACCTGAAATTGGGTTTCCCATTGTGATTTTCCTCGAAAAAGAATCGATTTTTACCGAGATATGTGTTGATCATGAAGGGTGTTGAATGTTGTAATTTTTTTTTTGCAGATTTGTCAGCGATAGAATCGACTGACAACGAATGGTTCTTCTTCTGCCCCAAGGATCGGAAGTATCAAAATGGCCAGAGATTGAACCGAGCAACGGAGAAAGGTTACTGGAAAGCTACTGGCAAAGATCGAAATATTACTTCGAGGAAGGGGGTCAAAATTGGGATGAAAAAAACCCTAGTTTTCTACACTGGTCGTGCGCCGGATGGAAAGAGAACTAACTGGGTCATACATGAGTATCGTGCAACTGATAAATTGCTGGATGGCACCCATCCCGGTCAGGTTAGGAATTCTGTAATATGTTCGTAATTTTATGTTCTTTCATTTTTGGTTTGTTGGTTGGTTGGATTGTCTGATTTCGTGTTACTTGGAAGCTGTTCTGCTTGAATTTAGAGGGCAAAAGTTACCAATGAAATTTGTTTTTTTTTTTTTTTTTATAAATTCACTTGTCTAAAAAATAGGCTTGTTCTTATTGATGATGGGTTATTTGTAAAGTAGTGGCTTTAATTTACATGATCTAGAGACTGTGTAGAAATAGCAAATCATGAGATCTAACTAAATTATTTTGAGTATTTGAAAGAATTTAAAAGTTCATTTTGTTAATAATCCATCTTGATGTTAATGTTGCCATGGTTTCTCCGACCAGAGTGCATTTGTTCTCTCCCGTCTATTCAAAAAGGCTGATTTGAAACAAGATGAAATCACGGAGAGTTCAAATTTCGACAAAGTTGAAGTGAATGTATCATCTCCTACTGTAGTTAACCCCTCTGTTGAAGATGATCAGTCAGAAACTCTTACTCCAGTGTCCGATGGATCTACAAAAATGCAACTTGCAAGTGTTGAAAGCTCCCCGAGTTTGAAGTCTGGCAAAGATATGGCAGAAAATCCCATGCCCATTGATTGGCAGGAAAATATACTCAGTGCTGATTACATGGAAAACTATATTTCAGGAACCGCACCACTTCCAGTGAGTTAAAAGAATTGGACTCAATATGGAATTTTTCAAAATTTTAAATATTGTTTTTGTTTATAATTATTTGTCAGCGTTTTGTTTATTTATTTTTTGTTGCAGCCGAACCCAGAACTGGAAAAGTTATTGGAAAATTTGTATTCCTCGCCAGTGCAAGAGGCACCACCCGAATGGAAAATCTTCTCTCCATTACATTCACAGGTGCAAGCAGAGCTCGGAAATCCATACTTGTATAGCGATTACAGTAATGAGACCATCCACCAAAGTAATAACCCTTTTGAGTATGGAACAAACACTGATGAAATGATGAATGATTTCTTGAAGTCGATACTGACTCACCCAGTGGAGCGCCACTGGGTGAAGCACCAGTGTCTCGATGAAGTATCATCTCTTGAAAGTCCTATGTATGTAAACATGCTGAAATTAGAGAAAGATTGTATTTCGGGTAGCGAATCGGAGGCTGAGGTGTCCCGGTATCAGGTAAATGGAATTTGCATAATTTACGTATATTAAGAAGCAGTTGAACTTGGTGCAGGATCGAGCATCTTCTGTTGTACAATAGCTATATTTAGTGGTAACTGGAGTTACTGGTTAACTAAAACTCCTTTACACTGTCCAAACACCAAGTTTTGATCGTTGTTTCACGTGGGTGGCCAAACGATGATGTATGGCTATTGTCATTGCCCAACACTATGCCGAGCAGCATATTTTTTGTAATGAATATATTTACTTGTTTATTCAAAATTAAACTAACCCTATCTATGTATCTTAATCTAGATTTATCCGAGTGTTCCAGAAGGTGAATTGCTTGAGGATAATAGCAAACAAGAATCTTCTTTCCAGAGCGAAGTTACTTCTGAAGTGGCAGCTGTTGATACCCACCATTCGCATGCTACCCCTGCTGTAGGCAATGAGACCACCCTTGGAACAGGAGTCAGGATAAGGACTCGCCAACCATTAAATCAGTTTAGTGCTCAACCCTGTGAAGCACATGGAATTGCCCCTAGGAGAATACGTTTGCAGATGAAATATCAAGTTGGATCAGTTCAGTGTAATCTTCCCAAGATTTCAAATGACAATGATATACACAAAGGAAGTCCACGTTTGCCTGAGGTGAGCTATTTTTGCCTTAAAACATATTACATAATATAAGACAGGAGCCACTCAATCATCTAATTATCCGAGGTTTGGATTTCTAGGGTGACAAAGTTACAGATGTACAAACAAGAGATGAGAAGGAATCGACTTGTGAAGAGACAAATAAGAACGGCCAATCGCAGGATACGAGTGCCATTGATTTACCTAAAAACATCTTTGAAGATGCCGCATTGTCCACTTCTAAATACACGACCACACCTTCGGTAATATCTTCTCTTTACATGCAAAAGGTGCTTGTGGCCTTCAGTCTTATTGCCCTACTTCTTGGAATATTAGGATATTTCTTTCGAATAGCAACTTAATAGATATCTTGAGCCACGTCTATGTATAGGACATCGAGCATTCACTGATCATAGCTCTCTATACAATATTATTGATTATTTTTTTCCAGGTTATATATGTGTGTAATATTAGAATATATTGGTGTATATTGTATATCAGGTTTTGTTTAGTTGTAACTGAGTTCTAACATAAAACAGAGTATGTGATATTTTCATATTGTTTTTACCGTTGGTTGTTAATGTTTTCTTGGATATCTGCAGACTGGCATTATAGTTTTTTCATTTGTTTTACTGTCATCCCATGTAAACTTTTTTTTATTTTTATGTTAATTTTTGGACTATAATGGAAACGGAAGGGCTCAGTCAATGTATATGTATCACACATGCTGTAATTTATTTTTGTCAAGAGTAAGATTTAGGATTTGATATATGTTATATTGAAAACAACATTTTTTGTATAGAATAAATCGTTGGATGCATTTCTGAAACTACTCTAATCTTCAATTAACTCAGGCATTGGAGGTTGAGTTAATCTAGCTAGAATGCATTTTCATGACTGTTTTGTGTTAGGGTAATAGTAATACAATACATGAGAATTTAGGGATGTAAACTAATCAAGCAGGTTCACGAGCTTTTCGAAGTGGCTCGAAAAGTATTTGATTTGTCTTCAAAATTCTCGAATTATAGCCAAACTCTAACATGTTCGAGCTTTTTTCGAGCTGAAATTACTTTATTTGATAGTTCGCGAGCTTTAATATTTTATTAATAATACAAATATATATTAAAAAATTATATTTCGAATCTTTCGTGTATTTATTTTCGAACAATAATTCGAATAGTTCGTCAACATGTTCAAATTTTTTTTAGCCGAGCTCGAACTTAAACTTTGATTCGAGCCGAACTTGAGTCATTTTTTAAATTATTCAAACTTTGAATCGAACCCAATCTTGAATATATCTATTTCAAGTCGAACTCGAACCTTAAAATTTTCTTGGAAATATTTTGGTTATATTGTTCCTTGCATTTTAAAATAATTATTTATTATTAATCTTCAAATATCCAACACCTCCCATATCTGATCATAAACAAACCTCGAATCCCCACCTCTTATTATTCCAAAAAACAAAATTGTTCGATTGGTAATCTTTACATACACACAAAATACAACAATGAATCTGCAATTAAATGCCACCCCCTACCACATCTTCCGTAATTGATAATGTCCCCTCCGCCGCCGCCTCCTCCTCATGAACCACAAAATCCGCCGCATCACCACCTGAAAAATCATACATCACTACCTGACGTCATCTTCGCTGCCTTCTATCTGTTCATCCTTTTCTCCACTTCCCCCAAACCTGCCTCCATTTTTGTCCTCCCTAATGACAAACTCGGATTCCCGTTTAACCCCCGCAAATTTCTAAAATTTCACATGTCCCTCCCCCTGCGTAACCCTCCAAACCCTAGTCGCCACCCGACACCGCCGTTCGGCACGCCGCAGTCTCTATCCGAGTGGCTCAGGCCGCGGCTACCCTCTGATTCATTCGCTTCCTGGGGTGTCAAGCCAGGGACTAAGAATATTCATAATCTCTGGCTCGAAATTGCTGAAGGGGAGACGTCTTTAGCTGATTCAACACCGCCGGTTCGGACGGTTGAGGTTGTGATTGTTCGTATCATCCGAAATGACAATAAAATTCTAGTCGAATCGCATCAGGAGCTTTCTAATGGTGCCGTCAGGTACCGATCCCGCCCCTTATCTGAGAAAATGAAGCCTAGAGAATCTGTTGAGGCCGCAGTTTTTCGAGCAGTGAAAGAAGAGCTGGGATCCATCATAAAGTTTGCGACTTTTGGAAATTCGACTTTGGGGAATCTTGATAATGATCACGATTCTAACAAAATTAGTGGCATTATAAAAATTTTGCCTGGATCATACGTGAAGAAGGTGGAGGAGAGGGTTTCGGCCTCGTATCCTGGGCTACCAGCTTATTACGTACTGCATACAGTAGATGCTGAGGTAGCGGGCTTGCCAGACGGCGAGTTTTCTACTGAGGAAGTGAATGAGTATGGAGATTCTAACGGGACAAGCAGCGATGCTGTTTCGTGTAGAAAACACTTTTGGAAGTGGGTTGACTTAGATTCACTCTGAGTTTTTGGCCTGGGTGTCGTTTACAGATGTGAGTTTTGATGTTAGTATTGTAATTGTTGTGTTAATGGAACAGTTATCGTAACGGTTTATTATATACTTTTACTAAGAGTTGAGCTTTTGAGTTTTGTGAATAGAACAGTGTAAGTTGATAGCCATAATCATGGCTTGTTTCAGTCACATGGAATAAGAGAATGGTTTGATTTAAGTTACAATTTTTTATGATCTTTGTTCCAGTTTTTTGTGACTTCTCCTCTCGATATATACATGTAAATCTTTCTTTGATCTGTGAGTGAATGATCATACAACCTGATGAGTATAAATTGTAGTGTGGATGGGATTCAAATTACATTGCTATTCGAATTTTTCTTTTTAGTTTGTTAGGAAGAGATGCTATGCGAGGTGAAACACCTTATGTAAAATTTATTATTGTATTACCCACAAAATTCAAGGGTCTCCGTAAAACATTGACATGGATTTTGTGTGTCTTGAACAATACAATGATTTGTACTATACAGGGTGTTTCATCTGATGCATTGTAGATTTATCCCCTTCTTTTAAAACTTTATAAAGTAGTATCGCTTTTTCCTCTCTTCACGGTTCATTTCTTCAAGCTACGAGCAGCATTACTCTTTATTCTTACATGCTTTAATAAGAGGGTTCGGACATTCCCAGATTTGATGTGCAAGTTTAGAGATGGCTTTGATTTATGAAGTTGTTTGAACTGACTTTTGGTCGTTCCTCGATTAGTTTGATAACGGATTATGAATGTGGCTGCATAATTGTTTTGAAATTTTGTGGTTCTCCCGAAAGTTATTTTAACACATAATTTAAGTATTTAAATATGAAATGGTTCTTGCCTTCCCAACTTCAATTCTGGCAGTCGGATCCATTTATGTGCCTGATCATAGATTATTCATGTATACTGATTAGTTTCTTGACATATAGAAAACCAAGTGAAAGAGATGTATATATAACATGGCAACACCGAATTTATAAGTGTATCATTTGAAAACCAACCAAGCTCTTGAAGCTTGCTTGGAAAATGGAATGATATGCTTTACAATTTACAATAAACTATACTTCCGTAGGAACCCAAATTCCCGTTTCCATCTGAGTTTACCTATAATCTTGAAATTTAAGGCCAGATTGATCAGTTAACTTCTTATTCCAATGATTGGGATAGGTGTTTACTTGTTTCCGACCAAAGACTCACCAAGAACCGTTTCTTCTCTCCTTTGCTTAAATGGAGAAATTGAAGTATTGGGAGTTGTTTTTGGCCCTTATAGGATGCATATAGTCGGAATTCGTCCCAGAAAATTCCATGTTTCTTTTTTGGGTTGTTTGTAAGGGAGTAAAACCGAGCGGAGGAGTTGAGTAATGGTAGAGGTCGAATTGGTTGATTTCTGCTTCTCTGAGGTAGGATTATGGCTTTGTATAAGTATGACTGACAGGATTGTGAGTTGGAATGCGGAGAAGTTAAAGAACAGTTTTTTGCCGCAGTATTTGTGGAAGCCGAGGCCTTGTTTCTTTGGGAGATTTCACATGGATTTGAGACATTTGCATAAGTGAGAATGGATATGAAGTTTGTTATAACTATTTAAAATGTATGCAATTTATATTAAGAATGTATGATGCAATCCAAATTAACGAACTCAGAAATCACGAGATCATATTTCGATCGCTCTTCGAGCATGTGATTTGTGATTTGTGATTTGTTAGACTTGAAGAACGAGGAGAAGCTTGAGAGGCAAATTTGATAAGAACAAGAGAGCTGCTCTCCGAGATAACAAAGAAGAGAAACCAAAATGTCAATTATATTCAACTGAATAGTTTCAAAATAAAATTTATGATAGTAAATATCAAGACACTTGAATTATTAAATTAAATAAGAGAAAATTGCAGTGCACCTTTATAAAATATTTTTCAACTAAATCCTAGACAAAATCATCTGTACAACTAAATCTACCTTCCAAAAATGGAATCTTTATTAAAATAACTTCAATTTCTCAAACCCGAAGCTGAGAGGTCTCTTTGTTTTCCCAAATACTCCTAACATATCTTCCATGAAAAATGATGGATTCCATGGGCGGGAAGATGACGGCTGAAGAGATCGGGGCTGCGATGGCCATGATGTACTCCGACGAAGATGGGTTACTGTGCGTGGAGGATTTCGTGAAACTAATACAAGGTGCGGGAGAAGAAGAGAGGGCAATTTTAAAAAAAAATAAAAAAAAAATGAAAAATAAGTTGACAACGGTTGAAATAGCCGTTGCCAACGTACACAATTGCAACATTAAAATTTTTTTAATAGATTTTAAAAATAAAAATAAAAAAATGAAAAATATGTTGACAACGGCTGAAATAGCCGTTGCCAACGTACACAATTGCAACGGTTATTTCAACCGTTGCAATTGCAAAGTTTAGTTTTTTTTCTTTTTTTAATAAATAATCGGTCCGGTAGCACCGGAATCGGCGGTGCTACCAGTTCCAAACCTCGAAACCAGTCTGGAGCAGTATATCACGGGTTTCGGAGCGATCCGAAACAAGTTAGACCGGTTTCGATTCCTAACCGGGCTAACCGGTTCGGTTCCGGGCCAAGTCCAGATTGACCCGGCCCGATAAACATCCCTATGATTGACTCACAGAATCGCAATCCCCCACAACTTCGAGATAGTCTCGAATTACACTGATATTTAAACTTTTGTATTTCAAGTTTTAAGTCTTATTGGCTTAGAAATCCAAATTTAAGATTTATTTCTTGAAAATATAATCAGTCCCCTAATATAAAAAAAAGTACATTGCCGCTAAATTAGTCGATATAATAATTTTTACAAGTGCGTTGTGGTACGATTTTTGGACCACATTAAAGCAAACTCTGAAACCAGAAATATTAGTTCGGGGTGGTCCAAATGAGTCCATGTTACCGTAATCATAACCATACCTGAAGTTCTGTCTCACATACACACACTTTATAAGCCCAATATTAAATAAAAATACATAAACTAACACACCAAATCATTTTAGACCAATCATATTGAGTTCATCCATAAATAAAATTGGCTCAAACATTGTCCATACAAGTATGTTCTCATCTTGCTCGATTTATATGTATAGAATATGATATTTTATAGGATCGAACAATTATTGTTATACCAAAAACGATAGCTTGTAGTGATGATGTAACTAAATATTATGTTTTGATCGCTCTCATGTCAAAGACAATTATTTCTTTCCAGCAATTTCTCTTCCAACAATTGCACTCATTGCTTATTAAGAACTGAAAACATGATATTGACTCTGATACCGATTATAGGATCAAGTGTTTGCTGATTTATCAAAAGTTATAATTAACGATACAACTCAATTTTTTTAAAAAAATGCATTGCAGAATAAACACCATGTTTCGATTACTTTTCTAGCACGGCAATTATTTCTTCCCAACATATTTCAAATCATAAAAGTTTCAATATAAATTTTGATAATATATATAAAATTTCGATTTCCATCTCCATTTAAAAAAATCACAAATTCTTGATAGAGTTAAAGATACATATCTGCATTAATTTGACATTTCTACCTGAAAATTCTCTCTCACATAAGCACACTTTATAAGGGCAATCATCAACAGTGAAGTTCTATTCCGAATCATTTCTTTCATTCAAATATACCATACCATATTGCTTGTTCTAATCAGTATATCGATTTTGGTATATATATGGGGTAGGGGCTAACTATTTTCTGCGTAGTATGGAACTCGGACTCGAGTCTCTCTAAATGGATATGTGCTATTATCAGCTGGACTAGGCCCGTGAACTCGATTTTGGTATATATTTTGATATTTTCTAGTTATAACAATTTCAACAAAAATCTCCACGATACATGAAAATATGATAATTATCAAATTTCAGTTTTGAGTTAAAAATCATGCAAATTCTTGATATAGTTGAAGACACGAATTTAAAGTATTTTGATATATATATTTTAAGATGACTACAATTACTTAAATATTTTGAAGGCAAATAAACAATTATCTATTTAATAATAATAAAATTATGTAAATTTTTCTTAATTTGCATTTTTTCCGGTAAAATTCCCTAAAATTGTGTGATATCCTCGAAATTTTGGTGAAAATTTAATTAAAAAACTCTAAAATTAAATTCCAGTATGATAGATCAGAAAATCCAAAATTTCAAAATTTAAAACAAGAGTCGTCATTTTAATATTATTTGAACTTCATTGTAATAAATTTACTCTTATTTGTGAGGAAGACATGAGATCCAACTCAAAACAAATTGATGATGAGTTAAGTAACTCATATATCTTATAAAGAGTTAACATAACTTGTAATTCTCAATGTGAGAAAACTCTCAACACGGCCCGTCATGTGTGACGTTATATAAGTCAAAGACGTGGATTGATAACGCGGGTGACAGTGAGCATACATGCGAATAGTCAATCACAGTGAGCATACATGGGGTTCCAAATCAAAATCAATTGACAATGAGTAGAGTAGTCCATATATATTATAAATAGCTAACAAGGCTTGTAATTTCTCATTGTGAGATAAGTCTCAATATTATTAATAAGTAGTCTTGAAATTCTAAAATGATATACCCTCACAACACTTATATCATCCCACGGTATGTTTGGCATGTTAAACTTGAGCAGCACATAAAAAACTGTATAAAAATATTAACATCTAATAATTATCCCCTCATGATACTTCTTATGACCAGAGGTGATGACAAAAAAATAATAACATAAATATTGGATGATAAAAAAAATATATAGGGTTAAACTATAATTTTAAGAGGGTGAAAATAAAAATTAAAAAAGATTGTATATAAAATAAAAATTTGATGGGAACAGATGCCCCTTCTCATAATATCCATTCGTCCCTGTCCGTAGAGTTAGCAACCACTTCAGCTAGTATGAGTACATTGTTGTTGTTTTCTTGAAGTTTCTATTGAATCTTTATCAGGTGAACAATTTCCAAATTTTAACTTATACGATGAATTTTCAATTGTTTTTTTTTTGTGAAATTTTAGTTGTGTTGAGAAGAGGCTGATTACCTGTAAGACAGTTCAGAGAGATTTTAATCCGAACTCGAATCCCCATGAACTGGTCCAAGCAGCAGGTCCCTGTGTTCTTGGGCCCAATCATTTATCGCCATTAAAATATTGGATTATAAGTGTTCTTTCGTTCTTATTTTATTTTACTTCGTTTTCACTTGGAATTTATTCATACCCGTAATTGAATATTTGGTTTTATCCTCTTTATTTTTACAAAATAATATGTCAGTTCTCTTTCATGGTACTTGGGCTGGGTCGAGTTCGGTTCGATTGAACCGATAAAATGTGGGTCGAATTCAGTAAATATTTTTTAGGCTACTAGCAGGACTCGAACCTCAACCATTATAAAAAGATATATGAGCATTTATCATCTGATTAAGATCGAATGCTATGTATTATTATAATTTTATATATGAGTATCATTTATGTTCATAGCTCGAGCCCATAGTTTAGAAATAGGTTATTTTCAAATTTAAACACAAAATAAGGAAAAATAACTTCATCGATTGATAAAATCCCTTCCTTTACCTTTTTCAAGATATATTTCCTCAATATATATTTTAGGAGCTAGAGACGTATTAGCCACTGTGATTTTAAAAATAGGCAGATTACTCACATGTGTTTTGAAAATATGAATTTTACCCCAGTGTGGTACTGAAAATATGCAAATCACTCACATGTGATTTGAAAATATGTATTTTACCTTCCAATGGTTTTGAATATAGACACTTTTACCCCTTTATAGTTGTGCAAAATACCCCATCCGTGAATGCTATTTCTTGAAACCACAAGGAGGTAAAGTGCATATATTCAAAACCACATGAGGTAAAATCCATATTTTCAAACCACATGGTGGTAATCTGACTATTTTCAAAATCACAATATGGTAAAATGTCTATTTTCAAACTACAAATGGGTAACCTGCTATTTTCAAAAGCACAGGGGTTAATTCGCCACTAGCTCTATATTTTAGTAGCAAAATCACTTAGTTTGATTATAATTTGCAAAACATCTTTCTTTCATTTTATCAAAGCTAACAACAACTAAACTTTTAATTTCAATATATTGATGTAGACTACATTAACCATAGAATGAATTAATTCCGGTCACGCACATGCATTAGTCTTCTCCAATAGCTTATTTTGGTCAGACCATCACCGTTAATCCATTGGATTCTATATCTTTATATATAACTTCAACCATGTCTTCTCCTTAATTTCTTAAAAGAGCCGAAACTAATGAACATCATAGTTGAAAATAGTTACAGGGACCAACAAATACAATACATTTGGATTGACCCAAGCGTGGTTGACATTATTAATACCTTTTTAATGCTGAATTTCAATGGAGATGGGTTGTTGATAAAATTTAGCATTATCCTAAATTCCCAAAAATAACATAATTTGACTTCCACCAGTATATTCAGTTCTGGCTCATATTGAATCATCTTACACCAAACCTTTAAGAAAATAACAAATGGAGATACTTCTTACTCTCTTGATATCAAAAGTCTCAACTAATATATGCCAAACTTTTAAGTGATATTTGATTTCTCTCATGATTTTTTTTTACAATTACTAAACTAGTCGTGGGACGAGCTTAAACTCAGCCGTTTAAAATGGGAGGAAGTGACGATCACGAGGCCATTGCCCTGATCGTCGATTTCTATCATGATTTTACTTCAACTCTGTACACAAAGTTGGGTGCTTTGTGATTTTGAATGATTGAACAAAGATTACGAAAGAGATGTAATGATAGTAAATAAATACATTACACATACAAAAAGTTTGTTGTCGTTGAAGCTTCGAATAGCGATATAAGTACAAAAAGAAAGCAAACTATAGAAGAGGTTGTAAAGGGGCAGCCCATGCATGCTTAAAGACGAAGTGGTTAGTGGGTATCCATCGTTATTAATCCTCTCTCGCAGAAGAAATGCAACCTTCAAGGCCCACTTTCCACCACCTTGGTTGGTTGCAACTGTTTTGTTAATAAAAAAAGGGGTGTTTAGCTTCCGGCCTTAATCATATTGGTAAAGCTCATGTCTTCATTTGGAATGACTACAGTTCTAGTCACGTTGTGCAAAAAAATTTCATCACTCCGTCGATTAAAAAAAGTGGGTATTGTTTATATATTGTTTTCTCTTATTATTTGAAAAGGAAATTTATTTGTTTGGATGATAGCAAAACAATAGTCATATGATCGATATATTTACTGACAAGTTGATGTGGTATAAATCTATACATGGGCGAATGCACGTGTGTTGGGGATTATATGATTCTAACAATAACTAAATCAGTTATCGAGTAAAAAACATTTTGTTTCTTGTCATGTTTAGTAGCTGCTCTCAAGAACAGTATCCCAATCATTAATTTGACATACTCAAATGTTGAGTATGCCGAATCAATTTTTGTTTCTTTTAGAGCAACATCAAAAGAATCGAGTCTTAGTTTGTCGATTGCCCAACATCGAATAACCAAGTCTTTACTTAGTTCGTTCGATCTCTATCAAAAGATTATATAAAAAAAAGTACTTTGGACTCCAAATGTTTGTGTCACCTCAAATGTCATATATACCATTTTTATTCTAATCGCTTTAAAACGTTGATTTATTTTGTCCTAAAGTTTACTTTGCTATATTTAATGAGATTGAAACATATCAGGTGTTTACGTTACTTTACATTAATTAGGATTCAGGAAAAGTCTTTTTTGATGCTGACCCTAGCAAATCTACACCGACATCTGTAATGTTCCAAACACAATTCAAAGGGTTAAATTATATATATATATATATATATATATATATATATATATATATATATATATATATATATATATATATATATATATATATGATTTTCCTTTTATCTAGATAATTTTTTTTTCCAAATATAATTCACATAAATTATTATTTAATCAAAATTGTCTCAAATTTTGTTAAGGGTTTAAAATAATTTCTTTGATACTATATTTGATAAAAACATTTATGCAGGATCAAACATTTGCCGTTTTACCAAAAGTTATAGCTGGTGGTAAAGGTGAAACTCCAATCTTTAAATCGTATAGGAGCCCGAACGCCACGCTGCAATCGCTCTACAACAATTTATGTAGGACTACGTTTATCAAGAAATGATTTTTTTATGATTATATTTGACTAATCCTAAAAATTTTGGATTATTATTGAATATATGTCAATTCTAAGAAACGATTTCCTCTTAAAGTTCTAGTTAATTTTTTGTGGTAGCTAGGCACATCAGTTTTCGACATAGTTTCATTATAGGAGCTTAAAAAGAGCATGTACCACTACAAGTTTACAGCAATTAGGTTTTACCCATAAATTTTAATAAAGGGATTTTCGCTTATTTAAAAACAGGGGATTTTAGGATCGTATGCAAGAAATTCTGAATGAGAACGTGAGGATTGTTAGTACCCAGAGAACACATAGAAAGGAACAAAATCATACCCGAGATGTAGGGGCGGATTTAGATTTTTTGTTTAGGTCAACAAATAATAATAACATAAAAAATTGATGGCACAAAATCATATAAGATATAAAATGTAATTTTAAAAAAATAAAATATTGTTTTTAATATTTTTTTTTGAGAGAACAGCTAACCCCTCCTTATAAATCAGTTCGATGTGCCGAGATGCAACAGCATTGGGACCCATTACAGAACCCAAATCCTGGTATGAGGGCTCTGTCTTGTCAAGATCATGCTGCACCAAGTAGTCTTTGAATTGTACTGTCAGACCCACTTCACACAAACATTCGCGGTAACTTGATCATTTATTCGAGATAGGGTTCAATGCGAAGAGGATTATAGCCAATCGTCTCCCAATATTTTTTTTTTTAAACTTTGATAATACTTTTGAAAATTGTACATTGATGTTTCAAAAATAAATACATTATATACTACGTCATATCGAATTAAATAGCTCCCCTTATTAAATTTTTTTGAATCGTTTGAAGGGGCTGGGTTTAGCTCAGATAGATGTGGTGGCACACTGGATCTTGGTCTTGTGCTGCTACAATAATTCTTGTTCACATCTCACCTTTTAGTGGGGACAATAGATGCATGCATGTTTTTGTGGGGTTATTATAGGAAATTTATATATTAAATATACTAAATGAATCCCTATAAAAATATTATATTAAATGAATCTATAAAAAAATAATATTTTTAATGAATTATATGTCATCGAGACTTGCACTTACCAACAATGTCGTGGCGAATATTGTGATATTACGTAAGCCGTGTCGTAATATGAGCGGTGATTTAAATCTAGTCAAATTTGTTTATTGTATATTCTTCTACGTGACATGGACTGAATTGAAGCAGCGCATCAGGTTTTAATAAAATAATAAAATGTATATACTTTACAAAAAAAAAAAAATGTATCTGGTATGTTTATTAATCAAAATATGTTTATTTTCTAAAAAAATTAATTAAACATTCAAATAAGAATCTGACATTTTTAATCTTTTACTTGTTTAATCATAACTTTAATATTTAATTATTTTCCAACGACCAATTTTCGATCATTCTGGTCTGAATATTATAAAGTCTCTATGTCAAAATTATTACCTACGGTTGAAATTGAGCTCATTCATGATTAAGTGTGTAAATGAATCGAACATGTTCACGAATTTTTCGAGCCGGCTCGATAAATATTTGATTTGAATTCAAAATTCTCGAATTCGAGCCGAACTCGAGCCCAAATTACTTTGTTCGATAGTTCGCGAGCAGCTCGCGAACTTTACTATTTTTATTAATATAATATAATTATGTATTAAATAAATATATTTCGAACCTTTTGAGTATTTATTTTCGAGCAATAATTCGAATAGCTCGCGAACATGTTCGAGCCGAACTCGAACTTTGATCGAGCCGAACTCGAGGCAAATTTTTGAAACTTCGAACTTCGAATCGAACTCGAACTCGAATATAACTATTTCGATCCGAATTCGAACCTTAAAATTTTATACATATTCGGTTCGATTCGGTTCGTTTACACCCCTATTCATGATCCAGTAGCAATGGTTTCTGCCTCAGCCATTCATCTGGCTGAGACATTTTTCGATTTCGTTCATGTTATAAATATTGTAGGGTTCAGTCATTTTTTTTATACCAAAAATTATAGCTGTTGGTTGTGATGCAACTCAAATCTTTTAAACTATATATCAGCTTAAACGCCACTTTTTAATCGTTATGATCTCACGCAATTTATTCTCAATATTTGTTTCGCTTAAGCTTGATTGATGGTAATGTTTTTGGGATTTTAAACTGTAAAATCCTCAAAGGAATCCTTCGTGACAGAAGGCATGCTTGTCCCACCATTTTCTCCGATTCCTATAGGAATGAGGTGTCATAAAAAGCGTCCATTATAAAATTACTATCTACTCTAGGATGAGTTTTGTTGGAAATCTGATCCTCCGAATTCACCCTTGATGATCCGTACCTTTTATGGACAAGAAATCAAAACGAGAAATAATAACGGCACAATGATTTAACATGAAAAACTCTCAAATCATTAAAAAAATCAACATGATCAGATAAGAAAATACACTATAGGAAAAATTATCACAACTGCATAATTTATCTTCTCACCCTAAACACACCATAAAACTTCCCAACTAGCCACATTTTATAACTCATATCACTCCCCTTAACATAAAGACACCTAATAAAATATTTTTCGACGTGGAAGCTCATTCAAAGCTGTAACTATAGAACATACTAAGAATTTTACAACAAGAGATGAATTTTCTTAAAGCCAAAAGTTGCTAGACAAGTTATTGATTGATTCACTTAATATGAGGCATAAGCCTCCTTTATAGCAAATGACTTTGGCAGATTTGCTTTTCTTCTCGATGTGTGACAAAAGTCCCAACATCAACAAGTTTGACGATACTTTTGAGGACAATACTATCAAGGATATTATCATCTTCCATATAAAATATGGAGGGCAATACATTGAGGCAGGATCAATATTTCCCTATTCTTGATTCTAAGTTCTAGCATACTCACAAGGAGATACCATATATAATTTACTTTCTCTCGAAAAATTATTAATATTATTTTCATAATGAGTAAATGCCCATAGACTAATTTGATCCGAGTGTAGGTGTACGGTCCGAAAATCGAATTAATTTGGAAATTCGATACCAAATATGGTTATAGTATCTATTTTGGGTTGGTTTCAATTCATCCCCGCCCCCCAAATCGAATCAAATTTTGTAGAAGCGATAATTTTTATATATTTTTGGTTATTTATTTTGATTACTTCAATTATTTTGATAATATTCGTTTATTTCTCTTTGATTATTTCGTTTTTATAAATTTGATTTGATTCAAAAGACAATGCTCAGCTCAAAATTTTATTTCATTGTAGGGATGTGATTTTTTTAGTGATTTACTTATTTTGTTATCAAAATTTGTTCTGTAACCCATAACTAATTTTAGTACTTTATCTATTGAAACTAATTCTAACTATTTATATATAATTAATTTTAATTATCTATTTATCTAGGTATCAAAACTAGTCCCATTAACTATTAAAATAGACAAAGATTCAAAAAAAAAAAAAAAAATCTCATCCCTACATACAATGGATCACAAAGATACATTTTTTTGGGAATTTACTCTCTAACCTTAAGACTATGATGAAGGTGTAACTGGTTTACAGATTTAACGATTTTTAATAACTTTTTTGAACTACTTTTATAGAGTTGATATTGACTTTTATAGAATCCCACAAAGTTAAAAAAGATTTCTATAGAATCTTGTGGACTTTTTCATAGGAATTTTATTGCAAGATTTCAGACTTTTTTTTAATAGAATTCTATGGATTTTTTAACATTGAATTATATATTATTTTTTGATCGATTTCTTTGAAATAATAATTGAACATGTGTAACATCTAACAACATACATAATTAGTTAGAAATAAAGAAGTTCAATTAGAAATAAGATATATTCAATAAATAATCCAAAAAGTATAGAACTGGATATAATCCGAAAGCTGAAAATTCATACTAGTTCAATAATTAAAAATAACATATAATTTTTTTAACATAGTCGAATTAGTCATGCTTTCATTATTAGTTTTTGAAACAAATAAGAATTTTGATATTAATAAACATAAAATTGACCATAAATTAATGACTCAAGCTTTCTTTTTGTTAGATGAATTTGGTTAGGCTTATCTTTATATTAAGGTGAAATTACCACTTTCATGTTCGGACTTCGGAGTTAACTTACAATTGTTTTTCAAATCTGTCACCCGATTTCACTACATGTGTAAATAACTTACGAGTGAAAATCAAAGCATGATATTTTCAAGAATATGACCATATCAGTATCTATTTTCCATTTATGACCATTCTCTTTCTTTCCCAATTTTTCAGTGTTCACTCTTATCTTAGCTTCTTCTTTATAGAGCCCCCCAAGCCTACCCCTCGATCTCTGTGCTATAATGCCACAAAACTGATCAACCCCATGTGAGAAAATCTTACACTGCAAGATTTTTTTAATCCTCTTTTTATACGTACATGGAGGTGAATTTGGTTTTTTGCCTAGAATATTTCTTTTTTTATATGCCGGTTTATTGAAATGTGATCAATTTTGAGTTTAAAATCCATGGAATGTTGGACTTGGTGGTAGGTTCCCATTTTGTTTGTAATTTTTATGGGTTTTTGCTTGGATTTTTAATGACAAAATGGGTTTTATTTTTTAGGATTAATGTATGTATACAGACGATTATACGAGTAAGAAAAAAATACTAACTTTTTTTTTAATCGTGGGAAGGTAACTGGGAACTCATGTGGGAGACCAGGCTCAATGGGTAAGGATTGCGATCCATTTTGGATCTATTGCTTTTATCAGAAAATTTTGTTTTTATGTTCATCCAGGATTGGTATTTTTATTTCCTGAAACATTGATTACAGTGCTGATAGTTGATTTTTTTCCCCAACTCGGTTATTTTCTTGACATTTATTGTGTTTCCTTTGCTATTCAAGGTTTTGTATTGAAAAGTTAGAAGCACATTGATTACTTAGGCTTAAAAGCTCGATTCTTCAGTTGGATTTCAGTTTATTCATGGGTTGAACTCAAGGAAACATGGACTGCTTGAGCAATCATGTGGAAGAATCGCAATATTTTGACGCCATGGAGCACGTTTCATTGGCATCTGATTTTCTTGATGATTGCCATAGTTTTAAGAATTGGGAATATGATGTGTGGATTGGTAGTCCTCAGAGTGTGACGGAACGCCGTAGGAAATTCGTTAGATGGATGGAATTGAACTCAGATGGATTAGAAGAAGACGATATCCTTAAAGAAGATATTGATAGAATCAGGGAGAATAGTGGAGCTGTCCAGAATTCACGACCGAGCATCGAAAACCTGTTTTCTTCGAGCCACTCTTCTGCGTCAGTTTGGTCTTACAATGATTTGGATTCGTCTATGGAGGTGGATTTAATTGAAGTTAGAAGTGACAATGGTAGTTTATATGGTGAGAGTGAATGTAGCTTAATTGGATTAGTGGAAAATGAGAAGAACGAGATGCAATCGTCTCCCTCCATTCAGCAGTTGGTCGAGAAAGAGCTGTTTGTTAATGGCAGTGCCCAAAGAACAACGAGTAAGTTGAAAGATAGGTGGTTGAATAGATTGCGGTCCATTTATTGTATGACGTGTAGGGCTGTGAAAGATGATAATGTGGGATCGAATAACGATAGCCGAGTTGAAGAAGCGAGGATTCGGAGAGTCAAGGTTCGACATTCTCGGAGAAGGATGAAGAAGCTTTCAGCCCTTTTCACAGGACAAGACATACCAGCCCATGAGGGTCCAATATTGGCTATGAAATTTAGTCACAATGGAAAGTTCCTGGCCAGTGCAGGAGAAGATAAGTTTGTGCGAGTCTGGCTAGTCATGGAAGATGATATATCAGATTTAATTGATATTCCGGATGCAGACCCGTCATGTATGTATTTCTTGGTGGATAATGAATCCGAACTAGGACCTCTGCAAAAAGATAATGTTAATGAATCCAAGCGTTTGAAGAAAACGCGGGATTCGGCTTGTATCGTCTTTCCCCAAAAGGTTTTTCGAATTCTTGAGAAGCCCTTGCATTTGTTTCAAGGACACAAAGGGGAGATCTTGGATCTTTCTTGGTCAAAGAATGATGTATATATGCTTAAATTGTGCAAATTTATTGTGATATGTTTGAAACTACTTGCATTGAATTAACATCTTTTTTAACTTTTTTCTTGCAGTGTCTCCTCTCAGCATCAGCTGACAAAACCGTTCGGTTATGGCGAGTTGGAGTCGAGCAGTGCCTCAAAGTCTTCTCACACAATGATTATGGTACCTACTGATAAATACTTGGTTTAGGAATCACAAAAATCTAAATCTAATTTTTTACTAATATCTTTTGCCAAAAACAAATTGAACACTATGCAGTGACGTGCATTCAGTTTAACCCTTTGAACGATGATCACTTCATCAGTGGTTCAATCGATGGGAAAGTTCGGATTTGGACAATACATGGCTGTCAAGTTGTTGATTGGACCGAAACTAAGGAGATAATAACTGCCATTTCTTATCGCCCCGATGGACAGGTCTGTTCCTTGGGGGAATAGAGGGTGTGAATATACTTCTCTGTTATATAACATATGAAAAAAGTACATGCAAAATTTTAAGAAGGAGGTAGCGACTTGCCCTGTTTGCGATCGTGCCCTTCGCCTATTCATACTGCTTCTTTACGTTTTGTAATCGTAGAATGTAAATCATTGAAGTAAATTAACTTAGCATGTCTTTGTTTATTATGCAGGGTGGTGTAATTGGCTCCATTACAGGAATCTGTCAGTTTTTCAACATATCAGGTGCTTTTAAATGAATTCTTGAATGTTTCTCGTTTTTGCAGTTCTGATTTCAATCCTCTTTTCTTGTTTTCATTAGTATTGTTATGGGAAGAAGGGTGAGTTGGTCACACAATCACCATTTATGATGAATATGTGTTAAATGTATCAGATATTCGCTTGAAATTTGAAACTCAGATGTGTTTCACCAGCAAGAAGAAGTCACCCTGCAAAAGGGTCACCGGCTTCCAGGTTAATGTTGATGCATTCAGAAGAACTTCAACCCGTTGAGAAATTTTCGACTTTTTCAAATTTTGTTGTACTGTGGATGCAGTTTTTACCACACGACCCGAGCAAAGTATTGGTAACTTGTGCAAATTCACAGGTTAGAATCATTGATGGTATGGATGTGATCAGGAAGTACAAAGGTGCGTTCTTGATTCCTCTCTTGGTTCTTCTTCACTCCGTTTTGTGAAATAAACTCAGTTTCTTAGTAACTAGGTATTCGAAATGGTGGGAACCAGATTTCTGCTTCATTTACTTCAGATGGAAAACATATTGTCTCCGCTTCGGAGGATTCAAATGTTTATATGTGGAACTACATTGATCCGGTTTCATCCTCTTTCTCGCATCCAAAATCCGTAGGATCATTCGAGTGTTTTTCCTCTGATGCCTCGGTTGTCGTACCTTGGCCTGGCTTGAAAATAGGGAACTCAGAAAATGAGTTAAAATCAAGAAAAGATGAGAATTATAAAAATTCGTTACCCTTTTCACTATCCGCTTATTTTTCTTCTGGTGGCCAAGATTTTGTCCTAGATTCCAACCCAAAGGGATCCATGACTTGGCCCGAGGAAAAGCTACCGGTGTCTAATCCCCGGGATACTACGTCTTCAATGTGTAAATCTCAGTACAAACTTCTCAAGACTTTTCGCCGGGGTACTTCGTCCAATTCTCATGCATGGGGTCTAGTCCTTGTTACTGCAGGTTGGGATGGAAAAATCAGATCTTTTCACAATTATGGATTACCAATTTCCTCATTAAAAACAAGGTCTCGTAATGACTGAGAAGCGACACTACCGTCTACCAGACACATGAAACTAAAGCTCTAGGTGATTGAGAGAACGACACCCGGTTCGCCTCCCTCGTACCTCCCTCGTAGAGCGTGACAACGATGTTTATCACTTTAAGAGGCAGAGCAAACCCAGATGTCCACTGCTAATGCATTGCATGCTCGAGGAAGTTGGTCGATTTATGGGGGAGACAATTGAAATTCGAAAAAAACAAGGCACACAGAAAATTTCAATTTCGTTTTAACTGAAAGATTTTTTGGGAGAGTCTCAATTGCCTTGCTGGTCGACTATTAACTGTCGCATAGAGCTAGTTTTGGCATTATTGAAGGTATTGACTATTGAGTAGACTCAGTCCTATTTATTGCTATATAGCGGGAGTGGGGCAATCAATTCTACTGCACACATCAATAGAGTTTGATTGGGCTACGACAGGTGGGGAAGAGTCAAATATGCAAAACCTAATTCAGAAGAGCTGAGGTGATCTTTCATTTGTTTATTGTGATATTTTACATTTGGTTCTGGCCCAGAAAAGAAATGGAAATGGTGGCTATTTATTCAATTTATGAAACGTGCGGCTCGGCTGGGGAAAGCTGGTTGAATATTGGTTTTGAACCAATGATGCCATGATGGGGGAACTTTATCTTTATGGTTTGGTTGGTTAGTCTGAATTGTTGAGATATTTGTATCCAACAAATTTTTTTTTTGACCCTTGCCTATGTTGCTCCGAGATGACCATTCTCCAGTGTGCATGAAATGTTAATGGCTGATGCTCAGCTCTGCTCGAGTTCCCGACCCTCCTTCGAGAACTTGTTAACATCTTTTGTAATTAATTTTCATATCTTTGAAGAGGGGGCAGATTATATTAGTTAAATCTATTTTAGGTTGGATATGGTCATATTGACATGTATATTATTATGTGTTGGGCATGTAAATGATTTAATCGATTCTTCGTGTATAAATTTCAACTAGCTAACCAGTATTTGGTTATGTTGAATAAAATCATAAAAAGCAAGAACAAATTAATCTCACTCTGTGTTTTGATTTGGAAGATAAAAGAGGTTTTTGGCAATGAACCCCATGTAGTTTTACAAATATATAGTTTATACCATTGTATTTTCAAAATAGACAGTTTACCAAATGTTTTCAAAATAGGCATATTGCTCATATGGTTTGTGAATATGTATAAAACACTCACTCCATGTATGAGGGACAGCGTGCTATGCTTTGCAAACTAAAAATGGATAAATTGTAAGAATCAACGATGTAGCAAATATCAAAATAATAGGAAATTGCAGACGTGGTGATAACAACTAAGTCAAACATAAAACTAACATTTTTCTCCCTTAAACTGAATGCTATGAGCTTAAGCTTAAATCATTCCGAGAGTAGACTCCCAATTGTTATTGCATATTGTAAGGATTTCGTTCCGCTTTCCAATCCCGATTGATGCCTGCAATCAAGAAACAAAAACAGATCACAGTATACAGTTTCAACAAATAAAACTATAAACTGAAAATGCAAAGCAAGAGTAAAGAATTAGGGCTCAGGTCGAGCTGGGTTTCCTTCCAACGACGTCACCGGGGAACCAAGGTATCGTATCCTAAAGGGGAGACACACACACTGCCCTAAGACACTACCCGAAGACCCTGCCCGAAACCCCACTGCACAGCCCGATACACACGGCCCAAGCACACAACCACAACCAGTGCACACAGCACCACTGCCAGTGCACACAGCACACACACGGCCACAACCAGCGCACACAGCACCACACTCACAGCACAAACAGTGCACACAGCACCACACTCACAGCACAACCAGTGCACACAGCACCACACTCACAAGGCTCGAGGCGCACACACACTGTCACGCACAGCCACTCAGCACCACACTCAAGCACAAGCCAGCGCACACAGCACCAAGCCAAGCACAAGGCGCACACAGCACCACACAGCACAAACTAGCGCACAAAGCACCACACTCACGGCCACCCACCGCACACACAGTAACGATAAAGGGGGGAATGAAAATTGCACTCTGGTTTTTGGGGTTTCAGAGGTGATTCACTCATCATAAACCAAGGCCAACATAAAGGCAAGAGGGAGACGAAAAGGATGGTGTCAGTTCCGAAGAAATCCAGCCGAAGAGACAAACCCAGCTGAAGAGGCGCAAGGCTGGGAAGCTTCTGGACACATGATGTAGGAGATGAAAGGGTGAGGGGCTGAGATAAAGGAGGGCACGGTTATGGTGGAAAAGGGGCCAAGCAAAAAAGGCCCAATGGAATAAATAGGTAATGGGCCAAAAAAACCCAACACATATTGACAAAGGTGTCCGCTTAAGTGGCTTAGACATTATATCAGCCAATTGATCTTGTGTATCACAGTGCACCAATTTCACAGTACCAATCTTTGTAAGATCTCGAAGAAAAAGAAAACGAACATCTATATGCTTGCTTCGACCATGCATTACAGGATTCTTTGAAAGCTTGATTACAGAGTTACTATCACATTAATTACATGAAATTGCAGCAATGAATCCGCCTCTGTGTTAGATAGACTCACCACTGGCTGTTTCTTTGATGACCAAGAGAATTGCCCCTGAACTCAACAGAAAATCATAGCCTGATGTATTCTTTCTATCTTCTACATCACCAGCATAGTCACTATCAGTGTAGGCAACAAGCTCACAACTCCTCCATTTCCATAAAAGATCTTAAATTCAGTTGTTCCTGTTAAGTAACACAACACCCTTTTTGCTATCTGTAGAAGTAGTTCAGTAGGATTTTTCATATACCTGCTAATGATATTTGCTACAAACATTAAATCTGGTCGAGTGGCTGTGAGGTACATGAGACCTCCTGCAATCTGCTTATAATATGTTTGTCCACTTTAACTCATCCTTCATCCTTTCCAATCTTGCAACCAGGAACAACGGGATTAAAAACAGAATTGCTTTTATCCATTCAAAACATATCTAGTACTTCAGAAGCATATTTCTTTTAGTTAACAAAAATACCATCAGATTTTTGTAGAACTTTAAGACCAAGAAAGTACCCCATTTTACTAAGATCAGTCATATCAAACTCATGTTTCATTGAATATTTAAACTCTGTAAACATTGATTCATCATTTCTAGTAAAGATTAGATCATCCACATACAAGCTTACAATCAAAATTTTACCTTGTTAGTCTTGATGAATAAGGTATGCTCGTACTCACACTTTTCAAATGTTTCCTTCATGAAATAAGCTTCTATGTGTCTGTACCAAGCACGGGGTGCTTGCTTGAGCCCATAAGATGCCTTCTTTAGTTTATTAACATTTTGCTCATTTCCTTTTTGCACATATCCAGAAGGTTGCTCTACAAAGACTTCTGCATTCAACTCACCATGTAAGAATGCAGATTTCACATGCAATTGATAACATACCATCCTCTTTGAGCAACAAGTGCAATCACCAAACGTATTGTCTCCATACATGCCATAGGTGCAAAAACCTTAGTATAGTCACCCATATCGTTGTGCATAACCTTTTGCTACAAGCCGAGCTTTGTGTTTTTCTATTTCCCTGTTTTCATTTAGCTTGGTCTTATAAACCCACTTTACTCCAATTGTCTTCCTCCCCAAGGTAAATTAGTTAATTCCCAAGTATCATTTCTTGCTATTGTTCAGTTCGATTTCCACATCCATAATTGCCCTCCATTTCGCGCTTTTAATTGCTTCATCCAAAGAATTAGGACCAGTAACTGTAAACATGACAAGATGAACTTCATATTCTTCTTCGGAAAGGCCTTTCCAGTTTCATAAGTTCTCATTCTGACAGGTGTCTGCGCTTTCCTGTTGCAGATTGTGGATTTGTTTCAGCAACACCTTGTTGATGGTTGGTTTCCCACCTTGTTGATGGTTGGTTTCAGCAGCTTCAGGATGAGAATTTGTTACAGCAGCACCATCATCACATTGTACTTCTTCATCAGCATAAAAAAATGTTTGCTTCTTCAGGATCAGAAATGTCTGCTTCTTCAGGATCAACCCCACTCCAAATCACATACAATACCTGACTCATGATTCTTATCCCAATCCAATGTTTGTCTTCTTCAAAGACAACATTTCTACTGATAATAATCTTCTGCGAAGCTGGATCGCAGAGCCTATAAGCTTTTGATTCTTCACTAACTCCCAACAAAACACAACTGAAACTCTTGTCATCCAGCTTAGTTCTTTTATTGTCAGAAATATGTACATGAGCAACTCATCCAAAAGCATAAAAATAATCAACCAAAGGCTTACCTTTACCCCAAGCTTCTTTTGGAATCTTGTTTTGGACTGCGAAAGTTGGACTTCAATTCAGAACATGCACAGTCCAGTTTACTGCTTCATGCCAATTGGATTTGGATATTTTTTTCGCTGCCAACATACTATGTACCATATTCATGATACGATTCTTGCGGCCCGCAACACCATTTTGTTATGGTTGCGGCTGTTAGTTGACGTCGTATACTATTTACATAACAAAATTTTATAAATTCCTGAGATGTAAGCTCTCCTCCTCGATCAGTTCGTAGACCTTTTATGAAAAAATCAGTTTCCTTCTCCACACGTGCCTTAAAATTCTTAAAAAACAACAAAGGCTTCTGATTTCTCTACCCAAAAATAAACCCATGTTTTTATGCTAAAATCATCAGTGAAAGTAAGCAGGTACCTTTTGTTGCTATTGGAGATAGGTGTAATGGGTCCACAAATGTCTGAATGCACTAACTGAAGAATCTATGTGGCTCACAAAGTACTTCTTTTTGGAAATAAATCCATATGTTTTTTTCTCCTCTCTACATAACTTGAAGAGGATTGAAGTTGTGGTAATTCTGTAACCATTTGTTTTTGCTGAAGAGCCCTTAAGCCTTTAAAGCTTAAATCTCCATAACGACAATGCCAAAGCTGAACAATATCTTCTGTGATTGTGTTAAAGCAAGTGGATACTATAGGCTGTGATAAAGCTCGCAAGACAAACATTCGATTTGAGGACATGTTTGAATCCATAATCAAACCTTTCTGTGAATGAAACATCTTACACTTGTCATGCTGAAAGATTATAGTGAGACATTTTTTTCTTGCAATTGTCCAATGCTTAGTAGATTGTTCTTTAGATTGGGAACATAGAATACATTTGTGATGATTTGAGTGAAACCATTGATTTGCGGCCTAATATTCCATTTCCCGAGAACAACCATACTTGTGTTGTTGCCAAGCTTCACAGAATCTCAAAAAACCCAATCAAAATCTGAGAAAAACTCTTGCTTTCCACACATATGATTGTTGTATCCGAAGTCTAGAAACCACATATATTCTCTACTGGCCATGTTCAGATCCACATATGTCATTAACAGCATGTCGTCTTGATTTTTCTGCATAATTTGCCACTGGTCCTTTGATTGGACATTCCCATGCAAAATGTCCTTTCTTGCACAATTATAACATTCTATCGTGGACTCATCAAAAGACTTGTTGTTTCGACCTCTTCCTCGTCCCCTGTTATTTGTGCGACCACGACCTCTTCCTCTCGATTGATCACCATGAGTAATCTTCGACGTCTGCTCTTCCTCGACATGCACAAGTAGACTACTTTGCAAAATCGACATCTTTAGATTCCTCAATAAAGCACACAACATAATCAAACTTAGGTGTCATGGATAGTAAAAATTTCTCAACAATAACAGTATTACCCTTATCCTCGCCATTGGCTTTCATCTTGTTGGCGATGGCAAGTGTGCGAGAAAAATATGTGTTCATCGATTCTCCTGTGTTCATATGAAGAACTTCGAACTCCTTCCGAAGGGCTTGTAGATTTGCACGGCGTACTCGTTAGGTACCTTTATATTTCTGCTTCATAGAGTCCCAGATATCCTTTCAAGTGTTATTGTTAACGATTGTCTCTAGGATGATACGATCCAAAGCCTGAAATAGATAGTTCTTTGCTTTCAGGTCTTTCAACTGCTGGTCTTCAATATGCTTCCTCTATGCGTCAGTGAGAACAAGACTTTCTGCTGCTGCAGGAATTCCATTTTCCACCAGCACCCAATACTCATTTGATCGCAAGAATTCTCCATGAGCATTGCCCAATGATCATGGAACGGCTGGTTGGGCAAACGAACTCTCCATCACCATTGTAAAGAACTCGTAGAAGACTGCTGCTTCTACGTAATCAGGACATGTGAAGTTAAATACAAAACATGCTGTACAAATAACTTGAATTCTCAATTATGGCATAAAAATGGAAAGAAAAAAGAACTTGATTGTTGAGTGATGATAAAACAGTCCCATCCAATAGACTCGTAACTTTACATACAAGCCTGCTTTAACCATGCCTAGTGCGAAATATGTTAACTGACCCAGCCCATAATATATTACCCAAACCCAAAGTTCGCAAGCGTCGATGAGCCGTCAACCTATGTACTTCAGCCCAACTAACACAATTATAACGAAAATAGACATTAGAATAAACATTTTATTCGATTATTTTACGTTTTATTCATCCTTGATTTATTATTTATTGCGATTGAATTGTCCATAGAAAATTGTACGCCTCATCAACCTAACAGGCAAGCGATCGACCGGAATAAAAATTTAGATTCATTTACGTTTTTCTAAAAATACAAGTTTCACAACAAACATGTAAATTGCTTTGGCAATCGCCCTCCCTCCCTGATTCAAATCAAGTGTCCCTCCATATGCCACGTAGTCGTTAAATGCAGTGGCGGATGCAGAAAAAATACACATATGGGGGCAAAAATATTAACATAAAAAATGAGAGACAAAAAAAGTTTAGGGGATAAAATATAATTTGGGGGGCCAAAAGATGATTTATGAGAGACAAACAACAATTTTTTTTTTTTGTGAGAGGAGGGGTAAAATGCATAATTTATTTTTAAAAAATTAGGTAATAAAATGAGCTTTTTCAAGGGAGGGCAAGTTCCCGCCTTTGCATCAACGTGGCTCCGCCCCTTTTATATGCAGAAGCATCTAGAAACTCATAGTTGTATTCATATATCATGATAATTACTTAAAGGACATTCATAACCATTGGGTCAATATTAATGAAAACCGAAACCGATATTTTTAAACATTAAAACTAAACTTTTGAAATAATTCGGATTGGTCGGATAGTTCGATTAAATCGAACTTTTGTTCACCCATAGTTCTTTCGTTATGAGTCTTATGACTCTTTTTTGTATTCATGCTTCGTCTTCCATCTCGACCATATTCTTTTATTTCCGAGAGGAAAAATTTAATTTAGTCATAATGAACCATATTTATCTTGTTCATATTGTTATTATAATTTGACTTTAAACAAAATAAAACCCATATATGTATAGGCGGGTAAAATACTTAATTAATATTTTTCAGTATGTAAAAAATTAAAAAAAAAATTTCAAATTCTTTTACTACAAAATAACTTTTTTTATAGGCAATGTTATATCATTTTAAGAAATTTATGCACAGGTAAAATATAATATTTTCTTTCAAATGCTCTGCTACAAAATAAAAGAAAGTATAGATAAATCTATACAATTTTAAAATTTATCTACTGAGGCAAAAAATTAAATAATATTTTTCAGTATGTAAAATATATATTTTTTGTTTTTAATTTTGGTACATTTATATTCCCTAGGATTGCATCTTAAAAAAACTAAAGAGGTGTAAAATCATAACAAAATATTTTGCGAATCTTATCCAGGTGTCACATCCCTTCATTATTTCATTAAAAAAATAGTAAAAACTGGAATACTTTATAGCACCGATTTAAGGGGTTATTCATTGCTACTATATATGTACTACCCAATATTATATCTAAAAGTTAAGAATTGATTTGAGCATATAAGATTCACATTTGGACCTCATATAACAAAATCAATAATGAATCATTAGATCTATTATTGGAGTAATACACATATTCTAGCATCTCATTTCCCTCGGTTTAAGCTCATTTATACATCAAACTTACTATTAAAATATAATATTTTTAATAAAAAATATATAAAACAATAAATTAAATTTTAGACAAATCACAAGCCAATAAATAGGGCTTATACAAATATTTTTCATAATATATATAGATATATATTTTTTAATATGGGGATAGAGATTTTTACAAAAATTTTGGATTATCGTCCAGATTTAAACTCAAATCATCTAAAAAATACATGAGATTTTAAGGTTTGTTTGTTGCTGCCTTGAAGGGCACTGCCCTTAAGGCCATCATCCACCATCCATGTAGAATTTTTTTTTCTTTTAAAAAAAAGATTTCAAATGAACGGTGATGATGCTCCTAAGGGTATCATCAAACAAACCAGATTTTAACAATCATCTAAAGTCAGAGTATATATATATATATATATATATATATATATATATATATATTTGAATGAATATGTAGGGGGTAAGGCCACGAATCCTATCCGACCCATCACATCACCATTGAAGCTGGTGGTGTGAGTTTGACCTAAAATAAAAATAACAGTTTGCAAAATGTCGTGCATATTAATGATAAGAACATCCTTTTTATCACTCCTTTCCACGACTTGTCAGCATCATATTCAATGTCTTTATTTAATTTATTAGTACCAAAATTTTAACTTTATTGTTTCAAGAAAAAAAAATTAACTTTATTTTATTTTATTCTCCTATAAAATAATTTTATTTATTTTAATTTAATAAAATATAGTGTATGTATTATAATATATAATCTCTCGAACACTTGATTAAATTTAATAATCTGATGATTTGATAAATTCGCTGTAATTTTAATACACATGCAAAATCATGTATGTGTACAAAAATTAATAGAAAGTAATACAATTATTTCCATGGAGCCAGGTGCTCAGGCCATTTTGCTACGTACTCGTCCTGCTAGATTTGTTTTGGGCTCTTGTATGTGTTTTTTGATGAGGAAATTATTTGGCCTCTTTGACGGCGATTTTGTTGTTCGGCTTTATTATTGGGGTATCGTTTGGTTTCGACTTCTAGGTCTTTGGTTTCGTCCGTCATTCAGTAATATTCCTTGGTCGACGGATTCATTGCGGGATTTGGATACAAAAGATTGCTCCTTTGTTTGCCCTTCCTAAGTTTTTGTCTCTCATTTATCTATATTTGTTCATTCAGTTCTTATAGAATGTAGTTTCTTTGTTCAACCACAAACTGGACTATATGATTTGAGAGGACCTGATTTGGCTCTAGTGGTCTAGTGGTCTTTGCACTCTCCAGGTCAAGCTATTGTGCTTATGTGGTGTTTCGATCCACTCGATCTTCCATTGGACTTTTTAGTTCACCTCTTACCCGGTGTGTCTTAGGATTAATCAAGTTCGGCAATTGTATTTGCTGGTTTTCGGTTGTCTTGTTATGTATTCCGGGTTTCGGCCGAACACTTGTTGTACATGTACTTAATTAATATAATTATTGCTTTCTGTTTAAAAAAATATAAAAATATTTTAAATGGGGTTTTAAGTAAATTTTCAGTAGAAATAGGCTTCAGAACATCAACTTGAAAATAAAAAAATTCACGAGTCAAAAATTAAAATTTTAGGAAGACAAACCTAATCTTTAACTAGGAGAAATATATTAAAACATCTCTATAATTTGGGTCCCAATTCATTCTCTAAAATTTTGAGCGACCCGCTTTAATCGCTAAAATCTTAAAAAAATTCACAATTCAGTTTTGACGTTAAGTCGGTTGTAAGAAGCAAACAAAGAGAGGCTGAATCAGGAAATGTTTAACTCAATGTTGCCTATACGACCCGAGCATTCTTTTAGGGGCTGAACTGAGAATAAACCAGAACCAGTTTAGTCCCTAAAATTTTAAAAATATTCCAGAAAAATCCATTTTCGTTTGCCTCTCATGACCGACTTATCGTCAGAGACTGAACAAAGAGTTTTTTTAAAAAAAATTAGACTATAAATCGGGTCACTGAATACTTGAAAATTTTAATCGGATATGGACCCAAACTATAATGATGTTTTAATGATTAACCATTTAATTTGTATTAGTATTATGTAGACAAATGCATACATATATGTGTAATGTGTGTGTATATATATCATGTATATATTTTTTAAAAAGCATTAAATATCAAAATAATGTTGAAGTTGCTCCTTTCAACTCATGAATAAATAGTTTGGCCCCAAGAGTGTCTCATGTCTGCTGTCTTTTCAATATCGTTTTGCATTATTGGTCTCGTTCATTTATCTTTATCATTTTTTTTAAAACATAAATGAAAATATATTAACAAACAATATGTACAATAAAGATCCAGTCGAATCCACAAGAGACGATAATACAAACTAAAGTTAGCAACAGATACAGACGACAAACTTGGGCAATGATCTTTATCATATTCTACACTTAGCGATTTTTGAATTAATTTGATCGATTTAATACTTGCCAAGTTATCGAATTTAAAGGCTCTCCACATCTCCATTAAAAAAAAAGGGCGAGTATATATTATCAGAAATGATATAAAATGGGTACAACATTTATAATAATTTTTTTTTTTTAAAAAAATAGCAGTTGGATGATCATAAATATATTTTTATATTATATTTTAATCCTAATATTATATTTTGAACTTTAAAATATTTTGTAAATCTGCCCATAAAACTATATAGCTAAGGTCTACTAAAAAATAATAATATAATATAACTATAGATAAGGTAATACCAAGAGAGAGAATGTTATTTATTTATTAATTAATAATAAATAAATAATATTGCATTGCACTGTCGTGTCTTGTCCCCAATGCGGTGCGAATGTTGGAAGTATGGAGGCACACCAAAGGGCGAGAATGGCGTAAAACAATTACTAAATGCCAAGGTCAAATACTCAAACCTAATAAACCCTATTTTTCTAGTTCTTTTTTACACACGCACAATATCGAGCACTGTTTCAGTGGCTAAACTAGTACTAACCTTGATATCCCAGTAGAGTATCTAGAACTGTTCTGAGGTGGGTTGTTTCTTCTGGTGTGTTTCATTTTTTGTTTGAATTGTTAAATTTTTACCTTGAAATCCCAGTAGAGTATCTAAAACTTTTTGAGGTGGGTTCTTTCTTCTTGTGTGTTTCATTTCTTGTTTGAATTGGTTTACTGATTCTGCGCATGAATAAGCTGTTCTTCCTGCGCTAGTGTGTAAAAATCGAAATCGAAACAAATCTTTTCGGCAAGAACTTCAGAAGGTTGAGTAATGCTTATTTTTTGTTCTTGTTTGATTAGTTTCTTGTTTAAGCTTGGTTTTTTGAGGATATCGAAGATAAGATGTTCCTTCATGTTTAGAGAATGTGTTGTCCTAAAGGTTAGCTTAAAACTGACAAGAAATCACCATCTGTTGGTGATGCTGTTTGTTTGATGAATTTGCAGAGTATTGAAGCGTTCCCTTTCAAGATTTGCATGATGGGTCGTAATCATCTAGAAAATTTGTGTGTTGGTAATTCTGCAGCTGATTATAAATTTGCGAGGAATAATGTGCAGACATTTGACATTTTTCCTTCTTTGAATTCCAAAACAGCATACAGTTCCTCAGGTAAAATTATATGTTTTATCTTATCTTTTCCTAGATGATTGTTTTTTTGTCAGAATCTTTTGTAAATTGTGAACTGTTAATGCAGAAGTGATGGCTGCGAGTGTGGGACTAGCGTTTACATCTGCTCAATGGAAAGAGCTTGAAAGACAAGCTATGATCTTTAAATACTTGACGGCCTCTCTGCCCCTGCCTCATGATCTTCTCTATCCACTTTCTCTAAATTTTCCTGCTCCAGCTTCAGACCCTTCGATTAACTGTAAAAGTTTTTGTTTGTTCTCCGGTTTATGAGTTTGATGTGATTTGTGTTGTCTTCATTTTAAACTTTTTCTTCATTTTGATGGCAGTGAGTGGCGGAGAAATATATAATGCCCGATGTTTCAAGAATAGAGATCCGGAGCCAGGGAGGTGTAAGCGAACAGATGGCAAGAAATGGAGGTGTTCAAAAGATGTGGCGCCGCTGCAGAAGTACTGTGAGCGCCACCTGCACAAGGGTCGTTCGCGTTCAAGAAAGCCTGTGGAAGTTCGGAACAATACCGAAATTCCCAAGAAAACACTTCTTGAACAAAGCCCTCTTCCCACACTTCAGGTCCATAGCACTGCATCCCACCAGTTCTCTACTCAAAATGAGCCTCATCTGTTGTTCAATTCTACGGAATCTCACAGGTTTGTCTAGCGTTTGGCAATTGGTGCATAGCTTTTGGATAATCTTGAACTCAATGAACGACTTTAATATGTTTTGATTCTTTTGAAGTACAAACCTACATTTTTAAGGCAATCATAAACTTAGTTGCACCCCCTTGTCTGCCTTGTTTGAAGATTCATTCCAAATTACACGTGAAATTGAGGCTCGCCCGTGTTTGAATGTTGGTTTATCTGTGTATTCATTGATTTTCTTGTACATTAAAGGGATGTGAGCTTGATGATGGAATATGAGTCAATGGACAATCAGTGGCAACACTCGATGAAGAAAGCGGATATGGGCTTTTTGGCAAATGAGTTCTCCTCCTCTTGTAGTTCCAATCCTCGAATTTTTCATCAAGATTGTGTTGAGACATCAAATCCATTCTCTTACTCAAATTTCCAGGCACAGACTGGAGTCATTGATGCTTGGTCAATTGATAATTACAAAAAAAGCGGAAATGGCAATGCCAAATCCAGCCCCGTCTCCCTCCATCAGGGGAATTTGTCCCCTTCACTCAATTTATCCATGGCTGTGGCCTCTGGAAATTTGTTGGATGGAGAAACGAGCAAGACTGAAGTCGAAAACGGTCTTAAAGATTCTGATGATTATTACGTCACAGACACAAGATGGTTTCCATTATCTCGCGGGGGGCCTCTTGGAGAAGCTTTGCAGCCAGTATTGGTCGGGGTTGAGGGCTCGAATCCGACCTCTCCCTATGATTCTGTTCACACCACAGCCACTACTGTTTCATCCCCATCAGGGGTTCTTCACCGAACATTGTTCTCACACTCGGAGAATAGTGTATGCAATAGCCCAGCTCGTGCTCCTCCTCCTTTGGAATATGCATTCCAGTGGTTCAGTTAGATTCATGACAAGCTAACAAAATGCTCTTTTTTTCTGTCAGTTCCTGAAATTGGTTTCTATTTTTTTGGTGTTTGTTTTTGTTATGAAGTTATTTACTCATTGATTGGCGTTGTTTTGAGACTCTTTTCTTCGTTTTGCAATGCATTTCGGAATTTGATGGACTTGTTTGATGTGCCGGAGTGTACTACCCTCTAATGTCCGAGGTTTTTCGTATAGACCAAGTGGACGGATTTAGTAGAATGATTGGAAGAAACGAGATAAAATACAATTGAGCTCTTCATCTCAGCTAAATTCTTAAGCCCAACAGCTAATAATAACCCATTAGCTGTCGATCTGAACTCCTAATGAAGAGCTGTATAGCTCCACTACGAATCTGAGTTTGTCAACTCAACCCTTAAACACGAGAGCTATGATATTGACCTCCTCAGCTCAGCCCTTTGTGAGAGCTCCTTAGATTTTCATCTGAACCCTCGACGTGCGAGAGCGTATCAGCTAAACCTTTATAATGTTGAGCGCCTCTCAACTTATCACGCATGCGTGAGCCTCTCAGCTTAGCCCCATGAGAGCTCATTAGCTTAGCCTTTATGATATTGA
The DNA here is from genome assembly GCA_907163345.1 of Haberlea rhodopensis. Lineage (NCBI taxonomy): Eukaryota > Viridiplantae > Streptophyta > Magnoliopsida > Lamiales > Gesneriaceae > Haberlea > Haberlea rhodopensis. Next base: position 5,415,845 of record CAJQUN010000002.1, read on the forward strand.
GTTGCTCAGCTTGGCCCTTATGCATGACAGATCATTAGCATTTAGCTCAGGTTTTATGATGCTGAACTCCTTTCCTCTGCCCTCATGTGTAAGAGCATCAGCATCTCATTCCCAGTCATTGATTCTCCCCTTATGATATTGAGGTCCTCAACTCATTCCTTTTGCACAAGAGTTCTCAGCTCAGCCTTATTGTCAAGCTTCTCAGCTCGATTCTCGTAGGCCCGAGTCACATATTGCATCTAATAAATGACGAACACAACGCATAGACTAGAGATGCAAGTAAGGCAGAATGAGGCGTGATTCATGCCCATCCATGATGATTTATTTTCAACTGAAATAACTAAATCAGTAATTTAATTTATATTTACATGAAGAAAAATCGTGAAATTATTAAATGGTTTCTGAATCATGAGCATTAAAGTGTATGGCAATGTAAATATTATTAAGAGTGGCCAAATTAACCAAAAAGTGGACACATTTTAGTGAGATTGTGTGAACATAGATTTTTTTGTGAAGAATGCGAATGAACAAATTCATAGAAAGAAATGTCATTTTAAACTCTTATCCTGCTTGTATTGTACTTCGATTATTAATCAAAACTCGTGTAACATAGATTTATAATTTATAAATATTTTTTTTTCGCCGGAGCATGTTATCTAATTCATGCCCATCCAACAATAATGCCCAAGTATATAAACTAGAAACTTCAAGATTTATATATCAAAAAATGGTAGAGAAAGCACAACTAGTGATATAAGAGTATGCAGAGTTTCCACTCGATTTAACAATAATTTGATACCAGTGATGCAATATTATCATTGTGAGTGCCGTTCAAGATGACACATTAGATATCCTCTCGAGGCCAAATTGATTGGAATGAATGCTTAAACATTTCAGGGTATTCGTGTTACCATCGATGTTGCCTCCTTCTATGAAAGACAGTCGTTTCTTTATCGAACACGTTTTCTCTCTATTCGGGCTCAAAGACCGCAGCTTTGGCACGCTGTGTGATCTGACTCGAGCCATGGCTGATGCTGTGGCAGCCATAAAATTTGGTCTAGGAACAAGGCCTGATTTTTCACTCGCGCTGATCATTATGTGGACGTTATTCGGATGCAAAGTTGTCTTGTCATAAAATTGATAGTTCGTCTCCTCTCTTTGACAACGAGGGCTGGTCAATTGGATTTGTATGAATTTTGACGAGGATGGACTACGAGGTAAGAAATTTTGGTGTTCTCGATGTCGGGGCGGGGGGACATGAGATGATCTGAGACTTTGTTTCTTATGTTGATTTTGTGAGGAGTTGTAAGAACTGTCAATTTCAACAATATTCTTGATTGCATATCTTTGATAGGCTATTTTCTTGCTTGAAGATGTAGATTCTCCTTCAGAGAATTGTTCATCATCCAACTTTAATATCTGTGAAGCAGTGCAGATGATCAAATTAGAGCCAACAAATAGATGAACGAGACTATTTGGACGCACAGAAGAAATGCATGAACAAGCAAGGCTGTTTACCTGTTTGAGTGGAGTCTGTTTACCTCGACGAATCAGAGCCTGGTTTTCCTCCTGTGTCCGTGGATGATCATGCGAATCATTTGTAGACTACAATATTCAAGATTTTCGAGACCCATTTAAAAATATTTACAATAGGACAGCACAATTATGCGAATTCTCGTATTGTCAACTTTAGTAAGTTGTCATATTTGAATAGCTATAGCTTTTGAGACTACACGGTTTGAATACTTACAAATGAGTGGATACTCTTGGCCAGGTAGAACATGGAGCCTGGACTAGTTCCTTCACATGATAACCTCCTGCGTTCTTCGCATACTCGAGCTTGTACCTGGACTAGAGATTCGATACATTGCAGAGTCATTTTTGCTTGTTTCCGGATGTTGTGTCCCCTCACTAGAGCTTGCAGCTTCACAATTCCCTTCAATGCAAAGAGGGCTCTCCTTGCCTGAGTGCAACAGGGACAACATTCAACAATAGCTAACCTCATGTTTTTTCTTCAAAAAGAAGGTTAAGATCGTATTTGCCCTCTCTCATTCCATGCTAGATCTATATCAGTTAGCAGAGTTGTGCATTCAATCTATTCGATCACAGACTGAATGAAAGAAGTGCGCCTGAATAAAAGAAGTAAATTACCAGATAGCCTCTGAAGGCTGTTTGAATCACAAGAGCAGCAACACTGTGTTCATTATTATTAACCAAAAAAACAGACGGTTTTGTGAGCCTAATAATCTCCACAGCAGCTTGTGCTGTTGCCACTGCAGCCTCAGCAGCAGCTGTAGTCGCCATAGCAACAGCAATTGCACGCCTTTGCTCGCATACGGGGCTCTCAAATGCTTGTTTTTTGGCCAAATGTTTGGCATCATGTGTAGGAGAACTTGTAAAATCTGAAACTTTATGTTGTATGGCAGTTTCTTGACAAATTGGTTTTAGAAAAATCCACCTCCTCTTTCCTCTTTTCTGGAAATCCTTTAAAACATTGATGATCATGTTAGACTCTTATTATACTACTAGTTATTTGGCACCGTGCAAGGCACGGTGCCAGCGATCCAGCGATCATTTTAGTTGGGTTTTTGTTCTCTAATCTATCGCATCTTTAAATCTTGTTTCGTGTTCTGTCCATGATTTTGTCGAGGACATGACCTGATTAGCAAGATCATAAATATGTTTTGCATGAACAAGTTTGGCGGCTATTCCCCCGGAGCGAAGTAATGTTTACACAACTATTTAGCTACAATAGGTTGAATATGTGTACAATAATTGAAAATAAACATAGATTAGAGTCTAGCAACAATACAATTTAAGGACATACTCCTAACTAAATGTGAGTTCAGATGACGAGAACAAAAAAGTGGTCCATATATATATTACACACAATTATTTAGATACAAAAGGAAAACATTTTTGGACAAAACAAGTTCTTCCAAAAAATGTAGTATAAACTACAGATCCGCACGAGCTAAAAATAATAATACTATCAGTAGTCACGATAATTGGTGTTCGAGGGACCAAAAAAAAAATCAAAAATTAACTGGAAAAAGCTCATCTCTTAAAGACCAAAAACACAAATAGAAAATCACTCACAAACATATGTTTTTTTCAAAACATCCAAAACAGAACAAGATTTACTGGAAATAGCTCATCTCTTAAACACCCAAAATCATATTATCTCTTGAAACTACTCCATTTGCAAATAACAAGAAACCTCAGCTTCGAGGAGCAGAAAGACTGTATCATATTCAAAGAACAGGTACTGGGAATTCTTGAAGTTATGCAAGCTACGTGTAATCTGACCTTTACCACAAGCAATTCTTTTTGTATTAAATTGTTTTGAATTTCTTCTATAGAAGAATATGATAGTACGTACATACGGTGGCAGATGGTCAAAACTTCAGCAGCATCTTTTAACTGAGTTGTGAATTGTGGAACCTTAGCCCTTTATACCAAATATACAAAGATGGTTAGTTTATCGTTTTGTCAAGTGTAGCATAGAATCTTCGTGGGATTTCAGCAGATAAACATGGCCTTCTGCACAGATTTGGAACCCATTTCTGAAACAGAATCAGCAAACACAGATCCACGTGGGGATTGATCTACGGCCCGAAACAGTTTACTGCAATCGCAAAATGTCTTTACTTTGTTATGTATCGGAAATCAGCTCGTTCTCTGAGCCATTCACTTTGGCTCCCTCAAGTACCTCTTACACCTAAGTAAAATAAGCATAAGATAACACTAAAGAAAATGTCGATCCATGTTATAAAGATTCAAATGGTCTCACCTGTGCTTTAACACGCACCTTATCATATTCTTGGTTTTGTCGTTCGGTAATCGAATTCTCAACTTCCTTCACCAGTTCGTCGGTAAATACCTGCATTAATTCAATAGTATATAGCTTAAACACAGACCATTAGTATTTAAAGAACACAACTAATGTATTGCTTTAGAAAAACTTAAGTTGGCAATTGACCATAAAAAAAAGTAGGGAAATGATTAAACGTGGGACCGACAGAGGACCTTAGACTCCATAGGAGGAAATTGGGTATTCGGTATTCCAAAGAGCAACAGGAAAATGAATAAATGCAAAGGAGACAATCAATAAATTGAAGGACCCGAACCACAAAGGAATGATGGAAAATCATGGCTAACATGCCACAGCAACAGGGAATCAATAAATGCAAAGTACGGTACAGCAGCTCATCGGTTGAAGGAGAGAACGAGAATCTACCTTTTGGAAAAAATTAAAACAAATGAAATGACCAAATACTATTCATCGCAGAAGTTGAAAACACAAAAAGCAAACTAATAACAGTGTACAACACATTGAGCTTATTATATTGTGTAATAATCTAATTACTGATATACAAAACGCTGCAACATTAAAAAATTGTGCCTTAAAAAATTACTTCAAAGTAAAAAAGATTTTAGGTTCCTTAAAAAACTTTAAATAACAAATATATATATATATATATATATATATATATATATATATATGTGTGTGTGTGTGTGTGTGTCTGTGTGTGTGTGAGTACAAGTATACATAAATAATTTAAAAAAATAAGTTGGGATAAATGAAAGGTATATTTTTCCTATTAATTTGCATATTGGGACAAAAAGGATAATGAGGAGAACGCTTCATCGAGGTCAAAGCCAACATCAAACAAGGCTAGTGAATAATTAAAAATCTTACAAAAGAAAGATGGAAAAGGGTTACCGGTAAGACCAATAAAAATAATATTTTACTTAACCATATCACAAAATCATGATAGAAATTCGATTAAAAAATACTAATAAACATTCAATTAGTCAATGGCCTTCTCCAAACATTGATTTGTTCATTGCTCGGACATTCAATTATAGTTAGAATCGAGAGAAATATTAAATGTTCTGGATTTTCAGAAGACTGGCAAACTAACTTCTCAAGGTCTTGGTGATGAGAAGAATTGTGTACCCGCCACAAGAACACGAAGAGGAGTGTTGTAAATGGAAGCTGGATCAAGCATGGTGACATTTGAGTGGCTGGTGGTTGATGTCGCTGTGATGAGATCGAGCGGCTGTTCTACGGAGGAACCCTGACCTCCACCACCACAAGGGTACCCGATTTCGCGGCCTTGAAGAATTCCTTTAAAAGCGTGGCCTGCGATGTTAACAGCAGTCTGATAAGCATAATTCTCCCCCGCATCATCCATTGCACTCACTCTTACGCAACGAAAGACAGCTGATGATTTCACTTCTGATGGAAAGTATCAAAAGTCAAACCTTACCACCATTGAAGTAGTAAAAAAAAAAACAAATCAGAAAAATAGAAAGCCATCGAAAATAAGCTTGCTTTGTTACTCACAAAAGAAGAGCAACAAATCTTGATTGCAGATATCCAAGCAAATTTCTTTACTAAATTTTGCATGCAATTTTTTGTGTGTCAAATGGTTTGCAGCACAACGATTTGCTAATAGCTATTGATTGACACTTTCCAAAATGCTAAACTTAAATATAGATTTGAATAACTAAACACATAGCAGAGTTGACGAGCAAAACAATTATGGTATAGATGTTAAACAAATGTCCCACAAACAGCCAAAAAAGCCAAAAGACCTCTTGGGTACGTGTATTATACTTGCACAAAGGAACTAAAAAATAATAAATGACTTATGCTCATATACAGATCTTTAACAACACAAAACCACAATAACATTTAAGCTAAACTCTGCCAATCTTGGACTTCCACTTTGGAAATCCATGCAGAATGAACGTGATGTTCCCACTTGTACAATGGATTAGTAACATTATGGCAGGAATTCAATGAGTGTATGCTTGTTTGTTTTGGGAGAATTTGAATGACTCCACAAGAAGAGAAGAAAATGATAGAGTTTACATGTTTTACACGCCTTAATCAGAGTTTGGTTTAGGTTCGAGGCCGTACTCTTGACAGAAAGTCATTGGCATTAATTCGAATAATATTTTCTGAAGCTAGACACGAGGAGTCATGGAGAAAAATCATGATGCACGACACCAGACTTGGTTTCAGCACCAAATTTGAGAATTCTGCTCGTGTCATGAGGTCTTGATTCTAACCATGATGGGCCAAAGAAACGATGGTGTAACAATTGCAAAAGACCGTGACATACAAGGGGGATGTTGGAAAGCCCATGGTAAACCAGATCTAAGTGTGACAGCCATGGCTACCAAGTCACTACCGAGTAGGCTCGGAGGGAGCCTTCTACCAACTTGGATGCAGATCCCTTTGCCAAGGAGCAGTTACAGCACTTGTGAAAAATATATCAATCTCCAAAACTATCATTAGCTTGGGCATGTTAGAATGGTAACTCTCATGTTATTTTTTTTTTATTTTTTATTTTTTTGTGTTCCTAAACAGAAAACTTCATCACAATAAAAGAAACCCACAAAAACATACAAACAAACAAAAGAAAGAAAAACAAAGAAGATACCAATCTATTGGTGAACAACGTTACAGTGCATTTCTAGTAATTGGAACAAAACACTTCGGTAAGGCACTTCTAAATTCTTGCAAATATCATATGTATAATTCATTCCCTTGACACATGTATATGAGGTGGCAAGTAGTTGAGTATGAAAGAATTTACATAGAACGGCAAAAATGTTCCCTCGACATTTTGAATTGTATGTAAATAACACTACAGCAAAATGCTTATTTATAAAGGTCCTGGCATGCCAAGAATCAAAGAGAGAGGTTCAATACATGAAAAATAATAATAATTATACAAATTAGTTCCAAATCATAAATATCGGATGACAGCGAAGGTCACAATGGTAAAACTAAACTATTAATATTTAAAAATTAAGCAATGTCTCATGTCATCTGTTTATACAGAAGATGAGTGCTCTATCAAGCTTTTGCACTTTTAATACCAAGCACAACACATGGAAACAAGTAAAAGGAAAATATTTTGGACGCTAATAATACACTATGCCGTCAAACACAGCAAACCTCAAGTAAATTTCTAGGCTCACCATGCACCATGTTTCGAACAAAGAAGGCAAAGATTTTGACATTTTCTTTTTGAGAAAAACCTAAGAATCAATAATACAATTTTGTCTTGGGAAAAAGATATAGTCGCATTGCATCATTCTTTCAGTTAGGAGCTATATAAAAATTTAGCGAGAACTATCCAAAAATTATTCCAAAAACTCAGCACCCAAATCCTCAAACACCTTTTATTGGGATTCATCCTCGCCAACTAAGAAAACAAATAAATAGCAAACAATCTGTCAACATCACCAAGCAAAGGTTGTGAGCAAGATCAACACTGCCCCTCATCCCCCTAAAACACATATTAGACATTGAACGCTCACAAAAGTAGGAGAAAAAAAAGCCTTATTAGTGTTGTCTCCATACAAATACTCGGACGACAATATTCACAAGTCCGATAAATGATATTTCAGAAAATGCACATTGTATACAGAGATAACGAAAATAACCACCCCAAACATGAGGATACACATAAATAAATTCTAGAAAAACGAAACCAACCTAAAGAACAACATTCAAGCAATGCACAGCAAGCGGCGCAGGAACACAAGGGGCAACCATATCAGTTTCTTCTAGCTGGAATGATAGGGAATGAAATGGTGTACATGGTTTCCCCTGCAATCCAGGAAAAACAAAGTCTAAAACAAAAAAAAACAAAAAAAAATTGGAAGAACAATACATAACTTATAGAGGATAAATTAGTAAGCACTACAAACACCAAACATCCCAAACCAGCAAGGCATGGCCGGAACGAATAATGAGCTTCCCTTCGATGGGATATCCTGCAGTGAATCCTTCGGGTAAGAAAAAAACAAAAATAAAAATAAAGAAGCAGGGCAAATACCGTTGGGTCGAAAGGATGAGAGAACACGCCAACCAGAAAATCAATCCATCAACCCAAAAGCTACCATCAAGGCGGCGGTAGTCCAGAAGCAAGCCAAAAAAATATATCAATCCATCTACGGTCAACCCAAAACCTACCATCGAGGCGGTGGTAGCCCAGAAATAACAGTGAACAGTTTCGACATTTAATGCAAACGTACTGGTGTTCGGCTAGGTGCAAGAGAAGAGGAGTGAAGGCGCGTGAAAACACAATGCCAACAAAGTAACTTTCTCATAGCATCCTCACTTGTTCCTCCGTTGTTTATAGGCTGTGAGACTCCAGTTAGTATTGAAGGACAATTAAAAAGCCCATGAAAATTAGACCCAAGCCCAAGCAAAAAAAGCCCATTCGAAAAAAGGAAGAAAAAAAAAGCAGATTTTCGGGGTACTGTTCATCGCAACAGTGATTTCTCCTGAAACAGACTCATAATACTGTTCATCACACTGTACACTTATTATATTGTCTAATCTAATATATAAAAAAGAACGACAAACGCACGTGAATGATTCAAAATTAGTAGTTGCACTCTAGCATTTTGATCCAACATAGCAGCAGGGGCAAACTATGTGCTGGAGAGTGTGCGTTATGAAAGACGGTAGATAACCCTACGGTGAGTGCAAATGGAGTCTTCTTAACTTACTGTGGAGTGCTTCCATTTAATCGTAGTAGCACCAGAAGCGAGCAAGAACTATAGCTCCAAGTGCAGACCGTTATGTTGACAATCTTTAAGAAAATTTGGCATATCTGCTGCGACATTCGAAGACATTCAGTTGAGTGGCTTGAAAAACAAGACGAGGACCAGGTCATTGGTAGCCGCCACAGCTACTTTGCCGGAGGCTAATCTGAAACAAAATTTGAAACAAATAAACAAAGGCAACAATTTGAGAACAAAACAATTGTAGTTAAAATTCTAACCAAGTGACAAAAAAAGACCTTTCGGGCAAGATGTATTAGATATGTTAAATGGAGGGAAAATTCACAAAGCCCGCAAAACCTTAGACATATCTGTAGGAACAACAAAGGAAAACAAAAACCTGCTCAACCTAAACTCAGACAAGTAGGAACCCCAGACATTAGAAAACAATCTAACACCAAGAAGACTCAACACGCACCAAACTAAAGATAAGCATTTTTTACTTCTCACAATGCAGCTATCTACACATCGAAAACCAAACGCCCAAGTAAATGAAATCAAAGGTTTGTATCTCAAAGTACAAGGAAGGATCAAAAGACTAAGTGCACCGGAACGTAAATTATTCGACAACACCAAGAGTGGATAAATAGTAAATTTAAGTTATTAAAGATGCTCTAACATAAATATCCCGAAATCTAATAGAATTATTATATAACTTTATCCTAGCTCTGAATCGAAAATCCTAGCTCCGCTTCTTATAAATACGTAGGCATATATAAGAGAACAAAATAGTCGTTGCGACAGTGGCCAAAATAAAAAACTCCAAATTCTTAAATATTAAATCAAATTGTTAGAAATATGGAACAAAACGTGTGGATTCATTCAGTAATTCAGCGTCATATATGATTATTATTTTTTTAATAAAAAGAACATTTTAAATTAATACAGTAACTAAATTCAGCTTAGACGGGCGTATAGAAAGCATAGAACAGTAAATTAAAATTCACAAGTTTAATTAAGACAAGGAAAGGTAAATAACCTTAGCTTTAATATATGCTTGACCGTATATACTTTTCTACATCATATTTTGCTTTACTATATTGATGATCGCGTACTGTTTTCTCAAGTAGAATGGTTGGTTTTCAAAACCATGCAGATTTATGTTATACATAGACCGAGTAATAAATGGAATAAATTCGCATGGTACACGTACCATTTCGTGATAAAGTGGTCTCTATCCAGGGATTGAACTTATATAACTTGTAAAACCATGTAACTTATCATGCTATTTGTGGAATGATGCAAAATATCAATTACTGAATATGCACGCACAACACGAGCAAATAAACAAGTAACCTGTTACATGTGGATCCAAATTTTCAGATTGAATATTTTAACATATTTTGAATTTATTTTATTTAAAAAAAATCATTTGCAACCCTGTTTACTGCTACATGCTGCATAAACTATTGATGGCTCGAATAGATTGTTGTCATCAATTAGCTTAACCAAATTTAATGTTATTGGCATTGAAATGATCATTAAGATTGGAATTATTACCTTGTATATATAAGGATCGAATCGACCTCCAGCTCCAAATCTCTCCACTTCCTCTAGTTTTAGCAACCTAGATCATGAAGAGATTTTGTTAGTTTAATAAAAAATGTAGTACTTTCTAAGCTTAATTTTTGGGAATTGGTCCTTGGGGATCATATATGTTCCTAAGTAAATATTGATTTTCTCCTATAAGCAAAAAAAAGTATGCCATTATTGTTGAAACTATTTTACCTCAAAAGCTAAAATTTAAAAGACATGGTCCACTAATAATTATATATTTAACATGCCTCCTCAAATGTAAGTTAGAGTGAGATACATGTGTCCGTGATTATTATCCAAGACTCATGCGTGGATATTGATCATACGAGCTACAAAGATCTAATGGTAACCCTTGCAAAACCAACTCAAAGTAGTAAAATAAATTCACACTTTAAGCATTAGGAAATTGAAGCATCTCCCTCTTTTTTTTAACATCGAAAAAGACCTTTTTTTTTAAACATTACCAATGTAGGTGAGAAATTCACAAGAATAACAATACAAGTCTAATTCTCAATTAAAGTGACTGATAAGGTAGTGAGGTATGAAAATTACATTCTCAAGGCATGCTCGTGGAGGGGCTATCACCTCCCTTTAGACAAGATTCTCAGTATGGCCTCAGTTTGGTGTCCCATATGACCAGAAACAACTGGCTTCTTCACCTTCTTGATGGCCTTACTTTCAGTACTGTAACAATGAGCGCTTGAGTTACTTGGCAAGCACGATGAAGACTCAGCTGCTGTTATGTCAGGAGCATAGTCAGATGATGTTGTTGGCTTACTGGAAGTCAATTTTAGGTCATCGGAGACCCAGATGCCCTTTGAACGTTTCTTTCACACTATCTGATGATTTGAGGAATGATCAGATGATAATATTTGAATACTGTTTAACCAGGATAAAAAAATAAAACTACATGCGCAAATGTGAGATATGGATCCATTGGCTAATCAGTTGATACAGGAATCTTAAATTCAGTGGATGCTTCTCAACATAAATTCATGAGAATTGTGGAGCTAGAGACATATAGATATCAATTTTTTTAACATGAACAATAGAGAAATTCTTCAGAGTTAATTGACATCATTAAATACCAAATTTAATGTTACTAAACTTTATATAAGAAATAGCAGCGTCCCATTCGAACTCCCATAGCTGTAATTGCAATTTGACCACAGAGCAACAGATTCATTTTAAACAAAAACGAAGAAGTCTGGCATTTCCCAATTTCAGACACAAAATTCACATTCCAAATAAACAATTTGTTTTCGTATGATAATTAATGTTACTCAACTTTATATAACAAAGAGAAACATCCCATTCGAACTCCCATAGCTGTAAATGCAATTTGACCACGGAGCAACAGATTCATTTTAAACAAAAACGAAGAAGTCAGACATTTCCCAATCTCAGTCACAAAAATATGGTTATAAAACACTCCGTATCATCAAATTCTAAAATAACATCACAGCAAAACAACGGATCACTCTGTCCACAACAAATAACAAATATTAGCTTAGTCAAAATCCGCAGATATAGTAGTGTTGTACACCCCATACAGATAATCACACACACAAATAATAGAAAGAACAATAAAACAACATGCTAAGAGGGGTATATTTTATCAAACGCTTCACTCAATGCACTCAAACAAACAATTTGTCAAACTGGTGATGAGCATCACTCAGGAACACAACCCCAAAAAGAATTCCAAGTCTATCATAAATTCATTTGCGACGACGACATCGTACCCGACATGGCCTCCGTGTCCTTCGCGTTCGTGTTCGCATTCTGGAAATCGGATCCAGATCGGGTAGTATTTCGCCAGATTGGACGGTCACAACATAGCTTAAGGTCCTCGATCTACACCACAGAGAGGGAAGAATGTCAAATATCTCGAAAAGTACTCGTGCAGTGAAGAGTGCGCCATGACGAAAAACCCGATAAAAGTTGGAGACGAAGATCTTCTCCATTGTAGTGAACAAGAAAAGTGGTCTGTGTATTTGTTGAGCGGAGACACGATATCGGTGGCATGGGTCATCGTAAGGCAGAAGAAATGAGAAAGGGGAAATTCATCGGGTAAACAAGCAAAACAATAAAAAATAATAAAAAAAGGGAGGCACTGTTCATCCTACAAGAAAACCAGACTCACACTACTGTTCAAAGTCTTAATGGCTTATTATATTGTACTAATATATTAAATATTACATTTTTTTAGGTCGGTGTTACATGCCAAAGTTGCTGTTATTTGAGTTTGGAAGCATGATTCAAGCCCTGTATAACATATACCTTATCTTCTTCTTCTTTCAGTACCTCATTTTCTTCCCTTCTCCTGCTTCTCCTCTTGCCATCATCTTTGGCAGGAGATCGGAAAGCCTTTCTCACTGCACTGAACCAAGAACTCCCACCATTTTTTCCCATTTGAAGAAATGGAAAACTTTGCTCTGATCTGTTGCTTTTAAACCCTGACAGCAAAAGGAAACAGAATAAAACAAAGTGCTGTCAAGTAGTACTCCACTACCGCTTTGCTCTGCTAAATTTGGCATGGAGAACAACCGTGTTGGAGGTGTCAGAGAGCTGTATAGCATGAAAGAACGTGTTATTTATCTCGAGAATGCTGAAAGCTGTGCAGGGTGTGGAGTGTGGACTGATCTTTCTTCCTTTGCCTTTTTTTCTTTTTTTATAATTTCCTGAACAATTTTACATGGATTCAAGTGTTATTACATGATTATAGACAACCAATCTTTAGTAAGCACTGCTGATTATTGGTTTTTTTATTTCAATGCTTTTTCCCTTTTCACAAAATCCAGATTTATATGAATTGGTATTACTAAGAAAATTTAAAAGTAAAGAACAAAAATCTGTATCTTATCTATATTTATTTATAAAACGTAATCGTCTTCTGAGGAGAGATCTTTTATTTATTCTTTGCAAATCATACGAACAGAGGGGCGGTAATAGAAGATGTCTATTTAGCAACAGAAAACAGGTTTGGTATTCAGGCCTTTCAGGGAAGTAAATAAGGCAACAATTTATTCTATTATAAAAGTTGTAGACATAAAAGTAGCGACCATTTGTATTGTTAGATGTTTCAGTCTATGTCAGCACTGAATTACGAGTGTTTTTGGTTGCCAACTTCGCCAAAAATTGAAGATCGCTAGAATTTACTATACAACTGCAGAGAATAATGAATAATATAAATAAATCTTGATGGTATGGTTCCAGTGGCGGACGTAGGTTTTTTGAGACGTGGGGAAAAAAAAATTAAAATAAAAATTTTAAGTTAAAAAATTTTTTGGGGTCAAAATATAATTTAACGCGGGACAAATTGTAATTTTTAAGTGGCAAACTATAAATTTTTAGGATAAAATTATAATTTTTTTTAAAAAATATTTTTTTCAAGGTAATTTTTTTTGTGTGTGGGCAAAAGGGGCTCTTGCCCCCACTGCCTGTGAGTAAGTGTGCCAATAGATGATTCTATATACTGTATTGCAATCAGGAGCAAGCTCAAGTGCAAAGCGACTAAGATATTTGTTTTAGGTCCCTGATTTTAATAAGACCACGATTACTATGTTTATTAATGCATGCTAGATTTGAATTATTCTCAAAATATTAATGATATGTTTGGTTTTTTATTTGGTCTTGACATATTAAATTCCTATATTAATTATAATTTGGAAAAAAAAATTATTGTGCATTCTAATATTTTGATGATTTAGATTTATTTGCAGGTTATAAGTTTTATTAGAAGAGTTACAAATTTAGAAATTAAAAACCCAATTGAAATATTAAATTTAATAACAGAACTTGATTGTTTTCTCAATTATTTTATAGTATATATACTTACTATAACAGTCATGTATAAGTGTTCAAAAATAAAGATTATACAAAAAATATTTATGATCAACTATGTATCAAGATCGATTAAATAGATTAACAGTTCTAGCAATCAAAAATGGGTTATTGGAATACAAAGTTTAATGATTAATTTTGCGTCAAAAAAAGCTAGAATCAAGTTTTTAGTTTAATACACTTTATATTTTAGTTTTCAATAAAGACTTCATGTTTATAGCTTGTTTAAGGCCTTAAAAAAGTTTGAGCCCCCTAATTGCAATAGGAAAAGCGTGTAAAAATAATTTGTTTTTCTCAAAACATATTTAAGAGGGATTCGAATAAGTTTGTAGAATTAATATGCATTGAAAATTACTTAATTTCTTTGTATAAATAAATCATTTGCAATCTGAAAATTGTAGAGAGAATCAATCAAAAATTCAGTAAAATAAAATAACAAGTTTAATTGCATTGCACCACTTGTAATATGAATTGTCTAATTTTATAAATTTACTTCCGCTGTTCCTATTAAATAGCAACCCAATCTAGCCAAAATGAATTTTACCATAAGTCGTATGAGTGATTTTTTCACTCGAACAATTTTTTTATTTTTTTTAAAACATAATCGGGAATTATATTAATTACCAATAGATACAACAAAAGGATTATCCGAAGCCCACAAGACATAATAAACCTACCGAAAACTAGCAACAAATACAGGTGCCAAACTTTTTCATTGACTATGAGTCTAGGACACAGCTTTTAAGGAGCATACTAAAAAGTTCAATGGTATAACAAATCATAGCATACGCATAAGAACGTAACTTGGAAAGGCAGTGACCAGTAGTGCCAAATCAGATTCCCTCAAACTGTTTAACCTAGGATGTTGTCGAACAAGGGGACAACCTTCCAACTAGACTGAAGATACAAATACGGAGATACGAGATATAGAAACTGATATAAGACCAACAAACGAACAAGCTCTCGCCTCTAAATCCATCCTAAAAGCCATCGACCAAGATACATTACCTAAACAAGAAACTCGGCATCATCCACATGCTCTTAATTCCATAAAGAAGAGGTAGAAATATTTGATTCGGTTATAACTTTATTTTGCATTGAATTGATTAGAGTACCATTTTCTAAATAAACAATAATAAAATTAATTCAAGCCTTTTTTAAAGGAATTCCATGTTGCAATAAAAGATGGGAAAATTTCGGGCCGGTACTATTTGGTAAAAGATTTTTCGGACCAGTCACCCCAAAAAAAATTCTTTCAACTAGGTCCAATTTTGGTCACAATGACCAAAATAGTCTTATGCCTTCCTTGGATAACCCCCTTCAACATCAAAACCCTAGTCTCCAACCCTCACATCAGCCACATGTCCCAACCACCAACGCCGTCGTCGGAAGTTGTCGTTCCTCCTATGGCGTCGGAACTGCGCGCACTGGTCAAATGAAAACAAAAAGGTTGTGCAAGAAGACAAAATCATCGCATTCTTCTATTTATCATCTATTTAGCGATTGTGTTGATTTTGTTTTATATTTCTTATGAATTTCAATTTTTTTGTAATGCCTGTAAGTAGATTTTTAATGTGAAACGTAAAAGTATAACGTATTTGAATTGTTCGATCAATTGTTTGAATGAAAATTTTATATTTATTATGAATTTCAATTTTATTGTAATGATTGTTTGTAGATTTTTAATGTAAAACTCAAAATTATAATGTATTTGAGATGTTCGATCAATTGTTTGAATGAAAACTTTGAGAATGTAATGATATTGAAACAATTGGTGCATGTAATTTACATGCACCGGCAGTTCATGAGTCTATCGGTGCATGTGAATTACATGCATCGATAGACTCAGTGGTGCATGTAATTTACATGCACCGGCAGTTCACGAGTCTATCGGTGCATGTAATTCACATGCACCGATAGACTCATTGGTGCATGTAACTAAAATAGACTTAGCGGTGCATGCAACATAGCAAGAAATTGGTTGATCCTCTCCTCCCAAATACAATTTTTAATCTTGAATTATTGAAGCCATGGCTGCTGCTCGTGAACTTCATTTTTTTTCCATAATTGATATATTTCGCAACCTTCTTGAATTTCTCGAGTTCTTTCATGTGGAGGATAAGTTGGATCCTTTACGTGAAAAAAAAATCAAATAGATGTGATCTATTGCATGCCAATTTTTTAAACCTTTTAGACAAATGTGATGCAGGTTTCCTAATAGCATTCCATCGCATTGGTTCTCATGCACACACATTATACATATTTATTGACAAAAGTTATTGAATTCTAAAGGCATTTGAGATCGATTGAATAGTAAACATTGAGCACCCACAGTATACATATTTATTGACAAAAATCAAATAGATGTAATCTATCCAACATTAAATGAATCATCATACGCATATATTCAACCAATAATTTGAGAACCAATGCAAATGTTGAGTCTACCGATGCATGTAATTTACATGCACCGGTTGACTATCGGTGCATGTAAATTACATGCATCGGTAGACTAGCGGTGCATGTAATTACATGCATCGGTAGACTAGCGGTGCATGTAATTTACATGCACCGCTATATGTTGCTTGCTTGTTGATCTTATAACAAATTAAAGATACAATATATTATTTTAGAAATTAGATTTTAATTATGGATGAGTATATAATATATGATAAATTATTGAATCATCAAATAACAAAAATATATTATTTTTCAAACGATAATATATTACACCAACGTGTTTTAATTTTTAAGTGTTATTTGTAATCGTCTTTAACAATTATTGTATGATACTTATTTATTATGTAATTTGAGAACTAATGCAAATGTTGAGTCTACCGGTGCATGTAATTTACATGCACCGGTATGTAATTTGAGAACTAATGCAAATATTGAGTCTACCGATGCATGTAAATTACATGCACCGCTAGTCTAGCGGTGCATGTAATTTACATGCACCGCTATGCGTTGCTTGCTTGTTTAAGATTGTTAGTTCTTCTACTTTGATTTGGGAAGATAAGATAGTGCTATCTCACTGATATATTGTCAGGAATTTGATATATGCATCGTTTATGTTATTATATATCCTTCCACTAATGTAGTGACATGATGTCTGAAAGTTTAGAAATGAAAACAGTGTGTAAACGAATGAAAATGGAATTTTGGAGTCTATTTTTTACTTGGCATGTTGTACATAAACATAAACAAATGAAAGTTGAAAAAAATAAATCAAAACCTTTGGAAGGAGATGATATGTTGTTTATCTTTTTCAAATTTGCTACAAAAAAAATTGTTTACCTAAAGTGACCTTTTAGCAAACACATAATGTGCACCAAAATTGAAATAAAGTTCAATGTTAATTAAAACCAAAAATACCATAAAAACAACAAACAAAATTGAAACGAAACATATGTTTTGTGTGGTTGGAGAAGGACATTTGACGAAACGAAAAGGAGTCACCGTCGCATCCACCACAACGCCGTCACCGCTCCATACGCCTCGCATAACCACCATTGCTGATTTCCCAGAACACGCGACAATCACCAACTCTCACGACGAGGAAGAGATGATTCATCTGTTATAAATTGAATTTTAGAACAAGGGTGTTATAGGAATAACAAATGACTAATTAGATTAGGGTTTCATAAAAAATGGACTTAGTTGAAAGAAGATTCCCACAAGATGTATTTAGTTGAAATGAAAATATTTTGCTAGATTTAGTTGAAACATATTTTCAAAAGTGGTACCTATGTGTAATTTCCTCGTAAAAGATCTATAGTGAACGCGAGTGTTATTTAATTTAATCAACATGTAAGGCTTTCGGTACTCACATATTCATACCATATGTTTATCAGAACATAGAAAATAATTATTCTAAAAGTAAAAATTTTAAAAAAACTAATATGGTATATGTTACCTCGTTTTTTTGTTTGATTTTTGTGACAATAGATTAATATTCGAAAAATAAATTGAACATTAAGATTTTTAAGTGAAAAACCCCGAGAGGAAAAATCACGGGACTAATCTAGTATAAATTTCACTATAATAAATGAGTGATTTATAGTGTTCTTTACAAGAATGGAGGAGAAAACAATAACCATCCTAGTCTGAGAAGAAGAGCAGCCCTTTTTTGGGGAAGAGGCGATGAAAAATTATTCATTTTAACCCTACTCTTCATGTCATTTATCATAAAGGAAATGAACCCTTAAGTGGGTTAATTAAGTATGGAAAGAGGCCTTTTCATGGCTTTTAATTAATGTGCCAAAGTAAATGGGCCAGTGACGATGACAAATGTGTTAATAAAATATTGGAATGAGCCTAGTATCTTATGAGACCAGATCGAGCCCATAGAGTTCGGATCCAAACCGCACCGAGATAATATTGGGGTATCAGTATGAGTTGATACTTTAGATTTTGAGACGTTCAATACTTCGTAAAATTTGAAAGAAGTGGCGAAAAGATAAAGAATAGAGCTTGGGCATAGCTTACTTGGTAAAAGTAAGACTCGTGTTCGAAAAAAACTTTAGAAGAAGATAAAGAATAAAATAATTGTATTTCTTAAAAAAATTAATTTCCTTGATTTTTTTTATTGGATTTTATTTAGTGGTGTACAGAACTTATCTTGTGGGGACAGCTGCTACCTCAAAAAAAAAAAATTATTTTCTTAAAAAAATAAATTTGCTCTTCAAAAATTACATTTACCACAGGTGAAAGTATATTTTAACCCCTATATTTATTTTGCTCTCCAATTTATTATGTTATTAGTTTTTGCCTCTAAACGAGGGTGAAGGAAAACAGTTGGGACCATTAATTAAACTTGCCAAACATCTGGGGAGGAATTCGTAATTTGAGAAACCTCACTACCCTAAGTTAAAAACCGAGGCAGATACAGAATTTGGTTCCACAACTCCACCGAGCAAAGCCCTAAACTTGGCGGATTAGCAGGATATCTCGAAGCGAAGGTGCAAAAATATACCGGAGAGGTGCCTATCGAGCTGTATCTATTTTAAAACTCTCAAAAATCTTCGTCGTCGTGTAATTAGTTTTTGAAATCTCAATTAGTTGGCAAGTATATATTTGTATTTGCACTTCGAAGGGGATCTATTGTATTCACTGCTTGCAGAGCGTTGAATTTCTAGAGAACTTTGCACCCGATCTAGTTATCTTCTTTGGTATGTGGTTCAGTTGTATTATTTTGCTACTAAGGGATTTTATTAAGTGATTTTAGCTATGCTTGCTTTAATTAAATTGGCTTGGTATTGGGTAGTGAGGAGTGTCAATTTTTTTGTTTCGAATTGGAGATTTTCTCGATTTTCAGTTGCAGGCTCTGAAGTGATTGTAAAAAGAATCAGTACAAGGCTTGTCATTTTCAATTCCTAAATTCTATGTCACGTGTCTCTCTATGTTCCAAGTATTAATTTGATTGGCATTTGAAGTTTGTAATCAGAACTCTTCGTGTATAAACAAAGCTATTATATGTTGCATATGTGTATTTTGCTCTGTATAGGACTTGGTGGAGTTGACAAATTTCTGCATACCCGATAAAAGAAAATTACTAGTATAAGTTTGATATTATATAAACTGGTTCTGATCATACTTGAACACATGGTTGGTCTATGTGAAAATACATTGCACGTGGTAGAATGAGTTTTTGGCTCCATGTTGGGGCTATATTTCAATTATTGTTGCCTTAAATAATGTTCAGCAAATTGAGTTCTTAAGCCACTATCCTATGCCATAAAACGAAGAACAATGAATTGTGTCGTATGATTGTTCTCTGTAAAACCTTCCGGATGCACTTATTATGTTCTCATTTTTTTGGGAGCTCAAATATTTGAGAATACCTCTTGTATTGCTGCGAGAGTGGTCTACAGCAAAAGCTGTGGTGGTGTTACTAGGTCCTTTCGTCGTTGCATTTTAACTCTTTTTGTTTCTTGTGAGGTCCTTCCTTTTCTTCGGGCATCTTATTTTTTGCTGCAACCATTTCCTTGCAAAAAATGTGGTGCAAAACATTGTGATCCAGTCACTTCAGTTTGTCATTATTAAACTATAATAATAATGCACATTCTGTTCTACTTTTTTCTCTAGTGGCCTTTACCCTTAAATCAAATCATACTAGCAAGCATAGTTGATTGATATTGTCAGTGTAATGTGTCATACGGAAAAGGGCCATCTACATTGGACCCCTGTTGCATGTTTTCCGGGATCATTGCATCCCTCATGGTTAAAAGAAATCTAATTAAGGTCACTAAACAAGTATATGACAATATTACTTCATCTTGTGACAAATGCTTTGTTTATGATAGATATCAAGAGCTTGGACAAATATGAGCTTTGCAATGATACCTAGGGATGTAGAATGGGAGTTAGAGAAATCTGGGTGGAGTTTTTATGATTATTATATAATTGGAAGTTCTTGCTCACTCTCTGAAGAACTATTCATCTGCAAAATTTTTAGAGAGGATGGGAGTCAATATTTTAATTCAAATAAATAGTAGCTTGGGAGCATCTTGGAGCACATGAGCAATGGAGCTTGTGGAGCACTGCTCACAACAAGGATTGCTCTCTTGGTTTGCTTCATAAGTTTTATTTTGTTATGAATTCTTGTCAAATCATCCAGGCTGTGACACAAAGAATTCATTTATCAGAAGCTGACATTTTTTTCTTTGATTGGTTCCCGATTTCTAAAGCATTTCTGTTTTTGCAGCATTTGTTGTTCTTGACGTCTTCTTAAGGGTCTGAGAATGAGTGGTCGTTTCTCTCGCTTAGTTTATGTTGGGAATCTACCAGCTGATATAAGAGAATCCGAAGTTGAAGACCTATTTTACAAGGTTTGAAGTGGATACTTGACATCTGGGCATGGCTAAGATTTTGCTGTCCAGCCTAAATAAACAATTTACTTATGAAACAATTGAATCAGCATCATAAAGAAAATCTGTTTCTTACATTTTTTAAATCTCTCATTTTGTCAAATCAGCTTTCTTTATATAACTTTTACTTGAGGGTGATCCATGTGCAGAGGGTAGATATTTTTTTCTCAATTATCTTATGCAATGGAATATGTGTTTGTGATTTGCATCTAGTTTGATGCTTCCATTACACATACCTGAGGTGTGGTTGGTTTGCGATTTTATCTTTAATAATGTGTTATTGGTATTTCCACCATATTATACGCGCTTCCATTTGTCAGATCTTGTTGATAAAGATTGTTTTGTGCACGCCTTCACCAAATGTAAATCAAACTATAAATCTTAGTCTGGCAAAACCCAAGTACTTCCTCATTAGCTGAATTGTTAGCTCCTTGTTAAAGACGAAGCAAAACATTCTCTCTATTGATCACATGCTTGCCAATGGTCATTAAAGAGCTGTGTGGGTTTCTATCGTGGATATCTTTATTTTGTTTGTGAATATTTTTTTGGATATGCTCAATTATTTGAGAAAACACTTAATATGATTTTTCTGAAAAATTCCTACTTATTTAGGTTCTGTGTTGGTCATTAAATATCTCCTGCGGAACTGTTTTTTTCAAAATTTTCTTGCATGATAAATAACTGTTTCTTGTGCAGTATGGTCGCATTTTGGATATCGAACTGAAGATTCCTCCACGTCCTCCATGTTATTGCTTTGTGGAGGTATTTTTCAACTATGTTTGCTTATAGATTTATATAAAAGAAGCATATATTATACTTTTTTAGTTAAGAAAATAACCAGTTGTTTGAATCTATGTTAAGTTTGAGAATGCTCGGGATGCTGAAGATGCTATCAGGGGTAGAGATGGCTATAACTTTGATGGTTGTCGACTGAGGGTGAGTTAATTAAATTAAAATAAGCATGAGCTTTGCTTTCTTCTTTGAGTTTTTTTCCCCCTTCAATTTTGGGGGGGGGGCCTCTCTCCTTTTTATATTATTCTCTTAACATCGTCTGCTACTCAATTAAGGTTGAGCTTGCACATGGTGGTAGAGGACCCTCATCATCTAATGAGCGCCGTAGTGGTCATGGCCGGGATGGCCGTGATGGCCGGGATGGCCGTGATGTCCGTGATGGCCGTGATGTCCGGGATGGCCGGGATGGCCGTGATGGCCGGGGCGGGGATGGTGGGCGCTATGGCATTTCTCGCCATTCAGAATATCGTGGTACTTTCCAAAGTACTTGATTTACTCATGTTGTGCGGCTTTATGACTTCACTCTTTTCATATTACGTGATGGTGTGAATTTTTTACCTGGTTGTGTTGCCTGGCATATAGTCGTCGTTCGTGGGCTTCCTTCTTCTGCTTCTTGGCAAGATTTGAAGGTCTGTGGAATATTGTAATATCAATCAATTCTTGCCTTTCGTGCGGCCCCCATATTTATCTTGTCTGGAAATGTTTCAGGATCATATGCGGAAAGCTGGGGATGTTTGTTTTGCTGAAGTTTATCGTGACAGTGAAGGCATTACATCAATTGTCTACTCAAAATTTATTACTATTTATTTCTTTTTGTTTCTGATGTTGATTTCTTGTTCTCATATATCTTTATGTACCCCCATAAATTTTGAAGTTCTGTGAAATATTCACCCCCTCTATTGTCATGCTTGATATTTCATATCAAATTATGCTTGTAATGTCTTAAACAGGAAGAGAGCTTCTGTACTTCTATTATTTCTGAAATTTGTGTTCGAATGCAGGAGCTTATGGTCTTGTTGATTATACTAATCATGAAGACATGAAATATGCTGTAAGTTAAGGGCTTACTCATGTGTTATTATTTGATGATGTAATCCAGTCGTGAAACTTCTAATAATAAATCAGATTCGGAAACTTGACGATACGGAGTTCAAAAATCCTTGGACCCGAACTTATATCCGGGTATTTTCCACTCTTCTTTCTTTTCCCTTTTAGCTTAATTTTATTCATATACCTCTAAAAGTTCCTATGCAACACATGCTTTACTTGTTTTTATTTTGAAAATCCTCGATAAATTCCACCGCTTACTTCTAGCTATAGTTTTCTGGAATTTGGCCTTCTTATTATGAATTTCACTAATTTTGATAAATTATAGTTCTTCAGGGATTTCTTATTTTTAATTGTATGTGTGCTTTACACAATTGGGCTTAGGTGAAGGAACACAAGGGCAGTCCATTAAGAAGCCGAAGTAGGAGTCACAGCAGAAGCCGAAGTCCAAAGAGGAAAAGAAGGTAAAGTTAATGTGCAATACATATTTTCTTATCCTGAATCATAGTTATTAAAAGCTCACATAGCACGCGCTAAAGCTCAAGGCGAAGCGAGGCCCGGGTCTTGAATTATATTACTCTGAATCTGATTGATCCAAACAATGAATCATCAAATAACTCTTTCCTTGGGCAGCAAATCTTCGGACCGATCTGCTTCCAGATCACCATCTGTATCTCCTGCTAAACCTTCTAGGTAATGGTTTTCTTCGGTTGAAATTGCTTGTTATCGTTCTTCCACTTGTTCTAAAACTCAGCATCTCGGTGAATATTTTTTATTCTTTGCTTATATGCGTGGACCCAGGTCCAGGTCCAGGTCCAGGTCAATGTCAAGGTCAAAGTCTGCTTCCCCAAAACAGGTAAATACTATTTTGAACTCTAAAATGATCAAATAGAAAAGACCTTTAAACATGCAGTGTGTACCGGGAAATTCTTTTATGCACTGGGTGGACTCATACACCAACACACATTACATTTCTATGTGTGTTGGTGTATGGGCCCACTCGGTGCATAAAGAATTTTCCATGTGTACCCGGTTGGTCACTTTTTTTGAAGTGGAAGGATATGAAGTTCACGTGGCCTGACAACTACTTATAAATCTTTTGTCTTTTTCTTGTGGAATTTTGGTTTAATTTTGACTAGAAGTTCTTTTCACAACGGTTATGTTGTAGGCTAAAATGGCTAGCGCGTAATTGCACGAATCCAACTCGAACCTCTTGTGGCTTCAGGATGGTAGAGATTCCTAGAATATTATTTTGATGCACCTAGAAGGACACATCAGATTGGAGCATTTCTTTTCTAAATGATTTTTGTTGTCGGATGTTTATTTCGAGTTTCGTGGATCTACTTTCGAGCTACCTGACTTCTATCCTTCATTGTTGCTTTAATTGCTTAAAACTTTCTTTGGATGTGGTTGGTTGTGTAACTCTGTACCAAGTATTAGCATTTTGCGAGGTATAAACTTTTTGAAAGTGTTTGATAAATTATTTTTAACGAGGTCTTATAATATTTTAGTAAGCTGCTAAGAATTCTTAGATCTTTTGAGAAAAGATAGTGTTAGGCAAATTTTTAAGATCATATAAGGTTATGTTCAAAATAGTTTCAATACAGTGCTAACGCCTTGAGCAAAGTGTTGAACGATCGAACTGACCTCTGCACGCCATAAGTCATTAATTTGTAAGAATACTTTAATAGCTTCTTTTGCTAGCAATGCCGTAGTTCCTAATCAGTGAGATGAATAAATTTTCGCCGCATTTGACTTGAGAATTTCGCATCATCCAAAATGGAAGGAAATTGGGATGTTACTTACCGGCGTAATGGAAAATTTGGAAGGAAAGCTCAGTATTTTACTGGCGTAAAATGGAGCAGCTGTGGATTTGAGCAGCTGGGATTTAAATTTTATGTTAAAAGAGGTCAGTGATAGTGATTGAAAAGAAGACTGAGCTGTTAGCTGTGGCGAAGAGCGGCGTCGGTGAATTTGCTGCCGGCCCAACGTGATGTGGAACACCAGAAAATTTGGTGGTATGATGCACTTAACGTGCTGAATTGTTTTTTAGCAACCTTTAAAGAGCATAAGCGAGTAGGAAGTGGAATGAGTAGAACTTATATCCATAGCTATATACGTATAAACGTGTGGATCACTGATAATTTTTATTGTGAATTGAAAATTTTGCCCACGAATTGACGTGTGGATCACTGATAATTTTTATTGTGAATTGACAATTTTGCCAACGAATTGAGCAAGTCAAATTATATATGGATCCAAAAATAAGTATGAACAATCATGAAAACATTATGGAAAAATATGCGACCAAAAAATTTATTTATACATCTGTAAAAGTGAACGAAAAACTGTCATTTTATTCTATAGTATTGTATACGGTAAAAAAATATTTAGAATATATTTATAAAGAAGATATCACAAATTGAAAATAGATTAATTTACAAGTTTTTCCACCTGATACAATTAATTTTCACTTCATTCGAGTTCCGCTAGATGGCGGCAGATTCTTTTCATGTTTCTTTCTTTTGAAACTTTCAGAAATTATTATTTGGAGATCATTATTATTTTGTGTATGTAAAAGCATCTCGTGTGAATATAATTGCATGTCCTTTTTCATCAACATGCGAACGCACTTAAATAATAGTTATCTAATATTTATAATTCTTTTCGATCACATAATTATTTTGTATTTTTATCAAATGTAACATTTCATAAATATAATTCCATATTTGATTAGATAATCTATATCCATGTAAAAATGTGAAGCAAATGACGGTTTTCTATTGTAAATTAACAACTTTATCCTTATATTCTACGATAATATTATACAAATAAAAAAATAATTAAGGATATATTTGTAAAACAGAATATCAACCGGAGACATAAGCATAAATAGAAAATCAATTTTGGATTAATTTACAAGTTTTCCATCTTCCGATACAATTAATTTTCAATTCATTCGAGTTCCTCATCATTCAAATGCATTCATTTGCTTCACATATTACAAACGATGATTACAAGTAGCAAGAAAACTGTAAGTTTGAAGAAAACAATTATTTGAGAGACTCAATCGAATATTCTCTTTATTGATTGTTCCGATCTTAAAATAAATACAACCACATGTCTTCTATTTATAGAAGACTCGTAATCCTAAAATTTAGAAAGATAAATCTAAATAAAAAGATAAACTAGTATACTATTTTAGATAAACTAAAACTCCTAACAAACTTATCAACACTCATATGCATATTAAAATAAAAATATTTATCTAGAGTTCTTGGAAAGTAAAACTCTATCATTCAACACTCCCCCTCAAGCTGAGTCATATATGTTTATCATGCTCAGCTTGGAACTCAGATCTTCAAATTTAGGATAGTGAAGATCATTTGTTAAGATGTTATCAAATTTTGTTTGAGACTTCCTCATCTTTCTCAGAGTCATACTCTTTTTCTTAGAGTCTGCGTCTGCTCCTCTTTTGTGAGTCCGCGTCTACTTCTTTTCTTGGAGTATGTGTCTGCCCCTCTTTTGTGAGTTTGCGTCTGTTAGTCTACGTCTCCTCCTCTTTTTGGAGTTTGTGTATGCTAGTCTACGCCTCCTCCTTTATTTTGGGAGTGCGTCTGTTCCTCTTTTGAGAGACTGAGTCTTCATCAATAGATTTGATATTATCTACTCCCCCTCAAGCTTGGCTATAGATTTTTATGAGACCAAGCTTGCTGATGAGATGCAGGCTCATGAGAATCCCCACAGATTGGTGAGGTAGCGCTTTCAAAAGCGGTTTGAGGCAGCAGTTGTTAAGGTTTGAGGCTGGAGATGAGGGTTCACCATTGACACCCTTAATTGATTGTGCCCATTGAAAATAATTCCGACCATTAAGATGATGGGCAGTAATCTCTAATGATGAGATTTCACCCACGAAGAGTGGGGTAATGGAAAAAGAAAATTAATTTTTTTTTTCGAATTTCCAAGATTGCTTCAGAACCAAACATGTCCTTAAATTAAAAATCTCAAATTGCACAAATTCCCCATATTAGAAAACCCTAATTTCAAAATCAAAACCTAATTGCAATCATTCTTTTCGTGATGGCACCCCGCTTAGATAGCCTATGGGATTCGATAGCCATCATGACAGACAAGACGGTGGGCATAACAATCGAATACCTCCAATCAAAAGAACGAGGAGATTGTCGATTCCCTTCATATATGGCCTATGCTGAATCGGGTACATCACGATTATCGCAACCAACATACCAATCGCGATCAAACAAATACAGAAGTTACCAATGGCAGTGAGCATTTTCTGAAAATGTCACTTGGTTGGTGTTGTCCACAAGATGTGCTGCTTTCCCGAAGAACGAATGGACGCCAGTGGCAATCACTATGGCCTCGAGTTCACCTTGTTTGCAAGTTGAACCTGAGAAAACTTCGTCATATGGATTCTTGGTAACGAGAAGGGATTCTCCGGTGAGGGCAGATTGATCAATCTTCAATGGGTCACCTTCAAGAAGACGAGCATCAGCTGGAACAATATCTCCTAGTTTTATGCTTATGATGTCTCCCGGAACTAGAATGGCTGCTCCTGCTCAGCCCATCGACCATCTATAAGTACCTTTGTTTTTTGAACAAGACAAGCCTAATGCAGCAGCTGTTTGAAGGCCTATCCATCAGCGGTTGAGTTGAGATAGCAACAACTCGCCGACAGCTAGGGTTTTATAAACTTTTAACCTTGCATTTTTTTTTTCAAACCTAAAGCTCTGATACCATGTAAGTTTGAAGAAAACAATTATTTGAGAGACTCAATATAGTATTCTCTTTATTGATTGTTCCAATCTTAAAATAAATACAACCATATATCTTCTATTTATAGAAGACTCATAATCCTAAAATCTAGGAAGATAAATCTAAATAAAAAGATAACTAGTATATTATGTTAGATAAACTAAAACTCCTAGCAAACTTATCAACACTCCTATGAATATTAAAATAAAAATATTTATCTAGAGTTCTTGATAAGTAAAACTCTCTCATTCAACAAAAGCTTTACGAGAGTTCATATATAACATACATAATTGAACCATCTGCAGCGATGTGCATAACCAAAGCTATGAGATCGCTAACTCAAATCGTTCTATAAATGCAAACAAAAGGAATATTTTATAGAACGAAACAAGTCTCTCAAACTGTCGCATCGTATCAATCACATGAAAGAAGGATAATAACATTTCTGGCGGAAGGGTAAGAAGTTTCTTACTGCCACTATCACAATATTCATATCAGGAACTCTATCAACATTATACTAATAAAGGCTAAGAGCCGACGGTAAAAATAGAACCACTAAATAAGTCATTAGACCCTCGTACCATACACCAAACTTAATGATATTAAGAGCTATCTACTTAATCGCTAACCTTGTCATCAAATCCCTGATTCAAGTCTTGCCTACTTTTTCCTCTCTTCATTTTCGCCTTAAAACGAGATTTTGTAACGAGGGTCTGCACTGTGTTTGCGAAATTCCCAGCAGCCATGATTATGAGAAGAATCCCACTGGTAATTACCTGAAATAGATGGACCAATGTTAGTACCTGACTATGCAAAGTTGATCTCATACATTTAAGTACACAGCAAATTGCAGGTAAAAATATAACCTAGTAAATTTACCTGCCACTCGGAAGTAGCACGACCAAGTGCAGTTTTAAGCAATAAGATCCCGATATAGGCCTCAAAACCCTGAAAACAGAACAAAAGCTTACTCACTCAGATCAGCATTTCGGTGGTCGCAGCAGAGGATGATAAACAAAACTTAAACATGGGATACCTGCAAAGTGAAGAGGACAGGGCATAGCAGCAATAACTGACCCTCCACTCCAGCAGTTTCTCCCCAAACAACATCCATTCTTCTGGACTGCAAGAGAAATACCACAAAAAAATGTATGGAGAAAATGGAAGATCAAAAAAAATTGGTGCAAGGACAAGTCCAAGTCAATCAGCCTAGTTTTTCATATGACTGAATATGTTGCAATAGCTTCTGCAAAAATTCAAGGATTACCATAACATGAACACTTGGGAATTTTTCAGGATGTAGATTGCAATCAATGATGAAACTGAACCTAATTTAAGTGGAATAACTAGTTAAAATTCTTCCTATTGTAAAAAATTCTTCCCTCTCAAATCGCTTGCAAGCATTTGAAACCATGCAAATTCACATAATGAACAGACATTATTATTTAACAAATATTATCATTTCACAAAGATAAGATCTCAACTTTTTCTTCAAAAATCTCAGTTTTTAAGCACATCAATATCTAAATAAAATTTATTTCAAAGTTACCAAACCGAAAACTTGATTGGTAACTGGTCAGTCATTGCAAAAAAAAAAAAAAAAAAATTGAACTTGGGAGCCACAGGTGAAAGTCTATATTGGTCCCCCATGTCTGCCCCGGCTTCTGTATATGGTCACCGAAAATTCATATACGGTTTTTAAATAGTAAACTCCAAGGGATGAGGACAGAGAGAATTGACTGGCAAAGCACAAAAACTGTGTCAGAAAACAAAATAATGTATGAACATACCTTGCCAAGTGCAATACGTGTGTACAGTCTCTGCCTTTGATATCTATTCTGAAGCATCATGGAGACTCCTTGCATAATTGCCCATTGCAAAAACAGTTCTACACCTCTCTACAATCGGCATTTTCATTTCAATTGTCTTTTAAGTTTTACCTCAAAGGTGAAAAAGAGAAGAAAACGGAGAATGACACTACCCCAGATACACATGTTAACATTGATTATTGAGTTAGTGGATTAGTGCACGAGCTTAATTCAGGCAGTGAAAAGTTGGAAAATGCATAATTACCTGTTTTTGGGAACAATCAGGTCCTCTCTCTATCTCCCAAGTAAGACTTATGAGAGCCATAGCCAGAGCAAAATAGTGATGTTTAATCCACCTGCACAAGTAAAATCATCAATTATAAAAGTATAGAATAATGTGAATATCCAAGAATATCACCTTGAAAAATAGAACTTAAAAAATATTCTACATAAAGCTGAGACGGCAAACATTCAGTTGAAAGTTTCTTCCGAGAGAGGCCAGCAAGATGACCAAAACATATCTAAATTTAGAAAGTTGGAAAAGTTCGAATTTAGAGAAATCAAACAATTCAAATAAAACAATATACTTCTTATTTTTGTTTAAAGTTGATTATCATCACAATTTTCCAATAATGGCTCCAAGGGAAATACACATGTACAATGGAATTCAAGATAATAGAACTTCATTTCCTGGTCTAAGATATAAAAGGCAAAGTTATAGAATATAAAATCAGTAAAGACTGTTTCTACACATGCTGAATATCCAGATTTGACCATCATATGAAACAAAAACAGAAAATGGTGGCAAATTGGCAATACTCTTTCATTGAAACCTATATCTCAAGAATAATTGAAGCAATAAATTCCTACAAATAGTTTATTAAAACAAAATTTCTACAGGAAAGACGTCCCTAAACACTTATTCACGAGCCAAACATAATATAAGTTGTTGGATTGGGATAAAATCAATTTTATTTAAGAAAAGCAACCTGACATTTGACAAGACATTCGGAAGTCAAAATTTATTTGACGAAATTTGATATCCTCAAGATTTATCTACTTAGAAACTAATGGAAAAGTATAGTGGTGTACATTTGCTTTCCCAGCTAGCTCAAAGGGGACTCCACCATCCATAGATATAGATTTTTTCTTTCATTTAATTACAACCGGTGTTTCAAATTAATGTGCTGACAAATTTACAGTTCAAATCAGAACTACAATACTATAATATATATACTAAGGAAAAAAGGTGGGGCTAGCAACTATATTGTTTTTTCTTGAAAGTCATGTTGCTCTTGCAGCAAGCTAAATAATTTCATAGACTTGGTTTCCATAATATCATCAAGCTTACTCTTACATCAAAGTATTAAAAACAATTTATTCAATCCAACCACAAACTTCCACATCCAAATCTGCCACGGGGTTAAATCCAAAAAGGAATACAACAAACAAAAGTTTTCTGATCTAAGGGAAAACCTAAGTACTCTGATCTAAGGGAAAACTTAATGTTATATTTATTTGACTTTTAATTAAATATTGCAAATGTACTATTTTACCCCTGTGTTTTGTTTTTGTTTTGTTTTTGTTTTGTTTTAATGCTTTATTTCAGATTGGATCTTGGCCATCGATTTGGATACAATTTGGAAGGCTGGGATTAAAAGAAGGGAAATCAGTTTCCTTGTTATTAAAAGCGTGAAATAGAAGAAAGCGGGGCAAGGGGTCAAAAACGGTTTCAGAGAAGGAAAAAGGAAGGCGGCAGAATTTTCTTTTGGAGAAGAAATCGTAGGGCGTTTTTCCCCTCTAGCGGCAGAGCAAGAGCTTGAGGAAGAGAGATTGAAACATTTTCTCTCCTGAAGCTGTGAAATCATCGAAGAAGGCAGGAACACTCGGTCCAGGTTGTTTTCATTTCATTTTGTATGTTCGCTGAATATAGGAAAGTGAAATGGTTGGATAATCTAGAGTGTTGTAATTGGATACTTCTTTGGTTGGTGATTAATGGAATCGTCCTCCCTCCCGTGGATGTAGGCCAGTTTGAAGGCCGAACCACGTTCCTGTGTTATTTCTTTCCTTGCTTTTATTCCATATGATTACTGTTTTGAGTTTGGTCATTTTTATTTTGTTATGCGTTGAGTCTGGTGCACTGTGCGTTTTCTGGAATCGTATTGCTGTGTGCGTTGATGGAACTGAATAAAATCTGTGCGTGAGTTCTTCTGATTCAAGAAAGGATTTCTGTGTGTGTTTCTTCATTCATTAAAGAATACTGATTGCGTGAATGCAAGAAGTGAAAAAGAGCATATGAATCTTGAATGCTGCTGTTTATCTTGCTGTTCGTTTAAACCAGTAAACTATCTTGGTAATTCAACAAGGAATTTAATTGCTAAGGATATAGATATATCGTTATAGATTGGTGTGATCGGGGTCGAGTTTCATAACAATTGGCGCGGCCCGTGGGAAGCGAATCCACGACGATGGGATCCACCAAGTTCGATATAGAGAAGTTTTCTGGGCAGAACGATTTTGGATTATGAAGGTCAAAATGTGAGTAATCTTGGTGCAACAAGGAACGGAGACGGACTAAAGGGGATCGACGCACTCCCTGCCACCCTATCTGAAAAAGAGAAGTCGGATATCCTAGACAAGGCTCATAGCTCAATAATATTGAGCCTTGGTGATAAGGGGCTCCGAGAAGTGGCGAGGGAAAAGTCGGCAAGCGCTGTATGGACAAAGTTAGAGCAGCTATATATGACGAAATCTTTGGTGAATCGACTCTACATGAAGCAAAGGCTTTATTCAATCAAGATGACGGAGGAAAAATCAGTCTCGGTACAGATTGATGACTTCAACAAGATCATTAATGATCTTGAGAACATAGATGTCAAACTCGAGGATGAGGACAAAGCTTTGCTGTTATTAAACTCGATTCCAAAGTCATACGATCATTTCAAGGATGCTATGCTCTATGGAAGGGATCAGACAATATCCCTTGAGGAAGTCCAGTCAGCGGTAAGAGGCAAGGAATTGCAGAGGAAAATCGATGAGAAGGAAGCAAATACCAGGGACGGTCTGTTCACGAGGGGCAGACCGGAAAAACATGACCAGCACAGTCAGAAATGGACCAAGAAGGCGAGATCGAGATAGAGATCGAGATCGAAATCTAATCTTGCTAAAGGTGGCAATGGAAAAGCAAGATATAAGTGCTATAATTGCCACAAGGAAAGTCACTTCAAGAGAGACTGTCCGGAAACGGATAAAGACCAGGAAAAACCAAGTAACGGGGATAATGCATCGGTAGTGTCAGATGAATATGATTCAGCAGATGAATTAGTAGTGGACCAAATAGAGGTCAATAAAGAATGGATACTAGATTCAGGTTGCAGCTTCCACATGTGCCCCAACAAGGACTGGTTTGAGACTCTCGACCGGGTCGAGGGTGGACTAGTGTTGCTTGGGGACAATAAAGGCTGCAAGGTTATTGGGATTGGCGCCATTAAGCTAAGAATGCATGATGGTACAGAAAAATTCCTGCAAGAAGTGAGATACATTCCAAAACTCAAAAGAAATCTAATTTCCTTAGGCACACTAGAGATGAACGGATACACCTGATGAAAGGAGTTAGGAAAAATGGATTGCATTCACTGTTAGGAAACACGATAACAGGTCACTCAGCCACCGTAAGTAAGACTAATCTTAGTGAAGCCAACCTGTGGCACAAGAGATTAGGGCATGTGAGTGAGAGGTCTTGTAGAATTGTCCAAGCAGAATCTTTTATGTGGAGATAAAGTTGAAAACTTGGAATTCTGTGAACATTGTGTGCTAAGTAAAGTCAAAAGGGTTAAGTTCAACACTGGAATTCATAAGACAGTTAGACCTTTTGATAGTGCATGCAGATGTTTGGGGACCTACTAGAACTCAAACTCATTGTGGTGGGAGGTACTTCATGTCGATTGTGGATGACTACTCGAAGAGAGTCGGGGTCTTTGTATTGAGAAATAAATCTGAGGCATTTGGAAGATTTAGGGAATGGAATACAATGACCGAGACTAAGATGGGAACAAAGCTTAAGCATCTTAGGACAGACAATAGACTGGAATTTGTTCCGAAGAGTTTAAAGAGTTCTGTAGAAAATCTGGCATTACCAGGCACAAGACTGTGGCCAATACCCCTCAACAGACCGGCCTAGCTGAAAGGATGAATAGAACTCTATTGAAGACGGTTAGATGCATGTTACTGAACGGTGGTCGTTCCTAAGATTTTCTGGGGTGAAGCTGTGTCTACAGCTTGTTATTTGATCAACCGGTGTCCGTCTGCTGCCAATAACTTTAAGTCACCGGTGGAGCTTTGGTATGGGAAACCAACAGACTACAGAACTTTGAGAGGTAGGACAAGCTCGAGCCACGTGCTAAGAAATGCATCTTCATAGGCTATCCACCTGGTGTGAAGGGGTACAAGTTGTGGTACCTTGAACCAGGAGAACAAAAGTGTTTGATTAGTAGGGATGTGGTCTTTGATGAACCAAAGATGGGATATCCAGCTACTAAAACACTAGATGAATCTAATGGCAAGAAGCGTCCGGATAAATCTCAGGTTGAGGTGGAGTTTCAAGGAACAAAAACTCCTTTGGATGTTTATGATGAAACTCAAGAAGGACCTCAAAGAGATGAGCAACACGGTCAAGAAGCTGTTAACCTGACGAACGAATTAGATTCATATGTTCTTGGTAGGGATAGGAAAAGAAGAGCAGTTAGAACACCATTGAAGTACGGACAAGCTGATCTTATCTCTTATGCATTTATGTGGTCGATGATATAGCTTATGTGGAGCCAGAGACATACAAGGAAGCCATGAGTGACAAGGAAAGATATCAGTGGACTGGAGCAATGAGAGATGAGATGACTTCCTCATACAAGGATCAGACTTAGAAGCTTGTGAATCGGCCCAAGAACCGGAGAGTTGTGGGGTGTAAATGGATCTACAAGGAAAAGGAAGGAATCCCAGGGACAGAGAATGAGAGATGTATGGCCAGGTTGGTGGCCAAAGGATCTGCTCGAATTGAAGGGATATACTTCAATGAAATCTTCTCGCCTATGGTCAAGCATTGCCGGATAAGGTCGTTAATTGCCTTAGTTGCTCATTTAGACTTGGAGCTGGATCAACTGGATGTAAAAACAGGGTTTTTACATGGAGAGTTGGAGGATACTGTGTCATATGCGAGTACTGTAGATAGTACTTTTGTGGCATTGTGTGTAATAGACCTGGTTTGGCTTATGCTGTGAGTGCCATCAGTAGGTTCACGCCAAATCTAGGGAGAGGCCATTGAGAGGCACTGAAATGGGCTCTGAGATATGTGAGAGATACCGTTGGACTTGGGTTAATGCCCAAGAGGAAAGAAAACGGAAGTGGCCACATAGTAGGATATGTGGACTCGGATTTTGCAGGGAGGATAGCTGGAAGGCCAATCTTCAATCAGTGGTAGCGTTTTCCACACCAGTTGAGTATATTGGTGTCACCGAAACCATAAAGGAAGCTATGTGGCTACGTAAGATGATTGAAGAGTTGGGTTGGCATTGAGATGCTATCAAGAAGGGATTGGTGTCTATGATGAAGATCCCTACAAAGGATTATCCGATAGATATGCTTACCAAAGCATTGCTCACAACTAAGTTCAGACATCGTCTTGACTAAGTGAATATCCGAAGGAATTGAAGCCCTTAGGGGCTGGTTGGAGGGGGGTGATCTCAGAGGGGGTTAATTAGAAGTCAAGGTGGAGATTTGTTATATTTTATTTGACTTTTAATTAAATATTGCAAATGTACTACTTTACCAATGTGTTTTGTTTTAATGCTTTATTTCAGATTGGATCTTGGCCATTGATTTGGATACAATTTGGAAGGCTGGGATTAAAAGAAGGGAAATCAGTTTCCTTGTTATTAAAAGCGTGAAACAGAATAAAGCGGGGCAAGGGGTCAAAACGGTTTCAGAGAAGGAAAAGGGAAGGCGGCAGAATTTTCCTTTGGAGAAGAAATCGTAGGGCGTTTTTCCCCTCCAGCGGCAGAGCAAGAGCTTGAGGAAGAGAGATTGAAACATTTTCTCTCTTGAAGCTGTGAAATCATCGAAAGAAGGCAGGAACACTCGGTCCAGGTTGTTTTCATTTCATTTTGTATGTTCGCTGAAAATAGGAAAGTGAAATGGTTGGATAATCTAGAGTGTTGTAATGGATACTTCTTTGGTTGGTGATTAGTGGAATTGTCCCCCCTCCCGTGGATGAAGACCGAACCACGTAAATCCGGTGTTATTTCTTTCTTTGCTTTTATTCCATATGATTACTGTTATGAGTTTGGTCATTTTTTATTCTGTTATGCGTTGAGTTTGGTGCACTGTGCGTGAGATTTATTTTCTGGAATCGTATTGCTGTGTGTGTTGATGGAACTGAAATAAAATCTGTGCGTGAGTTCTTCTGATTCAAGAAAGGATTTCTGTGTGTGTTTCTTCATTCATGAAAGAATACTGATTGTGTGAATGCAAGAAGTGAAAAAGAGCATATGAATCTTGAATGCTGCTGTTTATCTTGCTGCTCGTGTAAACCAGTAAACTATCTTGGTAATTCAACAAGGAATTTAATTGCTAAGGATATAGATATATCGTTATAGATTGGTGTGATCGGGGTCGAGTTTCATAACACTTAAGTACACGTCAAGTATTGATATAGAATCATAGATATAGTCATATAGACAAAGGTAGAAAAGAAAACATTACATTGTAAGTGCCAAACAAGATTTTAGAGCCTATATCAAAACAGAAAATGTACGAACCACATAATTACCATGGACGTATGCCGCTTCCATTAACTCTCAAAATATTTTCTCTCAAAGCCAAACCTGTATAGAGATACAGCAACCATGCCTGGATAGCAGAAATTGAGTAGGCTACATTTTAAGTACGCCTAGGCATCATGATACCTTAAAAAGAAAAAATATATATATCCACATGATATACCTGGTAAAGTTGAACTGGCCATGCAGGCAAACATCCGTCCCAAATCCATGACCTTAACGTCAGCAGCAGTGATGGCAAAAAAAGGAACAAGTACGCTGTTCTATCCTGTAATTAGAAATGAGTAATACTAAAACTGCTTCTCCATCGAATGGCTAAGAAGATTCACAAAGCTCAGGACAATCAACCATCGCAAGCTATATGAATAATAATGCCCTCACAGAAATGAACAGAACTAAAACCAATCAACAGAGAGTTTAGGAGGAACAAATCAGGTGAACTAAGCTCCCATATGCTCAAAACGTAAGTTGGCTTGAAATATTTAAAGGTGAATCATACTCTGAACTTATTGTATTCCTCTTTCACTTTCATTTGTACATCCTTTCTGTTCGCCCGCACATTAATTGGACCAAGAAACATCCTCAAAAATCTCCCTACATCCACATAGAGACAAATAAATACCACAATAATTCAATTTCACAAGTAGAATCAACTCTCTATCAACACAAAATTAAAAGAAACCCACCATGAGATTTGCACGGGAGAAACGCAGCTGCATCTCCTTCACTCAGTACAGATCTCGCTCTAATCAAATCATCTTCCAACTTGAAAAAAAAATTAATTAAAAAATCAGTGGAAAACAGGCCTGTACGACCATGTCCTTCCGTTTTCAAAATAATTTTGAATCAAGGAAAATATTTTCTTCACTAAAAACATATTAAGAATAACATAAAACTGCATCGCGTGCATGCGCAAGGATCGTCAAGTTCAAGCTGAGCACACACTTTTTCGGCTTTTTCGGAGCTCCGAAGGGAGGAACGCAAGGAGCTGATATTGGAATCGAGTGACGCAACGCGCTGGCGAAGCGCGTCTTCTTCCCGGGAGGTGCGTGATATGAGAGACGACGCTAAGTCCTGCAACTCCTTGGCTTCGTCAATCAGTCTCGAAACCTGGCCTCCGATATCTCGATCGGCCAGCGATTCTCCCATCGAGTATGACGGTACGATGATTGAATGGAATTTGGGGATTACGGGAATCGGGAAAACGGGTGATACAGAATTCAGAAAAATAGTACGTGTATATGATTGTATTTAAATAGATGAGATCCACTGCCACTGTGCCACATAATGACAATTTATGAGCACCGCTTCCCAAGTGTTTCATGCTCAGAACTAACTGGATTGATTGTCACATTTATCTCATTTGAAACGGACAACGGACTCGAGTTTGAGTCTCGTTAAAAACATTTACCCCACCCTAAAGCTCAAAATATATATAAAAAAATATCATAAAAAATAGAGGGCGGAATTTTTTTTAAAGGGTTTAAAATATAATTTTAAGGGGACAAAATATAATTTTCAGGAAAAACGTATTTTTTAATTTTTTTTAAACGTAACATATTTTTTGAGCCGTCACTGCCCAACATGTGCATTCGCCCATACTCCCACGGCATCATTCCACCATTTGGCAAACCTTCCCGACATGATCCGATAAAGCCAATGTAAACAGCCCTCATGGCGGACGTAAAACGCATCTAAACCCTCGTCAGAATAATACTTCCTTGAAAGCAGTCTTTCTTGGCTTCTCTCCACAAAACTCTGCCTTAAAGATCCGAAATTTGCAGCCATTATTGTTAGTTTCTGAATCCAGATTTCATAGCAATAACAAATGTACAGAAGTTTCAGTTTTGCAGGACACGGGATCAGAGTATAATCATCCAATATTCTCAATCGAGGATAGTGAATTGTATTGACTCATCATCATTCAGTTCTAAATGAAATCATTACTTTTAATCTCATGTATACACAATTTCTTTCTGATATGTTATTATAAAATCTTTTTCACCTCAGTCTTGGTCTCTAACGGTCAATCAATCAACATAAACAATTTATAAAAAATAAATATTCTGGAGCAAGATAGCTGAACATTGCGGCCATCTAGTGGCAACTGAAGCTTTTCCCACAGGCACAAGCCAAACGAGCCCGAAATTTGCAACCTTTCCCTCATAGCATCGCCAACAAGAATATTTGATGGCTTCAGATCCCCGTGACGAGAACTCTGTTGAGCTAAACAGGGCAGGCACTCAACACCTCTAGCCACATCCAATGCAGTAGCTAGTTTTTTTATCCATTCCAGGGGATTCAATCCTCCCCCTTTCCAGTTGAATATAAACCTGCTAGTGTCACCCGAGACAAGAAGCCTCTCGTATCCATCTAAGCAATATCCAGATGCCTATTTCTAACTTCTGTGAGAGCGGCAATCTCAGATTTGAACACGTCTAAACAGCAATCTTAGTCCCATCACACAACCGCCCTTTATAAACAGTTCCAAATCCATCCCAGGAATATAATCTGTTCACCGAGTTGTTTTGTCACGTTTCTCAGCAGCTCGCATGAAATCACCAAGTTGAGCCTCAACTATTTGAAGGTCACACAGGCCGCTGCTTCCTTTGCTATGAGTCTCACTAGTCCCATGGTCCCACCGTTAATGCCTGAACTGATAATAGTTATAGTGACGGCATCTTCTGACCCTGAGAGACAAGGATGATAACCATGGTATAAGGAAACCATACTGTTGGGATGCTTAAGTTTAGTTCTTTGAAATGGGCAACACTCAGTTCTTCCATTCCTATGCATCAAAGGAGGAGCAAATACGTGCAACTGTGAAATTAGTGTTACAATATACTCCGAAAATGAACTGCAAGATTGTGTTTTGTGCCTCTCTTGCAGTTGAAGCAATATATCCGATACATTCTACAAACCATTTGGATGGAAACTTCTCCTCACCAATATCCTCTGCAGGAGCAGGATCCATTGTTGAAATGGTGGAATCGGCTTGAGTCCCTCAATATGATTTCATGTTCAATGATCGTAGAAATGTAAGTAAAAGCTGTATGACAATCACCGCAAACACGCAAGTTCTTGGTAATT
This sequence comes from Haberlea rhodopensis, assembly GCA_907163345.1. Lineage (NCBI taxonomy): Eukaryota > Viridiplantae > Streptophyta > Magnoliopsida > Lamiales > Gesneriaceae > Haberlea > Haberlea rhodopensis. The sequence goes on from CAJQUN010000002.1 coordinate 5,455,037, forward strand.
CTAATAGGCACTCCGGGACCTGTTGTAAGAATGCCATAAGCAAGGGCCAATTTCTCGCTATGTTCAAGCAAAAGATCTCTTTTCTCCTCGTCATCTACATCATGGAGAGCAAAACTAGTCTCGGGAACATATCCCATGATTTTTATGCGATATATCAGATCATCAAGTAGATTATAAATCTCTTTGGTCATGGGATGAGTTTTGTCCCCGACAAGAAAGACTGCCGTCCCCTTCTTCCCTTGTACCCAACTGCAGCCAGGTCTCTTCTTGATTCCGCCACGTTTCATCAGCAATCGGATTCTGGAAACATCTTTCCACTGCCTAGTACTGGCATATATGTTGGAGAGTAGTGTATACAAACCATCATTCTCAAAGTTTAACTCTAACAACTTATTAACTGCATGCTCTGCAAGTTCTACATTCCCATGAACCCTGCAACCACTAAGCAATGCCACCCAAACTATTGGACTGGGTTCCATTGGCATGTCCTCGATGACCTTCAAAGCTTCATTCAAGCGTCCAGCACGACCCAAAAGATCAACAGCACAAGCATAATGTTCCACTTCTGGAACCACTTGAAATTCCTCCTTCATGTCATTGAAGTAATTAATTCCCTTCTCCACCATTCCAGAGTGACTGCAAGCATATAGCACAACCACAAAAGTGACCCCATCAACAGGGATACCAGCTTTCCTCATCCCACTGAAAACTTGGAGAGCCTCCTCTCCACGACCATGCATTCCGTATCCAGTCATGATAGACGTCCAAGAGACCACATTCTTATCCATAATCCCTTCAAAAACAGCTCGAGCGGCATCAACATCCCCAGATTTGGCATACATGTCAATAAGGCAATTTAACACAAATACATTACCCTCTTTGTAACAATATCGCAGTATATAAGCATGGACTTCTTGGCCAAGTCTAAGGGCACCTAGACGCGCACAAGCCACCAATGCACAAGATATAGTGAATGTATTTGGCATCATGCCACATTTGTCCTTCAGCATTTCAGAAAAAAGTTGCAAGGAATCACTAGCGTCTCCATGTTGTGCATAACCACCAATCATGACTGTCCAAGTCACCACATTTCTATTTTCACAATCAATTGAATTGAATAGTTTGCGTGCTGCTTTAAAATTCTTGCACTTTGCATGCAAATCTATGATGCCATTGATCACCATCATGTCCCCAGGATTCTTATCTTCAAAATTTAACATGTTTTTCAAAACGTAACATTGTATCTCCTTTCCCTGCACTAACGCACCAACGGCAGCACAACCTGAGAAAAGTGACACCAATGTAACTTCATTTGGTTGCGATCCTGAAATTATCATCTCCCTAAACACGTCAAGTGCTTCATAGCCAAGTCCCCTCTGTGCATACCCGGCAATCACAGCACTCCACGTCACTACATTCAACTCAATCTCTTTCTCCCTCATTCTCTCAAACAATTCCAAAGTATGATCAAATCTCCCAATCTGCGAATAGCCTGTAACCAGTGCATTCCAAGAAACCACGTCCTTCACCTCCATTCTATCAAACACATTCTTTGCCTGGTTCATTAATCCACACTTCGCATACATATCAACAATTGCATTCCCCACATAGACATCCTCAAACAAACCTTTCCTTATCGAATATCCATGAATTTCCATTCCACTCCTCCATGCTTTAACAGAAACACAGGCCGGGAGCACAGTTACCAAACTAACTGCATTCGCCTGCAAAATAAAATCACCATTCTTAGCCATATCTTCCAACATCACCAAAGCCCTCGTACACTCCCCAATCTGAACGTAAACACCAATAATCGAATTCCAGGAGATCACATCACACACCCCTCTCTCAAGCATTTCATCAAACATTTGCTGCGCCTCATCAATTGCCCCACAACGCCCAAACATAGCCACGGCAGCATTGCCCACAAACACATTGGAGTAAACATGACCAGTAACAAATGCAAGCGCGTTGACAGCCGACCCAGTAAACAGCGAAGAAAGCTCCCCGCATGCCTTGAGAACGTAAGGAAAAGTGTATCCATCAGGAACCCAATCAAGCATCCGCATTTCATCAAACATGCGGAGGGCATTCCTGTTATCTCCCAAAGAAACTCTGCTTTTGATGAGGCTGTTCCAAAAGAAGACTTCGGGACGGGAAGGTGAGATATGGCGTAGGACGGTGAGAACATCTGAATGGGCATTCTGCGATAGGTAATTGGACAGTATATGGAAGGTGACATCCGGGTTCGAGCGGAGAGGGAGACCCCGAATTAGATGCTGCTGGTGAATTAGCTTCGCTTTAGTTACAGAATCGCGTCGTAGTTGTGTACATGAAGAGTATCTGAGGCTGTAAATGAGACGGCGTAGGGTGGCGGCGCAACGTTTGGGCTTCGGCGGGAATGATGAGGAAAGGAGCATTTGACAAATTGCCAAAGCTTACTTTGCGGTGGCATCGCTGCAATGGGCTTCTTGTACTCGACAAAGTCTAAGGGTGGCGCGAGTAATAAAATGTTTTGTTTTTAAAGAATTTATTATAATGGTTAAATTGCGTTTTTTAATTATGTAGTTTATCAAATTATCAACAATCTTTTTTCAAAATTTTTTTTAACAAATACTAAATTATTTGGGATGATCGTCTTGGCCGTCTATCAACAATCAAAATTTAATTCAACTATCCAAAATATTATACTTCTCACCAAAATTTTCCAAAGTAGGATATTTTGATACGAACGAGCAAAATAGATTTGATTATTAGAGTATAATTACGAAACAAATTAAAAACAATATATTCCGTATGCAGAGGAGAGGGAATACCATCTTATTTTGAAATAACAATAATAAGATTGGGAATGCTTATAATATTCCAATTTTGCTATGAGTTTACGTGAAAATCAAGATTAAATGAACACGCATTCAACCATATAAACAAATCTACAATATGTATTCCTATATCTCCTGCAGATAGATCCCACCATCTGTTCTTTTCATGCTCCCCAGCTGTGACTTCAAATCTCAACCCTTCTGCATGATTTTCCTATATCTCCTGCAGATAGATCCCACCATCTGTTCTTTTCATGCTCCCCAGCTGTGACTTCAAATCTCAACCCTTCTGCATGATTTTCTGTTGTCCCTAAAGCAAAGATTTTCCTTGCCAAAAGTCGACGAGCTTAGGGATTCAGTGTACTCGGTTGTCGGAGTTCTCGTGCTTATTGCTCTCCTAAAATGTACATCCAGCTAGTACTAACCGGATTCTGCCAAAAAGCTGTTGCTACTGATGGCGCCCGAGTAACTCCTCGTGCAGCCTACTGAATACCAGGTTAACAGGTATACAAGCAACGGTTGTGGGTACACATTCGGTTTTTATCAGCCCATCCACATGGTAGTCACTGCTGCTGCTGCCACCACTTCTCATATCATTACGATGAATTTTCTGCTCTGTGGCAATCGAAGACAATGTTCTTATCTTTTGACTGGTATTCCTAGGTGAATTTCCGGAGATTATCCTGTCAGCGGAATAGTTGGAAAAGCTTGGTATTGACATATTGGCTGTCTGACCTTGACTGGAGCCAAATGTAAGCTTTCTATCTCGAGAAGCATAACGAGCTTGCTGCTTACGATCATTTTCAATTGACGGATACAAATGGGGGCGTGGAATACGAGAGTTTGCTGTCCTACGACCAGTCCTCCACGAGGGAGGAAGCCTATTAGGACTCTCCAACGACTCGGGGAGAATATTATCATCTGTAGCAAGAACGTTTTCTGATGAACCACTCTCAAGCACTTCAATTTGGATGGGGTGACCAATTATGGCATGTCCATTTAGCATACTCAGCAATGAAATTAAAGGAACGTCCCTTCGATAGTTGCTGGCACGAACTTCTAAATCCACTTCGACCAACATCATCCTACCACCAAAATGATGCCTGTCAGTGAACATTGTATCGGTGTACTCACGAGGATCCTCCCAAAATCCTCTTTTTGCAGATTGATTATTCCATGCCAATACATCTGAATCTATCAGATTGTGACTAGAACGGCTTAAACCCATTGATCTATATCTCGCCGCATGAGTTCCACAACTTTTATGGCTTGCAGCAGCCTTGATACCACCACTGGTGAGACTGGAACTTCTTCGATTCATATATTGTCTGAATACTTCTGAATCAGTTCTGTCATATGACCGCTTCCCAAGACTGCGGTTATTTCTTTTTCTTTTCAACTGCCATTTGGATACACCTGATTTAGTTGGTGCAAGTTCATTTGGGTTAGACAATTCATCCGGAAATGTCAATTCATCAGGATCATCACCGTTCATACTTTCATGCTCTTCATCGGCTTCAATTCTCGGGTATTTAGGTCGCAATTCTATAGAGGCAGAACCGTCTGCATAACCAGGCAAAAAATGAGCATATGAAACCAAACTGTTTTTTTATATTGACCAGTCATAAAAATATGTAAATTTAATCGGCCTGTCCATTAGGAACAGCCACCTCCGAGAATCAATTAATAGATCAGATAAAACAATATTCCTAAAACAAAGGCCGAGTAAATTATCAATAGGATGATACTTCTCAAGCATGTTGTCCATCTAGTCAATTAAACACAGATTAGTAATTCCACAAAACACACATCTGACAAAATATTCTTGGCTTTGGATAGTCGAGCCAAAAGTAGAAAATGGACTGCCAGGCTTTAGAAGCAGATGGTCGTTTTCTCAAAATAATGATGAGCACAAGGAACATAGGAAAATGAGCTAGTTTCATAAAAGGATTCATCATGCTGGCTCAAAACAGAAAAATCTAACCAGAAAGTGCAGTCAAATCATCATCTGAATCCGACTGCATAGAATCAGTCTCAGAGCAATCTGTTTCTGTATCCTCTGTAGACCCAGAAATATGCTCTTCAGCCAAATCCGAGTACGGGCAGTCGTTTTCTTCAAGCTTTGAAACTGGCATTTCCGCCTGTGAGGATTGAAATCGGCTATCGTTCAAATAATCTCCAGAATCATTTGACAGGAAAGCACATCTGCTCCTCTTTGCACGAGATACAACTCCAGAATGCTCCTCTCCTGATAGAGATAGAAACACACCATCTTTAGGGTGAGACTTACAAAACAGGTTATTTTGCAGTACAACAAGAGAGTGGCTTCTGTCATGCCCCATTGGTGAGAAAATTCTCAGTCAACCCCTCAAATGAATTTTCTCCTTTTGTCCCTTGAGCTTTTTGGTGCTGGACATAGGTTTTCATTCTAATTTAAGGGCATCAAATAAAAAGCAGAAGAATAAGGTAATAAAAGAAACAAGAAGTTGAATTTTTTTTTTTTGAAGCTATTAGAGTAGAAAGCTTACTAATTGGTGCAGTGCGCAGACCAAAGTCCTGTAATCCTCGCGTCCGAGGTAGCACACTGGCACTATCATCATCTCCACTCAATTGACTTTCATCTCTTGCAATCACTTCATACAGACAGACTGCCGCATTCTTCTCAACAGCAAATGAACCAGGCCTCTCAGGTATTTGATCTGATCTGGAATCATGTTTATTTCTACCTCCACTTCCCAAATATTCTGAAGATGTTGCAGCATCTGGTGACGTTTTGCTCCTATGATTAGAAGAATTTTCTAATTTCCCATATTTATTTTCCAATAATTGCCTCTCTAATTCAAGAGCATGTAGTATTGCATCTTCCCGACGAGCATATTTCTCTCTTTTCTTTGGAGGCATACCCCGAGCGGCTTCAGCCTTTTCTATACAGTCATGGAACTCACCACATCGGAATGCCTTTACGCGTTTTGACTTCTCCAAATTGTACCAGTCCCTGGTGGAATACAAAGCAAAAATGTTCACAAACAACAGTAAATTGGGCAAGACAATAGCTAAACGTAAATCCATTTTGAAATCAAACTGCACAAACAACCGAGGACTTGAAAAAAGTTTACATTTCACAGGAAGATTTATCCTTGTGATCTATAATAAACTTGTAAAAGCAAATCAAATGCTAGATAAACTAATGCATGTGAAAACAGTTTTGTCAATAAAAAGGATTTGCTTCCACATTTTGAATAAACAGTCAAATTACATTCAACAAACAACACATATATGCAGTCCCAGTATAGATTTGATGGAAAGAATCCAGACAAACAGGAACTTCACTGCGGCACTTAAACGTTGGGACTCATGGTACTTCGGTCTGGTACAATTTTTTTTTGAACCATTTGAATATCACATTTAGACTCAAATGGTCATCCCTGTGGTTCATGAATGACCTTAACATGGAACGGTAAACCAATACCATTTATTTTTAAGGAGAAAAGTAGCATTTTATTTGGGATAGCATTATATCTCAGGAATGAGAATTTATACACTATTTTTAATTGAAAATAATGATTTACACTGACATCAATTTATGCCGCCACTCATTTTCACAAGAGCCCTATTAAGGTCTTTAAAACCTAGAAGTGATTGATTGATCTCCATGTTTTGGTAATGAATATCATTTAATCTCAATCTCAACAACAATTGTCAACAACCATACAACAAAAAGATGCAGAATGATTAAACTTCAAAGCTACCCTGAAACGCCAAACAAATTGACATTAAAATAAAATTCATACATGAGATAACAGCTTCGGTTTTAGTAGAGACTACTATAGACATCTCACGCATATAAATCTTTTATCCCTATCCATCCTCACACTTCACCGGAGTAAAATGTTCGCCATGATAAAAGCTATTCATCCATCCCAAATTTATGTGGACCCTCAATGACCACCTCAGATCCCTCATTGATACAGTGCGTCGCATTCTCACCAACATGACCTTAATCAACATCTTCATTCAATACAGAGAATTGAGGTCCAAACTGAGGATTTTTTCAGCTCTACATGAAGAGAGCAAATAAAAATTTACGTCAAGCATCCTAATCACACATCAAATGAAGGGTAATTGTTCAGCTAGCAGCAAAGGGCTACCGTCACTCCCCGAGCACTGCAGATGCAACTGTAAACAATGAGGTCATTGGTAAGAAATTGGTATCCTTCCTCACACTACAAAAACATTGAACCAAGTTGTTGTAACAATTTATCATAATACCTAATAGACCAATTCAAAACTTCTACGACCTGACATAGGACAGTCACATTACAATCACAACTCTATCCCAATGTGACGTGCTCATCACTCCACTCCATTACAATGCACCAGCATCAGAACTCTAAAGATGACTCCGATAAGTTCAAGAAATAGCTCTTGCATATTTAACACTTTGTCCCACAAGTTTAAAAGGTAGCTCCAGATATATCCCTTTGTCCCGCATAACACTCACTCCCGGTGAATGTTTCTAATATCATTATGTCACGCCTTGAGCCACGGGTCCCACTATACTTGACTATACAATGAGCTCCACAAGAAACTAATTCACGTCCATTCTTACCCTACGAAAATGGTTAATTCAAGTTGCAATGGAAATTCATTTTAATAATACCTTATAAACCAATTCAAATAACTTCCACAATCCAACGTGGGATAGAGATATTACACCTGTGGGATAGGGATATTACAACTATACACGACATTTGAGAGTCCAAATAAGAAAAAATCAAAGGGAAAAAATAATTTTCAACTTTGATAGCAGAGAATGAAACAAAACATGAAATTTACCTTAGTCTTCTCATACCCTTAATAAGATCTTAAATTTCTACATCCAACAGTAAATAGTTTATTTGCCAACATCATTAAGCAAAACAAAAATTGCGATGTGTTCCATTAACATCTACTGACAAGCTCTGGTGACCACATAAATCATGGTTATGATTAAACAAAAAAGATAGTGAAGCGTGTGGTCAGTAAAAGACATTAGGGAAATTAAAGCCATGCTGTAAAGCTAGGTTGCAGCTGAGTAACATGTACGACAAATACTTCTCTCTCTGATGAATTCAAGCTCACAGCAGCAAAAATGTAAATAACTCAAGAAAGATGTTACCCTGTCGCTATCAGGAAAGTAAAGAGGAGGCAATCAACACAAGTCCATTACCAAACGCATACCATAATGACATACATAGCAGTACACCACCACAAATATTGCACATAAGGCTCCACCTAATAAAAATTTTAAGTTCATGTGTAAACTCACACGCTAGCATCTTCCCTCCCAAGAAGCTTCACAGGAGTTCCAGATCGTGGAGATGTTATGTGAGACAAAGATAGCTCTTCCTGATCAAGTATTTTTCCAGGCCACCAAGACCCATTGCGTCTTCGAACCCATACTATACTCCCCACACAACCATCTGACACTTCCCCAGATTCTGAGCTACCCATCTCTCTACTTTTCCTCTATACAAATATATTATGCTATAATGTCCAAGGTAAAAAATGGCACATAAACAAGTGTATAGATAAAATGAGTCCTATCCTTCTCACCCTCTACTCGCCTTATTGATTTATTGGCTCACTCTCTCATTTTTTTTATTTTACCAACAAAAATTAGGACCGAGTCCTCGAGGCAGATTATTTCACCTTGTTACCTCTGCCAACGAAATAATTGAAAGGAATCACAGATAGCAAAGAAAAAACACGCTTTGATTCGATATCGACAGAACAAAAGTACTGTACCGACTCCAATCGGTTAGCCACGCGTAATGAACACTGGAAAACGGCAATTTTCATACGATTTAGAAAGAAGGCAGCATTTCAACGATCTGAACCATGTAATTGAGAAAAAGGGGTAAGGTTAGGGTTTCCTTCACAAGTTAGGGGAACCTCACAATTAGGGAATCAAATGAAATTACAGGGACTGATTAGCGGCTTGATTCAAGAAAACAGTGGATTTGATACGTAGAGAAGATGTTTGGTACGCGTATAAGAGGTGCGGACTTTGGGAATAAAGGCTTGAAGTAGGTGAGTCTGATGCACGAAACGTGAGTTAACTGGGCCTCCAGAAGCGAATAATATAGAGGAAATTACAAGAAGGTACCACTTTTTAAAATATCTTTCAACTAAATCACCCCAAAAAATCTCCTTTCAACTAAATACATCTTTTAGAAAATTTATTTCAAATAAGTCCATTTTATCAAACCCTAATATAATTAGTCCATTAATTATGATTAAAATACCCTTGCTCTACACCTTCATCCCCAAGCCTTTGCCTACTTTCCACCGTCGCGTTGCCTCTGAAGCTTTTGATTTGTTTCTGATTTTTGTTTTCCGCAATTCTGCAAAGGATTCTTCGAACAAATTGAGATAATTTCATTTGGAATCACTTTATTAGGTTGTTGTGTGATCGTATTTACAATTTGTGTTGTGATTGTTGTTGATTCCTTATTCCCTCTCAGTGAATTGTTTCTAATTCTCTGGGTGTTTGCTTGAATTCTGTTTTAGCGACTAACTTCTGATCGAATTTCAGTTGTTCTAGCCTCGCGTTCTTCGATCGTGATTTTCTAAAATCATTGAATTCTTTTACGTTGAATTTTGGATTAATTTTCTTAAGTTGAACGCTCAATTTTGGGCAGAAAACGTGAATCAAAAAAAATTGAGGAAATTATTCATTTATCCTCATTCTCGTTGTTTTGAATTTCTTTCCAATTCGTGCATTCTGTTTGCATTCCCTTTGCTTATATTGTTGAATCGGTCATTTGATACAAGAACGATTTGGTGGTACAATCGCTTTATTTGATTTTGATTATTTAATTTTTACATGCACCGACTGAATATGTCGGTGCATGTAATTTCATGCACAGACCGAGTCTATCGGTGCATGTAAATTACATGCACCGATAGTCTCATATGCATGCATTGAGGTAGTTTTTTTTCCTGCGTTGGACTTGTTACCATCTGTGTCTATCGGTGCATGCGATTTACATGCACCGATAGAAACATATGAGATAGTTTAATATGCATAATCTATCGGTGCATGTGATTTACATGCACCGGTAGAGATAACACCGGTAGAGTCTATCGATGCATCTAAATCACATGCACCGATAAACTCAAATGCATGCGTTGAGGTAGTTTTTTTTGCTGCGGTGGACTTGTATCATCTGTATCTATCGGTGCATGTGATTTACATGCACCGATAGAAACATATGAGATAGTTTAATATGCATAATCTATAGGTGCATATTACTCATGCGATGCATGTAAAATTGAGTAATAAGATGCATGTAAAATTACTAATGAGGTGCATGTAAAATTACTCATGTGGTGCATGTAAAATTACTCATGCGGTGCATGTAAAATTACTCATGCGATGCATGTTAAAATCGACTAATACGGTGCATGTTAAAATCTACGGTGCATGTAAAATTACTAGTACAGTTCATGTAAAATTGAGCAGTGCATGTAAAAATTGGCTCATGCGGTGCATGTAAAATCACTCACTTGGTGCATGTGAAAATGAGTCATGCGGTGCATGTAAAATTATTATTGCGGTGCATGTAAAAATTAGTTATGCGGTGTAGAGTATTTCCCCAATAATATAACCCATAAAAAGGAATTAATTCTAAATAAGCCCTGCTAAAAATGAAATTGCACTAAAACCCCAAACATAAGTGTTCCAAAAATGTATACATCAGACAATCTAAATGGAACCTGGCCGAAAATGCTAAGAATCAAACCATTGTTATTGAATTCAAAGACACATAAATAACACATATTTTGTCTTAGTCAAATTGGATGAATTTGATTATATAAGTAATGAGGTATTGATTTTTGTTTTCTTTCCTAATCTCCACATATAAATAATTATTCATTCTTGATTCCAAAACCATCACAAAACACATTATTTTCTTTTTCTACAAACAAATGTGTGAAGTAAAAGTGAGATTGAATGTTAAAATTTTTTAAAGAGTATTTTATCATTGTAATGAATATGATTAGTGGGGGGAAATGTGAGTATTATCATAATATTCTGAGTGAATTGCTTTGTATTCGCTATTCTATTGCCTTTTTGTTATCAATAAAAAAGTAATCTTCTTGAGGGTTCTTGAATGGACGTAGCCCAATTTGGAGTGAACCACTATAAAATTTGATGTTCATCTTGTTCAATTGTTGATTATATGCCTATAAAATCCGCTGTATTGTTACCTCAGTTACATGATGATTATTTCTCTGATACCCCAACAGGAAACTCCCATTTCGTTCAAATTGTGTTGCATCTAGCACATGCCAATGGGCGAGGGTTGGCCAATTTTTTAACACACTTGACAAAGATATTGGGTTTGGATAATTGTTGAATTAATTAATTTTTTAAACCAGAACTAACAATGCATAATTTGTCATAAACAGCAATGCAGCATACTATTTACAGTGGCACGGTCATACACAATTTGCAATGAAACACATAAATGGATGCTGCTTCAGCATCATTCTACTCTACTCTCATATATGATCTTCAATCTCCAAACCTATTACAAGATCTAGACCACCACTTTGCAAAAGATGTTCACATTGAAATTATTTACATTCTGACTTCAACTACATCACCATCTTTTAACTCTGTACTGGGTAGTACCAAGTGCCCGTTTACGGAGACCAGCTTCCCCTCGAACCCTATTCTTCTAGCAGCATCAGCAGCTGTGCTGCCGGTACTCAATCTCTTTATCTCACCATGGGGCCAGCATACAATTGCTACCTCACCAAGAGAAACCGAGTCTGAGTTCCTATATGTAAATTTCCGTAACCCTGCTTCAGAACGCAGTTGTTCCTCCCATTGAAGCATTGTCCTCAACAATTGAACCTGTTATTTAATGAAAAGTTGAAAACTAACACATGAACTAACGAATTCTGAACTAAATAAACTGAGAATCGCCTCATTTTTTAAATCTGTCAATTGCCAGGTGGTTGGTATGGAACAGTCGAAATGGATGATCAATTCTAATACCATCAAAAATTGAGAGAATCACTTTTTCTTCATGAACTTATAATAATCTGATGGCCATGGAGGATATACCTTGTTGTTGATGCCAGTGTCCAGCAACGACAAATTAGAGGAGAAGCTAGGCCTCTCCTCAATTGTGTTAGAAACAGCAGAATCAATGGGTTTACCCTCAAAAACATCTGAAACGACACCCCAGTATTCAGTTTCTTCCCACTCTGTCAATTCAATGACTTGGATAAAAGTTGGCAACAGCCGCTGAAATTGATCTTTCTGCAGGGTCATATAGTAATTTAGAATGCGCTACCGTTGAGCAATTAACATATAACACGATACATTTCCAAGAAGAAAAAGAAGGAACATAAAGTATATCAGCACAAGCGAAAGAAGGAAAAAAGAGATGCATTCCCTAAGAATACCTTGTGGAATATACCATCTCTGCAAAGAGAGTATTTTTCCAAGCAGGTGCGCCAATCCCCATGTCCGGGTTCAAACCACCATTCATCAGACACCTGGAAATTACAACAAACAAAAAACATGTAACATTTTGAATTTTGTTGCTCAACAAATTCATGTAACTCACACTTCTACAGACACAATATTTAAAGGTTTATGACTATTGAAACCATTGTGGTTCAGGATCCAGGAAAGAATACATGTTTAAAACATTGCAAAAACACCACATTATATGAAGCACAAAATATATTTGAAAGAAACAAGTGATGACATAATTTGTTATGAGGTTTCACCCTTTTACACTGAGCATTCTTTTATTATAGTAGACAGCCCATAACTGATAAAATAGCACCTTTTTGAATAAATTTGCGTAAGCTTCCCATCTTTTTATTTGGTAAGAAGATCTTCTTTCAGCTACAGCTTCAGAAGCTGCTAGTCCAAAGCTTACAGCAACAAGCAAATCTCTTCCATGGTTATCGACACTGGATAGATAAATATTTCATGTGCAAGTGAGGGAAGTGAATACATGGGTCACGGCTGACAAATCAGTAACAAGATACCTGAGAATAACAGCAGCAAGTAATTGGCCTGCTTCCACTCTGAGAACCGGATGTCCCACTTTAAGTGCCCCGTATTTTAAGAAAGAAACATTCTCAAGAGAATCCTGATCTTCAATTTCTTTTGAGAAATTTGACGTGTCACTTACTTTGGGCTCAGTTACACTGCTCTTGGAGGGCAATATAACCTCAGTCTCCTTATAAAGCCAATGTGCAGCAAGCCCATGTTCAGCATATTCATGCATCCTCTAAAATTAAAGAATCGTTATCATGCTTCAATTAAAATTGAATTGTTGCCAGTGAGAGATCCTGTCGAAATTATGACGAGTCATATACCTGTGTTCGTATTTGAACTTCCAAAGGAGAGTTGTCTGGACCTTGAACTGCAGTGTGCAGCGACTAAGAATGTGGAACCACATCATGGAGAGGAGTCAGAAATACATTGCAAGATGTATTCTCGCAAAAATTTAGCATAAAGCTAGATGTAGTAGCTATAATGGAATTTTGACCTGGTAGCCGCTTGGTTTTGGGTTGACAATATAATCATCAAATTCACCATCAATTGGGGTCCAAAACCTGATGATAAGAGCAGTATTTTATTGATGACTCTTTTCACCACAAAACCGGATGAAAAATAATAATTGACATGTACCTGTGGATTATGTTGAGGAGATTGTAACAAGATTGAACTGCCTGTCCATGTAAAGTCCCATTCTTGTCCCCAACAATGACCCTCAAAGCATGGGCATCATATACTTTGTCAATGCCCACATCTTTTCTCTTCATCTATGGAGCGGTAAAATCGAAATGACCACTGGTTAAAAGCTCATCTCAAAACCGAATTGATAAAATGAAGAAAACTTGAAGTACCAATATTTACAGTAGGAATAGTTAACTGGTCAAAGAGATTGTCACAGAAAAGACTCTCAAAAGTATAGCATATAAAAGATATAACGATATATTAAAGAATTCAGGACGTCAAACAAATGAGAGCATTAAAATCCAACATAGGCGTTTCCTGAAACACAGAAAGGGGAGCTAAAAAAATTAAAGAGTTCTTAATCATCCTTGTGGCAAATTCTATGCATGCTCTATGCAACTTATCCTCATTTTTTGAGATGCTTATGCCACATGTAAATTTCAAATGGCCACATTCAAATATTAATTATATCAAGATAGAAAGATGCATTTATTCTACCAAAACAGTTCACATATTAAACTTCAAAAATCTTAAACAGTCCCAACGAAGCAAAAGTTTTAATAATCAGTAGAACAAATGTATGATGGGTAATGCCTTAAATTATTGCTCACTCAAGACCAATAAATGAATTCATACTTTACTGTAGATGCTATATAAGCTTTTAAGGCGTCCGGATAAAGTCACTTCCATTCCTGGAACGTATCTGCAAACATTGTGTGAATAACAAAGTTAACATATGGGTTTCAATTGTGCTGTGTGAAAAGCAGTAATGTCACTATGATTATATCATTATGTAATAAATGGGTATCCTACGATGTTGATATGAATAACTCCCGTTCCAGTGCTTCCTCACAAACAACCAGAGATGCCAAAGCAATACCAGCATCCCTCACAACCTTAGGTTTTTTAGGTGTATCTGGGTAAGTTGCTTGATTTCTCAAAAAATGCATGCGTTTCTTCCTATCCAACATGAGATCAAATGGTAGAACAGCTTGCAAAAGAACCTGCAGATTAAGAACAAACAAGGATATGAAGATCCACATAGAACGATAAAAGCCATGCAAAGAACAGAACACGAATTCCGCCAATATCTATACAGAAGAATTGGTGAAACCTTGTAAGTGTAAGAATAAAGCCAACCAATGGAGAACATGACACATAATTTTTTTTGTCTCTTGATGAATATGCATTATTTTCTTGAACCGATGTCATCTGAATTTTGTTGGTAAGATAACAAAAGACATTTTGGACCATGCTTTTTGTTGAAGAAGTTATGTTAATCGATGAGACAAGGGCAATACTTTATGCTAAATTGAAGTTATGGAGAGATGCATTGAAATCAAAGTGTATTAGATTAAATAGGTATAAAACGGAATATATGAAGTGCAAATTTAGTGGTCATACATCTCGGGATCCTGGTGTTGTAACACTCGATGGCCAAGAGGTATTGATAAGTAGCAAGTTTTGATACCTCTATTTTGTTATCAATTGTTGATAACGATGTTAACCATAAAATACAGACGAGTTTGTTGAAATGGAGAAACGCTACCGGAGTTCTATACGATCGTAATATTCTGCTGAGATTGATGGGAAAGTTTTATAGAACTGTAATCAGACTTGTAATGTTGTATGGGAAGGAATACTGGACACCCAAGAGAAATCATGTCCAAACTATGAGTGCGAAAGAGATGTGTAAGCTCTGTGATAAGACCAAAAGAGATAAAATAAGGAACGAAGACATCTGAACTGAAGTTGGTGTGGCTTTTATATTTATAGAAGAGAAGATGCAAGAAAATCGATTACGCTGGTTTGGTCACATACGACATAGGCCCAACAATGCACATGTACGTCGAGTAGAGTCCGTGGATTTCGGCCTTTTCAAGAGAACAAAGGGACGACCGAAGAAGACATGGCTCGAAGTTCTATATAAATATTTGGAGTCCAAAGGGATTAACGAGGATATTCTGACTGAGAGAAGTTCTTGGAGAAAATTGACGCATGTGCGCGACCCAACTTGAATCCTTCTATTGTTCATGTAGTCTATCGATTGAGATTAAATGCTTAGTAGTTATTGTTGTATCAAGAGACAGAAAAAAGTACATGTCACTTTAGAAGATCCATATATATGTCACAAATCCTTGGGACAAGAATTAAAAGGTCTTAAGTTAAAGTACTCAGCCAGCATTGATTGCAAATCACCACTAAAATATTAAAAAAACTCTCCAAAGCAAATTTCACGTCCTAGACTGTTACCTTCATGCTTGTATTTTCCTCCTCCCACTCTCTAGGTTCTCCACATTCTGGGAATTGTATTACCGTACTGGATTTTGCTGATACTCTTCTTAGATTTCCTGACTTGTTGGGGCTCCACATTGAAGCCAAGTCAGCTCGTAGTTGGCGAAATATTTTGGGCTGCATATTTAGGCAGTACCAGTCGGTGACACTTCGAAATATCTGTCTCGTGTTTTTTCTATCATATGATATTTTTTTAAAACGAAATTATCAGTAAACCTGAAGGACAGCGAAACACAGATCTTCAAGTTCAGCTTTTAGAGCCCACAAGCCTAGTCTGGAAGCAAGTGAGCACCAAATAACTAATGTCTCGTGTGCAACAGCTTGAGCTTTGGTTGGAGGAAGAGCATATCTGCGAAAACCCATAACCACACGAAGTGACGAATATATTAGTTCAAGAGAACAGTTGTAAGGCTAATGTAAGTCCTTTCGATACAGAGAATGTGAAACTTAAGAGAGAAAAAAGCTGACCAAATATAAGTGTTAATAGCATATATATGAACTTGTAGTTTGCATGCCTATAGACATAATCTCTGGTGGACTTATAGAAAGAAAAACAAAGGATGCTTAGAGTAAGTACATTGTTCTCATATTATGAAGACGATCTGCCAGCTTTATGAGAACTACTCGTGGATCATCAACCATTCCCAGCAGCATCACTCGTAAATTATTTGCCTAAAAGACAGACTACATGAATATTCAACTTCAACAAAGTGATATCACAAATTGTAGAAAGTAGGAATATTTTAGAAACAAGAATATTTTATTCCTCCAATTAAGGAATTGTGATTGTGATTATTTAGTTACTTTATTTAGCATGACGTCTATCGTATAAATGTAGGCATGCATTGTACAAAATATTCATTCAGAAGTAAGAAAAACTTTTCGCCTCACAAAGTTTCCCGATATTCTGCTTGTTTATACAAATAGCCGTATAACACTTTTTCACATCGATTTCATCCTATTTAAATGACTGTAACACACTATTTTTCATTAGTAGCAGCTGAGAAATTATGCTGATCAATGATGTTTTAATTTAAAATATCTATTAGCAAATGGATAGGAATATGATTGTCCTGCACTGATATAAGTGTTTTGAAGCATCAGACATCTAATTTGCTCATGAAAGTTCAGCAGAGTGTGATGGTCAAGAAAGATATAGAGCCAACATCTCATACTTTTACGTACATGGCCATGAAAAATGTGAGCATAAAAAAAATTATTGTCATCCTTCATCATCATGACATGCCATGTTCCTGGTTATATTGGACATCCATTGGCTTCTACGACTGTATCTAGTTTAATTACATCAACTCAGCCAGCTATTAATTCTGAAACTCAATTTCTATTAACATAGGCATTGCTTCAGTTGAACGTAAAAAAAATTATATTAAGTTTCCAGCATGCCATTATGATTGCAAATTATAAAAAACAGTGAGTTTATTGGCTCATTTCAAGAGCTATTAAGGAGTCCAACATATAAAGATTGTCTCTTTCCTAATCGTTTGCATGATAGCAACAGTGCATACCTCTTCATGGCTGAAGGTTGTTTGACTCTCATTCATCCTGCGGTGCCTTCGTAATAACTGCAGAACAAGTATCTGTTCAGTGCAAACTCAATTGGCAAACACCGACTAGTTTAAAAAAGGAGAGTGGAGATAAAGTCCAATAGAATGATATTAAGGAGTGCAAATAGCAAAAGAGTTACAATTCCATGGTTAAGTCCTCACGAATAAGACATTATAACTGACAGCAATATGGTGGGACAACCCCATAGTCCTTCCCCAAGAGATTGAAATTGTCTCTTATAATACCTCGGCATTTCAAATGTGACCACCAAGAAATTGAGTTAAAATTTATATTGATATGTCACCTGATTGATATAACTTAGCCTGGAAACTCCACCGACCAACTTCGCAACATCAGCATCAAACGCCCGCTTTATGCTGTCCAAACTTTCACAAGTGTCATCGGCCACGTCGTGTAGGATTCCAGCAACAACTGTATCAATTGCCTTCATAAAAGCATTTGCTACTTCAGAATATGAAGAGATGGCTTCAATAATGAATAATAGAGGCACTCAAATAAACTCAAGACAGGCAACCCTAAGTAAGTTGTCAAATATGCAATCTGCAGTCAATGAAGCAAATTTCTTTGATGATGCTTTGACAGTGAAAAGACATGATGCATAGCGGTTTCTTACGCATGGCATGGTAACTTAACTTCGACAGTTAATTCCAGGAAATAGCATTTACGTACCCTGTTCTCATTCGATGGAACTAAACCGGCTAAAATTTTTCCAGTGTGAATACAGTGTGATAAGTAGGGGTCCCCTGTCTTCCTCGTCTGACCATGATGAGCTTTCCTTGCAAATGCTATTGCCTTCTGCACCTGCCTTCACAGAATCAGAATCTTAGTGGCAATATAGAAGTATAGCATTCTGACTTCAAATGAACAGATGCAAGTAAAGATGAAACACCTTCCCGTCATTGAATATAGGATAGCCAGTGACATCTACACCATCCAGCACAAGTGATCCTGCACCAGATATACTGCTTTGTCACTCAAATATAATTGGAAAAACTGTAAAATTCCTATTAATCCTTTTCAATACATTTTGTATTCTGAGGTGCCATACAAAGCCCAATATGGCTTTGCTAACTTCCTAACGTTTTTTATGTGGTTCCTGCCAAGTCATGATCCGAATTACCACAGAATCCAAACAAAGCAATTGTGCTTAACCACTTATTTACTAAGCTTATCTTCGAAAAAGTGGTGCTAAACTCTACAGAAGCTTCGAATTGATGAAACAAAGTTGTTTCAGAACATAAAGAATCAAAGACAAATATCGCAACAAACCAAACATGAATAAAAATGAAAAGGAAATTTAACCATCGAGCAAAATAAAGAACGAGGAAATTTGACTTGCCGGGCTGCTCGTTCACTTTAGGCCACAAAAAATCAACTTTGGTGGATAGGCAAGCACCCGAAGCAATTGCCACCGCAGTGACCGCCAATTGCGTGATAGCTGACGTCACTGCTCCATGCGCGGAACCCGAACCCGCAGCGGCGATAAGGTTGCCGGAGGTGAGCACGGAGCTAAAAGACGAGGAAATATAGAAACTGGGAACAATCTGATCCAACACACACCGGAATTTTGCAGAATCACGGAGGTTTTTAGCGAAGGGAAATCGATTAGTTCTGAAAATTGTCGAAGTTTTAGGATTAATAAACATCGTTGAGGTGTGGCATGAAGACATCGGTGTCCTCTACTGGCGGTGGCGGTGACGGTGGCGGTGGCATCAAAAAATCGCAACACCCTTCTTATTATTCAACAGTAGTATATGGTATAAAGTTAAAATAATCAATCGGGAAAATGAAAAGAAACGCAAGGACAGTAATCACTATGATATGTACTTAGCGACCACTGCACGCAATTCGTGTTCATACAATCGGTTTTTTAATATAATTTTTTTGCTGTGAATACTTATACATAATAAATTTATATTTTAATAGTTTTTTTTTGGAACATAAAATATATTAACTAAAGTGAAGTCATGATGACAATCACACCAATATGCGTAAAGCCAAGCCATTACGTAATAGATCCACAAGATAACTAACGTAAGATACAACTAATCCAATAAACGTCAATCAACTCTACTTATAAAACACGAGGATTTCATGTGGAAAGAAAGTGTGGATCACTGCAAGATCATATGACTTTGTCCAAAAAAGGGCATAAAGCCATGCAGCCAAACTCGGCCCCCCTCAAACCATAAAGTCCAGAGTACGGACAAGCAAGCGAGCTGCTTTCAAAAACAAGTGAAGGTACACATGAGGATAAACGAAGAGCATAAACTGAGAAATAGTTCACAAACGCACAGGCCCTCACATCCAAAATCCTTTCTAGAGTCCAGACCACTGGATGGCCCACGAAACCGACTAGCTCCCTAGGCAAAATCATACGTTCCTCCAGCAATGACACAGTGAGAAATAGCCACCATCAAACGAACAAAACAATAGCACAAAACAAAAAAGGAACAGGCCCAACCAACAACTACATAGATAAACTGGATTATTAATAAACGATAGACCTAGATAATCAGATAGTATGCATAAATAAGATAGTAGGAAAAATGGAGAACTCACATGACTAGCCAGTCACATACAAAATAATAAAGCTCCCAAATTCTGGGCATACCAACCAAAGGACCTCATACTGAGCGGTGGGGTTGCCACGCAACCTTCGCCAAGTCTGAAAAAAGCCCACAGAACTGGGTAGAAGACAGCCAAATGGGCCAAAAGGCCGAACACCATGACGTGTTCGAGCTGCATCCGTCAGAAATTATTAAGTTTTTTGTTTTCACATTTATTTAAATTATAAAATAAATATGTTGTTGTTTTTAACTTATTTGATTTTTTTTGAATTTTTAAATTATTAATAAAGTTTGTGGTGTGATATAGTATGTGCGATATTTGTAGAATACCAAAAATCTATATGATATAGAATGAGGGACAATTATGAAATATATAAAATTGGTGTAGCCAGTCAAAGCTCTTACAACCTTGGCATAGAGTGTTTTACCATTTGCCTTGCTAATATTCGGGATATTTTGTAATAGATATAGAAGAAATTATAAAATGTATTAATAACAAAATAATAATTCAATTAAATCTAGGGAAAAATAACTTTTCTTAACATTACCTATTTGTGAAACTTCTATTAGATCTATTTTTAAAACTTGTAATCTATTAGGTCTTTTCTTCTTATCAAAATACAATCTCACACATCTCTAAGAGCATATGTCTCCACCGTCTCCACCAAATTCTTAAACTCATCCCTCCCACCACCACCAATTACCGCCGACCGCCGCAGCCACCAGAATCTTGCACTAGGGGAATCTTTACATAAATCCTCAAACTTTCTATGGAGATGGTATTGTATGTTCGCGAAATCATCTGCCCGAATTCTCCAATCCATCTGTGTGATATCATATACGCGAAAATTTGTGGCTTGCAAATCCTTCTGAAAACTTCACAGATAACAAATCCCAAATGGCTTGCTAACCCTTCTGAGTTGGACATTTGCATGTTAAATTTTGGGTTTGATTTTGATTTTGATTTTAAAATTATGACTTCGATGGGTTGGCACCAGTGAAAGAGATGGATTTTTATGTAGATGGTTTGGGTTTTGATTTTGTTTGGGTTTTCAGAATAATTTTGGATTTGAACTGCTCGTGAATGGTGGTGCTACAATAAAATTAAATGCACAAACATGTAAAAAATCATGCAACAATATACAAAAAATCGTGCACCAATGTACAAAAATCGTGCACCATCATTACAAAAAACCAAGTGCACAACCATGATAAAAATCAAGTGCACCACAATTTACAAAAATCATGCACCACGTTGGTAAAACCATTTTTTTTAATGGGGTGCACAATTTTAACGTTCCATCGATCCCAGGCTTGGGCGATTTGTTAGTCGTGTCATTTATGGGTTGCGCGATCGATACTTCGGCGCATGAATTTTGTAATTGGGTTCACGATTTTTGTAAAGGTGATGCACTTGATTTTTTGTAATGTGGGTGCATGATTATTAGGGTGGTTGCACGATTTTTGTAAGCGGGTGCACGCTTTTTAACATGTTGGTGCACTTGATTTTTGTAATGAGGGTGCACAATTTTAAATATTGTGGTGCATGACTTTTTAAAATGTTGACAATTTTTTGTAAAAGTGGTGCACTTGATTTTTTTGTAAACGGGTGCACGATATTTTAACATGTTGCTACATGATTTTTGTAATTGGGTGCACGATTTTTGTCAAGGTGATGTATTTGATTTTTGTAATAGGGGAGCACGATTTTGTTAATGGGGGTGCACGATTTTTCTGAGCATGGTGCACGATTATTGTAATGATGTTACACATGATATTTGTAATGTAGTGCACAATTTTGAACATTGTGGTGCACGATTTTTAACATGCACGATTTTTTAACATGTTGTTGCACATTTTTTGCAATTGGGTGCACGATTTTTTGTGATTGTGATGCACGATTTTTGTAAAGGGGTGCACGATTTTTTAACATGTTGCTGCACGATTTTTTAACATGGTTGTATGACCCAAAACCTTACATGTTCAACCGTAAGCATCATAACATATTCATCATGACATAAATAGAATTTTATCTTTGTTTGTCACTATATTTACCCTAGAATGCATAAATTTTTGAAAATACTTATGATTGAAAGTAGTGAATAAAAGTATAATAAATACATCAATAATAAGAAAAGGTTGATTTTATGGAGTGAATGGAATGTCATCGCTATAGTCAATATCCTCTCATTTGACCAAAAATTCTACAATGTATGTGTCATGAGACTACCATATTCTAATTATGATATTAGAACTTAAGTTGATCTTTTATGTGAGGAACTCGCTATCATCGGCTGCAACTAAATGTATATTTTCTTAGTTTCCTAAAATATTGACTAAGAGTTTTGACACATGAATTATTAGAGGCTGGATAGAAATTATATGCAATCTTGGAAGCCAATTATGGTAATTTCATGATAAATAAATTGAAACCCCTGTTTGGTAAGCCTCTTTGGAATAGTGGCTTAATTATGAAATAAATTAGTAGCCAATTATTGTGAATTGAGGAGAACTTTATGGAAACATGTTTCTTTTTATGAATTATTGCTCCGCTATTTGATTTATGATTATTCGAAATCAGAATTGTGAAAAAAGATTGTTAATCTTTAGTAAAAAGAGGAGCATAAGTGTTGAAGAGTAGAAGTCTAGTTCATGACATTCTCATCCAACCAAAGATAAAAGATCTTGATTAAACTTTGAGATCGAAGTATGTTAATTATATACAGTAGTTTTGTATTTTTCCTATTGTACATCACTATGTAAATTTGAACAAGAAAAACATAAAATAAATATATAAAAGATGACCTTTAGCATTTGTAATTGTAAAATAATCATATTAAGTCTATATGGTTCGTTTTATGAGAATTAAAATACTACTAAAAATATTGAACTTGGTTGTGCATTTGAAATGTATTTATAGGTTCTAATCTCGATATCGGCACCGATAAGGCGACTTAAGCGATTTCTACGAGATATGTGTATTGTGAGTATATCCTTATAACTTGACATTTAACTTTATATGAGTATGTGATTTGTATTATATGAGTACCTTGAATTGGTGAATGGATTGAGATGAATGTAATACGACGTGCGAGAACTAAATTGAGTTCTTAAATGTACATATTGGGACGTGATGTGAAACGATCTGTATGATGTTATCACTCTTTTTACCATATTATTACGATGTTATACATATGATTATGACATGCGCATTCATAAGAGATTAAAGAACTATGTTATGGCCGCTAATGATCTTGACCATGCGTTATTGCATTCTGAATACGGTCAGAATTACAGAATCAAAGAATACAGATCCCGGGTTCATTGAACTCATGGGGATTATACAGTACAGAGTGTCATGGCCATAATCATGATCACTAATTGTTCTTGGTATTAGATGGTTCATAATAGAATAACAATACGGACATACATGTGCATCATTTCGTTTTATACGAATCATGTGAATTGATGTTCAGACTATGATGAATCATGGTATAATATTCATGTGCTTCTGTGGATATGAAATATATGATTATGTGATGTTACTCGCCCAAATGCAAATGTTGTCTTTCAATTGATCGTGAAAGAAGTCGACTTTAGAAAGTATTTCTACAGTCTTTTGAAGTCATGGATCCAAGGTCGGCCGGCTGACTCTGGTCCTTCTCCCTTAGCTCATCATTTGCATATATTGTATATGTTTTTGGTTGGGTTGTGAGGGGTACAACCTTGGGTATTTTTGCGGCATATATATGTCTATATGTCTTGTAAATTATAGTATTATAAATGTTTTGGTTGGATGATATGAAATTACAAGCTTCGCTGCCATTAAATATTTATGCTTTATGCATCATGTGTATGTGTTATGTGTAAGGGTGTCACATGGTAGTGCACGATTTATGTAATGATGTTGCACGTTCTGAAATCAGATTCAAAAGATTGTTAGGGTTTCCAAGAAGATGAGCAGCTGCGCCTTTCATCGTGCCTAGGTTGATGTTGGTCGTGGTTGAGTTGATCAAGCTTTTCCTATCGTCGGAGCTGAATTCAAATCCGATATTTGCTAGGGTTTTCGAGTTTCGTAGCAACGACCATCGTGCCTTGACTTCCATGAACGTAGAATTGATAAAAAAAATTTGTTGGAATGATGCTTTGAATATTGAATAAGGAGTTGTAGTTGAATGTATTGATAAAAAAATCGATGATGATGTTTGTTTGTGAGGAATGAATTTGACGAGAGAATGAGTAGGATGGAAGAAAAGTGGATAAATAAAGGTTGTACATTGAAGAAGAAGCAGTGTAGCCCTTTTTATAATTTTACCCTAAAATGGGTTTATGTGAACTTAAGTTTTTTTGGCCGATTGAGATGAAGCTGGTATCGTCATGTAAGTACCCCATAAATATATACACACAAATATATTTGAAATGAAAATTAAATTGGTAAATGTTTAAGTCGAAAATTAATTCTTGGCCTAATTAATTGAAAGGCCAATATAATTTCAAGAATTATTACATCTGTATTTTTTGTCTCTAGTTTGAACAATTATATCTACATCCTCTGTAGAATATAGGGGTGTTTAACGGATCGGACCGGTCCGATTCGGTCCAAAATCGATCGGTTCCAGATCCGTTAAGCACGGACCGGTCCGGTCCGTTAAGGAATCAGATCGGACCCGGATCCGGTCCGGACCGGATTATTATTTTTTTTTAATTTTTACGTTTTTTGGCTAAATTTTTTTTATGTTGTAAATGTTTCCCCAATATTCATCACAAATTCAATATATTTCTTCTCCATTTCATAATATAGATGCATACAAATAATTATAAAGAGATAGCAATTGAAAATCTAAATAAAAAACTATTACTATTTAGCACTCTTCATAATTGATAAGTATTGTTTTTTACGTTCTCTTCTTCTTGCTCGTCATAATGATTTACGAATTCGTCAACCGCCCCATCTTTTCTATTCTTACATTCTGCTTCAAACCAATCTTTAAGTAGCGCCGCTGCTAGATGAAGATGTCATTATTATATAAGTAAATTGTAGATAGCACAATTGATAGGGAAATATGAGATTGAAGTATACAACTTTGTAAGAATGAATTGTGAGGTTATAAAAAAAAGCACACATAATTATAGATTTTTAAACAAAAAAAAAAATTAAAAAAAAAATAAAGAAATGAACGTTGGCAACGGCTAAGGCAACGACTTTATAGCCATTGCCATGCTGACAGACCACACTTTTTATTATTATTATTATTATTATTATTATTTTAAATCAACCG
Organism: Haberlea rhodopensis; assembly: GCA_907163345.1. NCBI lineage: Eukaryota > Viridiplantae > Streptophyta > Magnoliopsida > Lamiales > Gesneriaceae > Haberlea > Haberlea rhodopensis. The sequence continues at coordinate 5,480,349 of CAJQUN010000002.1, forward strand.
GTTCTGGTTTGGGAACCGGTTTCAAATCGGTAGCACCGAAACCGACGGTGCTATAGGTTTGGTTCCCAGGATCGCCCCGCACCGGTTTGTTACCGGTTTCGGGGAGAACCGGAATCGGTTAGTCCGATTTCGGACCGACTAATCGGTTCGGTTCCGGGCCGGGTCCGGATTGACTCGGCCCGATAAGCACCCCTAGTAGAATATCTGTATTACAATAACATCCTCTCTAGTTTGTAAAATATATAGGGAAAATTATAACTATAAGTTTGTAATGGATCCTTAACATTGATTCAAATAAAGAATATATCATTCACATATAAAATAGATGAGTGGAGCATACATGAGAAGTTATTCAATGTTTAACTAACGGAAGAAGTCTAGGATTATACGTGAAAAAGTAGTTGATTGATTTGAACTACAAGTTTGTAATGGATCCTTCTAGCTGAAAAAAGAGAGTAGGAAAAATTAGTTTTCAAAATATTTATTTTTATTTTCCAGATATATTTATTATTCGTCCAATCAAATATTTCGAATATAATTTTTGTTGTTTCGCTTAAAAGGGTTTTTCTCCTCTATCGTTCCATGACCATAGTCTATCGTGTTTGCCATTGACATGGGCGGTTTAAGTGATAAAGCCATTAAAATATTTATTTTAGGCCCTCGATTTCAGTAAGGCACTGATTCATAAGTTTACTAATGGATGCTAAATTCGAATTCGTATAATGATTGTGACTTGAAAAAAAAATGTATTGTGCATTATGATATTAATGATTTATATTTATTTTCGAAGTTAAAAGTCTTATAAGAAGTTCCAAATTTAGAAATTAAAGACCCAATGAAATATTAAATTTAATAACAGAACTTGATTGTTTTCCTAATTATTTTTTAGCATGTAGAATATTATTTATAGCAGTTACAGTTGCATCTGTGTAAAGAAATTAAAACTAAGGATTATAAAAATTATTTGCGAACAACTATGTCTCGAGATCAATTAAATGAATTAGCAGTTCTAGTAATCGATTATGACTTATTGGCTAAACTTGAATACACAAGTTTAATATGTAGTTTTGCATTAAAAAAAAGACAAGAATGATTTTTTTAATTTAATATTCACTATTTTTAATTTCCAATAAATATCTGATTTTTATAACTTGTGTAGGGCCTCAAAAATGTTTAAGCAGCCCTGACGATTGATTCCAGAATTTGTTATGACGATAAAACTAGATTAATTTTTATACATAACTAGATTAATTTTTATACATACCATACCAACAATTATCTATAAAAACTAATACAATTATTTTAACTATTGTATTCAATAATATGATAACTAGCGGTCGACGCACACGCGTTACGTGTGTAATGGAATTTTAAATTTTATATATTGTATATGTATACTAAATTTTATATTTGAAATATCTGAATTAAATATGATATTTTCTGGGGAAGAGAAAAAAACTGCTGCATATATTTTCGGAAGGAAAAAAACTGTTAAAAAATTGAGAATTAAGTTGGAAAGTTAATAGATGATCTTCCGATATTATCACTTTATCTCATGGTTTCATGGTTATTACTAAAGTAAATAGAGGGTATTTTTGAAATTTTACAATGGTCATACCAACTCTAAGGTGCTCACTCACATTATAATATGTATAATATAGATAAGAATTAAAAAAAAAACTTGTATTTCATTTAAGCATTTTTTTAAAACCTAACATATATTAAATGTAAGCAACAAGAAGTACAACAAAGACCAAGTCGATCTCCGGCAAAGACGGAAGTACACAAGTACACAACCCCTACAAAAGATGACAACAAAATCAAAAAGGAACTTGCCTTCAAATACACCTCAAGCCCATCAATCTCCACCTTGTGACTTTGTCGTCCCACAACACTCCACCTTGATGAAGATTTCCAGAGCTTCTGCAACTAACACTGCAAGACAGTCATAATTCCCAATGTATAGAATTATCATGCTCCACCATAAAAGCATACTCACTCATGAATAGTCATTCCAAGCATTTCAATTCGGCCCATGTCGAAAAATAAATTTGCTGAAAAATTATGTTGCAATTCTCACATTTTAGCTCTCCTGGAAGTTAATCAGTCATCGACATATATTTCCACCACACACCCTGCATCACTGCCAAACCAATGCTCGTGTGCAAAACTGTGGACCCGTTAACATTATACATCATCTATCATGGCAACTTGGGGGCAGCGGCATGCCATAAGAATGTACATGTCCTTTTTTCATAAGATATCAAAATATGAGACAATATTAGCTTCATTATTAGTAACTCCACTTGCTGATAGGGAACAATTTTCTGAACCCGCTCCAGCTCTTGGACAATTTCTCTTGATGTGGCCAGGTTGTCCACATCCCAACAGGCTTTCTGTATAGAGTTTTTCTTCTTGCAATCACGAGCTACTATTGCAAAACTTTCATGTGGACTGCTACTCTTGCCAAGTCACATCTCTTCAGAAAGAAACTTACTAGTAACCTCTGAGAAAATGATTTTCTCCTTCCCATGAATCAAGATCGGCTTCATGTGCTCATATGAACGTGGAAGAGACCAGATGAGTATCAAGGCCTGATCATCATCATCAATTCTAACTCCAATAGATTAGAGCTATGAAACAATGCCATTGAGAACACTAAAATGACCTGAAATAGTAGTACCCTCATTCATTCGCAATGTATGAAACTGCTCTTTCAGATACACCCGATCTAAGACGTCATTTGTCTGATACAACTCATCCAGTTTTTCCCAGAGTTCTTTAGCCGTAGTCCCTAGACATTCCATGCACATTTGCAAGAACATTTTTGGCCGAGCACAGACGGATTACACTTGCTGCTCTCAAATCCATATCCTCCCAATCTTCATTGCTCATTCCAGCTTTGCATGTTGCACTAGTCGTTCCACCAGTCGAACTAGTATTACTGCTACTTTCAGGGATTACTCTGACCCCCTTCAACGCCTTGTGTAATCCAGATTGAATCAACACATCCTCGACTTGCACTTGCCACAAGCCAAAGTTGAAATTCCCATCCAATTTCTCCACATCAAATCTGACTGCATTTGAAATTCTGCTCCCGACATTGCCTTGTGATGCTTTGATGAATTTTACTGTAGGCCTGAATAGTATACGCTAAGAAAGCTCCCAGAAAGAGAGAATCTCGATCTTTCTTAGACAGAACTCCAAGATTCCTAGGAAAATTGTTGGGGTCACATCGATCCCACTTAAATACCGATATTCCTAGACATAACCTCATTAGTCAATATATATTCGTCTACCACATCAAAACTCTACCGCAACAAAAGGACACAGACTCTAATACCACTTGTTGCAAATTTGACCCTCAAAATTCACTCTCGAGGATCTGCACCTTTTATGGGAAAAGCAAGCAAAGAAGAAATAATGACGACACAAGGATTTAACTTGAAAAACTCCCAAATCAGGAGAAAAACCACCAGGACCAGAGAATAAAATACACTATATGAAAAATTATTTTAAACACACAAATTTCTTCTCACCCCAAACACACCCACAAAGCTTTCTCACTAGCCACACTTTATAGTTTACACGTTCGTGACAAGGGGCGAAGCGGTCCAATAGTTGTCGTACTCCTTGGCCACAAGCCCCGAACTTTGCAAAGTGTCACCAATTGGGTGGCAGAGAATCATGGAAGACTCTCGGATAATGAGGCCATACTTGAGATTATCCTCATTATCACTGATGAACTAACTAAGGAACTTCGTATTAGAACGTACTTATTTTGCAGATCTAAAGTTACGTAAGAAGTCTGTATAATAAATATTTAAAGCAATGTACATCATATTTACAGATTGCCTGTGGTGGGGTTTCTCGCCCCCTCGACGTTCACCAGAACAATAAATGTTACTGTCAGAACAAAATGGTAAAATTTAAGTTTTACCCAATTAGTAAAAAAAAATTAAGAATGAGAACCTATTATGCTATAAATCTTCTAGACATTTTTCTATTATTAAAAAAATGAACTTATCTCATTTTTTTATTTGTCTTTATTTTCAATTTTTTAAAATCAAGTTATCTAATTTATTGTTTTAAAAAGGTGTAAAATTGAATTTTATCAGTTTTATTTTGGTGGCAACAAATGTTGGTATGGCAATATCGCCAGCGAAACATAAATTCTAGAAGAAAACACAGCCTATCCGTCGTCCCTGTATCGACTGACTTGTGTCTATCAATGTTGTTAAATTTGGTTTGGCTTCTGAGGTTGTTGCGAGGGAGTCGAAGCTTGTGTGGATATATTTGATCTGGATTCCGCTGTTTCAAAGTGCCCACGGCCTCCTATTAGGTTAGTCATTATTGATACTAGTTCATATATTTTAAATTATTTATCTCAATTATCAGAGCTAAGTTGTAAATTATCTCATATTGTTTTGAAAATAGATAGATTACGCATTTATTTTTTAAAATATGTATTTTTGCCCATATGATTTTGAAAATAGGTATTTTATCCCTTGTATTTTGCAAAAAAATAGCATTCATTGAGGGATATTTTGTACCTATTCATAAATCATAACGGGTTAAAGTGTCTATTCAAAACCAAAGGGGCATAAAATACATATTTTCAAATCACAAGAGGGTAATCCACCTATTTTCAAAACTACACAAGGACAAAATACATATTTTCAAATAACATAGCTTTTTTTTCAAAACAACAGAGGTAATCCACCATTAGCTCCAAATATCATCTTTCGTGTTATTGATTCAAGCCAAAACAAATTAGAACTTGGATTTTAATAAAAATAATAATAATGTATAAAAAATTAATATTTTTAAACCTAAATAACTAGAAAAGGCTATTTTCGTAAAGCTAGTTGATGAATATATCAAAAAAATGTTTTTTTTTCTAACAAATGAATATATCAAATTTTGATTATATATCAAAGAGATGAAAACAACAGACCGGGGGTTTTCTTAATCTATAGTACAGATGGGGTTAGTGCTCATTTATTTTGGGATTGGAATGAAATTGACTCAAACTTAACTCAACTCATTATTGAGAAATGTTATTGACAGAATAATTATTGTTGATATCAGATCAATTTTCAACACTATCATAACACCTCATTAATACCTATATTCAGTCCTGCAATAATGATGTTACTTCATAATATAATGAATTATCGACTCGTCTAAAAATCCAAGTTTGTAGAAGATTGAACAAATGAATATATCAACTTTTGATGATACATCAAAGAGATGAAAACAACAGACCAGGGGTTTTCTTAATCTATAGTACATATGAGGTTGGTGCTCATTTATTTTGCGATTGGAATGAAATTGACTCAAACTTAACTCATTAATGAGAAATGTTATTGATAAAATAATTATTGTTGATAACAGAGCAATTTCCAATAATATCATAACACCTCATTAATACCTATAATCAATCATACTTGCAATGATTTTACTTCATAATATAATGTTAAATTATCGACTCATCTAAAAATTCAAGTTTGTAGAAGATTGAACAATTTATTATTTATTTTCGGAAAAGAAAAAAAGAAATTGATGAGTTGATGATTAAGTGAAAAATCCAAATACTCAATTTTATTAAATTAAAAAAAAATTTAAAGATAATGATGATTTGATTATAGATTGTGAAGGTTTGGCAAGGAAAGCTAACCACCAGCTTCCCAACTATCTACTACTAACTCCCGCACTCTTTCAATGCCCCCAAATACAACTCACACACAGCTACCAGTCAATCCTACGTATATATACATCTACTCACACCAATCCTCTTTCAAATCTCGATTTCCCTTTTCCTACTTGCTTTTCTTGATTTAGATTTCGATCCCATATATACTTCTGCGTGCAAGCATAGTTTTCATACACGTTTACTTTTAAGCAGCAGCTGGGGAAATGGCACCTGCGGCTGCTTTTTGGGTTGAATCGTCAAAGGGAACCGTGTGCGTAATGGACGCGTCGGGGCAATTGGGCTCCGCCCTGGTGCACCGCCTCTTGCAGAGAGGCTACACCGTTAACGCTGCCGTGCACAACCAAGGGGGTACGTGCTTGCTGCTAGTTTATTAATCCATGTGTTTATAGAGCTAAGAATTACTTCAAATTAAGAGGTTTTTTTTAAATAAATATCGTATGTTCATACATAGAGATTATTCATGAGCTTTAATTGTTTGTGTACGAATTTATTAATGGCTACGAGTAGAAATCAGTTCGCGTGTCCACTGTTTTCATTTGTATCCTTTTGAGTTCTTCAATTTCTTGATTGTGTTCAGGCAATTCTGAAGTCTCATTAATTAATTGTCGAAATTTGTTGTGGTTATTTACATAAATGATGCGATATTGATTTCAGATGAGTGGTATAAGGAGAGGCAATGGAGTAAATATGGTGAAAAGTTGAAAGTATTCCATTCAGACCCATTGGATTATGGTAGCATCATGGATGCAGTGAAGGGATGTTGTGCCTTGTTTTACTCATTCGAGACTCCCTCCGATCACCCAACGTATGATGTAAGTGCACAACTTCTTTTCTTGTTAAATTGATTATCAAAAGTATTGAATTTCATTTGATTAACATAGGATGTTGTGTATGCACATTATTCAGGAATATATGGGTGAATTGGAAGTAAGAGCAGCACACAATGTACTGGAAGCTTGTGCACAAACACACACTGTAGACAAGGTGGTTTTTACTTCCTCTGCGGCAGCCATAATCTGGAGGGACAGCCAACATCGCTCTGATAACGATGTTGAGGACGACGATGTTCGTGTTGACGAAAGAAACTGGAGTGACATCAACTTCTGTAAAAAACTTAAGGTACTAAAACCAAATCCCATTTTGTATGTATAAATATTCTTGATTTTTTTTTACACACTGAAAAAAGAATGTTATACAACACACAATTTATATAGATCGGTCATAAAGACCCACATCCAGTCCGCAATTCCACTAAAATCCATGAGGGCATCTAAATGCAACTGCTGAAAACGAACGTAGATGTGGTTAAGTGAGAATTGTCAAGCAGGGGCCGAAGCTTAAACTTTCATATTTTTATCCCATGTTTAGCACATAGAAAAATACATATGCACCCACCTGCTCTAAGGTAGTACGAGCAGAGTTATTTTTTTAGCTTGGGGAATACGTCCCAAAGGAGACAAGGCCGACAACCAATCCGGTTAGCCCGGAGGTGTCAGTACTAGCAGAGTTGATTGAGTACTAAGACACTTGTTAATAACATGTTGTATACATAGTTATGGCATGGAGTATGGAAGACTGTAGCAGAGAAGACGGCGTGGGCATTGGCAAAGGACAGAGGGGTGAACATGGTGTCGATAAACGGAGGCCTGTTAATGCGTCCCGATTTGAGTATAAAAGATCCCTACTTATTGGGGGCGGCGGAGATGTTTGAAAATGGGGTGTTTGTGACTGTGGACTTGCATTTCTTGGTGGACGCTCATATCTGTGTCTTCGAGGATCCTTGTTCCTACGGCAGATACCTGTGCTTTAACCGAATCATTAATTCGAGTAAAGACATCGTTAAGCTTGCAACGATGCTCTTACCGCCGCCTTCTGATGATGATACTTCAGGGTCGGAAGAAGATAAGAGGAACTGCAGGGTGTACCAACAGAGGATTAGCAATCACAAATTGAACAAGCTTATGCTACATTTTGATAGCAATTACAATGCTGCTGCTGCTGCTGCTGCTGCACCAGTATACTCGCAACAATAATCAAATAGCATGATCCATTGATTAATTATTGTGATGCTATCATGCTTGTTATACAAACACATCATAGATATCGATGCCATTGTATATCACATGCAATGCTTAGACAAAATCAAATGTATTATTTCATTGCTGTCACCCCAAGACTCCAAAATGGAAATGTCTCAGCCATTGGGAACAAACGGAATAGAAATGTTACTGTTTTTCGAATCAAACGAAACTCCCCCCTAATGTTTAGAAAGCCTGTGGTATTGGCATATATTGGCTATGGTTTATTACATCTGGTTGGCATGTGATTGAAAATTATTTGATAACCTAGAACTTTGTAATGACAATATGTTTAGAAAGATCCAAATGCATAACTTGCTTCTATCTTTTGTTTCCCAACAACTCTCCTTTAGATGGTTTAGTTGCTCTGTCTTTTTTCAATACATTTTCCCATTAAAGAAATTTAGTAAAATAACTTATAAATAAAGAATTTCAAGTTAAATTGATTAGCTTTTCAACACTATCTGGTTTATATTTTTATTGAATTGCTTTCCGATTTTCTTACCGTCCTTTTTTTTTTTTTTGCCCTTTCTCCTCCAATTAGGCGTTACGCATAATTATATCAATAATAAAACATTATCCATATCAACTAAAAATTGAGGTACTGTCTGGTATGCTTGATAAGAGAGTTATGGATTATTGATCTCATTTTCAACTCATACACCAAATACAATATAATCTTGAATTACAATACACAAATTATATAATTACAATACACAAATTATATATGATTGATAAGAGAGTTACGGATTATTGATCTCATTTTCAACTCATACACCAAATACCATATAATAATTAATTATAATACACAAATTACATATCTATTATTTTTTTATCATTCATATTATACATCTATATCATTTGATCGTCACATACTACGTAAAAAATGGTACTTGAGTTTATTCTATAACACCACTAGGGCATTACAAGTATCTTAAATGTTTCCTGAGAACTTTTTTTAAAAAAATTCTGAGCAAACAAAAGTAAAAAATATAGAGAACCCCGAAAATATAAAGATTTCTCTATAAGAAGTTTCAACTATCACATTAATACACACAAGTATTACATCCTTTTATTTTCGTTATTATCCTATTGACTCGATTTGAATCCTGGCATCTAATAGAGGACCCTGTGTGGATATTAATACCGCTGAGGTTGATGCAAATATCATCATCTGTCATTTGTTTTGTTTCTTGTTCTTTTCGTATTTTTTTTTTGAAACGTGGGGGTCTCGAATGTGAGATCTTCTCGGGAGTCAATGTTGCTGGGTCATGAGGCCTTTGGCATGCCAATATGAATCACTAGAGAATCCAAAGAGTGACTCATTCATCAAACCATGTGAACCTATTAGCATCACGAGTGAAAATTCTTCGCAGCACAAACAGTTCTGAAACTATCTACAAATAATCATACAGCATCTGGGACTTCGCTTTTGCTAACTATACAGGGTACCGGAGGGGATGTGATCTAAAAGAGTCATCATTCGAATGTGGCTTTGTCATTATATTTCAGGAAACCCATTGAAAGATCATAAAACATGATCAGTACATATAACATACCTATTGACAGCTATACAAGCCTGAATACGCACTCTTGACATGCAGAACTACTTGTCTCCAAAATCGCGAAAAAGTAGCAATGAGGTAGTGACATGATCTTTTTGAGGCACAAGCTGCTCAGTTTTTTTAGTAGGTTTCGTGGTCTTTTCCTCCTTGGGGAAGGGGAATGAAAGCGAGAGGGAAAGAGATGCCGATACCTCATCACCATCATCTGCTTTGATTGATCTCTCATCATGAATGCATTCCTTGGCTACTTTTCTTTCTACATTCCCGATTATTGATGGTTGGATGTCTGAAGTCAAGGGTTTTCTTTCGGCCCCTAAAGCAAGCTCAAGGTTTGGCGCCCTATCATGATGCTGGTTTTGTTCGAATGGATGTAATTTCTGAGGCATGGATCTGTTAACCAGCTGTATGCCCCTCACAGGATGTAATTCCACGGGGAAGAAACGCCTTTCAGCATTTTCTGAATGCTTGGGTACGACAGTCACATCACACGCTTCATGGTCTCGATTCTCCAAAGCCTCACGGTTCATCTGTGGTGCAAAACCATCAATAAAAGAACAAATAATCACATGATAGAAAGATCAGTGAACTTTGAGATGCCTATACTTACTTTTTCAAGTGCTCCATGTGGTATGCCATTCGTATCACCATTTTCAGGCAAAACTTGGCTAGTGCAAGCATAAAGAGCTGGAGTTTCCGAGCATTTAGACTTGAGATGCAGATATTCGTTGTGGTTCAAAAGCAATCTGTTGACCTGAGTGTTTAGGCGTCTGGTGTCTTGCTTTTCCACCACAGGAGCTACAACGCATGTGGAGAAATCTTCACCAACCATTCTCAACTTCACTTGATCTTGATTGCAGGTCATTCTGTCCAAGATAGTAGTTGTCTCACCTATACCTTCCTCAGGAGGCTTGTGAAGGCTAAAATCTGAAGGCTTGTAGGAAGGATGCGATGACTGTTGTCTAGGAACTAGAGTATCCAATTGCAGTAACATAGGCTCGCTTTTGGGAACAACGGTACCCAGTGAAGACTGGAAAGGTCTACTGATGGAACTGGGTCCTCCTTCCTATGGACAACAATATGGAAATACATATCAGAATGCGATAGTGATGTCCCACAAAACAAACATGAGATCAGACAAATCAATAGTCCAGAAACAAGATACCAGTAAATAAACCGATCCGAATTTTGAAGGGGAAAAGGTAATTGTACTAACATGCATGCAATGCAACAAGCAACAATAGCCAATGCAGAAAGGCCAAAAACCAGCATTTTCACTTGGATAAACGACACAAATATGGGAAGATCAGATGCGTTGATCATTCTTACTTAAATAGAGCTACAAAACCACAAGAAATTACAAACCAATATAAATGTTTTTACTCATACGTGCACAGAATGAAATACCAGACAAGTATCCATTGGTTTTTGACATGGCTTCGCTCTTGCACCTCTTACTGCAGTTGAGCAGCTGGAATTTTGTCTACTATCCAACCAATCCGAAGAAGATATTTTGGGACCGCAATCTCCATTTACATCTTTAGTCGACATTACACCACAAATGTTTTCTGAGGCATGGACATTTTGCCCAGAGGATATATCATCGCCTGCAAGCAAATCCTCAGTGACTGGTCTGAGCTGGCACCTATCCCCAGGCATGGACATTATAGATGGGGGAATATTTTGAGGAGCAGATAACTGCTTCAAGGTGTCGGGCATATTTGGTAAGCAACTCCCTTTCTTTGCTCTGAATGCACCCCAAAGGAAGAATAACATATTCCACCCTGCATGTAAATGTCAATAAAATTGCATCCTATCTTATCTAACCATGAAGGCATGGAAATTATAACTTCTCAAATATTTTGTTGCTTACAAATCACTGAGACCAGAACATGAAAAGTATCATTTTGTTGGTCAAGGTCCAACCAACATGGCTGCACCCAATTTTAAGCACAATCATTTTCAGGCAATCATATAAAGGTGTTCATTAATGGGGCTTCCTAAACAGCTTGCATCAGTGTGGTTGATGTTCAACAAACACGAGCCCAACACAAATAGCAAACACTTGATTTATTAGTATATTATAGGTGTTCCATAAAATGCAAATCCTCATAATAAAAACCGTCCCCTTCAATGATCATTACTAATGACAAACTTCAAGAAGTCAATTTACCAAATCAGTAAAAAGCCACCGTGATCTAGTTTCTCAAACAAGGGGGGAATTTTTTATTGTTGGCTTACGCTGGGAATTCTCAGGAAGCTGATTGGAAGGAAATATCAGGAGTTCCGCACCACTAAGACTCCCTTTGAGAGCAAGGTCATTGTTCATCATATTCTCCAGCCAAACTTTGTAGCTTTTGTTATAGCTGTAGTACAAGATTGCTACATTCAAACATAAGAAAATGGATAGGGATAAAAATAAAAAGAATTGAGAAAAACTCGCTAAGTTACCTCTCAAGATCTTTAGCAAAAAAGAAAAGGGCAATGTTATCCTCCCTAACCCCATGTTCCTGAAACTCTACTGGCCAGGTGCTTAAGCGAGGCACTTCATTTAGGACAATTCTGCTTTTAAACTTATTTACAGCCTCAATAACTTTAAATGATGCACATGTAGACATATGGGCTTGGATTCCATCCCAGACAGTGAAGACTTTACCACTTCGATAAATCTCAAAGCTTCCTCTGGATTTAAAGAAAAAAACATGTGAAAAACAATAGTTTCAGCACCAAAACACTCAACTCCACCACCAAAACTAGTGTCATGGTAAAATCAAACAAGTTCACAGAAAAATACGCGTACTGCCATATGTATTCATGCTCAGGGATTGCAAAGGATTTCAAAGATAAATGCCCAGCTGCGGCAACATCATTGCACACATTCCTGGAGGAAGAAGTTACATCCCATGGAACAATTGGGACTTCATCTCCTCCAGAAGAAAGAGCCTCCACGGCCACTGATGAGAAGTGAGCCACAGTGTTAAGAGTTCCATTGTTAAGAGAGTCAGCAGTCAAAGTTCGGGATATTGTATGCCTCTCAGCTGCCTCTGCAGCAGAAGTCTCAATTCTCCTTCCAGTTGAACTTGATAAATAATCTTTCGAAGAAAAATCACAACCCTTACTTGACACCGATGAGCTATCATATATATGCTTTTTGTAACCTCCTGGCTTTCTCAGCACAGCAGCCTCAATAGCAGCTTTCAGGTTATTGCTTTCGTCACTGAAATATTTAACATATGCTGGCCGAAAGTGGCTTCTAGAATCTTCTCTTGATGGTTCACAACAATTTGTTATTTCTCCAGGCCGAGCAAATCCAAGAGGTCGGCATTCAATAGCATTAAAATTTGGTGTTCCAGAAACACCTGAGCCTGATGAAGAATCCTCCTTGGGGATAGTTTGGTTTGATTTTTTATCAATGTTGTTAACATCATTGGCAGATGATACAATAGGAGTATTGAGACCACGTGTTGATGGCTTTTTAAATCCACCTGCCCACACAAAGATCATTTGGAGTAACAGAACGATTAAAAAGTAAACAAACTATATCAGGTACTAGTACACGACTTTGAATCAAACTGTACCTAAAGAACTGGACAAATCTGCACTCCTCCGAGCTGCAAGACTGGATGATCTCGATAATGCCATTGATTTACGAACAGGTTGTACTGAATTTGTTTCATGGTGATTAGAAGACACAGAAAGTGAAAAAGGTTCGGCCCTAGATGCTACGTGTTTATCACTTCTTGAGGCAGAATTCATTGAAGTGGCCATCACTGAATTAATCGGCCTGTATTCTGATTTTAAAGAGCTCTGTCTTTCAAATAGGCTTCGCCGTTTTCTATTCTTAATGTCCTGGACGTGTGACAGCCTAGGTGACAGCATCTTTATTTTTGATTCAGAATAGACGGAATTAGTAGATTTGAATGACATTGATCTGCCTATTGGTCTGATAGTGCCATTCTTAAGACAAAGAGTGGCAAGTTCACTGGCTGATTTCTCCCGCTGAAGAACTTGATCAACAAGCTTGACCTTTGGTTTTGAATTTAGAAACGTACATGAATTAGATTTTGAGAAAGTACCTGCAGAATTGGCAAAAATATGTTCTTATTAGCCAGTGACACTGAAACAATAATCCACTTGTCAGACAAAAACTCACTGCCTCACATAAACTAACTTTTAAATTCTGAGAGGAACCCCAGGAACACCACTGATCAATGATATAATGCAAATAAACATGAGAGAACCTCGGAAATTCGGTAATCGGGAATCAGAATCAGAGGATGCTGATTCCGGGGTATTGTTAACTGTGGCATCATCAGAAGTTGGACCCCCATGTGAATACTGCACTCTTCCCTTATCTAGTTTCTTTAAGGAATTCTCACGAGAAAGAGTAACTGCTTTGTCAGATCTAGAGGGCTTTGGTGTCCCAACTATTAAGTCAACAGCAGGCTTCTTCACTACAGAAGAAACTTCGGTATCAGCATCATCTCTAAGCCTTTTGGTGGGAATATTCATGCAACCTCTTGTTCTGTTTTCCTCAACATCAAGGCTATTTATGCGTACACTGCTTGCTTGACAGGAATCATTTTTCTCATTTTCATCCACCCTACCTGACTTATCTCGTCTCCAATAACTCACCTTCTCACTGGATTTGCATTCTTCACACAGCCAGTCACCTTCAGGGACTTTAGCCAGCATTTCTCGCATGCAATAGCTGAGATAGGATGAGTAGGTTATTGATATTTGAACGTAGCAACATGCAACAATATAGCACGGGAAAATACTTAAAAGTTTTTAAGGATTACGTGTGTTCTGCCCCATCACTACACCTACAACAGATAGCAAGCAAATCCTCTCGACCTGCATCTCCACAGATATCACAAACTTTAACCTATTACCAGAAAAAAAGAGCAACTTCAATCAACGTCTGACCTGATCAGGATTAAGTTATAAATAGAAATTCAAAGACCATGAAGAAGCTTGCTCATAAACAACTTCAAATCTTCCAGGTTTGGGATGAATTTCTCCACGTGCAATTATTTATAAAAACTACCATCAACAAAGGTCTAGGCACCATTAATATGATGTACTGATTGGATGCTGTATTAATTGTAGGCAGCATTAGTCGCAAAGAAAGTCACTTTCATAAGTGTTCTTCATCAAGATTTAATTAGGTTACTAAAGTTTCCATAAAATAACAAAACATGACTTAAAATTCTGGTTTTAATGATGGAATTTGTAAAAAAGGATAATTATTTTTTTATAAAACGGATCATTAATTTGAATTCACAGTACAGAAACCCTTACCCCCAATAAAGCATATCAAATAAAAAAGTGTAAAGCAAAATGCCATCACTGATTAAAACAAAACATTAAACAAGAAATGAGATTAGCAGTTACGAATCTTCGCTTCAGCATATACTCTATATTTGAATTCAAACAGAATTCGTGACATTTATCTGCATATATGCATGATTAAACGGGTGTGGTGTCCACCTATAAAAAAAGATTTATATCCAATTTGTTTTCTCACTTCAAAATATTGATATGAGAAATCTCTTTTAACACTCAAGAGTGATATAAAAAAAAGAGAATCTCTACAGGAAAAAAATGTTGTTACGTCTTGTCAAATTCTATAAAATAGGATAGCATAAATTTCATATTAAATAAGCAAGAAATATATTCTTACATCCTGCTCCACCATATCGGAGTCATCAGCCTCGCCCATGGGATGGATTACTGTTTTCATAGCATCATTCTTTTCAGTGGACACAACATCAGAAGCAGGTAAATCCCGACAAACATCAGCTACCACTGAGTGTTTCCTTGAGCCCTCCAATGGTTCAATCAGTGGAACAGAACACTTATCTACATCAATGCCCCTTGAGTTTGAGCCACATAACAGAGATTTCACAGTGGACGTATCTTGTACCATCAACAAGTCAGTGGCAACTTCAGTGCTTTCTGAAACTGGAAAATCAGACAAACCTGGATGATGTGAAGATAATCCAATCAGCAAGTTACTTGAAGGCAACTTATCAGAAAAATCTCCTCTTATTTTGTTCCGCCTACTATAATTTATCCCACTGTGATTTACACCAGAATTTTTATTTTCATGCTGCGATAGAGTCTGATAGTCGGTGGTCGGTTCACCCCCTTGAACAATGGGACAACTGGTGGACACTGAACTGCAGGGTGGATTTGTCCTATGCAGTTTTTTGGCAGTGAAGGTTAGCATTTTGGTTGCATCATTAGTTCCAGTGTCACATGACAAACAATCATCATAGCCTTCTGGAGCTTTCCGTGGCTCAAACTTTGAGAGCACCACTGCATCAGCGGATGCAGATGCATCAGAAGTCCTCGCGAATGCTTTACATACAACATTTTCAGAGGAATCAGCACTTGAGCTCATGGTTTCCACAATACTCATTTCACTGAGCTGCTCATTTTCACGTCGTTTCCTCCAGTCAACTACAGTATATTCTGTACAGGTTTCTCCAGCAGATTCATCGGTTGATTTCATAAGAACTTGATTATCATGAAAGCAAGTTGAGCAAGGGGCAGAGCACACATTGCAGGTTCCGGACTTACTTCTATAGCCAACCTTTTGACTTCTATCAGAACAACAACTGAATCCCTTCTCAATTCTATGTATCACCTATTCAATTAAAAAAAGATTTTAAAATAAAACATATTGCCAACTGACAAACATAATAAATCTGTCATCAGTTGAAGAAGCCGTGTAGCATTTATTTTTTCCAGCGCAGCTAAAAAAAATATGAAGTAGAATGTAGAATCAAAAGTAGGAGGGTATGGGCACGAGAAAAGTACGATGAGACATGACAATTTAGACAGTTAAGATAACACCTGCATGTACTTTGTTGTGACCAATATCTGATCATGAAATGAGTTGATGGCACCTCAGGTGGTCATTATGCTATATTTAATAGAAAATACTGTGAGAGATTATCATATTTTCACTGCAACTGTTCATACATGAATAATATTTTGCTTTCGCCACGATGTCAGCAGGCTGAACTTCTAATAATCGTGTGGTTAATATCTAAATCCGTCCTATCGCGGGTACAATTGTGAAGGCCGTCGGCATTGGTTGTTGCTCAAAGGAACATGATGCATGTCTCTCTGCTCTGTCTCTCCAAATTTTAATAGAATACGGCATACGAGTTTCTGCTAGTTTTAAGTTGAGTATTCATTTTTCAATGCTGAAGTTCAGGGGAAGTTTTTGAAACCAAAGATTGTTTTGAAATTATATCAGGTAAATAAATATTTGGTATTATTTTATGTAATTTCGTCAGGAATAATTTCCTGCCACATATATTTTCAGGATATTTTTTCACCTAAATTAAGATGTGATAACTATATTCTAAACCAAGAGATATTAGCAAGAGTTTTGGACAAAACCGACACAAGATTGTATCCAAAAATTTCATTTTTGTCCAAAATAAACAATTGAACTCATATGTCCAGTTTCAAACTTTAACGGGAGTATTAGACATAGACATTATATTAGGGCAACAATTTTGATATTATCAAGATAATAATAAACCAATGATGCTACTTAATATTGATTTAGTTTGCAATGGTATTCCACTAGATTTATTCCCAACAATTTGTTCACCTACGAAGGTCTCGATTCTAGTCAAAACTATGAGAGATTAAATAAAGGGTTAGCCCATTTGGCATCTATCTCATGGATGTCTTCATGATCGAAGCACGTAAATTATGTACTACGTCGTTTTTCTTTACTATACTTTTACTGTTTAAAATTACCATAACCAAATAAGAGTTATTTGCATTGAAATTTTCCGAAGAGGATAAATATTCAACACACTTTAGCTACCATGCAACATAATGCAAAACAGTGATTGGTGTATGAAAGGAAAAACACAAACAGAGTTCTCATACATGTTGTAGCTCAGACAGGCCACCATTATAATGGACCACTCTGTGTTGGCAATATTGTTGTTTTGCAGTTATGCTCCTTCAACCAGTAAGAACAACATAAACTTTATTGAATGAGCGAAACAATCATCTCGTTTGACAAACTAAAGACGATTTCTTTCTTGTATGTTGTACAGCGGGATTAAGTTTTATACCAAAAACAATAAGATGGCAATGGGCAGACAATCAATGTAATCGCACAGGAAAGAGACTTAAACACTTAAGATGATATCACCCCAAAATAATTCCTCAACTGACGATAAAGAGGGTAAAACCAAACAAGATAACCAATTGTTGGGAAAGACTTCATAAACAAATTCTACGGCTTTAAATAGCAAAGAGTGAGCTGGTGAGGGCAGTAGAAAAAGATTAAATGATAATAAAGAACAGCAATGGTTTACCTGTTAATTATCATACCATATCAATATGTTCTGCCTCGTCAACTGGCACTTGCATCCTACAGTTTCTTCTCATGACTTGAATCTGAAAATCGCATATAAGTCCAGTCAACTAACAGAACCATCCCGGACAAACGAGGGCATGTAAATGCATGAGCTGAAGCACAAGCTAAAAA
Organism: Haberlea rhodopensis; assembly: GCA_907163345.1. Taxonomy (NCBI): domain Eukaryota; kingdom Viridiplantae; phylum Streptophyta; class Magnoliopsida; order Lamiales; family Gesneriaceae; genus Haberlea; species Haberlea rhodopensis. The sequence continues at coordinate 5,498,238 of CAJQUN010000002.1, forward strand.
TTTTCATTTCTACAAATCCATAATGACACACATACTAACAGATGATAGCAGATAAGTGGAAAAAATATCAGTAATCCCCAAGATTTGATCACGTTTACAGTTCAGAGTATTGTAAAGCGTAAAGCAAACAAACAAGGGCAATAACAAAAAGCCTGCAATTCTACAGACTAAACACTACTAATTCAAATAGAAACCAAGGAAACTAAACACTAAACTTTAAACCCAATCAATCAAGAGAACCCTAATTGACATGCCTGGGGCTCATAAAGACTGGAAGTGGCATCGCAGACTTCTTGGAGAGTTCGCTCCTTGGGCTTGCTCATGGGCAATCAGCCGCCGATCGATCAACTATCACCGGGTAGAGTGTTTGAATCACAAATCACCATGCATCAGATTAATTAGTAGTGAAATAAAAAAGGAATCGGATTTCAATTATGAAGCATTAAACGGATATAATTATTCCGTCTAAAATATATACATTTACGAACAGAAGATCTGAAAATTCACGCGGGATGCTCCCACAGAGAGACGGCCTGGGGGAAATAATTGATTGATTATGTAGAAAAAGAAGAGAGGATTTGCCGTATTGCAAGTATGGATTAGAATCTCTCCTGTCTTCTATTTATTTCCAATTCCCTTACAACAGATACGGATACATCGTACATACGATAAGAAAAATACACCCTCTCCTTCCTGTACATAAACTGGAACCTCTCTTTCCCTCTTGCGACAGTCCATTGCCGTACGTATGCATAGATGTATATACACATGTCAATACACACATATTTGGATAGATAGAGCTAGTGTTTTCAAAATCAGATCGGACATGAAATTGGTATCTTTACTGATTACAGGTTCGATCGGTTGAACCACTGGTTCGACCGGTGATGACGTCAGCATTATATAATATCTATTTTATTTTTTTATAAAATACATATATAATGTATTTGTTATAGTTTCAAGTTCTTCACAATAAAAAAATATCATTACACCAACATTACATGTCAAACTTGAAAAATCAGATCAAACCAAATGTTCAACATAAAAGAAAAATTATAAAACATCTAAAAACAACAAGCAATACCAAAAAAAGAACAATATCCCAAAATCATAAGAAAAATTTTAAATAATTATGAAATGATTCACATATTTTATAATTTACGAGAAACTAAACATATTTATATATAATATACAAGACATATTTTATGGAATTATATAGATTTTTTGATATATACATATATATTATTTTGTAATTATTTCAATAACAAAAAATTATATATAATATATTTTTGTTCTAAAAATTTGATTTATAATTTTAACAAAAACTAAAATATTGAAATATTTTAAAAGAAAGAAAAATGAAGAAATAGTTGGTTCAACCGGTTCAATCCGGTTCCCACCGATTTTTTTAGCATTGTGGCTTTATAGGATCAACCAGACCGGATTAATCAGTCGTTACTGGTTAAACCGGTTGAACCGGCCGGTCCGGTCCGATTTTCAAAACACTGGATAGAGCTGTGAAATCGGACGGTAAACTTTTCGTTAGCGTATCCGCGGATTTCTCATTCCTAAGAGATCACTTGCCATGTGGAATTATGTATACGACTTATATATCGAGACTTACCATTATACATACTACATTTTGTCATTTCTATAGTATATTAGTTGTCACAATGTATTATAATTGCAAGAACATGTTTTTCCAAACATGAAATTTCATCTAAAAACATCGAAGACATTCGGCATCTTCTCTGGTTTTATCCAGTGCAACAAATTTGAGTTCATTGTGGATCGAGATATATGTGTTTGCTTAAAAGATTTTCACAACATATAGTCATTTCCAATATCAAACACATTACCATTTTTGGACTTTGAGTCCTTCATTATAGTGGTTTTGCTATTACTTTGCTAACAAGAAATTTTTCACTTAACCAAAACATTGAAGCCCTCCGGCTTCTTCTTCGCTTTATCTAGCACTATGAATTCTGAATTCATAGTGGAATTCATTTGTTTCCTTTTTCATGACATAACATCATTTCCAATGATTAATACATAACCATTTGTGTCAGATATCCAATTTATATCATGATATCTCGAGTTTCGAACTCTAAGCATTATAGCTTAAAATTTGAAACTATAATAAATTCTCGATTTTAATTCACAATTCGAATTTTAAGCCAAGTTATTCTTAGAAATCCAAGTTTAAGATTTTATTTTTTACAAACTTGAATTTTAATCCCAAAGCTTAAAAAGTTGAACTAGAATTAAACATTAGAATTCGTCTTGGAAACTTCAATTCAAATTTTGACATCAACATTCATCATGTAAAAAATGTTTCATCAACATTTTCTTCGTTGTTTTGATGATCTCTATATTATTCATATAATGAGCATATCATCAACTTACAAATATACTTAAATATGCTTCATGTGTGTCACTTTTGTCACACTTATTTTGGTAACACAATTTTGTCAAATTTCTCATTCATTGCTTTGACACTTGTTATAACTTACTTCAGTCAGACACCCCTACACTTTCAATATTTGTAGGCTATGATGCACGAACACTATTAAAAATGACTCGGTGCAGTGTCGTACACTTCTAGGACACCGACACTCATAGGACACATGTCGAGCACGCCACGTGGCGTGTCCTTAATTTTTTTAAAAGTAAAATCGGGCACCCATGTCGAACCTCGTCGATGGGCTTGTCCGACACAAAAATGACACTTTTGGGGGTTAATTGTACAATTTAAAAAGTTTTGGCTAAAATAAAATTTGGACTTGTTATTTAAACTTTATAAGTAATCAACATTTGTTGTTAGTATGAGTGAAAACATATGATGATTTCAATGACATGTATTTATTTATGTGCTTTTTGAATTTGGTAATAGTATTTTGGTGTTATCTTTAATTTGGATGTTGTTGTTAAACTTTATGTTAATTGAAGAAAATCATGTTAGTTTGGGTTATACTATGATGATTCCAATGACATGCATGCATTTATATGCTTCTTGAATTTGGTAAGAATATTTTTGTTGCTTTTACATGGTTTTAGAATTTATAAAATATGAATTTTGGTATTTTGTAATATAGTACATGTAAAATATATATAAAAATATAAAAAATGCAGGCGTGTCCAAGCCATGTCATATACTGAAAATTTTGAAAATCCATGCCGTGTCATGTCAGTGTCCGTGCATCATAGCTTGTAGGAAACGCTATCCTTAACACATAATGATTTTTCGCCATTGCCTAAGTGTAGTACTTAGAATATGGTTGACCAATATAATTGCTTCCTCCAAATAATTTTGGGTAATCTTGAACTTATCAAGATTTCATCGACGTTCAACTTTCAAGTTTCAAATTCTAAACGTTATAAATTTATAAATTAAAATTCAAGATTTCATTTATTGCAAACTTTTGATTTAAGCGTGATTGCTTGCAAAATTTGAAACATGGACATTACTCTCAAATATAGTTCACTATTTTCATTTTAAGCATACAAACTTATAAAATCAAATTCAAGATTTTATATATTGCAAGTTCGAGCTTTAAGCGTATAAATGCTTAGAAAATTCAAATAGAATCAATTTCGGGATAGAACAACGCCTAGTCAAACCAATTGTTACATTTGATTCATCATTTGTATTTTAAGCATACAAGTCTTAGAAAACTTGAATTCAAGATTTAATATCTTGCAAATTCAAGTCTTAAGCATAAATGTTTAGACAACACAAATAGAATCAACTCACAATTATTCATTGCAAAACTCATGTGCTTTGTTGGTCTTCCTCATTCTTATAGTGTTCAAACACTTTCATGGTCTCATTTTTGCTTTGTAGCAAATTGCCATAACCATTCATTGTACAATAATTGATAAAGTAACGAACATTTTTCACACACCTCTAGTTTGCACAAACTTTAAATCATAAAAATCAATGTGAATAATTGATTCTAGAGGTATCTCTTTCTTTCAACAGAATTAATGACGATTTTGTTAACTTATCATCCACACAAGTCTCACAATTATATTTTAAGCTAACATCACTAAAACAATAGGTGTAACTTTACAAATTTGCGTAGTTAATTATAATTATCATCTAGAAATCATAAAACTCAATCAAATGAGTTAATAATATAAATTTTATTGCTTTTAATATTGACGAACAACTGTCATTACATTCAACCGGGAAAAGACTCATTTTACATATAAAAATTTTCCCGCAAACACCAAGTTTGATTAATACAATCCTTGTCAAAATAAAATAGTAATCAACCATCTAATAATCTGTCATTTTCAGTTATATTGACTTGATCTTTTGCCTTTACACAATTGTCTATTTTGTTGTGACAATCATTGGCCATATGATTGATCTTTCCGCATTTATGGCACTTTACTTTGAACTTTTTAGTCTTCCCATCCTTTGAGGCTTTACCGTCAAACTTTCTTTTTGTTCCGGTATTTTGTTCAACTAAGTTAGCCCTTGCTTCCATATGATGCTTTATCACATTCCTTTTCGGAATTCCTATTGTCCTTCTCGATTCGAAGACGAACCACAAGGTCTTCAAGACTCATCTCCTTATGTTTATGTTTGAGATAGTTCTTAAAGTCCTTCTACTTTGAAGGCAATTTCTCAATCATTGCGGTCACTTGGAATGATTCGCTTATAATCATTCCCTCCGCATGAATATCGTGCATGATAGCTTGTAATTATTGTACTTGAGTCATCACTGGCTTAGCATTGACCATTTTGAAATCCAGAATTGTCTTACAATGAATTTCTTCATACCGTCATCATCGGATTTGTACTTCCTTTCCAAAGATCCTCACAATTCCTTTTCGATTTTCACTAGGCAACAAACATTGTATAGTTTATTGTCTAAACCGTTTAGAATGTAATTCTTATAGAGGAATTCACTTTGCTTCCAAGCATCAACGCAACCCTATTTTGGGTGTCGGTTTCACAATAGTAGGAGCATATTCATTTAAAAACCTTGACAAACCCAAGATTGTCAAGTAGAAGAGCATATTTTGTTGCCAACGCTTGAAATCGTTTTCGTTGAATTTTCGCGGCCTTCCCCCATGACGTAGGAAAGTCGTCGTTCCATTTGAAGAAGCCATTGTTACTAGATGTTGTTTTAATGTGTATCATTGGGTTATTGCAAGCAAATTAACAAAATGACACAAAAGATGAATGTCGATGCGAGATTTCCAATAGACATCTTCAGAAGACATATTTGGAAGTGTTTTTTTCCATGAAAAACGCAACTATACGTGAAAGGACATACAACCTTTCGGAAAAATTGTACCTTTTGAGTTTGGACAGAATATGAGGCGCTAGAGAGTCTCCAAGCGGCACCCTAAAGCCATGCCCACTGCCCAAACCGTGCTCGCGCGCTGCACGAGTTTTTCCTACGCAATTTTTTATTGTCCATCTTCGCCCGTTTTTCCTCCATTCATATTTTTTGATTTTTCCATGCTTAATGTTAATTCATTAAGCATATTTTGCAAAAAAGAATCGCTTCGTCTTTGAGCGCATATGGGATATGACATACAAAGCTAATAATTTTGGTCTTGATCATTGAAAAATATATGTTAGTCCTTAACATTGGCTTTATGGTTAAATATAATGATACAGACTAAATGTGTCACGTTTTTCTGAAGTTTAGGGATAAAAAACGTTTTGTTGAAATGTTTAGGAATAAAAAATAGTTTAATATAAAAAAGTATTAAGGACTAAAATTATCATTTTCTTTTCCTAGAACACTAGGATGCAATAATGTCATTCAATGCTTGGACACCTCTATTCTCAACTAACCCAATTTCGTTTGTTAACTAAATCTAGAAATTTCAATAAATAAAATGTAACTAATTAAATTATTGTCGACAAATACTAAAAAAGTATAGTAATATATGTTAATTGAGTACCTTAGAAAGGTATGCTACAAATCGATAAAAATAAATACATTTTGTTCATTTAATTTTCTAATCTACATCTTGCAATAGAATATTTTCTATATAGCGTGTTGACCCATACACCAACACACATTCAAACATATATATATGTATAGATATATTGGTATGTATATTAGTATATGGGTACACTCGATATATAGAAGAATTTTCCTACTGCAACAACACAACTAAAATACGATTCTATAATAAAAAACGAGTGTGTACCCAAAATTTTTGTCAAACTACTAGAAGGTTTTGTTTTTCAAATTTTTACCTACCCTAGCATCCTTGTGGCACATCATAGTTTCCTAAATCATATATTAAGTTAATTAATTAGCTAAATTGATGTTTGTACACATTTATTTTACTTGAAAGTCAAATACACCATTTGTTTTAAGAAAACAAAAATCAAACTTAAAATTTAAAAAAGATATGATCTCTGTTTATGTATAAATTAGTCAAAAAAATCAATAATTAGGCCATTTGAAATATTAAAAAGATCATTTGCATATTTTAACGTTTTAAAAATCAAGTATTTATTTTATGAAATTCATTTTATTTTATTCTAGTCTCAAAACCAAATTTATAGTATCATCAATTGTAAATTCTTGTATAGGCTGAGTCCTACCATACATCAGCACATATACAAACATATACATACATATTTATGCTTGTTGGTGTATGTCATGATCGGGTACATTCAATAATTTTTCATTATTAAGGTTGAGTAGTTACTATCCCACTAGTAATGTCATGTGGTGTAACAATCATTGGGTGATGATATTCATATTAAGTGATTGATATATTCCTAAAGACAGTGCTTTTAGTGACAACACAAACACATCTTAAATATCAATTGTTATTTGATAATTAAAAACCCTTATCCTGCAGCATTAGGCTTTTATAGGGTTGGCGGAATAGAGCAACTTTTAATCCATCCTATTTTGATATACATTGGTAAACCAGGGGCTGATCTGCAATATTGACGAAGACAACCCTGATATACGCCAAAGCCTAACGGCCAAAAATTCTGATCTTTAATTCAAATTCAAACCCTAGCGGAAGGAATGGCGTCCGATATGAAGGGATTCTTCAAACAACAGAAAAAGAAATCGGGTATCACAAAGCCATTATCATCAAACAAAACTCCAAGGTCCAAAGCTTCTGCTTCCGGCGGACCCGACGTTGTACAATCCCCTGCTCTTGCTTCTCATGGTTCTTTTGATCTCCAGGGTTGGACCTCTTCTGCGCTATTTCTTTTTGGAGAAAATTAAAGTATAGTGTACCAAATAAGCATTGTTATGAGCCCTAATTTGACTTTGAACTGGGATGCCCCCAAAGGACCACTTTTTCAAATCGATTTTGACACTCTGTAATATGATTGAACCTTCATTTTGGTTATTGTCAGTTTTATCTTTATTGTTTTATTATTACCGATATCTCATTTTTACTAGGACTAAGGCTATTTGACTATTTCTTAATCAAATTAACATGTTCAAAATATAAATAAATTTCACGGATTTGTATTTTTGAACTATTCCCTCCTTGTACATTATTTTGGTTGTGGTTTTTTTATTTTTTGCTGGTCTAGTTTTTGCTTGATGATATTATTGACTACTTTGACATAAGCATGATATTCCGCAGATGAATGTGATGACAAGGAGGAGGTTCTTTGGCAATTTGACATGAACATGGCCTACGGCCCGTGCTTAGGCATGAGCAGATTTAGACCGTTGGGAACGTTCTAAAGCCTTAGGCTTGCACCCTCCAGACGAGATCGGGCATCTTTTGAGGGCCCGTAAAGCCAACTCGGAATGCTTGTGGTATGGACGTGTTTAGACCTCGTTCTCATTCGATCGAAGCTTGTTACGGCTAACTGCCTTGTACCTCTTGTTTTTATTTACTTGATCTCTCCCTCACTCGTTGGAGAGTTCTTGTTGGTAAGTGTTACTGTTGATAATGTGACTTTTATTTCTAGTTTACATCTTTTAAACTAGTTATGCAAACTTGACTAGAATCCTCTAATCTCCCATTATAAGTGAATCATCTATGTTTTTTTGGATTCTAATGCGTGATTGACTACAAACCCCATGGTTTTGTTTCTTTGATGCATGTTTGCATTTGATAGAGTATATTGTTATCAATGACCTACAACATTTCATCTTTCTCCAGGATCAGGATTCTTTTCGTGTTACTATTGTTCTATTAAATTGAATGATTAAAATATTACGAATTCTTTCTATTAAAACTATGATTTGAAATTAGCTTATAACATATTTATAGTATCTCTGTATGAGTGAAACCTCTCTATATGCGTGAAATATAAAGGAAGAATAAATATGGTAGAATATTATTCCTAACTAAATCACAATAAACTTTACTAAACACCTCTCATATTTTTGACAATATAAAATCTGATAGCATCATATTTGATTCTTACGGTACTCGAGTCTGGGAAGGCTAACCGCAATACCAGGAAAGGAGCACTAGAGCTTAACTTTACTCATCTACGCAAATCAGTTTGGCTAAGACTTAGCAAGATACAGGATAGGTGCCATAGCCCATGAGGATATTATCATATTAACCCATGCAAAAATATTTGGGCCTCCAGCTACAAGATAAGCAATCAACCCTTGCTGTCCTACGCAGTTGCTAGTAAGAAATGAGAAGAAAAGCTCCATTTAGTATGCATTCAGCTCTTAGGATGTCCTCCTACAAAACTATTTTGTCAGTATATAGTAGCAATGGAGTTTTCCCCTGAAAATAGATACTTATGCATTAGCTACTTGGCACTCATGTTTCAGAAGGAGTTACCATGGAAATAATGATGTTGAGGCTCTTCACCATCTGTGTGACAGAAAGATACCATATTTCATAGATCAATTTGTACCTTTGATGTAATGCTCCTCCAATATAGTTCAAAAGAAGAATTCCCGGTTAGGAAAATGGGTCATGATCTAGCTTGCTTATCTTACACCCCTAACATACAGTCGCAAGTGCACATAAATCCTTATGGGCAAAAATATATAAATAAAATCCTGTTGTGCCCATTATGTATCCAAATATTTGATATTTTCCTGTAGTTAATGAATATATCTTCGTGATCATTTCCATATTTCTATCCTTCCATATCGTTTAAGCGCTTGCTAGCAACGCTAGCCTCCAAGGGGCCTAAATACAAGTCAGTAATGTTACATAAGGGAGCATGCTGAGAGAGGCCGCAATATTGGGATGAATTGTTGTTGCTCTTAAGGATATCACAACCCTACATCACGAAAATTTAAAAATGCCCTACTAACCACAATATTGTGGTTGCCACATAGGATGGAACAGGCATTATGGCAGTTTTGCCTTGCACAGACACAATTCCACTAGGGGGTTTCATATGCCAGTTTGAGCGCCTGCCTTCCAATCTGGAAATATGGAACCCAAAAGCACACAATAAAGATTAAACTACTACCAGGTAATTCCTCTGTCCTTAAAATTGGCTTCAGTTCTAAAAGTCAATCTTCATGTCTAAAAGGTAATCAGCTACAAGCTAGGTGGTAAGAAATATTCTATAAAATGGGTATTTTTTTTCTAATGCCAACTGTTGCATTTTCAGAGCCATACGGACTTAGACTAATCCGACCATTACGTGGAAAGCTTTCTTAGTGGCAATATCTTAATACACAAAACTGGAACACGAGATCTGATTCGAAAAGAATCGATTTTCTTTCCAAGATAAAAATGGTCAAACGGAATCAATTATAGTTTTGAATTTCTTAGTTAAATTTCATCCTATTTATTTATTATTCAATAGGAATACTGTACCAAAAGAATATCCCTAATTTTGTGCTTGTCTATAAAGATTCATTATTTCTACTTCTTAAGTGGTATAAAACGTTTTGAAAAACTTCTCTAAAAAACGTTTTAAATAGCATCCATAAGCTGTGCCAAATTAAGCATTTTTCTAGAACTTATTTGGTTTCTATCACATTGGATGTATGTTGTTTGTACAGTATACACCATTGAATTTGAATACATTATCTTGAGAGTTGTCAAATATTAAAATTTACAAGCTATATTAGCTATTTATAAGGTACATGGATTACTCCAATCATCACTAATTTGTTTTGAGTTTGAACCACATGTACTTTAATATGGTATCAGAGAAGGCTTTCATGTGATTGGCTATTCCGCCCGCATGCTCACCGTCATCTGCGTTATCAACCTACGTGTTTGACTTATATAATGTCACACGTGAGGGTCGTGTTGAGAGTTGTCCCACATTGAGAATTTACACGCTATGTTAGTTCTTTATAAGATATACATGAGTTACCCTACTCATTACCAATTAGAGTTGAGTTAGAACCTCATGTATTCTTAATATGGTATCAGATCAAGCTTTTCATGTGATTGCCTATTCCGTCTGCACGCTCACCGTCCCTCGCGTTATCAATCCAAGTGTTTGACTTATATAATGTCACGCGTGAGAGGTTGTGTTGAGAGTTGTCTCACATTGAGGATTTATAAGCTATGTTAGCTCTTTATAAGTTATACGAGTTACTCCACTCATTACTAATTTGTTTTGAGTTGGAACCCCATGTATTCTTAATACAATGACATTCAGCCTAAGTTGGCAATAGAAAATTATGAAATGATTAAGTAAAAATTCCATATCTCTAATCTAAAGAAAATGCTAAAATCCACCCATATTATAAATAGAGTGCTTAATTCATTGGAGAATTAGATGCCATACATTAAAGAATAATTTATCCTCAATTCCTCTTTTATATGATGGATGCTGTTCAATGTTTTTGTAAAACATAAAGAGATTGTCTCACCTGTTAAATTTTAAAGGGAGCCCAGAAGAGATGCTCAAATAATCAAAATATGCAATAATTTATCCTCAATTCCTCTTTAAAAAATTTCCCCCTGTTATTTTTATGTTTTTAGCCCCTCAACTTAAATTCTAAAATTACATGTTTGTTGCATACATAGTAAAATGAATAAAAAAAAATATCAAAATCATCTTCGTAATTGACGATTAAGAACAACATCAACGTAACATGACCTCTACGCATCAATGGATGAATGTGGACATCGGACCAAGTGAATAAATGCTCAATCGATGCTACTTTCTAGCCATGTGATAATTTTGATGCTTTTACGCCACAACAAATACACATGTGATAGAGATTCCAGGCGGCTGGTTAAAACTCATTATTCATTTTGGGTAGGCTCGAGTTCGAGCCGCGCTTGGCGTAAAAAAAGTAGCTTTTCCCCCACTCAAAACCAAAATACACATGTAATAAAAAAAAATGTAAAGGTTTTCTAGTTATTTAAAGCTTACGATTCTTTAGAAAAACCTATTTAACAAGCTCTGGAAATTGATATATATTTGAACTCATATTTGAAGTAGACAGATAAATTTTTTCTCGCTTTTGTGCTCACTTTTCGTAATAAAATCTGATTACGTTATATTTACGAAATCCAACTTTTTGGCATATTTTATGAAAAAAATACACATAGCTACGACATGTGTATTTTCCATAATATTATCAAGAAATAGAGGGACCATATTACCAATAACAGGGGACCCAAAACAAGAGGCCCAATTGTTCGGGACTTGATCAATATAAATATAGTAACCGTAATCACAAAAAATATCAGACCCCTGGATATCTGTAGCCACCAACAAGGAACTGACGTGTCAGTTTCACATAGGATCCCAATTTATGATTACGGTACTATATTTATAGGATTAATTCCTGAACAATTGGGCCTCTTCTTTTTTGGGCCCCTCTTGTTTGTAATGTGATCCCTTTATTTCTTGATAATAACTGTACTACTCTCGTACCTATAGGTATATTTTCTTTATATACAGAACTTTCTTCCAGGGCCACGTTACAATCAATTTTTGAACCAGACCTCAGTTACACCGCTACTCTTGATTGTAATTTAAGATTCCGGTTTAATATATATATACACACACACATAGCTGCAGAGGCTTTGTTATCACAAAAAGTCTCTTTACAAAACTTGGAATTCAAAGTATAAATGCTGAAAAGGAGTGTAATTTGGTTCCCAGTTATAGCAATGCTGGCCATAGATCTTGCTTTTGCAATTGGTAATATACTTCTCAAGAAAATTGTGGATGAATGGATGGATCATTTGGTCTTTATCACCTATCGCCAGTCTATTGCTGCACTCTTTTTATCCCCCTTAGCATATTTTTTGGAAAAGTAGGAATTTGAATTCCCAACTAATACCAATTCTTCCAACATAAGGAAATGATTATGGTCGACAACATGAGCTGAATTTTCCAAGTTTGGCTGCTGGAGAAGCAGACCTAAGCTCACATTAACCATATTATGTCACCTATTCTTGAGCGGCCTTATTGGGTAATTTAGTTAAGAGTATATATCTATGCAACTTAAATCTCTCGTTTAGTTTAATTATACTAAAACAGGAAAAATATTTTAGATTAAACTATTAGCTGTATAGAAAATATATATGTGCTACATGAAAATACATGGGAATCAGCCAATGTATATCGCTTCCAACCTCATGCAAATTTTCGAAAAAAAAAGAAAGTCTTGTTTCGAAAATTTAGTTTTTTTAGCTCAATTCTCTAACTCGTGATAGCTCTTACACCATCTCTAGCTCGCCAGCCCTATGTAATTTTGAATCATAGGTAGATGATCAGCCAGTCTTACAGAGATGATTCTTGTTCGTCACAAAGCTAATGCAATTTTAATCCCAGTAACCCGTATAACATACTGTCGCAAGACATCTCTAACACAATACTTATTTCTACTAGGCCTAGAATACACATCCGCAACTTTTGCGTGTGCCTTCCTCAACATGGTTCCAGTGGTAACTTTTTTAATGGCATTACCATTTTGGTGAGTATACACCGATTCAATACTCTCCTTTTCCCCTCGATTCAGAGTCAATCTCTTTATGTAAGATTGATTTTTGTTGTCGTTGTTGTTGGTGTAGCTTAGAGACGGTGAGCATAAAACACCGCAGTGGAAGAGCTAAGCTGGTGGTGCAGTAGTGTGCGTTGGAGGCGCCAACTTATTGACCCTGTATAAAGGAAAACCTTTAATAAATAAATTCATGGAACAAATGAAGCCAAATTCAAGTTTTGAAAGTGGGAGATGGGCTGCGGGTTCAGTGGTGTTGTTTGCTGGAACATTGTTATTGTCCTCGTGGTTCCTTCTGCAATCCAACATCGCCAAGAAATTCCCATGCAAATACTCCACCACTTCTATACTGACTTGCTTTAGTGAAATACAGTCTGCCATTTTGTGTTTGTCCATTGACAGGATAAATGTCTCTTCTTATTGGGTTTTGACGACAAGAGACATCTTCATAATCCGGTTTTTTTTTTTAAATACTTTGGAAAAAAAAGAAATTTTCACAAATACATCGAATTTGGTTGTGTTACAGAAATGCCTTAAACCGATGTTTGAGAGGGCGGCACCTCAACAAGCAGTAGCCGCCCAACGTGTGGGCGGCTACTCAATACGGTGGGCGGTTTCCGGGTGCTACTCAATACGATGGGCGGTTTTGCCATCCGCCAACCACCGCCAACCTGCTCCATTAAATCACGCCTCTAACTCAAAGTTCATCTATAAATTAGATCCGTAGCTCTAAAATAATTTATAACATAAAATTTTTGTTTTTGCTCTACAATTGGTGTGGCTTTTGTCTATTCTATTCAATTCATTTCGTCTCCTCTCGCCAGAAATAAATTATTCAATTCATTTAGTCTCCTCTCGTCAGAAATAAATTATTCCATCTACATTATTCAAGTCATTTCGTCTCCTCTCACCAGAAATAAATTATTCAATTCATTTAGTCTCCTCTCGTTAGAAATAATAGAACGTGAAATTCTAATCGGTGTTTAATAGAACGATTTCTCCATGAATGAATATTTGGTTGACAATTTGATATTAAACATCGTTGGGTCGATGTTTAACTTTCTATGTGCTAGTTGAATCAAATAAAATTAAATAATAGAACGTGAAATTCTAATCGGTCTAACTGGTGGAATGCTATATTCGACCGATCCGTTTTCAATAATAATATTACCACCAAAATATAGCAGCACAGAAATCGAATCCATTTTGAACAAACTAAGAAATATTTTGATTCAAACTTTTGATGTACCGAAAATATTGAAAGAGCAAATTTGTTGAAGGATTCTGGTGTCGAAAATATTTTATCTTCACGTTATTTATACACATTTTCAGATATCAATTTTCGTAAAAGTTAAAAGTTCACGGGTGTAATATTTACAAATATTTCATATATAATATGATTAATTTTTTGTCGGGGTAAAAGTATGAAATAAAAATAAAAATTTATGTGATGGGAAGCAAAAGATACACGATAAAGTTGATATGAAGTGACATATAAGTTGACTATATACGCTACGACGAAACATAAAGAAGCACGCGACAACGAACAAACACTACGACGAGACATAAAGGAGCACGCGACAACTGGTAAACACGAGTAAAGTTAGGAGCCGCCTGTACAGGCGGCGGCTCCTAACCAAGGAGTAGCGCCCTCAGCGAGGGCGGCTGTTATCAATTAGTAGCCGCCTTCAACGAAGGCGGCTACTAACCGAGGGAGTAGCCGCCCTCATCGAGGGCGGCTACTAATGAAGGAGCAGCCGCCCTCCTTGAGGGCGGCTGCTACCTTATGAGGAGCCGTTTAAGTGTTAAACGGCTCCTCATCATGTCATAGCCGCTCCTTCCAGGAACGGTTTAAGGTATATTTGCAACATCCGACGTTTCAATGTAATTGTGAATTTTTTTTTCTGAATTGTTTTTTAGAAAAAACCTCATAACCTTTATACGGTAATTATTTTATTTTCTATATATATATACTTTGCCATTATATATATATATATATATTTTAGTACAGGGGTTGTTTCATTTTCAAATCCATATCATTAATTTAGTTAAATATAATAATATTTGTAATGGACTTGAAATACACTCAATTTCAATCATTTCTCCAAATCAAATCCTTCCGTTCAGCAACCCAGGGCGGCTTAATACCATAGCAAGTGAAATCTTTGCTTTAGGCGCCAAATTTTCAATTTCTAGCACATAAGTTTATTAATTATAGAGTTTGAAAATCTAGAAAAAATACATCTCCATATTTAATTGTAATAAGTTAATATACTGAATCACATTGTTCCCCGTCTCTCCCACCCTTAAAAAAAGTACATCCCTTGTATTGAATTATTCTCAAAATATGATGATATATTTAGTCTCGACATAATAAATTATGTAGTGTGATTTGGAAAAAACAATGTCTTGATCTTGAAAATTTTCTTAAATGTGATATGCATTCAGATATTGATGGCTTAAATTTATTTTGGAATTAATAATCTTAAATTAAGTTGTAATGATGAATTTAATAAAAGAACTTGATTGTTTCCCAATTGTTCTATATCATATGACATATTTCTTATTATATCAATTACTGATGAATTTATAGAACAAGTTTTCAAAACTAAAGACTTCAAAAACTATTTAGAAAAACTATGTGTTAGCATTTCTAGCACTCGAAAATGATTTATTGACTAAACTTAAAAAAAAAATTAAAAAAGTAATTTTGCATAAAAAAAATGCAAGAAGTAAGTTTTTAGTTTACTATTCATTTTTTTTTATTTCTCAGTAAATACCCCATTTTTATAACTTGTCGAGGGTCTCTAAAAAATTTGAGCCGCCCCTGCCGCCACCACGTAAGGATATTAGTCATGGTTGTGAGGGTTTAGTGGAATAGTTGACCCTTAAATACATCTCTAGCTATAAAATAACTTGCTCGATCTCTATAGTTGCATTCTGCTGTGGGGAAAGGACAAGAAATCCTAAACCAAGACACACGATTAGGACTGGAGATTGAAGGTTTCAAAGAACCAGATGCAAAATTCCAAGTCTTAAACTTGATCTCTGTTGAAACGGAACGACCCCAAGCTTAGTTTTAGTGCTACGATATTGTCACAACATTTTATGTTGCTACCAGATCAAGTACTACGAATTTGAAATTGCTATTATAGCAACATAAAATGCTCTGACAATAACATTTTTCCTTTGTTTTATTGGGAAAATTTCAGCACGTGGTACGGTATTAAATTTCAAAATTAAAAAAATGACATTTTTATTTTGGGTTTTTGGCAGATTATCTCCTATGGTTTCCCAAATACCCGGATTGCCTCCCTGTGGTTTGAAAATAGACATTTTACCCCTCCGTGGTTTACAAAATGGGCAGTTTACCCCCTATGTCTTGAAAATATGCAGTTTACCCCCTTGTGAATATGCAGTTCACACCTATTCACAAACTATAATGGGGTAAAATGCATAGTTTCACAAACCACAGGGGGTGTAAAATGCCTATTTTCAAATCATGTGGGGTAAACTGTCTATTTTATAAACAACATGGGGTAAAATACCTATTTTCAAACCACATGAAGTAATTTGCCTATTTGACTGCCATTAACTCTTTTTATTTTATTAAATATTGTTCTATGTATTGAATAATGTGTTTATAGTTTAAGTATTTTCGCACGTGACTTTAAACCGTTAATTTAAGATATATGAATTTGACATGATGATTTAGTAAAAAATAAACACATTATTCGTAGGTATATTTCATATGTATCACATTAATTAGCTTCTATTTTGTCTATATAACAATTCCTCCTACAAATCAACATCTATCTCAGAATTTTTCACCAAAACATACACATTCTCACACGTATATAAGATCACATCACACCCGATTTAGCCCGAAGCAACGCCACGGTTGCCCCGCCTTCTCGAACTCCTCCCACGGTGGTGGTGGCGATGGCTGCCATTAAACTTGAATTTCTCCCTCAGCCTACCTGTAGTTTTAAACATCTCCCTTTCCGAAGGCACAATCACACATTCTGGAGGTGGGACGGGATATCTTACATTGTCGTAGCAATATGAGTAATACATATATTTTTCACGAAACCATTTCATGGATTTATATCCTTGTGATGAGATAGAAGAGTAGTCTTTTGCAATCAATGTCTCAATCCTATCCGTGCAATTTGTGGATAATATTTGCTCGTTAGGATCGACGATGCATCCCTCGAGGACAAGATCTGTGAATTCTGTAACAAAGGGTTCGTATTGGTAGTTCACCTTTTCTCTTCCGCCATTAGTAGCCCAGGATGAAGCATCCCATATGGTAGCATAAATTGACATTGGTTTGGATGGATAATCCCCTCTCATGGATGGATTGTGTATCATTTCTCGTATCGGAACATTATCCACGTAAAATCTGAATTCACCAATAATATAGAGAATTTATTTATTCTAGCCCATGTTGAATGATTTTTCTTTCTGTTACTAACCTCATTACGATTTATAATCTCAATATATAGGGTTTTTGGCAGATTAACCTCTGTGATTTCCCAAATAGGTGGATTGCCCTCATGGTTTGAAAAAAGGAATTTTACTCATGTCGTTTACAAAATATACAGTTTACCTCGGTGATTTGAAAATAGGCATTTTACCCCATGTGGTTTGTGAAAATAGACATTTTACCCCATTGGTTTACAAAATAGGCAGTTTACCCCCGTATGTGTAGGATTTTATTTCACACTTATTCACAAATTATAAGGGGGTAAAATGCCTATTTTCACAAACCACAGGAAGGTAAAATGCCTATTTTCAAACCACATGGGGGTTAAACAGCCTATGTCGTAAATCATAATGAGGTAAAATGCCTATTTCAAATGGGGCAATTTGCCTATTTATCATTATTTGTCACTAGCTCCAATATATAATAACTCGTAAACAAAAACGAAAAGTAACTTACATGATGCGTTTGGGGTTCCAAAGAATGCTATATCGATGTGAATCCTTGCTTGGATCGAACCACATTCGATACCTTTCCTCCCTCCCTCGAGATACACTTCCATTTCCATACATGTTCGTTTGAAATCTCCATGGCTTCCCATTTGTATTTCCCATGAATTCTATGTCTAGTTCGTCATGGTTCCTTTCAAATGTGTCCACATTTGATGTCTACACAGAATCATCTTCATTAGTTCTATTCATATTAACCAAGAGATTAGTAATGCTAATATGCATGGAACAAATCATAAATAAAAAAAATTATAGATATTAATCAATAATGGAAAATTGATAGTACTTACATAGAAAGCAACCACAATTCCGGCAGTATGTTCCGATGGCATCTTAATTCCGGCGCTAAAGAAACCATAATTGTAATAATCAGAAGATATAATTCCAGAACCTGCAAAAACACAAAAGCAACGAATAGATTAAGCAAATGCATCCAAGATATATAATAATGGGATTCGGTTGACCTGAAAAACGGTTGAGGAGGAGGCGAACAGTCTTATCATCCGGTGATCGTTGGATGTTAAATTCGCTAAAGAGAGGGGAATATGATTCGGCAAATGTGAGGGTCGTGATGTTGAAAGGCGAGGTGGCTGTGGCTGTGATGGTGGTGGTGATGGACAACAACACGAGGAGAGAATGGGGTGACAAGCTTCTTGTTAGAGAAGAATATTGCATCAAATAAGCCATTTCCCCCTAAAATTTTGTTTTGTTTATTATTGGTGACTCTCTCTCCTCATAAGTCTCTATTTTTTTTTTTTAATCATTCGATTTGTTTGCATACCAAACAAAAATAGGACATGTATGCGTAATTTAGGGTGAAGGGTAGGGAGAGAGGAGGATTCGTATGCCAGTTTATTTATATATGTCCTTTCAATATATCGGGTTGGCCCACCTAACCCTACCCCAATAGGCTGGTCTCATTTTGGCCCGCTTTTAGATGGGTTAGAAAAACCTCAATCCAACCCTATCTAAGGTGGGTTGCAGGTTAGACAGATTAATCCGCCAAAAAACAAATAAAAAATATAAATTTGATAAACAACAATTTTTAATAAATCATATTTCAAATAGTTAATCAAAAATTATAAAACAATAATTTTATTAACCCACGTGCCAACCCATCAACCCAAACAATATGGTCCGTTTAATCCCACCTCCAAGCGACTGAAAATTCCTAGTCAAACCCGCATATTTGGTGGATCGGGTTGACCAACCCAACATGCCCAATCCGTTTTGACGGTAGTACTAGCTACGACAAGAAATTGATATATTCATTTTTAATATAAAAGGTTTTATACACACATATAATGAGCACACGTATAATTCGGAAATAAATTAAAATTGAGGATCTGATAATTTGTAATCTTTTAATATATGAACCACACACACACACATATATATATATATATATATATATATATCATGAAACTTCTTCGCCTTTTGTGCTAGTATACAAGACCCTGCTGCCATTCTTAGTCAGAAATGAGAATTCTTAAGAGAACGGCAGTTTGTACTTTCATGAACTTTTGACAGACTGATTACAGAATTAGCAAATTATCAATACCTAAAAGAACATAATATTTGGTAGCCATTGAGTCACATGCCATTTTTATACATAACATTATTTTTCGGGAATTGTAAATTTTGTGTACTAAAAACATGAACTCTATAACCCCCTCCACCTAATAAATAGTCGAAGATCATGCTTTTCAAGTCAAGGCCTCACCTATTTAAGCGGTTCAGCAATTACCTACGTCCACGGCAGCAATTACCTACGTCCACGGGATGAAACACGATATACTGATACAAAAACTCTCGGATCACCCACACTCACGCATATACAATACACAGATTCATATTTGGTTGGAGATTTATAGAGGGATGATCTCAAAGGGTAAGGATGATGTGTTTATATAGATGGACAAACCCACAATTTCGTGCCAACTTGTATCCCTACCATTATTGAATTCCAAAGTGTGCTATGGTCCAACTTTATAAGCCTTCCATTCGTACAGTAAACTTCTGGACCCGTGTTTGCATGATGGACTTAATTTCTCTTTTAACTTTCTTATCGTTATCTTGAGAATTCAAACCAGAAAAAGTTTTATTTGATAACATCATATTTTTTTCACAAACCCAGTCTCCAACAGCTTGTCATATTCATCATAGAAGTTCACGCTCCATCGCTTCAAAACCCTATATATTGTGTGTTTCCCGCAATATTGAATTATTACAGTAAAATCTCATGAATCGTGAATCGGCTAACAGAGAAAACAGATTTGGTCGTATAATTTAAGACTTACGAGAAAATTAACGCAAATGGGTCGGATTGACCGGACCACATATGCATACTTGTTAATTGCTAACATGTTTATGCAACACATCTTTCATGAAACGTGTCTCGGGACTTGTACGTGTATGAGTATGCACCAATTCTGGAGACACGACGTGACTAAATAAGATACGAACTGAGATGTGTGTGAGTTAAAGATGAACTCTTCATCACAAGACGCATTCTAAATGGTGTTTCCGTCTCCCATACGAGAAAATTAATGCATCTTATGTTATGAGAAGAAAAATGGGTAATACATTAAAAGGTTAATGTAGTAAGTTTTCAGTGACCTAATTTAATCTTAAAGTTTTAAAACATTTCCCGGTTCAGTCCCATATTAAGTCGATTGTAAGAAGCAAACGAAAAATGGATTGATTCGTGAATATTTTTAAAACTTTTGGGACCAAACTAAGCTGGTTCAGTCTCAAATAAGTAATTAAAGTTTTAAAAATATTTTAGATTCAGTATCTATCCATCTACTTCTTATGACCGACTTAACGTCGGGGACTGAATTGAGAATTTTTTAAAACTTTATTGATTAAACCGGGTCACTAAAAACTTTAGGATTGAACTGGGAATGGACCTAAATGACATGGATGTTTTAATGTATTTGATAAGTTAATTTATCTAAAACGTTTTGATAATTCTATTCTCATCTACAAACACACTAGGGGCATGTATATTTATTATAAATATTCTATACAATTTTTGTACCCACTCAAATAGAATTATAAATCTATTCTTTTAGTCAATAACTACATTTTTTTATTTTTATCAAAATCTGACACGTTTCAAAATTGTATAGATACGAGTAATATGTATTATATTATTATTTTTGTTGAAAAAAATATGAGTTATTCCCGTGAAGCAAAAAAGAAACATTTTATTTATGTATTTTTTTTTAAAAAAAATAACATTATTTTAGGCAAATTATATTTTGGTGACGAAGATGGTTCTCACACTTAATTAATAATCAGTAATTATTGCACACTCAAAGCTATGTGTTAAACACATTAGATACTCTTCAACAAGATTATAAATGGATCTACACTTCTTAAATTTGGGTTAACACAGTTATTAAGGTACAACAATAACGATAATCGTTAAGACCACAAAACCATGGCTTAGACATAACACATATTAGGGAAATTCTATCCTAATACCAGGAGTGCTACTTTCGATGTGGATATCATCATTGGATGGTGTGGACCTCACGTAGAATCCATACCATTCATTGGTTCAAACTACATTGGGAGCACTCCCTATATGTAGGTTAGATTCCAACATATTAGAACATTAGAAGAGATTAAAATATGAAACTATGATATTAAACGGGCCGGGTGGCGAAATTCAGTTCCTAAACTGCATTGATCTGTGATTTCTTTTCAGGTAAGCCCAGTTCTGATTGGGCTTTTCTTTCGGCAATGATTCGTTTGGTGGACTTGTAAAAGGTGGCGTATAATAATAGTTGGGCCAGCCCAAGAACACATCCCATCCCATTTGGGGCCTACATCGCAAAATCAATGTATTAATTTTATGAAGAGAAAATTGCTTAAAATGAGTACTAAGAAGACTTTATACTTTTTTTCTTGAGTAAATGGCTTGTTATCTTAAATTTTGTATATATATAAATTTTATGCGTTTTAAAGCACTTTTAAAAGTTCTAAAATATATTAAAAAAAAGTTTTTTGGCAACGAAACTCCTGTTAGTTTTCCAATAGACAGTTTACACCCATGCTGTTTGACAGTTTAATTCATTGTTGTTTCAAAATAGACAGATTATCCAATGTTGTTTGACAATAGACAGTTTATCTCATATAGTTTGTGAATGCGTGCAAAACCACCCTTCCATGTGAGGGCTGGTGCGTTAGGTATTTCAAATCATATGTAGGTAAAGTGACTACTAATGATATCATAGTGGTTTAAATATCCTAAAATAAAATCATAAAAGTAAGCCATGAAACAATGAACTAACCTAACACAAACTCAATCAATAAATTCAAGCTCTAAAGTGTGAATTGGTGCATTTGCGTGTAAGAATAATAACTTACAGCAATGAAGGGATCAAAACGAATAAGAGCATAAGCAGTCCAACTAATTCCGTTGAGGAAGGAAAAAAGAGACAGGAAAAATGGCATGTACTCCACACTTCTTGTTGTGATCACCAGCTTCTGCACCATATTAATTATATATATATATATTTTAAATAATTATCAAAATATAAATCAAATTATGCAATTTTGAAATTACAGTATTCCTTGTACATGTATATAATTTGCATGTACTAAATGTGAAAGTAGATTTTCTTTCTCTACTTTTATAGATTTCGTCTATATTCAAGAAATTATAAAAGACATTAAGGAAAAATTATTTTGTAAAAAGCTTGTCTCTAATTATACAAGTTTCAAATTTTTTTCCTAAATTTTTTTTTTACATCCCTAAAAAGTGTTTTTAATATGTAATATTGATGTTTGATTACAGTAAATTTGAAAACAGTCTCATATAATATAGACTTTTTCAATACTAGTCTCAAACTTTTAGGATTATTCAAATATAATCACACATAAATTGTTTTAATCAAATATAGTTTCATATACATATTCTTTACAAATATAGTCATATAATTAATTTTTAACAAAAATGGACGCATATTGAATAGAAGGATTGAAACAACTTTGATTAAAAACAAAAGTTTCATTTTCACTGCACTGTATTTTTAATTAATTTTTAACAAAAATGGACGCATATTGAATAGAAGGATTTGAGACAACTTTTGATTAAAAACAAAAGTTTCATTTCCACTACACTGTATTTTAGAACTAATTAGTTCTAAACGTTTGCGACTAATATGGAAAACACTAATGTATGAGACCACTTTTTTAAAAAAAATTACCCATTATTAAAATAAGAAGTAAAAAATCAAGAAACCAGGAAAAATGTTGTACCATGACGGATAATGGGGAGGCGTACATCATAATGTTCCCTATCATGCAAATGCTACCAACGACGGTCGACCGGAGCTTGGTTGTATGGGCTAAAGTTAAGACGAGAAGGGCTAAAACAGCGACGAAAACGCACTCCGCCACCACCGTCACCACCAACTTCAGCCTTTTCTTGGCATCGGAAAATATAATAAAGAGTGACAAATACACAATCTCAATCACCAAGCCTGCGCCATTGATGGTGATTACTAGGGTACTGTGTGGGTGCACAACAGGCAGGCCGTACAGAACCCATAACCCACAGTTGATAAATGTGGCTAAGTAGGGTATTGGAGAGTATTGCTCCACCGATTTTTTCTTCCATATCCGATAAAAAGTTGGTCTGTTTTATAATAATAATAATAATAACGATAAGATCAACATCAAAAAATGAAAAAAATAAGGAATTTTTTACCCTTTTTTTCTTTTTTGCAATTTGTGTCCTTAATTTTCTAAAATCCCAAATATAATATATTACCCCATCCATATATATATATATATATATATATATATATAACATGAAAACAGGAAACGCAGCTTACACGGGAGACAGGAACAAAATGAGTGCTATGACGTTTCCTGAAAATAAACAGATCACAAAAGAAACCAGTTATTTCCTTCAGCTTTAGAGCAATAGAAATAAATCTTATAATCAACCAATTAATTTAAATGTTAGATATCAAAAAATAAAACAAAATAATCCTTTAACGAGCATGGTTTGCCATTATGGTCGCGGAGGACGGCTGCTGTTTTAGTTCATTGATATTTCACGGAACGGGCACGGTTTTTGACGCAAAATTTATTTTTAAGTAAACAATTAGATAATTTGAACAAATTATTAATGAAAAAAATGGAAAACATTTAAAAATGTTCCAAACGTCCGTTTTGGACAGTGAAATCACAGTTCCGTTCCATGGAATCCCTATTATGAAACTGTATCTCGACAACTGACGTTGCTGTTCCGCGACCTTTTTTACACAGATGATTTTTCAGACTAAAATCTTGAATTCAAGGGTTACACGACGTTGCATGTGTAAAAATCTATACAGAACGAGCTATATATATTTAGAATTATTACATGTATATGAAATAAATAAATATAGAAATATATACCAGGAAAATGATAAATTCCTTGAAAACATAAAAGAAACTAACCTATGATACCAACTACAGTGCGAGCGTCCTCCTTGGAAAACATTATTATTATTTTTATTATTATTTAAATAATAATAATTATCTTGAATGCATGAAAATAGGGACACGAATGCTGTATATATATAGGCAAGCAGGGGGGAAGAGGTTGGGTTTGGCTTTTGTGCTACATACGCGAATTGCTAATGTCACCTGCGTGACATGTATTGGCTGGTGAAAATCAGAACAACACATGGATTTATTTTAATTATTAAAATATTTCGGTACAATTAAATGCGGCACTTTATTCAAGGTTATGCAAAATCCAAAAAAAAAAATGTAATTAATTAAATTGAGACCCTTTTTTTCTTTAGGGCGGACCAAGAATTAAAAATAGGTTATGGAATTTAATGTCTTATATATTATCTATATTATTTATATTTTAAAATAATTATAAAATGTGATTTTAAAGTGTTATTACCTGAGAATTATAATATAAAACTTATATTTATATATATGATTTATTTGTGGAAAAAGAAAACCATTTATTTCTTTTATTTCATGTTCTTGACGAATAAATAATTATTTATTTATTATTACACAGTGGGGTGCACTGAATTCAAGTCAAACCTATCCTTATCCATTTGAATTGTAATCGAGAAAGTAAATTTATATTGCATTTAAATAAATCGGGTGGATATTTTTACATAAGAAGGCCAGATTGAGTAAATGCGGGGAAAATTGCAGTAATGGATTACAACTTTATATACAGTACAGGATGCAAAACAGTCGGACAAAAATTTTAGGGGGTCAAAAAAATTTAAAAATAGTCAAAATTTAATTTTTAAAAAGCAAAATTAAATTTTTTAGGGCTAAATTAAAATTTAAAAAATTAATGTAAATTTTTTTTTTCTGGCAAGGGTGCCCCGACCTTGCCATATACGTATATATACATATATATATATATCTGTATATGTATATTTATTAAAATTTTCAGGTTTTCTTATTTGCTTTATGATCTTTAAGTGGGGATTATGCATTTACAAGCCTTGGTCAGAAATTTGTTTTTTTTTTATTTATATTTTTTATTATCTCAAAATCTATTATAGAATCTCGAACAAACAATTTGATTATCCTTTCAATTTCTACTGCTATCCACATCGAATGAGCTCACATAATCTTGTGAATATCCAATAATAATCTTATTTCAATTTTTCAGTATAACGGGATTATGGATATATACGAATATATATTAAAAAAAAGTAGCTATATTATATTATAATGTACATAAAAATTAATTAATTTTTCTTGATTTTAAATCGATACGTGACAATAGTGTTATATCCACAAATAACGATTTTTTTCCCATTTATTGTGTATTGTGACGATCATAAAAAATAAAATTAAATGTGTCAACTGGGAAGTGTAAGTGCAATCTTACTGCTAAGGACGAATTTTGAATTTTTGTTTAGAGGGATAAATAATAATAATATAAAGGATGAAGGGCAAAATGCAGTTTTCATTTTATTTTACGGTAATTAATTTTTTTTTTTAGGAGAGCTGCCCTCCACCCCAAACGTATGTTAGCCCTGCCTAAGGTGAGGTTGGACGATTTAGTGCATTGTGAATTGTTTTTTAAAAAGATTATATAATTTAATTATTTTATACTTTATTTGTTCGGAATACAATAACCAAGGTTTTAATTTCAGTGGATTGTGATATGCTACATAAACTATAGAAAGAATCAAGTCGATTCGAGGAACTGCATTAGTCTTCTCAAGAGCTTATTTCGATCATAATACCATCGTTAATCTCATTGGTGTTAACTTATATGAACATTACATGGGACTTATGTATACGTAGGGGCCAACTGGTGAGAGATGTATTCGTGCATGGTGACAGGTTCTTCATGGTTCCAACGTGAAAAGGCACGCATTTGGTGTTTTTCTGTTTTCTTTTGAACTTTCGGTGCTCTTTTCGTATATGAAATGAAATGCAGAAATACCCCAGACGCGAAACCAGAATTTTGATGTGAGGTGGGCCTAAACTAAATATAAATCATAATTATTTTTAAACGAAAGAAACTATTCATAAAAATTAATGCATCAAATCCATATTAAATCTATAATATTATAATGAATAGTTTTTCAATTAACTTCACAAATAATTAAGTTGAAAATATATATTTGTTTTACTATATAAGAATTCTTGTCAACCTCTCATTTGACATTTTAATAGATAGTATATATTCAATGAGAGGAGTCATTTGTTCGGCATTAATGGCTTCAGATCCTTGGATGTACGGTACCAATTAGCTTAGTTAGATATCATATGAACAGACCTGAGAAAATCTCTACATGGCTTCTTTGATTTCTCGATAAAAAGAAATATGATCAAGTTTTATTCCGATTTTGGCATTTTTTATTTATAGGGTCATAGTTGCATACCTGTGAGAGCCATATAATAGCACATCATTAGATAGCTACTCTAAAGTAAAACTTTAATTAATAAAAGTATTAAATAGGAGCAATTAATACATGAACAGTGATACATTTTGTTGCTTTTTTCTAGGGGTGCTTAACGGATCGAACCAGTCCAGAATCGACCGGTTTCGGAGCCGATAAGAACGGAACAGGTCCGGTCCGTTAAGGAATCAGATCGGGTCCGATTCCGAACCAATCCGATTCGGTTCGATCCTTTTTTTTTATTTTTTTCGAACACTTTTCAATTTTTATTTTTTTTGATGTTGTAAATGTTTCCACAATATTTGTCACAAATTCAATAAAGTTTTTCTTTATTTCATAATATAAATGCATACAAATAACTGTAAAGAGATGACAATTGAAAATCTAAATAAAAAATATTATTATTTAGCACTCTTCATAATTGATAAGTATTGTTTTGGCTTTATCTTCTTCTTGCTCGTCCTAATGATTTGCGAACTCGTCAACTGACACATCTCTTCTATTCTTACATTCTGCTTCAAATCAATCTTTAAGTGATGTGAGCATGCATAACGAATCAGCAGATAGACTAGTTCTGTATTCTATAATAATTCGGCCACATGTCGAGAACGCCGATTCAGAAGCGACGCTTGAAGCTTGTATTGCATACACATCTCTAGCCATTTTGGCTAAGATAGGGAATTGTGCTGCATTTGCCTGCCACCATTGTAAGACGTCGAAGTTGCCTTCCGTTAGAAATTGATAATTCAGATAAATTTGCAACTCAATCGACTTGCTAGTAGAATGTCATTTGCCCTTAAGTTTTTTCCTGCCCAGCATCCTAAGCAAATTGATGCCCCCGCCTCTAGATTGAGCTTGTGGTTGTTATTCAACAGCCATTTGTTACGATGATTCACTTGTCTGTTGATTATAATACAATTGAAACATATTTTGGAGAGATTGCATTGTAGACGTCTTTTGATCGTCAACAACCTTCCCTGAAATTTTAGCATAATATTCAAAAAATATCTCAATGAAGATAAACATTGACTAGGATCTAGCAATGTTGCGATGCAGTGCACGTGTGGTATTTGTTCCCAATACTTTATAAATGTAGTTTCCATTGCACTAACAAAAGCATGCAAGTCGTAGTCCTCTCTAAATTATATAAACTTATCAAACATGTTAAATATTAAAGGAAGAAAATAAACGGAAGTTGGATAAGTAACACCGGAGAAGCGTTCTGTCGCTTCTTTGAAAGTACCTAACAATGATACACCATTTGCAACAAATTCTCAATCCTCATCAGTCAAATAAATACTTTCATCGGTATCAGGCATATGATATGAATTATAAAATGGAGTTAAAATATCTTTGTAAGGTAACATAGCATTCAACATCTTATACAACGAATTCCACCTAGTTTCTATTGGTGATGGAAAAGAAGATGCTTTAAACCATTATATAAACATAATTGTTTCCAATCACGCTTAACACGGCTCGTGAGTAACCATTTAGCGCAATATTTTATTTTCTCAATACATGCTGAGTGATTGTCCTCGTAACCAACTTTAACATCCAAATTAATAACATGACATGCACATCTAACATGAAAAAAAACAACATCAAGCATTGGTTTTAGATAAGTCTTTTAATCACACATCGCATCATTGTTATTCGCAGTGTTGTCTAATGTGATTGAAAATACCTTATCCTGAATTCCATAATGTCTACAAGTGTTGAATATATATTTAGCAATTACATAACCAGTATGTGCATAATCAAACTCATCGAAAGACAAATTCTTTTTTGCATACACCAAATATCATCAATTCAATGACAAGTGACAACAAGATATGAATCTGAATTTACATTTTTCCAAATATCGGTTGTTACGTTATCTCTACAAGGCAAACTAGAAAGATGTTCAAATAATGTATTTCTATATTCAACAAATACTTCCATACATTTTCTTTTTAGTTTGCCTAGAAATATGTTTAAACATGGGTTGTATAGACGAAGCAAATTCAATAAAACCAGCATGTTCAGCTTGTATAAAAAAGGTAGTTCACATCTAATAATATATCTAATAAGTGAGCTACGGTTAATTTCAACAGTTAAAATAAAATTCGTGCCAGTGAGAACAATAATTTGTGCTTGTGTCGCTTCTCGACCTAATGGTTGTAATGTTGTCTCATCAAAATTATTTTTTTTTACTAAGTATTTTTTTAAATGTTCCGGTACCTCCACTGGAACCACCAGCTTTATATGAATATTGTATCTCACATAATTTACATATTGCAACATATTCATTAGTACTTCTTTTGAGCGAGTTCAAAGTGATCCCATATCTTACTTCTTCTGGCACGAGTCAGTTGTCTACTCGTTGCTGTAGTGGCTCCGGATGACACTTGTTGTCTCTCTTGGGCTTGGACAACAGGAGGTACGACAAGGTTGTTCGGGTTGTTGTGGTTCGACGTTCATAGATGAACCACCAACATTGAGGTCTGTAATAAAATCATAACTTTCATTTAGCTCAGAAATTGGCACAGACAAATTCATTGCCGAAGATGAACTCTGTGATAGACGACCCTGGACGAGACACCGACTGCGACCCCGGCTACGACCAGCGCCGCTGCTAGATAAAGATACTATTATTATATAAGTAAATTGTATATAGCACAATGGATAGAAAAATATGAGATTGAAGTATACAACTTTGCAAGAATGAATTGTGATGATTTATAAAGCACAATATACCTATTTATAAATTTTTTTTTTTTAAAAAATGAACGCTTTAGCCGTTGCCAAACGTTCACGCACGGTTGCCATGCTGACATTTAATTTTTTTTTTCGAAATTAACTGGTTCCGGAACCGAAATCGGTGGTTCGATCGGTTTGGATCCTCGGAACCGCCCCGACCGATTTTTACCGGTTCCGGGGCGGTTCGGAACAGGTTAGCGCGGTTCAGGTTCAGGTTTCGAACTTGGGCTAACCGGTTCGGTTTCGGGTCGGGTCAACAGACCGGGCCGGGATTGACCCGGCCCGATAAACACCCCTACCTTTTTCCTTTAAAAAAAACATAAAAAAACTACCATGAAGGTAGAGAATTTTGTTAAATTAAATAAAAAGTTGGAGGAAGACTGAGCCACAAAACCTTCGGTTGAATATATTGCTCACTATCGTACCAAACATTTTCGTAAATTTCTCTGTGATTTCGTTTGTGGATGATTATATATAGTTTTACTCATTCATTTATAAATATATTTATATGGGACCCAATAATATATTTAAATTATAATTAAATAATAATTATCTAAGAAAATATATCAAATCACTGCTAACACTCTAGTAGTGTGCACCTATATTACCAGATTGAACTTAGCGAGAGAGAAATTTAATCAATTGAACTTGGCTAGAAGAAATTTAGCTAGAAGAAATATAATTGATATAATGTGAGCTACTTTGTGCATTTTAGGATGAGGATGATGAAGACTTGTCGCATTTATTTTTGTAATGTAAGTTCTCTGAAGCTATTTGGGACAAATATTACCAATGACCAACCATTAATGTTTCGGGTTCAATTACAGTGGATGGATGTGGATGATCATCTTGACAAACATCTTAACTCTATGTCAACGCTGAATCTTCTCCATACATGGCTTGCTATTTTGCATTATATTGCTTGGTATATTTGGAATTCTAGGTACAATTTAATTTTTCGTCATTCTATATTTAGTTGGGCAGAGTCATTTAGAATAACAAAGTTAAGTTGTGGGTTTGGTTTAAGGATTTAGAGTCGGTGTTACTCTAGTTTCTCGGTTAACGATTGGTTCTTTCAATCTCGTATTTGTCTTGGCTTTTAATATTTTTTTTTCCATTTGTATTGGGCTAGAGTACCACTTATACTCTTTTTAATAATTGTTCTTATGTATAAAAAAAAATGTAATTACTTTAACCTATCGCCACTATATACATCTATTGATTAATAATGCTAAAATCAGAACTTTTGGTGCTTCAGAAACCAAAAAAAAAAAAAAAGAGAGAGAGAGTTCTTTACTTGAGGAAAATATTACGCTATTCATGAACAAAATGTACACATTTTCTAGGGGTTAAATTATTTTATTAAATCTTCCGCTTTGTATATTATACCTCTGAATATTTCTCACATTCCGCTTTGTATATTATACCTCTGAATATTTCTCACACTATGCCATGTAAAAATCTTGGTCTTCGGGTCCCCAAAAATGAGTAAATTCCCATTAAATTATAAGAAATCCACAACATCTAATAGTATGGGGACAGGGTTATTCGGTCATGCACTCAGGACTGCAATCCACAGCCAAATAATTTGGGGTAGTTACATCCATCCTTAAGCCTAGGGTCGAACAACCCATCGAGACATAAGACAGAAGATGTTTCTATATAGCAGCGAATCTGACTTTACCCTTCAAAGTAAATGAGCACAGAGTTGTGAGTGTGACTCTGATTTAAGAAGGTTGACTTTGAGCATAGTAAGAAATGTGACGTATATTAAGTATTATTTGATTATCCTAGGTATATTAAAAGCTATAATCCAAATATACGAATTAGTCATGCTTTGATTATCCTAGGACATGAATTTAATGCTGTTTATACGTTCTTGAAAATACCCGGAGATTTGTCATTGATTTTCCATGGAGGAGGTATATAATAAGACATCGATATATGAATCAACTCCACAATTAAATCATGAGTTTCAAATATTTTTTAGATCAAAAAATAATCGCGTCATTTCTTTTGTCTAAAGAAACATGACCAGAAATTGAACTGGAAATTGAGGACTTTGAATGTATGAGAGACCCCGTGCATGGAGCTCCAGCGATGTGCAAGGTTCCCTGGGAGCCTACTGAGCCTAATGTACGCAGTATTCCCCTGCAATGCAAAGAGGTGTTTCCACGACTGGAACATGTGATTTCCAGACCACATAGCAACTTTACTGAACGCATGATCAAATCAAATCTTTAAATTGAAACACAATACATATTCAATCCTATCACCTAAAATTGTGATTTTTACAATTTCCCAGATGCAAGGTTAAGATAACTAAAGAGACTTTGGTTTAAACAATAAACAGTGACTCAAAGGCCATGGAAACAAGAGCAGTGACAAAGTACCAGAATCCGATATTATAAACAATCTTCTACGTTTACACGACACCTGAAACATACGAAATTTGGACTTAAAAGAAACAACACACAATCAGCTTCTAAACCCAAAGGCAGACCACTTCTTTGACGTCTCTTTCTTTGTCCTCTTTGAATTAGGGTCGATAAGGTTTTCAAGCGATTTCGCCTCCTTGTTCCGAGACCTACCAGCTTCTTTCAACAGCTCAGCTAGCCTTGCTTTCTCATCATTGAAATCTGGATTTGCTGTTCCAAGCTTCTCCTCACGCAGTTTAAGAATGTACTCAAGGATTTCTATTGCATCTTCAATTCTGCAAATTTTGAGGAAAATATTTCATAACAGGGTTGTGATCAAAATGCATTTCAAATTTGTACTCGACGCTCATCTACATTGACCAGATGTTCACCACGTGTTTTATTCACTCTTTAAGTATTCTCCACAAATTCTACATAGAACACTGAACATCCAATCAATACAATAGAGAATTGGATAGAAATGCAGCAGAAGATTCGAATGGTGGATTAAAGGGTGCAAGAGGAGGACCCAACTCCTATCATTTCCTAGTATACCAACTAATTTTGCATTTGACTTGATAGGTCAGTGTAGCAAATCAAATGAAAACCACGTATGTCCATTTTCACATATTATTATCACATTCAGATAATGTACGACCATGTATAATATCACAAGCACAAGAACTAGCAGGGAGTTGGAGGGAAAGAAACTATTACATATACAAAGACAGAATCTTCAGATAGGCAGCAATAAATCCTGTGATCATTGGGCTTAAATTACCTAATGCAGGTATGAACAAATGCCAGCATTAAATATGTATAATTAATTAATTATTTATTATTATTATTAATACACCAAGAGTTCTGATTCATGAGATTGCCATGAGATTATTGGCAGGCCACTAGAGTATTAAGTGAAGACATATACATTCCGTAATTTATTTTATATTAGTATATCACTAACTTCTGTAATGAAGCAACTCCAGCTTTAACAGGTCAAGAAAAACTCAAAATTCATAATGACGTGAAATTACCTTCCTATGCCGTCATAAGTTGCTGCAAGATTGCTGTAAACACCTAGAGTATCCTGATGAAATGGACCACACTCCCGTTCTAGTATGTCTCGAGCTTCTTCAAACAATTCAGCAGCTTCATCCATCTTAAATAACTGCACACAAGCCAAACCCATCTGATTCAACACAATCCCAAAGAATCCTGATTTCCTCTCGCCGCTTGCTCTAAGCTTCATTACAGCGCTTTCAAAGTAGTTCAATGATTCTTCATACTTTGCAACCATGTAAAACATCACTCCCATCCGAGCTTCAATTCCAGCAATTGTACTTTGCTGACCCGGTTTATCCTCCAATAATTTCATACTCTTTTGCAGGAGTTTCAAAGCTTCATCAGGTTCATTAAACAATTCGTAAATGGCTGAAATTTCAGTCATCCCACTTGCAATTTCTTCAGCATTGGTTCCAGGTACAGGCTTTGTAAATATTCTCAGGGCATTTTCACAATAAGACCGTGACTCCCTCAATTTTCCAGTCTTGTAGTACAATTCAGCCAGCCGTAAAAATACCGAGGCAACAGAAGGATGATTATCGCCCTTGGAAGATTTGAACACTGTAAGAGCTTTCTGATAGGAGAAAACAGCCTCATCAAAACGGGTAAGCGATGAATAAATATTTCCTATGCAAACATCAATAGCAGCAACTTCATTTTCTTGTCCATTGGCAATCATTGCCATGCTAGCTAGTACAAGGTGTTCCAAGGCTGACTCGTAATCTCCTTTAGCCTCACATATGAGAGCCATCAATCGACGGTCAGCTGCTTCCTCAAGAGATGCAGGTGGGCTATGCACACGATGGATTTCAAGAGTTCTCTTGCAAAGATTTTCTGCTTCAACAAAGTGCATGGCCTGAACATGGGCCTCAGCTAAGTATCTGAAAATAGTGAATGGAGCCATTTAAAATCAAGAGCATCCAGCAATTGTGACCCTTTAACTTGATATATTTTTTCACTTCAAGGGCTCATGACAAGACAGACTTTTCTCTTCTTCCAGATAAATAATCATACAAAAAATCATGTTATTATTATATGCTGAAGAATATACAAAAAATATTTAGGTTGAACGTCAGTTATGTTTTCAAGGATATGTAAATAGCATGGAGTTTGATCACCAAAATAGGATAAATCAAAGGTAGTATTTTATTCTCCAGTGTATTACAAGCTCAGGAGAAATAAAAATAAATTGCAAGCACAGAAGAAACATAAACAGTTCCAATATCGTTTACAGTTTCCTTCCCAAGCCAAAGGCATTAGTTAGATTGATAATATCATTTTCTCTGCTCGTCAATTCAAGAACCAAGAGCTACTTAGCTTCCATGAAAGACACTTGTAGAGGGGATCTAGATCCACAGAGTTCCAATCCAGGGATGATAATTTATGAAAATATGTACAAACCTTAACCGTATATTTGGTTATGGATCACAAACAGAGGAAATAATAAATTTTGGTACTCTTTTGTCGATTGGAGATGTGAACCGTTGATTTGTTTGTTGGCTTTGTAATTTTGTTCACATTTAGTAGGCTTTAGATTTTAATATCGCTACATCTTGTAGTAACTCTTTTGGTGCTTTTGCACCAGATTTTATTAATATATATTTTGTCTGATAAAAAAAAAAAGACTTCAACAACCATACCAAAAATTATGTTATGCCAATTACAAAATAGTGTATTGAAAATAACAAAGACCCGTAAGGTTTTGTCGAATTGTCAATTGTCAAATATAAGGAATTGTTTGTTTGATTATTCTATCACACAAGCTTCAATGGTCGTATTCAATTTATTGTTTTGACTGAATGCTCTCCTGATGTAGTGATATGCAAATCTATCAATCACACAAACAAAATGATAATAGATACAACCATTACATAGCATTTTAGGCCATCCTTTTTATCCCAAATCAAGTTTCCTAAATGTCAATTCATTTACAAGGTAACCGAGCATTGTAGTTTTACTTTGAGACCAAATGTAATAAGTAATCAAATATTTCACCTTTTGAGCTCCCATTTGCAATTTTTTCTCAATCAAAATAACACAAAGATGTGTACGAAGATAGTGATTTAAATACAGCAATGAAACACATCTACAGTTGCTTTGCAATCTGAACCACTTTCATCAGCAATATACACAAAATTACATTCAACTTCACAACATAAATTTACTTAACCCTCACAAAAAATACTCAAAAATGACGTTGGAATAAGCTATTAAATTTCCTCACCCAATGTTATTTACATCTATGGACTCGTTATACACGATGAGTGCACGGATATTATTATGATTATTAGTTCTGACCCATCATGATGATCTTACTTATGGTTTATGATTATATCTGTCATATGTTTATTATGTCTATTAATTACTATATTTTAAGACACAATTAGAATGGTCTAACAATTTGATTTGTTATCATATTGAGTTACTGTGTTCTACAACAATCTTTTACACATGAAGACCATGGTCATCTCGTTAACAACGAATTGTGATTTCTTGTGCATTTTCCAAATGCAAGTTCTGTAGATTAGACTCCTTGTGTATATGCTTGTGGTAAAAGAGACCTTCGATGAGCTAATTAATTCACCTTGAAATCATTATCTTCCGTCAGCACTCGTATGTTGAAAAACAATCATGGCTTTGGAAACCCCGTCAATTAGACATAATTCTCATGTGGTCTATCTTCTCAATTCTCCATTTCTAATACAGTTATTTATGATCTATAATTTTTCATTTTGATAATCACAACTACATATGTAATTTATGAGTTTGTGCTCATATAACCATAACCCACAAATTGAAAGTCATGGATTTGATACGGGATTAAAGATTATAGCACCAAATAATTTATCATGAGATTTAACTTTACGAAGTTGTATAATTAATGGATCATAACTTGTAACTCGTGCATTTTGCATTATATGTCTAGAATCAAATTTGATATTATCCAAGGTACTAGTCCTAAAGCGGTCCCTAACAAGCATAAGACGCCAAACCCAAACCTTTTTCAAACTCTGTGAAAAAAATCCCTCTTTTTCTCTTTGGCAAACCCAATCACCTTGGAAATCACCATTTGCTATGTTTTATGATGAGGAACCAAAACTCACCCGAAATCCAAGCCAGCACCGGCCCATATCTCTTTATAATGTATACTTTATATGATTTTCAGGAAAGGTTTCCCAACATCTTTTACCCATATAAAGAGGTGAAGATTGCAAATTTTAAACTAAAAGATATTAGATGAATTTTAACCCTCTAGGAAATTTGTTGTGGATGTAGATTATTACGCTCAATCGATGTGGATATTGTGATCTGTTATTTCTTCATTATATTTCCAGTACTTCAATTCAGTATGGTATCAAAGTAACATTCCGATCAGGTTTCTCTGTTTCGTGTATTTTCTAAAGAATTATACATGTGATAAAATATTATCAAACTGCTATAACCACAAAAAACCAATTCCTGGCCTCTAGCTGCCTATCTGTCATGGTTTAATATAGAACCGCTTGTGATTTTATTATCTACCTTTTTTGAGCTATCCTTTTATGAGCATAATTGTGCATGAAGAAATGTGTGTTGCTGCTAATGAAAGATCTACGCTTTCCTGCTCCTTGTCTTCTCTTATTTGAATAGACCAAGGTGCAATATTTTATTCAAGACATTCTTGTTCCAAGTTGACTACTTCAATTCAGATTTCTACGTTCAACCTGAGTGAGACATCAGATTTGACAATATTAAAATTGATATATCTTTAATACATTCTATTGTTGCGAAATATCTTCTACCATGTTTATCTCAATATCGACTAGTAAGAATTAGTTTTGTTGTTCTTGGATAATTGTAAGGTACATATTTGGTTATATGTGACGAACCTTTCATTAGATATTTAGCTTCTACCATATTATCACTTTGGGCGCCTCACCTTGCCTTGTGCCTTGCGTCTAGGGTCTATGATACCCATGTATCATGTATATTAAACCAGTAACTTCTATCATTGGGAAAGCTACTATAAAGACAAATTATTTGCAAACTAACCAAATTACATCAATTGATATATAATTATTTGTTACTGAAAATGTTTGTCAGATAATTATAACATATAGCAATTCGGAAATGCGGGTCAAACTCTTGGTTAATAAAATTCTTTCAGCAACTGTTTTTGAATTAGCAGGAAAGTGGTTTAGCAGGAGATGAATTTATGGAAGCGAGCATTAGTACAAGATATAGAAACTATGTAGTCCATCAATCCATATTCCCTAGATTCATAAATCAGTCAATGTTCCCAGACACTTTCCACCTGTTATTTGATTTTGGTAGTTATACGAGCACATCAATTAATCTTTAAATGGTATAGCTTTATTAACCATGGTAGTGACTAGGAATTAGTGAGTTGGAATGTTGGATTAATTTCACATTACTTTGTTCATCATAAGCTGCACTGTACGACGTGGTTTTGTACCATCAGTATTATTTATTCAGTAATTAAGTTGCAAAAATCCATCTAAAAGGAAGGTAACATATATCATATTTGATAAGGACAGAGATATTTCTGGTATCAACAAGTGAAGCATGTTTGCAAATTATAGAAAAAACAAAGTCAATCTTGTTCTTTATGTTATCTTATCTAACATCGTATCATAAATCAAGTTTATTTTGTGAAAAACAGACATGCAGGTCCACATGCATGAAATGAGGAAGACCAGTTTGAATGGGTGCTTAAGGATTCCAATGTGCTATATTCATATCAATACGATTATGTAGTTGCCATTGAATAGAAAAAGAGTATCAACGGTGAAAGCGGCCACATAACTCGTGGGCGAGGGTAGATTCTCATCATCAAGGGAGAAGGAAAAGCCGTAAAAAATCACCAGCAGGAGTAATCCAACATTTGTAATTGGAGGCCCCATGACGAAGTTTCGATCTATGGGAGCAATAAGAACGCATGACTTGATGTCCAATGAGATGCCTTTTTTCCCATTAAGAGCTATTACTTGCAACTTAAAGGATGGGACTATGACCCCTTATGAGACCAGTGGCGGGACTTTAGTATAGTATAAGTCGCACATACTTTTAGATGGTTCACCTAGGTGAGCCATCATGAGGAGTAGGGTACAGGTTTCGGCAATACCTAGAAACACCTTTGAGAATAACGATCAGACACTATAACTTACTAAAACTTATTAATATTTTGCTGTCATAAATTTCAATTCTAGTGAGTATTAATGTTTTGCTTTTGGAAAATTTCAAAATTCTTGAGGAGATAAAAAAACTTTGTGCGGCACCTCACTTCATTACCTCAACTAACTACAGTATTACCATTTGCATATTTGTTATTTTATTTTATGACCAAATATCCAAATTAAGATTATCGTAAGATGATTAATTTCCTACTGGATTACACGTATCTCAAGTTTAGGACCTATTTAATAGCATATGATGAATCGGACATTAAGCATTTTATAAAAAAGTTGATGACCACATTATTGTTTGATCTACATTTGACAATGGCTTTCCCATAAGAGCCATGTGTCGAGTCATATCGGATATTAGGTTCACTATGTTTTCAACATTCCTTCTTGTAACCTTATGAGGCAAGCATGCCTTTAAAACAAGGTCCATTTCGCATCATTTTCCACCACAGTTTTTCCAACTCCGCATTTGATTGAATGCACTGACAATGTACGTATCAGGAGCACAATAAATTATTCATAATCAATTTAACAAGACACAACATAACCTCCAAAACATTATATTACATACATACCTACAAGTCTCTGCAACTCGAGGATCGGTATCACCCAACGTCTCCATCTGTATCTTCAACCCTTCTTCATAACACTCGATAGACCGATCCAGCTGCCCTAGCATCGAATGTGTGTCCCCCAACTGCATATATCCCGAAAACACGGCCAGCGCGTGATCTGCACCTCTCTTCACGTCCTGGAACCTTAATTGCCTTCTCCAACACCTCTGCCGACTCCTCAAACCTCCCCAAGCTACAATAAATCGCCGCCACTACGTGCAGACTCATAACCAAGTCCAAGCTCGGCTCCCCATCAATCGCGCAACGCTCAAAACTCTTTGCAGCTCGCAACGCGTATTCCAAAGCTTTGTTCGGGCCTTCCCCCGAAGCAATTGTGTCACGCGCTAGCTTGAGTAAGAACGGGCCGAGATCCGGGTTGTCCAGTGAGGATTCGTCTAAAAGTTTTTTTCCGGTGGAGACTTCTTCTTACGATCAGGTGAAGGTTTGGCGCGTGAGGTCGACGGCGACGGGGATGGAGGGCGGCGTGAGGCGGATCTAGTGGATCCGGGTTGAATTGGGGTTTCTGGCTCGTTTGGTACTGTGATTCGTAGAGGCGGTGCGCCCGGCGGGGTCTTGACGGTAACTAAACCCGGCATTTTCAGGGAAATAAATTGGAAATTACTGGAGATCTAGGGATCGATTTCGCTGAATTTTTTTGTTTTAAGATGAACAGGTATGGATTGAAAGGATTAATGACATGAAATCGAAGAAAAATGTTAATTAATAATAATGAGATTCATGGATACCACCATTTCCAGCTGTTGCTGCCTGCTGGTGAGACTGAACTGATGATTAAATCCGAGGATAAAGTGAGGCAATAAATTACACAAAACACCTTAGATCATACATTAATTCAGTTAACTCCCTAAATCAATAAAAATGCAATTTCACCTCCAATTTACAATAATTGTGGCATGTTACCCCCTAGCTCAAAAGCAATGGCGTATCCACAGCAGATAATATGTATCTTACAGGATCTTGGAAAAGTCGGTTTCACTTCTTAAAAAAAAATTAATTTATATATATATATATATATATATATATATATTCTACAAATACAAACTTTGTAATTTTTAAACTATTTTATTCGCCTTTCTAATAAATTTAGAGTTCACGAATAGGGATGACAATAGGGTGGGTCCAAACTCGGACCCGTAATAAACCCGCCCGTCGGGACGGGTTTGGACCCGCTCTAATGGGTTTTGAAGCGGGGCGAGTTCCGATTTTAGCAAAACCCTGCCCTGGACCCGCGTATTAATTTTCTTAAAAAATAAATATCGAATATACAATTCACTTTTTTTGTACGTGACATTAGTTAATTTTATATCAAAACTCATCTGTTCATATTAAGAAGTTGAATATTTTGAAGGGAATGAAAACAAATTAATAAATATCTGGTAGCTTGACAAATTTTCAAGGCTTATAATAAATATTTACTATAGAAGAAAAACATGAAATTCAATGACGAAACTTAATTTTTGTGCTTCAAAATTGATTTTTAGCTAATAAACAGCTTTTTTTAGAAAAATAAAAAAATCAAGCGGGTCGGGGTGGGTTTAACCCGTTGGGTTCGCGGGGCGTGGTGGAACCGGGACAACCTTTTAGCAGTGGACCGGGTCTCGAGTTTGACCAAACTCGTCATAGACTCGCTCTGTTGCCATCCCTATTATGGGGACGTTCAACTTATCCACCACATGAGATAAAGCTCATTTAAGGTATTGACGTCAATTTTTTTCCGACAATCGTATTTGATAAGAAAAAGAAGAATGATCATGGTCGGATTTAGAATCCAAGATAAGAGTGTCGGGATTCAGAATCCAAGCTTAGGTAATTTGATGTAATGACGGGAGACGCAATTATAACTTTCTGAAAGAACATAATTTTTAACTTAACAAGAATAATCTACCAAGAAATTATACATTTGACAGTGGCAGCAAAAGCCAGAACAGAAGAGAAACCAAGCCACTATTTGACTTGTGGCCAATTGTATACAAACTCAATTTCCATTGCCTCACAGGCACCATCTAATAAATTAACTACACTTTTGACCTATAAAGAATACAATTTTTTTTAAACAAACACCAATTCCTTCATTCTCAATCTACACTGTCGCAGATTTCATGGTCTTTTAGCTTTTATCACCATGTTCCAGCGGCATAACAATGCTCAAAATCGAATAGGTAACCCATAGTTGAGAAATGTTCGAATACATCCATCCCAGCCAGCTGTTACTATCACGAGACCCCACGAGTGAGGAGTATTCAATGCGCTAAGCCAAGCATTCTTTAGAAACTTGAATTCTGATTTTCGTAGCGAAGGTTTACCAGTCACCGGTCTTGATTTGGGCAGCCTCTCCTCCGGCCATGTAGCAGATCCTCTGTACAAAGCATCTAAGAAAAACCCGAGACTCATAGTTAAACAATCAGGGAAATATGCGGGTAACTTTTGGAGAAATTTCTCATCACAATGTCCATTTCTTAAGATACTTTCAGGTAGTGATCCCAACTTATTCTTCAACCCACACCAAGGGATAGCGATGGAAGAATTGCGTGACAAGAAACTCTCGCGAGATCCTAAATTCTTTGGTCTAGATGATCTCTGGTCCTGGGCATTATAACTCCAGACATTGACGTTCGAGTCCTCGCTGGCCGAAACAAAGTGTTCTCCATCTGAAGTGAAACTCGCTGAAACTTGACTTCCCGTACTACGATTGCCTGAACAAGTCCAAAAAATAATTTGAAAAAAAGGTCACTTTGGTCAAACTACGTCTTTGAACCATTTGATTCGATCAATGAGAATGGTTCTCTATTCTACACCCGTGAACCTAATTACTGTAGAATAGTGTGTACTTGTTGAAAATCATTTTGTGTTGCATACAAATGGCCGAAAGTATTTAAAGAAAAGGAAAACATGGAAAGAAGGAACTTGTCACCTCTAAACTTGCCCACAATATTGGTCCCACAAAGAATTCGAACTTGAGAATCAGCAGAAGTAACCATCACTTTGCTTGCATCACTTGGGCAAAACTGAAGAATTAACAGTTACATACATGGTAAGAAGATACTTCAATGCAACAAAGTGTCACAAAATAGAAAACAACAACATGAAATATGAAAATGGTTTCTCATATGACAACCTGAAATCCAGTTATCTTCTTCCCAGATACCTTTTTCTTCCCTTTCAGACATATTTGGTCACCCAATTCCAAATGATTATCTACACAAAAAAAAAAAGATAAGATAGATAAACATTAGCTCTTCTACACATAAGAGTCAACAGAATGGAAACACCAAAAAAAATAATGAAATCGTACAGCATTCTGCTGATGATCATTCCACAAATCAGAGATATGCACAACTCATATGTGTCAAGGATATTAGATGTATATAGTAATATTTGATTTGATATGATATTATTTGATTTGTAATATAGATGACAGTTAGCAGATTTGGCTGAATCTTAAGGCTTCTTAGACTGATTCTTAGACATGTAATCTTATACTATATAATGGACTAAATGCTCAATTGAAAGGGCGTTGAGTTGGGAGATTGAGATTCAGATTTATTAACATGGTATCAGAGCCAAAAATATTTTTAAATTTCTTTCACAGACGACTGCTACAAACCCTAGCGGCGATGTAGGGTTTCGACCCTAGCAACGGCTGCTAGGGTATGTCATCTTCGTGGGTCTCTGTCCTTTTTTTTTTTGTTAACGTCATCTCTTCACATATGGCTTTTCACCTCTTTTTAGCTGTTATGATACAACTATTTGGACCGTTGGCCATCAAAAGAGCTCTGAGATGGGATGACAAGCCAGTCTCACATTAGCAAAAGCATTTTCTGAAGCTGTAAACTCTGAAATCTTCTATGCATCTTCATCCTCAAGGTTATTGACACGTTCGCACTCATCGATCCACTCACTATATATGTCTATTGGTTCTGTCAATGCTACAACAGTGGTGCTGAAGCTCTCTTGACAAATCTGGCATGAGGCCTCACCAATCAAGTTCTTCATATCAATGCGGCACTCTCAACACTTGTACCATGGTTGCAGAAGGGACAGCTGAAAATAGTGTCAAGTTTGTCCATTCTCTTCTTTGGTGGTGGCTTTGGGTTCTGCATTCTGTTTCACGCAGATCTGCGATTTATGGGTGCTTGCTATGATTTTTTTTTCGTTGGGCTTTGTGCAGGGTTGTTTTGAGCAGATCCAAGGTTTCTAATTTTGGGACTTTGCGATTTGGTTCTCACGATTTGTTCTTTCTTCCTATCGGTTGTGATCTCGAATGCTCATTGCGTCATATTCTGTAAGTTCTTTCTGGTTCTTGGATCATCACATCTAGTGGGTTTCTGATTTGTGTGTGGTGATCGGTACTTCTGGCCGCGGAGTTTGTGGTGTCCTTGCGTGGAAGTTGTGCGTTTTAGCCTTGCACGGTAGTTGTGCGTTTTAGCCTTGCACGGGTGTTGTGCGTTTATACTATTGTCGTGGTGCGAGACGTATTTTGCACAAGTGTTTGCGACAGATCTGCCCGACGGGGCTGTTGATTCTTTTGAGGCAGATTGTTTAGATTGACAAATTGATGTTTTTGATTGGTCAGCATCAATTTGAGTGGGGAT
This sequence comes from Haberlea rhodopensis, assembly GCA_907163345.1. Lineage (NCBI taxonomy): Eukaryota > Viridiplantae > Streptophyta > Magnoliopsida > Lamiales > Gesneriaceae > Haberlea > Haberlea rhodopensis. The sequence goes on from CAJQUN010000002.1 coordinate 5,541,645, forward strand.
GTCAAGGATATTAGATATATATAGTAATATTTGATTTGATATGATATTATTTGATTTTTAATATATATGGTAATTAGCAGATTTGACTGAATCTTAAGGATTCTTAGGCTGATTCTTAGACATGTATTCTTATATTATATAATGGATTAACTGCTCTATTAAAAGGGCGTTGAGTTAGGAGATTGAGATTGAGATTTATTGACAGTATGCAATCAGAATGTTTCAGCTACTAGACCATAATATCTATCACGTTCTATCAAGTTCACCTTGTCCTCTACTTTTGTTGCCAGCACTTCTTTTTCTCTTGACAACATATTTATAGGTTTGTTGTGCAGTAGAAGTATTCAGATATTACCATTCTGTTTCTTCCCTAATATCAGTTCTAGAATTTAAAATGTAAATAAAATGAGACTGGGATGCAAAAAATAGTTTTTTTAATCACAGGTTATATGCCAAAGGAAATGAATATGAGGGCATGGATATTCAATTTGCAAATCAGCCGTTACATATAGCAAACATATACACATGTCGTGATTTTCTCGTGTTCTACAACACAAGTTGGTTTCCGTACACTTGTCAAATATTCTTTAGAAGATACCATATTTAAAAAATACAAAGTGTGCATAAGACTCTTTAGAGATTTAACGAACGGATATCGAAGTAATACATTAACCAATATGGATGAAGTCACAACTATTGTCTTAGTATTTCCCAATGTGATCAAAAAAATCTGCATATACTTTGTAAGGAACGTAAAATCTTGAACAAAAACTACTATTTTTATTGTTAAAATGTTTAAAAATTTACTCGGCCATTTAAATTTAACACACTTCACTGATGTAAATAAAGTTCTTACAATAATTGAAATGAGAATAATCACTAAATCATAATGTAATACAGTCTTGATATCGTTCAAGTTTCAATTATTCTTTTGATTATCATAGTTAACCTGGTTGAATGAGTGTGGGCAAAATGGCAGGTATATTAAAGATTTTAAAAACCAAAGAACGAAATATAATTTGAAAGTCATTTTGATGCATATTCTTTAATGTCTCAATCTGTACCCAAATTTCAAACATTTATTGGATACATATCCTGCTCAAACATCAAGAGTCTCGTCAAATACAATCACAAAAAGAGTTGTGTTTCACTGAAATATCTGAAAATTGCTTATGGCACATAAAATGTAGAGGCAAGCAATTTTTTTTTTTCCAAAAAAGGAAAACTAATTAAGGATTTTGTCATATGAATATGTAGACGACCCCAACAAGGAACAAATGTTCGAACATTTGTTCAAATGTGAGCATGTTATTACACCCAGAATCAGATTGATTGTCAGCAATGGATAAAGGGCCAATCATGTTAACTTTTTAAGAAAAATAATAAAGTGCAGCTCCGGCCTCCGTACAAAGCAGTGGAATTCCATCAACACTAACCAATGAATTTCACATAATTAAGTGTATAACAAAGGATGCATAAATGATGTCGCATTCAAGATCTATGACCACACAAACTTAAAAAATATAACAAAGGATCATCAATAAAAATCACTCGTTATTCAACAGCTTCAGATTATCAGAAGGCTCTTTGGTTTTGCCAGTGGCGTGGTTCTAAAAACATGAAGAAGCAAATTGGTATTATCTTGAGTAGATGGGCATACCTATGACATCATAAAAACGGCAATTGCCATCTATAGAGCCAACAACTCCTCCCTGAACAAAGAATAAACAATGATTTTAACAGATAATCCAAATATTTTTTAGTAGTATCATTGCTCGTATTATGTGCTCAACCTTGCCATCAGGACTGTAACACACCGCAGTTATTATTTCTCGAATATCAGTCCAGTCAACAACTCGACAGCCTTGGACCTCCCAAATACGTATTTTTCCATCTATTGAACCACTAACAAAATAATTATCATCCACAGGATTGAACTCGACGCAGGTTACTGCATCACAAATAAATTAGAATTAAATGTATGTATAACATTACATGAAGTAATATATTTGGTATGGTGGTGTAAAATATTCCTATTTCCAGATCCTTACCATAGTTATTATGCGAGAAAACTGCTAGACAATGTTCATGTTCCAACCTCCACAAGCGCGCAGTTTTATCAACTGAAGACGACAGCAAATGCTGCAGTGCGAACAAAAACACACTTAAATTTGAAGAACATCGCTTTTTATGCGAAAAACAGGAACTCAAAAGCAATTGTAAAATATTTGGCAGATCCAGTACGAACCCCATTCTTAGACCATGAGAGAGCCAAAATCTCCCCTTTATGTCCATGAAACTCGTGAAGAGGCTTCTCTAATAACTGAAAGACCTTTTGTGGAAGAATGACACAAGCTGAATCAGTTGTTTTCCTCAGCCTTTTTGTCTGAGTAGTCTTCTCTTTGCAGCCATCCAGTGGAGCTAACTTAGAAAAATGCTTCAGTGAGAAGTACAGATGGGAAGGATCAGCGTCTTGAAAATCAATTCTTTTCACAATGTCGTCTTCAAGAACTTTCCAAACACGAACAATGCCATCTTCCCCAGCACTAGCCAAATACTGACCATCAGGGCTGAACTTCATTGTCGATATTGAGCCATTGTGGGCAAGAAATTCTTGCCCAGCATAAAGCGAAGATAATTCTTTCAAGTTTTTTTTACACACACTTACATCAACTCTTCGAGAAATAGGCTTTGTCTCAGAATTAACATCAATATGTTTATCAATCAACCTCTTTGCCTTATCAGTAATATGAGTCAATGCATTGAATTTCTTGACCCAATTGCTTTTAATTTTATTCTTTGTATCAACCATGTTATACCCTTTTGAGTCTTTTCTAAACAACTGCGGCACCAGATCTGATGAGCCAAGTGTTTTCTGAAATTCATCAGTAGATAACATCCTATCTGAACTTACCTTAGAAAATGTAGTACTCGTACCACTGTCAACAAGTTCATCAGCAACAAATTCAGCTTCATTGCACAAATTCTTGATTTTCCAAGTCAAATTATCCTCGATTGAACCATCTTCCAGTAAATATGTGTCGCTATATGAGCGAAAAGAATGCAATGAACGACTTGAGAAAAACTGTGGGTTCGAATCCAAATCTGCCAGTACAGTCTCACTAGTATCCCTTAATTTGTCGACATCTCTTTTCATGTCTTCATGCCATAGATCCCCCTCTTCATCTCCATAAGTTCTGTGCCAATTTGAATTCAAACCCATCAATTTCAAAAACTTACCACGCCTTTCTTCAATACTATCAGGTTTCTTACTCCAAAACTCATATCCTAAAGCACAATCTCCAAGCCCGGAACTCAAAATCTCTTCTGAATCAGAAACCAAATCTGATACAGAAGATACTTCATCGCGGCTGTCAAAGAATCTATCCTCTTCCGTATCACTGTAACTACTCATCATCTTCAAATTCACTCTCTCAAACCTACAATCAAACTAAATATAATGAAAAACAGCGCATCATAATCAAATTGCGCTTACTTATCCAGAATCACTTCGGCCAACCAAACTATCCTAAACCTCACACAGTATTATAGCCTCAAATAACAAGAATAAAAGCCTTAATTGTTATTTATCATCGCAAAACGCCCATAAATTAAACAAACAAAAATGCTAAGTCCATAAACATGAAAAAAAAATCAATTCAACCCGCATATAATCTATTCATTCAGCGACCCACTGAAATATTATGCAATCAACATAGAAAACACACCAAATCCTAAATAAGATCAAGAATTGACAAAAACAAAAACAAAAACAAAAAAAAAACACCAAAGCTAGGAAATCAAGGTAACTCCTTCATTTTCAGAAGAGAAAAATAATAATTGACAACTTTCTCACCTGGGGCCGCCAAAATAGTTCATTCAAACCCCAGAAAACACATTCCTTCTCGGAAGATTGTCGGTCACTTTGTAGCGTCAGTAGCAGTATGCTTTCAACCAAAATAAAACCCAAAAACAGAATATCGAGACTAAACTAAGTCCATAAAGAAGTAATGACAGACAAAACAAAAAGCAAAAGCATCCAAAGAATATATCGATGGGATTTGCAAGAATATAAAGAATATATGAAGTCTAAAACGAGATTTCGATGAAAGGGAAAAGAGAACAACGCGAGAAACTATGGTGAAGGTGCGTCGCTCTGGAATTGTCCTTCCTTTTTCTCCTTATGTTTATTTTAATTCTCTTCGTTTCGCACTTTTCATTAATTTGTTAGATCAACCACTCTCTGAAATTACTTTTATACCCTTGCAGTTGGATACACCTGTTCTGCTGTTCAACTAACCGTTATAACGACGACTTTTCGGTGTTAGGGTAGAGAAGGTGATGGTGTGTTAACATCGACATTAATGTTTTTATATATATATATTATTATTAGCCTCACCAAATAAATTATTTATTTATATAAACTAAATCGTAGAATATATTAAAATTATTATAATGTTGTAGATATAATCAATTAGAACAAAAATTTAAAATATAGATATAAAGTCATTTAGTACAAATAATTAATAATATATAAATAGTAAATATTAATGACTACTCCATTTATGTAATAAAACATTAATTACGTCAACTAACATTTAGGAATGTTTGTAATTGTTTATTCAAAGTATTTTTATGTTGCTTCTATTTAAAGTTTGAACAAATTGTTTTTAATCAAAAATCTTGAGTTTTTTCTATTAAAATAAAAAAAATAGTTTAATAAACTTCAATTAATTACCAATTGCCACCACATAAGTTAAAGCAGTCAAAAACATATCATGACTTAATTATATGGTTCTGCGTCTACCTTCTTTATTTTAGAAAGAGTAATAATATAAGCAATGAAATTAAACACCCAGAATTTATTTATTTTTGTCTGAAACCAGAATCTGTATTTTTGGTCTGAAAATTAGATACACTTTTAAAAAGCATTTAGAAACACCACCTTACTCCTTCACATAGATTTGCTGATACTCTCACTCTCAGTGTAAAAGCAAATCAATCGCTTTGGGTTTTATGGTACATGCAATTTAAAGCTTGTGAGGATGTTTTTATTTTTATTTTCAACAAGGTATTGGTATTTAGGTTTGCGTCTGACTAATTCTTGGGTGACCATCCCGGCCCCTCAAGACCGCCACCAGGTAAATCAATGGATGTGCACGGATGGTAGGTATCTGAGAGAGCGGACCAACAAGACCCGAATCCAGGACAAACTCCCATAAAATTCCAGTGGAGAATTTGTCACGCACGGGATCCGAACTTGCGACGTCGGAGGGTTTCTTCCTATGTCATCTTAGCCCTTACCAATCCGTTTATGTTCCTGGAGGCAAGGGAGGATGTTTCTTGGTTGTTGGTTTAGTACTTTAATAAATGTTATTAATCTTTGAATATTAGTAATTTTTGGTGTCCCTGATTACCCATTGCTGTTCAAACATGTCCACTAGTTAGACTTCTGTAGTCTACCAAAAATGACAATTGTATGTATTGTAATTTTTTCAATATTCAATGTCGAATCATCCTTATGCCGAAATATGGGGTTTACTGTATCAGCCAACATCCCCAGGCTAGCGTAGCGATTTATGGGGTTTATTGTATCAGCACCTCCCCTGGATAGTGTAGCCAAAAAGGTCAGGGGCGGTGAATGCAGAAAATTTGTTAGGGACAAAAAAAAACTGAAGTAAAGCATGGAGGACAAAAAAATGTAGGGGTCAAATTTAATTTTAGGGTCTTCGAGACTGTCATCCCATCGGTTGGTTAAATAAATACACAAATAAGAGACATTTTGGTAGTATAAAGATGTGATTAATGAGATATAAGTAACTAAAAATTATGGATCGTCTGGCTTTCATCAAGTGTACCAAACTGTGACTAAATGAATATAATTTAATATCCAATTATATCTTTTGTTTTAAATAAAGTCTTAAACACAGTATAAACGGTCCGTCCTTACCGGAATTCCAAGTCGTGGTCTTTGTTGGATTAAAGTCGTGTAAAACGTCGGGTTTAGTACTAATGAATATTTGTTTTAGAGAAATACGGTAGTACATTAAACATCTCAAACCTTCAGCAATTACAATATTATGAATAGATTCCGGATAATTTGATAAACCAAATGTCGACACTAATGCCTTCCGAGCTAAACAATGAGCCACTATATTACCAGTTCGTCGAACTAATAATGTATGTACCTCGGAGATCTCACTCATAATTTTTAGAATTTCAATAGTAATTGGCCCAAATGAGTCATCTATGTGTTTGATTGTAAAGCTTGAATGAGAGCCATACAATCACATTCTAATATTATCTACGTCCATCCAAACTTATTAGCCAATAGGATCCCCTCCATCATAGCCATCGCCTCTGCGACATCTGCATGTGTTGAAAAACTGTAATGTATGATTTTCCATGCTTAGCAACACCCACGATGGTATCTAGCAATAATCCCCACTCCCGTAGATTTTCCATTGTGGATGTAATAAAGACTCTATCCTTGCATGACAATTTCCTTGGATGTAATAAAAACTTATTGGAACATGCTCAACAAAGCCTTTCAAATTGGCATTCCAATAGAACATGTAATAAAGACTCTATCCTTGCATGACAATTTCCATACAAACTATCGTGCACCAAATGACGTCTCTTAAGTGCCTCGAGTGTTGGTAATACATCTCTACAAGCCCTCCATATGAAATGTCGTATTTTATTGGGTACTTTAGAATGCCAAATATGCTTACATTCCACCTTACCCACTTGCATAGAGCTCTCCATTAGCTATATCAGTAGGGTGTAAACGAACGAGCTTGTTCGAGCTTTTTTGAGTCGGCTGGAAAATATTTGATTCGTATTCGAAATTATCGAATTCGAGCAGAACTCGAACATGTTCGAACTTTTTTTGCAAATAGTAAATGTGATATAGGTGGAGCTCCCCTACAAATTGCCACGCCTTTGATTATATCAGATTCTTTTGCTCGGATAATCAATGAGCTAAGAGCCTCTGCAATGAACAAAAACAAGAAATGTGACAATGGGTCACCCTGACGAATGCCCCTACTTGGGTGAAAAAACCAAATTGCTCCCCATTCATTATCAATGAATACGATACCATGGTAACACATTTCGTAGCCAAATCCACAATTTTCGGTCGAAGCCAAAATGCACCAAAATTCTATCAAGAAGCTTCCATTCCACACTATCATATGCTTTGCTCATATCCAATTTATAGCCATGTGTCCTACATTGCCCCAAGATTTCTTTTTAAAGAAATGATTAATCTCAAATGCGACTAATACATTATCTATAATAAGACGATCGGAGACAAAAGTAGATTGTTATTCATCTATGATTTTGCTCATGATAGGCTTTAGACGATTAGCTAGAATCTTAGAAGTTATTTGTATTAACATTACTCAAACTAATCGGACGGAATTGAGTAATTGATTCTGGTGAGGTACATTATGGAATAAGGACAATGTGGGTGTAGTTACGCATGTCAATGAACACACCATGGTTCAAAAATGGCAGAACATTCTCAATGACATCGTTATGCACCACATGCCTTGGAAAAATATAGCAGACATACTATCAGGGCCGGGTGATTTGAGAGGATACATAGCGAAAAGAGCTCTAGTTACCTCCTTCGGTGTACAAGGTCGAAGTAGAATCTGATTCATGCTACCAGTAACTTGAGGTTGTATTATATTCAGTGCCTCGTTAATTTCCTCGTCAGATGGATGCCGTGTCTTGAAAATCTCTTTGAAGTAATTTATCGCAATTTGCTGCATACCCCCGAGCGACTCATGCCATATGCCATCATCATCTCTTAAGCCTCGGATCGTGTTAATTCGTCTCCTATTACTTGCTCTTGCATGAAAAAAATGTTGTATTGCAATCCCCTTCCTTCATCCAATCATCCACTGTGCTTTACCGCGTTATTTAGATGTGATTTCTTCATTTTCCACTAATTCATGAAGCTCAATTCTTGTAGCTTTTTCATTTTGGATATTCTCCCCGGGATCCTATATTCATATTAATTATTCTAACATATTATTTTAATTTAAAGGAACTTATTTAACCTCTCTCCTAGAAAACAAACTACTTGAGTATGTAGTGGAAGTTAGGAGGAATGGAGATAGGATAATGTTAGTTAAGCTAGTTTTAGGCAATGATATTTTTAATATCATTAGTGCCTATGCACACCAAATTGGTCTAGAGGAGGCTATTAAACAAAAATTTTGGGAGGATCTAGACGACGTAGTGCAAGGAATACCCCATAATGAGAAAATTTTCATCGGGTGAGATTTCAATGGGCACGTAGGTTCTGATCGGGATGGTTATGAGAGTGTTCATGGAGGCTATGGCTTTGGGGACAGGAATGCCGCAGTTAATTCACTTTTGGATTTTGCCATGTCATATGACTTAGTCCTAGCAAATACCTGGTTCAAGAAGAGGTCCTCTCATCTAGTTACTTTTAGAAGTGGGTCTAGTGCAACCCAAATAGATTTCTTTTTGGCTAGAAGGATATATAGAGTTAAATGCTTGGATTGTAAGGTAATTCCAGGAGAGAGTGTAGTTACCCGACACCGACTTTTAGTTTTAGATGTTAGGATTAAGAATAGGGCTACTAGAATTAAGCATAAGTTAGAACCTAGAATTAAGTGGTGGCGGTTAAAAGAAGGTAACATTGGAGCTTTTGTAGAGAAGGTAGTCGAGGAAGTTAATTGGACGCCAAGAGATGATCCTGATACCACCTGGAACAAAATGGTTCGTGGCATTAAGATGGTAGCTACAGAGCTCATTGGTGAGTCAAGAGGATATGCTCCACCAGGTAAGGACGCATCATGGTGGAATGAAGAGGTAAAGAAGGCTATCCAAATCAAGAGTGACGCTTACAGAGAGCTGAAGAAGAACAATGGGGCTAGAGCTAAAGTCTACAAAGAAGTCTACGATAAATTGGATACCAAGGAGGCATAAAAAGATATCTACATGATTGCCCGAGCGAGGGAGAGGAAGACAAGAGACTTATGTGCAGTGAAATGCATAAAAGATGAGAACCATAAAGTATTGGTTCGAGATGAAGACATCAAAACAAGATGGAAGAATTATTTTAACAGCTTGTTCAACAGTGGCTTTAGCCAAGATTTAGGTGATCTTAACATCCATCAACATGATGTAAATCGTGAGTTTACTCGCAGAATTAGAGAATCTGAGGTTAAAGAAGCTTTGAAGAAAATGAAAGCACGAAGAGCAGTTGGTCCTGATGGAATCCCTATTGAAGTATGGAGATGTTTAGGACTAACGGGGATAAAGTGGCTAACAGATTTATTTAACAAGATTTGGAGGAGTAACAAAATTTCAAATGAATGGAGAAAGAGTACTCTCATCCTTATCTATAAGAATAAGGGTGACATTCAGAGTTGCATCAACTATCGTGGTATAAAACTCATGTGTCACACAATGAAGCTTTGGGAGAGGATACTTGATTGTCGTTTAAGGAGGGAGGTTAAGATATCGGAGAACCAATTTGGGTTCATGTCAGGACGGTCAACCACTGAAGCTATCTATTTACTTCGTCAACTTGTCGAGCGCTATCGTTAGAGGAGTAAAGATCTGCATATGATCTTTATAGACTTGGAGAAGGCCTACGACAAAGTACCAAGGGAGATATTATGGTGGGCTTTGATGAAGAAAAAAGTTCACATCAAGTATGTCAATATAATCAAGGACATGTACGACGAAGTAGCATCCAATGTGAGAACGTGCAGTGGGGTGACAAATGAGTTCTCGATCACTATTGGATTGCATCAAGGGTCTGCATTGAGTCCTTTCCTGTTCGCCCTACTGATGGATGAGATAACAAAAGACATACAAACTGAATTACCTTGGAACATACTTTTTGCTGACGATGTTGTGTTAATCGACGAGACAATGGCAGGGGTAAATACCAAATTGGAGTTATGGAGAGAGACTTTGGAATCCAAGGGTTTTAGATTAAGTAGGTCTAAAACGGAATATATGGAGTGCAGATTTAGTGGTCGTTCCTTTCGGGATTCCGATGTTGTAGCACTCGGTGGTCAAGAGGTATCGATGAGCAGCAAGTTTCGATACCTAGGTTCAGTTATCCAAATGGATGGAGAGATTGACAGCGACGTTAACCACATGATTCAGGCTGGCTGGTTGAAATGGAGAAACGCCACCGGAGTTCTATGCGATCGTAATATCCCGCTGAAATTGAAGGGAAAGTTTTACAGAACCGCCGTTAGACCCGCAATGTTGTATGTGACGGAATGTTGGGCACCCAAGAGGAATCATATCCAAAAGATGAGTGTGGCAGAGATGCGTATGCTTCGTTGGATGTGCGGTAAAATAGAAAAGATAAAATAAGGAATGAAGATATTCGAGCTGAAGTAGGTGTATCTTGTATAGAAGAGAAAATGCAAGAAAGCCATTTACGCTGGTTTGGTCATGTTCGACGTAGGCCCAGCAGTGCACCTGTGCGTCGAGTGGAGTCCATGGATTTCGGCCAGTTCACGAGAACGAGAGGACGACCGAAGAAGACATGGCTCGAAGTTATACGGATTTGGAGTGCAAGGGTATTACAGAAGATATGTTGACTGATAGAAGCGTTTGGAAAAGACTGACGCATGTGTCCGACCCGACTTGATTATATCTATTGTTCATATAACCTACCACAATTCATTGGGATTAAAGGCTTAGTTGTTGTTTTTTGTTGTTGTTGATCACTCATAGGCAACGTGTATTCCAATATCCTTAAGAACACATGGTTTACATATCAAAATAATTACTCCATTAATCTCACCCCTAATCATACTTAACTTAAAAATTAAACATATAAGATTAAGATTATTAAACTTCCCAAATTATAACTCATCTTCAGGAAACCTCATTTCTACGTGATAATTGCCGACATAGCTCCTTCCACATATTAATGACGTTTGTGCCATTACAATTAAAGGGCAATTATTTTATAGTACGTTTGTCGATTAATCATTTTTATAAGATAAATTGATTTTTAAACCTGATCTTTGCAAAATAAAACTCCTTTTTTAACTCATTTATTATTAAATAAAAAATTATGATATAAAAGATTACCAATTCTCCAAAATAGCAAATCTTGAATGTCTAGAAAACGTTATTATACATGGTGAACATTATTATACAAATCTTGAAAAATAGCTGCTTTCACTTGAAAACACTTACCAAGATAGATTGGCCACTAAAAGCAATTTAATAAGGAGAGGTATTGTGTTTGACTCATGAGGAAACCATGTAAAATGTGGATGGACTGCCTTGCTTGGTTGGATTTTTAAATGATGGGTGGTAATAATATTAAAATACATTTTTCACAATTTCTGGATTTTTCGTTTCAAAGACGAGGGTGGTGTGCAATTTGTCGTTATATTTCTTGGAACTTACGGATTCACAGGAACAAGATATCTTGTTTAACAATGAAGAACGTGCAGTTAAGAGACTTGTGGAATCATCAAGTTTCGTTCTTGGAATTGGATTAGTAATTTTGTAAAGAGTAATGTTACTTTTTCTTTTTTCGGATTGGCTTTGTGAACCTTTGAGTTTCTTTCTTCAGCCGTGTTAGTTGTTTTCACCGTCGCTTTCCTTGTATTTTGTAGGTTGTTTACTTTTTCTGTTTTGTTTTATGTTTGGATCTTGTATCTTGGATTGAGTACATCATATACTTATCTTCAATTTAAGTTTGAACTATTTGCCAAATCAAAAAAATATATAGTTATTCTTATATTGCAAGTAAATTAGTTTTAAAGGGGTGAGTCAACGCAAATTAGTCTTTAAAAAAATATCGACATAGTAGTATTATTGTATTGCGTGAAAAATACTTTTTTAAAAAGTTAATTATCGAATCCATGTATTATTAAATTAAGTTTATTTGTAAACGTGATATTTGTCTTTTTCTCAATAATCTGTCACACTAAACATATTAACAATTGACTAATTTGGGTAGACCAATTCTAGGTATAAAAAATATATATGAATGGTATATAATCATGTTGAATTTTAATTATTATTTGCCTTGTAATTATCCAAGAACCATTCTTGACTTGATCCCACACCTCATCGTGATACACTTATTACTCAGCAGTACCTTGTCGTTTTTTGAAACTCTGATGCTACTTACCCTGGAACTGACGAAATGATATTGACTATTCGTGATAGATCCAACCATTTAACATGAGATATATTCTTAATATTGGATGAAAATATATCCTATGTGTGGTTAGATCTACCTCATATGACACTATCTCATAGGATAACCAAGAACAACTCGAAACATACCTACATTAATCTAAACTTAATTTACAATATTTCATATCAATAACGATGATGTCGAGACCATTCTTAAAGACAATATAAAATTAACCCTTGTTTTTATCACACTTGTATTTTGTATTTTGATTATTATTAATTAAGACCAGTTCAAACCATGTTGAGAGATCAATTAAAAAGTATATAATGTTCAAAACAAGAAGAGATATTTTATTAACACCCTTAAACATTTGAAATTTTTTAGTTGTAGTACATTTACAAAAACATTCATTTCCTTTTGTTTTATTTGTTTAATAACAATATAATTAAATTTCAATTCTCAAACATTGTGTCAAGGGGATTTAACTTTGGGTTAGGGTAGACTTCAGCTACAAATTTTCAAAAAAAAACAAATTTTTTTAGTATTAATTTTAAGAAATTTTATTTTTTAGTTCAACTTTTTAGATTGTCATAGTACACTAATCATATTTTATCCGATCAATCCAAATAATATTGATTCATGACTCGGTGCAAAACTTTGAACTTTGGCCGATCCTAAGAAAATATTTGACGTTGACCATTCTTGTGTTTAGCTATTTGCCAAAATGGTCAGTAGTCAATGCCGACCAGCCGACCCACTAAACCTTCCTTTTCATTTACGTTCATTTTTCTTCGAGATAATTTAAAATCGTTCATTTTCTTTGATTAATCTTGGAAAATAAAAATGAGTGGCAATTATTTAAAAAAAAATCAAAACTAATTTTGAAGAGAAAATATGAGATTTTATGTTTCATGTGAACTTATGGTGTTGAGACGAAGTAATTATGTGGACAAATTAGATGAGAATCTTTAGGTACCGATCAAGGGAAATGAAAATATATAAGACTTCTTTTTATTAAACAAAATTAAAAAAAAATCCTTGGTTTATGAGTTCCATGATGTGAACCGTTATTTTAGGTATTTGGTAGAATGAAGTGTTAACGAAAAATAAAGATGAACACACCAAGATTTTTACGTGGAAAACCCTCAAATTGAGAGAAAAACCACGGGACCTAGTCCAGTATAAATTTCACTATCACACTTTGTTGATTACAGGACTTTTGAGACACAACTTACAATCGTCAAATGACTCTATAAGAATATCCCAGAAAAATAATGAGAATGACCGAACAGAAGTGAATATGCTCTCTTCGGAGTCTTTTTGCACAGAAAAGTCCAACCCTCTACAATGAGACCATCAGCGGGTATTTATAGGGCTGTTCCCAGTAACTAATTCGCGGGAGATCCGAAACACGATGTCCTCTGACCGTGGCTTAACTGGAGCCAAATGTGTCCGAGAAATCCGCGCCCCATTACTGCACGCCAGTTGATTTGTTGGTTATCCCCGGGTATTCCGCTAGTCTTTGACCATAAAACCGAGGAGGGTTTAGCATCTGTTCGGTAAAACCCTGCTCGGTGCTATCTGATCGGTGTCCTCCTGTTCGGTAAATGACTTGTTCGGTTCTTGGGGGATTTTACCCGAGGAAGCCAATATGTCATATGACATCACCTCACCCCCCTAAAGTAAAGCAAGACGAGACTTTTGAAGTCTTGTTTATTGTCTTCGGGTAAAATCCTAACTTTAACCTGCTCGGGATTTTTTTGCCGCCCTTTTTTCCCGCCTAAAAATTTCAAATGACGCGCGACGTTTCATTTCCCGAGGCGCCTTTATGACCGTTCATTCCATCATTTTTGGACGGTGGGAATTAATCCCATGTAATAGAATACGATTAACAACTTCGACTTGTCCATTTGATTGCGGGTAGGCCACTGACGTGAATACTTGCCTGATTTTCATATCTTCGCACCACTCATGCACTTTCTTCCCCTGAAACTGCCTTCCATTGTCGGAAATTATTCTCCTCGGTATTCCGAATCGACACACTATGCTTCTCCATAGGAATCTAATGATTTCCTCTTCAGTTATCTTTGCTAAAGGCTCAGCTTCCACCCATTTTGTGAAATACTCAACTGCTACTAGAAGAAATTTTCTTTGTCCCGCGGCAAGAGGAAAAGGCCCGACGATGTCCATCCCCCACTGATCGAAGGGACAAGAAATAATACTGTTATTTAATACCTCTGCGGGCACATGAGATAAATTTGCATGTCTCTGCAATTGTTGCACTTTTTAACAATTTCTTCGGCATTCTCTTTCATGCTGGGCCAATAGTATCCAGCTCGAAGAGCCTTTTGATATAACATGTTGCTTCCTAGATGATTTCCACAACAGCCTTCGTGAGTCTCTTTTAGCAAATGTTCTCCTTCTTGTATTGATGTACACTGTAAGAAGGGAGTTGAAAATCCTTTTTTGAACAGTTTGCCTTCTGCTAACACAAAACGCCTCTCCACTCTCCTCACCCGAGCAGCTTCCTTCGGATCAGATGGCAACACCTTGTTTTTCAAGAATTTAATGATATGCTCTCGCCAATCGGATATAATACAGGGTTCCAAATTCATTATGATATTGATAGCTATGTGCGAGACTAAAAGGTCTTGTACCAGTACTTTCCTGTTCTTCCACTCGTGAATGGAACTAGCCAACTTCGCGAGTGCATCGGCTCGGTTATTATCTTCTCTTGGTATCTGCTTCAATTCCGCCTCTTGGAACTGAGCCATTAACGTTTGAGCATTCTCCACATATTTTTTCAACTTTCTTTTTCTTCTTTTACCTTGTATACCCCACTTACTTGTTGAACAACCAGCATTGAATCCATGAATACTTTTATTTTCCGAGCTCCGGCGTCTAATGCTACCCGTAAGCCCGAGAGGAGAGCTTCGAATTCAGCTTCATTGTTTGAGGAATGAAAACCGAATTGGATAGCTACGGCAATTTCCTCTCCTTCTGGACTAATGAGTATAACTCCTGCACCGCTTCCTATTTGAGTAGATGATCCATCTACAAAACAAGCTCTAATCTTTTTCTTCATGAGTATGAGTCACCTCTACCAAGAAATCTGACAAGGCCTGAGCTTTGATGGTAGTTCGAGGCTGATAAGAAATATCGAACTCACTCAATTCCGTGGCCCATTTCACCATCCGCCCTGAAATTTCTGCCTTTGACAAGAGCCTTCCCAAGGGAGTACTCGCCACCACCATGATAGGATGAGATAAGATATATCTGTTCGGCCCCTTGCAAAGCTCGGCTGACATAGTATGCCGGCTGCTGCTGCCCTAACCTCTCTTGAATTAACACCGAGCTGATCACTTCTTCGGTTACCGACAAATAGACGAGGAGTGTTTCATTGTGCTCGGGTTTATTCATCAATGGTAATTGAGCTATATATTCTTTCAAGTCATCAAAAGCTTTCTGACATTGATCATCCACTCGAATCGCACCCCTCGCCGTAACGCTTTAAATAAGGGCAAACTCTTATCAGCCGATCGCGATATGAATCGACTAAGTGTCGCTATTCTCCCTGCTAACCTTTGTACCTCGTTCAATGTCCGAGGAGGGTTCATTTCCTGGATTGCTCGGATCTTCTCAGGGTTGGCTTCCATGCCTCTCTCTGTTACCATGTACCCCGAGAATTTTCCACTATGAATTTCGAAAGTGCATTTGGCGGGATTTAATTTCATGTCATCTTCTCAAAGTGGCGAAGACCTCCTCCATATCTTCGATCAGGTTTTGTGCCTTCTTGCTTTTAATCAAGACATCATCCACATAAACCTCCACATTCCGCCCTATCTGATCTTTGAACATCTTATCCATCAATCTCTGATAAGTGGCCCCAGCATTTTTCAACCCAAAGGGCATTTAGCAGAAAGTTCCTCCTGCTGTGACAAAGCTAACCTTGGACTGATCTTCTGGTGCTAAGGGGATTTGATGATATCCCTGATAAGCATCCATAAGACACAACAGCTCGTGTCCCGCAGTAGAATCCACTAATTGATCTCTCCTCGGCAATGGATAACAATCTTTGGGACACGCTTTGTTCATATCCCGGAAATCTACACACATCCTCCATTTGTCTCCTGCCTTAGGTACTAAAACCACATTTGAGAGCCATGTAAGGAAACTAATCTCCCGTATATGGCCTGCGTTCAGCAACTCCTCTACTTGTTTAGCGATGACGGCATCCTTTTCGGGCCCGAAATGCCTTCTCTTTTGCTTAATTACCCGAACACCCGGGTCCACATTGAATGATGCACAGCAATCTCGGGTTTTACTCTGATTAAATCAGAAGTACTCCAAGCAAACACATCCACATTATGGATTAAACATTCAATCACCCTCTTCCTTAATTCCGGATCCAATTTGGATCCTACGCGGGTAGTTTTAGCAGGGTGACCTAGTTCGATGCTAAGAAATTCCTCTTCGGGAACTATCCGCCCCTCAGCCTCCAGCTGTCCATGTTTCCTCTTATTGTTTCATCGTTCCCCTTCTTCTCTTTTATTCCCCTTCTCTTGCTTTAGTTCTTGTACATAACATTTTCTCGATGAACTCTGACTCCCCTTTACTTGTCCAATTTCCTCTCTTATGGAAATTTTATCTTCAAGTGGTAAGTAGAAGCAACTGCTTCAAAGGCCGCTAACGCTGGACGACCCAATATTATATTGTAAGAGTAAGGTGCATCCACTATGAGGAAAGTGATCATATTTGTTTTTATCTTTATTCTTCACCTAGGGTAACTGGTAAGGACACCTGTCCTATCGGGCTTATGACCTCCCCAGTAAACCCATGTAAAGAAGTATTTACTTTCTGCAAGGCTATACTTCCCAATTCCATCTGTATTAGAGTATTAAGGAAGAGCACATCTGCCGAGCTGTCTGTATCCACCAAGATTCTTTGTACATTATAATTGGGTACCGTGGCAGAGATAACCAACGCATCCCCGTGGGGAAAATAAATCACCTGTAAGTCTGCAAGCCCGAAAGCTATAGAAGGACTTTCGTGTGTACGACTTGGATCAATGGATAGTACTTCGAGTATTCGAGCATAGCTTTTTCTTGCTCGGTTTGAATCTCCACATGACATTCCTCCCGAAATCATATGTATAGTTCCTCGGTTAGGAACATTGCTCATGGTCCTTTCTCCGGGGACTTGATTTCCTCCCTCCAATCTTTCCCCCCGCACTGCCTAAGGAACTGGCTGAAGTGCTCCTCTCCCAGGATTAGCATTATTCCGAGGAAAATGGACATTGTTTCTCAGGTCACCGTCACCTCCTTGCCTTATACCCATTCTTCCTCCTTGGATGTTCCCTCCTCGAGTGCTTCCTCCTCGGAACAACCCTCTTTTGTAAGGTCCTCCCCGAAATTGGCCCTCGTCCTTTGCTTCTAACCATCTTGCCTTGGATTCTTGATGAAATCTTCTTGCTTCAACGTCTTCGCTTTTTTGTTCCCACAGACGGCGCCAATGATGTGAACCGTTATTTTAGGTATTTGATAGAATGAAGTGTTAACAAAAAATAAAGATGAACACACCAAGATTTTTACGTGGAAAACCCTCAAATTGAGAGAAAAACCACTGGACCTAGTCCAGTATAAATTTCACTTCACACTTTGTTGATTACATGACTTTTGAGACACAACTTACAATTGTCGAATGACTCTATAAGAATATCCCAGAAAAATAATGTGAATGACCGAACAGGAGTATGCTCTCTTCGGAGTCTTTTTGCACAAAAAAATCCAACCCTCTACAATGAGACCGTCCGCGAATATTTATAGGACTGTTCCCAGTAACTAATTCGTGGGAGATCCGAAACACGATGTCCTCTGATCGTGGCTTAACTGGAGCCAAATGTGTCCGAGAAATCCGTGCCCCATTACTGCACGTTTATTCACGCCGGTTGATTTGTTGGTTATCCCCGGGTCTTCCGCTAGTCTTTGACCATAAAACCGAGGAGGGTTTAGCAATTGTTCGGTAAAACCCTGCTCGGTGCTATCTGATCGGTGTACTCCTGTTCGGTAAATGACTTGTTCGGTTCTTGGGGGATTTTACCCGAGGAAGCCAATATGTCATATGACATCAATCCACTATAAAGTTTATTACAATTTAACTTCTAATCACAATGGATTGGAGTTGGATACATAAACAACAGTGGTGTGATTTGTTATCTCTCATGTTCGGTAGAACTAAGTGTTTGAGAAAAATAAACAAAAGACACCACAATTTTTACGTAAAAACCCCTCAAGAATGAAGGAAAAACCACGAGACATTGTCCAGTATAAATTCTTAACTATAAAAAATGGATTTGTTACAGGACTCTGACACAAAACAAGAATAACAAACTCCTAAACAAGAATATCAGAAATGAATACGGAAAATGACCGAACAGACTTAAAATGCTCTCTTCGGAGTCTTTTCTTGCCTCAAAAGTCCCATCTCTTACAATGAGACCACAAGTATGTATTTATAGGGCTGATCCCAGTGGTTAACTCGCGGGAAATCCGGAACACGACCTCCTCTGATCATGGCGTAATTGGGGCAAGCGTGTCCGAGAAATCCGCGCTCCATTATTGCACGTTTATCTCCGCCGGTTGATTTGTTGGTTACGCTCGTGTCTTCCGCTATTATTTGATCAGTATACCGAGCAGCGTTTAATAGTGTTCGGATCTCTTATGCTCGGATACCTTGTTCGGTACTTGCAGGGGATTTTACCCGAGAAAACTGATATGTCATATGACAGCACCTCACCCCCTGAAGTAAAGTAAGACGAGAATATTGAAGTCTTGTTTTTATTGTCTTCGGGTAGAATCCTAATTTAACCTGCTTGGGGGTTTTTTTGCCGCTCTTTTTTCCCGCCCAAAGTTTTCAAAATGTCGCGCGACGTTTCGTTTCCTGAGGCACATCTGCGATCGTCCATTCAACTTATTTTGGACGATATGGATTTAACAACTGTTCACATGGTCCCCCTATAAATACTCCGTCACTCCCCATCATTTGTTTTACTTTGCTTCATTCTGCTTCCGAGCTAGCATCAAACGACCGAACAACTGATCTTCAGGATTTTCAAGCATTTACCTACGAAGTATGACGTCCTCTTCGGATGATTCCTCCTTGAGGGAAATAGAGATGTACGGAACCCAAACTGAGGAAAGAGTTACTACTCTTCCTCCTCTGCCTTCATCCTCCTCGGATAGCGAAGAGACTCTAAGTACTTCAAGTTCTTTGGCTGCTCGCAAAGAGGAAGAGCGGGCTGTTACAGAACAAGACTTGGTGACAGTTAAGGTCTCCTGGTTCAAAATTTTTGAATCCAGGACCCAGACGGATCAACATCTATCCAGCATTCGTACCAAATGGGAGATTTCTGATGGGACGTCTATTATTGCTCCCCCTTCAGGATCTCGCCATCATCTGCCCCCTTAGGGCTATTTTCCATTTTATTTAGATCAACTTCGATGGGGTATTCGCTTTCCTGTCCCCTCTTTTTTTGTTGAAGTGGCCTCTTATTTTGCCATCTCCCTCAGCCAATTATTCAAAACAGTTACAGATTGTTGGCGGGCTTCTTCATAGTCCTTTCCTTTCCGAGTTTTACCCCTATGACCAAACTCTTTCACTGCTTTTTCCAGTTGAATAAGAAAAAGATCGGGGTTTTTTATTTTTCTTCCAGAACGGGGGTTGGTTTTCTAAAGAACTACACATCGTCAATAAAAAATTGGAAAAAAGTTCTAGTTTTTTGTTGTCCACTCCAGCCTTGGGATTGTCCCATGGAGTGGAGAGAAAACCTCTCGAATGACGAATCAATCAAGGGGCACCTTGAGAAGGAACCATATCTGTTGGTTCGTCGTAAACTTGGTGATCAGTGTTATAATCTGGTGGAGCTGATTGATGACGGACTGCTATACTTATTCTTGCTGAGCCTGAAGGGTGCATCCATGAAGATGCCCCTTGGTGAGTGTTTCTGAGCACTCTTAATTGTTTGTATATTTTGATTAACCTGCTCAAACTAACATATGTATGTTCTTTTCATAGACAAAATGATGAAGGCTAGGATGGCCGATAACTTGAAAGATAAGTCCAAGAAAGGACAAATTCAGGGCAGGCATTGGGATCCACTGCTCTTCTTCCTCCAACTCCCTCCGCTGATCATACCCTTGTCCTCCTACCTCTCCAGTCATTGACATCATGGGTTCACCAAAGGAGGAGGACGCCCTGGCTCATCGACCTCGCAAAAGGGCAACCCTCGAGGGCCAGGGTTCTTCTTCGAACTCCCCCCCCCCCCACCCCCACACCCACACCCACACCAAAAAAGCCTCTTCTTCAACCATTCATCCCATACCCCAAGCCTCTTTTAACCTACTCCTGGTGATCCGAAATGTCCTCGGCCCACCTCGAGATACCACATTCCAAGTTGGGACTACTCTCCCCATGTCCCCCTCATGAAAAAACCCGACCCCAAAATTTCCCAAGCAATCCTCTGCTTCTCCCCAACTCTCCCGACCGCAAGTATCTCGGGGAGTTGGCCTTCAGCAACTTGGTGAATGACTTCACCACTTCTTTTACCAAGGTAATTGTTCCTTATTGAAAATTTTCTAAGTGTTTGTCTTCGATGTACTCACTCCTTATGTTCTTATGCAGGCCCACATGATAGCCGGTGAGCTCCTAACCCGATTTCACTCTGTTTGCTCAGAGATGGCTAATTAGCGCAAGGAAACTCACCAGTTCTAGAATATGTGCGAGGACTCTATGAAGGCTGCTCACGAGAAGGTGCAGAAGGCCCTGGAGGACGAGCGTAAAAGGTCAGCTGAGCTAGAAGAGGCCAACAATACCCTATCGGAGCAATACAAGGCCCTCTCCGAGCAACTTGCTCAGGAGAAATCCTCGGTTGATGCTCGATTGGAGGAGGCCTGGCTCGTGCGGAAAGCTAACTTTTTGAAGTCCTCGGAGTACAACAATCTGGTGGCTGACCGCGCCTAAAAGTTTTTTGATAATGGGTTTGAAGCACGTGCTCATCAGTTTGAGGCAAAGGGTTATCCCCCTGAGGGAGCTCCAAAGGACTTAATCGACCAAGAGGCTGCTCTGAAAAGCCTCTCCCCAGAGTTCTTCGATCCGTAGAATAGAATTTTTCTTTTCTTTTTCTGCCTTGCTCTAATATCTTCTTTATGAATGAAATAATTTTGTTCAATTTGCTGTTTGAAATCCCGATCCCCAACACTTAGATAATTTTGGTTTAAAACATCTCGATCCCACAAATAAACTAATAAAATTCATGACAAACCCGATCATCTCGAGCACAATTAGGCAATTTTATTTTAAATATGGACCAAACATCCCAATCCCACGAGTAAACCAATAAAATTCTGAACAAACTCGTTACCCCGAGCACAACAACATATGCAATTTTATGTTTAAACGTGGACCAAACATCCCGATCCCATGAGTAAACCAATAAAATTCCGATCCATCTCGCTACCCCGAGCACAACAACATCGGCAATTTTATGTTTATACGTGGACCAAATATCCCGATCCCACGAGTAAACCAATAAAATTCTGATCCAGCTCGCTACCCCCGAGCATAACAACATAGACAATTTTATGTTTAAACGTGGACCAAACATCCCTATCCCACGAGTAGATCAATAAAATTCCGACCCAGCTCACTACCCCGAGCACAACAACATAGGCAATTTTATGTTTAAACGTGGACCAAACATCCCAATCTCACGAGTAAACCAATAAAATTCCGAACAAGCTCGCTATCCCGAGCACAACAACATAGGCAATTTTATGTTTAAACGTGGACCAAACATCCGATCCCACGAGTAAACCAATAAAATTTCGAACAAGCTCACTACCCCGAGCACAACAACATAGGCAATTTTCTGTTTAAACGTGGACCAAACATCTCAATCTCACGAGTAAACTAAGAAAATTCTGATCAAGTATCATAAAAACAACTTTATTCCATTGATACTAAATTCATAAATAAAGACAATAATCAAAATATTACACGAAATATTTCTTTAAATTATGAACGTTCCAAGGCCTCACCAGCTCGCAACCTTTTTGGTCTTCTAGTTTGTATAATCCTCTTCCGATCACCACTTTTACTTTATAAGGGTCCTCTCACTTTGGTGCCAATTTCTTTACGTCGCCAGCTAGATTAGTTCTTCGTAATACCAGATCCCCGACCTGAAATGCTGTTGCGCGAACACTTCGGTTATATGCATTAATAATCCTTATCTTGTACATTTCAACTTGTGCAACAGCTCTTTCCTTTAATTCATCGACCCCATCTAACTCCAGTTTTCTCATATCTTCATTATGCTCCGGATTATAATTCTGCACTATAAGAGATTCTACTCCAATCTCGGCTGGTATAAGGGCTTATGATCCATACACTAGGCTGTATGGAGTTTCTCATGTAGATACCCGAGACGTTGTTCGATACGCCCATAGAACGCCAGGTAACTCGTTCACCCAAGCCCCTCGAGCTCCTTCTAATCTTGTTTTAATTTCGTGCGGTAAGATTTGATTAGTCACCTCTGCCTGTCCGTTAGCTTGAGGATAAGCTACCGAAGTGAATACTTGCCTAATTTTCATATCATTACACCATTCTTGCACCTTTTTACCTCGAAACTGCCTTCCATTTTCAGAAATTAGCCTCCTCGGTATCCCGTATCGACATACTATGTTTCTCCATAAGAACTTGATAAATCCCTCCTCAGTTATCTTTGCTAGGGGTTCAGCTTCTACCCACTTGGTGAAGTATTCAAAGGCCACCAGAAGAAATTTTCTTTGCCCAGCTGCTGGAGGAAAAGGTCCTACAATTTCCATTCTCCATTGGTCGAATGGACATGAAATAACACAGTTGTTCAGAACTTTCGCAGGTATATGGGATAAATTGGCATGCTTCTAGCAATTGTTGCATTTTCTCACAATCCCTTCGGCATCATTCTTCATTGTAGGCCAATAGTATCCAGCTCGAAGAGCCTTCTGATATGGCATATTGGCCCCAAGATGATTTCCGCAACAGCCTTCATGAATTTCTTTCATTAAATGCTCACCCTCTTGGACCGAAGTGCATTGTAGAAAATGGGTACCTTAGTCTTCAGGAATTTAATGATCTGCTCCCGCCAGTCTATCACAATACATGGTTCAAGATTCATTATGCTATTAATGGATGTATGGGAGATCATGAGCTCTTGAACTATCACATTCCTATTCTTCCATTTGTGATTGAGCTAGCCAGTTTTGCCAGCTCGTCAGCTCGGCTATTTTCTTCCATCGGCACCTATGTTATTTCACCTCGTGGAATTCACTCATCAATGTCCAAGCGTTTTCCACGTACTTCTTCAACTTTTCTTCTTTTACTTTATACATTTTGTTTACTTGATGAACCACGAGCATGGAGTCCATACATGTTATCATCCTCCGAGCTCCAACATCCAACGCTATTCAAAAACCGAGATGGGAGCCTCAAATTCAGCTTCATTATTTGAATAATGAAACTCGAATTGGATGGCTACTCTGATTTCTTCTCCTTCGGGACTAATGAGCACGACACCCGCACCGCTTCCCAACTGAGCAGACGATCCATCTACATATAAATTTCACTCATTTTCTTCGGGGATATGGGTTACCTCTACCAAAAAATCCGACAATTCTTGAGCCTTGATGGTAGTTCGGGGATTGTAAGTAATGTCGAACTCACTCAGCTCGGTGGCCCATTTCATCATTCGCCCTGATATTTTTGCTTTAGATATTAGCCTTCCTAAGGGAGTGCTCGTCACCACCATGATGGGATGAGATAAAAAAATATGGCCAAAGTCTTCTCTCTGTAATTACGTGGGCCAAGACAAATTTTTCAACTTCGGGATACCTCTGTTCTGCACCTTGCAGTGATCTGCTAACATAATATACTGGTTGATGTTGCCCCGACTTTTCTCTGACCAATACCGAGTTGATGACCTCCTCGGGCACAGACAGATATACAAGGAGTGTCTCATCATGCTCGGGCTTATTCATCAAAGGCAATTGAGCAAGATAATTTTCAAATCATCGAAGGCCTTTTGATATTGGTCTTTCCCTTCAATTTCAGCAAGATATTATGATTGCAAAGAACTCTAGTGGCGTTTCGTCACTTCAACCAGTTTGCCTGAACCATGCGGTTAATATCACTGTCAATCTCTCCATCAGTTTGTTAAAA
Organism: Haberlea rhodopensis; assembly: GCA_907163345.1. NCBI lineage: Eukaryota > Viridiplantae > Streptophyta > Magnoliopsida > Lamiales > Gesneriaceae > Haberlea > Haberlea rhodopensis. The sequence continues at coordinate 5,566,072 of CAJQUN010000002.1, forward strand.
AAAGGCCACAGTCAATTTTGAGGTTTAAATGTTTATATATGAAATCCTATTGAAAGTTGAAATATTTAAAATAAAAAAGTATATTATGAACATATTGGAGACAAATATTTATTATCTTACTCGAGTTTGGCAACCAAAAATACTACGAAACATTTTAAAATGCTATGAAAAGAAGAAAATAATTATTTGTCTTTGGGACGTCTTCGATGTTAAGAACTTTATTTCAACTGTTGGGTTTGGCCCATTACTTTTTTATTCTATTGGGCCTTGGCCCCTTTTGTCCTTCATTCCCGAGCCCCCCCTTTTACCCTACTCTGTTGCCTCTTCATCTCACCCGTCCAGAAGCTTCTCCTTCTCTGCGCCTCTTCGGATGGCTGGCTTGACCGCGATGCTTGGGACTTGCTCCCCTTCTCTTCAGCTTCCTTGCTGCTATTTATCATGGATTTATTCCATGATGAGGTAAGCCTAAAATCGGTCCAACTCTTGAGTGTTTTCCCCCTTTTCTTCGTGTCTCTGTTTCCTTTGTGGTTGACCGAGAGCTTTGTGCTTTCTGTGTGAGAGTGGTGGTGCTGTGTGCGCCTTGAGCTTAGGGTGGTGCTCTTGTGGTTCGAGTGTGGTGTTGTGTGCACCGTGGCTGGTGTGTATGCGCTGTGTGTGTGCACTGTGTGTGTGGCCGTGAGTTTAGGGTGGTACTGTGTGGCCGTGAGCTGTGGTGCTGTGTGCACTGGTGTGGCCGTGCGTTGAGTGTGTGCGTCTGTGGTTCTGCTTGAGGCAGTGCGTGTGATATTCCCTTGTGTCCAAGTTGACTGTGTGTCTTGGTGTAACCCTGTGTGTGGTTCCCCTTTCTGTGTTCGGCCGTCGCCTACTGCTTGTGTGTTCGGGCAGTGCTTAGGGCAGTGTGTGTGTCTCCATCTTTTGGCTACGATACCTTGGTTCCCCGGTGACGACTTAGAAAGGAAACCCAGCTCGACCTGAGCCCAATTCCCTTACTCTTGTTTGCTATTTGAGTTTATATAGTTCTTTGTGAATTGTATACTGTGGATTGTTTTCTTGTTGTGATTGCAGATTAACAATCGACGATATCGGAAGCGGAACGTAATCCTTACAGTGGTATCAGAGCGTTCCGTACCTGGTGGAGTGCTCGGGCAGACCTCGGGCAGCAGCTGGAGTGTTCGGGCAGCAGCTGGAGAGTTCGGGCAGCTACTGGAATCTCGGGCAGATTCCGGGCAGAGCACTTCGGTGCTTCGGGCAGTGTGATTTTCGTCACCCCAGAGCTTTGTCTATAGGTAGTAAGTGATTATTTTAACCTTTAATCATTTTACCATTCTGTTTCTAGGTGTTTGTGTCCCTTACCCGTAGGAAAATCTCTATCTGAAGCCCCATGCTCGTACACCGTTGAGTGTATTGTGATCTTGTGGGTGATAGCGATTTTTCCTCCCCTTGCTTGTTTGATTCTTTCATATTGTGCTTTGTGCCTTGTGGTCCTTGCTTCTGCTGATTGGTTGTTGAAATTGTGTGTGCCTCCCTGCTTATTTGTGATGGCTTCAATTTCTGGATATAACCTTGAACCTTTTAATGGAAAATCTGATTTTTTATAATATGGCAACAAAAGATGAAAGGAATCTTAATACAACAAAAAGTATTTAAAGCTATTGACGGTAATTGGGCTGAGAACATTACAACTGCTAAGAAACTTGAAGATGACGAATATGCTTATTCTTCTATTATCTTGAACTTGTCTGACTCTGTGCTCAGAAAATGTGGTAAACTATCATCTGCTAAAGATCTTTGGGAAAAATTGGAAGAAATGTTTACTGAAAAATCTTTGCCGAGTAAACTTTTCTTGTTAGAAAAATTTTTCAGATTCAAGCTAGACTTGAACAAAGACGTAGATGAAAATTTGGATGTGTTTACTAAGTTAATTCAAGATATTAAATTGACAGGAGATAAGAACATTGACGACTATTCACATATTGTTCTTTTAAATGCTATTCCTGAAAATTATAGTGATGTAAAATCCGCCATTAAGTACGGTAGATATTCTATTACATTGGATACTGTAATGAACGGCCTTAAAAGCAAGGAATTAGATTTAAAAGTGAACAACGGCGGTAAGCAAGATTCAGGTGAAGTTATGCATGTTAGAGGTAGATCTCAACATAGGTATAACAACAATCATAGATCTGATTATAACCAAAATCAGAATAATGATAAGAACAAGGGGAAAAGGTTTAAGTCTAGGCCTAAGAACAGAATGTGCTTTAATTGTGGTGATCCTGATCATTTTATTAAAGACTGTCCTGAAAAGAAAAACCAGAAACAAAATGATAATAACCAATCTTATGAACAAGTGAATCATGCTTCTTTATCTGGTGAAAACTCAGGTGATGTCTTTATGGTGACTGACTTATGTGATTCTGTGAATTATGTGCATTCATCTACTGTGTGTGAAAATGAATGGCTAATTGATTCTGGTTGCTCTTATCACATGTCACCTCTTAGAAATTTGTTTTCTAATTATAAAGAAGTTGATAATGGTTCTGTTTCTATTGCTAATGAGAAACTTTGTAAAGTTACTGGCATTGGTGATGTTTATTTGAAATTTGATTCTGGTTATTCTATGACTCTAAAAGATGTGAGACATGTTCCTGCTTTGTGCAATAATTTGATGTCTTGTGCCGGATTAGAATCATGTGGTCTTGAGGGTAGATGGGGAAATGGAGTTATGAAAATCATAAAGGGTTCTTTGGTTGTTTTCAAAGGTAAAAAGAAAAGACATCTTTATGTTTGCAAAACTGAATCTGTATATGATAATGTGAATTCTGTGACTGATGACTTGACTGATCTGTGGCATAGGAGATTAGGTCATATGAGTTCTAAAGGTCTAGAGATTTTGCATGAAAAAGGTTGCTTTGGTAAAGACGAGTTGTCTTGCATGCCTTTCTGTGATTCGTGTGTTTTTGGCAAACAACAAAGAGTGAAATTCCCGGTTTTCCCTTCCCCTAATGTGACTATGAGTTCTGTGCACGTTGATGAGTCTGAGTCCAGTGCTACTCCCGGCAAGGTGGAGCATTTAACTGGTATACTTCCTGTTAATGAACCTGAAATTCATGGAATGCCTGAAAATCATGATAGTGTTGTTGAACATGAACATGTTGTGCATGATGAATTGGTTGCTAATGAACATGAAGATTTGCATGATATAGCTTATGCTATTAGTTGCTTAATGTATTTGATGGTTAGTACTTGGCATGATATAGCTTATGCTATTAGTTGCTTAATGTATTTGATGGTTAGTACTTGGCATGGTATAACTTATGCTATTGGTTGCTTAAATAGGTATATGTCTAATCCTAGCATGGTGCATTGGAATGTTGTTCAATGGTTGTTGTCTGTAGGTGTTAATCTAAGTGATTATGTGTTTAATCCTGCTGATATGTGTACTAAGTGTTTGTCCCTTAGTAAATTTCAATCATGTTTAAAATTTTTAAAATTTGATACTGATGATTGATGCATGTGTAGTCCCTTGGTTAGTGTTTTATAACCTGCTGTGTGCTCGTTATAAAACTGTTACCCTGGTTACTTTCCCACTTTAACTTGCTGTGTGCTTGTTATTGTTTTTCCTTTGTCTGTGCTGTGTGCTATGACAGGAATTTGGTCCACACAATGCTTTGTGTGTTGTGGGGACCCTTTGGGCGATGATGAGTCATCTATAGGGTTTTCCTTACGTCGAGGTGGAGCCGATATTGTGCCAAGGTGGAGATTTGTTGGGTTTGGCCCATTACTTTTTTATTCTATTGGGCCTTGGCCCCTTTTGTCCTTCATCCTCGAGCCCCCCCCTTTTACCCTACTCTGTTGCCTCTTCATCTCACCCGTCCAGAAGCTTCTCCTTCTCTGCGCCTCTTCGGATGGCTGGCTTGACCGCGATGCTTGGGACTTGCTCCCCTTCTCTTCAACTTCCTTGCTGCTATTTATCATGGATTTATTCCATGATGAGGTAAGCCTGAAATCGGTCCAACTCTTGAGTGTTTTCCCCCTTTTCTTCGTGTCTCTGTTTCCTTTGTGGTTGACCGAGAGCTTTGTGCTTTCTGTGTGAGAGTGGTGGTGCTGTGTGCGCCTTGAGCTTAGGGTGGTGCTCTTGTGGTTCGAGTGTGGTGCTGTGTGCATCGTGGCTGGTGTGTGTGCGCTGTGTGCGTGCACTGTGTGTGTGGCCGTGAGTTTAGGGTGGTACTGTGTGGCCGTGAGCTGTGGTGCTGTGTGCACTGGTGTGGCCGTGCGTTGAGTGTGTGCGTCTGTGGTTCTGCTTGAGGCAGTGCGTGTGCTATTCCCTTGTGTCCAAGTTGACTGTGTGTCTTGGTGTAACCTGTGTGTGGTTCCCCTTTCTGTGTTCGGCTGTCGCTACTGCTTGTGTGTTCGGGCAGTGCTTAGGGCAGTGTGTGTGTCTCTATCTTTTGACTACGATACATTGGTTCCCCGGTGACGACGTAGAAAGGAAACCCAGCTCGACCTGAGCCCAATTCCCTTACTCTTGTTTGCTATTTGAGTTTATATAGTTCTTTGTGAATTGTATACTGTGGATTGTTTTCTTGTTGTGATTGCAGGTTAACAATCGACGATATCGGAAGCGGAACGAAATCCTTACATCAACATAGTTTCGTAATTAGCTCAGTTTGGAGAGGAGAGTTGGATTTCGAATTTGAGACCATGCTCATTTTGAAGCACATTGATATCACTTGAGCCATGGGCTAACCAGTAATTATTTGTCTTTGGGACATTCAAAATGTCGTCTTCGATGTTAAGAACTTTATTTCAGAATAATTTCGTAATTAGATTTTTTTTTATTTGGAGGGATGAGAGTTGGGTTTCGAATTTGAGATCATGCTGACTTTGAAGCACATTGATGTCACTTGAGGTAAGGGCTAATCCATAAATAGATTTTCAAATAGTGGGGCAAGTGTTTCTGGAGAAAAGATTGGCATAGAAAATTCTATCATACACGGGAAGTAACACTCCCGGTGTGGATATCATTATTGGGTAGAATGTTTGAAATCTAAGAGGAATCATATCCAAAAGATGAGTGTGACAGATATGTGAATGCTTTGTTGGATGTGCGGTAAGACAAGAAGAGATAAAATAAGGAACGAAATTATTCGAACTGAAGTATGTGTAGTTTGTATAGAATAAAATATGCAACAAAGTCGCTTACGTTGGTTTGACCATGTAAGCCCAGCAATGCACCTGCATGTCGAGTGAAATTCATGAATTTCGGCCATTTAACGAGAGTGAGAGAACGACCGAAGAAGATATAACTCGAAGTTATACGCAAAAACTTGGAGTTCAAAAGGTCCGAAGAAGATATTCTGATCGATAGAAGTGCTTGGAGAAGACTAAAGCACGTCTCCGATCCAACTTGAGTCTCTATACTATTTATGTAGCCACCACAATTTATTGAAATTAAAATGTTAATTATTATTGTTATTTTTATTGTTGTTGTAAGTATATTTTTCCGACATTATTTGGGAACTTAACTCCTTGGAATTGGAAACCACCGGTCTATTAGATGTAAAGTTACATAAAACATTTCCAATTACGAGAGGGACGTGAGTCGAACAAAATTAAAACAAAAATGTAAGTAATAATAAAAAAAAATCAATATTGAACTTTTGCAGCTTTCACAAGGGATGGGCACGTGGAATAATAAATGCCTTTTTTTTCTTCCAATTATTTGGAGATTTGTCATAGCTGTGAATATATACTTTTCTAAAGCGATAATTACATATGCCGCCTCTTTATAAAATAGTTGTTTTATAAATTTTTTATCTAGTTTGAATAATTACATCTATCTCTCTTATAGAATGACTACATTCAGTAACATCCATCTAGTTTGTAAATATATAAAAAAATTACAAATATCTCCCTTATGATTTGAGATTAAAGTTAGATATTATTGTTCAAACTATAAAGACTAAAACGATGATTATGAAAACTAAAGATGATCCATAAAGTTTATTTATTGCTATTTAAGTCGTCGCTCATTTTTACTCACAATTAATTGGTAAAAAATTGAAAATTAAGACAAAGAATCCGTATTCTTTGACCATTTTTCGATATATATAAGAATTGATTCATTGGTACAAGTCCTGCAATTTGCAGTAACTTATTGCGAAAATTTGGAAAAGGTGAAAGAAAAGTTGAATTGAATATGTTATACAAATGGCAATTACAGTCCATTATCTTTTTTGACCTGAACCATATTAATTTTCAAATTTACAATTGGGCTTCTTATTATTATGACACAACAGAGTTGAATATATAAGAATATGATTATCATTTGACCTTATGATTTATAAAATACCAGAGATTTGTGATTATCAAAAGATTGGATTTGCAATGGAGACTAGTTATCATAGATCTATATAAAACTTTGACGATATATTTCATCACATATTTTAACCCGAATATCTTCTCTTTTACAAGCATAGAATGTTAAACTCTTTATATTGTGTGATACCCTTGTCCTACATAGATAAAAATTGGAAGTTTATAAGGGGGTTACAATGGTCTCCTATAGCAACTTGGATTAACTATTTTCGTAGAGTGATAACGGATACGAGTTAGATGTTATATGAGCCTATTGTACAGTCGCGCTTGCGCGGGCTTAGGCCCGAGGTGCGACAGAATGGTATCAGAGCAGGTCACCAGCAGGAAACACCGGGAGATAAGTGTTATGTGGGGAAAAGTGCTAAGTGCGTGTGAGCCACCTCTTGAGACTAAGGGGCAAGGTGCTACATGGCGGGTGCCACATCTTGAACCTACAGGACAAAGTGTCACGTGCGTGGGAGCCACCTCTTGTACCTGTGAGCAAAGTGTTATATGTACGGGAGCCACCTTTTGAATCTGTAGGAGCAACCTCTAGATTCTCGGCGCTGGTGGATTGATATATTGGGCATCGTCGAGTACGCCGTGTTCTGAAGGAGTAGTGATTGTGATACCCTTGTCCAACATGAGTAAACTTGAAAGTTTAAAATGGTTTATAATATGGTTTACAATTGACTCCTATAGCAACGTTGGTTAACAACTTCGTAGAGCAATGACTGATATGAAATGGTTGCTATAGGAGCCCATTGTACAATCGTACTTGTGCGAGCTTGAGCTTGGGTCTGAGCTTGGGGTGTGACATATCGTATTTGAGCATAACATTTTGCCATTTTTTCATTAATCAAGGAAGGGGTGAAATCGAACTTGATATTTGGAAAATAGATGAATCATTATGCCAATACCTTGTTGTCACTTCGCATTTTGCCATTGAATGTAAAAAAATTATATTGTAATCATTATTTCCCCAATTTTGTTTACCGTTAGTGATTATATATATATATAGTGGTTAAATATGGGCTTATAGTGACGATCCATCATTCCTCATTTGAGACATTCTCTCGCTTTATTTTGATGGTCCTCTGAATGCAGTTTATTTCTGGGCCTGGCCCAATACATGATTCTCTTAATCCACGTTTATTTTAGTGATTTGGCATATATATTTTAGTTCACGCACTAATTTACATTTAAACGAGATACTCTTTATTAATCACCAAAATTATAAGATGGCACCAACAGTGGATTAAAATAAAAAATAATTTGTTTCGAGGACTCTCAACCCAAATGGCACCGCTCTCTTACGAGGTGGGGAGGTCTCGGGTTCAAAAGCGTCCCATCTTCTCCCAAATAGAATAGGTATGTACAAAAAAAATAACCATCAGTCATGCAATACAAGTAAAATATAGGGTCACGTTTGACCATGTGTTATATTAAATATGCAAGAAACTCCAACGTGTTAAGAAAATAGGCAAAAAAATCCATCTATTTTCTTAAATCCTGCACGAAACTCTCATATGCTAATAGGCAAAATAAACCCCTTATTTTCTGATGTTCTGTACAAAACCCCAAGTGTTTATAAATATATGCAACAAAACCCCTACATTTCTTAAACTATGTACGAAACTCCCTTATGTTAAAATGTAGGCAAAAAAAAACCCCTATATTTTCTTAAACTCTGTACGAAACACATTCTCTTTTACAAACTAACATATTTTATTTAATCTTTGTTAAGCTGTATGCAAACGTTTATGTACTATATAGGAACAATAATATGAACTTGTTTTCATAAAAAAGGGAGGAGTTTCTTACAGAGTTTAAGAAAAGAGAGGCGTTTTGTTCATATATTTATAAGCACGGGGTTTAATCAATAATATCAGTTTAATTTGCTGGATATACCATTTAATCAATTCCAAATTCAATAGCATATTGCTTTGGTAAACAATTGTGACATTAGTTACTAGTTTTGTATATCAATCAAGAGCACATCCTGTATCATTTATGTGCATAAACGCGTTAGAGATTTTTTACTTTAGGTCAAATATGATTTTAATGTCTAAAAATTAATGATTTTAAAAATGAATTTTAATATATCATATTATTGATTAAGTGAAAAAATTATGGTATTAATTGTTGGCCGGTGAGTCCAAGAAGGTGGTTCTTTCCAAGCACTGTAGAAATGATGGCTTTGAATACTATTGAAATTGAGACTATTGAATTCAACAATGGATGAACACAAACTCATCTTGAAGTTGTTTACCGAGGCTTTATTCACGCCTATATAAACTCATCATCCCTCACTTCTGAAAATCATCCATCATTCTGTAATATACTAAAATAATAAGCTTTTAAGCATTTGTTTCTGTTTCTGTGAGCTGTGAGTCGATCCTGGAAAGTTTGTAATTATCGTCTGAAATTTTCAATAAATTGGGTTTGCCTCCCGTGGACATAGACAATTGTCGAACCACGTAAATATTCATGTTCTTATGTATGTGTATGATGTTTACACTTTATTTTGGGTATTCTGGCACAATAAATGATATCAGAGCCATGTGTTCGTGAAAATGCCCAAAAATTGAAAGTGTCCGAAATTGATTTCTGACAACACCAATAGATTCGTATCGTCGACAGGAGTCCGAAACGATTTTTGGTTCTTGATTTCGACTTCCGAGTCAACGAAAAATCGAAATTAAAATTTTGAGATTTTTTTTTTTGAAAAGGTTATAAACAAATTTTTGGGAAGAAGGTACCCATTTTCAGAAACGAACCGGGTAGAACCGTTTGACCCGGCCCAAACCCGGCCCAAACCCGATTCAGGCCGATCCCAACCCGGCCCAAACCCGATTCAGGCCTAAATTTTTTAGGCCCATTTTTCCCGGCCAGCACTATTCACGGGACCGGTACTATTCACAACACAACATTGTTTAACGGTCCACTACTATTCACGGCCGGTACACAATATTATTCATCGAAACTAAAAAAGCCCGGTTCGGATCATTTTGTCGCCTGTTTTTGCCGATCCAGGACTGGTTCACCACTATTTTGACACTTTCGGATGCAACGGTAGCATCTGTTTTTGCTAAATATCTACCGAAAAAGGTCAAAGTAATGGATCAAGAAGCATCCACTAGCGGTTCAGTGAGACGAACCATGCTATCAAATGCAAAGTTCGAGGGGGAGAAATTTGACGACACCAACACTTTGGCATGTGGCAATGTGATGTATTAGATCTCTTATTCCGTGAAGGATCTAATATAACCTTGGAGTCCAAGCCCAAGAACATGCCATCTAAGGATTGGAACTATGTCAACAGGCCAGCTTGCGGCACGATCCGGCTCTGTTTATCCAAGGAGCATAAGTACTTTGTCATGAAAGAGACTTCTACAAAAAGTCTTTGGAAGAAACTGGAGGACAAGTACATGACGAAAATCATAGAGAACCAGCTCTATCTGAAAAAGAAGCTTTTTCGTTTTCAGTATAAGAAATGTACGCCAATGATAGAGCATCTTGATAATTTCAACAAAAATTATTGCTGATCTGCAAAATCTGGAAGTTGAAGTAAAAGATGAAGATATGTCGTTACTATTATTAAACTCTCTGCCAGAATCTTATGATCATCTGACCACGACTTTATTATACGGTAAAGACGAAGTCAAATTCATGGATGTTTCCAATGCATTGGTAAAATGAATATCGGAGGAAAGACCAGCATGATCATAGAGATACCACATCTGAAGCATTGATGGTATCCAGAGGGAGAAGTAACAACAGACGATCTGTCAAGGGACGAGGCTGATCCAGATCGAAGTGCAGAGGAGAATCATCGAAGTGCAGAGGAGAATCAACACTAAGACGTCCTGCAAAGGATGAATGTGCCTATTGTTATCAGAAAGGGCACTGGAAGAAGGATTGTCGTAACAAAGATAAATCAAAGCCAAACTTGGCACAACAAAATTTTGATAATGAAGATGACTCGGCATTCTCTGTTTCATCATCTTCATTCAATTCATCTGATAGATGTATTCTGGATTCTGGATGTTCTTATCATATACGCCCATATCGCCAGTGGTTCTCAGACTTCAGAGAAATCAATGGTGGAGTTGTCCTCATGGGCAACGATCATGCCTATCAGACAAAAGGCATTGGATCAATTCGCTTGAAAATGCACGATGGTACAATCAAGCAATTGACAAATGTGAGATATGTTCCTTATCTGAAGAAGAATCTAATCTCATTTGGAGTCATTGGCTCCAATGGCTACAAGATAACCATGGGGGACGGAATTCTGAAAGTTGTAAGAGGTGCACTTTTAGCGATGAAAGGTACTCGATAAAGAAATCTATATTTTCTGGATGGTCACACATTTTTTGGGAGAGCTGCAGTCTCCACCCACATCGGAGAAGATTCACCTGATACCTCACGGCTTTGGCATATGCGCTTGAGACATGTCGGTGAGAGGTGTTCTGAAAGGTGCCAAAAGTGGGAAACTTGACTTCTGTGAACATTGTGTCTTGGGCAAGCAGACACGTGTCAAGTTTGGTACCGCTATCCATCGTACCAAAGGATATTAGACTATGTGCACACCGACGTTTGGGGACCTTCTCAGAACGCTTCATTGGAGGTAACTTTGGTTTGTTACATTTATATATGATTTCTCGAGATATGTGTGGGTGTATACTATGAAGCACAATGATGAAGTTCTGGAAATATTCATCAACTGGAAGAAGATGATCGAAACCCAGACCGTAAGAAAGATAAAGAGGCTCACATCTGATAATGGTGGAGAATACAAGTCAGATCCATTTCAGAAAACCTGCTAGAAAGAAAGGATAGTCAGACATTTTACCGTACCAGGCACACCACAACAAAATGGTGTAGCAAAACGAATGATCATACTCTGATTGACAAAATCTGATGCATGTTATCTCAATCTGGGATGAGCAAGGCATTCTTGGCTGAAGCTTTGTCATATGCCTCTTATATCATCAACAGGCTACCAACATAGACACTAGACGGAAAAACTCCCAAGGAGGTATGGTCTGGGCGACCCGTTTCTGATTATGATTCTGTGCATATATTTGGGTGTCCCGCATACTTTCACGTCAAAAAATCAAAGTTGGAACCCAGAGCCGAGAAAGCTATTTTCACCGGCTTTAGTGAAGGAGTTAAAACATTCCGTCTATGGAAACCTGAGTTAAAGAAGATTGTCTTGAGCCGAGACGTTACCTTTGACGAATCTGTAATGCTGAAACAGAAAGTGTCAGAGATAGAGAACCAAGACCCGAGTTCTCAATTGCAGGTGGAGTTCGAGATTCCCACAACTCCAGACCAACCTGTTCAGATTGATGATGATCCTGAAGAAGACACTGACGATCAGAATGATGACTCTGTACAAACAGAGACGCCAGATTCAGCATCAGCACCCGAATCTGTTGTTACCAGTAGATCAAAGAGAATTATCTGGAAACCTGCTCTGTTGACTGATATGGTAGCATTCATTCTTCCAATTGATCAAGATGGTATTCCGTACAACTACAAAGGAGCTATGTAAAGTACATAAAAGACCATGTGGAAGAAGGCGATGGATGAAGAAATGAAATCGCATCAGAATAAAACTTGGAAGCTGGTTCCTGTTCCTAAAAGAAAGAAAACGATTGGTTGTAAATGAGTCTTTGCAAATAAGGAAGATGTATTAGGCAAAGACAGTACCATATTCAAAGCTAAACTAGTAGTAAAAGGCTACACTCAGAAAGAATGAATAGACTATGATGAGGTTTTCTCACCTGTTGTAAAACATTCGTCTATTCGACTCTTATTAGCTTTGGTTGCACATCTTGATCTTGAGCGGACCCAGCTTGACATCAAAATGGCATTCCTTCATGGAACTTTGGACTAGGAGATACATATGGCTCAACCTGATGGATTCAAAGTTCCTGGTCATGAAAGTTGGGCTTGTAAGCTCGACAAGTCACTCTATGGTCTCAAGCAGTCACCGAGAATGGTACAAACGGTTTGACGAATTTATGAATAAACAGGGGTACACACGCAGCCATTTTGATCATCGTGTCTACCTGAAGAAACTCGAATATGGTACATTTATCTATCTGCTCTTATATGTTGATGATATGCTGATCGCGTCTAAAAGCAAGATAGAGATCGACAAGCTGGAGGCTCAGCTAAGCTCAAAATTCGAAATGAAAGATCTTGGAGAGGCCAAGTAGATTTTTGGAATGGAGATCAAGAGGGACAGAATAAAGGGCACAGTCTGTCTGACACGGACTTGGTATCTGAAGAATGTACTCCAAAGATTTGGTATAGATGGGAATACCAAACCCGTAAGTACTCCTTTAGCTCCACATTTCAAACTGAGTGCATCGCTCCTACTACAGATGCCGATATGAGACAAATGGATAGCATTACTTATGCAAATGTTGTTGGAGCTCTGATGTATGCAATGGTGTGCACAAGACCTGATATTTCTCATGCAGTTAGCATGGTGAGCCGATATATGCACAACCCTGGTAAAGAACATTGGCATGCAATAAAGTGGATTGTACGTTATATTTAGGGTACCGTGGATGTTGGTCTGAAATTTGAGAAAGAGTAGATCAATCGTCTTGTTGCATACGTCGATTCTGATTATGCTGATGATCTTGATAAGCGTCGATCAACTACTGGTTATGTGTTTACCGTGGCAGGAGGACCAGTGAGCTGTAGATCTACGCTACAGTCCACAGTTGCTTTGTTTACTATAGAGACAGAGTATATGGCGATCACAGAAGCATTCAAGGAAGGCATCTGGTTGCATAATTTGGTGAAAGTCTTAGGCTTCATGCAGAAAAATACAGAGATTTTCCGCGACAGCCAAAGTGCCATATGTCAGGCAAAGAACCAAGTTCATCATAGTCTTACCAAACACGTCGATGTTCTCTATCACTTTGTTTGGGAAATCGTAGAAGAATGAGATATTCTACTCAGGAAAATTGGGACTGCGGATAATCATGTAGACATACATGTTAACAAATGTGGTAACAAGGATCAAAAGTTTCAACACTGTTTGGACTTGATCAACATCTCTCGAGTATCCAGCGCCTAAGGGAGTACTGAAGAAGACATCACATATTGATGGAAAATTGCCAAGGTGGAGATTCTTGGCCGGTGAGTCCAAGAAGGTGGCTCTTTCCAAGTACTGTAGAAATGATGGCTTTGAATACTATTAAAATGGAGGCTACTGAATTCAACAATGGATGAACACAAACTCATCTTGAAGTTGTCTACCGATGCTTCATTCACGCCTATATAAACTCATCATCCCTCACTTCTGAGATCATGCTTCATTCTGTAATCTACTCAAATAACAAGCTTTTAAGCATTTGTTTCTGTTTCTGTGAGCTGTGAGGTGATCCTGGAGAGTTTGTAATTCTTGTCTGAAATTTCCAATAAATTGTGTTTGCCTCCCGTGGACGTAGGCAATTGCCGAACCACATAAATATTCGTGTTCTTGTATATATGTAAGATGTTTGCACTTTATTTTGAGTATTCTGATACAACATTAATTATCTACAAAATGGGAAAAACTAGAGACACCAAGTAAATTATTTTTTTAAACGCTTCGTTCATGTGATAGGATTAAAACGTAGAAATTTTCTATTTTTAAAGTATAATTTTCTAATTATTTAGTATATGGGGCAACTGTCATCCTCCATATTTAAAATTCTCATATTTCGCTCGTCGATAAAAAACCTATAATTTTGTATCCACGTTTCAAAGTCTAGTTTCGCCCCCGAGGCCATGCATACATATATGCACACATAAAGCACATACAATTGAAAATTTCATACCATTTCCAAACATTCCCTTTCCTACTTTTTACACCACACTCAAAGCTGAAACTGTGTTTATTCTTCTCTCCTAATTTCTTCTTCTTCCTCTCCCATGGATACTGCTCAATGGCCACAGGTGAATCAATTTTCATCATTTTTTAAATTTTCTCTAATAAATCTATTCATGTTGGCTTTTAAGCTCTCTTTTTACCATTATTCATACTTCACATATGTTTCACAGCAAAGCCTTCACCTTTTCTTTTTCCTTTTTTCTTTTACTAGCTTGTTTTATTCTTGTTGATTTGTTCATAATATATAGATCGTGTCTCTCTTTATAATAAAAAAGTGATTATATTTGTTGTTTATTGTGTCATTCATTAATTTGTTCTTTTTTCTTGTTTTACGTTCTTTTTATGTCTATGTATCTAACCTCACTTTTCTTGATCTGAAACTTTCTGGGCTTTGATTAATTTTATTGATCTTGAAAATTCTGGTCATGTCTTTATGTAATATTTCATCAAAAACTTTAATTTCTCAGGATATAGTGGTGAAACCAATGGAAGAAATAGCCACAAATACATGCCCAAAAGAAAGAAAAGTAAGACCTCACAAAGAACAAGTCTTCAACTGTCCAAGATGCAGTTCTACCAACACAAAGTTTTGTTATTACAATAATTACAGTCTCTCACAGCCAAGATATTTCTGCAAGACATGTAGAAGATATTGGACTGAAGGTGGATCTTTAAGAAACATCCCAGTCGGAGGAGGTTCAAGAAAGAACAAAAGATCTTCATCTAATTCAGTTTCATCCAAGAATTTAGTAGTACCTGTGTCAACTCCTGATCAAATCCCACAAAACCCTAATAACATCCAAGATCAAGCTCAAGATCTCAACTTGGGATTTTCCATAATTACCCCTCGTGATTTCAAGACCATAACTGAGCTAATCCAAGTCCCAAGATTTGAACATCAAGTTGAAGAATTGCAGAACGACCCTTCTTCTACAACTAATTCTTCAGCTTTGGAGCTGTTGAATGGGATCACAAGTACTTCAAGGGGTCTAATGAATTCAAGCTTCATGAGTATGCCTATTATCGATCCAAAAACAGTTTACTCATCAGGGTTTTACTTGCCTGAATTCAAACCTTCTCTCAGTTTCTCCTTGGATGGACTTCGAAGTAATTATGGGAACTTTCAAGGGGTACAAGAGACAAATGGAAAACTTTTTTTCCCATATCAAGATCTGAATAAGCAGGTTCCAACCAGCACAGACGATGCTGATGAGCAGAATAGATCAGATCAAATTGGAGATTCTTCCGGATATTGGAATGGAATGATTGGTGATGGTGCTGGTGGAACATGGTAAAAATCAACTTATATAAAATATATATTTATATGTATTACTGCAAAATAATTAGGGAATTATATTTATATTTACTATGTTTTTTTCCTCATATTTTCCTCTCTTTTTCGTGAGTTAATGTGGGTTGATCGTAACATGCATGAATTGCTTGAAGGAAAAAACAAAAAAAACAAATAAAAACTAACATCTCGGAAACCATGGTTTATTTCTAATTTCCTCTTTTTTCTTCATAATCTAATTACGCTTCATTAACATTACAATTCGAGTATGATGGAGTTTGAAGCTTGTTTTAGAAATGGCTTCTGAATAAATGTTACGGGATATACACCGTGTACTGATTGAAGAAATGAAGGATTCAAACCCAGATCTTTGAAGGGTGACAGCAAATTTATTAATGTTGGACATTATTATTACAAAATTCTTGTTCCAAGGAAACAGAGATAAGAGGGAAACAAGCTACGGTTAAGCGCCATTTAATTTGTTTGCATTGTTATCAGAATTTTGTATTGAGTTTTGTGATGACAATGAATTACTGTGGTCATGCATTTTATTATTTCTTTCGCACTTTTGATTTATGATTGTCTAGATTATTAGTTTGGTGTTGGGAAGAATACATAAAGTTAGCTGTCCGGGACATTGTTGGGGTGTTTATTTTTTTCTGGATAATATATTAAAACGTTCCTACAATTTTGATCTATTCTAGTTTCAGTCAGTGATCCGGTTTAGTTCCTAGAGTTAAAAAAAAAATTCCGGCTCAGTCTCTGATGTTAAGTTGGTCGTGAGAAGCAAATAGTGAGTGGCTAATTAAGGAATATTTTTAAAAATTTAGGGACAGAAATCTGGTTTGTTATCAATTTAGTCCCTAAAATTTTGAAATATTCCTGACTCAGTCCATATCTATTTGCTTCTTACGACCAACTTAACGTCGGTGACTGAATTGAGATTTTTTTTAAAACTTTAAGGACTAAACCGGGGAACTAAAACCTTTAGAGAGTAAATTAGGAATAGAATCAAACTACAATGACGTTTTAATGTCTTTCCCATTTTATAAAATTGCACATTAAATTTGGTATTTTTCATTTTGAGGGGATGATTACCCTCTATTCAGTATAGAATAAGCCTATGGCAAATGAACGTGCTTTTTCATAATTATAATTTCATTTTATGGTTGGTATTTTGGCATAGTATATGGTTTCAAAATCTATTTACATTTAAAACCTGTGTAGACATACAGATAAGCAATGGCTAATTAATAAGGATTTCAACATGATCTCATGGGGAGTCCAAACATTACCATTACAAAATATTTGTGTACAAAAGTAAGGTCTTTGGGAGCTCCCACCCTAGCCGGATGAATAAGAGCTCATATCCACTTTGGTCATACTCGAGTTTGAGTCGCGCTTGGCGTAAAAAATTTGATTTAGTCCATCCCAGGTAAGGTCTTTGGGCAATGTTTAATAGATTATATTAAATTAATCAAGATGTCATTTCTCCATTTTCATTGAAGATCAATCTCCATGAATTATACATGTAACTGCTTAAACCAAATATTTCAAATTTTATATTATTTTCATAGATTTACCTTGGCTACCAACTTTCAAACAATTATAGATCTAGTTAGGACCTTATTTATACATCAATTTATGATTGATTTAAAATATTTAATATGTTTTTTATTTGTTTTTTATTTAAAAAGTATTATATTTTAATATTAATTTGATATATAAGTCGGGTTCAAATCGGGGGAGAAATTTCCAACAAATTCCTTAGCATGAAAGACATTCAAATCCGCGTAGTGTGATGATTACGACTCCCCATGCCAAAGTATACATTGAATACTATCTATTTTTAAAATTGAAAGGTTGAGAAAGAGCTGACAAAAACATTCTCCTTGGCAACTGTGCTAAGGGAATAATCTCCACTTCATTTGCTCGATTAAATATATTCAATCTTAGATCTACAACTCAATATTTGCTTTAAAAAAACTCAAGATTTGATTTTATATCTCAAAATTGTACTCATGGATAAAGACCTCCTTCTACGGTTCTACTTAGGGGTGAGCAAAACTTCGGTTTAACCGAAATAACCGACCGAATCGAATAAATTTGAAAATTCGGTTCGGTCAATTCGGAAGTTCGGTTTTATTTTTTTAAAATATCGGTTAAATCGGTTCGGTTATCGGTTTTGATTTTAAAAATATCGGTTAACCGATTTAACCGATCTAACATATTATTATTATTATTATTATTATATTTTTAAAATCAGTTTTTAATTTATTTTTTACATTTTTTTTACATTTTTTCAAAAAAATCGGTTAATTCAGTTACCGACCGAATTAACCGATATTTTATCGGTTCGGTTTGTTTGGTTTCTTAAAAAAGTTCTGTTTATTCGGTTTTGTAAAAAAAAAATCGATTTTTTCAGTTTCGGTTAATTAGGTTCGGTTATTAACCGAATGCTCACCCCTAGTTCTACTCTATTTTCAAAAGATAAAATATAAATTTTAAAAATATCACATATTAATAATTACATATACACAAAACGATGTTGCAAAGTGTAAATGTAAACTTTGAAATTTTATGTAATATAATTTTTTATTTAAAAATAATTATATTGTAGTTTTTTTTTTCAATTTTAATCTGTTGTTTAAGCTTTCATTCAGTATGATTTTTTTATGGAATTCATTATGATTTCAAGTTATTGTGCTTCTGTTTTACATCATTTTTCCATTAGCCCTTTTAGTACGTCTATTAATATGTGATGTGTTAGTCTTTGTCTAGGATTGACAAATGTATATATTGTTGTGTTAGTTAGCTTCGTCGTAATATGTCTTTGTTGTACCCATCGTTAAGTTAATATAATATCTGTTTTCTGCTAAAAAAAAGTATACATGTATTTCAATAATATGTAACATAGTAATAATATTATTATGTGTTAAAAAAAAATTTATTATTATCAAATCTCTAAAAATAAGATCTTCTAAACAATCACTCTAAAAAATGTTAAATTATAATAGAATATATAAGTTATATATATAATTCACTTAGTTGCATTTGGATGAAAGTAGTTGATTTAGAGAAAATGATTTGAAATTTAATCATTTGAAATTCATGGATTTGAAATAATATGTGGTCGGTTGTCATTTTAAATCCTTCCAAAATACAAAGAAAAATTCAACAAGGATGATGAATTTGAAACATCTATTTCAATTATGACACAAACGCAACCGATGAATTTGACTGAGTAATTTTGAAATTCACGCATTCCAAATCCTTTACTCTAAAAAACAACCTTTAGGTCCTACTAATATAGTAAGCATAAGACCTAAAATAAAAACAAATACCAAACGTAGCATGTATATTGCTTGTTGTTTGCTGTAAGGCACTTTGTGGGGTGCGCATCAAATGCCACGCGCGGAAAAGGAGCGGGTAATATTTATCCTTACTGTCACGTACCAAATATCGTGACACGCAGACATGCGCGAGATGCTTGCTGGTTGGTTATAACATGGTATTACGGGATTGCGGGACGGCTCATAAGAGTCGAGTACGTGTCTTAGATGTTCGTCCGTCTTGAGTTAGGCATGCCGACCCAATTGAGTTTGGGGAGCTTGTCGCTGGTCTTGGACCTGACTAGGACGGAAGGGCGAGCATTCTAGACACTAGACTGGTTGGGAGCTGTTCCCGCTTCCCTGATGAGCCCATGGGAGGGCGAAACCAGTAGGCATCGGAGATGGAATAAGGCTTAACCTCGGAGTTATGGGGATCCGGGGTCGCCGCACGGGTTGTCGTCTGCGCCAAAACTCTGAGCCCGTGACAAATGGTATCAGAGCCAGATCGTGTGCACACTGCATTGGTTGCCAAGCGCTCTCACTGCACTGGCGGGTCCAAGAGGAATGGACGAGCAAGTGGGTTGCTCGCACCCAAAAGGGGGGTGTTCGCAAGTCGGTCCGACGAGTAGGCAGGAAACATCAGTGATACTTTGCCAAGCGCTCTAATGGAGGACGAGTAAGCAGGAAAGTCGTATACGGATCCTGGTCAAAATTAAAGAGGGGAAGAGTACTCCCCCATGCACGAGGGCGTGCATGGATTGAGTGGGGGAGAATGTCACGTACCAAATATCGTGACACGCAGACATGCGCGAGATGCTTGCTGGTTGGTTATAACGTGGTATTACGGGATTGCGGGACGGCTCATAAGAGTCGAGTACGTGTCTTAGATGTTCGTCCGTCTTGAGTTAGGCATGCCGACCCAATTGAGTTTGGGGAGCTTGTCGCTGGTCTTGGACCTGACTAGGACGGAAGGGCGAGCATTCTAGACACTAGACTGGTTGGGAGCTGTTCCCGCTTCCCTGATGAGCCCATGGGAGGGCGAAACCAGTAGGCATCGGAGATGGAATAAGGCTTAACCTCGGAGTTATGGGGATCCGGGGTCGCCGCACGGGTTGTCGTCTGCGCCAAAACTCTGAGCCCGTGACAAATGGTATCAGAGCCAGATCGTGTGCACACTGCATTGGTTGCCAAGCGCTCTCACTGCACTGGCGGGTCCAAGAGGAATGGACGAGCAAGTGGGTTGCTCGCACCCAAAAGGGGGGTGTTCGCAAGTCGGTCCGACGAGTAGGCAGGAAACATCAGTGATACTTTGCCAAGCGCTCTAATGGAGGACGAGTAAGCAGGAAAGTCGTACACGGATCCTGGTCAAAATTAAAGAGGGGAAGAGTACTCCCCCATGCACGAGGGCGTGCATGGATTGAGTGGGGGAGAATGTCACGTACCAAATATCGTGACACGCAGACATGCGCGAGATGCTTGCTGGTTGGTTATAACGTGGTATTACGGGATTGCGGGACGGCTCATAAGAGTCGAGTACGTGTCTTAGATGTTCGTCCGTCTTGAGTTAGGCATGCCGACCCAATTGAGTTTGGGGAGCTTGTCGATGGTCTTGGACCTGACTAGGGCGGAAGGGCGAGCATTCTAGACACTAGACTGGTTGGGAGCTGTTCCCGCTTCCCTGATGAGCCCATGGGAGGGCGAAACCAGTAGGCATCGGAGATGGAATAAGGCTTAACCTCAGAGTTATGGGGATCCGGGGTCGCCGCACGGGTTGTCGTCTGCGCCAAAACTCTGAGCCCGTGACAAATGGTATCAGAGCCAGATCGTGTGCACACTGCATTGGTTGCCAAGCGCTCTCATTTGTCACGGGCTCAGAGTTTTGGCGCAGACGACAACCCGTGCGGCGACCCCGGATCCCCATAACTCCGAGGTTAAGCCTTATTCCATCTCCGATGCCTACTGGTTTCGCCCTCCCATGGGCTCATCAGGGAAGCGGGAACAGCTCCCAACCAGTAGGCATCGGAGATGGAATAAGGCTTAACCTCGGAGTTATGGGGATCCGGGGTCGCCGCACGGGTTGTCGTCTGCGCCAAAACTCTGAGCCCGTGACAAATGGTATCAGAGCCAGATCGTGTGCACACTGCATTGGTTGCCAAGCGCTCTCACTGCACTGGCGGGTCCAAGAGGAATGGACGAGCAAGTGGGTTGCTCGCACCCAAAAGGGGGGTGTTCGCAAGTCGGTCCGACGAGTAGGCAGGAAACATCAGTGATACTTTGCCAAGCGCTCTAATGGAGGACGAGTAAGCAGGAAAGTCGTACACGGATCCTGGTCAAAATTAAAGAGGGGAAGAGTACTCCCCCATGCACGAGGGCGTGCATGGATTGAGTGGGGGAGAATGTCACGTACCAAATATCGTGACACGCAGACATGCGCGAGATGCTTGCTGGTTGGTTATAACGTGGTATTACGGGATTGCGGGACGGCTCATAAGAGTCGAGTACGTGTCTTAGATGTTCGTCCGTCTTGAGTTAGGCATGCCGACCCAATTGAGTTTGGGGAGCTTGTCGCTGGTCTTGGACCTGACTAGGACGGAAGGGCGAGCATTCTAGACACTAGACTGGTTGGGAGCTGTTCCCGCTTCCCTGATGAGCCCATGGGAGGGCGAAACCAGTAGGCATCGGAGATGGAATAAGGCTTAACCTCGGAGTTATGGGGATCCGGGGTCGCCGCACGGGTTGTCGTCTGCGCCAAAACTCTGAGCCCGTGACAAATGGTATCAGAGCCAGATCGTGTGCACACTGCATTGGTTGCCAAGCGCTCTCACTGCACTGGCGGGTCCAAGAGGAATGGACGAGCAAGTGGGTTGCTCGCACCCAAAAGGGGGGTGTTCGCAAGTCGGTCCGACGAGTAGGCAGGAAACATCAGTGGTACTTTGCCAAGCGCTCTAATGGAGGACGAGTAAGCAGGAAAGTCGTACACGGATCCTGGTCAAAATTAAAGAGGGGAAGAGTACTCCCCCATGCACGAGGGCGTGCATGGATTGAGTGGGGGAGAATGTCACGTACCAAATATCGTGACACGCAGACATGCGCGAGATGCTTGCTGGTTGGTTATAACGTGGTATTACGGGATTGCGGGACGGCTCATAAGAGTCGAGTACGTGTCTTAGATGTTCGTCCGTCTTGAGTTAGGCATGCCGACCCAATTGAGTTTGGGGAGCTTGTCGCTGGTCTTGGACCTGACTAGGACGGAAGGGCGAGCATTCTAGACACTAGACTGGTTGGGAGCTGTTCCCGCTTCCCTGATGAGCCCATGGGAGGGCGAAACCAGTAGGCATCGGAGATGGAATAAGGCTTAACCTCGGAGTTATGGGGATCCGGGGTCGCCGCACGGGTTGTCGTCTGCGCCAAAACTCTGAGCCCGTGACATTACGCACCCCACCGCGGTCCCCATACAACATGATGCCTGATTGCCTCACGCAACCTGTGAAAATTTTGTAAATTGAAATTGTATTTGGAAACTCGAAAATTGCCAAAAATTATAGTTAATACGGATTGATAAGAAAAATAAAAACTTTTTAAAGTATTACAAAGGGTTTAGGGACATGTTTATGTGAAATTGTTAACAATATATTGGGGTTCCAACTCAAACCAATTAATAATGAGTGGAGTATCTCATGTATCTTATAAAGAGCTAGCATAGTTTCTAAACTCCCATTGTGAGATAATTCTCATCACTCCCATTGACGGTGAGCATGAGGGCGGAGTAGCATGACGGAGTAACCAATCGCATGAGAAACCTGGCTGTGATACCATGTAAGAATACTTATGGTTTCAACTCAAAAACAATTGACAATGGATGGAGTAGCTCGTATATCTTATAAAGAGTTAGCATGTTTTTTAAACTCCTATCGTGAGATAATTCCGAACAGAATTTTTAAAAAAGATCTGAATGTATGACACAGCTCCTACCATTCCCATTTTCTCCTTAGCAACACGAAAGACTCATCTTTCGTGATTCATTCCTTCAACCATTACCTGAATCAGTCTCAAACCCATGATCTTCCGTATTTTTTGGTTAACCTAAATAATTTTTGTCGTGGCATAATACATCTATTCACTTGCACTAGGACATGCCCAAAAGTGACCCCTGCATGCCTCATTTCACCCCATATAGCAATAACTCCAACAATTTTTGTTGGTGATGTTATCATTGTATCAAGTCTCAGTCTCACACTTGCTCTAACAAGGCTAAACATTGGTTGTATTAGTTACTATTACTACCACCCTACATTCATATTTGATTTGTCAAATGATTAACACAAATTGTGTAGATAAGTATTTGCATTTTCTTACAAATTATGCATGTCCCCTTCTCGTCATTGTCTAGCACTTAAGTCCTTGACTTAATTTCTTATTACATCTGGTTGTACCACTTTTCCTAGGAGGCCGTGGTTAACTTATGTTGTTTTACTTATTTTCATGATAAAGTTTTTCTTGGTGTTAAGGCTGTTACTTTCGCCCTGGTTTGTACTTGCCACGTTGGCGCATCTTTAGATAATTTCAATCACATCCAATCGAACATAAATCTGACCAAGATTTAGGAACCAATATTCTTAATTCCTGAACTACTGGACTTAGTTTCAATAGAATGTGGTAGTTTCAAAATTTCATGGACAGCTTAATTCAGGATCACAATAATTTTAATTTCTAATTTACAATCCGAATTGCTAAAATAAAGACCACCTGCCGTTGTGCCTAAAGTCTTCTTGAAGTGATTGTAGACAATTGAGACGTGAAAATGCAAGAAAAATAGAGTTTTCTTCTACTTGGATTGTCTTAGCCAAGAATCAGTTGTCTTAGCCGGAGATGGGCCTAAACTATTTTTTGCAGTGATTCTAATTTTTTTTTTTTTATCTGCCCATCATCAAGCGTAACCATGGCTAGAGTTTAGCATAGCATATTCTCGTGGAGTGATGGATGGGAATATTATGATGTGTTCAATTGCTGTGGATTTCCTGATTTAACATTCAGTAATGGATTGTATGTATTGCTTCTGTAAATGGTGATTGGCTGAAACAGGAACTTGAAAGCTAATGCATTAATCAACTCGTTTCCGGTGGAATTAGGGGTGGGCATTCGGGTCGGGTATTCGGGTACCCGATCCAACCCGACAGGGTATTCCCGAACGGGAATGAAAAAACTTTTTCGGGTTCGGGACAATACCCGATTCCCGACCCGAAAATTTCGGGTCGGGAATCGGGTACCTTCTTCCGATCGGGATTCGGGGTACCCGATCGGGTTCCAAGAAATAAAAATAAAATTTGTTTGTTGTGTATTGTAGAAGCAAAAAAAAATATTTAAAAAAAAAACCAGAAATAGGGTACCCGACCCGAATTGTTCGGTACCCGACTTTTCGGGTACCCGAACAATTCGGGTCGGGAATCGGTAAGGCATATGGGGTATCCGACCCAAATTTTTCGATTCCCGAGATACTCGACCCGATCTCACCCCTAGGTGGAATAGCAAGCATGTCTTATGAAAATTACATGATTTAATACTTCCGACAAATTATATGTAACCCTATTAAATTTGTGCTATATCCATTGAAATATACTCCGTATAATATGGGAAATTCTATATCATACACCAGGAGTGCTACTCTCGTGTAGATATAACAATTGGATTGTGTGGACCCCGACATAGTGTGTAACACTCCTCATATATGGGTTTGTTTGATGATGTCCTTAAGGGTAGTGTCCTTAGGGGCATTATCACCATTCATTTGGAATCTTTTTTAAAAAAGAAAAAAAAGATTCTAAATGGATGGTGGATGATACCCTGAGGACAGTGCCCTTAAGGGCAGCAACAATAAAACCTCATATATGATAGAAGTATGTATGATAGAATTTTCTGTATATTATAACTCGTATTTATTAATACACACTAGCTCCGACATATATTTAATATGAAAATTATGATAATGATATTGTCAGAATATTTGATTTTATTTTATTTCAAAACCCGAATTACCGAACATTCATTCCGAGACGAGATTCCCTCTTTTTTTTTTAATCGTTTAGCCAAATTTCGTAAGAAAGAATGTTATATTATATTGATGCTTTCCTAGTGCAACTTTTATGAACATAACACGACAAGGCAACTGCAGTTGCATGTGGTTGTACTTTTTCCTATATAACTAACCTTTACCAGTTTTGTGAATATATATATACATATACACATACTATCTCTCATCTCAAAGCAACCGCCATTCCACTTCTATAATTCTTTACAGAAACAAACACATGATACTCTGCACTCCTCTCATATCACCTAAACCATGTAACCACTAACTACCACACATTTACAGATGGACCCAGCACGTTTAAGGAAAAAAAAATATTTCAAGAAAAAAGCATTTTGCTAAGAAATGAAATTTGACGAGGGCGAATGGAGGCTATTCAATGGATTTTAATTTTTTTTCCCCACCCTCCCCTTCTTGGTGCGCCTAAGCATACACATGTATTAAATCATGTCCATATATAAATGGTCAACAAAGTTTCACAAATTGACAACTAATTGGCCAAAGGCCGACACAGTTCGCTTATGTGAGCCATGAGATCTTGAGTTCAAGACCTTTCTCCCCCCTCCCCATAATATATATATATTGATGACTGATTGCAACAACCCACATGACATGGTAGGATAGATATGCTATAAGAATATCACATGTTTTAAAACAAGCACCACAGTGCTGTGTTTGCCCATTTTGCAGCAAGGTTTTCTTGTTCATAACTTATTAACATGATTATAGCAGAACTAAAACGAAATCTCCTATTATAATATGGTTGATTGATACAAAGAAAACGTGTTGTGTTTAAATGTTTAAGCGATTATCACTCCTGTAGATATGACACCTCATACTGACGGTAATTGCCAAATAGCCAATAATGTTGTGAGATGTTCAACTGACGCTACAAGATGGATGTGTTTATCAGGCTGGCAAGGCCTTCGAGTACGAATGCAAATGCGCAACAATTTAAGTTCAAAGTCTATGAAAACAAAATTGGTATATGACGAAGATCATCCCCTAGTTAAAACTATCCACCTAGCATAATGAGAAGAAATAGATTCAACCCACGGGTCACCGCCATACATTTTGTGTGGAGAAAAAGGGATGCTTTAGTTTCTGCATCTATCAAATAAAAGAAAAGGGGGAACAAAGATATCGGAGTATAGAAAACTCAGAAACTGACTTACGCATAGACTTCTTATAGAGATCATTATTCATCCAAACATGGTTCGCCGTCGCGGGAACGGTGCTCGGAACGGAGGTCTCCGTTCCAGTTCCAATAACATTTCACGGAACGGTAACGGAACGGATTTTTTTAAAAAATAATCAAAAAAATTAAAAAAATTGAATATTTTAGGAAAAAAATATGTATTAGATGCACCCAAAATATCCGTTCCGCCGTTCCAGAGCAAGAAAACGTTCCGTTCCACCGTTTTTTAGCCAAAAAACCGTTCCGATACCGATTTTGGGGTGAAAAACGCCTTTACAAGGCATAAACATTTACGCCCTGGAACGCCGGACAGGTAGTCTCCGTTCCGGTTCCGGAACGGCCGTTCCGGCCGTTCCGATACCGATTTTGTAAACCATGCATCCAAAGTGGAGGTCTTTTACATTTTATGAAGTCAGATGTTACTTGCAGTTCAGACTGCAGTATTCCAGCACACTGCAATTGAGTCTGAGAATGGATCTACACCAAGTATTTAGAGGAGATCTTGGTTCATTGATCAGCATCAATGCCAAAGATACAAACTGTGTGATATGGAAACCCATAAAACAAAAACCACCAGTGTATTGACGAAGATCATGAGGTATTGATAGTCGGTTGTATGCGAGGCTATAAAGTACCTGCCCCCAAAAAAAACGACGGGCATGAATAGATACAAGTAGAGAGAACTTTCTTAGATTTTATGCTACTGGACACAAAGAAAATATATAATGAAGTTCCTCCAAGATTAGCCAGAAAAGGGAGACGTTAACCCAGTATTGCAAATGGATTTGGAAAAGGAAAATACAGCCCAGAAATACGTTAGCACTTAGCACTATAGTAACATTCAAACAAATGGATAACCGTTAATAGTGTATGAGACAGGAAAAATCATAAATCGATTCCATGCGCAAAAGCATGAATTAATTTGCAGAGACGAGATTCATTCTGCAGTATTATATGGTGATCTGCAAAAGGTTGCGAACCATAAAACTAATTATATTAACAAACCTCAATATATTAAAGTTAATCATCTTATTTTTCATTCTCTCTACACTTACAAAATGTTGTCCTTCTTGTTCAAGAGACAAGACAGTCATTTATAGAAAATGTAAGCAAGGGCTTACATTTAAATTTGGAAACATTTCAGGTTCATAACATTATGTTGGTATCAAATTTGTGTAACAGGCAGAGCCATTCTTCCGAAGGTGTGATTTACTTTCTCGGAAACACCTCACACCACATACAGTAAACAGATGTAAGCACAAATAATTGAAAAAAGGCCTGTACTATTGATTTAAAGGAGGTAGTAACAAAATTATAGAAGAGACTAAGCTTCAAAATCACATTCTTGTATTTCCCGCACCTAGTTAAGCTTTTAATATGAATCATTCACGTGCTCCGCCTATATTCCGAACTTAACAAAAACTCAAATACTATGTAAAGGCACCTTCACAAATAGCTGAACGAGACACCACATTCCAACCTATACTGCAAACTCTGAATCATTTCAAGCTTAAATCCTTCGAGACACCATATTCCAATCTATATCGCAAATTCCGAATCATTCCACGGAACTCAAAACTGAGGGTCCAGTCACAAGTTTATGTGCACCTATTTTAATTTAATATAATGAAGATCTGTAGCTCCCTCCATTCCTTGTATCAGTAAACACTAATGATATAACCAATAAACTTATGGTCAACGATAAAATGTACAGTGACCACATTGCGGAATGATTGTTTTAATCATCAAAAGGCATATAAAATAATCCATAGCCACTGCCACATCGTAAGACATGAAACATAAGTTAATAGAAGAAATACACTTTAAAGTAGCATCTAGAGGACACTACAGAACAACTGGCACAACCGTTAAAAAGTTCCTATTACGAGTGAGCTATTTCCCATTATCAATTTGCTCCCACCAAGTCAAGCTATTGTAGTTTAGTATTGCCATTCTATGCGGCTAGGGCTTGATTCTTGTTATTACCCTGTACAACACCAATTGCATGTTCCAACATTTGCGCTTCTGGGGTTTATGTTGATTAGCATGTGCAACAAGCGTAGCTGCTTGTGCGGATTCCCTTCGGTCAGACTCAAGCTTCAAATGATTGGCGACACTATCGAATGTTTTAATATGCTCCTTAAGGGTCGAAACAAGCTTGACAAGTCCCCAAATCTGCTCAGGAGTTACATGGTAGTGGCAAATTTGATGGCCAGAACTATGCAATGTAGCATAAAAAAATTCAATATCCACTCCACAAAGAAAAGATATTTATCATCTCAATGACACTTTGCATTAACCAACTGATCCGGAGAACGGTCTCACTACCTAATATCGTTGTGATATGGATGCATACAATAAATGGGTGGATCAGGATATGAGTTCGCGCTTTACAATGCTAAGTTGCATGCCTGACAATCTGATCAGGGAATTTGAGAAATATCATATGGCTAAAGAGCTATGGGAAGTTCTGAAGGCCACGTGTAGTAGTACTTCTGCTACCAAGGGCTTTAACCCTAAAATTTAATCAGTACTTGACCCAAGGCACTTGATGAGCCAACATATTGATGCGATGAAAGATATGATTCGAGAATTTCAGAATGTTTGAAGTGAGCTCATAGATGAAAAACAAGCTTGTCATGTCCCCAAGTCTGCTCAAGTGGCGACCTAAGGACTGCCAAAACTTGTTGTTCATCTGTGAGCTTGCGCCAGCATTCTGAAGCTCTCAAATCATATCCTTCATCGCATCAAAATGTTGGCTCATCGAGCGCCTTGGGTCAAGCATATACTAATTTGAGGGTTAGAACCCTCAATCTGTTAGCCAAAGTTCTGCCTTACGTAACCTTCAGAACTTTCCATAGCTATTTAGACGTAGTATATTTCTCAAATTCCCTGAACAGATTATCGTGCATGCAACTTAGCATTGTAAAGCGCGCGCTCACATCCAGATCCACCGATTTATTGTACGCGCCCATACCGCGACGATATTGGGTAGTTGGACCTTTTTTCGGCTCAGTTGATTTAGGCACAGTGTCAATGAGCTGATCAAATATCTTTTCTTTGTGGAGTAGTTATTGAATTTTTTTATCCACGTTGCATAATTCTGGCCATCAAATTTGGCACTACCATGTAACTCAGAAAAAAAAAACCGTTTGGACTTCCATCACTTTTTATACTGCACAATCAAATAAGGTATCATTTTACAAATATTTTATTTTATATCAAAGTAAATTTATTATTTGCTTAAATTCATTGAAATCAAAAATTTTGCACTAAGCTAACAATCATCTCTCTCCGAATTAAAGATCGTGTTGGAACCGAAGAGGGGAGTGAATGAGGTTCCTTGGCTACTTTAGCGTTTTAAAATGAATTTGCAAAAATGTCGAGTTTGCGCTGCGGAAGACTTCAAGTCAATCGATAAATAAATAAAATGAAGAAGTAAATAAATGCGTAATAAAATAAAGCGATAAAGAACACGATAATTTGTTATAGAAGTTTGGCGATGAATCGCCTATGTCTCCTCTTCCCGGTTAGAAAACAATCAACTGAGGTTCCACTAGAACGAAATTGATATTGGCCTTGAGGGCTCCAAGTTAGCCACTACACACTCTTCCCGAGTACAAAAAGCTCTTCACGAGCACAACACTCTTCACGAGTCTTCTTGGCCTTAAGGGCTCCAAGGATAGCCACACACAAATTCTTCCCGAGTTACCAACACTCTTCACGAGTCTTCTTGGCCTTAAGGGCTCCAAGGATAGCCTCAACACATGCACCAACTTTACTTGTTGATGACTTTTACAATTTCCAACTTGCTTTGGTGTTGGAGGACCTTACAATAACTCAACAAACACCTTCACGGTGTACCAACACGAAGAACACAAGACTCTCACAAAATAAATGAATCACAAACTCCAATACAACACAAATGTATGGAGTTTGCAATGCTATATGAAATTTGAATAAGCAAAGCTTTCTTGAAGTTTGTAGGCTTGTTTCTTTTCTTCAAAATGCCCCAAAAGATCAATATTTATAGTGGAAGAGGCCCACAATGCTCCTACTAGTCGTTGCTACACTCAAGGCTTGAATCACTCCTCGATCGCCTCAGACATCGCCTCGGGCGATCACCATCGACGCGCCCCAACGGTCAGCATAATTCACGCATCGCCTCAGGCGATCAATTCCATAAATCAATGCCGTAGCCTCAGCTGCTCAAAATCTTCCATCGCCTCAGGCGAAGCACACATCGCCTCAGGCGTTCAACGCATCGCCTCGGGCGAACTCCCCCTGCGCGCGAGCCTCGGCGTCGCCTCTGTCGATGAGCGTGGCGATGCCCCGCCTGTCTGCCATCGCCTGGGGCGATCCAGCCCAGGTTTTGCACACTTGATTTTCTTCAATCAATCCACTTTTCAACCAATAAACATGTACACTAAGTAGACACATTAGCATAACAAACACTTGTTGATCATCAAAACTCAAAAATAATCCGGAGATAAATTAAAGCACAACCATGCGTTTAAGGCTCAACAGATCGTAATAAAAATTAATATTCAAATATTATCACCAAATTGCATAAATCAAAATAATCAATCATGCGATATTCTTATGCCATAAC
This sequence comes from Haberlea rhodopensis, assembly GCA_907163345.1. Taxonomy (NCBI): domain Eukaryota; kingdom Viridiplantae; phylum Streptophyta; class Magnoliopsida; order Lamiales; family Gesneriaceae; genus Haberlea; species Haberlea rhodopensis. The sequence goes on from CAJQUN010000002.1 coordinate 5,596,856, forward strand.
ATTTTTTTTTAAATTAAACTAATTAAAAAATTATGGCATGCTCAAGAAAAGAAAACAAGAGAAATAATGACCATATGAGGATTTAATGTGGATAACTCTCAAATCATGAGAAAAACTACAGGGACCAAAGAAAAAAAATACTCTATATGGAAAATTTGCCACTCGACTGGCACAATTTTGCCGATTGACCGCAAAATCCAAATGGTCAAAAAAATGATTGTTTGTTATCTTAGGCTTGGGCGATCGATCGGTACGATCACCCAAGCCAAACGGTCAAAAAAATGACTGGTTTTTGTCAGTTTGGCTTTTTTTAATTACAAAAAAAAATTAATAAAAAATTAAAAAAAAATAAAAAAACGAAAATAAATGTAGTGGGCCTTATCGGGTCTACCGATATTGGAAACGGGCTGTGTCCAAAACGTGCTCGCCCGGCACTAGCGGTACGCAAAAACAGGCCATGCCTTAGTGTGATACATGAATAATAGAAGGAATTAGGTCGGGTTGCTCACACGCGTCAGTCTTCCCCAATATACATATTTTTGGCTAAATTTAAAATGCTACAGATCATGTTTGGCACCTGGAGTTGATGCTTGGAGGATTCAAGGTAGTCCATTCTATATATAAGAAGCAATTTTGAAGTTTGAAATATTTCTTTTGAAAAAATGAACCTTCAGTTGACTTGCATATCCTAACCTTTTCAAGCAAAGAGACCAACTTAGAAATCCTTGACCAGTTCTGAATATTTGAGGAGTTTATTCCTTCATGTACATATATTGTCGTAAGATTGAAAGACAGGAATATTCTGGATGGTGTTCTTATATCCAACGAAATAGTGGATGAATCGGTTCGGAAGAAGAAGCCAACAATAATGTTTTAAGTGGACTTTGCAAAGGCTTTTGATTCGGTCAACTGGGAGTTCTTATTTCATATGATGAATTTGCACGGTTTTGACAAGAAATGGATCGGTTGGATCAATGAATGCCTCTCATCGTCAATGGTCTCTGTCTTTATAAATGGAAGTCCTGGATCTGAATTCAAAGCTCAAAGAGGCCTAAGGCAAGGCGATCCACTTTCTCCTTATCTATTCATCTTAGTGGCGGACGGATTAGGTGCGATGACTCGTAAAGCATGTAGCCTAGGGCTGTTCCAGCCCACTTCTGTAGGCAATGATAAAGTCAAGATCTCACACCTTCAATATGCGGATGACACGTTATTCTTTGGAGACGCTACGATGGCAAATGTCAAAGCTTTGAAGTTCATTCTTCGGAATTTTGAAATGATCTCTGGACTAAGGATCAACTTTATCAAAAGTAAATTGATTGGAATTCAGACTCGGCCACCAGACATGGAGAAAATGACTTCCATTCTTTACTGCTCAAAAGGTGAGCTTCCTTTTACCCATTTGGGAATCCCTATAGGTGCTAATTCCCGCAAATCCTCTACATGGCAGCCTATAATTGGCAAACTTAAATCAAGACTTGGAGCTTGGGAAAATAAATATGTTTCGGGAGGCGGTAGGATTGTGCTCATCAAATCAGTCCTCTCATCCTTACCAATTTATTTCCTTTCCTTTTACAGACCACCTAAAAACATCCTAAATGCTATCACTAAGCTACAAAGGAATTATCTTTGGGGTGCTGGAGTGGGAGATGAGAGAAAAATAGCTTGGATTAGATGGGATAAAATATGTCGCTCTAAAGAAAATGGGGTCTTAGGGAATCGCAACACAGATTTCTTCAACTTAGCGCTCCTTGGGAAATGGGGGTGGAAGCTCCTTCGAGGAGGCGAGGAGCTATGGATCAAAGTAATCAAATCTAAATATGGGAATGCCTATCGCTTCTTCCAGGGTAACGTAGAGTGGGAGGAGGGAATTAAGGAGTCGATTTGGTGGCGAGATCTGGTAAAATCAGTGTTTATGAATCCAAGTGGTTGGTTCTTGAATGAAGTCAGCTTGAGAGTGGGTAATGGCCTTAATACAAATTTCTGGACACACAAATGGATTTGCCATAATAACCTCCGTACTGAATAAGAGAGACTTTATAACATCTCTCTCGACAAAAAACATCACAATAGCATATAAATGTATAAGACAAGGGAATAGATTATGCATGGAGTTGCTCCTGGAGACACCCACTGTTTGCATGGGAAGAAGAGTCTCTCAAAATGTTACTTTCTTGTCTTGACAGGTTCGAAGGGTCTACTGGTGATGATACTTGGATCTGGAATCAAGCAGCCGATAATACATACTCAACCATGACTGCCTATAACTATTGTCTTCATCTCATGTCTGATGAGGTAGCTAAATCAGACTCTTCTCTAGGGTCGGTCTGGGACAAGTTCTCGCAGCTTGGAAACTTCTCCAAAATAAGATTGCATCTAAAGTTAACTTAAATCGAAGGGGGGCGCTTCCTGTTGGCCTCTCAACAGTTTGTCCTCTGTGTGCTGACGATGAAGAGGATGTGTCTCACTTATTCTTCACCTGCAAATTCTCTCATAATATTTGGATGGAATGCTACAATTGGCTCGGAATTCTTACGGTATCTCACTCAAACCCAGTCTCTCATTTCCTGCAACATTCGAACACTCTGCCTGGGAACCATATGAAAGAGATTTTGATAGCAATGTGGAATTGTGTGGTTTGGAGCATTTGGAATCTCCGAAGCTCGGTGGTTTTCAAAGAATCTAGCTTGGAAAGTTTTAGAATACTTGATAGAATTAAAATTCGGCTTGGTCTTGACTTGTGAATAAAAAGGTTGGGTTGGAAATGTACTCGGTAAATGATTGGCTTCGTTTTCCCATTTTATGTATAAACATTGACTTGTGAGTGGTTTGGTCGCTAGGACATTTTGTACCTCACATTGTCATCCCGCACTTTTGAGCCCTTCTAGTGCTCCTCTAACTAAACTTTGGCTTATCCAAAAATAAAAAATAAAAAAATCTGGTATAATTCAAAGAATTTTCATATTTGATAAAGGAAAATGATTCATATATTTGGTGTATCTGCTGGTCATGTGAGTAGTGTAAAACTAGCACAATTATTTCCTTTATTTATGTCTCTACGTTTCACAGTATCAATTGTGCTAGACTATACTTCAAATAATCTTCTAAGCTCATACCATTCTTTTGATTGCCTACACACTGTGAGATAGCTTACTTATATTCTAATTGAGTGAATTCAATAACCAATATATGCAAAAATTGATGATACTAACACGTTTGATGGTTTCGGTAGCCTGTTAACGTCGTTGTTGTGGACAATCTACATTGTCCGCGGCGTCAAAATCACAGTGACTTGCATTATTTTTTCAGGATCCAAGAACCACTTAGAATAAGTAAATTTGATACTAGGAACAACAATACTGGCCTTTCTAATTTTTGTCCTACTTTTTGCACACTAAAATTGCTTGATTTTCTTGCAAAATATTGTGTGTTCTTCAACTCAAAGTGATGGCTTTCTTCGCTCACATATAGAAGAAGTTATGGAGAGATTTATATGGAGTGGGAAAATCAATTCCTTCAAAACCTATTTTGAAATATAGGATTTGGGTTGTGTTAGCCCACACATAGGTGATCCGCCTATCTTTTTTTAATATTTCCAAGACTAACTATAGCTTCAAGCTTTTTATCTTTGCTATGTGAGCCTAGCCCAGCTCCCAGTTGGTAACTTTTTGTAAGGACGCTACTAATGGTTTAGCTTTCAAGTGGTTACTTCAACTATTTAACACTTGGATTTTGAGTGGGAATTACTGAGCAATAGATTGTTGAAGAAAGAGCCAATGATAATTTACCCCACATGATATTGTTAATATGTATTTTACCCAGTTGGATTTGTTAATAGATACTTTACCCGGTATTGCTAATATGTAAGTACTATTTTGTTTGTAAATAGATATTTTATCCACCGTGGTCTGTAAAAAAAAAAATGGCACACTGTCCCCTTCATATGTCATACACGTAGAAAGTGTTTTGTACCTATTCACAAGCCATATGGAGTAAACTACATATTTTGAAAATCATAGGGACAAATTGCCTATTTTCAAACCATATAAGTGTAAATTATCTATTTAGAAAATTACAATGAGATTCGTTGCTCTGCTAAAACGCCACCAACAGCATTGCCTTGGTTGATCACCAAACTGGTGAAGCATTATCATTTGATTTTGATGACAAAATTGGGTTGTAAAAATTGAGGCAGGAAAACCATAAAAAGAATGGTTAATTTAGTCAATATTCTCATGCTGGATATGAACATCATTTCATCTTTAATGGTTTTATATATTCCTACAAAATATATAATGACAAATTATTGATGTTCCCCCTCAACTATATATATATACAGAAAATGGCTAGAAGGCATGCCTCTTTTTATACTATACTCCGTTTTCTTGGGGATTTTCTCAATTTTCACTACTTTTTTTAGAGGTGATTAACGGGCCGGGTCAATCCAGACCTGGCCCGAAATCGGACCGGTTAGCCCGGTTCGAAACCGGAACCGGGCTAACCGGTCCGGAACCTGTAAGATACTAGTCCGGATCGGTTCTACCGTTCCGGAACCGGTATCTTATCGATTTCGGACTAAACGGATCCGGTTAACGATTGAATCGGAACTGGATCCGTTTTTTTTATTTTTTATTTTTATTTAATCTAATATAAGTTAGATTTTTTGAAAAAAAAAATTTAAACAAACCGGTTCTGGTTTGGAACCGGTCCAACCCGGAACCGGATCAGATTCGGTTCCTTAACGGATCGGACCGATTTTCTGGGATTATCGGATCCGGAACCGGCCGGTTCCGAATCGGTCCAGACCGGATCAATCCGTTAGCCACCCCTAACTTTTTCTTCATTTTTTTAGTCAGAAGCATATATTGATGTTTTCTAACCCTTTAATGCCATCGAGATCGCTTTATTCATTGCGCCCTAAATAGGAAAAAATATTATGGTCGACAATAATTCAAATATTTATTCCAACCATTATGAGACGGGTAATTTAGGGTGACCCGAAAACAAAATCATCACATGATTGATCATTTGGTACGATCTCCGAATGACAAAAGTAAAACAATAATGTTCTTTTCTGCTACCTATACAATGAGCGGATCAATGATCTAAATTTATCAATATATTGAGTCCCACATAAAAAGTCGGACATTGATAAATCTGAGTCATTGATACAATATTTGTGATAATGGCCCATAGGATAACCAAGAATAATTCGTTCTTTTGAGGTCAACAGAATGAGAACTTTATGTTTTAAATGATAATACAACTCTATATGAGTAGATTGGAGAGCCTGTTCAGTAAGTAGCAAATATTACAAAAATGAATTGAAGTATCAAGAATATATATTTTAATTCGAATCTGTATTTAATTTTTGTAATATTAAGGCTTGGTTCGGATAATATTTGGGTTAAAGAAGTATTTTATTAAAATTATATATATATTTTTAAAATAAGGATGATCACTATGCGATTTAGACGGTTTTTAATGAGATCAAAATATAATTTAAAGAGGGCACAAATATAAGTTTTGAGAGATAAAATAAAATTTTTAAAAATATAATATAATTTTTTAGAGAACTTGTTTTTGGGCAAGGAGGATTATCATAAATGCCAAACTTTAAAATCTAAAATACTCTTATATATTTTTAAAATTTATTTACCACAGTTTTTTATGTCACAGACTCATACCTCCCTACATCAACTATATCCCAATCAAATTCAAAATATCCACTGTTCCCCAACAAAAACTCATATGAAAATGAAAAGAAAGAAGAGAAAATGGTAGTGTTATGATAGTTTCATAATTAAAATTATTGTTGCCAAAGTAAATTCATAACTTATTTCGATAATAATAATATTTAAATATTATTTCTCAAATTTGTAATGCTATTAAGAAAATTATTTTGATAATAATAATATTTGTTCTGTCGATAAAATTTCACAAAATTATAATGCTAGAAAAAGGTGGACACTTTTGTCATTGGAAAATCTTCTAAAAAGATATTATACGCAATAAAGACAAATAAAGGATCCATAAATAAAATATGAAAGCATTGCATAAATAAGGAAAATCTCTGTTTACATCAATTTTTAACTTTTTACCTGATTTTGGTCTTTTGCTTGCATCGACGATCCAAACTCTTTTGCTCCTGATACTTCCCACAATAAATTCACTTAATTTCTCTGTAACTTTCTTGTCTTCAGAAATTTGATGATGACCCCTTTAGATGTGTACATTTGGTCTCATTTATGATTTTTGTTTGTGTTTTTTGGGTGAGTTCTTTTTCAAGCTTTCGGCCATTTTGGTTCAGGGTTCAGACGTTCATTGTTTTCCTAAAATGAAAAGGAAGTGTGTTTTTTTTATCGTATCTTATTTGAACAAAGCTAAAAGTACTTTTCTTCTACCTTATTATGTTTTCCCGTTTCTTGATTCCCGGTGTGAGAAAGATCGCATTTTTTTGTTTTTCTTGAAGAAGTAAATTAAAGATTTTATTAGGGGTATTTGGTTTTGATTTGATCTTAGGAGAGACTTGTTCTGGTTTCTTGAAATTGTGTTGCAAAATGTTGGAAATAGAGAGCGATTCCTTGATAAAGGAGACACTCAAGAATGTCTGTTGCAGTTATGGATGGAGTTATGGAATTTTTTGGGGTTTTGATCAGACAAATTCCTTGTAAGCTTCCACTTTTATACACATTTGTCTTTTTGAGTCTTTCACATATCCACAAGTGTATATACCGCACTAACAGGCTTGTAATTTTTTTTTTTTTTTTTTCAAAAATATAAATATTGCAGCTGAAAATACGCAAATTTTCCATCGTCGAAATTTGTGGGTGGCCTTTGCTATAATGCAAGGCCATTTTGTGTTCATTGTTCATAGGCCATCTTTAAACTTCTTTTACTTTTTTCAAAGACTTAAAATGTGGCGTTTTATGTTTGTTTTGGTAGTTATACTATACTCATCTTATAAATACATATGGTTAATAATATATCTTGGCTCTGAAATTTGAGTATATCTTGTTTTTTATTGTAGTTATTGATGTTTAGAGTGAATCAGATTATTTTGGTGGTTATCATGATTATACCTTAAATGGTCTTTAGGACTAGATAACCGAATTAGTTCCTGTATAATGTGCATTGGTTGCATACTTGCATGAATCCTTTGGCTAATACTTTTTTAAATTTATGTGAAATATTAAATATAATGTGGCATATGCTGGCAGATTATTGACATTAAAAGATGCCTATTATGAAGAACACATGGGAGCACTGATTGATTATATGCTTCTGCAAGTGCACATACTGGACAAAGGGTATGCAGATTGATATGGTTCTAAATTATTGAATCTTTAAATGTGTACTTCTAAATATTTCTTTTTGACATTTCGATGAAGAATATAATTGTGCAACATATTTTTTGTAGACTATGATTCAAGTGTTTTTTTTTGTCCTGATGCAGAGTAATTGGCCAGGCTGCTTGTAACAATGGCCACCGATGGATGTTCTCGGATCACTATCCTGGAAGGCAAAATGCTTTCGGGTCATTTGAAATTCTTGAAGTGTTTGAGGTATAGAAATTTCTTAGCTTCAAAAGGATTAGACATTCGATATTTTCTAATTAAATAAGTTTTCTGCAGGATGATTCTGAATTATATTGCCAATTCTCGATGGGGATAAAGGTGCTTTTTTCCTTCAGTCTCTTTTTCAATTTTCTATGTTATTTCGTATGATTCATCTATTAACATAATCAGTATCAAGTGATCGTGTACATTAATTATGCAGACTATTGCTCTGATCCCCGTGGAAGAATTGGGTGTTGTTCATCTTGGATCCACTCATATGGTCAGTTGTTAGATATGCCATTCGCCTTCTCTCATAAAATTTCTCGAGTTGTTAGTATTATGGTTTCATGAATTGGTGGCAGTATGTAGAAAAGAAACGATGGGTTTTCCATATTTTTAATGTGGCATTTTATCGTTTTAGTGACTGTAAAATCTTGGCTGCAGATTTCGGAGAGTAAATGCTTTGTTGATCAAGTAAAAAACCTTTTTACAGAGATAAATGATCGAACAATGAAGTCGGAAAACGAGCCTTCTTCTAATAGCAGATATTATGATTCCAAGAAGCAGTTTATTTCCTCGTTATCATGCTCTATTTGTTTAAATGATAATCTACAATGTGGAGCAGACTCGGAAGGTTTCTTGTACGCAAACCACTCTTCATGTAGAAAATCCCATCAACAATCCTTTGAAGATTTTTTGAGTGAAGAAAAATCTACTTTACTCCTTGATCCAACTGATTGTGAAGCTCAAGGATCTTCAGTTGGCATAACTTTGGAGGATTTGTTCCAGGATAATAATTTCCCAATGGATGACCTTTCTCAGTGGTTTTTTCCTCTGCCAAATGAAAGTAATATCTCTTTTGCTACTTCGCTCAATAATGAACTGATTGAAGTACCCAGTTTAAGTGAAAACGAGTCTCCTATCAGCATCTCAGAAAATCTTCTGGAAGAATCGGGTAGAAGTTCAGTTACAGAAGCATTCGGATCAAACTGTGGCACTAAGAAGATGCATAATGGTTTGGATGCAGAAAAGAATGGGAGGGATATAGTACAGAGACTTTGGAATGAAACTTTGATACCAGTTATGAATGATGATGACACTAACCTGTACACAGATGAGACCCTGTGCATCTCAGAGAGATATGCCCAAGTTAGGACCCCTAAAAGCTTGCTTTCTGGGTTTGGATCCAACCCTCATTTGGATAATATTGCTAGTAGCTCATGTTTGTCTTCTGGATCAAGATTTGAGGATCGACTGCCTTGTGCTCCTAAGAGGAGGAGAATAGAGAACTATTCATGGAGCAGTGATCGAGTGAAAATTCGAGGTCTTCCCACCTTCGATGAGAAACTGAGAACAGCTGATCCAAGCTATGGTAGTGAGACAATAAGTATCATTGAGCCCATCATCAAAGCTTCTGCAATGGAAACAATTTCTTGTATTATGCCGAAGAGTCGAGAAGAACCTGCAAAAACTGTGAAGAAGGTTAAACGGGGGACTAAACCAAGGCCAAAAGACCGTCAGATGATCCAAGATTGTCTTGCAGAGTTAAGGAAACTTATTCCCAATGGTGAGAAGGTAAGTTCACAATGTTACAATGTTAGATTAAACCACATTATCATCTTGCATGGCACAGATACCATCCTCACAATTGAACAAAGTGTAGTTTATTTGTGTCACGACATCCATGATCATTGGCTAATGTGACAGATGAGCATCGACCGTTTGTTGGAACGAACTATAAAACACTTGAACTTCATGCTGAGCATTACAAAACATGCTGAAACTCTGAAACAAATTGAGAAGACTAAGGTAAATTTGTTTTTCTTCTTGATTATGTGTAAATATTTTGTTTTTGATATGGATATCAACCTAGCATTGGTTCTCATATGGACAAAATAAGATAAATTTAATGATGTTGGCAACAGAATGGAGCTGTCCTGAGCGACCACTCGAGTAATGTTGGTGGAGTTACATGGGCATGTGAGGTTGGTGATCGAACTATGGTTTGTCCTCTGTTAATCGAAGACCTTAACATGCTTGGCCTAATGCGCATAGAGGTGAGGAAACAATAAATAGAAACATAAGTCCACACATGCACGTGCAAAAGTTTAGCATTTTTGTTTGACACCCATTGTGCTAAAAAGATAGAAACTTTATTAACTTTTGAACATTTTAAAATTTTCAATTCATGTTTTGGTGTTGCAGATTCTCTATGAAAAGCAGAGTTTCTTTCTAGAAATTGTTTCTATTATTCGAAGTTTTGGCTTGATTATCGTAAAGGGAGTGATGGAAGTTCGTGAAACTAAGATATGTGCTCACTTTATAGTGCAGTCACAGGTGAACAATGAATTTCTGAATTCATGAAAATCAAAGACTTCTACAGATTTCATACAGTCTTAGCTGTGTTTGTATTTGACCGAAATTTTTTTCGTCATCCAGGGAGACCTGCCTGTTACACGGCAAGAAATATTTTCGTCCCTTGTTTGGCTTTTGCAAATGACCAGCCACAGTGCAGACGATACAGACGAAGATTTGGGTGATATTATCAGTTCGGGTGCTCCTTTATTCGACGACTATCTACCTGTTTCACTGCCTGTCAACTTAGCTGATACTTTTCAAGACTCGCTGTTATGACAACTTTTTGGAACATCATAATTGATAATCTGTCAAATTTTGTTTAACCAGAGTAACAGAACAGTTTGAGAATGGAAAATCGAATTGATCGCCACCCGGTAACTCGTTTCTAGATTGATCAATGCACGAAGTTCTTACCCTCTGATGGTCCACGTCCACGTGCAATGCAGCCATTCAAAACATATTTTACTCCAAACATCTTTGAAAAGTTTGACCAGAATGGTCATCATTACCTCAAATACATGGGAGTGTAGCTTTACAACATATTAAAAAAAGTGAACCAAAGGTATGCGGAAAAAAACTTTCGTCCCTTGAGGCCAATAATCTCAGAATAACAAGAATCCCACAGTAACAAGAACTCAACCGACTAAATTGTTATAGCACCCTCGTTTGTTCGTTATAAGATAGTAATAGATTTACAAATTTTTATAACTCGAGTTTGAATCCTACCGCGTGCGAAAAATTATTTATCTCATCCCCTAAAAAAACATAAATAATGCGACATAATTTAACGGTGGATGAAGCTGATATAATTTAAACGGTAGAAGATCCATAAGGGTCCCACTAGTTAAAACGTAAAGAGTCCTTACAGTTCACCGCATTGATAATTACTTGTTCTTCTTCAATATAATTGGTTCGAAATAATTAGCCATCGGAAAAAAGTTATCCTTTTGCTCAATTGATTTCTAGGTTTTTGATTTTCTCCCGATTCCATTCTCCTTTCCCATGATATAAAAGGGGACAGATTTCTAGGGTTTTTGTTTCCTGATCTAATTCTATTGATTCCTTCTTTCTTCTCTACCGTTTGCTTATTGTTTTTTTTATAACATTGAATTATTAAATGTGATGTCAAGGGTAATTGGAGGAGAAGTAAATCTTAACTCTTCATCGCGTTCGCTGCAAGTGAATATCTTCGGATGCCTATTTCAATTCGGGTCTAGCGTTGATTCGTTTTCCGTTGCATGCGAAGCTTTTTCTGAACCTTTACTATTCTAAGCCGAGTTTCATTGTACAGTTTAATTGTAGTTTTTCCTGCTTTTTGTTTTTATCCGTTTTGGAGATGAATTGTGAGAATAACGATTACCGGACTCAGAAATTGGATAAGAAAATGAAGATTGAGGCTATAGATTCTGATGTTGTTGAAATATCCCCGGACAGGCGGTATTATCGGGTATTTTCTTCGTATTGATTTTATCTGTTTAATTTCTTTCTTACTTTTTTAATAAATTTGTTTAATTTCTGAATCTCGTGTGTTGATTTATAATTTCTTATTGATTAGTTTAGATAAACATTGCTGTGTTTTGAAGCGGGTTGAAGCTTTAGCTTTTTAGTTTTCACTGTCTGATTCATATATAGTTCAAGAAGAAAGATCGTTCTTCTGATTACTGAGTTTGTTGATGAACCTCATCTTTTCTTTCTACAAAAAACTTCAGGACACCAGAATAATTGGATTTGTTTTGGTGTAACAGTGTATGTGATGCGATGCCAATAACTTGTATTTTTTTATGATATGAGCAGTGTGGATCAATCTCTCTACTTTAATATTGAGTTAATTCATATTTAGTTTTCTGCCTTTTTGGGTTTATAATTTGTTAAGCCCCTGGTCCATTGATGCAAAAGAAGCCTTAAGGATGTCTTGGGTAATAGGATAAAGCAGGCCCTTATTGTTGAGTGACTTTTAGTTTGTTCTGTCATGAACTCGATCTTCACAAGTGTGTACACTCTCATTGGTCTAGTTGTCTAAATTAGAGAAGTAAGATGGCCTGGAGCCTGAACAGATAGTGGTTGCCCTAAGTCAAGAATATATTGATTTGTCATAAAATTGTTCCAGTGAGTGCAAAAATTTTACGAACATTATATGCGTCATAAAATGAACTTGTCACTGTTTTTTCTTTAGAAAGGTATAATAATGTTGGGCCACTTCAAAATCTCGGGGTATTATTGTCTCATTGTCTGATATGTATAGACACTTTTGCAAAGATGATCCAATATCAACCACCCACTTACCCCCACTTTGATGCCTCCATCATCTCCAGAAGAGATTCAGAATGGCTGTACAACTTTGCAAGTGGGTCTATGTTGGTAGAAACAAAGTTTGTTTGACTCGTTTGACTGCTCCTTGCATCATGGATTCAAACCAATGGTTTCTGCTTTTTATTGGTTTGTTTATTTCGGAAATTTTTTAATTGATCTACTTTAGTTGTTTTATTACCTTTTTCTTTTTCTTACTCCAGTATAATGAAATCCTGGGGAGGGGAGCATTCAAGAATGTGTAAGCTTCCTCGACTATCTTCTAAATTTGTACTACTTATCATGTTTGAGTATTCTTGATTTTGTAGATTTATATGCCAGTTTGAAAGTCATCTACCCACCAAATTTTGATTTTTCTTGTTCTTATTTTTAGTTACAAGGGATTTGATGAAATTGAGGGTGTAGAAGTTGCTTGGAGCCAAGTGACTATTGAGGATGCACTGCAGTCCCTGGAACATCTGGAAAGGTTGTATTCTGAGGTTCATCTGTTAAGAACACTGAAACATGAAAATGTCATTAGGTCATATGCCTCTTGGGTGGATGATGAGAAGAAAACTATTAATATGATAACCGAGTTATTCACTTCGGGAAGTTTGAGGCAGTGAGTATTCTCATACTGTTTCACTTGGGTTTCAGTTTTTATGTCTTATTATTCATCATCTTTATTTATTTCTGGCGAAATATGTTGAACTATGTGCTCCGTTTCTTGTTTAGGTATCGTAAGAAGCATAACAGTGTCAATATAAAGGCCATCAAGAACTGGGCTAGGCAGATCCTTCGTGGTCTACACTATCTTCACACTCACGATCCGCCTGTTATTCACAGAGATTTAAAATGTGATAATGTCTTTGTTAACGGAAATCATGGACAAGTTAAAATTGGAGATCTTGGATTGGCTACAATTATGCAACAACCTGCCAGAAGTGTTATTGGTAGTTGTTTGGCTTACTTGTAAGAATGTCTCTTCAGTTAAGTGATCATCATCCTCATAATGTTGTTGACACATGGGATTTTCATATAGGTACACCTGAGTTCATGGCACCAGAGCTATATGAAGAGGAATACAATGAACTGGCGGACATCTATTCTTTTGGGATGTGCATGTTGGAGTTGATTACCTGTGAATACCCGTACAGCGAATGCAAAAATCAAGCACAGATATACAAGAAAGTTACTTCTGTAAGTTCACTGTCACCTTGTTTTCACTGTGCTATAATGATCCTTTGAGCAATTAAATGGGTTAACTGCATCTGATGACATGATTTTCTTACTAATTGTAGGGTATAAAGCCTGCTGCCCTGGGAAAAGTGAAGGATTCTGAAGTGAAAGGGTTCATTGAAAAATGTTTGGCTCCAGCTCCTCAGAGGTCAAGTGCTGCAGAGCTCTTGAAAGGATCATTCCTTTTGTCTGAAGATCACAAGGATTTTACTTGTGCACCTCCACAGCTTTCTAATGTTATGTCAAGATCAATGAACTCAGTAAGATCTGATTATCTTGTGATGGACGTGGACACATCTTACAAAACATTATCAGGTAGCACTTTTGCAGAAAGCATTATTGAAACATGTGAATCAACTCTTGAACTTCAGAGATGGACTGAGAGAAATGAATTTACCTTAAAGGGGGAAAACTGTGATGGTAATTCAGTATCATTTAACTTGAGGATTGCTGATTGTTCTGGTACGCTGTTATAACATCACAACAATCTCTTGTTAGAACCATTCCTGGTCTGATTTGTCCAACTTGAAAACTTTGTTAACATTCAAAACACTTGCAACAGGTGGGGTGAGAAATATTCACTTCATATTTTATCATAATGCTGATACAGCACTTTCACTTGCCGCGGAGATGGTTGAACAACTTGATTTGTGGAAAGACGATGTTTCTTTGATAGCTGAGTTGATCGACACTTTAGTTTCAAAACTTATACGCCATTGGACTACACCATCTGTAAGTTTGAATGGAGGGAAGGATTCTGTCGATGACTCCGCTACACTTTATAATAACCAAATTGCGACCTGTGATGCTAGACAACATTGTTTTAACAGCGATCATTCTAAAGAAGCTAGTGAACACAACATATCTTCACAGTTCATGGTGTTGAATAGCAACGGCAGAGAATCAACTGGAGCATCGTCCCAACACATCTTACCGACTTCAATTATCGAGCATGTGAAAGATTTGGGATCAGCTAACTATATTGTTGTTGAGAAACATACGAATAGCAGCAGGGAATCCTTGATGAGTGAAAGTATAAAAAATTCGGGGACATCTTTTGCAGGTTCATGGAATACGGCTTCTAGTGAAATGGATTTTAGTGTTTCTTCTCTTTCTCTGATGGACAAAGAAAACCAAGTGTGCCATGAGCTGAAGGTGGAGCTTGATACAATTGATTTGCATTATCAGCAGCGTTGCTGCGAACTTCTGAAGATGAAAGAGGAGGCAATTGAAAATGCCAAAAAGAAGTGGATGCTGAAGAAAATATAAGCTGTTTAAGGTGATGAGAATTTCTTTTTGGGTTGAAACTTGTAAAGCTTCGCTGGTGAATGTTTGGTCAGACAATGGTATCTGGCCTTACAATAGTATTGAACTCGCTTGATTATAATTGATACTAAATTTTAAAATCTATTATCAGATATTATTTCGAAGTTTACAAAAATGAAGAAAATTGCTTTAAGAGTTGAAATGACCCGCCTCATTAAATTAAAGGGCTTTTAAAATTATGGGAAAATTGCAGGTCGGTACCGTTTCCTGAAACATAATTCATCCTAGTCCAGCTAAAAAACCTTAGTTCAATTAGGTCCATTTGTTGGTTGAAATAACAAGAATAACCTCATATGGTCCAAGTGGTTCACGTTGTTCAACCAATTTTTAATAAAATTGCATTCTTAACCATAAGAAAATGTTTTAAGAATAAATATGCCTTTATATATTATTTATCATCTTCTTTATCCTAATATTCACCAAACAGTAGCATTTTATGAACATGAGATCCTTAACTTCTTGTCATCTCGGGATGAACCCAAGAGTATACTTTTGCAAAGGATTCACAGTTCATACAACGTTCTTCTAATTATAATTCAAAACCCGATTAGATCATGTTAAAAAATAAATAACAGGTTAATCATGCTTCCGTATTACAATAAAATTACAAACTGAAATATACCACTTTGACCATAACGGCATCGGGTGAAGTGGGTTGCAACGCCACCAGTCAAAAAATTAGTGCCCCACGATGTTTTACAAATGGCTCCTCACCATCCAACCTCAGCCCCTCCGGCGAGATTAGTCTGTAAGTTATCCGACTCTTTTAGAAATCGCACAACATAGCCCTAATTATTTTCCTACCTTAGGGCGTAAGGTACAATATATGAAAGATTTAAAGAAATCTGAGATAGATGAGCAACAACCTTTATTTTATTCTGAAAATACTCATAATATTTATTACATTAAAACGTCTCATTTTGGGAGGAAACGAACTTGTTTAGATGATGATTGACTCAAAACACATACACTGAAAAACAGAACCATAATACAAACGATTACAAAAGAAAGAAGGAAATAAATTATTACCAAGCTATGAAAGTTGAAAGATTACAAAGATTGGAGACTACAATTTTTATTCTCAGAAAACTATGAGAATTTTTGATGTCCTTAGCTTCCTGAATAAGTGCCTTTATATAGGCATGAATCTTGACTTCAACTTCGGATTCTAAATCTTGATAATTGTTGAGTGCGCCCGTGAGTGCGCCTTAACTTTCACGTGGTCTGGCATTGTGTCTGGGTATGCCAACTTTTCTCGTGAGTGGTCCATTATTTTTTGTCCGAGTGCGTTGAACAGTTACCGCACTATCTTTTAATGGTCCACACATTTTCCTTTGTCGGAGAATCTTTACATTATTGGTTTTTGTGGTCCCCGAGCTTTAGGAAAACGGGTTCTCTTGTCAGCAGGTCTTTTGTCTTTTCCTGTCTCTGATCTATCGAGTTTGGATCGCAATCCTTTCCCAAACTTTGGTTCTTTCTGCTCCGAGCATGCTTGACAAATACGATATATCATTCGATCAATGTGTGCCATGTTGCAGAATTTTCGGTAAGTTTCTTTTCCCTCCGGAATCTTGTTTTCCCAAAGAATTCTTCTTTTTGTTTCAAAGAGTTCTTCGGCAAATCTCGTTGATGTTCCTGTCATAGAATTCAGCATGAAAGTACCGTTGGGTGAATTCTGAAAGAACTCAAATGAGTATTTGAGTCAGACAAACCCAAAAACCCCATGTACGTTTGGTTGAAACTTCATCTTCTGTGATAGTCCCAACCAAAATTTGTACGCCTTCTGGTAGTGCCATTTTTATAATTTTTAAGTTCCGTCTTGTCGTCTGAGCTTGATAAAATGAAAAGCCTCAATGAAGCCTTTCTTTGCTGGTTCGGGAGCAGCACTAAAAAATACAACTCCAAAATATCTCATCTGGCCAGATGTGGATTATTGGCCCATGTCCCGTGAACAGCTTCTCTGACCCACTGTGATAATTTTGAGATTTCATAGAATGCTGATGCAACAGTATAAATCGAAGCCAGAGCTCCGAAATTATATCATTCAAGAACTTCGTTTGGATGGCTACCTGGTTTCATCCAAACCCTCGGATATTTTTCGGAGATATCAACAATGGATTTATTTGGGTTGATTCCTTGTCTGGTAATTAGTTTCTTCCAAGTACGTTGGTAATCCTGCATAGATGAAGAAACTAAATCATCATTAATTTGAACCCTAGAATTGCTCGTCATTGGCCTAAGGTTCAACTCTCTCTCTTTTACCCCAGAGGTGCTGGGTTGACTTGAAGTTTCAGATTGTGATAACACATAACCCTCAACATTCGCTACATCTTGTACATCCTCAAGGAATGCAACATCTGCAGCACTCGTGATAGGGGTACTTGAATCCATTGCCTCCGGGTTAGACGAGCCTCGTTCTCTAAACACTCCTTTTTTGCACCGTTGAGGATGCGGCCAGGAGGATGGGCCCCTTCAAGACTTCAAACAAACGTTCTTGGTCCCGAAATCATGCTCGTATGTGATCAGTAACAAGTCCCTGACATGCTCGTTGAAGTCATCCTACGACCTCTGCATTGAGACAAACAGTCCCAAAATCTCGATCAAGGATCTCCAGGTTTTCCATGAGATGCCTCAGCCTCTTGAGGGTATCATTAGCAATGTGTCCCTCCATCTTGTGTTAAGAAATCTGGAAGAACATTTTTATCATATTTCACAATGACAATATCATAATCATAATATTGACATTCAGCTTGCCATCTTAAAATTCTAGCATTTTCTGATTTTTACTCCTTTTTATTTTTCAGGAAAGACTTAACACTTGTATAATCTATTTTCAAGATAAATTTATTTGCAAGTAAAAATAACGACCATTTTTTTAAAGGCCTTTCGGATTGCAAATAATTCTTTTTCGTTGATATGCCATCAGATAGCTTCACTGTGAAGAGACCGCTACAGTATCTACATGGCACTTCTCCGTCTGGTGTGACTTTCATGAGAACTGCAGCCCACCAATGATCACTGGCATGCGTGTATAACACAAGTTCATCCTCGTCGTTTGGGATTGCAAGCTTTGGTAGTTGCCTGCAAACTTCTTTCAGCTGTTTGACAGCTTGTCGATGGTCTTAATTCCACTCAAATTTAACGTCTTTCTTGAGTAACAGACTGAACACCTTTCTGTGGTTTGCCAGATTATTGATGAACATTCCAGCAAAATTAACAACTCACAGAAAGCTCTGAAGTTGCTTTTGTTGGGGTTCATCAATTGCCTCTGCTTTGTGATCGGTCGAACACGTGGCGCTTATGTCAGTGTATGGTTGAAAAGATTGATGTTGCGCCATTACCCTTAACTATAGTTATTGGTAAAGCGGTAAGCGCTCGATCCTACAATTGGTATCAGAGCCAAGGTCGCGTGTTCGATTCCCATGAGTTGCAGAGTGTGCAATTATTGGGGGAGGGATTGTTGGGGTTCAACAATTGCCTCTGCTTTGTGATCGGTCGAACACGTGGCGCTTGTGCCAGTGTATGGTTGAAAATATTGATGTTGCGCCATTACCCTTAACTATAGTTATTGGTAAAGCGGTAAGCGCTCGATCCTACAGCTTTAAATCCTTGAGATCATCTGGATAACCCCGCACATTCTCAACAATGTGGTTTTGAAGGATGATTTCAGATTCATCAATTGATCCCAAGAAAATCGATCCGTCTCGTAACAATCACTGTCTTCATTTCGGACAACACTAATCCTTCCTTGTAGCAAAAAGATATAGCTATGGTTCATTCCGCTATTCTATTGTTGATGGTTCATGCTGCCGGGTATCTATATAGCGATGGTTCATTCCGCTATTCTATTGGCGATGGTTCATGCCGCCGGGTATTCAAAGCGATGGTTCATTCCGTTATTCTATTGGCGATGGTTCATGCCGTCGGGTATTCATAGCGATGGTTCATGCCGCCGGGTATCATAGCGATGGTTCATGCCGCTATTCTATTGGCGATGGTTCATGCCGCCGGGTATTCACAGCGATGGTTGATTCAACTATTTTATTGGTGATGGTTCATGCCGCCGGGTATATATAACGATGGTTCATTCTGCTATTCTATTGGCAATGGTTCATGCAGCCGGGTATTCATAGCAATGGTTCATTCCGCTATTCTATTGGCGATGGTTCATGCCGTCGGGTATATATAGCGATGGTTCATTCCGCTATTCTATTGGCGGTGGTTCATGCCACCGGGTATTCATAGCGAAGGTTCATTCCGCTATTCTATTGGCAATGGTTCATGCCATCGGGTATATATAGCGATGGTTCATTCAGCTATTCTATTGGCGATGGTTCATTCCACTATTCTATTGGCGATGGTTCATGCCGCTGGGTATCTATGTAGCGAGGTTTCATTCCGCTGACTCTATAGCGATGTTTTATGCCGCTGGCTCTATGGCGAGGGATTACATCGCTGATTTTACAGCGGTGGGTTATGACGCTATCTACCTAGCACGGGATTGTGCCGCCCACGAGCTATGGGTGTTGATTGTGCACCGCTATTGGACGACGGAGACAGGTATGCCGCTATCTTATTAGCGACGAGTTAAGGTATATTGCTGTTTTGTTAGCATTATTGTTGATGTCACGTATTGACATATACTGTCACGAGTTGACGATGAGATTATGGATGTCATGTATTGACATTTACCGTCACGGGTTGACGAGGACATTGGGAGTGTCATGTATCGACACGTACCGTCACGAGTTGACGATGTTATTTTGGATGTCATCTTTCATGTTTCTTGACGCAATGAGGATGTCGTCAATATACACGAACATGAAGCTGAAGTAATCCTTGAAAAGATTATCCATCTTCCTTTGGAGCGTTTGCCAATCCCATTGGCATAACATTCCAGATATAATGTCCTTGTGGTGTGGAGAATACTGTGTACTTTCTGCGTGTTTCCTCCATCTTAATCTGGTAAAATCCAGACTTACATTCGAACTTGAAAAACACTTTGGCATTCTTGATCATGTTTACCAAATGTTCTCTGCTTGGGATAAAGTATCCATAGAAATCCAAGATGTCGTTGATTCCTTTGTAGTTGATTAATAATCTTGGCTTTCTTATTTTGATTTCTCCATGATTCCGAACAAGAAATCCTGAATTGTTATCTGGAGAAACACTTGCTGAGATTAACTTAATGTCAAGATGTTCCTTAAGTATTATCTGAATATCCATCCGATCTTTCATATTCATGGGAATTGATCTGAATCTAACGAACTCATTTTCTTTTCCGGCTTTCACCTTCAAAGTAGCTTTGAGCTCATTCTTATTCCACAATGCCAGTTGATCCTCGTTGTAGTTCTTCTGAGTTCCTTTTAACATCCTCTAGAGTAATTTGCTCTTCGAGGGTAGCTTCAGTTTGTGAAACCTCGTCATGTAATGCCTTTTTAAGTAACAACAGGGTGTCGGGAGTGACTTCTTTCTCATCCTGTTATCTGAAAGACATAGTAGTCAAAAGTTTGAGAATCTTTTTCATTAGGACCTTGTTGTCGAAACTGAATGATTACTTCACCAAATTTCCGCTGATCCTTCAAAGTTTTCCTTCATCACCACGCTTGCTGCAAAAACTAATGGGTACTTTCGGTGAAACGCCTCCCGTAGTCTTTGCACAATAATCTTATGATCACAAAGGGTTGTGAATATGTCTCCGTGTCTCGTTCTCTTGAGTGAACCTCTTGAATGTCTGTAGGAAATTATTTCCTAACAGCATATCAGCTCCTGTATCATGGAAATAAATAGGTGGAGTTTTGACTTTGTACCACGGGGTACCGCATGCTCCTCCGATAATTACTTCCGCTCCCTGGACTCCTTCATTAAGGATAAGGATCCGCTTGGAAAAGTTTCTTCCGGCAATGGCTGGTAATTTTTCACCAACTTCTTTAGGGAAGATATTGCGTCTGGTAGTACATATTCCAGCTCCTGAATCAATGTAGGCTGCAAAATATTATGCCTCATACTTTGCATATAACATCGCGACGGAGATGTATATGGAGAATGGACCGGTTGTCATCTGATCCTATATCTTTTTCCTTTCATCGTGAATTCCATTCCGTCTTGTAATCTTTCCCAAGGTTTATGTTCATCGAGAAATTCAATCCCAATAGTAAGTTGTTCTGGGATCCTATATGCAGTTCCTGCAATTGTTAGATCAATTTCACCAATTTGAAGGTTTCCTTGGTACCTGCCGTAGGTTGTTGCAAATAATAGAGAACATCACAAGGGAAGATATTGTCTTTCTCAGTAATGGCAAAATTATCTGCACTTCTCTCCAGCCTTCTGGCATTTCAACGTTCCTATTGTTTTGAATACATCAGGGATTTTCTGAATTCTTCTTGAGACGACTTTTTGTTATTCCCCGGGATAGTTACTTATTAACCTATCCCGTTGAAAATACATTCGTCTTGGCTCGATCATAAGGCTCCTGCTTCGGTTCAAAACAAGTTGGTCTTGTATCCTCATGTCGATCTCTCATATTGTCGGAGTATCAATAATATCTGGTAATACTGCTTTGGCGAAATCTTCGAAGATTCTAGGGACTTCGATGAATTCCTTTCTCAAGAATACCTCTGAATGACGAGTATTCGAGAGCACGTACGACACCTTGTAGGTGATCGAGTAAGGACTGTTCCCATCTTTCATCAAATCATTTCTTTTGAAGTCCTGATGAAGAGTAAGAACCTTGTTGAAGTCTCAATTTCCTAAATTGTATGCAATTCTCGATAGATGTGAAAGACCATCTTTCCTGCATACAGATTTCCTGCCACTGCTTCCAAACAAGAATATTTGAGGTTCGGGATTCTCTTGTAAAATTTCGACAGGTTGAGGGACGAATCAATTCCTTATTTGAAAGTTAACTTGATTATAACTCTAACGGCTCCAATATGAATCCATGAGAGTGTTTTAGCAACTTCTCTTTTAACATTTCTTAATCTCCTTAATTCTCAGTATGGGATTAACTGCATCTCAATTTGGTTTCCCGTGAATTTCATCGGGATCACAAATCACCTATTGTCACCCATCTGATGCTTCCTGCTTCGAAGACCAATAATATCCATGGCTTTTTCCATTGCTCCAGTTGTAAATCCATCATACATTTGAAGCTTTGGCTCTTCCTTCATGATCCTCATAAGAGTTTTATGAGAAACAGTGGTGTGAGAAAAAAGTCCTGACGGCTCTTATCTGATAATGTGTTGAAGGAATTATCCTTCACTTTGATCTGAACTGGATTCATATCCATTATCAGAATAAATTTCTTCCTCATAGATGCTTTCATCTGAGGGGATATCCTCAAATTGATACACATGAACCAAATCCTGGAAATAAACAGCATCCTCCAACTCTTTGGTATGCTCGAACTGTCTTACTCCAACTCCTTAACTCGGGTTTGAACATCTCGAAGGTTTTCAAGAATTTCCTCATGATGTTTAATCATAATTTCCATCTGACTTTGAATCTGATGGACCTGTGCAGTGATATTGTATTGTAGGTATCCATAGCGTTGCACTGTCTTCTGGATCTCTCTAAGATCTTGGGATATCTTAGAAGTATCCGACTCGAATTCTCGGAAGGTGGGTTCACCCATCCTATTCTTCTAGTCTGGATCCAGTTAAGTGGTTGTGATCTGGAATCATGTGGTTATGCTCAGGATTATCTCTCTCCTGGCCATTGTTTATCTCGAATTGTAGCTTGAGGTTCATCATGTAAAGATTTCTCTCTACCTTCTCCTCTTCTTGATACTGGTATATGCCAGTAGGGCTAGCACCAATTTCCAGTAGAATATTCCATTTCTGGTTGAAGTGTTTAGCTTCGGACAGATATATTTGATTTAGTTCTTCCAATTTATGAAAGTACCACATGTATGAGTTGCACATCGAACAGAAAATAGCATGTCTTATAGGGGCTTCTTTACGAATAAACAAAAGCCTAGGGAGTAGAATGCAACTTACCAAACCATTGAGGGGTAAAAGAGTCAAAATAAAACACCAAATTGATTTGAATTTTTAAATTGGACCTATTTGAATAAAAACTTATCAAACTTTTATTTTTCTGCACTATTGTTTTTTCTCAAGACTTGATTGAATTAAAAAAAATTCAAAGGGGTACTTCTTTACAATTTCCCATAAATTTATGACTTCATCCTTTAGCTAAAGTTAAGATCGAGAAAATAGATGTTAATGATTTATTAACTGAATTAAATCAGATGAGATAGACTAAGAGACAAATTTTATATAAAATAATTTTTTTTAAAAAATAATAATTTTATATAAGTAGTATGCCCTTGAAAAACATAACACAAATTTTATCAGTTTTGTGCAACAATTACCTCCTTCAGAAAAAAAAAGTATGCTATGATACAAGTGACGAAATGTTATTTTTACTCCATAAATATTGAATACACATCACATTCATTTTTTTAAATTACAAATGGACAAAGTTATCCATGTTCATAATTTTGACAATGATATACGCTTTTTAACACTAAAAGAATAGAAGAGAATGTCATTTGTGATAGATGGCAGCATAAATAAGCAAGTTATCGGATGAAATAGGAACAAGCACCTAAGAATAGTCGCCAAACAAAGTCATTTAAAGTAGGAATGACAATGGGTCGGGTATGGAACGGGTTTGGCCAATCCCAGGACCCGCCCCGCTACACATAAAACCCGGACCCGCCCCGCCCCGCCCCGCTTAGACCCGCAAACCAGGCGGGTTTACCCGCCCCGCCCCGGTTCCAGTTTTTTTTTTTTTTTTTTTTTTTAAAAAATTTAGCTATAAATCAATTTTGAAACACAAAAGTTGAGTTTTGTGATTACATTTTATGTTTTTTCTAGTAAATATTTATATTAAGCATTGCAAAACTATTTTTAAACTACTAAATATTTATTAATTTGCTCTTATTTCATTCAAAATGTCCAACTTCTTTAACATGAACACATGAATTTTGATATAAAATTAAATAATGACACTTTATTCTTCAATTAAAGAAGTAAAATGTATAATCAATATCATATTTTTTTTAAAAAAAATTAAAAATGTATTGCGGGGCGGGTTCGGCCAATCTCAGGACCCGCCCCGCCCCGCTTCCAAACCCGGTTGAAGCGGGTCCAGACCCGCCCCGGTGGGGCGGGTTCATTGCGGGTCCGGGTTTGGACCCGTCCCATTGCCATCCCTAATTTAAAGTGTGAGAACTACTCAAGTTTGTTACTCACTTTATAGTCATCTACAGATTGACCACCTCCCAAGAAGCCGATGCTCGTGATGACCCGCTTTATATGACTTTCACGAATCCATCAGTATTCAGCGCATGCTACATTATCGACAATAAGTGTTGCCCTTTACGCGGCATCAACTATCACTGAGAGAGGCAACACATCCGAAAAAAAGAGTCTGAACTTAGTTGGCCTTCTATAAGAGAACACCTTGAGCTTATTAGTCAGTGCACAACTTCTTATGGAGCCAATGTTGTATAGCTACAATGTTAAGTTTTGTAAATAGTCAATAGAATATACTGTAAAGTTTGAGTAACTTCTGTTAGTACAGAGATTCCCAGAAAAAAAGAATTTAAATAGATACAAATTCAAGAGCATCTGCTACTTAATTAGCTATCATCCTATGCTACTTGGTAGCAATAATGTTCCTATATCTCCTCATCTATCATATTTTGAATGACAAAATCTCTAATTCATGATTATAAACCAGAATGGTATACACATTCAGCCAACGTAAATTTTAGTCCAAGAATGGCTAAATTCTTACCGATCCAAACAAACAAGTGGGTAGTAAGATTTTGAGCTGTACAAAAAAATTACCATTTCAGTAACTCTTTTACGAGCTTGCAATTGTAACTTTAACCAGAATCAAAGATCGACTCCGAATGTTGCCATTGAAAGAATCATCTTCCGATGTTAACATATGTAGATACATGACTTGGCAAGACATACTCAACACATTCCAGACTTTAAGTATGTTTTTATGCAACAAAAATTGGAACATATGCAGAAGAACCAACAATGAAGGGCAACATGATCTCTACAATTGCAACAACTGTACAATCTCGGACAAGTCATTTCATCCATTTGATTCTTAAAATTCACACCACAAATTCAACAGCAGCTGCTTCAAATCAAGATCCTGTAATTTTAGGAAGAACTGGATGATCCTTTCTTGGTAATACCAAAATCATTTGAAAACATTGAGAAGATAGAAAATAATTCCACCTTTATTTCTCTTTCGTATTCTAAGAAAGTCAATTTATGCTATCTTCTTTTATCTGACCAATTAGTATCTGTTTTCAACAGGTAAAAGAAAAAAGATGAAAAAAAAGACATTGAATATGAAATCATGTAGCGAGCATAAGCATAATATATAAAATCAGATTTTCAACAACAAAAAGCGAAAAAACCAGTGGTTAAAATCAACCGAACAAATAAATAATACCCATCAGAAATACTGACCCATTACCAGAAAGTGGCTGAAAAATCAAGAATCTAGGCATATTTTCTACGGTCATTGAAGGAAATTTTGATTCGCGGTCTCACCTGATCACCGTGACACTAGCAAAAACAAAGAGACGCGAATTAGTCTCTTTGTTTTGTGATCTGTATTATCCTGAGATATATGTCACTAGAAAATAATTTGTACAATCATTCGAAACACACAAAAAGTTTTATGCAATGGAGGACTATATCCGTTGCTTCAAGAGTGCCCTGAAACTTCATAGTACTCATTTGAGTCCCTATGTGATAAATTGTCGCTGCAAGTGCAATGTCTCGAGCTTTCACAATGTGTGTTGATCC
The DNA here is from genome assembly GCA_907163345.1 of Haberlea rhodopensis. Classification (NCBI taxonomy): domain Eukaryota; kingdom Viridiplantae; phylum Streptophyta; class Magnoliopsida; order Lamiales; family Gesneriaceae; genus Haberlea; species Haberlea rhodopensis. The sequence continues at coordinate 5,622,471 of CAJQUN010000002.1, forward strand.
ACGATATTCTTTCTTGAAATAGAGTAAATTTTTTAATCTTATATTCTTGATTTGAGACGTGACTTATCACTTTTCAAATATGTTTTCAAATAGCTCACTTTAATTTCTTATTCACTTGAAATTGGTTTCAAGATAAATGTTTTTAGTAAATTCATATATTCGTGACAAGATTTTGATTCATCAATCCATTTTCATTTTTATTAGACAAAACTCCTCCAAATAATGATGGCACTGGAGTATTATGACATAACTAAATCGAACTCGAGTTAAGCTTCTGAAAAATACTCTCATTTTTAGAGTATATTTAGAGTATGCTTATAATTGCTTATTAAAAGTACTTCTAAGTTGTTTTTGCTTAAAGTTGGAAAAAATTACTTTTACGCAAAAAATTTGAGGGTTTGTTATTAAAATAAAAAACTTAATAAATTCAATTGATTACAAAAGTACCATAACATAAGAAATCAGTTAAAAGCATGTCATGACTTGCTTACATGATTTTACATGCTTTATTTAAGAGAAGCAATAGCAAAAGCATGAAATCAAACACCGAAAATTTAAATTTTTTGTATTAAAAGCAGATAAACACTCTCGAGAAACGTTTGCAAACATCACCTAACATTGAGTGGATTTGAGCTCAAGCCCCTCGTTAAGCCAATTGATTATATCAAATAAAACTAAAACATCATATCGAAATTTTCATGAAAAGAAGATATTTTTTAATGAAATTGAATTACACTTATTTTTAATATTATAGTATTTAATCAACATATATTTTCTAAAAAATACTTATTCCACAAGTAAATAAGTAAACAATAAAAATAAAACGATCGCAACCTATACGGTTTCTAAAATTAAAATTTTGAAAGGAAGAGAACGCATAGCCCATGCATCAGTAGCATGGGATCAAACTACAAAATAAGGGAAAAAGTACGCAGGATCATACATACCAAACATTTGATGATGTCCCTTAAATGTTTTTGGTTTCTCTTCGCAATATATCATCCAGTCTCAATGAAATTTAGTAATTATTCTTTGCTGAAAATTAAATAAAAATACGCCTTCAAGAAATGTTACATGAATAAAATAAAATGGTGCAGCTTATAATCCAATTTTTAAAGGATTGTCCCAATTTGAACTACTTGATTGTTGATTCCAAAGGTTAGAGCTTCAAAGCAGATCTCGCCATAGCAAGTGCACCTTCATAAGTTTGATTTCCACCTATAAACCCACTCATATGTACAAATATGCAACCAGGAATTCCCGATACCTCTGAGAGTTCATCGTCTCTCAGACCACGCCACTGAACAGGAAGTGCCTTACGACACTCAAATCTATCTGGAGCTATCGCCACTGCTTGAACTCGCCAATTTTTGCTTCGGTCGTCCTAAAATGTGTATTCAAATTGGTCATAATAGAACCTCAGAATAAGTAGATCTATCGATGCAAATTATTGGTGCACGAAAAATTGCTTAATGAGTCATATTTCTCTAAACGCTGGAGGGTTCTCTAATGTATGACAAGAAACCCACAAAGCCAGAAAGAATGAATTAAAACATGTTGATTTGTACAAAATTGATGCCAGACTGGATACGTCAAGCTTAAATTTGAACAAGAACAATATAACATCAAGATTTCCGAAGGGGAAAAAAATCCCTGAAGTCTTAAGAATTGGATTAAAGTATATGGATCACAAAAGGGCTTATAACTTAAAAAGCAGATGCAAGAACTACCTGATAAAGCACATAGTTAAGCAATGGGTTGATCTTCTCCTCTTCCTCGAGCTCATAAAGGTGAAGTTTCCACTGTTCAAGATAATTAAAAAGAGGTGGAGTTCGAGTTGAATTCACTAATAGCAAAGGAGAATATGCAAGCATTTTCATTGTGAATAATTCTTTTAAAACATGGCCATTGTCATTTCCCAACAACATCGCACAAAGTCCTTGGAGAAGACTCTTTTTCCAGAGGTATGCATGAGAGATAAGATTCCAAATTATAATAGCTATAGCACAAATGCAACTTTGAATATAAAATAGCGAAAAAAACCACGAACAAGACTTATATCCATGGACAGATTAGTCAAAATAAAGAACAAAAATGTATACACAATGTAAAGAAACTGTAATACCATTGCGTAAGTTCTTTCAATAAATGATAATGGCGTATAGAATTTCAGAACCAGGTTTCTCGGATAAAGTTATTCCAAGTCAAATATTTTCAAAAGACAACTCGGAAATGTTCCACAGTTTATATTTTGAGACATATTTAATAAATCTTCGTAGATATTCTAAATATGAGCTCCTCTAAGATGTGCAAATGTGAACATACAACAATCAACAAAACATTAGTCGTGAAGGATAGACTAAAACTGAGAATGAAGCTGCACGATAAGCTAAAACCAAGTCATGACAAAGCTAAAAATGAAAAAAATAATTACATTGTCCCAGATTTGGTCAAAGTACTTACCGGACAAAATCTATTCAGGACCATAATTTCTCCGCTAGGATCAATATCATGCCTAGCTGCAAGACATTCCATCACAATCGACCTGGCAGGTAACCATGAGCGTGCATGACTGCGGATGCTCTGATTAAAAAAATATCGCCTCAGAATAAGTTTAAACTTCAAAGAATAAATTCAAAAGCCACTTTAATTTGATTCTCAATTTCAGGATCAGCCAAGACATCAGTGGAGCATTTTATGTCTTTCTAGTATAATTTTCACTGACATAAAAACCAATAATATCTCTTTAGCACTTAATTCACGCAAATTAATTGGAAAAGAGAGAAATAATAGCACTATCCAAATTAACTTTGAGGAAACCTTACATCCAAAAACTCACTGCCAGCTAGAACCATTGCCCGATCAAAGGAGGCATTTTCCTTCTCAGCTGATTGATCAGGATCAATCCAATCCAAATTTAGTTTTCCAACCCGTGAAGATAAATGTGTGCTATTCACATATCTTGGAGTCTGATCTGTATCATACCGATTGATTCCATTGTCAATGGCATCAATTGCCTGTTAACATTATAAAAGACATGCAGATTTAACACTGTTATGGAAATCCCTCAAATTATACAAGGAAACAGTAAGAAACATCAAGTCACAACCAGTAAAAATGACATATCTCGAGATCGCTAAAGGATTGAGCAGAATACAATGACACAGACTATTCCTATTGGATAGTTTCTCATACTCAAAACAAATCATTCCAACCGGAAGAAAAACTAGAGGAGAAATTCATCCATTCTCCTACTTGATGAGAGTATCAGGTAATAATTCATCCATTCTCCTACTTAGCAACACCTATATGTTGTGAGAAATATTATATAGTACCATAGAGGAACTCTAGAAAATGGTTGATACTTTAAAAAATAAATCAATCGAGGAGGAATATTTCATCATTTCTAGATGCTGGTTGATATTGCAAAAAGTGGTTAGGACATGTTGTAGCAATAGGCAAACTGTGATAGCAAGGATTCGAGAACGGCAAAGCTGAATCAATGTCATCGGGCAAGGTATTTGCAAAGTGTATGACTAGAGAGATTGATATGTGATCAAAAAATTTCAACTGATAAAAAGTTCTACGATGATAACAAGTCTACAAAAGTATTGTGAATGATCCATTTCAACATGAAAAGCATCTTAAAATCAACATGAATTTGTCCAGGCATGATCATGAATAGAGTGAGATCGAAATATACTGCACTTCCACTCCTATATAGTTTGGAGACATTCTGACAATGATTCAGCCAAAACCACGATTTGAATCTTTTCTACGTTGATGAATATCCACTCCTCGACTAGATGTTTGGGGACTTTAATAGATTAGTAAAATGTTGTAATTACTCATCATTAGTGCGTATGTGTTAGGAGATAATCTATTTATCATCTTAGGAGATTCTTTTATTTATTCTTGTATACTTGCTCTTGAATAAATACTTACACGTCTCTAATGAAAGATAAGCCTGAAAAAATATTCCTTCGAACAACTTTCATATCAGTTACTTGTGTCAGCTATATATTGATAGGACGAAACTTTATGTCAATAGAGTACATAAGTTGAAACAACACAATGACACATCAACAGCATGGCTAATCTTGCCTGCATGTCGTAAAAAAAACCCGACAATCATATATTTAAAAAGTTAAAGATAAAAAAATCGACATCTTTAATTCAGAAATTTTTTTGAGAACTCAAAATAATTTAGATCTTCTACAGAGATCAGGAATTGACAAGCCAACCAAGCGATAGTAATTAATAATAGACTGGGTCTTTAATGACCAACAAATTAAAATCAATCCCAATCGAGGAACTAAATGACAATAATTCTAAAAGTCTCAGCAAAACAAAAGGTTAACTACCTCCATGAAGCTCTTATAAACCACGAGAAACAATCGTTGTACATCTGGATGATCTTCATCAACTTGAAGCTCCTTGGAAATTATCTCCTTCCCAAAATGCTACATACATAAAGGATCACAACCAGGATTACCCTTGGAAATACAAAAAAACATGGAAGAACCTGTTTCACATGTAGACTTTCACATTTTTAAGTACTCTTGCGAGAGATTAGAATAATCTGCCCTTATACTAAAATCATTAAGGAAGTTGTAGCTCATAATTTACCATAAAGTAAAATACATGTATACAAACAATATCTTATCGAATATGTCATTAATCTGCTTATCTAGATGACAAAAATTGAGCTCGAGGGTTCTATAACGGATAACGCATATTTACCTTGTAAATAAGACCAGCACTGCTAAGCTTGGTAGTAAAGCCATGCCCAAAAACTTCATCAAAACCCTTTTGATGATGATCGTAACGGTCTTTGGCGGGATCATAAACCCCACCAACATCAAGCACAGCATCAAGCGTATCAAGCACCTGCAATTGCTCAGGCGTTTTAACAAACACATAACCTGCGTATCTAAATACTTGAAAATAACAACGGTAGCACGAAGGGAAGATGATAAAGTTAATGGGGTTTCAGACACTTTACCTACCACCTCACCTAGATATCCAACTAATTCATTTTTTCCACCATAAACGAGGAGAATATGATAGCATTACCTAGTATCAAACCACTCATTCAAACACATCGCCTACACATCTAAATAGTTCAAAACATTACTTACTTCATGGATAAGATAAGGATACCTGGGAGTCACGCGTACGAACGATGTGAGCATCTGAAAACTTGTTAGTGAGGCGAATCATGAAGCAGCCTAGGGCTTCGTCACAGTGGAAGCTTCCATTATGGGTACCCACTCGTTTAACGGCGGCGGCGGTGGACATTAGAGACAGAGGAAGGCGGAACGGAGTTGGAGGATTGAAGAGGCGGTGAGGATTGAGGAGTAATGTTCTTGTAAATACTTTGATCATTCGGGTTTATGGCAACGAATGCTTGCTGATGCTTCGAACAGTCGTTTATACATACACATACATATACTTAGTTGCGCGTTCGATCATAACTAAATCGATCGAATTATTTATTAAAATTGAAATAATTGAACCGATTTAAAATCGATTATTTTGGTCGGATAATCTAATTATTGTGGTTATCCAAATTAGCAGGGGTTTTGCGGTCATTTATCGCATAATAGTAGGGGTATTTTCAGATTTACAAAATGGCTATATCACTAAGGTGTTTAGCAATTATAAGATAATAATAAAATAATAATAATAATATATAGTAAGATATATATATATATATATATATATATATATATATATTGATGTGAACCGATATTTTTAGGTATTAGGTAGAATGAGGTGTTAACGAAAAATAAAGAAGAACACACCAAGATTTTTACGTGGAAACCCTCGAATTGAGAGAAAAATCACGGGACCTAGTCCAGTATAAAATTTACTATCACGCTTCTTGTTGATTACAAGACTCCCAGGACACAATTTACAATCGTCAAATGACTTATAAAAATATCCCATAAAAATAATAAAAATGACCGAACAGAAGTGAATATGCTCTCCTCGGAGTCTTTTTGCTTAGAAAATTTAAACCCTTTCTAATGAGACCATCCGTGGGTATTTATAGGGTTGTTCCCAGTGATTGGTTCGCGGGAGATCCGGAACACGATGTCCTCTGATCGTGGCTTAACTGGAGCCAAATGTGTCCGAGAAATCCGCGCCCCATTACTGTACGTTTATCCACGTCGGTTGATTTGTTGGTTATCCCCGGGTCTTCCGCTAATCTTTGACCAGAAAACCGAGGAGGGTTTAGCAGCTGCTCGGTAAAACCCTGCTCGGCGATGATCTGTTCGGTGTCCTCCTGTTCGGTAAATGACTTGTTCGATTTTTGGGGGATTTTACCCGATGAAGTCAATATGTCATATGACATCACCTCACCCCCTAAAGTAAAGCAATACGAGACTTTTGAAGTCTTGTTTTATTGTCTTCGGGTAAATCCTAGCCTTAACCTGCTCGGGATTTTTTGCCGCCCTTTTTTCCCGCTTAAAAATTTCAAATGCCGCGCGACGTTTCGTTTCCCGAGGCGCATTTATGACAATTCATTCCATTATTTTTGGACGGTGAGGATTAAATGACTGTTCACATGGTCCCATTTATAAATACCCATCATTTTCCCTCATTTATCTCACTTTGCTGCATTTTGCTTCCGAGCTAGCATCAGACGATCGAACAACTTGCCTTTGTAATCTTCAATTCTTAAACACTAAGTATGGTTTCCTCTTCAGCCGATTCTTCACTACAGGCGATAGAAATGTTCAATGAGGGAGACGCTATTAGCCCCTCTCCTCAACCCTCTTCTTCTTCTTTTGATAGTGAAAAAACTCTAAGCTCTTCTGCGGCGTCAGCTGATCGTATACAAGAGCAGAGACTTGCTACAGAGCGAGATTTAGTGAAAGCCCGTGTTCCCTGGTTCGAGATCTTTGAGTCTGAGGTCAAATCGACTCAGCATCTAAGTAATATTCGAATCAAATGGGAGATTTCGGAGGGGACTTCTATTATTGCTCCTCCTTCCGGATCTCGTCCCCATTTACCCCCTAAGGGGTATTTTCCTTTTTATATAGATCAACTCCGAGGAGGCCTCCGCTTTCCTATTCCTCATTTCTTTATTGAAGCAGCCTCCTACTTTTCTGTTTCTCTTAGTCAATTATTTCCCAATAATTATCGGTGATTAGCAAGCTTTTTTCATAGTTGTTTCTTTTCTGGGTTTTACTCTCACTCCCGACTTTTCCATTGCTTTTTTCAATTGAACAAGAAAGAGATCGGGCTCTTTTACTTTTCTTCTCGGACAGGGGTTGGCTTCCTCAAAAACTACTCATTGTCTATAAAAAAACTGGAAGAACTCCTACTATTTTGTCCGTCCACTCCAACCTTGGGATTGCCCCATGGAGTGGAGGGAAAATCTCCCGAGGGGCAAGTCAATCAAGGGTCATCTTGAGGAGGAACCGTATTTGTCGGTTCGTCGTGCACTTGGCGATCAGTGTTTTAATTTGATGGGGCTGATTGACGACGGACTGCTATACTTGTTCCAGTTGAGCCCGAAGGGTGCATCCTTGGAAATGCCCCTCGTGAGTGCTTTTTAAGCAGTCTCATTCGCTTTACATTAGACTTGTTATGCTCGAACTAATATTTCTCTGCTCTTTTCAGAAACGAAGATGATGAAGGCTATGATGGCCGAGAAGTTAAAGGAAAAGAGCCAGAAAGGCCAAACTTCTAAGGCTGTTACTACTCCTGCACCTCCGCCTTCCGTCGAGATTGTGACTCCTCCTGAGGAAAGTGCTTCTCCCGAGAGGACTCAAGATCTTCAGTGCCGAAAGAGGGCTACTCCCGAAGGTCCAACAGCTGGAGAGTATGGGTGAGGAGATGAAGAAGTCGGTGAGTCTTCTGGAAGAGCGGCACTTAGCCCTGGTGTCAGCTCGGGATAAAGTGGAGAAAGCCCTTGCAGAAGGGCGGACAAAATTCGCCGATCTGGAAAGTGCTAACTCTACTTTATCGGAGCAGTATAAATCCATGACCGAGCAATATCAATCTGTCTTTGAGCAATTTGCTCAAGAGAAATCTTCGACAGCTGCTCGAATGGAAGAGTTCTGGCTCACCAAGAAGGCTGATTTTTGAAGTCTCCGGAGTATGGCAACATGGTGGCTGACCGTGCTTCTAAGTTTTTTTATCATGGATTTGAAGCATGTGTCAGCCAATGTGAAGCTCAGGGCTACCCTCCCGAAGGAGCTTCAAAAGATTTTCTCGATGTGGGGGCTGCCTTAGAAAGCCTCCCTGAAGAGATATTTCACCCGTAGAGTAGGGTTTTTACTTTTTTTCTTGTATTTCTTTTCATTCATGAATAAAATTATTCATTTGGCTACTTTCCTCCGTAAAACATCAACGATGTTTTAAGTTTAAACGTGGACCAAACATCCCGATCCCACGAGTAAACAAGTAAAATTCCAAAAAAGCTCGCAACTCCGAGCACAAACACTTAGGCAATTTTAAGTTAAACATGGACCAAACATCCCGATCCCACGAGTAAACAAATAAAATTCCGAACAAACTCGCAACCCCGAGCACAAACACTTAGGCAATTTTAAGTTTAAACGTGGACCAAACATCCCGATCCCACGAGTAAACAAATAAAATTCCGAACAAGCTCGTTACCCCGAGCACAACCACTTAGGTAATTTTAAGTTTAAACGTGGACCAAACATCCCGATCCCACGAGCAAACCATTAAAATTACGAACAAGCTCGCAACCCCGAGCAGAAACACTTAGGCAATTTAAAGTTTAAACGTGGACCAAACATCCCGATCCCACGAGTAAACAAATAAAATTTTGAACAAGCTCGCAACCCTGGGTCTTCCGCTAATCTTTGACCAGAAAACCGAGAAGGGTTTAGCAGCTGCTCGGTAAAACCCTGCTCTGTGCTGATCTGTTCGGTGTCCTCCTGTTCGGTAAATGACTTGTTCGGTTCTTGGGGGATTTTACCCGAGGAAGCCAATATGTCAATGACATCATATATATATATATATATATATATATATATATATATATATATGTGTGTGTGTGTCACTTTTTGATTTTTAAAAATGATTTTTGATTTTTAAAAATGACAAAGGAGTTGGTACACAGATGAAATTTTCTCTTTTAAAAATATTATGGGCTTATACCCTTCTCGTCCAATTTTGAACTTAAGTTAACAGGCTTAGATGACAATCTAGGTTGGTACAGCAGAACCCATTTACCCATCGGTCGAGTGCCTCTTGACCGATCAGCGTTGATTGGATTGTGTAGTATTAAGTTCAAATAATGGTCAGATCATGCATATGATTTTTTTAAAAAATACTTGGTTATATAAATCTAATATATTTTGATATTAATCGGCATAATAAATGTTAATATTTAACATAATTACATGTACATGTGTGGTTATAAACAATGATTACTTGTAGTCGATTTAGAAAAAAGCAAAAAAATATGCACATAAAAATTTTTAATCGGTTTGGGGGGCGGAGGCAAAGTGCAATTTTATATAAAAAAAATTTAAGAGAGAACAATTGTCATCCCTTACTTTTATTTACGTCCGTCCTTGATTACTTGGTTTTACAACATTGTCTTGGCGGGGAAAAGAGTATATAACATTTGAGTCCAAACGAGGAGAGGGGGTTTGGACTAAACAGGCCTAGCTTGTGCATTTTCTCATGAAAACATAACTTGTAACTTGTAAGAGATTGGATGTGTTCAGATGGGATTTAATGTGGAGCAAAATGTTGGTTTCAGCAAAAAAAATTTAACATGCTTTAAATAATATTATGCTAAATAATTTCTTTCACGTTGAATTGGTTGATCCTAATAAGATAAATTATTTTATGCAGAATTTTGTTTAACGAATAATAAGCGTTTAAACAAACTTAAAATGATCTTAAGAGTTCTTGACTATGACGCACGGGCACTCCTGAAAATTACTTGGTGTAGTGTTGGATACCACCCGGACACCGACACCCCTAGGATATGCCACGTGGCGTGTCCTTAATTTAAATTAAGTCTGACACCTGTGTCGGACACTTCCTAGAGGCGTATCAGACACTTACGAGGGGGGTTCTGACAAGGAAATGCCACTTTTTTGAACGGTGCAAATAAGGGACACCAGATGAGGGCACGTGGCAGGACAGTTCATCCTAGATTTTTACACTAGACAACTATGATCCTGAAGCCATGACTTGTCCAATCAAATGACCAGAGCATAAGGAAGGAGTATAGTCCGGATCACAAAACCCTTTTTCCAACAATCGAGATATCGCTACTCTAGCTCGATTAGAGGGGGATACTGATGATACCCTTGGTACTGGAGGCCCGGTATGTCTTTGGACCCGAACTTTATTGGGCCTAGTCATCACACTATGGAGGGGCCCAGTTATTTCTCCGACCTGAGCTGAACTTTATATTTTCCAAGGATGTAACCAGGAGTAATCTGGACGGTCCCCGGTAGTCGAGGTGAAAGGTCACACTATTTTCAAACCATCTACCAACGTGATTCATATCCGACCCGAGCCCAACTACTTGTCTTCCATGGAAGTAACTATGAGTCATCTGGACGGTCCCGGGCTGAGCCCTATCCATCATCCCATGTTGTGGCTGTCTGACACACCTGTGGTGGTAATTTGTACCGGGATTGAGGCCGCAGGAGTCTGGAACCTATTAAAGCAAGGCTATGCCCACCAACCAACCAGAAGACGATCAAGTACACCGAATACATGAATCATATCCCCCAGTACATGCAGAATCGTAAGAATTGGGAAAACCGTACATGATATGTAATGGTTGTCTGTGGTCCCCCAGCATGTGGCTCTCACCCCCACCCCCAACATCAGGTAATGTCTCCTAAACCCTAGGCAATCCGTTACCAGTTGTTCTATCTTCTGTTATAAATATCAGGTTTGTTAGTTAGAACATAGATCAGAAAATTTATCCTGCAAGTTGATTCTTTTACTTTGCTACACTCTCTTTCAAGTACTAACTTGATCTTCGGAGGGGTTCTGCCAGAGAACTTCTCTCTGGCTCCCGTCTAACATATTGTTTTGCAGGATATCTCATCCTATCTTCAAGGGAGATCTATTGTTCACTTTGAAAACATCCCTACCATATTTTCAGGTAAAAATCGATGTCGTCTATGGGAAGTGCAGCGAAAGACATTGATATAATGGTAAGAACAAGGAGAACCGACAAGGAGGAAAACCAAGAGCATCAGGCCTCAGCCAATGGAGAAGAGCAACCACCCCTTTGGGAATGACATTGGGGGCCTTTACATTGGAATAGCTCGTTTTCCTCATCGCGGTCACCATGGAACAGACTTGAAAAGAAATGGAGGACCGTCCGAGCACGTGCTCAAGGAAAACTTCCAGGAGAAAGAACCTGAACAGGTGGCTACCTCTCACCCTTCAATGTCTGTTGTGCTGAATCTAGAAGATCAGATGGAGGATCTGAGAGATGAGGTCGAGAGGGTGAAGAAGATAATGGGGGTGCCTGCGTCCCGAGGAGGGGAAGCCCTTTCTCCCTTGAGATAGTAAATGAGGAACTCCCAAATAATTTATGGCCTCCTAATGCTGGAGAGTATGATGGGAGTACGAACCCGGAAGAACATTTCGGCAGGTTCGAGAACGCAGCCATGCTGCACTGTTACTCGGACACTTAAAGTGCAAAGTGTTTCTAACCACCCTGGTGAAGTAGGCCCAGAAATGGTTCAACCAGGTGGAGGCAGGATCAATTACTTTCTTCGCAGGGTTCAGCTCCACATTTTTACACCAGTATGCAAGCAGCAAAAGGTATAAGAGGACATCTCTGAGCCTGTTTGAAATGAGGCAAGCCGAGGGTGAGCCCCTTCGGGAGTATATCAAAAATTTCAATACTGTGATACTTGAAATACCGATATGTCCTGCTGAGATTTTGATCAGTGCCTTCACCCAAGGCCTGCGAGTAGGGACTTCTTTCATTCCATGGTCAAGAAATCTCCTGCTACCTATGGTGAGTTACTCACCAGAGATGAAAAGTACATTAATTTGGAAGAGGCTCAGAAACTGAGGAGGAAGGAGGTCGGGAAGACTGTGGAGAGACATTCAAGGCAGACAGAGAAACAACCCATGGAAAGGGCACAACTCGGATGTTTCTCCCAATATACGCCATTGAAAGTTTCCAAGGAAGAGGTCGTTCGTATATGTGAGGACAGACGAGTCTTGCAAAGGCCAACCCAAGTTAGTCCGGAGCAGAAGAAGGAGTTATCTGATAAATATTGTGTATTCCACCAAGGGACCGGGCATACTACTCAAGAGTGACATCGCTTGGACCAAGAACTCGAGAAGGCCATACAAAGCATTTCCCAGTTCAAACAATTATTATCCCGATCGGATCCGCCAGCGGGTAATCTTTCTCGGGGAAGAGGTCGAGGTCCGCCATGGATGCATGGAAGAGGTGGGCGGAACAACTTCCAACCTCCAGCTCGGGGTAGAGGATGCGGTCGGGGACCCCCGAGAAAACCAGTTAACACTGACAAGCCCCGAGGTAACTCACCAACTCGAGGCGTCATAAACATAATCTCGGCGGTACAACTGATGGGGATTCTAACAAGGTCATGAAGGCAGCTAGTAGAAGGGAAATCATGAGTATATGAAGGGTTTGCAATGCTGAGGAGGAGTTAGTCATCAGTTTTGGCCCTCGAGACATGGAAGATGTGTGCGCACCTCACAATAACGCCCTGGTCATAAGGGCGACCATTGTTAACTATGAGGTTGGGAGGGTGTTTGTAGACTCGGGAAGTTTGGTAAATGTGTTGTTTGATGAAGCTTCCAGGCAGATGGACTTGGGAGGACATCATCTTGAGTTGATCAACACGTCTCTCTTTGGTTTTGCTAGGCATACTGTCTAGCCCATCGGTCAGATTTCCCTACCCCTTTCTTTGGGATCTAGCGAGGACAGGAAGGTGAGACTAATCACATTTACCATTGTGACGGCTCCCTCTTCTTACAACATCATTTTGGGAAGACCAGCTATGAACGAGTTTAGGGTTTGTGGCCTCTACTTTCCATCAAAAGATCAAGTTTCATATAGGGAAAAGAGTGAGGGAGGTTAAGGGAGACCAGCCTTCATCTAAGAAGTGCTACGCTGAAATCGTGAAGCTAGAGGCGAAAAGTCAAGGATGAGTGATGATGGAAGACATGGAGATAGATGAGTGCAAATGGTGCAGGTATGTGCAGGCCATGCGGGACGGAGAGGAAGAGATCATGTTGGTCCCAGGTCAACCCGAGAAAACCACAAGAGTGGCCTTGGACTTGGATAAAGATTTGAGGCATGATCTAGTGGAGTGTCTGTCCAGGCACGCCGGGGTGTTCGTATGGTCTTCGGCGGAATTAACAGGAATCACACCTGAATTTGCACAGCATAGGTTAAATGTTAATCCCGGGGTTAGGTTGACCAAACAGAAGAAATGGCACTTCGGCCCTAATAAAGATATAATTATCAGAGCCGAGGTTCAGATTTTGTTAAAAGCTGGCCAAGTGAGGGAGGTACAATTCCCCACCTGGCTATCTAATGTTGTTCTATTGCCAAAGTCGTCGGGGAAATGGAGGATGTGAATTGACTTTCGTGATCTGAATAAGGTTTGTCCTAAAGATTGATATCCTCTGCTGCGTATCCATCAACTTGTAAATTATACTTCCTGCTATGAGCTGTTGTGTTTCATGGACGGATTCCAAGGGTACCACCAAATCCCCTTGGCGAAGGAAGACAAAGATAAGGCCATCTTTGTAATTTCGGAGGGAACATTTTGCTATGTGGTCATGCCTTTTGGCCTCAAAAAAGTTGGGGCCACATACCATAGATTGATGTACAGAGTATTTGAGAACAGGCGGGTAGGAGCATTGAAGTTTACGTGGACGACATTCTGGTAAAATCAAAGAGCAGGTCGGATTTGGTGCCCGACTTGGAGGAAACATTTGGCACATTGAGTAGGTTTGGTCTGAAGCTGAATCCAGCTAAGTGGTGTTAAGAGCGGAAAATTCTTGGGTTTCATGGTGACAGAACGAGGGATCGAGGTCAACCTGGAGAAGGTAAGAGCAATACAGGAGATGACACACTTCGCAGTGTAAAAGAAGTGCAGAAGCTGACGGGGCAGATTGCGTCCTTGGTTCGCTTAATCTCCAGATCAACACATATGTGTTATACTTTCTTTCAAGTACAGAGAAAATCCAAAACGTTTGACTGGAATGATGATGCGAAAAGCTTTTGCTGACTTGAAGATGCATTTGGCTGAGCTACCTGTTTTGGTCAAACCCGAACTGGGGGAAAGATTGTAGGTCTACCTGTCAGGCTGTCAGCTATCGAGAGCGCAATGAGCTCAGTATTGGTGAAACAAGAGGGTGTAGATTAGAAGCCAGTGTAATATGTTAACCACGCCCAGCGAGGAGCAGAACTCAGTATCCAGAGATTGAGAAATTTACATAAGCTTTGGTGATAACCGCAAGAAGATTGAGACCATGATTTCTGTCTCACCCCATCTCGGTACTAACCAACAGTCCCATGTGGAGAATCATGACCCAGCCCAACGTGTCAGGAAGGCTGGTGAAATCGACAATTGAGCTCGGTGAAAGCCCAGACTTTGTCAGACTTCTTCGCTGAGATGATCGAAGTCAAAACAGAAGATCTGTGAGAATATATGTAGACGGGGCGGCAAACAGTGAAGGCAGTGGAGTATGAATTATTCTAATCTCCCCCACGGGGGAGAAGTTGAGGTCATCGTCAGATTGGATTTTCGGGCCTCAAACAATGAAGCAGAGTGTGAGGTCGTGTTGATTGGTGTGACATCCCCGAAATGGTTAATTGCTATGTGGCTTTAATTGTGTTTACATGATTAATTATGTGGTAATTGATTATGTGTTGGGATCTATTTACCTTATGGAAATGCATGGTCATGTGGATAGGGTGACCCGGGGTTGCATTTCAGGGTGCATGTGGTGCATGTTGGGTAAATATTATTGGAAGCATGATTTATTTGCCATAGTTAGCAATTTATTAGAAATCATGTGTTTAATTGATATTTGGTGCATTTGATTAAATGCTTTGAAAAATATCATGTTGGGGTGTTTTATACACCATGGAATTGTTGGTATGCATTTTAATTAAATAACTCACTCTTTATACCCAAACCCACCTTTACCATCCAATTCATTTCACTTTACCAAAAACAACACCCAAACCCTTCCCCTTCACATTTTCGAGTTTGAGCTCAAGGGTGAAAAGAAGTTCTTGCAAAATCTTGTTTGAGGTCCCCAAGAGGTATGGATACCTCATTGTAAATTTTGTAAGGTTTTGTTTAAGTTTGGGTTGATTTTGAAGGGTTTTAAAATGGGTTTGTGTTGGGTTGTTGTGGTTTTGGTATTAATTTGGTTGGATGTTGCATATTTGAGTTTATATAGATGTTTATTGTTGGTTTTGAGTTGTTGGGTTTGGTTGATGTTGGTGTATGTGGGTGTGTATGAGTTGGGGTTGAAGATGGGTGAATAATGCCCAAACCCCGCATGCCCAGAGCTCGGCGATCGATCGGCGTTTTTCTCGCGATCGATCGCGAGCAACAGAGCTGAGGCAGAGAGCTTCAGCGATCGATCGCGAGATGGACGCGATCGATCGGCGAGGCCGCGATCGATCGGCGCTAGCTCCGCGATCGATCGCGGATTGTTGGATTTTGTTGCCCGAGACAGTGAGGTCTCGCGATCGATCGGGGCCTTATGGCGATCGATCGCGAGACACCAAAAATGGTGTTTTTGGTTATTTTTGTGGGATTTTTGGTATTGGACAATTATTGGATTCTAATATTGGTATTTGTGAATATGTAGAACCAACCCAGGTGGCAACACAGCCAAGGAATTGAAGTCCTGCCATATTCCACTTTTGGAAAGGTACGTAGTGGACGTACGGGCACCCCAACGGTACATGTATCTTATATACTTATTGTTTATGCATTGTGGATGCAAGTATATATGTGGTATTGCATAGTGGATGCAAATACATGTTATGCATGATGTTTATAGATGCATATGATTATTGGTGCACATCCCATGAGTCGTGGTCATCCCTTGATGATTTTAATGCTTGCCGCTATTTGGTTTGGTTCCGCTAAATGTGAAGCGATGGGTGGGAGCGCCGCATGTCACATTTGAGCGTGGTTATCATATAGGACGAGGAAAGGGTATTTGCCGCTCAATGAGAGGCGAGGGGTGGGAGTCCCGCAGTCCATTGAAGCGAGGTTATCCTATGCCGTCTATATGTAAATAAGCGAGGGGCATTTAAATACATTGTGATGGACAGACTAGGGATTGGTGATCAGTATTTGGTATTGATGAAATGGTATATGTTCATGACATGTTTAAACCATTAAAAATAATCTGTGGATTATACTCATGAGTTATGGTACAGGGACAACCAAACGGGAAGCGTTTGAAATGCACGGGGAAACAGGAAGTGTTTCATTTTGATTTTGCATTTACGCTTTATCTTCATATTGTGTTGAATATGAATGATTATTATTGCTCATGTTTGGGGGTTGTCCTTGTAGGTACCTTTTTGGCATGATAGAAGGGCTTGAACGGGTTGAGGTGGTGAGCTTGACGAGCATTCTATTGAGGATGAAAGGACAGGATTATTTTGGATAGTATCTACTCTAGGAGTAGTATAAAACTATAGTTGCACACATTCTTTTGATTGGAATGTAATTAATCCATTTGGTAGTCCTTATTTTTGGCATGTAATGCTTAAGCTCATAGACTCAACATGTTCTTTTAGACTCTGATTTGTTTATTTTAGCTCTATTATGCCTTGATTCCGCACTTAAGGATTAGGGTCCTTACATTAGTGGTATCAGAGCAGTGGTTAGAGAACCAGGGAACGAGTGAAGGGTAGCCTTAGCATGATAGGCTAGGTGCTTACATTTGAAGCATGTTTATGCATGTGGTGCATATTAATGTATATCCTGTTATACTAACGTGCTTATTCTCATTCCTGTTATCTAACGGATATCATATATATTGCTTTGGAATTGTTGTTAACATTTGTGTTACAGCATGGCTGCTAATGAGGAAGTCGGTGATATGGGGAGCATGAATGCTAGTGTTGGACAGACAAACCCACTACCTCCACCGGCTGTGGGAATGGAACCAGTGGTTCAGTTATTGCTACCGGGTGAGATTAGCTTGACGCAATTTCTCTCTTATCATCCGCCCCGGTTTGAGGGGACAGAGTCCGGAGAAGAGGCTGAAGAGTGGTTGGAAAGACTCGAGCAGATCTTTGTATCGGCTCCTTGTGCTGTGACAGCTTGGATTAGGCTAGCGGAGTTTCAATTAGCCAAGAAACCTCTGATGTGGTGGAGGAGCACAGTAATGGAAATGAGAGCACTGGGTGCTGTGATTGACTGGACACTCTTCAGGACTAGGTTTTTGAACCGGTATTTCTCCGCTGCAGCAAGACAGACAAAGGAGGATGAGTTCACAAGTCTGAAGCAGGGGAACATGACAGTGGCAGACTATGCCACACGGTACTCTTCATTGCTGAGGTACGTTCCCCACATTGCCACCAGTGGACACGCTAAGATGAGGAACTTTATGAAGGGATTGCGACCGGAGCTCTATGACCGGGTTATCACTAATAACCCAACTTCTTTTGATGACGCTCTCACAAGAGCGGAGCTTGCTGAGCTAGGAGTGGGAGCTTACGCTATGCCACCACCGGTACCGCAACAGAGGCAGACCAATGACAGCTTGAGGCCTCGGGGAGAGCCATTTAAACCCCGTGGTGCCTCTTCATCTTCACGGTATGGTGGAAAGAAGCATTTTGGTCAGAAACAGGATGGCAAGAAGGGTAATTGGTCGGCCAATAGAGGATCTTCACAAGGGGATAGGCCGGGAGAGCCGAGGTGCAACAATTGTGGAGGGCCACATTCTTCAAACAAGTGTCCTGCATGTTATGTCTGTGGCAAGATGGGCCACATCGCTCGGTATTGCCCCACATGGGGAGGACAGTCAGAGTATCAGGGCAGCAGGCCGAGGTTTGAGGATAGGACAGTGCAGCAGAGGCAGCAGTTTGGGCCTCGACCATCGGGAGGTCAGACAGTAGGACCGCCCCAGGGGCAAGTGTATGCACTGACTAGGGAGCAGGCCCAGGCAGCCCCAGAGGAGGTGATTGCCGGTACGTGTCATTTATTTACGTACCCTGCTTTTATTTTGATCGATACAGGTGCCTCCCATTCTTTTGTATCGGTGAGTTTTGTGGAAAGACACCATATGCGCACGTCTTCTTTACCCACGCCTCTCCTTGTCTCGACACCCACTGGAAGAAATGTCGTTGCTGATCAGTTTATGGCAGACTGCCTCATTTATTTTGAGGGCAACGAATTGAGATCAGACTGATTGTGTTGGGTATGTCAGACTTCGACTGCATCTTGGGTATTGATGTTCTGAACAGATATCAGGCAGTGGTAGATTGCCGGCAGAGGACAGTGAAGTTCAGACCTGAGTTGGGCAGTCAGTGGACTTTCTATGGCAACGGTTCTCGTGCGAAGATTCCATTGATTTCAGCGATCAAGATGACTCAGTTGTTGGAACGTGGACACACGGGCTATCTTATTTATGCCGTGGACACGTCTGGGAAGAGTAAAGAACTAAGAGTTGAGGATGTGCCAGTAGTGGCAGAGTTTGCTGATGTATTCCCAGAAGAGATCCCAGGATTCCCACCGGCTAGGGAAGTTGAGTTTGGGATCGAGCTGTTGCCAGGGACATCCGCTATCTCTCGTGCACCTTATAGGATGGCACCGGCTGAGTTGAGAGAGTTGAAAGAACAGTTGCAGGATCTCCTTGACAAGGGATATATACGCCCGAGCGTGTCGCCATGGGGCGCACCAGTTCTCTTTGTGAAGAAGAAGGACGGTTCGATGCGGTTGTGTATCGATTACCGGCAACTGAATAAGGCTACAGTGAAGAACAAGTATCCTCTCCCAAGGATAGATGACTTGTTTGATCAGTTGCAAGGTACCAGGGTGTATAGCAAGATTGATTTGAGATCCGGGTATCATCAGATTCGGGTCAGAGAGGAAGATGTACAGAAGACAGCGTTCCGGACCCGATATGGACATTATGAGTTCCTAGTGATGCCGTTCGGCGTGACGAATGCTCCAGCGGTCTTTATGAGTCTGATGAACAGAGTGTTTCAGCCGTATCTTGATCAGTTCGTCATTGTGTTTATTGACGATATTCTTATCTACTCCCGGAGTGAGGAAGAGCATGTGAAACACTTGAGGACAGTGCTTCAGATTCTCAGAGAGCATCAGTTATATGCTAAGCTCAGTAAGTGTGAATTTTGGCTGAGCAGTGTAGTGTTTCTGGGGCATGTCATATCGAGCAGCGGGATATCTGTAGATCCCAAGAAGATTGAGGCTGTGATGGAGTGGGCTGCCCCCACTTCTGTGCCAGAGATTCGGAGTTTTCTTGGTTTGGCCGGGTATTATCGGCGCTTTGTCGAGGGCTTTTCGAAGATTGCCAAGCCGCTGACTCAGTTGACCCAGAAGGGAGTGCCTTTCTTTTGGTCAGAAGCTTGTGAGGAGAGCTTCCAGGAGTTGAAGCACCGGTTGACGACGGCGCCAGTGTTAGTGATCCCTACGGAGAACTCCAGATTTGTTCTGTATACTGATGCATCACTGCAGGGCCTTGGGTGTGTTCTGATGCAAGATAAGCATGTGGTAGCTTATGCATCGAGGCAGTTGAAGCCGCATGAGACCAGATATCCAGTTCATGACTTGGAATTGGCTGCTATCATCTTTGCCCTGAAGATCTGGAGGCATTATTTATATGGTACTTCATTCACCACATACACGGATCACAAGAGCCTCAAATTTTTATTCACTCAGGCAGAGCTGAACATGAGGCAGAGGAGGTGGATGGACCTACTCAAGGACTATGATTGCGAGATAGAGTACCATCCCGGGAAAGCCAATTTGACAGCAGACGCTTTGAGCCGGAAAGTGAGGAGTTCTGCTGAGGACGTCATTCATTTGTCTGCTATGATGACCTCCTATTGCCATCTGGGCTATGATTTTGACATAGATGCATCGCCTGTGTATGTGTCGACTCTGTTAGCCGAGCCGGACATCTATGAGAACATCAGGAGAGCTCAGAGGTCAGATGATGAGGTTCAGAGGTGGTTATCTTTAGTACATCTTGGTCAGCCAACGAAGTTCAGAGTGGCAGATGACGGGTCTTTGAGATTAGGTGACCGATGGGTGGTTCCGAGTACGCCGGAGTTGCGTAGAGGAATCCTGGAGCGAGCTCACAGTAGCAGACTTAGCATCCACCCAGGCGGGAAGAAGATGTACAGAGATCTGCGTGGTCATTTTTGGTGGAAAAGGATGAAATCAGATGTCGTCGCTTTTGTAAAGAGGTGTTTGATCTGCCAGCAGGTTAAGGCAGAGAGACAGAGACCTGGCGGCGAGTTGAGAAGCTTGGAGATACCGAAGTGGAAGTGGGAGCACATTTCCATGGACTTCGTGACTCATTTGCCGAGGAGTGCTTCAGGCTTTGATGCTATTTGGGTGATTGTGGACAGACTGACTAAGGTAGCCCACCTTATTCCCTATAGCATGACGTTCACATTTTTGAGGATGGCGCAGTTGTATATTAGAGATGTGGTGAGATTGCATGGGATCCCCGTTTCCATAGTGTCAGATCGAGATCCGCGATTCACATCTCATTTCTGGGAAGGTCTTCAGTCAGCCTTGGGAACTGAAGTCAGATTGAGTACTGCTTATCATCCTCAGACGGATGGCCAGACCGAGCGCACTATCCAGACGCTCGAGGACATGCTGAGAGCTTGTGTTTTGGAGTTCGATGCCTCTTGGCAGGATTCAGTGCCTTTGGTAGAGTTTTCGTATAGCAATAGCTACCAGGCGAGTATTCAGATGGCTCCGTTTGAAGCTCTTTATGGCAGACGGTGTAGATCACCCTTGTGTTGGGATGATTTGGACCGCAAATCGGTCGGGGGACCGGAATTGATTCGGGAGATGGAAGAGAAGATAAAGACGATAAGGCAGAAAATGAAAGCGGCTCAGGACAGGCAGGCAGCTTATGCGAATAAACGGCGGAGACCGTTGGAATTTCAGTTGGGAGATAAGGTCTTTTTGAAGATCTCGCCTTTCAGAGGCGTTGTGCGATTTGGGATGCGCGAGAAACTGTCTCCGAGGTATGTTGGACCGTACGAGATTTTGCAACGCATTGGCACCTTAGCTTACCGACTGGCCTTGCCGCCTTCTTTATCTGGGATACATGATGTGTTTCATGTATCGATGCTGCGGAAGTATGAGCCGGATCCGTCGCATGTGTTACAGCCTTCCGAAGTTCAGTTAGAGTCCGATGTGTCTTATGTGGAACGGCCTGTCAGAATTCTGGATCGAGCAGACCGTAGACTTCGGAACAAGGTGATACCTATGATCAAGGTTCAGTGGGATCGCAGGGGTGTCGAGGAGGCTACGTGGGAGACGGAGCGGCATATGGTGCAGCACTACCCGGAACTATTCTCTGGTATGAGTTTATGTTTAGTTTCTTTTGGGGTAAGTGCATGTGATTTCGAGGACGAAATCTTATAAGTAGGGAAGTATTGTGACATCCCCGAAATGGTTAATTGCTATGTGGCTTTAATTGTGTTTACATGATTAATTATGTGGTAATTGATTATGTGTTGGGATCTATTTACCTTATGGAAATGCATGGTCATGTGGATAGGGTGACCCGGGGTTGCATTTCAGGGTGCATGTGGTGCATGTTGGGTAAATATTATTGGAAGCATGATTTATTTGCCATAGTTAGCAATTTATTAGAAATCATGTGTTTAATTGATATTTGGTGCACTTTGAGTAAATACTTTGAAAAATATCATGTTGGGGTGTTTTATACACCATGGAATTGTTGGTATGCATTTTAATTAAATAACTCACTCTTTATACCCAAACCCACCTTTACCATCCAATTCATTTCACTTTACCAAAAACAACACCCAAACCCTTCCCCTTCACATTTTCGAGTTTGAGCTCAAGGGTGAAAAGAAGTTCTTGCAAAATCTTGTTTTGTGGAGATTATTGGGTGATTTGAGGTCCCCAAGAGGTATGGATACCTCATTGTAAATTTTGTAAGGTTTTGTTTAAGTTTGGGTTGATTTTGAAGGGTTTTAAAATGGGTTTGTGTTGGGTTGTTGTGGTTTTGGTATTAATTTGGTTGGATGTTGCATATTTGAGTTTATATAGATGTTTATTGTTGGTTTTGAGTTGTTGGGTTTGGTTGATGTTGGTGTATGTGGGTGTGTATGAGTTGGGGTTGAAGATGGGTGAATAGTGCCCAAACCCCGCATGCCCAGAGCTCGGCGGCGATCGATCGCGAGCAACAGAGCTGAGGCAGAGAGCTTCAGCGATCGATCGCGAGATGGGTGCGATCGATCGGCGAGGCCGCGATCGATCGGCGCTAGCTCCGCGATCGATCGCGGATTGTTGGATTTTGTTGCCCGAGACAGTGAGGTCTCGCGATCGATCGGGGCCTTATGGCGATCGATCGCGAGACACCAAAAATGGTGTTTTTGGTTATTTTTGTGGGATTTTTGGTATTGGACAATTATTGGATTCTAATATTGGTATTTGTGAATATGTAGAACCAACCCAGGTGGCAACACAACCAAGGAATTGAAGTCCTGCCATATTCCACTTTTGGAAAGGTACGTAGTGGACGTACGGGCACCCCAACGGTACATGTATCTTATATACTTATTGTTTATGCATTGTGGATGCAAGTATATATGTGGTATTGCATAGTGGATGCAAATACATGTTATGCATGATGTTTATAGATGCATATGATTATTGGTGCACATCCCATGAGTCGTGGTCATCCCTTGATGATTTTAATGCTTGCCGCTATTTGGTTTGGTTCCGCTAAATGTGAAGCGAGGGGTGGGAGCGCCGCATGTCACATTTGAGCGTGGTTATCATATAGGACGAGGAAAGGGTATTTGCCGCTCAATGAGAGGCGAGGGGTGGGAGTCCCGCAGTCCATTGAAGCGAGGTTATCCTATGCCGTCTATATGTAAATAAGCGAGGGGCATTAAAATACATTGTGATGGACAGATTAGGGATTGGTGATCAGTATTTGGTATTGATGAAATGGTATATGTTCATGACATGTTTAAACCATTAAAAATAATCTGTGGATTATACTCATGAGTTATGGTACAGGGACAACCAAACGGGAAGCGTTTGAAATGCACGGGGAAACAGGAAGTGTTTCATTTTGATTTTGCATTTACGCTTTATCTTCATATTGTGTTGAATATGAATGATTATTATTGCTCATGTTTGGGGGTTGTCCTTGTAGGTACCTTTTTGGCATGATAGAAGGGCTTGAACGGGTTGAGGTGGTGAGCTTGACGAGCATTCTATTGAGGATGAAAGGACATGATTATTTTGGATAGTATCTACTCTAGGAGTAGTATAAAACTATAGTTGCACACATTCTTTTGATTGGAATGTAATTAATCCATTTGGTAGTCCTTATTTTTGGCATGTAATGCTTAAGCTCATAGACTCAACATGTTCTTTTAGACTCTGATTTGTTTATTTTAGCTCTATTATGCCTTGATTCCGCACTTAAGGATTAGGGTCCTTACAATTGGGCTGCGTCTGGCCAGGGAGGTCGGTGCTAGCCTGGTAGTCCTTCATTCGGACTCCCAGCTGGCAGCCCAGCAAGTGAAAGGGAATTATGAGGTCAAGAGCGAAAAGATGATAGAATATTTGAAGGCTATCCAGGAGATGTCAGAAAACTTTGTGGAATGGATCATGGTGCAGATCCCTAGGGAGGAAAATTACGAGGCATACAAGCTCTCCAAGTGGGCTACGTTCCTAATCCCTTTGTCACAAAAGTGAATTCATATTTCAGACTGAGCTGGTTTCATCCATCCAGCCCAGGACAAACCCTCCCGAGGTTGTGGGATGGATGAGTAGGAAATCCGAGATGCCCGATGATAAGAATCAAGCACGGCGGTTACATAGGTAGACTTTCCGATTTGTTCTGATTGAGGATGTTTTGTAGAAGAGGTCATTCGTCGGGCCCTTGCTCAGATGCCTGAGAAAGGAAGATGCGGAGTATGTCCTCTGAGAAATTCACGAGGGATGTTGTGGAGATCACCTTGGGGGATTGGCATTGGCTCATAAAACTCTTCTTGCTGGATTTTTTTGGTCAACCCTAAAAAGGGATGCGATAAGGATCGTAGTTACATGTGAAGGTTGTCAGAGGAATAATAGGTTCCAGTTGACACCAGGAAGGCTCATGAAATCGGTAGCACAACCTGTCCTTTCGCTCAATGGGGGGTGTATATTGTGGGATCTTTCCCGATGGCCCCCAAAGCAAAAGATATTTCTGTTAGTGGCTGTTGATTATTTTTTGAATGGGTCGAGGCCGAGCCTCTAGCTAGGATTGCGAAGGAGAATGTGCTGGACTTTCTAGGGAAAAACATTGTATGTCGTTTTGGTGTGCTAAGGAAATTAATATCAGACAATGGAAGGCAATTCCAAGGGCAGAAATGGATGGCTTGGTGCAAGGAAATGAAGGTCGAGCAGGTCTTCACATCAGTGGGTTACCCGCAAAGTAATGGGCAGACAGATGTCACCAATAGGTCGATTGTGCAGGCACTGAAGGCAAGGCTGTACTGGATTTGGAAGGATTGGGTGGATGAGTTACCAAGTATGTTATGGGCCTACCGAACTACAACTCACATCCCAACCGAGGAAACGCCATTCGGCATGGTCTATGGGTCGGAGGCTGTAATTAGTTGAGATCGGGGCATCCTCGGCCAGGGTCAAAGCATATGATGACGACAATGAAGGACGTTGGGCCCTGGATTTGGATTTGATTTATGAGAAGAGGGAAAGAGCTACAATTAGGAGGAAAGCTTACCGTAACAAAATAGTCAAGGCCTACAACAAACGGGTAGTTCCCCAGAATTTTCAAGTGGGGGAATTGTACTCAAGAAGGTGAACCCGACAGGGGGGTGTGAGGAAACTAGACCCCAGATGGGAAGGACCATATAAGATAGTCCAAAGGCTGAGTTCCGGGGCATATTACCTGGAAGATGGAGAAGGTCGATGCTTGAAAAGACATTGGAACGCGTATCACCTCGGAAAATATCACTCAACCATCTTACAATTAATGTTTTGATTTGACGAAATTTTCCTTCCATAAAATGTACTGCACTAAAAGCCCGTGTATGAGGCCTTGGCAAATAAAACAAGTGCATGTCAGCCATGTCACTAAAGCCCAAGTGTATGAGGCATCGGCGAATAAAACAAGTGTCGGTCAGCCCTGTCACTAAAGCCCAAGTGTGTGAGGCCTCGACAAATAAAACAAGTGTAGGTCAGCCATGTCACTAATGCCCAAGTGTATGAGGCATTGACAAATAAAAAAATGTCAGCCCTGTCACTAAAGTCGAAGTGTATTAGGCCTGGGCATATAATACCGATGTAGGCTAGCCCTGCGGCAGGTCATATATCTTTTGAACTTTTCAATTTTTTAGTGTTCAGGTCGGTTGCTTACCATAGTTATCTTAAGGTAAGGTTTAACCGATTCAATTACTTAACTTGCTAATGAACAGATTGGTTTCACCCATTTATTTCAAGGTTTGGTCGGTTTCATGCTTTTCAATTACCTTAAGACCACGTCGGGGTTATTCTAGGTACGTCCAAAAAAAAATCATTCATTGGATAAACACAATAATTAACATTCAAAATGAGTTCTTTACAATTGGGAACATACACACAATTTTTTGGGTCATCGTCCAAATTTGAACACGAGTCGTCCCAAAGAAGACATGAAATTTATTCATATACATTACCTTGGGTTTTCCACATAATAAAATAACAAAAAGGAACATACACAAATTTTTTTTTTTTACATTTTGGAATTGGCTTGTCAATGGTACGGGCATTTTTATTGGGCCACAGAACGTGGGTCAACAAAAGTTTTAAAAAGTATCAACTAGACCTGGAAATTCGATCCCTGAGCAATGATAACCGTTGAGTGAGGATAATTGGCCCCAGTTCTTAGGATAGGGATATAATTTATCCAACACAAACTAAATCCTAGCACTCACTGACATGTAAACCTAGATCCATGTCAAAATAGTAAATTAATTTTTCATTCACTGGATCAAGACGTAATTAAGATTCAAAAGTCAGCCATCAATTCCGAAACTGGATCCAACAATTACAAAATATAATTATATGTGTATGTGTGTATATATTTCATAATCTTGCAAGTGAGCAAGAAATAACTTCAAAAATGGTTTAACAATTAGAAAAATTCATATAAATTTCATTAACACCAGTTATCAATAAAAATATGTATTAGATTATCAATCAATTTACAAGGTTTATTAGATTTGGATATCAAATGAACCACGTGATGCTATCATCGGATTCGAATTCATTGTCGTAAGAGCTTGAAAATTTCGTATGCATACTAGCAAATAGAAGAGATAAAAAATTAAGTGAGAAGCATGACACAACCTCACGGCCGAACCAACGGCAAGATAATGGTGCATTATTGCCGTTCTTAGGGACGGTGCCATTGAGAGCAGGGACTTCAAGATAATGTACTTGATATCATAAGTAGCAGAAAAAAGTCTTCAATTTAGTATGAATGATTCGTTTTCCATTTTTTAGACATAAGACACCAGAACCAAGATCAAATTCAATAGATTAATACTAAATTTAAGACCCTTGCATATGCATATACAAATAAATTTATATAATTACAAACAAATAATTAATCTATGTGAAGACCCAAATCCCACCAAAATTGAGCCAAAATCTTCTCCTATGGAAAGTACACCAATTAGGTCAAATCTTCTATCACAGGGGAGGTGACCATTAATTATGAAAACAAGATCATGAATTGCACCTCACATCAACCCTAATTATGGAAACAAGATCATGGGTTGCACCTCACATTATCCTTGCTACCATGTATCTTACCAAGACACCAAGTCATGAACATCAATATTTTCGAAAACTTGCTCTTTCAGATATTCAAAATTTGCAAACACTTATACACACTAAATTTTCGAAATCTCAAGGAAGAGAGGATGAAGTTCACAACCCGGAGGCTGTTCAAGCTTCGAATCAATAACAATAAGTGTGTTTTTGCTATACAAATGTTCTTTTGTTTTGAAAAGTATATATGTGTTAATTCTCAAGTGAACGTGCAAGTATTTTTAAGGTTAAATCTTGACGAATTATGTGATATGTGATCGTAAGCGAATAGCTATATGGGGAAAAGTGCTACGCGTGTAGGAGTCACCACTTTAATCGAAGGGAAAGTACTACGTACGATGTGAGCCACCTCTTGAACCTTCGATGTAAAGTGCTATATATACGGTAGCCACCTCTTGAACCTTAAGAGTAAATTGCTATGCATACGTGAGTCACCTCTTTAACCTGTGCCAATATGTGATTATGTGTATGTGATGAATATTAAGAGCGTAGCTAGGAGTTGTACATAGGAGAGGCTGGAGACAAAGAGTGTGCGGGGGTTCGTGGGCGGAGCCCCTGAAAGGAATTTTTTGAGATTCATTGAGTGGAGTAAGATGAAAATACTGAAGAACTAAATTTCATTTTTTAAGCAGAGTGCAAGAGTTTTTACAACAAAATATATTCATATTAATATATAAAAGTGAGCTTAAATTTAAATAGAAAATTTTTTACAAGAAAAGATTTTTTAAAGATTTTTTTTTTATTAAAAATGAGCGTATCTACATGTTTAAAAATAAAATAGACTTAAAAAGATGAGAAATTCGGAGAAATAGATATGAAATTATTTTTCATTTTTACAATTTTAATAACAAATCTTTTTTGGGTACATAAGTAATCAAAATATAATGGGATAATAAATCAAATATTTTATGGGGCAAATAAAAAAAAATTAATTAGACTTAAAAAGATGAGAAATTCGGAGAAATAGATATGAAATTATTTTCATTTTTACAATTTTTAATAACAAATCTTGTTTGGGTAAATAAGCAATCAAAATATAATGGGATAATTAATCAAATATTTTATGGGGCAAATAAAAAAAAGTGAATTGGGGTGGTATTGTTTTGAACTGTCAACCTGCAGCTTTCAGAAACACACAATTGCCATTACACCACATGCCTTGCATTACATTTATGCTAAACAAATATATATTTAAACTAATTCTGCCCCAACCCCTACTGTATCTCCACCGTTGATGAAGATATGATAAGGCTCTAGGTGAGCAACTATGTGTATATGCGTAAAATCGATACGTATTCTGAGTTCTAGGTGAGCAAATATGAGTATATGCGTAAACTCGTTGTTTTTTGCTAAATAATTATTGGAATTTTACGCCTATGTATATACATATGTTTTATCATTTTTAATTGGCCACTGCTTGATGAATGTTTTCTCAAATACTTACCCCTTATATCACCTCTTCATATAAGGACGAAGAACAGGTTGAAAATGAGGTACTAGACAATTTTGGGGTTGGTGATTCTTTACTGCTGTCGTGACTCAAGATACTAGTCTAGTTTATTTTCGCTTTCGCTCATGCTTTACAATATCGAACAATTTACAAAATTTATATTTCAAACTGTAAATACATATTTGATTATTTTGGAATAAAGACTGGTTTTTCGTTATAATTTGTATTACAAGGCTTGTTGAATGTGAATTATTTTTGGAATCTACGCGATATCATGCCCTCGTTTTCGAGGCATGACATTTAAGTGGTATCAGAGCGAACCAGGTTTCATAATCCCGTTGAAAAATATTTTGGTTGATAAAAATACCAGATTATAAGTCCAGTGAAAATAGACCAACTGAGCAAAACAAAAATTAGTTTGGAAAAAAGAATTGTATATGATATACTTAGTAATTAGAATAAACTCAATCTAATTAACCATGTGAAATAGAATATGTATTTTTTTTTTTAAAAAAAACTATTAATTAATTAATTTTAAAAAAATGGAACCTTCGAACCCTAAGAGCTACCTCTACCGCCAGCGCCACTGCCTTTCTGCCACCGTCATCCGAACGTCGCGAGACGACCCCCACTGGAAGAAGCTCCTCACGGCTACCAACCTGTCAAAGTATCATCCCCATCGGAGTTCGTTTGCCTCCCCAATTGCTCGATTGAATTTAAATCCATGCCATCACCTCTTTTACGACGAACACCTTTTGGCCTATCCGGACTACGACAGTGTCATCCAAGGTCCAGCAAACAAAACCCCCTAGCAATTGAAATATCTGGAAACCGGACGATGACAATTTACCGATTGAAAGTTGCGCCATGTGCAAACCCTAGCGTCCAAAATTCTACTCTCGATTTTGCCTCTCGCCGTCGTTCAAGACGTAAACTCACCATTCTAAATAATTATTAATGACCTTGGATCAAAACCCCTCTATTATTTTCAAGAAACAGTTGCCGATTCACGGAGATTTCACTTGATTCGATCCGCGCCCACAGGACACCTAGAACACCGAATCTTCAAACCTCGATTTTTTTATCTCTGTAAAATACCTTTTTCAAATCAAATCTGGGTTATTGACCCACTTACGATACTAGACCAAACACCTCTATCAAACTTGAATCATAATGAGCGTATGAGCACCAATTTCAGAATCAATTTGTTCCCATTCAAGAACCCTAGGCCTAAACTTCACTGTCCGATTTCTCGACCACTGCAACAATTTTTTTTAATCAGACTCGGGATTATGATCCTAACATCATTTACATAGAAAGCCCTTTACCAATTTCGAATTCCAGAAATCGAACGACGATGAAAGCCTTGAGCAAAACCACCCCACTTGAACCCTAAAATGCCCAAAAAAAATTGACATTCAAATTTCACTTCCAACCTATCAAAAATTAAATTCCTTTCAACCATGAGTTAATCTCATGGGCTACCCAATTTTCAATCATTTAAAAAAGAGGAAACATATAGGTACCACTTTTGAAAACATGTTTCAACTAAATCTAGCAAAATATTTTCTTTTCAACTAAATACATCTTGTGGGAATTTTCTTTCAACTAAGTCCATTTTTATGAAACCCTAATCTAATTAGTCATTTGCTATTCCTATAACACCCTTATTCTAAAAACCAATTTATAACAGATGAATTATCTCTTCCTCGTCGTGAGAGTTGGTGTTGTCGCGTATTCTGGGAAATCAGCAATGGTGGTTATGCGAGGCGTATGGAGCGGTGGCGGCGTTGTGGTGGATGCGACGGTGACTCCTTTTCATTTCGCCAAATGTCCTTCTTCTCCAACCACAGAAAACATATGTTTCGTTTCAATTTTGTTTGCTATTTTTATGGTATTTTTGGATTTAATTAACATTGAACTTTTATTTCAATTTTGGCGCACATTATGTGTTTGCTAAAATGTCTCTTTTTAGGTAAACAAATTTTTTTGTAGCAAATTTGAAAAAGATAAACAACATATCATCTCCTTCCAAAAGTTTTGATTTATTTTTTTCAACTTTCATTTGTTTATGTACAACATACCAAGTAAAAAATAGACTCGAAAATTCCATTTTCATTCGTTTACATACTGTTTCATTTTTAAACTTTCAGACATCATGTCACTACGTTAGTGGAAGGATCTATAATAACATAAACAATGCATATATCAAATTTCCGACAATATATCAGTGATGTAGCACTATCTTATCTTCCCAAATCAAAGTAGAAGAATTAACAATCTTAAACAAGCAAGCAACGTATATCGGTGCATGTAAATTACATGCACCGGTAGTCTAGCGATGCATGTAATTTACATGCACCGGTAGACTCAACAATTGCATTAGTTCTCAAATTACATAATAAATAAGTATCATACAATAATTGTTAAAGACGATCACAAATAACACTTAAAAATTAAGATATGTTGGTGTAATATATCATCATTTGAAAAACAATATACTTTTGTTATTTGATTATTCAATAATTTATCATATATTATATACTCATCCATAATAAAAATTTAATTTCTAAAATAATATATTGTATCTTTAATTTGTTATAAGATCAACAAGCAAGCAACATATACCGTTGGTGGTGGTTTTGGAGGATGAGGTTAGTGAGGCCACTTACCTAAAATCACTTGGTGGTGCATGTAATATCACAATGTGCATGTAATTCACTTGCGGTGCATGTAAAATAACTTGATGGTGCATGTAATATCACAAGGAGAATGTAATTCACTTGCATATAAAATCACTTGGTGGTGCATGTAATATCACAAGGTGCATGTAATTCACTTGCATTGCATGTAAAATAACTTGATGGTGTTTGTAATATCACAATGAGAATGTAATTCACTTGACGGTGCATGTAATTGTAAGTAATCCATAAAGCATACAACGCAGCGGAATTTAAAATTTGGATTACTAGACACCGGATCTATACATAAGGATTCATATCGGATAAAGGTTACAAAAGTCTCACCCTTGTAGCGTGTTTGAGCAGATTCCACGGTGCAGCTCCACGTCCAACGATCCTTCGAGCCACTAGCAAAACTTAGCAAGTTTTGCCTCAACGGTATCCACACGATCAAATCGGACGAAGGAATAGTCTAAGAACAAGTTGCTAGACTCGTTCTTAAACCGGAACAAGAAACAATCTCGATTCACAATCGAGAATGATGGCACAAATCAACAAGTTTCTCTTCGGCTATCTTGAACAAAACCGAGAGCACCTTGGAGATGAAGGAGGCGGCCGTGTGTCTTGTTTAGGGTGGAATGCCTCACAATTAATTGTCTTACAATTAATTATACCATGTTATTAAAAGGGCTTAATTAAGTTCAAGACTTTCTCAAAGTCTTATGGGCCCAAACCCATGATTTAATTAAAACCTTTTAATCACTTAATTAAGACTCTTCTTAATTAATTAATTCATCCAATGAATTTAATTTCCCTTCTCGATTTAATCTTTTGTGCGACCCGATAGGATCTTGTAATGTTGGCAGTGACATAAAATCTTATTTTACGTTACAAGCAAGGAGCGGTGTCTAGCAACACATCGAGGCTACCCAAATTACAAGAATGTCAATGACTCGACATAATCTTTAGAACTTGTGATAATATTAACCATGTAACTTAATCCCTTTGTCCTTTGTGTTTAGATTGAACACGAGTCATGGAATAGTCATACTCGTATATTCAATCTTTATTTCTTGATCCCCAAGTAGAACTAGAATAAACGAATAAGCTCGATATCTCATATCGACTCATTCGAGCATGGCCATGCATTTTAGTTCTCACTTGATCAAGGGCCAAACACATCTCCTGTTATATAGGAGGGACAAATCCTATCTCGATCAGTCAACATCCCTCTACATAATTCGTAGTGTATCCAATAGTCGCCTTTATAGTTTACCCTGTTACGGGTAACGTTTGACAATATCAAGATACATAACTCCTTATGTTGGGATCTCTGATGATCACAAGTCGTAAGGATTACATAGATTATTATCACTATGAGAATTGCATATGACGATCATATAACTATCCATGTTGCATTCTCATGGTGGGTCTGTCCAGTACATCGTTCTCCAACATGTACCCATGTGTTGATTTGATATCTCATATCAATGAACAATTCATCAATCAACACATACTAGTCTCTACGTATTATCATTATCCCTATTCATGATAATACTTGACTAGGGACATCTTTAAGAATAATACAATATTATTCTAAAGACATTAACATATATATTAATTCATATTGCACAGTTAAACGACTAATATATAATCATAAATTGCCATTCATAAAATCATATTACATTGTATGTCATAAACAATCATCTAATGATATCTCTTAGTGCATATCCCAACAAATCTCCCACTTGCACTAAGACCACTCAGACATATACCTAATGCCTAGAGATCTAGTATGACGATCATACTTCTGCTGTGACAGTGGCTTCGTCAATGGGTCATATACGTTATCATCTGTTGGTACTTTGCATATTTTAACATCTCCCATTTCAACGATTTCTCGAATGAAATGGAAACGCCTAAGTATGTGCTTGGATCTTTGGTGAGATCTAGGTTCCTTAGCCAATGCGATCGCTCCATTGTTGTCACAATAGAGTTCTATCGGATCTTTAATGCTAGGCACCACTCCAAGTTCAGAAATGAACTTCCTAATCCAAATAGCTTCCTTTGCTGCATCCGAGGCAGCAATATACTCAGCTTCTGTTGTAGAATCGGCTACTGTTTCTTGCTTTGAACTCTTCCAGCTCACAGCACCTCCATTTAGGCAATACACATATCCAGATTGCAATAAAAAATGATCTTTGTCAGTTTGGAAGCTTGCATCAGTGTAACCCATTACATTGAGCTCTTCCTCACCTCCATAAATCAAGAATGTATTCTTAGTTCTTCTCAAGTACTTCAGGATATTCTTGACAGCAATCCAGTGACTTTCACCCGGATCAACTTGATATCTGCTCGTCATGCTCAAAGCATACGATACATCGGGACGAGTACATATCATGGCATACATGATAGATCCAATAGCTGACGCATATGGAATCTTACTCATGCGTTGTCTCTCATCTGGTGTTGAAGGACACTGTTCCTTCGAGAGATATATACCATGTGTCATAGGCACGAATCCTTTCTTTGATTCTTGCATGCTAAACCTTTTAAGCACTTTGTCTATGTATGTACCTTGACTTAGGCCAAGAAGCCTTCTCGATCTTATCTCTATAGATCTTGATTCCTAATACATAGGTGGCTTCTCCCAAGTCTTTCATCGAAAAGCAGTTCCCTAGCCAAATCTTTACAGATTGTAAGGCAGTGATATCATTCCCAATGAGAAGTATGTCATCTACATACAACACTAGAAAGATAATTATGCTCCCACTGACCTTCTTGTAGACACAAGGTTCATCTACGTTTTTGATAAAACCAAACTCTTTGATTGCATCATCAAAACGAAGATTCCAACTCCGAGAAGCTTGCTTCAATCCATAAATGGATCGTTGTAGCTTGCATATCTTTCCAGCATCCTTTGGATCGACAAAACCCTCGGGATGTGTCATGTACACATCCTCGAGCAGATTTCCATTAAGGAAAGCTGTTTTGACATCCATCTGCCAGATTTCATAATCATGAAATGCAGCTATTGCAAGTAAGATCCTTATAGATTTAACCATGGCCACTGGTGAAAAGGCTTCATCATAGTCAATACCATGAATTTGTTTGAATCCTTTTGCAACCAGCCGACCTTTATAGGTTTGTACATTACCATCCATATCGGTCTTTTTCTTGAAAATCCATTTGCACCCTATGGGTCGTACCCCTTCAGGTGGATCAACCAAAGTCCATACTTGGTTTGCATACATGGATTCCATCTCAGATTTCATGGCCTCTTGCCATTTCTCAGAATCAGTGCCCATTATAGCTTGTTGATAAGATGACGGCTCATCCTCATCAATGAGTAGTAAGTCACCTTGTTGAGTCACAAGAAATCCATATCTCTGTGGCTCCCGGTGTTCTCTTACAGACCTACGCTGGGCTTGTGTCTCTTGAGCAGGTACTTCTTCCACAACAGCTTGCGGTGCCTGCTTTGTTTCCATCTCAATCTCAGGTTCAATGTTTTCTTGTGGTTGAACTTCACTAAGTTCTATTTTTCTCCCACTGGTTTTTCTAGAAATAAATTCTCTTTCAAGAAATACACCAGTCCGAGCAACAACTACTTTGTTCTCGGTGGGATAATAGAAATAATATCCTTTCGTTTCCTTAGGATACCCCACAAATAAACACTTATCAGATTTGGGTCCAAGTTTGTTAGTGGCGTGACGTCTAACGAAAGCCTCACAACCCCAAATCTTCATAAAAGACATACTAGGACGCTTCCCAGTCCATATCTCATATGGTGTCTTTTCCACTGATTTAGATGGAACACGGTTCAATCGCTGTTTCTAGAGCGTGTCCCCAAAACGATATCGGAAGATCTGCATGACTCATCATTGATCTAACCATGTCTAACAAGGTTCGATTTCTCCTCTCGGATACACCATTCCATTGTGGAGTATACGGAGGAGTGAGTTGTGGGACTATCCCACACTCCTTTAGATAGTCATGAAACTCTTGGCTTAAGTATTCACCTCCTCGATCTGATCGAAGGATTTTGATACTTTCGCCAAGCTGGTTTTGTACTTCATTCTTGAAATCTTTGAACTTTTCAAAGGTTTCATGCTTATGCTTCATTAGGTACACATACCCATATCTACTGAGGTCATCAGTAAATGTAACGAAGTATTGAAAACCAACTCTAGCTTGTGTACTTATTGGTCCACATACATCACTATGTATTAGTCCCAATAAAACATTTGCCCTTTCAACATGTCCCTTGAAAGGGGCTTTAGTCATCTTGCCCTTTAAACAAGATTCGCATGTTTCATATGATTCAAAATCAAATGAATCTAATACTCCATCCTTATGAAGTTTAGATATGCGGTTTTCGTTTATGTGGCCCAAGCGACAGTGCCAGAGATAAGTCGGATTACAATCATTATTTTTAATCCTTCTAGTATTTATGTTATAGATATGTATATCAAGATTTAATAAATAAAGACCATTCACCATTTGTGCACTAGCATAAAACATATCATTTAAATAAATAGAACAACAGTTGTCCTTTATCATAAATGAAAACCCACACTTGTCTAAACAAGAAATAGAAATTATGTTTTTGGTAATGGATGGCACAAAATAACAGTCTTTTAAAATCAACGATAAACCAGAAGGCAAAGATAAATAATAATCTCCTATAGCTAATGCAGCAACTCTTGCTCCATTTCCAACTCGGAGATCAACTTCGCCTTTCGCCAACAATCTACTCTTTTTGAGGTCCTGCACATTTACACAAATGTGAGATCCACATCCAGTATCTAATACCCATGATGAAGAAGTAGATAAATTGACTTCTATAACAAAAATACCTGAAGTGGAAGTCACACTTCCTTTCTTTAGATCCTCCAGATATACTTTGCAGTTTCTTTTCCAATGGCCGGTCTCACCGCAATGAACAGTTCCCTTCCTTCGCTATCCCTCCCTTTGGTTTCAGTGCAGATGACTTTGGCTTAGATTTAACAAAGACCTTCTTGTTCTTCTTGACGTTCTTAGCTTTAGTCTTTCCTTTGTTCTTATTCACAATAAGAACATTTGTAGGTTTAGACTTCTTGCTATTTGCTTCAAAAGTTCTAAGCATGCCAAGTAACTGTGGTAGTGTCTTCTCAATTTCAATCATATTGTAATTTAAGACAAATTGACTGAAGCTTTCAGGCAACGATTGCAAGATCACGTCAGTGGCCAACTCTTGGTCCAAAGGAAAACCCAGCTTCTCCAGATTCTCAATATACCCAATCATCTTGAGTACATGAGTTCCAACCAGACTTCCTTCTACCATTCTACACTGGAATAACGCCTTAGAGACGTCATACCTCTCTTGTCTTGCTTGTTGTTGGTACAGTTGCTTAAGATGCTCGATCATATCAAACGCCTCCATTTCCTCATGTTGCTTCTGAAGCTCAGAGTTCATGGTGGCAAGCATAAGGCACCCAACATCAAGTGCGTCACTTTGATGCTTCTTGTAAGCATCTTTATCGGCTCTTGTAGCCGTTAGGGGAGGTTCCTCAGCGGGTAAGGGTTCCTCTAGGACATATTGTTTCTTTTCTTGTTTGAGGACTATCCTCAAGTTCCTATGCCAGTCTAGGAAATTTGTCCCATTTAATTTGTCCTTCTCAAGGACCGATCGCAGTGATAAAGTGCTTGTTACGTTGTTAGTTGCCATGGATATCTACAATATAAATATGCAAAATAAGTTTATGATTTAATCATTTAACATGGTCTTACATTAAATGATACTCCTACTATTTTGTTAAAAAATATCAACCCTCGAAACCTTTAGTGGGCCAAGATCCATATTTCGCCTAATCTTGAGTTAGCTTTGGCTAATCGCCCAAGACTCGGTTATTTAGGTAGACAACACTTTGTCAATTACATCACATATAATTCTTGGATAGTTGGACGAACAACGCTTTGTTCAATTCATCAAATGAATTATTATCCAACCCATGCCTCTAGGTTCCCAATCCTATTGAGATAACCTAGTTAAGTAGTACACAATTTAAAGTATAACGGATATCACTTTTATCTTTTCGCGCCTTACTAAGATTGCCACGGTGCTTTGCTTTGGCAAACCCACACATGTACAATCGAAGTTTTTGACGAGTACTTTTAATTTTGGAAGGCATCTAAAACTTAATATTTTAGAGGGATTTATTGATCTCATGATTAGTTTGATAATTTAAAATATGTCCACTACATATAGTTGTATACATATCTACATATATGTGTAATACAATTATCAATCTAAAACATAAGATAAATCATGCATCAACATACATAATTAAACGTGACATGGTTATAGCCCCTACTAACGATTTTCTCAAGCCAATGAGAAAAACCTAAGAGTCAACCTAAGGTAACTTCACAAGCACCTTCCTTTGGCTCCAATTTGTGAATGGCCTCCTCATCCCGACACGATGCTCCATCTTCATTGATCACCATCAACAATTAAACTATACTATTTACAAGATATAGAATTCCTCGATTCACATTCGAGGGGAACATAGGGGAGGGACAACATTTAGAATAAAATAGAGAAGGCACGACACGCAGGTCGTATTATAAATTACAAACATTCACAAATCCTATCTAATAGGTCAAAGGGCTATAACCATGCACCATGCTCAAACAACACATAAAGCATGCATTAGCATTTAATTAATTAAATTCTAAACATTTTAAATTTAATTCTAATTAAAACTGTAAAATAATTTTTGAAAAATTATCGTACGCTCGGGACATCACATGCCTCGAACTTAAGCGACTAAGTCACGAACCACCATGGTTCGAACCAACCAAATACACGGCTGGACCAATTATGGGCCTAGGGTTCGAAACCCTAGCCCATGGCCGAACCATGCTCGAGCGGCGGCGGTGCTAGGGTTCCAAACCCTAGCCGCCTCGCATCATCTTGAGTTTTCATCGAGCCATCTTGATTGAAATAATGGAATTTGTTAGCCACGAGTCACGATCAGGCCATGCACGGGGTTGGCTCAACCATCTCGAGCCAAGGGTTCGAAAACCCTAGCTCTCATGTGGTGAAGCCACTAATCCATGCATGCGTGAACCATTATCGAGCCAAAGAGTTCAAAACTCATCCACGTCTCGAAACCTCCATGCATGAACATGAGCCACAACGACTAGGCCATCTCTAGCCAAGGGTTCGAAAACCCTAGCCCTCATGTGGCTAAGCCGTGGGTCAATATGCTAGGGGTGGCCGAAACATTGATCAATATATTTGATTATTCGCTTCGTGTATCGTATACATCAAACATCAATTATATCAAATATAATATCATGATAATTTCACAAACTAAATATTAACATATCATATATGTTCATACAGTTTTAAATAGCATGCAATATTAATCTAAATATGATTAAACTATTTAACCACATAAATCCGATATGAGCCTTGAACCTGGCTCTGATACCACTGTAAGTAATCCATAAAGCATACAACACAGCGGAATTTAAAATTTGGATTACTAGACACCGGATCTATACATAGGGATTCATATCGGATAAAGGTTACAAAAGTCTCACCCTTGTAGCGTGTTTGAGCAGATTCCACGGTGCAGCTCCACGTCCAACGATCCTTCGAGCCACTAGCAAAACTTAGCAAGTTTTGCCTCAACGGTATCCACACGATCAAATCGGACGAAGGAATAGTCTAAGAACAAGTTGCTAGACTCGTTCTTAAACCGGAACAAGAAATAATCTTGATTCACAATCGAGAATGATGGCACAAATCAACAAGTTTCTCTTCGGCTATCTTGAACAAAACCGAGAGCACCTTGGAGATGAAGGAGGCGGCCTTGTGTCTTGTTTAGGGTGGAATGCCTCACAATTAATTGTCTTACAATTAATTATACCATGTTATTAAAAGGGCTTAATTAAGTTCAAGACTTTCTCAAAGTCTTATGGGCCCAAACCCATGATTTAATTAAAACCTTTTAATCACTTAATTAAGACTCTTCTTAATTAATTAATTCATCCAATGAATTTAATTTCCCTTCTCGATTTAATCTTTTGTGCGACCCAATAGGATCTTGTAATGTTGGCAGTGACATAAAATCTTATTTTACGTTACAAGCAAGGAGCGGTGTCTAGCAACACATCGAGGCTACCCAAATTACAAGAATGTCAATGACTCGACATAACCTTTAGAACTTGTGATAATATTAACCATGTAACTTAATCCCTTTGTCCTTTGTGTTTAGATTGAACACGAGTCATGGAATAGTCATACTCGTATATTCAATCTTTATTTCTTGATCCCCAAGTAGAACTAGAATAAACGAATAAGCTCGATATCTCATATCGACTCATTCGAGCATGGCCATGCATTTTAGTTCTCACTTGATCAAGGGCCAAACGCATCTCCTGTTATATAGGAGGGACAAATCCTATCTCGATCAGTCAACATCCCTCTACATAATTCGTAGTGTATCCAATAGTCGCCTTTATAGTTTACCCTGTTACGGGTAACGTTTGACAATATCAAGATACATAACTCCTTATGTTGGGATCTCTGATGATCACAAGTCGTAAGGATTACATACATTATTATCACTATGAGAATTGCATATGACGATCATATAACTATCCATGTTGCATTCTCATGGTGAGTCTGTCCAGTACATCGTTCTCCAACATGTACCCATGTGTTGATTTGATATATCATATCAATGAACAATTCATCAATCAACATATACTAGTCTCTACGTATTATCATTATCCATATTCATGATAATACTTGACTAGGGACATCTTTAAGAATAATACAATATTATTCTAAGGACATTAACATATATATTAATTCATATTGCACAGTTAAACGAATAATATATAATAATGAATTGCCATTCATAAAATCATATTACATTGTATGTCATAAACAATCATCTAATGATATGTCTTAGGGCATATCCCAACAGTAATCACTTGGTGGTGCATGTAATATCACAAGGTTGATGTAATTCATTTGGTGGTGCATGTAAAATCACTTGGTAGTGCATTTAAATTCATCGATAAATATATTTTTGGTTAAAGATAACACCTAAGTCTATCGGTGCATGTAATTTGCATGCACCGATAGACTACCGGTGCATGTAATTTACATGCACCGCTAGATGTTGTTTACCGGTGCATGTAAATTACATGCACCTATAGACTAGCGGTGCATGTAAATTACATGCACCGCTAGATTTTGTTTACCGGTGCATGTAAATTACATGCACCTATAGACTAGCGGTGCATGTAATTTACATGCACCGCTATATGTTGTTTGCTTGTTTACCGGTGCATCTTTGATTTGAGAAGATAAGATAGTGTTAAACGTAATTTACACTAATTGAAATTATTAACGAATTGTGCTGCCATTAAAAAATCTTCAAACTGGACAATTGGATGTACCCGTATGTTAGATAAAATGCTCACCAAAGCTTAGCAATAAATACGAGAGAACCATGGGAATAATATATAATTTTTCACATTCTTAAACAAATATTCGCTCGTCCCACAAACACTTGGTTCCACTCCCCCTCAGCCCATAATACCACTCCACACCACGTCCACAGCCTCCACTTCCGACATAACCGCCGTCACATTACTAAATTAAGTATATATATGTGTAATTTTTACTGAAACAAATTAATTTTTTTGCTTATAATTGTTCTTCTATTTTGATGTTCCGATATGGAAACATGCAAAGCAAGAAGAGTAGGCAAACACGGGAAACAAAGCCCAAGCGCCGCGACTTCTCTCTACACGAAGAAAGGGAAAAAGCATGGTCCCTATCACCATAATGGCAGGAATGAGGATGTATTTATATTAAAATGTAACAAAATATATAAAAGGTATTAGTGTTTGTTTTGATGATATGAACCGCGTGAGTCTAGCGATGCATGTAACTCACATGCACCGCTAGACTCAAGAGATGCACCACTTTGTTAAATTAAAAACTTCAAATTTTCATTTAAACATTTCATCGAACATGTCACATACACTGTAGTTGTGGGTTTTATATTCAATATATACAAATATTCTGATTCCAAGAACGAACAAAACAAGAGCTGAAATTCACACGAAAAGAATTTGCCGCAAATCCACCCGCCATTGTTCTATTTTCATAATATATCCCACCACTGCAGCGATGGAGCTCACGACTAGATTCACACCATCCCGCTGTTGAAGATTGATTCAAGAGCTATGATTCGTTGGGAGCTTCGGTGTCAACCAGGATCTAAATTCACTCATTTCTCTGATCGATGGAGGTTTGACACCGTGCTTTTCCGCATTGTAGTGTGTTGGGTTAGTGAAGAAGACGATTTGTTAAGGAAGATGGTAATTTAGGGTTAATTTGGTCATTGCATTCAAAATTGGATCTAACTGAAAGAACTTTTTTTTGGGTGACTGGGTTGAAAAATCTTTTACCTAATGGTACCGGCCCGAAATTTGCCCTTTAAAAAAAACGATTTACAGATTCTCTCAACCGTGAGTGCACCCGTTTCGACCAAGGATGCCCTTTTTATATGAATTGATCTTTTCCACTATTATTAATCCTTAGAATTTAAATGTATTTCATAAAATTCTTATTAAGATATATAAGCTAAATCCTTCTTTGTTTGGGTTTAGGTAATGGCAACCGCGCAGCAGCCTATAGAATCCATAATATGGAGCATGAGATAGCCGAGTTTAAGGCATTCTTAGATAAAGAGATGCGGCCGAGTGTCGTGGCAAGGCCCAAAGAATTACGTACCACCATCTTCGTGCAGAGGAACGACTTACTAAAACAATCGAGGACAACAAACACTTGTGAGAGTCCACGATAACAAGTGACAACAATTGTAACGCTTCGAGTAGGAGTTCAATGAGTATCATGAGTACATGTGGACCCGAAACCAAACTCTCACGAATGAGAATAATGAATTGGCACAAGAAGTTGCCTACAAGCGTTATGTGATAAACTTCCTAATGGAAGAGGAATGCCCCGAGCAAGATCCTATGGAAGTGGAAATGGTTGAAGAGGATTAGGGGACGGGGAAACAATATACTAAATTTTTTTTGTATACGATTTGATAAGAATAATAATATTCTTTGTTATTCTAGTAATAATTTTATTTGTTTAAGATTTCATTGTGAATCTCTAAGTTTAATTAATAAACTTTTAATTTACTCTCCGAGCCTATCTCGAATTGTGTTATTCCTCGGTTACGCTCATATGCAACAACTTTAAACCCTTGCTGTTAATATCTTAAAAGTTTTATCCTTTTTTGTAAGTCATAACGAACTCAAATTACTTTTTTTTCAATAGATACATACAATTCCTTGAATTTTTATATTATTGGCTAACTTCGAGAATTTTAATTCCATAACCACTCAAT
Organism: Haberlea rhodopensis; assembly: GCA_907163345.1. Classification (NCBI taxonomy): domain Eukaryota; kingdom Viridiplantae; phylum Streptophyta; class Magnoliopsida; order Lamiales; family Gesneriaceae; genus Haberlea; species Haberlea rhodopensis. The sequence goes on from CAJQUN010000002.1 coordinate 5,665,123, forward strand.
ACTTTGAGTTCATGGTTTATCAAGTTCATTGTTGGGAATTGTTTTGAAAATCCAATTCCAAAAAACTTCATTTTGAGTGAAATTTTGGCCTAATTCGAATAATCGAAGACATACCTTTCTTATTCTAATTTTCCTTCAATGGAATCCTTAAAATTAAGTAAATGTCGAGCCATACGTTCCTTGGGATATCTTAATTGGGTATAGATTATAGAAAATCTTGCCAATGATATAATATTTTTGGTTCAAACAAGAATATAATAATCACTTAGAATTCATTAAGGAAATTAGAAATCTATTTTCAACATTTCAATAATCCTTTTAAAATACGATAAATTTATTTCGATAAATGAAATAACTTGTCTTTCTTCAAATTTGTTTATGATATTCTTGTGACACATTTTCATTGACGAATCTATATGATGACCTTAGAACTTTGAAAATTTGTCTCTTGAATTCTCAAGCCGTATACACTTAGTGAACCAATAAAATGACAACATTTGCTAATAGAACTATAGCGACGCGTAATCTACATGGAAGCTACATTGTTTGTATAAGCGAAAGAATGTTCAACGCTTATTTGATTAAGCTGAACGTGATAGAGTTCGACGCAATTTTTGGGAATGGTTTGGTTAGATAAACATCGTACGGTAGTTGACTGCTACAACAAGAATGTCGAACTAAGAGGAGATTCCTAAATCATGAAGAAATCGTATATAATGGCAAGGCCAATGAACAAAATTCGTATTGACTGCAGCACAAACTTGGAAAGCCATTAAAATGGTTAAGTTTGGATATAAGATACTACAACAATATCGGTAGAATTAAAAATCCTGAAATTAATTGATAATATGCCCAAATTTTGATTTCAGTTGTCTCCTTTCTCTCGATGACTAATTTGCCTACATCATCTTTGTTCAAACCACTCATTATAACCTATTATATTTTTGGGATCAAACATTGTTTCGTCAGGTCAGTTATCCATGTCGACTCAATGATTTATTGTATCATTCTATGTAGTTCCCTTTTTAATAATTTTTTTAGATGATATGTCATTATCAAAATCATCTCGGTTGTGCAGAAATATTCAAACTTTTTTTATTTCAACTACATTATATAATTTATATCTGGCATTTCTTTGAGAATGTCTATTCGAACAATTTTGATTATTTTTCTAAGTCATGTTAGTCAATTATATGATAGACTTTACCTGATTCTCAGTCTCTCTTATTCGTCAACATATTTCTATCACTCTTTTTGTACTGACAATCCAATATTCTTTGCAAGAACTTTTATTCATCCTTATTTATAAGTCTGAATATTCAGTTTATTGGTTCTTAACATTGGCTTGACTTTACCAGTTTTTCCAGACTAGTCGTCTATGTCCCGACTATTCAGTTATCTATCTATCCTAACAGTTGATTCTGTTAATGATTATACAAATTTGATTTAGCCGATGAATTTGCTTAACTAATCGGTTTCAAATTTTGGGGGATCTATTTTGCTAAAGCCAATTACATTTCAGATTCATTATTTCATATATATATGACCAAATCGATAACATATCCAAATCATTTTACTTAGTTGAATTGATGCATGTATCAATGTTCAACGAACAATTATAACAATCGATGTTTCATGTCGATTACTCGGTTTTTTTGTTAAGCAACAGTTGGACATCCAAATCTTTTGTTCACAACAACTTGGTTAGAAATCTATTCTTTTTATTGTGATGGAAATGCCTTTCCAATTCTCCATCATTGCCATTCTTGAAGGTAAAAAAAAAATTCAAAAGGGTTAAATTAGATAATTAAGAACTACTATCGATATTTCAGAGAAATAAAACTTCAAGATATTTTGTGTAAATGTCAGAGAAACATAATTTTATGATACTTTGGAGGCATATTAGAGATCTCAGAATATCCAACTATTGAGATATTTATATAGTAAAGTCAGGATAATGCTGAACGAAACTATTTGCCGACGAAAATACCAATCACCCCTATGCCGAGACGAAGTAGATGAGAAGACCATCCTGAACTGATTCAAGCATCCGTGAACAAAGTTGCAATCATCAGAGAACGGCTCAAAGTAGCACAAGAGCATCAAAACAGTTGAACTGCCTTGATACAATGACCAATAGAGTTTGAAGTCGGTGAACAAGTTTATGAAGAATTTTATTCGACACTACAAGATAGAAAAATTGAGTCCAAAATATGTGGGACCATTCAAGATAATATAGAAGGTGGGAACACTGGCTTACAGAATAGCATTACCGCCAATCCTATCCAGAATTCATAACGTCTTCCATGTATCTCAATTCTGGAAATACAGCGCTGACCCGAATCGTGTGCTTGACGTAGAACCACTAGTAGTTCAAGGTGACTTGAACGAAAATATGAAATACGAGGAAGTCCCCATCGGATAGTGGATTCAAAAGACCAATTATTGAGGCAAAACATCATTCCATATATCAAAGTTCAATGGTCAAACCATACAGAGAGAGGCCACTTGGGAGAGAAGTACCCTTATCTTTTTCCATATCAAGACTCAAGTTTCGAGGGCGAAACTTTCAATAATGAGAGATGGATGTGAAGGCCCAAATCCCGCCAAAATTGAGCCAAAATCTTCTCATATGGAAAGTGCACAAATTTTGCCAAATCTTCTATCAAAGAGGAGTTGACCATTAATTATGGGAACAAGATCATGAATTGCATCTCACATCAACCATAATTATGGAAACAAGATCATGAGTTACACCTCACATTATCCTTTCTACTCTATCTCTTACAAAGACACCAAGTCATGAACATCATTATTTTCGAAAACTTACTATCCCATTCAACAAGATTTTCAAAATTTGCACACACTTACACACACTTGAGTTTTGAAAATCTCAAGGAAGAGAGGAGGAAGTTCGCAACCTGGAGTCCGTTCAAGCTTCGAATCAATAACAATAAGTGGGTTTTTGCTACACAAATATTCATTCGTTTTGAAAAGTATATATGTGTTAATTCTCAAGTGGACATGCAAGTATTTTTAAGCTTGACGAGTTATGTGATATGTGATCGTAAGCGAATGGCTATGGGGGTTAAAGTGTTACATGTGTAGGAGTCACCACTTGAATCAGTGTGGCAAAGTGCTACGTACAATGTGAGCCATCTCTGGAACCTTCGAGGCAAATTTTTGTACGAGAGCCACCTCTTGAACATTAAGAGTAAAGTGCTATGCATACTGGAGCCACATATTGAACCTGTGATATCCAATATGTGATTATGTGTATGTGACTATGCTATTGTAATGAAGATCTGATAAGCTGTGTATATGCGTAAAATCGTTATGTGTTCTGAGCTCTAGGTGAGCAAATATGAGTATATGCATAAAATCGTTTTGTTTTGATAAAAAAATTATTGGAAATTTTATGCCTCGTACATGTATATTTTTTATCATGTTCAATTTGCCTTTGCTTGCTGAATGTTTTCCCAAACACTTACCTCTTATATCCCCTTCCCAGATAAGGTCGAATAACAGGTTGAAGACGAGGAACAAGAACCGTTTCGGGGTTGGTGATTCTTTGCTACTGCCGTGACTCAAGATACTAGTTTAGTTTATTTTTGCTTCCACTCATGCTTTAGAATATCGAACAATTTACAATATTTAGTTGTAAAGGCATATTTGATTATTTTGGAATAAAGACTGGTTTTTCGCTATAATCTGTGTTACGCGGCATGTTGAATTCGAATTATTTTTGGAAGCAAGACCGGTGTCATGTGCTCGGTTTCGGGGCGTGACAATCTATCTATACCGTATTAATTACCAAGAGGGTATATACTATATAGTAACATCGTATGTTTCTTTTTTCATAAATTTTTCATAAATTATCATACTCGTTAATTAATATTAGATAATTATTGTGCATTCCAAATATGAAAAAATCCACCACATGAAGATGCTCAATTAATCAATGGATAGTCATGTAACATAACGTCAGTTTCCAAGTGGTAAGAAAAATACAAAGCCACAAAGTTGGACATTTTCGGAGCAAAGTTGATTAACACCTTTTCTTTGTGTCAACTCATTTTCAGTCTCAAAACGTGGTTGGAAGCTTGCAAGTATGGCGACTAGGAAGCCAGCAGGGTGCTTGTAACTTTCGATGCTTTTCTCTTGCATCACAGACAACCACAGCCACATGATCGAACGTTTCTGCTCAATACCATGATATAATTTATATGTACCTGTTAGCATAAATGCCCTACAAGCCAAACGTTGGCCCAATGGGCTTTATATTAACCCTGGCCCAATTAGCTTATATAACTATAAATATGACATTTGTATCAGAAGGAAGAACGACCTAATCACTCTCAATCAATTCACGCTCTCTAAAAGTTCATACCAAACTAGCACTGGTGCTGAGCTTGTAGATCTGGTCAGGTTGGTTGGACTCGAGGGTCACCGCTATCAGATTCACGTCGGTGAACGGTAATTCCTTTTCGTGCATTTATTCGATTTATGCATGTTAATATATGAATCAGGCGCGATCGACCGTCCCCGGGTCAGATCTGTTTATTGTACTATTTCCGCTGCGTTTGGATCTGGCGCCGGGGTAAGGAAACCCAACAGTGGTATCAGAGCCAGGTTGCGCTATGATTCATGTATTTGATAATTATTTTTATTAGATTGTTTACCACAATGCTAATCGCTTTTGGTTTCTGAAATTTTGGGATCCAGAAAAACATAGAAATTGGATTAAAATGAGTTTTATATAGACCCAAAATTCGACCACCAAGGAATTTGTTTCTGTTCTGAGTGGATGATGGTGCGAAGACGCAGGGCGGTTGCCGATGCGAAAGAGTGTTGCACCTGTTGCAATCGGCGCTGGAAATGTTCCAGGATTGCATCGTTCGGACGCCGTGCCCAGTCTCCGGGAAAGGTTCCGCGAGCGTGCGCAGTATCCGGGGACACGCCTTCATCGGGGTCTGCTCGCCGACGTGAAACTCGCGCAGTAACCAAGCTTTCTGCAAATGTTGCAGATGAAACTCGCGCAACCTCTGAAATTACTCTTCTCATTGTGCGCCGGTTATGACCCGCGACCGATCGAAGAGGGTGAGGAAGAGGCGGCGCACGGGCTGGCGAGGCGAAGAGGCGGCGCTAGGGTTAGCCAAACCCTAATTTCCATTTGGGAAGACAATGAAAAGTAATTTGAACAATAATTTTTTGAAATTAAAAAAAAAAAAAAAAATTTTGTTAAATCCGAAAATTTGGTTAAGTTTTGGGTTGAAATTGTATTTTTTAATTTTGGATCCAAATTGTTTGGAGTCCATAAATTTTTTGGGTCATTTTAGATGTTTTATCCGGATATTATTTTTGAAATAATAAATCATAATACTTAATTTATTAAAAATGTGATTTTTAATTTATTAAGTGTAAAATGGAGATTTTACATTCAGTTGAAAATTTAATTAATTGAAAATTGAATGAAAATGTTTCATTTAATTTGTTAATTTTATTTTTGACTAATATTATGATTTGAGGTAAAATAGTGATTTTACCAAGTAATTGAAATTTAATTAATTAGAAATTAAATGAAAGTGTTTCATTTAGTTCGTTAATTTTATTTTCGATTAATATGATTTAAAGGTAAAATAGAGATTTTACCAATTAATTGAAATTTAATTAATTAGAAATTAAATAAAATGATTTTATTTAATTTGTTAATTTTATTTTCAATTAATGATGCGATTAGTGGGAAACGATAGAATAAATTAATTATTGTGCTCTAATTACATGTGATGTAATTAGTACAATTACATATGATGTAATTGTTTAATGTTTAATTACATATGATGTGATTGCATGATGGATGATTACGGGCCTTGACCAATGTGTTTAGGTGAATGCTTAGGTTTTTTATTGTTTCATTATTATTGTGATTTTTGGTTATCGGGCCTGCGAGCCCGCTCTCTCTATTTTCTGATGTATCCCTCCCCGGATTTGTATCCCTATTCTTTTGTTTGCACGATTTAAATGTAAATTATTAGAATTAGTAGAAGATCGAGATTGAAGACGGAGCATCAAGAATCAAGACATGTATAATGGAAGCAAAAATGTAATAGGATTGCATTGCATACCTGCATCACCTTAGACAGACTTGTGATCCATGTATGGCTCACGTGGATCAATTAAGAAAAGGTCGTAATCGTCCATATTTATTTTTATTATGCATGTGATGTATGATAAATGTTTGTTTGTATGTTTTATTAGTACATATGACTGCATGAATAAAATATAGTTGCATGAATCCGGCAATCAAACAAACAAGTACTTGATGAGATTTGAAAATTATTAAATCCCTCTTTTGAATATGATTCAAAATATTTTAATATCAAACTGTAAAGGGAGCTCAAAGGAGTTTGTTGCTTCCTGTCTTCCATCAACAGTTAAGCCATGAGACGCTACTTGTGTCAGGTGTCTTGTCTCACCCTCGTGGGGGGCATCTGACATGGGAAAGCTGTGTGTTTAACTGCCACTTAATTATGGATAGGGTTCTGTTAACCTTTAAGATTACTCACCCTCGTGGGGTCTTATTGGCGAACATTACCATCCGTGGGATGGGTTAGTTTGACGTGAGAAGGCATAATTGGCCTGCCTCCGTAGGGTTATGTCAATCACGAGACGAATATCTTGGGGGTTGCATATGATGCAATTGTGAGCTACCTTTAGTATCATGAGGTCGGCTGGACCCTCGCCCGGGGCTATCATGAGCTAGTTGGACTCCAAGCCCACTAAGAAAATACGATTTTCCGTTCATTTGTCATGAGGGTGACGAATTCGAAAAATTTAGTGGGAGCATTCAATAACTAAAGTCCATAGTTTTTGATTAATTAATAATCAAACGGTTTGCATGTATTTTCTGTTTATTCTCAGTATTGTGATTGCCGTGAATCCGATTGCATCAATTCTCGATACAAACAAAGTAACCGCACCAAATTATTCTAATTGACTATTAATGTTAAAATAATGCTTGCTTCTAAAAGATTGCTATATACCCTTGGTGGGAGCCTCCTGTTGAAGTGTCTCCCGGTTCGTCTCATGAAGAGATTGCCACACTTGAGAAGTGATGGGACGATGATCTCTAAACTATGTGATATATGATAGCATCAATGTCACCAATGAGTTTCAACACAGATATGAGAAATTCGTTCACATTGCTGATATTTTCCAACACCTACAAATGTTGTTTGGTGAACGGACGCGATTACTGAGACTCGCGATTTCAAAAGAGCTATTTTCATTTCACATGCGAGATGGGGCTTCGGTCTATGAGCATGGTGTAAGAAAAATATCTCTTGTTAAGAAATTGGAAAATCTGAATGTGACAAATCCTCATTAACTGGCTATAGATTTGATCTTATAGTCAAAATGTTGGAAACTCATGAGTCCTTGATTCAAAAGGAGAAACATGTTCTTCTTGTCGAATCTTCTACCAATGGTAGGAAGAGTTAAAGGATAAAGAAGAGGAAGGGAAATGGTTCTCAACCTTGAAAGACGAAAAAGGATATAGTAGCAACTAAGAAAGGAGAGGCATCTATGTTTTCACTGCTGGTCACTAGCGCAAAATTGTAAGGAATACCTTGACTAGAAGCGTTCTAGAAAGGGTATGTTATATATTAAAATTAAATGTTTCTATTGGTTCTACTTCTTTGGTATATGATGCCAGTTGTGCTCGCATTTTTGCAAAGAGTTGCATGTGATGTGAGAAGTAGAGAGCCCTAGGAAGGTGAAACCTACCTGAGGCAAAGCATTGTAGCAAGAGTTGTTGCAAAGGTTGTTTGAAACATTTATTTAATATAAAATCTTGAACTGGTTAGGAACTGGTTTGAGCAATTATTTATTTGTTTTAGATTTAATCATGAAATTGTTCCTATTTTGATAGAGAATGATATTCTTTTAAATATGCGAATGTGATTTGCAGTATTTTTAAGAATGCATTTTTTATTGAATCTGGTGAACTTATGAATGATTAGTATGATTATATTCAAAGAATATAAAAAGAATGATAACTTAAATCCAACATATATTTAGCATGTGCTGAATGTCCATTGAATTTGATTCATATGGACGTATGTGGAGCACTAAATGTTAGTGCAAGATGATGTTGAGTTATCTTAAAGAGAATGTGATTCTCTCTGAGTAACTCTCTAAAGTTACATATTTGTTGAATATAATTCATACCAATGCAGTGACCAAAACTCCATATACGATATGGACTGAAAAATAATCCAAATTTTTTATTTGAGATTGTTCTGCTTATGTGAAGCAGCCAGTGGGAGATGAGTTGGATAGTTGATCCATCTTATGTTATTTTGTGGAAATTTATATTATCCAATGGAGACAAAGTGTTTGTTTCGCAATTGCCGTCTTTCTAGAGAAAATGTTTCTATTAGAAATGAATAATAATATAATATAACTTGAAAGAGTTCAAGAACCACAAACCACTAGAAAAGTGAAAACGCTGAAATTAATTGAGTCAATCATAACCTTTAAACTGCACATACCAAGGAGATCTGAAAGTGTTTCAAGAACTCCTGATAAATTGAATTTACTCCTAGAAAGTAGTCAAAATGATTTTGACCATGGATGTGATCCTAGGACTTTCAAGGAGGCGATGTCAGATATTGATTCGGGACATTGGCAAGATGCCATGAAATCTGAAATGGACTCCATGTACTCCAATAAGGTATGGCCTTAGTAGATCATCTTTGGGAATTGTTCCCATTGGCTGCATGGATTTACAAGTGAAAGCTTGGAGTGGATGGGAAGGTAATGACCTTCAAAGCTTGACTGGTGAGAAACGATTATTCTCATAGGCAAAGAGTTGTTTATGAGAAAATTTTCATCGGTTATGATGCTATAGTCTATTTAGATTTTATTAGTTATATCTTTATATTATGAATATGAGATATGAGTAATGGATGTGAACACAACATTTCTCAGTGGTGGCATTGGGGTAGAAATGTAGCAACCAAATGTGTTTACAACTTCTTGTAGTGAGAAAAATGTTTTCAAACTCCAGAGGTCCATTTATGGGCCTAAGAAGGCATCTCGAAGTTTGAACTTCCGTTTTCATAACATCATCAAAGTGTTTGGTTTTGTTAAAATCCGGAAGTGACATGTGTGTGCAAAAGGGTTAGTAGGAGCATGGTTACATTTGTGATGCAATAAGTCGATTATATCATGCTCATTGTGAATGGTATTGGATTAATCAATTAAAGCATGATTATCTACTAATTTCTCCATGTAAGATTGAGAGAAGCATCATAAGTGCTTAGCATAAGGATCTATAGGGATAGATCTAAAGGATGCTTGAAATCTCTCAATCTACATACATAAACACTGTGCTAAAAGGGTTTAGCATAGAATAGTCGAAAAATAAGTTACTTCATAATATGTCATAGTATTCATCTCTGGAGTCAATGGGTCTTAAGATTGATGAGGAGAGAGAAAAGATGACATTGGTACCTTATATTTCTACTTTTAATAGCATACTGTATGCTATGGTATGTACTTGGCCTGATGTATGTTCTTAGAGTAATGGGCAGACATCAGACAGATCCCGGTGAAGGTCACTGGAAAACTGTGAAAATAATCCTCATGTTCTTATGAAGAACTTATGATATGTTCATGGTTTTTGGATCTGTAAGGGGAGAAATAAAAGTTGAAGGCAAAGCTGATGCTAGTTTTTAAATTGGATGTAGATGATACCATATCGATGGTCGGATTTGTATTTAAGCTCCATGATGGTGATGTCTCTTGGAAACGTTCCAAGCAAGACACCACATTGGATTCCACCACTGAAGCTGAATACATTGCAGCATACGATGCAGCAAAGAGGCAGTTTGGATAAGAAATTTCATCCAAGAGTTGGGTTTAATTTATAGTGCAGTTGACACAGTCTCTGTGTACTGTGACAACATTTGAGCTATTATGAATAGCCAAGATCTCATCAGGATCCAAACATATATTGAGAAAATACTATCTAATGAGAGAGATGGTATACACGACATTATTATCGAGAGAATCGCTTCAACAGAAAAATATAGTGAAACCACTGACAAAGCATTTACAATGATTGGTGTCTGTTAGACATCTTGGGAAGATGGTCTTAAGACACATGAGTAGTTGGTTTTGGGAAAGTGAAAGATATTGTTGTCATACATGATTAAGTAAATCAATAGTTGATTGATTGTACCTGTAATCTTATTATGACAAATCTTTGTTTGAATATTAATATATATGGCACTTCTTCATCTGTTTACCCATGCATCTTGATGCATTGATGAAGTCCTTGTGATTGCTATAGTCCATAGAATGTGGTTACGCATATGATGGTGATCATGAAATACATTCTCGACTGCGATTTCTAAATGTTCCTGGTCGATGAGCCTTCGAGAATGGGATATCGATATATGCTCGTTAGAGACTGGTATTCATGATGTGTCTAGTGTAGTGCGCCGCGTTTCATCCGCGTTGGCTTGGAGAAGTCAGCACACATGAATAGGTGCTCATTAGGAATGAGTTCACTGAACGACCCTACTCGGAATTCTATAAGTGGTTACCATTTGTCGAGTATAGAATTTCTAGTCATAGTTGTGCACCATTATTCCTCATGACCCGAGGCGTCATTGAGGTCTTGATAGATAGCTATGTACTTTGATTTAATGACTGATCACATGTGGGTCATAAAGTCATTATTTTGGGTATTCAGTGATGCTGTCAGAGGCCTATGATTGTCGTTGGGGATTCACCACTGGTCTTGATGAACCAGGATGTCCTATGTGTTTTTCTATAAATGATTCGAGGAATCTCTGGCCAGAGTGGGTAGTGCTTGTGAAAAATGAGTTTTTCATATACGCACACAATGAATCATATAACGTGAAACAAATACATAGTTATTGAAATCATAATGGGTCTCGATCAACCAATGCCCTAGATTCAATCGGGACATATTGAGTGAAAGGAATGTACTGCACTCTAACTATGGCTGATAGGTTCTCGTACGTTGCTAGTCATTTGTATCTAGGTCTTCGTGAAGCGCAGATGCTAGGCGCTACCCACGATCGGTAGGTTGTTGCTGGAATTATATTTCGGCCATTGTCTATTAAAGGAGTTTAATTGACAATGAGGCATTCAGGGTAAGCCCAAAGAAGTTGTTTGACTTCTAAAATCACAAATGTTGTGATCCTACTGCTATGATACACTTGAGCCTCGCTGGGTCACAATCAACCGGCCGCCGATCTATTGATGAGAATTGAGACTTAAATGTTAAGTGCTCAAATTGAGTGATTTAGAAGAGATGAATTTAATTTTTGAAAGCTCCTCACTTTAGTGGAGTTTCTATATTTGAAAATGTTTCATCTATAGAAAGTTCTAAAATTAAAACGTTTGATATATTTATGTCTCATAATTATGTACATTAGTAGTACATCAAGTTATTCAATTGGATTGAGTTGCTTGGATTATGAGTTTGTAGTTTTGTTTTGGCTTTTGGGCAAGTGGGAGATTGTTAGCATAAATGCCCTACAAGCCAAACGTTGGCCCAATGGGCTTTATATTAACCCTGGCTCAATTAGCTTATACAACTGCTAGTTTGGTATGAACTTTTAGAGAGCGTGAATTGATTGAGAGTGATTAGGTCGTTCTTCCTTCTGATACAAATGTCATATTTGGTGCTGAGCTTGTAGATCTGGTCAGGTTGGTTGGACTCGAGGGTCACCGCTATCAGATTCACGTCGGTGAACGGTAATTCCTTTTCGTGCATTTATTCGATTTATGCATGTTAATATATGAATCAGGCGCGATCGACCGTCCCCGGGTCAGATCTGTTTATTGTACTATTTCCGCTGCGTTTGGATCTGGCGCCGGGGTAAGGAAACCCAACAGTGACCTAATCACTCTCAATCAATTCACGCTCTCTAAAAGTTCATACCAAACTAGCACTGGTGCTGAGCTTGTAGATCTGGTCAGGTTGGTTGGACTCGAGGGTCACCGCTATCAGATTCACGTCGGTGAACGGTAATTCCTTTTCGTGCATTTATTCTATTTATGCATGTTAATATATGAATCAGGCGCGATCGACCGTCCCCGGGTCAGATCTGTTTATTGTACTATTTTCGCTGCGTTTGGATCTGGCGTCGGGGTAAGAAAACCCAACAGTACCATCATAATATTCAACGACAATCTAGATAACCACTTAATTATCCTATATCCTTTGTTTGTATACACAATTGATACGTGCGTAATATCTTTTGTTACTACTACAGTTGTAAATAGTCACCAAAAACTAGCTACAAGGAGCACTAGTTATTAATTTAATTGTTTTTTTTTAGTGCCGACCTCAGAAAATAAAGATAGACAGGGAAAGCTAAAAAGTAAAATAAAGCAAGAAGATAGGTTCCATGGAAAATGGGTTGAGAATGAATGAGTCAACTCATGGGGTGGAGTCAGCAGATTCGCAAAATAGTGCAAAAGTATTACTCGATAGAGGGACGCCACATGCCTATGTGCGAGCGGCGGATGCATGATTTTTGTTTATGGGACAAATTATTAACATTAAAAATATATGGCAAATAAAATTTTCGGGCGTTAAAATATATTTTTAGGGAGACAATTTAACGTTGAGGGGTAAACTGTAATGTTTTAAAATTAAAATACAATTTTTTTAATTGTTTTTTTTGAGTACTATATATATATATATACATATATATATATATATATATATATATATATATATATATTGCAAGGGACCATTGCTCCAACGTGGTGCCACCCATGCTCTTGGCCCTTTGGCAGTCTCAAACTGAAACAACGTCTCGAGTTCGAGAGTAAACCGCCCTTCTCAAATGGAAACAGAGGGATGAAATTCTAAATCTTTATGTATGTAAGATGTAAAAATATATAAATTTGTTAAAAAAAATTTACATGCCGAGTGAGGGCCAGAAGGTGCCAACCCTCCTCGGTCTCAACCACATAACTCAAGGTTGGAATTATTTTATCGGCAACCGTAACCAAAAGAATGATGGCCAATTCTATATCAGTCTTGAAAAGTACAACCATAAACGACCACATCTAGGAACTTTAATGACAACGCAACTTAATATAAGTCTAACCGCTGATTTCGTGTTGTGGCCCGTGAGGGGCTCCAAGATTATGTTGGAAATTTATGCTTAATGAATTGAAATTAAGTAAAAAAGACATGAGAAAAAATCTAATTTTATGTCATATGACATATTAGTTTTATCGGGTAAAATCTCCTGCAAGTGCCGAACAAGATATCCAAACAGAAGTATCCGAGAACAAGATATCCGAACAGAAGTATCCGAGCACAAGATATCCGAACACTATTAAACCCTGCTCGACATACTGATCAAAGAATAGCGGAAGACCCTGACGTAACCAACAAATCAACAGACGGAGATAAACATGCAATAATGGAGCGCGGATTTCTCGGACACGCTTGCCCTAATAACACCACGATCAGAGGAGGTTGTGTTCTGGATTTCCCTCGAGTTAACCACCAGAATCAGCTCTATAAATACACACTTGTGGTCTCATTATAAAAGGTTGGGACTTTTGAGGTAAGAAAAGACTCCGAAGAGAACAAATCAAGTCTGTTCGGTCTTTTCCCATATTTTCTAATTTTCTCGTTTAAAAGGCCGTTGTTCATATTTCGTGTCAAAGTCCTGTAATAAGTCCATTTTTATAGTGAAGAATTTATATTGGACAATGTCTCATGATTTTTCCTTCATTCTTGAGGGTTTTTTCAAGTAAAAATTATAGCGTCTTTTGTTTATTTTTCGCAAACACTTAGTTCTACCGAACACGAGAGATAACGAATACTTGAAAGATGCTGGCTCGTCTAAATCCTGGACTCAAAAATTTCAAACCAGTGGACTTCGGCTGCAACCAAGTCCTGTTATGTCGTAACCCTTTCTTCCTCCCTACGAACAACTGAGGAATTTGAAGAACTCAATGTCTCCTCGCTATCCGAGGAGGAAGAGTAGCAACTCTTTCCTCAGTATATGTGCCGTACATATCTATTTTCCTCAGGAAAGAGTCATCCAAAGAAGAAGCCATACTTGGTAAATAAGTGCTCGAAAAGCCTGGAGATCAGTTGCTCGGTCGTCTGGTGTTAGCTCGGAAGCAGAATGAAGCAAAGTGAAATAAATGAAAGGGAATGACATAGTATTTATAGAGGGGACCAGGTGAACATTCTTTTAATCCATGCTGTCCAAAATAAGTTGAATGGATGGTCATAGATAATCCTCGGGAAACGAAACGCCGGGCTACGTTTTGAAAATTATGGGCAGGAAATAAAGGCGGTGAAAACCCCCGAGCAGGTCAAATTAGGATTTTACCCGAAGACGATAAAACGAGACTTCATTATTCTCGTCTTGCTTTACTTCAGGGGGTGAGGTGATGCCATATGACATATCAGTTTTCTCGGGTAAAATCCTCTGCAAATACCGAACAAGATATCCGAACAGAAGTATCTGAGAACAAGATATCCGAATAGAAGTATCCGAGCACAAGATATCCGAACACTATTAAACCATACTCGGTATACTGGTCAAAGAATAGCGGAAGACCCGGGCGGCCGGGCGTAACCAACGATCAACCGGTGAAGATAAACGAATAATGGAGCACGGATTTCTAGGACACGCTTGCCCCAATAACGTCATGATCAGAGGAGGTCGTGTTCTGGATTTTCCGCTTGTTAACCACTGGGATCAGCCCTATAAATACACACTTGTGGTCTCATTATAAAAGTTTGGGACTTTTGAGGCAACACAAGACTTCGAAGAGAAAATATCAAGTTTCTTCGGTCTTTTCCCACATTTTCTAATATTCTTGTTTAAAAGTCCGTTGTTCGTATTTCGTGTCAAAGTCCTTTAATAAATCCATTTTTATAGTGAAGAATTTATACTGGACAAGTCTCGTGGTTTTTCCTTCATTCTTGATGGTTTTCCAAGTAAATATTGTGGTGTCTTTTGTTTATTTTTCACAAACACTTAGTTCTACTGAATACGAGAGATAACGAATCACATCATAATTGATAGAAAAAAGTGGAATATTACATATATCATGTTAGTCAAAAGTTGGTTTTCAATAAAGGTGGCCGGCCCATATTTTTTGAAAATCTCGGAAGTAAAATCTGACAAAAAAGAAAAGAACAAGTGTGAAGAAATTAAACACACTTGAAGAAATTTTAGCCATATTCGTGAAGAAAAATTTGGCCAATTATGCGTGAAGAACCTCTATAAATAGAGGTGTATTCATTCAGCTATATACACACCAAAAAATTGTAAAGAGCAAAAATACAACACAGAGTGCAATCAGAGAAAAAAATACCGGTGAGAGAAAATTAGTGTATAATTTTCTAAGTGTTTTTCAGATTGGGTGTTGTTAGGGTTTGTAAACACTTGTGTATTTTTCTTCAGTAAAATATCTGCAGCAGCCCCGTGGGTGTATGCTTATTTTTGCCGAACCACGTAAATCTTGTGTGTTTTTATTCCATATTTATTTTTTGCTCCTACATATCTGACAAGAGAAAATATGACATTATTTTCCCAACAACTGGTATCAGAGCCAGACTGTTAATTTTGTCAATTTTTTGGCGAGTTACTATTCATGTGCATAGTGATTCGTGAATCGTAGAATTTGGACAGCGACACCAAATTTGTCCACAATGGTGTTCTCAATAACACGGTGATTCTAAAAAATTGCCAAAATAGCAATCCGGTGGGAGTCAGGTTCTAGTGGGAGTAATGGCGGTAGATGAAGGAAAAATAAATATTGAAAAATTCAATGTTTTGGACTTCGGCTTTTGGAAAATGTAAATAGAAGACTATATGTACTGAAAAGACATTTATCAACCTCTCTCGGGTGTGAAGCCAGAGGCATGAAAGATGAAGAATGTGCTCTTCTAGAGAGAAAAGCCATCGGAGTTATCCGACTGACATTGTCATGCAACGTTGAATTCAACATAACAAAAGAAAAGACCACAACAGGTCTTATGGCGGCTCTTTCAAGCATGTACGAGAAGCCATCAGCTTCAAACAAAGTCCATTTGATGAGGCGGTTGTTCAATTTGTGGATGGTAGAAGGTGGATCGGTAGCTCAACACCTCAATGAACTCAACACAGTGACAACCCAGTTGACTTTAGTTAAAATTGATTTTGATGATTAAGTACGAGCATATTGTCTTCCATGCCGAAAGCTGGAATGCTACTGTCACAGCTGTGAGTAGCTCATTGGGAAGTACTAAGTTGAAATTTGACAATGTTCGAGATCTGGTGCCCAGTGAAGAGATCAGACGGAAAGATTCAAATGAATCATCAACCTCTTCAGTATTAATACAGAGTCAAGAGGTAGAAAATCAAACAAATGAGGTGGACGTGACAAACAAAAGAACAAGAGGTCCAAATCTAAGAATCCCTCTAATTCTCATAACTCAAAAACTATCGAGTGCTGAAAATGCAGCCAGGCAGGGCATTATAAAAATTAGTGCAAAAATGCACCGAAGAATTAGGAGGCGAAGGAAGAAGCAAGCGTTGCTTCTAGAGATAATGCATTAATATGCTCTTTAGAGAGCAATGAAGAGTCTTGGGTGTTAGACTTCTGAACATCATTCCATGCTACATCGCAAAGAGAACTCTTCGAGAAAAATGTCCCCGAAAACCTTGGTAAAGTCTACCTTGGTAATGAGCAATCTTGCGAGATTGTTGGCAAATGTATCATAAATATTAAGTTGAACAAGTCAGTGTGGGAACTGAAGGATGTCAGGCATATTCCCGATCTGAGAAAGAACTTAATCTCCCAGTTGGCTAGTGAATGTTATACAACAGTCTTTCACGACGATACTTGGAAGATCTCAAAAGGTGCAATGATAATTTCTCGAGGCAATAAGATCGGTACTCTTTGCATGACAACAGGAGCACGCTGTTCATTTGCAGTTACGGCAGACACAGAAAGTCATACTCTGTGGTACCATAGACTTGGCCATATGAGTGAAAAAGGAATGAAGGCTATGCACTCAAAGGGAAAACTACCGAGTCTTCAATCAATTGATGTTGCACGTGTGAATGATGTATTTTTGTAAAGCAGAAAAGAGTTAGCTTTCAGACAAATACCGGAACCCCAAAGAAGGAGAAACTTGAACTATTTCACTCTTATGTTTGGGGACCAACTGTCTCATCAATTAGTGGGAACCACCACTTTGTGACTTTCATTGATGATCACTCTAGAAAAGTATGGGTTTACTTTTTGAAACATAAGTCAGAAGTATTTGAGGCTTTTAAGATTTGGAAAGCGATGGTTGAAAATGAGACAGGGTTGAAGATAAAGAAGCTCAAAACCGACAATGGTGGTGAATGTGAAGACACCAGATTCAAGTTCTGCTATAAGCACTGGATCAGAATGGAGAGAACTGTGCCTGGTACGCCTTAACACAATGGTGTAGCTGAGCGTATGAATCGGACGTTGACAGAACGAGCCAGAAATATGCGGGTACAATCAGACCTGCCAAAACAATTCTAGGCAGAAACAGTCAATACAACATCTTACTTTATTAATCGAGGTCCATCAGTACAATTGGAGCATAGAATACCAGAAGAGGTATGGAGCGGAAAAGAGGTAACCTCTCACATCTTAAAGTTTTCGGCTTTGTAGCATATGTGCATATTAGTGATGCACACAGAAATAAACTTGATCCCAAATCAAAGAAATGCACTTTCATTGGTTATGGTGAAGATGAGTTTGGCTACCGCTTTTTGGATAATGAAAACAAGAAGATGATCCGCAACAGAGATGTAATCTTTAATGAATGACTGATGTATAAGGACATACATAACACAGTTGTTAGCGACTCATAACAGAGTGAGCCAGTGTATGGAGAGGTGGACAATGTCCCAGAAAGTCACGTGGAGCAGATAGTTGAGCTTCCTCAGTTGGGGGAATCAATTGATCAAGACAACGAGCAACAGTCTGATACATCACATTCTCCTCCTCCAATCTTGAATTGAGAAGGAGTTCTAGGCCTTATGTACCTAACAGAAGGTATATGAACTATATGTTGCTAACCGATGCAGGTGAGCCTAAATACTACGAGGAAGCATGTCAAACCAAAGATGCTAGCAAGTGGGAGCTTGCCGTGAAAGACGAGATGAAGTCTTTGATGTCCAATTAGACATGAGATCGAGTTACATATGGACAAGAAGACACTTCACAACAAATCGGTGTATCGGGTGAAGGAGGAGCACGATGGTTCCAAGAGATACAAAGCCCGACTAGTCGTCAAAGGATTCCAGCAAAAAGAAGGAATTGACTACTCAGAAATTTTTGCTCCAGTTGTAAAGTTCAATACTATTAGGACTGTACTGAGTATCGTTGCCAGTGAAAATATTCATCATGAGCAATGGACATGAAGACTGTGTTTCTTCACGGAGACATTGATAAGGGGATCTATATATTTCAACCAGAAGGTCTCGCAGATAAAGGGATGGAGAATAAGATGTGCAAATTGAAAAAGAGCTTGTACGGCATGAAACAAGCTCCAAGGCAGTGGTACTTAAAGTTTGACGGCTTTATGCACAAGGAAGGTTTCCAGAAGTGCAATGCCTACTATTGTTGCTACTTCAAGAAATATAAGTCCAGTTATATCATTTTGCTACTTTATGTCGATGATATGTTAGTAGCTGGTGCTGATATGGACGAAATCAGAAACTTGAAACGACAGTTTTCAAAAGAATTTGACATGAAGGACTTGGGTCCAGCAAGAAAGATACTTGTAATGCAAATCACAAGAGATAAGCAAAAGGGAGCTTTGCAGGTATATTAGCCAGAGTACATCAATCGTGTTTTGCAGAGATTCAACATGGGCGACGCCAAGATAGTTTGCACACCTTTGGCTAGTCATTTTTGCCTATCTAAGGACCAGTGTCCTCATACAGAGGAAGAAAAAGAATCTATGGCTAAGAGAAAATATAACATTATTTTCCCAACATCGCAGACAGTTGGGAAGAGCCAAGATGTTGTACCCAAAAATCTGTCATGGACGAAACAAGGCAGCACCCTTGAAAACTTTTCATTGGATTTGCACTTCATATATGGGTGCGATTTTTCATGAAAAATTGCTTCGAAATGATGCCTTTTGAAGGTGTCTCATTGACTACTATATAACCAACAATCTATTTGAATTAAAAAAACATGAATTTTCCAGCATATTAACATAAAATAGATTGAGAGAATTAGATTCAAAATGCACTTGCATACATAAACATTTTTCATCCTACAAAGAGAAACTGCAATACTTTGTGGATCTAGAAATTTAAGTCATTGGATATTGAGAAAAGATTGTTGTATTCCGTAAGCACCATAAGTGGGGCAAAAATTTTCTTAAAATTGTTGGTAGGGCTTTCCTCTAGCTCATTCTACGAATGTATCAACGACTATGAAATTATGATGATGACATAAAGTTTAACACTAACCTCAACTTGATCATTTTGTTATAACCATATTTTCATACCCACTGATACATTCGTAGTAGAAGGCGCTAGATGAAAGCCCTAAACAACAGATCATGAAGATTTTGGGTTTATAGATTGCATTCCATCCTTTTTGCAAGATGAAAATATACAAGAGCCTGTCGAGTAATGCCATAAGCTCGGCCAATCAACTTAAACTTAACACGTTTCATATATGTTTCAATACCAGCTAGCTCAGGAGGTTGGGACCTCGGCTGGGGTGCCAATGTGTCAATTAGAGTATCCAATGTCTCGAGATATTATACTGAGGAGTCGATCGATGGTTTGTCTATTTTATCACAACTGAATAAGAACAAACTGTTGGAAAATTTGAGGCTTAATGAATTAAAATTAAGCAAAATAAAAATCGAGGCTTAATGAAATGAGATTAAGCAAGACTTAACGATTAGAAAGTAACCAAGAAAGACACGAGAAAAAGTCGAATACTAAGAAAATGGCAAAAATGTGAAAACCAGGCAGAATGGAAAGGCGCAGTGAGGTGCCTAAGGCGCCTCCTGGAGGATGCCCAGGGCGTTATCGCGCCTTTTCACACCAAAATGCGACCCTTGACGAGTGGGTCCAATGGACATCACTTCCGAATGGTGCATTTTGGTGATGTCCATTGGACAAGTATATATACAACACACCCCATTCATTATAACTAACTTTTGTGAGAGAATTCAACAAAATATATTGCGAGAGAATGCAAGATCATTGCAATTGTATTCATGTTTATATCTTGTTCTTATGAAAAGAGAGTTTATAACATTTGTGGTTGTGAGGCTTGTGATTTGTAGTGCTACTATCACAAACAAAGAGTCGTTGTATCTTGGGAGAAGAGCCGTATTCCGTGAGCACCATGTGCAGGACAAAATCTTCTTAATGAGATAGTGTACGATACTACTAGCCTCGACTCAAAGTTGAACATTGTCATCTATAGATATTTCTTCAGTCAAATTATTTTAGAATCAATGTTTTTAGGTTTTATTTTGTTTTAGGTTATAGCATAAGTTGTAGTTGTTTTTTAAAGTTAATTATTTTGAGTAGGAAAAATTTTCATTTAACTAATTATAATAGTTTATTTAGTAGTTTAAATCTAGTATATAAGTTTGAAATTGTATGACTTTGCATTCTTGATGAATTCGCTTTTACTAAATCCACCATTCATTTGATATATTTTTCTTTTTTCTTTTCTGTTTTCTTTGGACGATAATTCATTGTATCCAAACGTTTTAAGCATAAAAAAGATGAGCTTAGCCGAACGAGGTATAATCGAAAAGAATCAAGTTGGACTGTTGAGTAATTCACAACAAAAAATTGATAAAATATAGGGTAAAAAGCATAAAACCGCCCTGTGTTATAGTAAATATGCACGAAACTCCACCATGTTAACAAAATAGGAAAACAAACCCTGTATTTTCTTAAACTCGGCATGAAACCCCCATGTGTTATAAAAAAACAAAAAAATCCATATCTTTTTTTTGAAACCTTGCATGAAACTTTCCGTGTTAAACAAAATAGGCAAAAAAACCCTCTACTTTTCGTAAATCCTGCACAAAACCCTCTCGGTTGTCAATATGCTCTCCAATTTTTTCGCATCTACATTATTTTCTTCTTTTATGTAATGATTTGTTATTTTAGTTTTAAAACGAGCAATAATCATAATTTTTCTATATTTATAGAAAAATTTAGAATACTATCATAATCAATTTTAAAATTACACCGCAAAAAATATTCACTTTAAAATTCTGAATATTATTCGTTTTAATACTAAAAGAACAAATCATTACAAAAAAGAAAAAAAATAATGTAAATACGGAAAATTGGATAGCATGTTAGACAATTGAGAGGATTTTGTGCAGGATTTACGAAAATAGAGGGTTTTTTTTACCTATTTTGTTTAACACATGGGGTTTCGCGCAATGTTTCAAAAAAAAAAAGAGAGGGTCGGCCTTTTTTTAAAACACAGGGGGGCTTCATGCCGAGTTTAAGAAAACATAGGATTTTTTTGCCTATTTTGTTAACACAGTGGAGTTTTGTGCATATTTATTATAACATGGGGGATTTCATGCTGAGTTTAACACATGTTTCTTTTTCCTATTTTGTTAACACATGAGTTTCGTGTATATTTACTATAACACATGGTGGTCTTATATTTTTACCCTAAAATATAAGAATCATAAATAATTGTGATAGAAAAACATCGAACTCGCTACCAGCCCTTAGCTCAAGTGACACTAAGATGCTCCAAAATGAGCACACGTCTCGGTTTCGAGACCCCTAACCCTCCTCCCCTAACTCAAGAAAACAAAACGTCGAATTCAAATGTTTTTTTTAAAATAATTATTATCATATAGATGGAATGTGATCGAAGGCGTTTTATTGGCAAAAGGCAATAAGTGCCAAAAAGTTACAGGGATGTCTGTTCAAAATATTGGTGTTATTCTTAAATTTAAAAATAACATCAAGAACAATGTATTAATAACTACTAAGGTATCGTTTGATACATTTATAAGGATGTGATGGGTCATTGTTTTTAACTATTCATCCATCACTCATCATATTCTATCCATTGTACCAAACAGTGCCTTACCATATATTTAATCTTAAGATAACATCTTTTGACAACTAGGGACTTTAGATATTTAGATTGGGATTCTAGGAAATTTATCATTGCCCAGCTTAGGCCTCTTATTCTTGGAAATAATGATCCCTTTCAAGACTTCTCTCTCTAAATTCTCCACAAGTCTGATGCTAGCTTAATCTTTAACTCAATCATATGTGATATGTCTAATCTCAAGGCACAAGAATATCGAGACATGGTTGAAAGAAGAATACAAAATGAAGTCTATTTACCAGTGAAAGTGGTCAGGGAATCACATTCTCTTAATTGTGAAGCATTCTTTATTTTTTATTTTTTTTTAAAAACAGTAATTTTGTTTGGAAACATTATATGCTATATTAGGTGCATGTAAGGGTGGACTTACTTCAAGGCAAGGGGTCAAGTACTCCATATTGCCCAAAAAAAAAAAAACTTTCTATAGTAATTTTTTTTTTCAAAATTTTACAGTTTTGCCCATCAAAAATTATATTTTTTTCTGTTTTTTACTTTGCCCCCTTATCAAACTTTCTGCGTTCGTCTATGGGTGTATGTACATGATAGGTGCGGATCCCGTAACTTTGCCTATTTCGTGTTTTAGTAATTTAAATAGTCAAAGTTCGGTCTTGGTCATGTAAGTTGGGTTTTTTTTTTTTTTTTACTTTTTGTCCAATTTTATCATAGTGCTGGCATGTCGCTTAAAAATGCTAGGACCAAAAGCCAACAAAATAACTTACATGATAAAGATCTAGTTTAACTTTTTAAAGGACCAAAATCCAAAATAAGTCAACTTAGAAGGACCATTTTGATAATTTTCCCTTAAAATTATCAAAACCTAACTACAGTTGGGGGTTGAATATTCTCTACTGGAAGTATCGCTCTCGACGGAGCATAGATCATTGGATTTTCAAATAAATAAAACCCTACATGAATTCATATGGGGCACTAAATAATGAGAAATTTTTATGTGAATCGGATATATCATACACCAACTCACACAAAAATATTTAACCATAATTTATCAAATCATGACTGACAATATTTATATGTATTGGTTTATGGATCGAGACACACTCTCAATTCATACAAGAATTTCCATCTAATAACTATTGGATCACAGTGTAGCGTAGAATCTTCCGTAGAGTTTATGGCAAGCTAGGTCTAATCTATCATATGCCATGAGTAGCGTGTTGACTAAAAGGACCAACTAGTTTTGGAATTTGGACTCGACCTTGAAGCTGTAGCTTTGTGTACATGTATATTTTAAAATATATTTTTTTATATAGAAAACTACTATATAAAAATTCAAATTTTATAACTCCCGAAAATGTATTATTTTAAAGTTTTAAAATATAAATTTATTATTTAAAACTGAATAAAATCAACAAACTTATACTTGTCACTTTAAAAAATTGTTACCTTCAGAAAATATTTTATGACATACATTACTTTCTATAATTCATTATGAAAAAATATTTCAGATTTTTTTTCAGTTATATAAGACTTCCCTAGACTCCTTTAATGGGAAAATTCGGTGCATCGGTGCATCCAAATACCCTCACACATACACAATGTATGTATGTATGTTGTGCATCGGGTGCACCAAAAGAATTTTCTTAAAGACGGATTATGTAGTTGAGCCCTACAAGTAACCCATGGGATATATATTCAACAATAATTGGCCAATTTTCACACAAGTTCTTCACATTTGTTTTCAAACTAGGCACAAAAGTGACAAAACTAACCATGTCCGTGTAATTATTTCATATTTCAAAAATTTTATATTCTAGTTCATGAATCATTTGATGTGAAGTGAAAAATATATATCAAGGTGAGACCATATTGTACATGGGAATTACAGTAATTCCTTTATATTTGGTATAACTGAGCAAACCATTTCCCTGGTCACGTTCTTGATTCAATTTCCCTTTTTCTCTATTGAGATTTGAAGCTGAGAAAGGATTTCTATTTTATCATCCGCCATGAATATCGAAAATGGATCAAATTCAAAGAAAGAGATTGAAATGGAGGAGCATGACGAATTGGGAGATGAAATTGAGGATCCGAAAAGACTTCAACCATGGAATAAACAAATTACGGTTCGCGGTATCTTTGCAAGCATACTGATTGGATCAATCTTTAGTGTGATAGCAATGAAGTTAAATCTTACAACAGGGATTACTCCTCACCTCAATGTTTCAGCAGCACTTCTTGCATTCATTTTCATTAGAACATGGACTAAACTGCTTCAGAAAATGGGAATCTCCACTGTTCCCTTCACAAAACAGGAGAATACCATGATTCAGACATGTGTTGTTGCATGTTACGGCATTGCAGTTGGAGGTTGAGACAACTTTAAATTTTTTTGATGAAGTTGACATAGTTTTAGGTTCTTATTTCTTGTTACTGTCTGGTCTGACTGAATCTGGACGGTAGAAAAACTTATAAATTTTTTTCTCTGAATTTCAGGAGGGTTTGGATCTTATCTGTTGGGAATGAACAAGAAAACTTTTGAACAGTCAGGTGGTCTAAATACTTTAGGAAATACAGCAAGCAGTATCAAGGAACCTGGGATTGGTTGGATGACTGGTTTCCTATTTTTAGTTTGTTTCATCGGGCTTTTTGTGCTCATTCCTCTTCGTAAAGTGAGTGATTATCCATGAGTTTGTGTTTTCTAATTTAAGATTTAGCTTCAAAGATAACTTATACAACTTATTTTGAAGCTCGAGATTAAAGTTAGTGATTACATCAGCTCTTGAAAAGTTTCAAATTTTTTTTTAAAGAATTTTTTGTTGTTTAATTATTAGTTTTAGCAGAGATCCCATTTTGCTATTTCTTTCCTTTCTTTGTTAATTGAGGAAGATCTAGCAATGTTATTTTTCCATTAATTATTGTTTTATTATATTTATGTATTTAATATTAGCTTTAATCCAACTTCTAATTGGTCACCAGATCTTGATAATTGACTACAAGTTGACTTTTCCAAGTGGCATGGCAACTGCAGTTCTTATTAATGGATTCCATAGCAGTGGAGACAAAATGGCCAAGTAAATATCATATTCATGAATCCGAAAATTTTCAGAGTTCTATTAATTCTTGAAATCTTAATCTTGATTAGTGGCCTGATAGATTTTTTAATTATTTGAAATTTGTAGGAAGTTAGTGAGGAGTTTCCTCAAAACTTCTTCTTTTAGTTTCCTATGGGGTTTCTTTCAGTGGTTTTATACTGGAAAAGATGAATGTGGCTTTGCACAATTCCCTACCTTCGGATTGCAAGCATGGCGGCAAACGTATGATCAAAAACTTTACTTTTGAACTTAATATACTCCTACAATTTTCGAAGCTAACAGATTACATTAATTGCTAAATTTGAATTATGTATTGAATTTTTTTTTTCAGATTTTTTTTCGATTTTAGCCTGACTTATGTGGGAACTGGGATGATCTGTTCGCACATTGTTAATATATCATTACTTCTTGGAGCTGTGCTTTCATATGGTATGATGTGGCCACTTATTTCAAGGCTTAAAGGAGATTGGTTTCCAGAAAATATACCAGAAAGCAGCATGAAGAGTCTTAATGGCTACAAGGTCTGAGTTGTCTTGATTTAATCTGCTAAGAAAATTTACAGATTTTTATATATATTTTTTGCTGGATTCTGGGATTAAAGAAGAGCCCTGAATTTCATTACTACATGTTTTCTTGGCAGGTTTTCATATCCATTGCTCTCCTTTTAGGTGATGGTCTCTACAATTTTGTCAAGATTTTACGCGTTACAATGATTAGTTTTCATAGCAAGTTTAAAACCAGAACTCGCAACTCAGGTGATTAATTCTTAAGATTTTAGTTTCTGGACTGGTTAAAGGCCTCCAAATGGATTCTTCTTATTATGTTCTTCGCTATATTTTCTGTGACAGTAGGAGAAGTTAATCAAGACAAGGCCTTAAGTTCTCTAAAGCAAGATGAGATGTTCACTAGAGAAAAAATACCTCTATGGCTAGGCGCCATTGGTTACATATTGCTAGCCATAATATCTGTCGTTTCTATTCCCTTCATTTTTCCAGAACTCAAATGGTATTATGTTATCGTTGCCTACGTCTTCGCTCCATCTTTAGCCTTCTGCAACGCCTATGGAGCCGGATTGACCGACATTAACATGTCATACAATTATGGAAAAGTGGGATTGTTCATTATTGCTGCATTAGCCGGAAAAGAGCACGGTGTCATAGCTGGATTGGCAGCTTGTGGATTATGCAAATCCATAATCAATGTTTCCTGTATTCTAATGCAAGATTTCAAAACCGGCCATCTGACTCTAACGTCTCCAAGAGCTATGCTTTTGAGTCAAGCCTTTGGAACAGCTTTAGGCTGTATCATTTCGCCTCTGACTTTCCTTCTCTTTTACAAGGCATTTGATATAGGCAATCCAGATGGAGAATTCAAGGCTCCATATGCTATTATATACCGAAACTTGGCTATCATCGGTGTTCAAGGCTTTTCGGCATTGCCCCATCATTGCTTGCAACTTTGTTATGGGTTCTTTGCATTTGCTATGGTGGTTAATTTAGCGAAAGATCTTTTACCAGAGAGAATAGGGAAATGGATGCCACTTCCAACGGCTATGGCAGTTCCGTTCTTGATTGGGGGGTATTTCGCCATAGATATGTGTGTGGGGAGTTTGGTGGTGTTTGTGTGGGAGAAGATGGATTCGAAGAAGGCGGAGATGATGGTTCCGGCGGTGGCTTCTGGTTTGATATGTGGGGAAGGTATTTGGATTCTTCCCGCATCAGTTTTGTCTTTGGCTAAAGTGACTCCACCTATTTGCATGAAGTTCTTGTCTTCTTAGTTAAACTTTCTATAGTAATATTACAATGATAATTGATATAAGTAGCAGGGCAAGCAAAAAGGCTTTCGTTTCTCTCTCTCATGTAACATAAAACATGAAGAAAAAATAATTATAATAACACTAACGTGTTTGCATTTACTTTTGATAAGGTGAGTGAGTACATGGTTTGATGTGGAACTTCGGTGCTTTTGTTTGGTTTATAAGATTGTTGAGATCTCCTTTTCCATCCATAGATGAACTATGATGTACGTGTTGGGCTTTCGTTCCCCGGCGTCAGATCCAAACGCAGCGAAATTAAAACAGTAAACAGACCTAACCCCGGGACGGACGATCGCGCCTGATTCATATACATCATGTGTGCAAATATCAAATATAATGCACGAAAAAGAATTACAGTTCACCGACGAAAATCTGATGGCGGTGATTCATTTTAGAGCCCAAACGGACCAACTATTGGTCCATTGGCTTGTAGGACATCTTATGCTAACAATCTTCCACTTGCACAAAAGCCAACACAAAACTACAAATTCATAATCCAAGTAACTCAATCCAATTGAACAACTTGATGTATTACCAATGTACATAATTATGAGACATAAATATATCAGAAGTTTTAATTTTAGAACTTTCTATAAATGAAACATTTTCAAATTTAGAAACTCCACTAAAGTGAGGAGCTTTCAAAATTAATTCATCTCTTCCAAATCACTCAATTTGAGCACTTAACATTTAAGTCTCAATTCTCATTGATAGATTGACGGCCGGTTGATTGTGACTCAGTGATGCTCAAGTGTATCATAGCAGTAGGATCACAACCCTTGTGATTTAGAAGTCGAACAACTTCTTTGGGCTTACCCTGAATGCCACATTGTCAATTAAACTCCTTTATTAAACAATGACCAAAATATAATTCCAGCAACAATCTACTGATCGTGGGTAGCGCCTAGCATCTGCGCTTCACGAAGACCTAGATACAAGTGACTAGCAACGAACGAGAACCTGTCAGCCATAGTTAGTATGCAGTATATTCCTTTCATTCATATGTCCCGATTGAATCTATGGCATTGGTTGGTCGATGCCCATTATGATTTCAATAACTATGTATTTGTTTCACTTTATATGATTCATTGTGTGCGTATATGAAAAACTCTTATTTCACAAGCACTACCCACTCTGGCCAGCGATTCATTGAATCATATACAGAAAAATACATAGGATATCCTGGTTCATCAAGACCAGTGGTGAATCTCCAACGACAATCATAGGCATCTGACAGCATCACTGAATACCCAAAATAACAACTTTATGACCCGCAAGTGATCAGTCATTAAAACAAAGTACACAACTATCTGTCAAGATCTCAATGATGCCTCGGGTCATGAGGAGTAATGGTGCACAACTATGACTAGGAATTCTATACTCGACAAATGGTAACCACTTATAGAATTCCGAGTAGGGTC
This sequence comes from Haberlea rhodopensis, assembly GCA_907163345.1. Taxonomy (NCBI): domain Eukaryota; kingdom Viridiplantae; phylum Streptophyta; class Magnoliopsida; order Lamiales; family Gesneriaceae; genus Haberlea; species Haberlea rhodopensis. The sequence goes on from CAJQUN010000002.1 coordinate 5,693,604, forward strand.
AAAATTAACCAAACAATGTGAATTGATTTGTATTAAGGATTTGAAATCCAAATCCATCAAATATAACCATCAACATATAGTTACAAGCCAGAAAATAAGAACAAATCCAAATCCAAATCCTAACCTTCACTTCCTCGATAAGTTATCACCCTTTGGCTCACTCCCAAGAAAGATAACACACGTTAAATAACATAAAAGACTGGTGATCACGACGGGTGAACTGTCTTCACCCTTTTGAGATTCCACTGGTGCAGGACTTCAATTCAAACAGTGAATCTAACCATGAAACTAATTTTACTACACTTTGTCGTATATAAGTTACTTCGATCAACGAATTATGTACTGAAATCCCCATTTAATTTTTCACAAAAAAAAAAATGCCCATATAATATTATACACTTGTCGAGAAACCGAGATGGTGTATACCTTGATTATCCAACATAGGGGTCCGGCTGTGATACACAAAAAGTATATGCTCAATTATTGATTATTTTGTCCTCATTTGTCATTTTTATATTATTTACATAGAACTGTTGATCGCAGTGTTCATTATTATATCAATAAAATACTCACTCATATATAATATAGCAGATTTCCACGTTTTTATGTGACGTTAATTTTTTTTGATGATGAGAGAACCCGTCATCGTTATTTTTGTGGTGTACATTTGATAAATTCGGGTGACATAGTAGTCTGTAAACCACATCAACCGCACTAGGTAAGCTTAATACGAAAGGCTCCGATAAATTGTTAGCAATGGAATCGAACTTATGATCTTATGATCTTCCAAGCTCACCCTACTCAAAACCAACTCAATACCTTCGGGGCATCTGACGTTAATTTATTTATCTTATATGTGACATTTTTGTTAGCATGAACCGAAACTCTGAACAAATACCTCAAAACTCAAAAGGTTGAAAAGCGGTATTTATTGATTCAACATTCACTGAGAGCTCCCTGACATCGAATGCAGTGCATTTAATTTGCATGGTAAATATTTATTTCTTGAAATCTAAAATTTTCTTAACTTACAGGTTGGCAATACAGATCAATCAAACTAACTATTAATGTATGCATGGTAAAAACTATATAGAGATATTGCAGTAAATTTCAAATTCTTTGTAATTTACACCATAATATTTGTCAACAATATATCAAACTATATATAAAATTAACCACTCGCATTCTTCCAAATTTCTTCGAGCTCCCTCGCAAAACTCTTCTGTCTTCCGACAACTATCGTAATGTGATCTTTATTTTCGACAATTTTAATGTGAGATTGTGGGATTCTGGATTTGACATTGTAACTGCATTCTACTGGGATTAGTTCATCGTCTTTGCCATGATATATGGTGATGTCGCATTTGAGTCTATTCTTGACCTCGTCCAGGTATCCTTCCATTTTCGAAGCAGCACCACAGATTATGTTGTGTAGCGTGTGCCACGCTGCTGTGTGTGTGTGACAGAAGAATCCCTCAATCAAGTATGTTCGAATCCTGGATCCATATATACGATTGTAGGACCAAACGATCATTATTTTACTAAAAGTTATAGCTGATAACAGATGCACAACTTTATTTTCTTATACAGTGCAATGCAAAGCCCGTACTAAACGATAGGTGGACATGAGGCACTGCACCACGTAAATACCACTGGGTGAGGTTTGTTGGTCCATAGACTGTGCAAATCACCTCGTCTACGAGTGCACAGATAATTTTGCGTGCAATCCCAAACATATATTATATATTACATATCATTCTTTATGTATCAATATGATAAGGTGCTATGTTATATTTTTATTTTTTCTTTAATAACTAATTATTATTTTTATATAAAAAAGTCAATTTTATTGAAATTCCTTGATTGGTCCCTCAGTCCAACATAAAAAATTTCGAGAAAATATTTATAAACACATTTTAATAATAATAATATTATTATATATATAATGTATCCACTTCTTTTGTGTTGACTGGGATGCTCCCCCACCTGTCATAAGTTGATAACAGTTATTGATCGTATTATTTTATAAGTTTTAATGTTTATTGGCCACAAATTATTTATTATTTTAAAATATCTCAAATGGAAAACGAGAATTCACAACCATTGCGGTTTCACTAATTAACAGACCAATAAGTTTTAATAATGAAATTAATTATATATGATTAAAAAATATACACACATGCAGAGATATTCTTTTTTTGATTTTATTTCTTCTTTTTTTTTTGTCGTTATAACAGAATATTCTTTCACAAATGACCATTTTTTTTATCGTTATAACAGAATATTCTTTCACAAATGTCAATTTTTTTTGTGGGATTGCAAATGACCAAATTTGGGGAGGAATATAAATTATAATAATAAAATATAAGTCTATTTACTTTTGGTGCATATCACGCGAATCATGTGCGCGTAGGAGAGTTAGGTGTACACACCTGTTCCTGGTGATTAATTTAGTAAGAAAATCCCACCAACGGTGGTTCCTGGCCAGGAGTATACAGACGGTGCGGCTGAGGTGCTCGTACCAGCAAGCAATCGACGCGCCAAACGCTATCGGTGGCCACACGCGCCGTGGGGCCACTTTCCTCATGGTGTATTGTGCAGGTTGCTCGCCCTTTGGAGTTGGGAAATATGGCTTCAATAATTAAAAAAAAATTAAAACATAAACAGGAAAATGATGGATGATGCTATTTTAATGTATTTATACAGAAATAACTAAACTATATGCAATTGATGAGGGAATATATCCGTGATAGTTTAGAGAAGTATTTTATAATATTCTATTATTCGCAGAATGTATTGGGTATCTTTGATTTATTATTTGAACCATTTTATAATTCTGACAAATAAATAAAAAAATTACATTCAGGATTTCTCCAACAAAATTGTCATCTTTTTTTAAAAAAAATTTATGTACACCATTAACAAAATTATATATCTCTAGTTCAACATATTCTAACACAATATGATATGTAGAGTATAGATTGAGACTCCGGCTTTAGTCGGATGGTAAATGTCTATGTCCCATTTTCACAAGGCAAGTAGTAAATATCAAACATAGCATTGAACAGGGCAAAAGGTAAACCCGTGCATGAAGATCCTGCTATATGCGGTGTTCGGGAAGGTGGTCGGTCTTCCTGCAACGCAAGATACTGTTTTCGCAACTATAATCTTATTTAGTGTCACTAAAAGTTAATTTGTTATTTTAACTTAAAATAATAATATAGTCCAGAATTAAAGTGAAAATGCAAGTCGAATCTTATTTAGGGGGAAATCATGTACAATTAAACCCAGAATTCCTTAATATCAACAGATTCAAAACCTAGATGAACCTCATCCAACTTCCTGAAAGTTTAATTTTTTAAAAACCACTAGTCATCAATAAACTATATGCCCCATCGTGGAGGAATTAATTTAATACCCAAAAAGCTTTTACATTCAAATCAGACCAGGGAATTACAGAGACTTACCGGAGCAAGCAACGTTAATGACTTGACGGAGGCAGAATGCTTGACAGCAAGTGCAAGAGCTAAAACGCAACCCAATGAATGCGCCACAATGTGGAAAGATTTCACGTTGTAAGGTTCAAGAACAGATTTCTCGATCATTTCCAAATGTTCCCTTAGAGTATACAGAGAATCATTTGGTTTTGGACTTCTCCCAAAACCAAGTAAATCCACTGCGAGTAATCTGTACTTTGATTTGGCATTCTTTGAGAAATTTGGGTACAATGTTTCAGTCCAAAACGCTGATGATGATATGAATCCATGAATGAACAGCACATTTTCTTGCACATTTTCTGGATTTTTTTTTACAAAGGACAACAAAAAACCAAGATTATTAATTATACATACGAAAAGGTTAAAAATTTAATCTCTCAGAAGCTAAAATTTAAGGGTTTTACCTTTGGGTTCATCAACTTTGACATAAAGTGTGTTTTTACAAGACGTCATCCAAGAAGTGCAGGTCTTGCAATCGCAATCAGACCACCTTGGGATAGGGAATGTTTGCTTCAGACCAGTAACTCTTTCTTGCAGCATTCGAACACTGGTCGATTTCACCGTGTAGGTAGATCTTACGGCTCCCACTCGTCTGTTGAGTTTTTTGGAGGAATGCGTGGTACTATACTTGGACATGTCGGACACATACGAGGGGCGTGTGTAAAGGGTGTCGGAAATTTCTTCGAGTTGTAGTTTATTCCAAGTTAAATGAAGGGTTCTCGATTCCCTTTGCTCAGATACTAAGATCTTGCCACCGTAAGACGTGATTGATTCTTTTGCTGACCAGCAATAACAAGGCTTGAATTCTGCTTCCATGAGAAAATCAGCCATTTTGTACACGTAACACAGCACGAAATCTAAGAGGTCTAGTATAGTGAACACTAGAAAACTCAAAATTTCATTCAAGAATCTGCCTGACGTTATAAGAAATGATTTGATTTTGTGCGTAGTTCCCATTCTTTCACCACATACAAAGATAACTAAAAACAAGAACCATTGGCTAACGACTCGATAGTGAAAAAACAATGAAGGTGACAAGATTTATAAATCACAGAGGAATTCTGCTAAGGGTCTCATTATGCTGTAATTCTCCTTTAAGGACTCCATTTCATCAAGAAATAGAAAATGAGGTCTCACAGCCTATTTTTGTCCAAACAAATGGGACGAAATACTAATTCCATATCATTTTGTGACCTTCTGTTATTTGTGGAAAGTGTTGGCAAACAAATTTCTTCAAAATCTGTCGAGGGAGAGCTAGGAAAATGCAAGCCAAAAGGGGTTTTTAGAGGCGTACACTTGGCGAGAGATAAGTAAATGAATTCATTGTTACATTAAACTCTGTTTGCAGGGAAGGGAAGAAGGGTTGGTGGTAGTTGAAATTAGTAACAAACAAGCTACGTTAATTTACACCCCCATTTTTTCTATGCGTTGCTTCTGTTTACATATGTATATATGTGTTCGTAAAGATTAATTTCACATATTTTTTTATGAAGAAGATATGATTTTGTTTTGTTAACTGTTAAATTATATCTGTCACCTAGAAACTATCAGTATGTGATTTTTTTTAAGCTAACGATGTTCTAAATCAATTTTTTATGACAACGACGACTCGAATTCAACTTTATAATGCCTTTGAAGTAACACAAATGGACAATGTCACTACTAGAAAAACTGGCTATGATGACGCTAACAAACGTCACTAAATGTGGTTATAGTGACGATTTTATTTTTAGTGATGCTTGTTTAAATGGTCGCATGGTTAGGTGTTTCAATAGATATGTAGATTATAACGAAACTTGAAAACACGCGCCACTAAAAATAAAGGTTTGATTATAGCCATATTTAGTGACGTTTTTATGAATTATAAAAACAACCGTGGAACATTACTTCAAATTAAAGAAATGATTTGGTTGCAACAGTGTTTGAGATTTTTCAGTTCAATTCTATAACCAAACCGTAATAAATGAGTGCAAAAAAAATTCAAAGTCATGAGGCCACCAAAACCTCTTGCATTTAATTATTTAAGGTACATTGTCTCCCATACCAATATTTCAACAGCGACGGTCTCCAGCACATGCAACACCAGAATATAATCAAACTTTACAAAAAGGTGTTAATTCGACTCCATTTTATATTATATACACTCTATTTCGTTAAGGAAAACATTAAGATTTGTATATAATTTGGAATGTGTGTATAAAAACATTTGAGTGTAAATAATATTGACACATCCAGGGCTACGATGGTTTAGAGGGTTGGATTAAAATAATAAAATTTCTGAAAATTAACACTAAAAAAAATTTCTTCCGAAAAATTGAATGGGGCTGGAGCCCCTCTAGTCCAAGGGTGGGCTTCGCCCCTCGACACATCTTAAATGAAAAAAACTTAACTGAAGACAATAGTTTGTTATGCATTAATTTATACAATGCAAAATTATCAGGCTAAAGATTCAGGTTGTGTTTACTTACATAAATAGTCATATGATTAATTATTTATCCTCATCATTCACTTCGTATACCATGAACTAATTATTAATATAATGAGTCGATTAACCATGACATAAAATATATTTTTTCCAATTGATAGTTTTTATTTGCGATTGTTTGACGGAATAATATTTGATGTCATATGATATATTGATCTCCTCGGGTAAAATTCCTCAAGGGTCGAACAAGCCATATACCGAACAGAGGGCACCGAACGAAAGGCACCGAGCAGGGTTTGTACCGAACAACTGCTAACCCCCCCTCGGATTTCTGGTCAAAGATTAGCGGAAGACCCGGGAGTAACTAACAAATTAACCGGCGTGAATGAACGTGCAATAATGGGGCGTGGATTTCTCGGACGCGTTGGGCTCCAGTTAAGCCACGATCAGAGGACATCGTGTTCCGGATCTCCCGCGAGCCAATCACTGGGAACAGTCCTATAAATACCCGCGGATGTCATCACAGAAGGGGTTGGATTTTTCTGGGCAAAAAGACTCCGAAGAGAGCAAATTTATGTCTGTTTGGTCTTTTATGTTATTTCTATAAACAATTTGTGTAAGTCATTGAACAATTATTATTTGTGTCCAGAGAGTCTTGTAAATCATCAACATTTTATAGTCAAATTTTATACTGGACTAGGTCCCGTGGTTTTTCTCTCAATTTGAGGGTTTTCCACGTAAAAATCTTGGTGTGTTTATCGTTATTTTCCTTTAACACCTTATTCTACCTTATTTTCAAAAATCACGGATCACATCATTGGCGCCGTCTGTGGGAACAAAAAGAGTAAAGACGTTGAAGCAGAGATTTTTTCATTAAAAATCCAAGGCGAAATGGTTAGAAGCAAAGGGCGAGGGCCAATGTCGGGGAGGGATAAACCAATGACTCCCCCACGTTCATGCCCAGAACCAGAAGGAGCAGGGGAGGCTGGATCATCGCAGAATGTTTCACGAGTATTACCTACTGGAGGAATACCCATGGAACATTTGACTGAGATGATTGCCAAAACTGTCGGAGAAGTTATGAAACAATTCATGACCCCCCTATCAGGAAGAAAATAAAGAAGAGGAGGAAGACTCAACCTCTATAAAGAAGTCGGAGGAGGAGGCTGAAGAATCGAAAGATTTTCCTAATCGTTCAAATGAGGAAATAGATAGGGCTTTGCACCATCAAATGGAGGATTTAAAGGAGGAGTTACAAAAAATGCGCAATAAAATGGAAGGCCGTATTAACTCGGCAAGAAGAAGCACCCCATTCACTCCTCAGGTCATTGATAATCCTCTGCCTCTTAATTTCAGAACTTTAAGTGTGGGGAACTATGATGGTAGCACAGATCCAGAAGAATATTTGTCTCGATTTGAGAATGCCTCACTCCTTCATCAGCTGTCAGATGGGGTGAAATGTAGAGTGTTCTTGACTAATCTAGCCGGCGCTGCTCAATCGTGGTTCAATCAATTACCATCAGGAATAGTGGATTCCTTTCCCAAATTCAGCTCGTTGTTCCTTCATCAATTCGCGAGCAGTAGAAGTTGCAAGAGAACAGCCTTGAGTTTGTTCGGTCTCAGGCAGATGGATAAGGAGTCCCTGCGGGATTTTCTGAAAAGATTCAATCAAGCATGCCTTGATGTTCCGCATGTGACATCTGAAATACTAGCCAGCGCTTTCACCCAAGGGTTGAGAGAGGGGGATCTGTTCAGATCATTGGCCAAGAAGCCACCGTTGGATTATGATGAATTACTGGGGCGTGCCTCTAAATATATTAATTTGGAGGAAGCGCAGAGGATGAAACAGAAGAAGGAAATAAAAAATGGTGGTGAAATCAATAGGAATGAGAGGCCATTGGAACAGCCTAAGAGGAACTTTGATCAGTACCTACCGATGAGACCTTATCGGGAGGTAGCCATGAATCAAATTATGCCAAAGAGGGGTCGGGGGGGGACCTTATGGAAGAGGAGTATTCCGAGGAGGAAGTGCCCGAGGAGGGAGCGTTCATGAAGGAAGAATGGATGTAAGGCGAGGAGCTGACGATGACCTGAGGAACAGTGCTCATTTCCCTCGGAATAATGTTAATCCAGGGAGAGGAGCACTTCAGCCAGTTCCTTGGTCAGTATGGGGGGAAAGAGTGGAGGGAGGAAATCAAGTTACTAGGGAAAGAACCATGAGCAATGTTCCTAACCGAGGGACTATACATATGATTTCGGGAGGAACATCATGTGGAGATTCTAACCGAGCAAGAAAAAGTTATGCTCGAAGACTCGAAGTGTTATCCATTAATCCAAGTCATACTCAGGAGAGTCCCTCTATAGCTTTCGGACCTGCTGATTTACAAGGGATTTATTTTCCCCACGAGGATGCACTGGTAATTTCAGCCACAGTAGCCAACTACATGTGCAAAGAATCTTCGTCGATACAGGCAGCTCGGCAGATGTGATCTTCCTTAGTACTTTGAAGCAGATGAAATTGGGAAGTATAGCTGTGCAAAAAGTAAATACTTCTTTGCATGGGTTTACTGGAGAAGCCATAAGTCCTATAGGACAAGTGTCTTTACCCGTCACATTAGGAGAGGAGTCCAAGACAAAGACGAAGATGATCACGTTCCTCATAGTGGATGCACCCTCCTCCTATAATATAATATTGGGTCGGCCGGCGTTAACGGCCTTCGAAGCGGTTGCTTCTACTTACCACCTGAAGATAAAATTCTCGGTAGGAGAGGAAGTGGGACAAGTAAGGGGAAGTCAGAGTTCATCAAGAAAATGCTATGTGCAAGAGTTGAAGCAAGACAAAGAAAAAAATAGAGAAGATGGGGAGCGATGAAGTAATAAGAGGAAACATGGACAGCCTGAGGATGAGGAGCGGATAATCCCCGAGGAAGAATTCATGAGTATCGAGTTAGGTCACCCGGCAAAAACTACTCGCATTGGGTCCAAGTTGGATCCCGAATTGAGGAAAAGGGTGATTGAATGCTTAATAGATAACGTGGATGTGTTCGCTTGGAATACCTCTGAGTTAATTGGGGTTAAACCAGAGATTGCTGAGCATCATCTAAATGTTGACCCGGGTGCTCGGGCAATTAAACAGAAGAGAAGGCATTTCGGACCCGAGAAGGATGCCGTCATAGCTAAACAAGTAGAGGAGTTGTTGAAGGCAGGTCATATACGGGAGATTAATTTCCCTACATGGCTCTCAAATGTGGTTCTAGTACCTAAAACAGGAGACAAGTGGAGGATGTGTGTAGATTTTCGGGACGTGAACAAAGCGTGTCCCAAAGATTGTTATCCATTACCAAGGATTGATCAATTAGTGGATTCTACTGCGGGACATGAGCTGTTATGTCTTATGAATGCTTATCAGGGATATCATCAAATCCCCTTAGCCCACGAGGATCAGTCCAAGGTTAGCTTTGTCACAGCGGGAGGAACTTTTTGTTATGTCGTCATGCCCTTCGGAATGAAAAATGCTGGGGCTACTTATTAGAGACTGATGGATAAGATGTTCAGAGATCAAATAGGACGGAACGTGGAGGTTTATGTTGATGACGTCCTGATCAAAAGCAAGAAGGCCCAAAATCTGATAGAAGATATGGAGGAAGTCTTTGCCACTTTGAGAAGATTTGACATGAAGTTAAATCCAGCCAAATGTACCTTCGGAATTCATAGTGGAAAATTCTTGGGGTACATGGTGACAGAGAGAGGTGTGGAAGCTAACCCTGAGAAAATCCGAGCAATCCAAGAAATGAACCCTCCTCGGACCTTGAACGAAGTACAAAGGTTAGCAGGAAGAATAGCAGCGCTTAGTCGATTCATATCTAGATCGGCTGACAGGAGTTTGCCTTTCTTTAAAGCCTTAAGGCGAGGAATACAGTTTGAGTGGGATGATCAGTGTCAGAAGGCTTTTGAAGACTTGAAAGAATATCTAGCTCAGTTACCTTTGATGAATAAACCCGAGTACAATGAGACCCTCCTCGTCTACTTGTCGGTAACCGAGGAAGTTGTCAGCTCGGTGTTAATTCAAGAGAAATTTGGGCAGCAGCAACCGGTATATTATGTCAGCCGAGCTTTGCAAGGAGCCGAACAAAGATACCCTAAAATTGAAAAGTTAGCTTTGGCTCTGGTGATCACTGCAAGAAGGCTTCGGCCTTATTTTCTATCTCACCCTATCATGGTGGTAACGAGCACTCCCTTAGGAAGGCTCTTGTCAAAAGCTGAAATTTCAGGGAGGATGGTGAAATGGGCCACAGAATTGAGCGAGTTCGATATTTCTTATCAGCCTCGGACTACCATCAAGGCTCAGGCCTTATCTGATTTCTTGGTTGAAGTAACTCATACTCGCGAAGAAAAAGATTGGAGCCTATTTGTAGATGGATCATCTACTCAAATAGGAAGCGGTGCAGGAATTATACTGATCAGTCCAGAAGGAGAAGAAATTGCCATAGCTATTCAGTTCGGTTTTCATTCTTCAAACAATGAAGCCGAATTCGAAGCTCTCATCTCGGGTTTACGAGTAGCAATAGATGCCGGAGTTCAGAAAGTAAAAGTGTTCATGGATTCAATGCTGGTTGTGCAGCAGGTAAATGGGGTGTACAAGGTGAAAGAAGAAAAGTTGAAAAAATATGTGGAGAAGGCTCAAGTATTAATGACTCAGTTCCAGGAAGTGCAATTGAAGCAAATACCATGAGAAGATAATAACCGAGCAGATTCGCTTGCAAAGTTGGCCAGCTCCATCCATGAGTGGAAGAACAGGAAAGTGCTGGTACACGATCTTTTGGTCTCGCACATAGCAATCAACAGTATAATGAATTTGGAGCCTTGTATCATATCTGATTGGCGAGATCATATCATTAAATTCTTGAAAAATAGGGTGTTGCCGTTAGATCCAAAGGAAGCTGCTCGGGTGAAGAGAATGGAGAGGCATTTTGTGTTAGCAGAAGGTAAATTGTTCAAAAGGGGATTTTCAGCTTCCTTCTTGCAATGCACATCAACACAAGAAGGAGAACATTTGCTAAGGGAGATTCACGAAGGCTGTTGTGGGAATCATTCGGGAAGTAATATGTTATATCAGAAAGCCCTTCGGGCAGGATACTATTGGCCCAGTATGAGAGAAAATGCCGAAGAAATTGTTAAAAAATGTAACAATTGCCAGAAACATGCAAATTTATCTCATATACCCGCAGAGGTCTTAAATAGCAATATTACTTCATGTCCCTTCGATCAATGGGGGATGGACATCGTCGGACCTTTTCCTCTTGCCACGGGGCAAAGAAAATTCCTCCTAGTAGCAGTTGAGTACTTTACGAAATGGGTGGAAGCCGAGCCTCTAGCAAAAATAACGGAGGAGGAAATCATCAAATTCTTATGGAGAAGCATAGTATGTCGGTTCGGAATACCGAGGAGAATTATTTCGGATAATGGAAGGCAATTTCAGGGAAAGAAACTACAGGAGTGGTGCGAGGAGATGAAAATCAGGCAAGTATTCACGTCAGTAGCTTATCCACAATCAAATGGGCAAGTCGAAGTTATTAACCGTATTCTATTACATGGGATTAAGACGAAGCTGGAAGGGCCCGAGGAGAATGGGTAAATGAACTACTTGGAGTCTTGTGGGCTTATCGAACAACTCATCGGGTATCTACAGGGGAAACTCCGTATAGTCTAGTATACGGTTCGGAGGCCCTCATTCCAGCGGAAATTGGGATTGAATCTCTCCGCGTACAATGTTATGATCCAGAGCAGAACGAGGGTAAGAGAATGCAAGAGTTAGATGAGATTGATCAGCTAAGAGAACAAGTTGTAGCAAGAACAGAGCTATATAAAGTAATGATTACCAACGCCTATAACCGAAGGGTTCGATCAAGAACATTTCAAGTTGGGGATTTAGTGTTACGAAGAACAAATCCTGCTGGTGAGGTGAAAAAGTTGGGACCCAAATGGGAAGGCCCTTACAAAATCAAGGAAGTAATCGGAAGAGGAGCCTACAGGCTGGAGGATCATGAAGGTCGGAAATTGGTAAGACCTTGGAACATTCATAACCTGAAGAAATATTTTGTGTAATCTTTCTCTTTAGTTTACTTTATGAATTCAGCAATAATAAAATGAAAGTATTTGATTCATTGAGTTTTTTCGGAATTCTAATGATTTACTCGTGGGATCGGGATGTTTGGTCCACGTTTAAGCATTACATTATCATCGGTTTACTCGTGGGATCGGGATGTTTGGTCCACGTTTAAACATTACGTTATCATCGGTTTACTCGTGGGATCGGGATGTTTGATCCACGTTTAAGCATTATGTTATCATCGGTTTACTCGTGGGATCGGGATGTTTGGTCCACGTTTAAGCATTACATTATCATCGGTTTACTCGTGGGATCGGGATGTTTGGTCCACGTTTAAACATTACGTTATCATCGGTTTACTCGTGGGATCGGGATGTTTGGTCCACGTTTAAGCATTACATTATCATCGATTTACTCATGGGATCGGGATGTTTGGTCCACGTTTAAACATTACGTTATCATCGGTTTACTCGTGGGATCGGGATGTTTGGTCCACGTTTAAGCATTATATTATCATCGATTTACTCGTGGGATCGGGATGTTTGGTCCACGTTTAAGCATTACGTTATCATCGGTTTACTCGTGGGATCGGGATGTTTGGTCCACGTTTAAACATTACATTATCATCGGTTTACTCGTGGGATCGGGATGTTTGGTCCACGTTTTAAACCTAAAATTGCTTAAGTGTTTGCGCTCGGGTAGCGAGCTTTGTTCGGGATTTTAGTTGCTTACTCGTGGGATCGGGATGTTTGGTCCACGTTTTAAACCTAAAATTGCCTAAGTGTTTGCGCTCGGGGTAGCGAGCTTTGTTCGGGATTTTAGTTGTTTACTCGTGGGACCGGGATGTTTGGTCCACGTTTTAAACCTAAAATTGCCTAAGTGTTTGCGCTCGGGGTAGCGAGCTTTGTTCGGGATTTTAGTTGTTTACTAGTGGGATCGGGATGTTTGGTCCACGTTTTAAACCTAAAATTGCCTAAGTGTTTGTGCTCGGGGTAGCGAGCTTTGTTCGGGATTTTAGTTGTTTACTCGTGGGATCGGGATGTTTGGTCCACGTTTTAAACCTAAAATTGTCTAAGTGTTTGCGCTCGGGGTAGCGAGCGTTGTTCGGGATTTTAGTTGTTTACTCGTGGGATCGGGATGTTTGGTCCACGTTTTAAACCTAAAATTACCTAAGTGTTTGTGCTCGGGGTAGCGAGCTTTGTTCGGAATTTTAGTTGTTTACTCGTGAGATCGGGATGTTTGGTCCACGTTTTAAACCTAAAAGTGCCTAAGTGTTTGTGCTCGGGGTAGCGAGCTTTGTTCGGAGTTTTAGTTGTTTACTCGTGGGATCGGGATGTTTGGTCCACGTTTTAAACCTAAAATTGCCTAAGTGTTTGTGCTCGGGGTAGCGAGCTTTGTTCGGAATTTTAGTTGTTTACTCGTGGGATCGGGATGTTTGGTCCACGTTTTAAACCTAAAATTGCCTAAGTGTTTGTGCTCGGGGTAGCGAGCTTTGTTCGGAATTTTAGTTGTTTACTCGTTGGATCGGGATGTTTGGTCCACGTTTTAAACCTAAAATTGCCTAAGTGTTTGTGCTCGAGGTAGCGAGCTTTGTTCAGAATTTTAGTTGTTTACTCGTGGGATCGGGATGTTTGGTCCACGTTTTAAACCTAAAATTGCCTAAGTGTTTGCGCTCGGGGTAGCGAGCTTTGTTCGGGATTTTAGTTATTTACTCGTGGGATCGGGATGTTTGGTCCACGTTTTAAACCTAAAATTGCCTAAGTGTTTGTGCTCCGGGGTAGCGAGCTTTGTTCGGGATTTTAGTTGTTTACTCGTGGGATCGGGATGTTTGGTCCACGTTTTAAACCTAAAATTGTCTAAGTGTTTGCGCTCCGGGGTAGCGAGCGTTGTTCGGGATTTTAGTTGTTTACTCGTGGGATCGGGATGTTTGGTCCACGTTTTAAACCTAAAATTACCTAAGTGTTTGTGCTCGGGGTAGCGAGCTTTGTTCGGAATTTTAGTTGTTTACTCGTGAGATCGGGATGTTTGGTCCACGTTTTAAACCTAAAAGTGCCTAAGTGTTTGTGCTCGGGGTAGCGAGCTTTGTTCGGAGTTTTAGTTGTTTACTCGTGGGATCGGGATGTTTGGTCCACGTTTTAAACCTAAAATTGCCTAAGTGTTTGTGCTCGGGGTAGCGAGCTTTGTTCGGAATTTTAGTTGTTTACTCGTGGGATCGGGATGTTTGGTCCACGTTTTAAACCTAAAATTGCCTAAGTGTTTGTGCTCGGGGTAGCGAGCTTTGTTCGGAATTTTAGTTGTTTACCCGTGGGATCGGGATGTTTGGTCCACGTTTTAAACCTAAAATTGCCTAAGTGTTTGTGCTCGAGGTAGCGAGCTTTGTTCAGAATTTTAGTTGTTTACTCGTGGGATCGGGATGTTTGGTCCACGTTTTAAACCTAAAATTGCCTAAGTGTTGCGCTCGGGGTAGCGAGCTTTGTTCGGAATTTTAGTTGTTTACTCGTGGGATCGGGATGTTTGGTCCACGTTTTAAACCTAAAATTGCCTAAGTGTTTGCGCTCGGGGTAGCGAGTTTGTTCCGAAATACAAGTAAATAATTTCATTAATAAAAAAGAAAGAAATACAATAAAATGTAAAAGCTCTACCCTACGGCTGAAATAACTCCTCAGGGAGGCTCTCCAGAGCAGCATTGACGTCAAGGAAATCTTTTGAAGCCCCTTCGGAGGGTAGCCCTGAGATCTAAATTGGCCGACGCATGCTTCAAAACCATGATCAAAGAACTTGTAAGCACGGTCAGCCACCATGTTGCTATACTCTGGAGACTTCAAAAACTCAGCTTTCTTCGAGAGCCAGAGTTCTTCCACACGAGCAGCCGTGGAAGATTTCTCTTGAGCAAGCTGCTCGGAGACAGCTTGATGTTGCTCAGCCAGAGATTTATACTGCTCTGACAAAGTAGAGTTAGCACCTTCCAGATCAGCAAACTTTGTCCGCTCCTCTGCCAGGACCTGCTCCGCCTTGTCCCGAGCTGATACCAGGGCCAAGTGCCGCTCCTCCAAAAGGCTCACTGTTTTCTTCAACTCCTCACCCATACCCTCTAACTGCCGGATGCGCTTCTGGTTTTGCCCATCAGCCAATGGAACTGAATGAAAGCGAGTGAGAAGTTCACCCCCCATCATGTGGGCCTGCATCAGATCATATATAAAGTTAAAGTAACAAATGAAGGTATTGAAAAAAGACAAACGGAACAAATTAATGGGTATAAACATTTACCTGAGTAAAGGAGGAGGAGAAGTCGTTCACCAAGTTGCTGAAAGCCAACTCCCCGAGGTATTTTCGATCATCGGGGTTGGGGGTATAGCACAAAATGGAATGGGAGGCTTTGGGATCGGGTTTTTTCAGTAGTGGAACAGTAGGGGAGTACGTCCACGAAGGGATATGGTATCTCGAGGTAGGCCGGGATACACCGAGAGCGGGTTGAGAGGAGGCTCGAGGTTCGGAAGGGATAAGGGAAGAAGAAGTTTTCTTAGTAGGAGGTGCTTGGGGCGAAGAACTTGGACCTTCGGGAGTAGTCTTTCTCTTGCGATGAAGAGCATGAGTCTTCTCAGGTGAAGCCTTCTCCTCAGAAGGAGTCAAAATCTCAATGGAAGGGGGAGGTGCAGGAGTAGTAGCAGCCTTAGAAGTTTGGCCTTTTTGGCTCTTCTCCCTTAGCTTCTCGGCTATCATTGCCTTCATCATTTTTGTTTCTGAAAAGAGCAGAGAAATATTAGTCCGAACATGATAAGTTAAAAGTAAAACGAAGAAGATTACTTGGAAAGCACTCACCGAGGGACATTTTCAAGGATACACCCTTGGGGCTCAATTGGAACAAGTATAGCAGTCCGTCGTCAATCAGCTCCATCAAATTAAAACACTGATCGCCAAGTGCACGACGAACCGACAAATACGGTTCCTCCTCAAGGTGACCCTTGATTGATTTCCCCCTCGGGAGACTTTCCCTCCACTCCATAGGGCAATCCCAAGGCTGGAGGGGACGAGCAAAGAAGTAAGAGTTTTTCCAATTTTTTATCGACGAGGGGTATTTTTTGAGGAAGCCAACCCCTGTCCTTGAGGAAAAATAAAAAAGCCCGATCTCTTTCTTGTTCAATTGGAAGAAACAATGAAAAAGCTCGGGAGTAGGGGTAAAACCCAGATAAGAAAGAACTATGAAGAAGCCTGCTAATAACCTATAGCTATTGGGAAATAATTGACTAAGGGAAACACAGAAGTAGGAGGCCACTTCAATAAAGAAAGAAGGGACGGAAAAACGGAGGCCTCCTCGGAGCTGGTCTATATAGAAAGGAAAATACCCCTTAGGGGGTAAGTGGGGACAAGATCCAGAAGGGGGAGCAATAATAGAATTCCCCTCAGAAATCCCCCATTTAGTTCGGATATTGATGAGGTGCTGATGCAATTTGACCTTAGACTCGAAGATCTCAAACCAAGGAACACGGGCTTTAACTAAATCTCGCTCTGTAGCACGTTTCTGCTCTTGCTTATGAGCGGCCGACTCAGCAGAAGAGCTTAGGGTTTTGTCGCTATCAAAAGAAGAAGAGGGTTGAGGAGAGGGGCTAAGAGCGTCTCCTTCGTTAAACCTATCTATCGCTTGCAATGAAGAATCGTCTGAGGAAGAAACCATACTTAGGTGATTAAAAAAGGACTGCTGGGGAAAGTCGTTCGATCGTCTGGTGCTAGCTCGGAAGCAAAATGCAGCAAAGTAAGGACAAATGAAGAAAAAGGAGGGGTATTTATAGCGGGGACCATGTGAACAGTCATTTAATCTTCACTGTCCAAAAATAAGGGAATGGACGGTTATAAAGGAGCCTCGGGAAACGAAACGTCGCGCGGCATTTGAAATATTTGGGCGGGAAAAAAGGGCGGCAAAAATATCCCGAGCAGGTTAAGTTTGGGATTTTACCCGAAGACAATAAAACAAGACTTCAAAAGTCTCGTCTTGCTTTACTTTAGGGGGGTGAGGTGATGTCATATGATATATTGATCTCCTCGGGTAAAATCTCTCAAGGGCCGAACAAGCCATATACCGAACAGAGGGCACCGAACGAAAAGCACCGAGCAGGGTTTGTACCGAACAGCTGCTAACCCTCCTCGGTTTTCTGGTCAAAGATTAGCGGAAGACCCGGGAGTAACTAACAAATTAACCGGCGTGAATGAACGTGCAATAATGGGGCGCGGATTTCTCGGACGCGTTGGGCTCCAGTTAAGCCACGATCAGAGGACATCGTGTTCCGGATCTCCCGCGAGCCAATCACTGGGAACAGTCCTAAAAATACCCGCGGATGTCATCACAGAAGGGGTTGGATTTTTCTGGGCAAAAAGACTCCGAAGAGAGCAAATTTATGTCTGTTCGGTCTTTTCTGTTATTTCTATAAACAATTTGTATAAGTCATTGAACAATTATTATTTGTGTCCAGAGAGTCTTGTAAATCATCAACATTTTATAGTGAAATTTTATACTGGACTAGGTCCCGTGGGTTTTCTCTCAATTTGAGGGTTTTTCACGTAAAAATCTTGGTGTGTTTATCGTTATTTTCCTTTAACATCTTATTCTACCTTATATTCGAAAATCACGGATCATATCAATATTAATAATCATAATATAAATTATCAATATAATTTTATAATTTAAAGTAAATGCAGCCTTAATATATTATCTTTGTTTTCCCATCATTTCAGGGGCGAAAGAAGTAGAAGTGGAATCTGTCGGTGTGAAATTTATTTAATAACCACTCCTGCCATTTGTGTTTTATTTATATTTATTTTCGAGGATGTTCTGAATATCAGATAGCATATGTTTAAAGAAATAATATTTTTTCCCAAAAAAAAAAAAGATTTAATATCATGAAAAGTCAACTTTTATAGTGATAAATTTAATTTTGTTCCTGTAATTTGTTCATTTTTATTTTTAGTCTTTTACTCAATAAATTGGTCTTTGTTTTCACTTTTATAAACAATGAAGAAAATCGATTGAGATTTCAACAAAAGTCGGTTCTCGACAACATATCAATGCTCCAAATAAAGAATCATCAATATATTTTACCTTGTTGGTATAGATTATTATCTTGATTGGTTGGAATATTCTCGAATCAAGAATACTTCATTTTGTCTTCCTTGCGTTTATCACTCCTTATTGCAGTTTGAAACAATTCTAATATTTATTATTATTATATATTAACCAAATCCAAAATGAAAATTATTGCGGAGGGAACAACATGAGACAACGATGGCTTATTGGCCCTAAATTTATGGCGATAATTTAAATGCATGGCACCGAGTATTTGGCTATTTTAGGCAAGAATTGAATGAGGCCTTACAATTTATAACGACGCGTCGCGAAAAGGTGGTGCCAGAAAATGGGTGGTGGAATAATGAGAAGTTTGAAGTGTTTGGACTTGGTCAAATTCATATGAAATGGCGTCAGGGTTTAAATAAAACTATAGGAGAATTTTTTTATTTTTGCGTAAACATGAATTATATTAGATAAAGCCACAAATTCCTAATACACGATGAAATAAAAGAAACAACAACAAGCACATTCACATAGTATGGATTATGTCATATAGTAAAAGTGGTTATGTGAAATATAGCAGTAGAACAAGACCTTATCCATGAGAGTGTTGGGACTGCCGAAACCAATCCAGATCCCCTAAAACCATACAACCAGAGTGCACGAGACTAGCAAGGTGAAGGTGAGACGGAAAACTCCATTTTCCGCCAAAGAGAAAGGATGGAAACAAGAGAGAGAGAGAGAGAGACAAAAGGAGCAACCGGTGACCATATAAGAAAAGAATGGTAAGGAAGGAAACCAACTGTGCCATGGCAGCGGCGGTGAACTCTCACATGAACCCTAGAGAGAAGCTTCAATAAATTATAGGTTAATTTATCCCACGATATTATTCTGACAATACTGTACCTTTTAAAAGTTCATTATATATGAATATATTATTATAATTTTATATAAATAACATGTGCCATGTTAGAAGTGGAAAACTTATTTTTTTCTTCCTCTAATATTAATTCTTTGCACGTTTAGTCTTTTTCGTACAAAGTGCTTACGTGACAATGAGACTGAACATTTCAACGTTATGTCAATGTCTTATTATAAGAAAAATAGAAAGATAGACTGAACATATCGCCAAAAGCGGGATCCGCTCCGCCCAGCTTCAAAACTAAAATTATTTTATGCTTTCGCTACGCTTTAGAATATTGAACAATTTATAATATTTATATTTCAAGTTGTAAAGACATCTTTGATTATTTTGGAAAAAAAAAAGACTGTTTTTCCGCTATAATCTGTATTACGAGTCTTATTGAATTTCGAATTATTTTTGGAATCAACGTTGGTATCACATGCTCGGTTTTGGGGCGTGACACAAATTTCATCCTGAAGTTCGACCCCATATATCTACGTAAAACAGGAAAGAAATTTGGGCTTTTGTTAAAAGTATTGGGGAAAGGATGAAATTTTGGACATGAAATTAGGCCTGCTTTGGATATTCGTTACAGATATATTTATCAGACCAGAGTGTGGCAAAAAGGATAGTGAATTAGAAGTAATCTCTCAGTGATAATTTGATTTCAAGGATTGTGATCGATTGCTCGAGTATTGGTAAGGTTGTTGTTTCGGTTCTAAGACATCTGTTTGTGATTACAATGAAAAGATGTTGGTTTGACTCTGGCTTATGATTACAAATTCTAATAAAAAAAATTGTGCAATCAAATTTGTCCTTTACAAAGCCTTAATGAAAATCTGGGAAATCTCTCACGATATCTCTTCGGCCAACGCCTTTGTGAGGAAATAATCAAACAGTCCTCAAAAATCAGAAAGTACAACCAGCTTATAACATTAGTCTACCACCTAGCACCGTCAATCGACTATGGTTATCAAGGCAACATGCTCTAAAAATTTCAGAAACCAATAAATATAAATGAAAGCAAGACAAATAAGAATTTGAGTTCATCTATATTATTATGAATTTGTACACCATTTTGGTTGAATACACAGTCTAGACCATGGCAACCACCAGTGACAACTTTTGTTGCTCTGCCAAAAGTCTACATATTTCAGTCAGGGATAGATAGACAAGCATCACAAGTGGGTAACTAGTGGATCTGGGAACTAGAATTACGAAGGCATAGATGGAGCACGTATTCAGTTTGTATGTATAAGTTCCATGAAGCCAGAGGTCTGTTGTGGCGTCCAACCAATGTTGTCACACCTTTATGATCATCAGATAAACTAAATGTTAATCATGGGTAAATCGAGGTATACATACCTAGTCCATCACGAATTGGTCTTGGCTACCCATGGGTACATCCATCCATTGGATGAGTATATTTTCATCCATTTTTGACGAGAATATACCATTCCAATGGATGGACTACCCCGTGGGGTAACCAAAAATAAACCGTCCATCACATGCCCAAAGATTATACTCAGTTGGGAGATAATTTCACCATAAGAAGGTTCATAGACTTTGTCCAAATCATAGAGTGTGTAGGGACAAATTTGGCTCCTAATAAGAAACTAACAGAAAAAAATGTTGGAATTTAAAAAGAAAATAACAGAAATGTATCTGAAAGGCCATTCCCAGTGAAACAGAATGTAATGAAGAATCTATAAAACTTAATGAGGACATGAAATTAGTGCTTTCGCTGAAGGACTGGTAAAGATATAAGAAGCTGACTTTCTGGCTATCAGTGATGTTAATTTCAGGATGAATGCCTGGAAAGATACATGTCAATTTGTCAATGTAATCTTCTTACTATAAATTGACTTAATGCATTTGAAACTGAGAAAAATATGTCACACACGGTTGGATTCGGGCAGCGGTATCCACAACGCGTACATCACAGGGGTTCTGCTTTGCCATCTGTGCATGATCACTCAGCTCACATCGAATGTAGCGATGAGTTCCAGTGTCTGTACCCGGGTTCGCCTAATCCTAATGGTCTTCTAGGAGCCACTGTAGCTGGTCCGGATGATCGAGTAACTTTTGGAATGATAGGTATAATTGTCAACAATCTGAGCCTGCTACTTGTATCAATGCTGCATTTGTTGGAGTCTTGGCTTTCTTTTTACAAGAATTAACAGCAGTGTAGTTTGTTATTCGTTTTCTTTCAAATGGGATTTGTTCCTGCCCGCTTATGTAATCTTCGATCGTCTCATCTTCCGTGATTCGGACCTTTTGATATTCATAGGCGGTAGGATACTATAAACGGTTTGTTTGATGGGTATAAAAGTGAAATTTAATTGAAATATGCAAAAATAGGTTGAGAATGAAGTGAACGTCCTGAATTCATTCCAAAACACACGATTTATATGTTTTAAAGGTCATTTCCTGGAATTTTTTAATCCCATTCTTCATTTTTGTTCTGTTTTGATAAAATTGTTCTCATTTATTATTATTTTTAACAAGATAATAATAATAATAATAATAACTTCTTCTTGAGTAATTGTGCTTTAATAGAATTCTTCTTTTTTCCATCCTCGTTCCATTTCAAAACTGATTTAATTTCTATTTTATTCAATATACCCAGTGATATTGATAAAAAAAAACGGGATCTTCTTAAATATCGAACAATGATGCAACAAAATGTTTATTTCAAATTAAACTAAATCGAATATTCCCAAAATATTCTCTGGAACAAAGAAAAAGGGTTAGATGACTCCTACGATCAAGTCAGTATATGATTCGATAGAAAAATATAAATTGAAATAGTTGGCAAAATATGAAAGAAGTATCTCAATGAGAGTCGTGTGCCCTTTATTTACAGGATAAAAGTTCTAATCTACATGAAATTTTATTGTATATGGCAACTACATCCATGCGTTCTCTTGAGAATGTTGATAGATATATTCAAATTTTAAATAAACATATTATGACATTTGGTAGGAATTTTTACCACATAATCACTACCCCTAAGAGAGTTTTGGACAAATGAAATGATGAAGAAACTTTTAAGTGAGTGATTAAAAGCTTTGAATGCCAGATAACATTCCAATTGCATGATGTGATTTTCTTTGAGCGTCTAAGACAGGGTGAGTTTCTTGAGTTGGGCCAATAAAATGGTCAATACTATCGAGATCTCTCGATAGGCAAATCCAAATGTCATGCCTCGGGTCTAGGCCTGCGCAAGTGTTGCACAATAGACTTTTATAACAACTATTTCGTATCCGTCATCGCTTTACGAGAATGGTTGTTCAAGTTGCTATAAGAGTCAATTCTATTCCCTTATAAATCTTTTCAAACTTTCAATGTTTACCCATGGTGACAAGGGTATCACACCAATGATCTTTTGTGTTGTGCCAATAGAGTGGCCAAGGGAGCCAACGAGGGCTATACTACTGATGAGGGGTCAAGCCAAGATAATAACTGACTACTTCGTATCCGTTCTCGCTTTACGAAAATGGTTGTTCAAGTTGCTATAAGAGTCAATTCTATTCCCTTATAAATCATTTCGAACTTTCAATTTTTACCCATGGTGACCAGGGTATCACACCAATGATCTTTTGTGTTGTGCCGATAAAGTGGCCAAGGGAGCCAACAAGGGCTATACTATCTGATGAGTTCAAGCCAAGATAATAACTGACGAAGAGATATATCGTCGCTTGAGACCAGTAATTGGAGTTGAGCCACAGTGATGAAGAATCTGAGGTGAATGAATGCTGAAATAAGGTCTCATATATATATATATATATATATATATATATATATATATATATATATATATCACAAGTCAAGTTGATCCACTGCCACAAAAAATCGGAAAAATGTTAATATTTGCACGAGCTGCATAATAATTTATTTACAATATCGAACTAGTAAAAAAATAAAAAAAAATAGAAAAAACGCAACCCAGTTGCCGACAAACAGGCCTTTCCTTTTTGGTAATCAATACCATTTACTTTTATCTTCTACTGAGTTACTTTTTAGCACGTACAATTCATTATTCGTTGTCGCAACAGCAGGTAGAAGTAAGTACAATAAATTACTCATAAAATATATACAATCGATCTTATAAACATCAACACACATATAAATATATATATATATATATATATATATATATTTATGTTTCTTAATCTTTATAAACACCCGATCTATATAAGTATTCACTTAAATATATTCAACATATTTTGCTCTGGGAACGAACTCAGTCTCATTTAAATGAGTTCATAAAGTATAGGTCGTACATACATATGCAAAATAATATCATTTAATATTTGGTTATACTCTTTTTTTTCTTGTTTTATGTAGGAGTGGTCACCGGTTCGGTTAACCGGGTTGAACCAAAAAAAGTTAGGTTCAAACCGAACCGAACCGAAAAATTTCAGTTCGGTTTTCGGTTTTTAAAAAAAATCTATTTTCGGTTATAGGGTTCGGTTAAACGAACTGAAAACCGAAATTTTTAAAAAAAATTGAATTTTTTTTTTATGGTTTAAATATATTTTTTAATGGTTTCGCTCCTAATTGTATTAATAAGAACTCGTAAATTAACAACGTGTTTCAAGTATAATATAATTTATTTTGTTGTCTCATTTAAACTCGATTTTTTGTATTAAATAGCTTCAAAATAATATTAGAAGTTTAAAATTAAAAAGGTCAAAGGTTCAGAATTCATTTGAATCCAATGTATGATGTATTAGTGTTTGTATTTACATTGATTTTTCATCAATTAATCATACAATGTAAAAAAAATTCAAAAATAAAAAAAAAATGGAAAAATAAAAAAAAGTACGTTTCGAAGCGAAATCGAACATAAAAGTTGGAGTGAACGGCACACAATCGACAAGCCAGACATTATTTCCTAATGCAAAAAAAAAAAGAAATGGATCCGCTTTTTAAGTTCGGTTAAAATCGAAACCAACTGAAATTGTTCGGTTCGGTTTCGGTTTTAACCGAACTATTTCGGTTTCAAAACCAAAATTTCGATTCGATTCAAAGCGAACCGAATGAACACCCCTAGTCTTATATAATCAGATTCATCACAGTATGTAGTCAAATTTCCTAATTTTGTAAATTCGTTGTCCTTTTGATTGTTTCAATTTTTTTACAAAACTCAAATATCAAGTCTAAGTTTATTATATATAATAGAGAAAATTACCATAAACATCATATAGTTTGATACAAATTTCACTTTGCAACTATTGTTTGAACAATTACAGTTTACATCCTCAACTTTCATGAATTGTAATACTTTGCATCATCTTGACTCGATTTTGTGTTTTCATCAAAAAATTATCACTGCATTTCATCATATGTTTACATATTCAAACTTAGAGCCACTTAAACTAGCAATTGCAAATTTGTAAAAAATCAAAATAAATATTTGGGGGTGTCAAATTTCATTTTTCATAATCGTTAACTAGAAAATTTCGACACTAAATATATTATTTTGTTTTTTAAAAGTTCAAAATAACTAGCTTAAATGAATTTAAGTTTGAGTATGTAAGACGATGATCGAATGCGACGATAAATCTTCAATAAAAATACAAATCGAGTCAAGAGAATGTAAAGTGTTACAATTCATCAAAGTTGAAGATGTAAATTGTAATTTTTCAAACAATGAGTGAAATTTGGACCAAACTATAAGATGTTTTATATAATTTTCCCTATATAATATAATATCAAAGTTTGTTAGCATGAATCAAGGTGATTTTTCAGGAATACATTATAAAAAGAAATAATTACAATTGCATCCCCTATAAAATATGGTTATTACAATTTTTGACATCTAGTTTGAACAATAACGAATGAACCCCCTATGTTTTGGCATAAACTATCTATTCAGCCCGAATCTTTGACCAAAAATTAAAATTTGTTGAAGTCAACAAGATTTTTTTTTATGATAATCACATTTTGTCCCCAACTTTTTTTATTTAAATACTATGTCAATTGTTTTGATGATTTTACCCCCGGATGTGAGGGGTCTACGTAATTTATCAAAATAATAGGGGCTAAATATTATGTAATTTTTGTGTCCATTTTCTTTGCACATGCCACACTTCACCTGCAAGGCTCTAGTACTTTACTGGCTGTTGGTTTCTCACCAGGTTCTCTTATCCTACTCTTTTTTGGTCTACCAAGATTTACTCTGGCCAGTGGTGGCATGCACACATCATTTGCAAAAATTAAATCATATGGCCAGAAATTTTGATGGGGCACTGGATATATTACTTCATTGTAAGCTGTGACGTATGAAGCCTTTGTATGATTTTCATAGATATAAGGCTCAATATCTTATCTGTTACAGGTAATTCCCACCAATGCATGCCTACATGGAAGACCACTGATATCACATGCCCTACAGTCACATGATTTTTTGTCCAAGTTCACAACAAACCTTTTATTGTAGTCATCACATATTAACTACTTCCAAAACAATAATAGCATAACAGTGTTATATGCAAACAAGAGGACTCAAGCCCAGGAAAAATTAATTTTCTGTCTCAAAATAAAGGGATCAATAAAGAAGTCATAATCGTAATCAAGAAGAATGAAAATGCCTAAAAAAATAACAAAACCCATATTCATAACACTCAGGTACAAAATCCCCAAAACAATTCACATAAAAAAAGTACTCATAACAACCATGTACAAAATCCCCAATAAATTCACATAAAAAATTTCTCAAAACACTCGAGAATCTAACTTATCAAGACACCAAGGCTTCGAGAAAGAACCACCAACTTTTCATAAATTAATGATTCTTGAATAATTAACATAACGAAATCATATCAAGCCAAAGAAATTGACAAAAGTAAAGCCAAAAATGAGTGGGTATAATAGATGACACAACTAATCAAGAACCTCAAAATCAGAGGCGGCCAAGAGCAGCGGTGAAGACAACATTTGAGGCCTTTGGAAAGACATCAACTTTTTTTAGCGGAGAGTGAAACTTGGAAAAGATTGGTGTTTCACTGCTAAATGAAGAGATTTAAACACATGATAATTATTAGTTGAGCAAAGGGTAAAAATATCATTTTGAATTAATTAAATTTTTAGGGATATTATAATTGAAAAATATAAGGTTATTAAATGTTTTTTTTTCACAAAGTCAAACCTAAACATGTAGCAGGCGTTATTTTTTAAATTAGATGGGCTAAAATAACAATTATTAAAACTAGATGGGTTGTACGGATGGACCATAAATATTAAATTTGAGATGAGTAATTAATTTTTTTATAATTTGATTTATTTTATGCTTTTATTCTCATTAAGTAGTATTAATAATAAATAATCTGAACAGGTAATTTTTAGAATACATATTCCCCTTTATTTATTACATAATTTGGTGTAAAATAAGAAGTTGCAATTGCCGATTTTATTCATACGTATTCTTAGTTTAATTAATTTATTTATTTTTAAATATAAACCACGTAATTTTGCAGTTATATTAGATTTAAACCAATTTGGAGGCAGTACAAATTAAAGCATTATAATATGATTCTCCAATCTTATATTTTTATTCACGAAATTCGAATTCAATATTTTATTACAAACTTCTTCTTTGATAGACTGAATCGGGTTACTTCTTGTCTATTACATTGGGTACTATCATATGATAGATTAATGTCTCATATTTATCAATATATTGATTCTCACATAAAAAAATAGGATATTAATAAATCTGGATGATTGATCCAAAATCATATTTTTGCCCAAGATATCCAAGAATAATTCCCTGAATCCTGCTTATTAGGCGTCCATTTACATCCACCCTACAACATAACACAATTATATAGAACCGGTGCATTTTTGCAGTATGCAACGAGACAGGACGACTGTTGGAAGCAGAGACGGAAGAAACAGATCTAGTGGGTTGAGGGGTGTGCCCGCCCCTCCTCCCAAAAAACAATTTTTGTACAACCCCAAAATTTTAACTCTTAAATATTATCAAAAAAAAACTTCACTTTCCCAAAACTTTTTTACTTGTTCCGCCCCTAGTTGGAAGCAATTTGTAATACAAAAGCGAACCGGAGTTAAATATGGCCGCACCATAATCACCAAATCTCAGCGCGCGGGCCCCAATTCCACCAGTACGGAAAAAATTAAAATAGTAGAAGCTTTTAGTCGAATAACTCTTCATCCAAAACTTTCTAAGTTTTGACTTTTGTGATTTCACATTTTGTTTATGTTCCAAGAGAAAATAGAAGCGGGGAATAATGAACAGAAGCGAAAAAAATGTTGGGCAGGGTTTAAACGTGCAGGCTGAATCGTCAGGATTTGAAAAGGCCAGGGCTTTTCAAATCAATCAATATCAGTTTGATTCTACCGACAACGATGCTAATGTTACCCCGAATGCCGCCGCCGCCGCCGGCGGCGGCATGTCCATCTTTTGTGACAATTCAAGTACGCAGGCCTGTGGGACTGACGATATCTATGCTGCTGGTAAATCAGTTTTTCCAACAACATTGCATCGTTTTAGAGCTTTTAGTCGAAGTCTATTCATGATCCTCTTCTCTTTTCTTGATCTTGATTTAGTCTTGCATCTTACTCTTTGATGTTATTTTCCTACTTTTTCATTATGTTTCCATTCAAGAAAGGCTGCAACTTTGACATTAAAAAAGACCAAGCTTTTGATCTAAAAGATAGTGATTTTTACCTGCATCTGGGATTTTTTTTATTCTTATAGTGATTGTATGTTTGATTACAGGAGGAAGCATGGTAGTGTCTGAAAAATCTTTATTCTCCGCCTCGCAGTTGCAAGAATTAGAAAGACAACAGATCATACACAAGTACATGATGGCATCTATTCCAGTTCCTCGTGAATTAATGTTACCACCCATTTCAAGAACATCAATTCTGGCTGCTGTCCAGTCTAAAAGTATACTCTTTTTTTTCCGAGTGAATCAAGATTAATTTTTCATCTTATTAATCCATATATTTTCAGTCATTTTTGTTATCATAATGTGTGTAGCATCCGGTTCCGGCTGTGTAGATTCAAGATTCTCATCAATTAGTAAGTCGGATTCAGAGCCATGGAGGTGCAGAAGGACAGATGGTAAAAAATGGAGATGCTCAAGAAATGTGGCGGCTGATGAGAGATACTGTGAGCGCCACGCCCACAAGAACAAACCCTGTTCAAGAAAGCATGCGGAAGCTAAAAACAGTACTCAGTCCCTTCAAGCCCCGCCAACTTCTCAGTTCCCAGTAATGGCCACTGGTCTTGGTTCTGTACCATATGGTCAAACTAGGTGAGTAAATTTGATGGTTAAAAGTATTTCCTGTTTTCAAAAAGTGTCACGCCTAGAGTTGGTTTATTTGATGTGGCCTAAGAGCATTATCTTTTGGATATATTTTATTGTATATTAAAAATATTTCAAATAAAATATTCTCAATATATGATGGATAGACCTTTAGAACAGTCCCCTCGTTTGGTAGCATCAAAAACACCTCTAGGGTTCTAATGTGGCTGTCCTTGTTTTACGTTTAAATCAATTTAATATTGTGGATTGTCTAATAAGTCTATCCTAATAATTTATTTATATTTTCTAATTTTTTTTTATGTATGGGATTATAGAAATATATATTTAAAAGTTAAATTTGGAAATGATGTATGTTTGTCCATCATCATAATATAAGTTTTGAGTAGAAGTTCTTTGATTATTTAGTTTTTTAAACATGACACCCAGCTTGAGTAGTTTAATAATAGTGATAAGTGTATTGTTTGCGTTTCTCTTTGGAATTTGTTATTTTATTTTCGTGTTAAGCAGTCTGATTCGTTGTCGTGGCCATGGTTAGTTTTTGGCTTTGGTCTTAGGTGATATATCCTTATAATGTTGTATTGTAACTCTCGGGTTCGAGCACCGTTGTGCTCTGTTAGTATACTTTTTCTTACGAAAAAAACGCAACAACTTTAAAAGTTATGATGGGCAGCTTGACCTCTGTGCACTCGTAGACGAAGTCATTCTCACCGTCTATTGCATAACAAGAATGACCAATTTGCATGCACGTGGTTCAACCTTTCATGTTCATCTATCGTTTACGACGGAGCTTTGTGCTACACTACAAAGAAATGAAGTCGCGTCTCTGCTATCAACTCTAGCTTTTAGTAAAATCGTAAGTGATTGACCCTAACAAGTGGTACCAGAGCGAGGCCATGGGTTCGAGCCGCTTCGATGTGGCATGTCCTATGTCATAGATGAAGTGCTTCTCACCGTGTATGGCATAACAAGCCTGACCCGGCACATCATGTCTACATGTGGTTTAGTAAGTGTCTTTGCTTTACCACTATAAAGAAATAAAATTGTGTCTTTGACACCAGCTATAACTTTTAGCAAAGTAATAAATTATTTAACAAAGTTTTATTAAAAAGATGAACTTAAAACAATAATTATATAGAAAGGCGTAAAAATAAATAGAAAATATATTTTTAGTATAGAAGAAAAATTATATGGGAATATTTTGTTATATTTGTGGAAGATAAAAAAGCATCCTAATGTAAATAGGACCCTAAATCTCGAGTCATTCCTTATAGGTCCGGTGTTTATAAACACCAACACACATTCAAATATATATGTATATATACATACCTATTATTGTGAGTACCGGGTTCACATAAGAAATTTCCCTAAATCTCTTATTTTACATTTATGATTTATATGAGTAGCATTTTATTTTCCCGAGTATTATTGTATTTCTTTTCTTGTCCTTATCTTATGTTCGATGTATTAAATGGAGTCGGCCTCCGACCTTTTGTTGGCATGCCCATTAATGCATATGGAGTTTTTATGGTTCTTGAAGGCGCATCGAATGGTGCATGAGAGGTGGCAGCAGTGACACCATTACCCCTATCTCTACGCGTAATAACCGACAACAACTGCAGCCCACATCATCAAGATTGGACAACACACACCACCAAAAGAATGTGTCCCAATCTCAAACACTGTACCAACAAGATTTCGAGACGCCCATCCCAGATAGATTTGGATTCAGCCATGAGGAGTACTCCAAATTGGCACTGTTTCGAGAAAATTTGTCCCTGAATTCTAACAAAACCCACACAACACCACCACATTTTATTGATGACTGGGGAAAAGAAGTCATTAAAGGGCTCTCACCTTCTTCTTCGGCATTATCCTTGTTGTCGAATCGGAATGACGGAGGAAATGAAACTGGCCACCATTTTGGGGTTGGGAAGAAAAGTTCTGAGAGGCAATCTCCACCTGGTGGACCATTAGGTGAAGCATTGTGTCTTGGAAATGCTAGAAATTCAAATTTGGTATCGCCAAATGGCTATACCAATATTAGTAGTAACTCTTGGGAAGACAGTAGTCATGTATTCAATAATTTCATTAGTTGACAACTCTATGTAACTGGAATTGTTGGTTTAGTTACCAATTCAAATGTTGAAGTCCTCTTAGAGATATTCAGTTCCTATTTAAGACAACCATTTGTACTGAGAAGTAATGCTGCAAATGTCAAGAGGATCGTTGGATTATACACTGGCTGGAATATGCAAACTATATTTATTGAAACTTCCTAAAGATTCAAATGTCGTTTGTCGATTATATACAACCATGACGTTGTATTTCTCTTGATTACGGTCAGTCTGATCTCACATGAAAACGGGTGGGCGTTACAATTCAAAATCATTTGCAAAATAGTCGAGGATAACGGAAGTTAGAGTCTGCCATAGTCTAGGGTAAGGTGGAGGGAGGCAGTGGTTTAAGGGCTATGAAACTACTGTTTAGGGTAAATTATTTAGAAAATGATCTCATACTAATCTCAAACTTATAGAACTAATCAATTATAGTTTTATGAAAATTTTTTTAATAAAAATAGTCTCAACCTTTTATCTCTAATAAAAATTGGTATCAAAACTCCCTATAAAATCATAAGACCATTTTTGTTAAAAAAATATAATTTATATAAGACTAAATTTGTTAAAAATATTTATGTGAGACTATTATTGATAAAACTATTATGGGTGACTATATTGATTAATCCTATTAGAAAAGTCTATATTCTGTGTAGTCATTTTTGTAAATTTACCATACTATTTATATGGTACGCTTATGACATAATTAAACTTCTCCAATCTACCGTTATTTCAAAAAAATCTTTCATGTGGTGCATACATCCATACATCTGGTGCATGTAAGAATTTCGCCTTAATTTCTAACATAATATTGGATCATAAATACCCGTACACAGAGAAAACTATCATGAGATGTTAGGTCCATATCCTATCTAATCAAATTTAAAAAGGAAAGTTTGCCCATTATTTTGACTAGATTACTGGCACACAGGTTACATATACATATTATAATATTATTATTGTTATTATAAAATTCAGATTTTAATAATGAGTTTAAAATAATTGCATGAGATAATAGTGTTGATGTCATATGACATATTGACTTTCTCGGGTAAAATTCCCTCAAGAACCGAACAGGCATATACCGAACAGGGTGGCACCGAACATAGTAGCACCGAACAGCTGTTAAACCCTCCTCAGGCTTCTAGTCAAAGATTAGCGGAAGACCCGTGGATAACCAACAAATTACCGGTGGGGATAAATGTGCGTTGATGGAGAGCGAATTTGTCGGGCATATTATCCACATTACCGTCACAATCAAAGGAGGCAGGTTCCTTAACTTTCCGGCTAAATAAACATCGAAACTGAGCCTATAAATACTAGCTGAAAATCTCATTTGAGGGGTTGGACTTTTGAGGCATAAAATACTCCGAAGAGAACATCCTTATCATGTTCGGTCATCTCTATTATTTTTCAGATATTGTTGTGTAATAATTCTGTAAGTCATAGATTGTGTCAAAAGTCATGTAAAATCAAGATTGTGATAGTACAAATTTCACTGGACTAGGTCCCGTGGTTTTTTCCCTCAATTCGAGGGTTTTTCACATAAAAATTTTGATGTCTTTCCTTTATTTTTCATAAAAACTTAATTCTACCACATACGAAAAATAACGGATCACATCATTGGCGCCGTCCGTGGGAAACTAAGAGCAATGACGTTGAAGTAAGAAGATTTTAGTAAGAATCCAAGGCGAGATGGCTAGAAGTAAGGGTCGAGGGCAAGCTTCGAGGAGGAAGAGATTCAATCAAGCATGCCTTGATGTTCCACATGTTACTTCCGAAATACTAGTCATTGCATTCACTCAGGGACTAAGAGAATGAGATGTGTTCAGATCATTGGCGAAGAAGCCACATTCGGATTATGACGAGTTGCTGGGGCGAGCTTCTAAATACGTTAATTTAGAAAAAGCCCAGAAGATGAATGATGCGTGTAAAACGTACCGCAAGTGTACGGTGTCAAGTTTTAGTATAGGAAAATTAAAGTACGGATGTCGAACCCACAGGGATTGAAAATTAAGTTATACCAAGTACTGTAATTAAAATAGTCTCGACTTTATCTAGACAATCGATAGCATAATTATTAAATTAATCTACTAAAATAAAATAAATTAGCAATATGAAGAATTTAAGTGGAGAAAATCAAAGGAGAACAGATTCTAGAGGTTCGACTTCACTTAACTATCCACTATGTCGTGTTCTTCTAATTTATTAACCACGAATCCTATGTTATTCTATTACCTCTCTCGAGTGTTAAATAGAAATAATCATTCAACAATCATCTTGATGTGTCCACCTAAGATAAATTATTAAACAATTTCTATGGCTTCGTTGGAGTTATATATCTCTCGATTATATAAACTTCCAACGATGTAAATTCCTACGGTCCTATTCAAAACCCCATCTCTCGAGTGATAGATTCTAAATAAATATGACGATTCAACTAGTGATCAGTTAATTGATATTCATGAAATAATCAACGACACAGGTTCAAGTCAATATCCGTCTAACTCTAGAATAATAAATTAGTTCATGAATACATTAAATAAACACATGGACATGTATTTAATCATCATAAACAAATGGAAAAGATAATCAAACGAATATGAAGATGGCCCTCCGTCTCCGGTAGTCGCCGTCGTCTTCTCCGTCGTCAAAATCTATGCCTTCGTTGTAAGCGCACTGCCTCGATTGATCTCCTCCTCTTTCACGTTCGTCTACTGCTCTCGGTCGTCTTTGTCCTTCCTCCCTTCACGTAATTCTCCTACGTAAAATATGATGCACGTCCACGTTTTGTTCTTCCCGTCAGCTCTCCTCCACGTCCTTGGTTATCCCTCCTTTCCTGTACGTGAATAAATCTCTTCACCAAGTTTCCTCCGTCTCCCTCCAGTTTACCTCTCTAAATCTCTACGTCAGTCTCTATCTCCCATCTGCCTTTTGTATGTTCACGTATCTCTCCCTCAGAATTCTGCTTCGGCTTCCTCTTCTTTTACGTGAATGTATTCACGTCAATATCTCCCGTTCGTCCCCCTTCTTTTCTCGTCTATATCTTTTCTCTCCTCTCCCGTGAATTGTTCACCACTCGTTTGTTTTGTTCACGTGACTTTCTTTTTAGTCCATCTCCAGAATCCCCCTTCTAACTCTGTACGTGAATATATATGCCAATATTTCCACGTGAATTTGGTTCCAAAAATCTAGCAGATTTTGTTTAACTCCATACGTGTTGCTTCCTCTTTTAATTGGTCCATCAAAATCTTCTCCAATATTCTCTCCAAATCCCCTTATCTTTTCTTTCCCTTTTTCTTCCATAACCCATATATATTATATTATATTATATTATAACATAATATAATATTTTCTTGCCAATTGACATGTCCCGGTGCATGATTATTTCACTGTTGAGTCTCAATTTGAATTCTTGTCACATTTATGTATTTCTCATCATCTTTTAGTAATAAAATGCTTAATTCCTTTGATTCCTGCAAAACATCAAAAACGACAACAAAAGACGTAATTATGCTCGAATACCAAAACAAAAGTATAAGAAAATATAATAAAATATAAGTGCAAATATGCACTTATCAATGAAGCAGAGAAAAGAAGCAAAAAAATGGTGTTGAAATCAATAGTAAGGATAGGCAAGTGGAGCAACCCAAAAGGAACTTTGACCAGTACCTTCCGATGAGATCTCACCGAGAAGTAGCCATGAATCAAATTATGCCGAAGAGGGTCGGGGAGGACCTTATAGAGGAGGGTTGTCCGAGGAGGGCATGTCCGAGGAAGAAGAACTGATAGAGGGCAGGGAAGCAGCGATGGATTAAGGGGCAACACTCCCTTTCCCCGGAATAATGCTAATCCTGGAAGAGGGACACCTCAGCCAGTTCCGTGGGCAGTTCGGGGAGAAAGATAAGAAGAAGGTAACCGGACCCTCGAAGAAAGGGCCTTAAACAATGTTCCTAAGCGAGGAATTATACATATGATTTCTGGGGGAATATCATGTGGAGATTCAAACCGAGCAAGAAAAAGTTATGCTCGAAAGCTCCAAATAGTATCCATCGATCCAAATTATACACCCGAGGGTTCTTCCATATCTTTCGGACCCGCAGATCTACAGAGGATCCATCTCCCCCATGATGATGCATTGGTTATCTCTGCCACAATAGCGAATTATAATGTACAAAGAATCTTCGTGGATACAGGAAGCTCGGCTAATGTACTTTTCCTTAATAATTTGACTCAGATGGAATTGGGTAGCATAGCCGTGCAGAAGGTGAATACCTCTTTACATGGATTTTCCGGGGAGGTCATAAGCCCAGTAGGACATGTGTCTTTACCAGTTACGCTGGGTGAAGAATCGAAGATAAAAATGAAGATGATCACTTTCCTCATAGTGGATGCACCTTCCTCTTATAATATAATATTGGGTCGTCCGGCATCAGCTGCTTTTGAGGCAGTTGCCTCTACTTACCACTTAAAAGTAAAATTTTCAGTAGGGTGGGAAGTTGGGCAAGTAAGAGGGAGTCAAAGCTCATCGAGAAAGTGTTATGTACAAGAGTTAAAGCAAGAGAAAGAAAAGAAAGAGAAGGAGGCGAGCGAGGAGACAATAGTAAGAGGAAGCGCGAAAAGATGGAGGCTGAGGAGCGAGTAGTTCCCGAAGAAGAATTTCTTAACATCGAGCTAGGTCATCCTACTAGAACTACCCGAGTAGGATCCCAGTTGGATCCAGAATTACGGAGAAAGGTGATTGATTGCTTAACTCATAATGTGGATGTATTTGCTTGGAGTACCTCCGATTTAGTCGGAGTAAAGCCTGTGATTGCCGAACATCATCTTAATGTTGACCCTAGTGTTCGAGCAATTAAGCAGAAGAGAAAGCATTTCGGACCCGAGAAGGATGCCATCATCGCTAAACAAGTAGAAGAACTATTGAAAGCGGGCCACATACGGGAGATCGGTTTCCCTACATGGCTCTCGAATGTGGTCTTAGTGCATAAGACAGATGACAAATGGAGTATGTGTGTAGATTTCCGGAATGTGAATAAAGCGTGTCCCAAAGATTGTTATCCATTGTCGAGGATCGATCAATTAGTAGATTTTATTGCATGACACGAGTTGTTGTGTCTTATGGATGCTTATCAGGGATATCATCAAATCCCCTTGGCGCGAGAAGATCAATCAAAGGTCAGCTTTGTCACAGCAGGAGGAACTTTCTGGTATGTGGTAATGCCCTTCGGATTAAAAAATACCGGAGCCACTTATCAAGGTTGATGGATAAAATGTTCAAAGATCGGTAGGGGTGCTTATCGGACCGGGTCGATCCGGACCCGGTCCAAAACCGGACCGGTTAGTCTGGTCCAAAACCGGAACCGGACTAACCGGTTCCGGTCCGCCCCCCGGAACCTGTATCGAACCGGTTCGGGGCGATTTTTTAAATCCAAACCGGTAGCATCACCGGTTCCGGAACCGGTTACATTTAAAACAATAAAAATAAAAATAATTTTTTTTAATTTGTTCAGCATGGCAACGGCTATAAAGCCGTTGCCAACGTTCAGTTTCTTTTTTTTTTTATTTATTTAATTTTTTTTTTTTGAAATCTATAAATATGTGCATATTTTTCATTCTTTTCCTCACAATTCATTCTTCTCACAATCCATTCTTCTCACAATTCTATACTTCAATCTCATATTTTCCTCTCAATCGTGCTATCTACAATTTATATATAATAATGGCATCTTCATCTAGCAGCGGCGCTGGTCGTAGCCGGGGTCGTAGTCGGGGTCTCGTCCCGGGTCGTCTATCACTGAGTTCATCTTCGTCAATGAATTTGCCCGTACCAATACCTGAGTTAAATGAAAGTTATGATTTTTTTGCTGACCTCAATGTTGGTGGTTCCTCTATGAATGTCGAACCGCAACAACCCGAGCAACCTGTCGAACCTTCTGCTGCCCAAGCCCAAGAGAGACAACAAGTGGAGTCATCCGGAGCCACTACAGCAGCGAATAGACAACCGACTCGTGCCAAAAGAAGTAAGATATGGGATCACTTTGAACTCGGTCAAAAAGAAGGTACTAATGAATCTGTTGCAATATGTACATTATGTAAAATGCAATATTCATATAAAGCTGGTGGTTCAGTGGAGGCACTGGAACATTTAAAAAACACTTAGTAAAAAAACATAATTTTGATGAGACAACATTATAACCATTAGGTCGAGAATCAACACAAGCACAAATTAATGTTCTCACTGGCACGAATTTTATTTTAACTGCTAAAATTAATCGTAGGTCACTTGTTAGATATGTGATTAGATGTGAACTACCTTTTATACAAGCTGAACATGCTGGTTTTATTGAATTTACTTCGTCTATACAACGCATGTTTAAACATATTTCCAGGCACACACTAAAAAGAAATTGTATGGACGTATTTGTTGAATATAGAAATACATTGTTTCAACATCTTTCTAGTTTGCCTTGTAGGGTTAGCTTAACAACCGATATTTAGACAAATGTAAATTCAGATTCATATCTTGTTGTCACTTGTCATTGGATTGATGATAAGTGTATGCAAAAACGGATTTTGTCTTTAGATGAGTTAGATTGTGCACATACTGGTTATGTAATTGCTAATATGTATTCAACACTTGTAGACATCAAGATAAGGTATTTTCGATCACATTAGACAATGCAGCGAATAACAATGCTGCGATGCGTGATTTAAAGACCTATCTGAAACCAATGCTTGATGGTGTTTTTTTTCATGTTAGATGTGCATGTCATGTGATTAATTTGGCTGTTAAAGTTGGTTATGAGGACAATCACTCAGCATGTATTGACAAAATGAAATAATGCGCTAAATGGTTACGCACGAGCCTTGTAAAGCGCGATTGGAAACAATTATGTTATCTAATGGTTTAAAGCATCTTCTTTTTCCATCACCAATAGAAACTAGGTGGAATTCATTGTACAATTTGTTGAATGCTATGTTACCTTACAAAGATATTTTAACTCCATTTTATAATTCATATCAAATGCCTGATAGCGATGATAGTATTTATTTGACTAATGAGGATTGTGAATTTGTTGAAAATTGTGTATCATTGTTAGGTACTTTCAAAGAAGCGACAGAACGCTTCTCCGGTGTTACTTATCCAACTTCCGTTTATTTTCTTCCTTTAGTATTTAATATGTTTGATAAGTTTATAGAATTTAGAGATGACTATGACTTGCATGCTTTTGTTAGTGCAATGAAAACTAAATTTATAAAATATTGGGAACAAATCCCACACGTGCACTGCATCGCAACATTGCTAGATCCTAGTCAATGTTTATCTTCATTTGAGACCTTTTTTGAATATTATGCTAATTTTTTGGGGAAGTTTGTTGACGATCAAAAGACGTCTACAATGCAATCTCTCCAAAATATGTTTCAATTGTATTATAATCAACAGGCAAGTGAATCATCGCAACAAAGGCCTGCTGAAGAACAACCACAAGCTCAAACTAAAGGTGGGGGCATCAATTTGCTTAGACTGCTGGGCAGGAAAAAACTTAAGGGAAAATGAGCTTCTACTAGCACGTCGACTGAGTTGCAAATTTATCTGAATTATCAATTTGTAACGGAAGACAACTTCGACGTGTTACAATGGTGGAAGTCAAATGCGGCACAATTTCCCATCTTAGCCAAAATGGCTAGAGACGTGTATGCGGTACAAGCTTCAAGCGTCGCTTCTGAATCTGCATTCTCAACATGTGGCCGAATATTGGAGAATACATAAGTAGTCTCTCTGCTGATTCGTTATGCATGCTCACGTTACTTAAAGATTGGTTTGAAGCAGAATGTAAGAATAGAAGAGAAGTGGCGGTTGACGAATTTGTAAACCATTATGACGAGCAAGAAGAAGAGAAAGCAAAAACAATACTTATCAATTATGAAGAGTGCTAAACAGCAATATTTTTTATTTTGATTTTTTAATTGCAATCTCTTTACAATTATTTGTATGCATCTATATTATGAAATAAAGAAGGAATATATTGAATTTGTGATGAATATTGGGGAAACATTTACAACATTAAATAAAAAATAAATAAAAGTTTTTGAAATTTTTTTTTTAAAAAAAAACATACGAAAAAAAAAGAAAACGGACCGGTTCAGCCCGGAACCGGGACCGATCCGGTTCCTTACCGGACCGGACCGGTTCCGACCTTAACGGCCCCGGAACCGGCCGGTTCCGGACCGGACCGGACCGGTTCAAGCCAATAAGCACCCCTAAAGATCGGATATGGCGAAATGTGGAAGTATATGTGGACGATGTCTTGATTAAAAGCAAGAAGGCGCATAATGCACCTTCGAAATTCATAGTGGGAAGTTCTTGGGATACATGGTAACAGAGAGAGGCGTTGAAGCCAATCCCGAGAAAATCCGAGCAATTCAAGAGCTGAATCATCCTAGAACATTGAACGAGGTACAAAGGTTAGCTGGAAGAATAGCGGCGCTTAGTCGATTCATATCGCGATCGGCTGATAGGAGTTTGCCTTTCTTTAAGGCATTAAGACGAGGAGTGCGATTCGAGTGGAATGATCAATGCCAGAAGGCTTTCGAGGACTTAAAAGAATACCTGGCTCAATTACCATTGATGAATAAACCTGATCATAATGAAACACTCCTCGTCTATTTCTCTGTAACCAAGGAAGTAATCAGTTTGGTATTAATTCAAGAGAGGCCAGGGCAACAGAGCCTGTATATTATGTCAGCCGAGCTTTACAAGGGGCTGAACAGAGATATCCTGAAATCGAAAAATTGGCATTAGCCTTAGTCACCACTGCGAGAAGGCTTCGGCCTATACTTTTTATCTCATCCCATCATGGTGGTGAAGAGTGTCCTTTGGGAAAGCTCTTGTCCAAAGCAGAAATTTCAGGGCGAATGATGAAATGGGCCACTGAATTAAGTGAATTCGATATTACTTATCAGCCTCGAACTACCATCAAAGCTCAAGCCTTGTCAGATTTCTTGGTGGAGGGTACTCATACTCCTGAAGAGAAGGAGTGGAATTTGTTTGTGGATGGGTCATCCACTCAAATAGGAAGTGATGCATGAGTTGTACTCATCAGCCTTGAAGGAGAAGAAATCACAGTAGCTATCCAGTTCGGTTTTCATTCCTCAAATAATGAAGCTGAATTCGAAGCTCTCAACTCGGTTTACGAGTAGCATTAGATGCCGGAGCTCGGAAAATAAAGGTATTTATGGATTCAATGCTGGTTGTTCAACAGGTGAATGGGATATAAAAGGTAAAAGAAGAAAAGTTGAAAAAGTATGTGGAGAATGCTCGGGCATTAATGACTCAATTCCAAGAGGTGGAATTAAGGCCGATACCGAGGGAATAGAATAATCGGGCCGACGAACTTGCGAAATTGGCTTGTTCAATTCATGAGTGGAAGAATAGGAATGTACTAGTGCAAGGCCTTTTAATCTCTCATATAGCTATCAA
This sequence comes from Haberlea rhodopensis, assembly GCA_907163345.1. NCBI lineage: Eukaryota > Viridiplantae > Streptophyta > Magnoliopsida > Lamiales > Gesneriaceae > Haberlea > Haberlea rhodopensis. Next base: position 5,733,497 of record CAJQUN010000002.1, read on the forward strand.
CAACATAATGAATCTGGAATCGTGTATTATGTCTGATTGGCGAACGCATATTACTAAGTTCTTGAAAACAAAGGTTTTGTCGTCTGATCCGAAAGAGGCTGCTCGGGTGAAGAGAATGGAGAATCGTTTTATATTAGAGGAGGGCAAGTTGTTCAAAAAAGGATTCTCAACTCCCTTTTTGCAATGCACTTCAATACAAGAAGGAGAACACTTGCTGAAGGAGATTCACGAAGGTTGTTGTGGAAATCATTTGGGAACCAATATGTTGTATAATAAGGCTCTTCGAGCTGGATACTATTGGCCCACAGTGAAGGAGAATGCCGAAGAAATTGCCAGAAGCATGCAAATTTATCACATGTGCCCGCAGAGGTCATTAACAACAGTATTATTTTCTGTCCCTTCGACTACATTGTTGGACCTTTTCCTCCTGCCGCCGGACAAAGGAAATTTCTTCTGGTAGCAGTCGAATATTTCATAAAATGGGTAGAAGCTGAGCCCTTAGCAAAAATAACTGAAGTAGAGGTCATTAGATTCTTATGGAGAAGCATAGTGTGTCGATTCGGGATACCGAGGAGAATAATAAGGATAATGAAAGGCAATCTCAAGGTAGGAAAGTACAAGAGTGGTGTAGAGATATGAAAATCAAGCAAGTATTCACGTCAGTAGCCTACCCACAAGCAAATGGGCAAGTCGAGGTGATTAAACGTATTCTACTGCATGGAATTAAGACGAAATTGAAAGGGGCCCGGGGGAGTGGGAAAACGAATTACCTGGTGTCTTGTGGGCATATCGAACAACCCCCCGAGTATCTACAGGGAAAACTCCGTACAACCTAGTATATGGTTCAGAGGCCCTTATCCCAGCAGAAATTAGAGTTGAGTCTCTCCGAGACAATGTTATAACCCTGAGCTGAATAATGATATAAGAAAGCAGGAGTTAGATGAGATTGATCGGTTGAGAGAACGAGCTGTAGCAATAACTGAGATATATAAAGTGAGGATTACCAATACCTATAACCTGAGGGTTCGCCCGAGAGCATTTCAGGTCGGAGACCTGGTGTTACGAAGAACAAATCCTGCTGGCGAGGTGAAAAAACTAGCACCCAAGTGGGAAGGTCCTTATAAAGTCAAAGAAGTGATCGGGAGTGGATCATACAGACTGGAAGACCAGGAAGGTCGGGAGTTGATAAGACCTTGGGACATTCATAATTTGAAGAAATATTTTGTATAACATATCATTATTGTTTTTGTTTATGAATTTGTTATCAATAAAATGAAATTATTTGCTTAAGTTACTCTGTTCGGTTTACTCGTGGGATCAGGATGTTTGGTCCACGTTTAAACGTAAAATTGCCTAAGTGATTGTGCTCGGGGTAGCGAGCTTGTTCGATTTACTCGTGGGATCGGGATGTTTGGTCCACTTTTAAACGCTAAAGTATCATCGGTTTACTCGTGAGATTGGGATGTTTGGTCAACGTTTAAACATAAAATTGCTTAAGTGATTGTGCTCGGGGTAGCGAGCTTGTTCAGTTTACGCGTGGGATCGGGATGTTTGGTCCACGTTTAAATGTTAAAGTATCATCGGTTCACTCGTGGGATCGGGATGTTTGGTCCACGTTTAAACATAATTGCCTAAGTGATTGTGCTCGGGGTAGCGAGCTTGTTCGGTTTACTCGTGGGAGTGGGATGTTTGGTCCACGTTTAAACGTTAAAGTATCATCGGTTTACTCGTGGTATCGGGATGTTTGGTCCACGTTTAAACATAAAATTGCCTAAGTAATTGTGCTCGGGGTAGAGAGCTTGTTCGTTTTACTCGTGGGATCGGGATGTTTGGTCCACATTTAAACGTTAAATTATCATCGGTTTACTCGTGGGATCGGGATGTTCGGTCCACATTTAAACATAAAATTGCATATGTTGTTATGCTCGGGGTAGCGAGCTTGTTCGGAATTTTAATGGATTATTCGAGGGATGGAGATATTTGGTCCACGTCTAGACTGAAAATTACCATTCTTATATTACTCAAAAGAAAGTAACAAGGCGGTTAAAATACTGTTATTCATGCGAAAGGGTAATACAACAATGATCAAGAAAAAGAGTAAAGTCCCTAATCTGTGGATGAAAGATCTCTTTGGGGAGACTTTCTAAAGCAACCCCAACATCGAGGAAATCTTTCGAAGCCCCTTCAGAGGATAGCCCTTGGCTTCAAATTGGCGAACACATGCTTCAAATCCATGATCAAAAAATTTGGAAGCACGGTCCGCCGCCATATCGCTGTACTCCTGGGACTTCAAAAATTCAGCCTTCTTGGCGAGCCAAAACTCCTCCATACGAACATCCAGCGAAGATTTCTCCTAGGCGAGTTGTTCGGAAATGGATTTGTATTGCTCTGATAAGATCTTATTGGCCTCATCCACTTCACCCGACCTCTTGCGCTCTTTCTCGAGGTCGCCTGCGCCTCATCCCGAGCGGCCATCATTGCAGAATGCCGATCCCAATAGCTTTATGGACTTCTTCAAATCATCGCCCATATTCTCAAGTTGCTTAATTTGCCTCTGGTGCTCGGCATCTACTGATCGAACCGAATGGAATTGGGTGAGAATTGCCTGCTTAAGAAAACGAGAAATAAGTATATCGAAGGTAAAGACTTAGAAAATTATCAAATAAAGAATAGTTACCTGGGGAAGGAAGTGGAGAATTCATTCAGTAAATTGCTGAAGGCCATCTCCCCGAGATATTTGCGGTCGGCGGAGTTGGGAGAATGGCATAAGATGTCACCACCATATGGGGTAGATCCCACAACACATTGGGTATATTCCCATGGGAATATACCCAATGTGTGGTGGGATCTACCCTGTGTAATGATGCCTAATAGGGTAGGTAAGACAAAAGCCTCAAAAACAATATGTTTTTGAATATGAATCAAATTGTTAAATGATGAAGATGTCAACTGCAGCAAAATTTCATGCATGATTTACACTTTTTTTTATAAATGCCCAACATATTGATTGTTTTCCGAGGCACCATTTCTTAAATCAAGACTCCCTCCTTGTACTTTTATCTCCTTTTTCAAAAGGCAAACAGGACTATATTTTGGGTCAATTATTTGGGCTGTCAATTAGGCGACATATCATTTATGCGCCAACAGACAAAATAAGCATAATAAATTTGACCCATTGATATTTATCTAATATAATTTTTTATGTCTATTTGTCACTTAATTTTGGGTTTTGTGTTGTCATTTATGTATACCTTATCGTTGGAGTATCCTATACTCTAATTTATAATATTTTATCATATAATTTAATAATCTATAGTTTACAAAATATAATAAACAATTATCTATTTACTTGACCAAACTTTTTAAGGGAAACTTTTTCTGAAAAATATCAAAAGCAAATGTATGTTTAGTGTTCATTCTCTAACAAAATTTTTAATGTCAGCACTTCTTATTCTTAAAAAAAAAAAACTCTCCCGACACTTACAACACTATTTCTTCCCTACCATCTCGTTCGATTGATCCCTAATTTAAGGGTTTTGATTTTACCCCAAATCATCGTCCCTCTCTGAAACCCCCTTTTCCTCCCTAAAAAGTTGCATTCTACCTTCCCAGCTTCCTCAAATCTCTCGTTTCGATTCCATTTTTGCAGCGTCGCCTTGCTCGCATTATTCTCTGCATCAATTTCAGTACCGTGCTTTGATCGTCTCCTTGGTCTCATCGGCTCCTTGGCAAGATTTCAAATTGTAAGTTAGAATTGAGATGTGTAAGCAATCTCTTTCAGAAAAGATTTGTCTCTTGTTCTGGAGAATTTTGTTTATTGCTCATGAAATTCATATCTGTAATAATGATATCTTCTGGTACTTAGAGAGCAAATGAGGGTGAAAACATGATTATTTCCAAAATATTTTGCTGTAAGTAGGGTGCAATTTTGCACTTATTATTTCCATACATTTATTGAGATTTATGTTGGTTTTCGTTCAAAATTACGTCTTGTTTTGTTTCTTTTGTGTTATTCTGGAATTCAGGTATAAATAAGTGAACTGTGATGAAAAGACATATATTGGTGGACATGACTATATGAAAGAAGAAACAAGCGGAGAAGAAAAAGGAAACTGCGAAAAAAATCAAGTTTTGAGAATTGAAGGCCCAGGAAGATTTTTTCGAGCACGGGCAGTAGACGTGGTGCTAAGGCGCCTAATCACAAGCGCCCCAGCGCTTGATTGGAGGGAAATTTTGGACCAAAAGTTACGGATCAGCGCCCCAGCGCCTTTCCAAAATCAACCCAGGGGCTTTTCCGCACTGCCAAAACCCTCACCTAACATGTTTTTTAGGGTCTTTGACAGATTTTAAAGATAACACACTTGAGAGGCGGCCGCTATCATCAGAGACCGAGAGATCTACCATCATAACTTCGATTTGTTGTATCTCTTTTTCTGCAGTTTATTGATGAATTTTAAGAACATGTTTTGCTATTTTCTTATTTTCATTAGAACGATATAGCTCATTTTGAAACTGCACTTTGAATGATTTGATTGATCTATTTTGATTTTTCATACGGTTTGTTTGTGTTTTCTTGTTTCTTAACGCTTTTGATCTACAGGCTATAGATTGTATAAATTTGTATTGAATCTGTCATTTGGGAGTGGGGATTGTTGATAGGATCATAGGAAAACACATATTTGGAAATTTATATAGTCGACAAACGTATAACTCCATAGAAGTCATAGAACGAATCTATAGCAATTTAAATTATTTAATTATTTATCTTAGATTGACACATCAATATGATTATTATGTGATTAATTCTATTCAACACTCGGAAAATGTAATAGAATATACAAGGATTAGTGATTAACAAGCAGGAAGATCTACAATATTGAAATCATTGATTGAAGACTGTAGTGGATAAACTAGTGAAATCGAACCTCTAGAGCGCTTCTCATGTTAATTCTATCATAACTCCGTTAATTTAGTATTTGAAATTATTACCAAACAAGTCTTATTCGTTATTCTAGATAGGATTGAGATTATTGAAACTCAAGACTTGAATTGAACCGCATATCATTCTATGTGGGATCGACATCCTTACTCATATCTTTATATTAAAACTTGGCACAGTATACTTGCGGTAAGAAAATCACCATCATAGGCTTAACTACATTTTTACTGATGTCTTGAATTCATGATTTACTTGGTCCTTGGATGTGGCGCACGCCAAGATAAGGACGCACGGAACTTGTATCGGGTCTTAAAACAGTTTCCGATATATATGGGATTGCTCCTTTCGTGTGGGTTGTGCAGATTATGCCTATTTGCATTGAGTACTCTGTGTAATTGCTTAGGCTATGGTTTTTGATGCTTTGATGCCCTTTTGCGTGGGTTGTTCTAAGATTTTCAAGTTGGGAGCTCCTGGTGCTTTGGTTTGGTTAGGAAGTACTAGATGAGGATGATTTTGATTGTTGTCACATTGTTTTAATTGTGCTAGTTACTTAAGATTTATTTGCCTTGCTTATTGTGTCCTTGACTTGTGTTGTGTTTCTGGTTATTGTATTTGTATTTAAGTGTTTGAAAAATATTTTTGTATTATGTGCAACGATGGAGCCTGGTTCAAATATTGAAAAAGTTCCAAGACACTAAGAGTTGATTAACAGTTGTTACCCTTCATTTTTCCAAAGCACAATTGCAAAATTAAGATCGAAAATTGGCTTGAAACTACTTTCTGGTTTGAAGCAAACCCCATTTTTTTTTATTATTTTGAAATGCATATTCCAATTAGATTTGTTAGGGTGGAGTCAGTTATTCATATGTATGACCCACATTTTGATGCTTTTGTATTTAGTGATAAAGTAATTCTTTCATTTTTGAAGCGGATATTGTGAAAATGCATTTTGGAAGAAAACTTAGTAGTATTAAATGAGGAAATATCTTAGAAACGCTTTATTTATTAGTTGATAAGAAAGATGATATCCACGTTGAAGATTTTGTAAGGTTGTATGTAATTTATATTTTCAATTGTATTTTATTTCCTACAAGCTACTTTGCGACTCCTCGATTCCTGCTGCATTATGTTGATGACCTTAGCAAGATATGCGACTTTGTGTGGGGAATGCTACATATAGGTTTTTAAATGAAGAAATATTGAGGCATGGACCCAATAGTGAAGGGAATTTGGAGAGATAAATATTTTGATGGTTGCATAGTTGGATTGCTGGTAAGTTGGATTTGACATATAATTTCAATAATATATTTTGATACTTATGAATATATTTTAAATTTAGGCATGCGTGTATGAACGAATTTCATCACATGGAAAACCATCTGCGCTACAAATGTTTCTAAGATTTTTTCGTTGGGTGGACTCGAAAATAGCAAACAATCTTGATGATGCTTCTGTCTTGTTTCTTTCAATAACTAAAAAAATGTTTGAAATCTTTTTATGTATTTACATTATTTAATATTAATCATTACTGATAGTAAATTTATGAACATGCTCATATCGTCTATCCTTTACCGATGAGAGTATACTTGTCCGTAATCATGACTTTCATGATGATGTATAAAAAAATATATGATATAAATTGTACTGATAAATATATACTAAATGATTTTGAAGGTAGTTAAATTATTGTATTTGTATGATTCTATGATTTATGAAAAATAAATGTAGGCTGAAATGAAGAGGTTTGATGGAATAATCAAGGCAAAAGAGGAAGAGATTGGACAACTGAACAGTATGCTACCTTTGAAGAATTTGGACTCTGAAATGAATGTTTCAGAGGGAAAGGGGAAGAAATGCAGAATGTAAAATTGATTCTATTGAACGTGACTTTGGAGATGATGCAGGAAATTTTTAAATGATATTGAAACTGGTGACAAAGTTCATGTCGATGGATGTGATGATCGTTCTATTGAAAATGTTAAGTTTAAGTTTGATTTTTGTGACATAGTTGAGAATTTTGAAATATTATTCCAGATTTTGATGTTGATGGTGGTTCAAGTCAAAATAAAGTTGATTGTAATATTGATGAACATGGTGAAAGTGGTGCTAAAAGGGAGGAGTGGGCGAATTTAAAAACTGAGATTTCTTCAATTGCTCGTGGTGTGATGAGTAGGCAAACATGAAACAAAAGCGTAAGGAATAAGACTTCGTGACACCTCCTACCACAACACCTAAGAAGAAGAAAAAGAGACTACTCGGGAGAGATTACAGATAACATGATTGAGGTGATATTTTTGTGCCTTACGAAATATCTACTATTATATATCATTTATCTGATGTACTTGTTACTGTCTGCTATTTCAGGTGAATCCAGAATTAGCTATAGTACAAATAGCTCAAGCTGCAGTTGAGGATGTGCATGAAATTGATAAAGGGTGTTTGGAATATTGTGGACGGACATCAATTTACGAGAAAGGTAGGAAATTGTGGATATGTTTTTGTGTAAATCAAATTTGATGTAATTATGTTAAATGTGTTTCATTTTAGCATTATTGTGGACAAAATTCTTATTTGTGTTGAAATAATTTAATTTTGTAGGATCAAGGCGTGGCGGAATCCTCGTTCAATGGTTTCTAAGGAGGCGTTATGTGACTTCTTGTTTGGCAAAGAGTTGATGGATGATGTGATTAATGTACACCTAATTATTTTAGCTAGAAATTTTGTGAGATATGACAGTTGACCGAATATTTGGGTTCTATATATCATTTTTCAGGCAATTCAATTAAATGTTAGTTGATTGTTTCATAGATTCAATTACTAATTTTTTTTTTACTGTCCATAGTTCTTGATTTAACTTAAAATTTTGTATCCACTCATTCAGAGTGGGACACCAAAGACATGATTTTCAAGGGTTTTTTAATTATATAACTCAAATTTTAATAGTATTTATAAAAATAACCCGAAATTATTTATTTTTCTTAAACTAACCGATGTCGCCAACTTAGTTGGCGACAACACAAAAATTATATTAATATCGACATCTGAGATGGTGACAACAAAGAAAAAATATTTTTTTATTGTTGTCGCCATCTCAGATGGCGACAACATTATTTTTTTAATAGATGTCGCCATATGAGATGGCGACACCAGCTGTAACCCTAGCATTCTTTATCCTCTCGCCCGTCGCTCACAAAACACAAAACACTTTACATTCGAAGAAACGCAGCAGGCGAGAGGCGTGAGTTCTTTTTTTTTTTTTTTTCAAAATTACGGAGCAATCTTTTCAAAATTACATAGCAAGGTAAGTTTTTTATTTTTGTTGTTATTGATTTTAGGTAAGTTTTTTACTTTTGTTATTATTTGATTTTAGACAAATTATGATGTTGATATATATATATATTGGGAGTATATTTTTTGTTGGTGTATATTTTGGTGGCTATGTGGATGGTGAAAGGTTAGTTCCGGCTGGTGTGGCGGCGGCGGACGCCAGCTGTAGTCCTAGATTCTTTATCCTGTCGCCCGCCGCTCACAAAACACAAAATACTTTTCATTCGAAGAAACAGCAGGCGAGAGGCGAGAGTTCTCTTTTTTTTTTTTCAAAATTACGGAGCAATCTTTTCCAAATTACATAGCAAGGTAAGTTTTTTTATTTTTGTTATTATTTGATTTTAGGTAAGTTTTTTTGTTTTTGTTATTATTTGATTTTAGACAAATATATATATTGGGAGTATACTTTTTGTTGGTGTATATTTTGGCGGCGATGTGGATGATGAAAGGTTGGTTCCGGCTGGTGTGGCGGCGGCGGTTGCTGGTTGTCGGCGATGGCTGGTTGGCGGTGGTCGTAGGCAGCCGGCGGGAAGTGGTTGTAATGTTGAGATTAATGTTGATAATTTTTGGTATTATATTTCAGGATGGATCAAATGAGACAGGCCCGGTTGACACACATCTTTTGTCATTGCAGTCTTCACATCTATCTGAGGATGTATGTGTAGGTGATATGGATAGCATACTGCGTACGAGAAACCCAGATAGCTATTTTTGGGATATGTGTCCACTAGATATACGTGTTATTAATTTGTTGCACGTGATTGGATTTTATGGCATATATAAGTGTGGTAGGATTGAGCTTGACATGCATCTGATCACTGCTTTAGTTCAGAAATGGCGCCGTGAAACACATACATTTCATCTTAGATCGGGAGATGCGTCTATCACACTGCAAGACATTGCAGTAATATGGTCATTGCCAGTAGATGGCATCGTAGTGTCGGGGATAGATTGTGGACTCTACCCGAATTGTAAGAATATTGCCATACATATTTAGGATTCACACCAGAAATCAAAGATTTTAAAGGCGCGATGTTGAGATTAGTTGCTTTGAAAAATCATTTGTTGCTGAATCCCATGGAGATACATAGTATGCCAGATGATGTTGTTAAGTTTACACGGGCTTGTGCGTTATTGATGTTAGGGGAATTATGTACCCTGATTTATCAGGCAATTTTGTTAGGCTATTGTATTTACAGAAGTTAGAGGATATCGACTCTGCACATACCTATAGTTGGGGTAGTGCTGTGTTGACATACTTATATCACGAGTTGTGCACGTAATTAGAGAGAGGGAAAAAAGTGATAGGTGGTGCATTGCAACTCGTACATGTAAACAATATGTTTGTTTGTTTTAAATAATTAAAATATGTTTCTTATCAATCTAACTCGTATTATTGTTGTCACTACAATAAATGAGATTTGGGCATGGTCACGATTCCCAAGTTTGACTCATCAATTGGGTAGCCAAAGATCTGATATTGAGCCAATAATGATCGGCCCAGGCAATGTGCAATGTGTTACCTTCTGCTCCATATGGTGTAAGGTAATACGAATATGCATTGTTTTATAATTGATTTTATGAGTTAATGCATTTAATCATTTATTTGAATATATACAGGTGGTCATGCCATTAAAATTTACAGAAACTGGGAGTCATTCCATACGCATCATCAGGGACATCCTCGACGAGCAACCAATAACTCAACTAAACATGATGTTAAATTAGCTTGTACAAGAAAAACATTCTTTTGATATTTTTTAAAGCAATGTTGTTTTGCAGTTTAATCGGCAGTCGTACCCTGATGAGTACCCTGACGGAATTACCGAGTTAGGGACATATAAGGGTCCGTTCATTTTCTTCGACATAGTTGAAATGCAACGGTCTGATAGGGTACTTCGACAATTTGGTATGCTACAAGACATCCAGAAGGTCCACAATTGGGGGATGATGCATTGCATAATGTTGGTCGAAGGGGAAGCGTCAACAAAGACTGGAGCACTCGGCATACATCATACATACTTTTTTGGGAGATGGCAAATGTTCTACGTGTAGACAGATCACGATTTACTGATGGTGGTTACTACGTTGTTGGCGGATACAGTGAGTGGTATGAACAAGTCACACGTAGATACATTGGACGTCAAGACTATTTTGTACAGACAGGATATCAACATGGTGATGGCCGGGCATGACAGCATGTGGTATGTTAATTTAGTGAATTTTGTTTTTATAATTGTGTTTAGATGTTTAAATTTTATATGGACTTTTGGACTTTGCAGATTGCACAGATGGAGCAGTTAACGACAAGCTACGACCGACATCTGGCTGATGGAGAACTATTACGACAAAGTCGATGTGGCAACACATGAGTATGTTCGACAATGTGGTGAGAGTGGCTCATGAACGACGAGACAGAAACTTTCTGGCATACAATGAAGTTCAGTCTGTTGATACATGTCGGTTCCATACATGCATTTCATCTACACATATGCCGATAGATATCTAGACATATATTCCTGGTCCATCTACACATATCCAGACAGATATTGCATGTCCATCTACTTGGATAGAGCCAGATATGTCTACAGACTATTATTCATGTGTCTGCACAATCATATGATCTATCTTCATTCACATCATTTCCCCTCATGTCCACTGAAGCCCACTTCAACAGCGTGGATACATATGTCAATCTTGGATTTGCAACATATGCATCTATGACTTCGCCTTTTGATGTCTCGCCAGTTCTATTCCCTCAATTGACTCCAATTCAGCAGCCTGCCAACACACCTGCGGCAAGGGAAAAGGGCGAAGAAGTCGTTCAACAACGACGAGTTAGAAGACGGACAAATCTTCCTCCTTGTGGTACTGGAGGAAATTTAGCTCGTCGTTGTTGAAGTCATCATTTACGTTGAAAATATTCATGAGTTATGTTACATCAATTTGTTTGTGTGTTTTTTTTTTTTTATGTTACACATTATCAACAACGTAAAAATAGTAACATAACATATTTTGCTTGAACAAATTACAAATTATGTTACTCGAACATCATTATGTTTTACATTACTCATACAAATTACAAATTACGTTACTCGAACATCATTATTTTTTACATTACTCATACAAATTACAAATTTACTGATTTTGCGACGAAGTTGAGCCCATCTTTCGTCTTGCTCGGGATTGTAGCCAATCCATCTCATTTTGAATACGTATTGTTCGACCATGATCTATCCATTTAGACTTACGCGGAGTGGAATTGTGGAATAACTCAAAGAACGGGGTGTCCAATATTGCTCTTGTGAAGACCCCAAAATTTGCCTAATCAATTTCCTTTCCAAATCATGAGAGTCATCATTGTCTTGCTAAAATCATAACATTAGCCATTCAAGGTCATGCAATGGTATCACTCAATCATGCCACCATTTAATCTCTTTCAACCCTATCAAATGCTATCATTCAATCTCATTAATGCCATTTAGTACCTTGCTCAAATTGTTTCATTAAAAGGCATAAGTTTTGGTATTGGTAAAATAATTCTCCTACATTAAACACTCAAAATCCTTTATTCATTTGATCTATTGAATTGACTCATTCAAGTGCATTGCCCAAAAATCATATAAGCCATTCAATGGCCTTGCCTAAATCTTGTTATTAGTCATTCAATCTTATTACTCAAACATGACACTAAATGACCTAAACCCATTCTTTTTTTCCTTATCAATCATGACAATGATGACCATTTAATTCCCTCATTACATTCAATTGTCTTGCCAAAAATATTTTCACTAAATGGCATAAATTTATGAATTCCAATTGTTTACTCCTACATTTAAAAACACAACAATCTCACCAAAAGAGAGAGAGCTAGCCTACCAAGAAGCATGATTTTCATATACTCACACACACACATTTTCGAAAGCTTCAAGGAAGAGAGGAGGAGTTTCACACCATTTTCTCAACTCGGATCTCGCTTCGGTTATCCATCAGGTAAGTGGGTTTTTGCTACAACTTCATTTCGTTTTCGAAATATTATTTATGATTTAAATCTCGATTGAACAACCCTATGAAAAGTATGTTTTTAAAACTAAACAAGTATGTGACATGATCATGAATGAAGGACCTTGCGGAGCAACGTGCTACGTGCGTATGAGACACCACTTGATTCGGCGGAGCAAAGTGCTACATGATGTGGGCGTGCCTGGGAGCCACCTCTTGATCCTTAAGAGCAAAGTGCTATACCACGGGAGCCACCTCTTGAATCCAATAAGTCGATATGTGAATATGTGAAAGATATGTGTTTATGTGTAAGACATGTGTTTATATGCCAAGATCTATATGATTTGACAAAGAAATGTTTAAAATGATTTATGCTATGAAATTATATGCGTTTTTACTATGTTCAATCGGCCCCTACTTGCTGAGTATTTTCCCAAATACTCACCCCTTACCTCCCCTCCCAGACAAGGATGAAAAGTAGAGATCGAGGAAGAATTACAAGAACAATTTTGGAGATGATGATCCACGAAGAACCTTCAAGAATTTATTAGTTTTATTTACGCTTCCGCATATTTGATTTAATCGAGACAATTGTATTTTGTAATATCAATTGTAAAAGACGATTATTATTTTCTATGAAATGAATAGACTGGTTTTTATCATAGATCTGTACACGAGGCTTGTTGATTTCGAATTAATCAACGCCAGTGTTATCGACCACGGTTTCGGGGCGTGACAGCTCTGCCCACAGTGGATTGAATTGCCCTCGATATGTGTTCCAGTATTCAAACATATAATAATATTGGTTGACAAATTTTTTTGCATTTACGCCATAATGTCGACACACTTGTATCACATGTGAACATGGTATGCCGAATTGTTCCCATTTTCCACAAGAGCATTCCCCTGCTTTGAGGTTGACAACATGAGTATTGCCGCCACATCCTGCTTGCTCCTTAGTGATTATAGAGGCGGTTAACTGTCTCTGATTGAACATCCAAACATCATGGTGAATGGAATGATGATCAGCACGAGCATATTTTTCAAAGACATAATCCGGCCAATCTTGATTATCCTGGATCATTCGTTCCGCTTTCTTAAGTCGTTCGAGAAAATATAACACAAATCGATCAAAAGTTAATTGCACAATGGCGGTGGTTGGAAGGCGACGAGCACCCTTCATAAATCCGTTAATGCACTCGGACATATTTGTCGTAAGAATACCACAACGCCATCCACCATCATGAGCAAGAGTCCATTTTGACTTGTTTCGATTCAAATAATCAAATGCACTTGGTTCAATATTTTTTATTTCTTCCAGTGTAGTAGAATCAAACTTTCTGAGCTGATTTTTTGATTCAGCCTTCCAGCATAAGTCTTTCAAATGAACACTTTTGAATCGACTATTAAAGTTTGAGCACACACGTCTCAAACAAAATCAATGCACTCCACGCGAGGAATTGAAGTCGGTAATACATTCAACGGCTGCAATAAGGCCTGGATGCCTATCAGATATCAAGCACACCAGCAGATCCTTTACAATGTGCTTGCTAATCAACTCCAAAAACCATTTCCATGACAAAAAACTTTCCTCGTCAACGATTGCTAAGGCCAAAGGTAAGACTTGCTTGTTAGTGTCCACGGTCACGACAATCAATTAGTTGATATTTTGTATACAAATGCGTTCCATCTACACTTATAACTTGTCGGCAGTGTCGGAATCCATCTGCACATGGTTGGAAGACCCAAAACACGTAATTGAAAGTCATCTATGTTGGTTTAGCATTCGGTAGGTGATCCCATTCGACGACTGTGCCTGTGTTCCATTTTTGCAAAGCTCCCATGTAATAAGACAACTTTTTCACAGAGCTCTCACATGTTTCATACACATTTTCAACCGCACGTCTCAATTTATACCAGCCTTTTGCATATGAGATCTCAAATCCATACTTATCTTTAACAGTCTGAATAACATACATAGGATGGATCACGCCGAACGGTTCCCACTAACAAACTAGCAATCATATTTTTGTCCAGATTTTAATGATCAGTCGATAAATCATTCAAAAGACAAGTGTGAGAACCCCTATACTTCCTTATTTTAATATGTAATTTTTTTACTCAACGAGGCGCGAAGAAACCATCTGCAAGGCATATCCGTTGCTATGTTTGCACACCACTTTACATAATGTTTTTGTACTTTTGACAACAAGATACTCACGTTTTATAATCCGTACCAAGTAATCCTTCATAGCTGCCTGAAGATGACCTTTATCTTTAAATACCATATTCAGATGGATATTTCGTTTGGAATAATCGTATTAACTCCCCCACTTACCAGTTGGAAGGTCGACCGACTCTCCAAATACGTCTGGATGTGTCGTGGAGAAAAATGAAATTGTTGGATAAATGTCATGATCATTTGTCGTGGTTGTGTCTGCTACATTAACTGGCATTTCTTCAATATCTACCTCATCGTCATTAGACTCATCCTCAGATAGAATCCCCTCCGGTTCAGACTGAATATCATCTCCAAAATCCATAACACTGTCTGTTAGTGGCTCGGGAATAATATTGTCAGCAATTATAGTAGCATCATCTTGAATCCTAGAGGTAGTTGGTCTTTCTGTAACTACTAAAAATGGACGACTACCACTTATTGTCATTTCTGTAATAAAATCATAAGTTCTTCGTTCTATTTGAATATACATCTCCAAACAACTATAATTTTGTTCAGAATCCAATAGCCATTCTAAATTGTACTCACCGTCAACGGGAAAAATTGTTTGTTTCATCCCCGAAAAATCACTGCAAAGATATTTACAATATATTTTCAGAATGATCTGGTTACGTTCGATGCCAGTAATATCATATACGTCGTTCAATGGCTGCAAATAATTAATAGTGCGAGATATTGTCATGCCTTTTGACGGACTACGATCATATCTAATAGATTCTGAATCTTGTAATATATTGCATCCCCAATACAAAAAAACTTTAATTGACATACCTTAAAACGAAAGACAAAATTTATAAATTAGTACATTATATATAATATTGTTAAATTTGATTATTTATATAACAACGAACCTGCAATGCAGATCGGAGGAAATAATGAAGATTATGGTTTACCTGCAGAGAAAATGTTTACGAAAGAAAATGTTTACGAACCGAAGAGATTTTGGTTTATGAAATGAGCAGCATTGTATTCTCGCCATCTCAGATAATATTATAATTAAGGTTATATAATATTATAATTAAGGTTATATAATTAAAATAAATTGTGTTAAATTGTTAAATAATATTATAATTAAGGTTATATAATTAAAAAACCCTTATTTTCAATGCTCTTACTTTCAATATGTTATAATCAGCTTAAGCAAATATTTTTCAACCTATGTGCCAAAGTGATAATGACAGAAAGTCTGACGTTTTCTAACGACAAATACTTGAAAAGACTTGGGGTAAATATAAAGGATTGTGTGCCCTACAAATATGGGGCTGACATAGGGTGTTTCTTACATGAGCCGAGTGTTTACAAACACCAAGACACATAAATGAATATACATACATATACATACATATTTATGTGTCTTGGTGTTTGTAAACACCCGGCTCATCTAAGAAAACCCGGCTCACATATATTAAAAAAACATTTGTATTCTTGGGGTCCTCTCATTTGTCGGTGCTAGAGGCTAGAGCAACATGAATTTTACCCTTTTTTATAAAAAAAAATTAAGAAAACTTAGAAATGAGATAACTTGATTTTAAAAACTTAAAAAAAAAATTAATAACAAAATTAGATAATTGATTTTAAAATTTTTTATAAAAAATTAAAAATCGGCCATTTGGCTCATGCTGTTACTCTATATTTTTAAAACTAAAACCGAAATCAGATTGAATTAACAATTTTTTAAAAAATTAAAATCGGGTTTTGCGAATTAATCGAACTAAACTAAAATACACCGTCGAAGTTGTAACATTTAATAGAAACCATAATCAAGCAAGGAATTGTAAATAACATTCTATATATCAATTTGTAATCTAAAAAAAATCTTTTCCATTCACAAATAAAAATTAATCAAAGTATGATGTAAAATTGACATTCTCGGATAATTCGAAAATACATTTTGGTTTAACTTGAGAATGTCAATGTCACAAGATACTTATTAACAATATGTTCACCATTTTTACATAAACAAAAATTAGTGAATTGGAAAAGAATGTTTTAGAATTACAATTGATATACAGAATAGAATGTAATTTATAAATTCTTGCTTGATAATGGATTCAATTAAATATTGCATTTTAATATGGTTAATTCAAAAACTCGGTTTTAATTTTTAAAAAAACGTTGTTTATTTGGCTCGGTTTTTGTTTAATTTTAAAATATTGGTTAACCGAATTAGCAAAATAACCTATTTTTTTATTTTCTAAAAAAGAAAAAAAAATTAACATTTTTTATTTTTTTAAAATCAATATATCTCAATTTTAATTTGTTTTATTTTAAAATCAAATTCGCTCATTTTTTAAATTTTATTAACAAAATTTACAAAAAGGGGTAAAATACAGCACCAACAAATGGTGCTCTAGCAATATCGCTTCCCATCTTGAATCTTTATTACAACATAATTTTAATGATACTCGTATATATTATTATGTAGGTAAAAAAACAAAATTTTAACTATCCAAAATATATATGGAAAAAACAATTTATGCTGTTGGTTGACATTGACTGATCACATTTTTATTCTCTGGTAAGTCCAATCAAAGTATTACGATGATTGCCTTATTCTATATTTTTAGCATTTTCTTGCAAAATTACGATCGTGATGTTAGATATTACAGACATAGTGTCATGTAAGCAATCCAGTAAAAAAGAGTAAATGTGCAAAATAAGTAAAGTTATTGCAATATTACCAAATTGTAATGTACTAGAGGTTCAAATTGTTAGATATAGCTCAACTTATATGACAAATTTTGTATTTTTCCTAATTATAAAATCTAATTATATAGATTATATATAGTATTTTTTTTTATCTAATATAGTATAAATCTAGTAATGTCTACAAATAAGTTAGGCTTAATCTTGATCATGTATGTATATGCTAAAAACTATATAGGCTCTTCTAATTAAGGACCATTGTGGTGGTTTATTTTCTCATTTTTTTATTTGAAAAACTTAGTTTTTACATTTTCAAATAACAGATAGAGACATAAATGTACGTGTAACTTTTGAGAACTTGTTAAAAGTATTATTATTATTGTATTTACATGGCTTCTCTATTAAATAAATACAGTAATATTTAATACATTTAACTGAGATAGTGTAAATATTTAGATTTAAAAAATTTTTATAAAGATGATGTAACCAAACAAAATACAAATTATTCTTGAATAAAGATATATAAATACCAATTTTACAAAAAAATATAATTACTTAATTGATTAATATTAAAAATGATAAGGTATATATTACTATTCATAGCAATATTTAACATGCTTCTGATTTAATAATCACTTACCTAAAAATGTAATTTTTTTCTATGATGTAGTATAAAACCCACGTAAAGATAGATTACAAACAAATTTTTAATAAATGTTCGTACTCAATCCACGTAAAGATCGATTACGGTCTTCACAAAACTAACTTAATACGATTGTCTAGCATTTATTATACAGAAAGTTGACAAATATAATAATCCACACCCAAAAAAAGAAGGTTTACGGTGATCGATCAACGAGAAAAGCTCCACAAATTTGTATCTGAACTTGAAACTGGAGAAATTTCCAAATCTTGTTTACCGAAATTCTGCATGTTTAGCAGTTGTATATCATTGTGATGATTGAATGAAAAGGAATTAAAATCTTCATACATCGACTCGCCATTCAGCTGCGACGCCACGAAGCGATCCAATGCAGCCCAATCTTGCAACATTGGTGATTGGATTCTGCAATCTTCTTCACTTGTAATGGTAATATCATGATTAGCAGTTGGGTTTTTCAATCTTGGAAGTTGTATAGAAGTCGAAGTTTCATCGAGCTTCTTGTCACTTCCCTGTTTCTTTTCTAAAATTTCATTGCCAGAATCTATGTTTTCTTGTTCTAAGAACACTTGACTGAGTATGCCGCCGTTTTCTGTGCGGGATCCGGACAAAACAGGCGAGGGCAATGAAATCTTGGGACCAGAACTGGCTCCTAATATTTGCTTGTGGCTACTTTTCTTCCTGAAAACCCTACAGACCACCCAGCCCACATCTTCTGCCTCTGAATCTGCTGCACAAATGTTACCACTTGGAGCCTGTACATTAATTTAATGACAGAACCATAAAATTATTCAGTTATATCCTACATGTACTCTGTCACTGACCCGTGCCTGACTGGATTAGGTAGGGCTAGCAGATCACTATTTGGCATGACAACAAATGAAACAGACAAACTTTACCATTTCTTAATATATAAGGAAATTTTCAATTTTAGTCATTTATATTTGACAATTTGCGATTCTGGTTCTCTATTTTGTCAAATTTCAGTCTTAATCCGTTATCATTATTTTTTTGGCAATCTTACTCTTCTTTTGCTTTGTGTTGACTAGCCGCCTATGTGCTTCCATGGAAAAATGGCAAAAAGTACAAAACAATGGACCAAAATTTCCAGAATAAATGAACGATATATGACTAACAATCAATTTTGATAATACAACAGCAGATCAAAATCAGGGAGAGGTGAACACTTGTATAGGACAAAAAAAAAACAAAAATTCCATGATAAATCGTTTATCCATATATAGATATTCCTGGAGAAAAAAACATTTATAAGTTATTCATGCTGCAATTAGTAGTGCTGACATTTAACTTAATGTATATAACTCATTCATAAAATGAATAATATCTTATATCCCAACACTTCACTGTCGGAATAAATATTAAAAGGTAAAAAGGAAATGGTTTGATTTATTTGGACTTACCGAATTTGAGGATTGTTGAGCAGTACAGCCATGGAGTCTATATTCGTGCATGATCCAATCTGATTTTTGGCCTTGTGGCGCTCTTCCTCTATAAAAGACTAAAGTCTTTCGCATTCCAATTCTCTTCATATTACTGGTAATAAGTTTGTCCCGACCAGTCGCCTTCCAGAACCCCGCGGCCGTTGCACGGTTTGTTCGAATCCCGGACGGATATTTCTTGTCTTTGTGACTGAAAAGGTACCATTCGTTCTGCGGCGTCGACCCTATTTTGCACTTCTCTTCTCCCCCGCAAATACGTTCATTTGTTTGATTCAACAATTTGAATTCGTACGA
The DNA here is from genome assembly GCA_907163345.1 of Haberlea rhodopensis. Taxonomy (NCBI): domain Eukaryota; kingdom Viridiplantae; phylum Streptophyta; class Magnoliopsida; order Lamiales; family Gesneriaceae; genus Haberlea; species Haberlea rhodopensis. The sequence goes on from CAJQUN010000002.1 coordinate 5,753,065, forward strand.
GGAAAATAAAATAAAAAAATTAAAAAAAAATCATTTTAAGGTGACAAAACTATTGTTATGACTACCATATATTTAGTTTTTTGCCATGGGAACAGAAATTTACCTTGAATATCCCATGGCTCAAGTTTATTAAGATCGACTTCCTGAATAACATCGAAATCAATTTTCTCGCAGGCAACTTTCTTCCCCAGGTAATATTGCAGAAGTTCTTCCTCCGTTGGATGGAAACGGAAGCCAGGAGGCACAATGGACTGTCCATTTACTGATAAATTCACTCCTTGATCGCACATATTTAATATATATATTATGTATACCCTCCAAAAATACAGTCTCTGATTTCTTTGCTCGAAGCTGATGGCTTTTCCTCTTTATCTTTCTCCTTTGCGTCTTTATGAAAAATGTTAATTTGAGGGAACTATTGAACTGGCTGTGACGGTGGTGTAGTGGTTTGGACGAAATATAATGATTTATAAGAATAAAAACACACACACATATGTTTGTCTGCATGTAGACAATGACCTATAGACCAATAGTGGCACCTCTTAATTATTGGAAAATTTTCATTTATGATTGTATTTTAAATTCTGAATCTTTACGTAAAAGTGGTGAACATTGGCAAAACGGTAAAGTTGTTGCCATGTAACCTGGAGATCACGTGTTCGAGTATCAGAAACAATATCTTGCATTGCACGGAAAGACTGCGTATATTAAGCCCAATAGTGGGGCTTTCGTGTTGGATCCTTAATCCAACATTGAGCGTATATGTAAATAATTATGCATTGTGAAATGTCTGTAAGGTTAAGCCCATTAAAAATTATCTAATAAGGTTTCAGGTTATTTGAGCTTTAATGCACAGGTCACATGATAACAAAATCATTATATATTCGATTTTATATTTAATTTGTTTTACATGTGAATAGTAAATCGGCCAAAGGAAGATTTATTGTTCGACATGTTCTGATTACTGCACCAATATATCACTTATAAGTTAATATTTTGTCCAAAGATAAAATATTAATGGAGTGCTCGATATCTTGAGATGTGGTTTACCATTATTTGAATTTATTATTATTATTTGGACACTTGTTTCAGCATATTTAGTTTGTTTATAGTTTTTGTTCAATTATGAATATTCCTATTAACATTAGTGCCAACATCAACTCTATTGTTATAAATAACTTTTATCTATTGTTAGTGCCAACATCAACTCTATTGTTATACATAACTTTTATCTTTAAGTCATGGGAATATAATTTTTCATAGTTCTTGAAGTAATGTATCTCACATTGCATTGAGGATTGATTCTCCTCCACCTATGATAAGAGTACCTCTGATGAAAAGAGAGATATGGAGAGGTGGGAGAAATCAAATTGCATGAATACGGTGATCATGCAAAAACTCATTCCAGTAACATCCAGGGCACTATGACCGGAAATATAGTTATCGCTAAAGATTCCTTAAAGATGTTGAAATGAGATTTGCCAAGAATGAAAAGACTAAAATTGAGACGTTTTTGATATATCTATTTTCAGTAAGGCATAAAGATAAAGGAAATAAAAGGAATAAGGATAAGGAAGCTGCATATACAACACCTCAAAAGAAACAACAAAAGAGACCGAATGAATCACAAGGTAGTAGTAGTTTCTTGTGTGGAACTGAAGGGCATAAAAAGAAGCATTGCGCTAGATAGCACGCAATAAAGATATGCTTATTAGTTTGGTTTGTTCTAGGGTTAATTTATCTTTGGTGCCGATACACATATGGTGGATAGATTATGGTGTAACAACTCAGATTAGTGTGTCTATGCGGGATTGCCGAAAGCCAAATGATGCTGAAGGATTCATCAATGTGGGCTATGGCAAGACATTTGAAGTTGAGGCAATTGAAATTTAGATTATTGTTAAGGACTGGATTTTATTTGGATCTTGATGAAACATTTATTATACCGTCTTTAGATGATATTTGATTTTCATTTCTACTTTGGATAATTCCGGTTTCTCTTGATCATTTGAAATGGAAGATTTAGTTTGTTTCAGGATTCAAAATTGGTTATGTCCGGTTCTTTATCAGGTTACAATAATATTTATTAATATAATTGCTGCATTTAATTAATCCTTGTGATTAAGTTTATGAGGCGCAAAGAGAAAATTAACAAGTGAGAATTTGGCCACGTTGGTTGATATCTCTCGATGGAGAATAAAGAGACTTGTGTCAGACGAAACTCTCGGTCATTTAAATTTCACCGATGATAGTTGTATTAATTTATAAAGTGGAAACAAACCAATAAAAGGAGATTTAAAGCTAAGACTTTGGACATCTTAGAACTTATAAATACAAATATTTATGGGTCATTCCCTATGATGTTTGGAATGGTCAACAATACTTTATAACATTCATATATAGTTATTCTAGATATGGCTATACATCTCATTCATGAAACACACTTAAGACTGCAACATATATCATTAACAAAGTTTAAACTAAAGTAACTCTAAAAGATCCAGGGGTAGAAGTTTATGATCCCATCACTAAGTCGATTTTTGATTCGGGAAATGCTCTGTTCTTTGAGGATGTTGAGTTTGCAGGGGGAGATATGGTTAAGGACTTAGTCTTTGAAGATGAATATATTCATTTTCACATAGGTGTTATTGACATTGATGAGCTGGTCTATGTGGTGCAACTAGAAAACTTTGCGTTGGGAGACCCAAAGTATATGATTTGCAAACTTAAGAAATTCATCTATGTGCTCAAGTACGCATCTCGACAATGGTATTTTAAATTTCATCTAGTGATCATCTCATTTGGTTTTGAGATGAATCTGGTCGATAATAGCATATACCCTAAGTTCTGTGGGAGCAAATACATTTTTTTTCTTGTTTTCATTCCCCTATGGCTAAGGGAGACAAATTTAGTCTCAATTAATGCTCTAAGAATGATTTCGAGCAAAAGGAAATTCAGAAGATCCTTATGAGTCATCAATATGGAATTTGATTTATGCTCAGGTTTGTACACGTCCAAATATTGCATATGTGACTGGGATGTTGGGCATATATTTACGTAATTCAGAAGTAGACCATTGGAAAGCAGTCAAAAAGGTCTTATGGTAATTATATATTGTGGAATGTCTGTAAGGTTAAGCCCATTAAAAGTGATATAATAAGGTTTCATGTTATTTGGGCTTTAATGTATTTGATAGGATGTGAGCTTTTAATGTGTAGAGACAAGTATGTTTTTTTTATATTTATATGATGGGCTTAAGTAGAAACCCAAGTATATATAAAGGGTCGTAGTGCCGAGGTCACACGATAACAAAGTCATTCTATATTGTACCACATCGACAGTTAGAGAGCGAGAGAGAAAGTAAAGTACTCTCAAGGCTAATCATGTTGATATGGAAGGCCAACGCCTCAGATCTACATGCATATCAACTATTACGGATTAAGGTATGCTTCCGCTTATAGATATATTGATTCTTAATGATTTAACATGAGTTTCTTGGTTTTAAAGATGATTCATCATCATAATGTTAATTTCTAACATTTCGTGCACCGGGTTTGCCCCGTTTTTTCTTAACGTAAAAGTATTATAATACAGATTTTAACTTATTCAAAGAACACCGGTTAACGTAAAAGTAATATAATACGGATTTTAACTTATTCAAAGAACATCGGCCATGCAAATTGACAGAGCGAGCGGTGGGGTGGGGGCATCATCTTGTAGTTTTATCTGAATTTATCAAGGAATACAATGGTCACACCAAGATATTCGCTATTTATTATGTGTGACAAGAAAACTCAGTTTTTGGAATCCTTGACGAGATTTACCTGTGAGGCCTCTAAACTTTTGTGATAGCGTAACCAGAAAACTTTAAATATGGTCCTTCATTGTTTTTATTAAGCATTTTTTCAATATTTGTTACATTTAGATAACATTTAAATTTGTAATTGTTGTCGTGCTCAATACAAATATTGGATGTTCTAAGCCTTACTGGGGAGCTAATCCCATGTTTTATGCTTGGGACATTACAGTTAATTACTTCCACATGTGACTCAATAGTTACACTATTCGTGCCTTCGACACAGTTTGGTACACTTGATGAACGTGAGATGAGCCGTAATTTTTAGTTACTCATCACTCACTTATCTCATTCATATTACCGAACGGTGTCTTTGAGTATTATCCATTGAAATTAATAGCATATATGTGGACTCCATTTTTCCAAATCGATTTCTATGTACCCTAAACACTATGAGCACACAGTGTATACTGTATATTCTCCATGAATTATCATCCCTGGAATATCTGACATCTTCATGCTGATCACCATCATGTTGGATGGATTTATATGTTTTAAATAATACATATAAATATCTATTAAATATTCTAAAGATTAATCTAAAACAATATAGAAAATCGTAGGAAAAAGGTTGGAACAAAATAATGTTATATATATTTATATAGTAATTGGTTATATTATATTAACTTTCTTTATATTATATTATAATAATTGTCATTAGAAAAGTACATAAAACGCTAAAAAAGTACCCCTAAGGTCAACCAATTATATTAACTGTCATTCTATTATATTATACTATTTAACTGTGATTTGAAAAATACATAAAACGCTAAAAATACATTGTCTTTACTCTTTAGGACTAGATTTTACCATATATTGAGATATTCCCATAAAAAATTACATTGGTTACTGCATGGTCAATAAAATGACAAATATTAAATATTAAATTTGTATCAGGCAATGTCTATAATTATTTCAATTCATTCAAATAATTATCTTTAATTTATTTAAATAGCTAATCCCTCACTTTATATTTATATATATATATTATAATTTATGTAGTTGTCATGTTTGCATGATGCACAATTAATTTCTAATTTTTCTTATTTTATAACAAATAAATATAATGGTAGAAATATTAATTATAAATAATAACTATATAACATAAATTTTAAATTGTCATGTTTGCATGAAATCCGCTTGCTACCTTTATGCTACAAGCCTCCAAAGCTACAACTAATAAATTTAGCAAGTTGATACTATTACTTAAAATAATTATCCTCTATTATTGCATTTCTTTCCTTTATTATATAGTTAAGATAGACAAAGAGATACTATTCCTTATATAAATGTTGAAATATAACAAAATAATTAAATTAAAATTTTTTGCTCCATATATATTTTTAATTTAGAAAATATAATAATACAAGTATATCAATCATTTAGATGTTTAGCCAATTAACATACATGAAATTAGATTATGTAGATTTATTTATTTACTAAAACCAAAACTATAATTCTTTTGTTAGCTTGATTTCTCAACAAACATTTTATCACAGAATAGTTCCCAGTCCAAACAAATCTTATGTTGGTATTAGATTGAGATTTTTATTATTCTCGATTCTAATATTTTGATAGTAGTTTTTGAAAACATATTTTCCAAAAAAAAAAAAAAAACCCTTAAAAAAACATTTCAAATGAATTGCATAAGTTGTTGTTGTTCATATTATTGATGTTATAATTTTTTAAAATAATAATACGTATTTTTATAATATAGACACACACATAAAACACAGGATAATACATTAGTTTAGCTCTAAATTTACTACTGTGTTAATTTAGCCCTTCAAGTATGTTAATTTGTCTCAGTCACATCTCCAAGCCTTTTCACTTACATGCCAAACCCTTTACCTGCGGAATTGGCATTTAAAACAATTTCGAAACCCAGAGTTCCAGGTAGGTAGAAAATTCGATATCAGATACAAGGCGTTAACTTTTCCATCAATACTTAATGGATCAAATACATGAGAGTCATTTGTTTTCAGCTGACACAAATTAAAATACCGAAGAATACATACAATCATCCATATGGTTTAGCCTTCTTCCTCATTCATTCCCTTTAAATTTATTAGCGTGATAATTTAGTCTCACAAGTATGTTTAGTTTGTTAATTATTGATAGGGAAGTTAACATTGGGGATACGATCGAGACAACTTAACATACTTGAGGAACTAAATTACCACACGAATACATTGAGGGTCTGAATCGAGAAGAGAGTTAAACTATAAGGATGATTTTATGTATTTATTACATAAATAATTATTTGGTTGTCACTATAGCCAAAGACGTAATGGCATTGTGTCCATAAGCAGCAACAATGACACATGGCCTTAATTAAACTCTCAATAAAATGAGGCCAAGAAAACTCGAATGCTTTATTCATTCAACATTTTCATTATTAAGTAAATATTGCACGTTATACTTGTGCAGCAGTGCCACTCAGACAAAATATGATGGATTGGATGTTTTTGTCAAGTTTTCATAATTCTGTATCGAACTATTAGAATTATATACACGACATTAAATTTATTTATATGTTTCTTGCAAGCTACACTTTTTTTCTCTTGATCTCGAACAAAATATCTTCATTTTAGAGAAGAGAAATTGAGTAAAGAAATAATTCTCTTCTTTCCACATTTGTTAATCTGAAATCCGAGGAAATGTTATTGTCAGAATAAATATTGTTGCTGTCAGAGCAATTTTCATTAATTTATCATAAAAATTGCTCTGAAAATATCATAACACAAAATCCAACACCCGTTTACTATATTATTCACTACTAAGCTCGAATTAATTTAGTTAAAAAAATAACAAATGTAAAGTGTTTAGACTTCTTACGGTTTATAGTGCCCTTCAGGGCAGCATATCCATTGGATTGACACACGCAACATTTGGATGTGCCAATTCAATGTTGAGAGTGCCCAGAAGATAGTGCCCTTAAAGACACCCCCAACATAACCACTTCTTACCAACCATAGAAGAGATTTTTTTGGGATCCAATAATCATTCCTTTATTGGAAATATCGGAAAGACAGAGAATGGACCCACGAGTTACCTCATCCGACAGTAGGATCGTGCCCGACAAGAAATTATGACAAATATTACATTTTATAAAATAAAATGCTTATCAAAATAATCAGCCAAAGCTACCCTTCATTTATGTGGTAAAATGTTCATTAAACTATAATTAAGTTATCTTATAAGGGAACTTAATTTCCTAATTTTTCACTAATTGTTGGTAAAGGGATCATAATTGGGACAACTATTCAAATCATTTGTGATATCGTCAAAAAACGTGATTATCTTCTGATATCAATAAGAGGTCAGACAATACCTCTTTGTTCTTCAACACTAGTAGTAACAACGTTAATTTACTTAGGATCTCTGTCTTAGAACGTCCTGAAACACGAAACAAACTGTGAGAAAGGGGGGCCGGAAGTTTTTCCAAAGTCAGTCGAGAGAATATGAGAAGATATATGCTTGTAAAGTAAGTAATAGTTTATGAATGAATAAACATATAGATTGAACATGATATTTATAGGCGAAGATTTAAGAGTTACCACGTATCAATGATTCTTTTCATATTTATCAAAATATACTCATGATATGATAAGATCTTACGAATCTTTGATAATGACAAATCGAATCCCTGATATTGTTCCGCGTATCTAGCACTTGCCTAATTTAAAGGACAACTGGCGAAGAGGTCGAGATTGGAATCATATAATAGCTCGGACCCATAAAACGGCGCCACACTCTGAGATCAATCAATGACGTAACTTCATATTTAAGTCTTCTTTATTTGTCAAATGAACGCAAATCGACTCAATTGCGCTAATCTACAGTAGCGACAAAACGATGGTCCTTCGTATAAACAACTTTTTATACACAACTCTGAAAAAATTTCATTTTCATAATTAAATTACATGAAATCGTCGGCTTTTTAAGATAAATAATAAGAAAAATGACGGTTGTCTCGTCTGTCGAATTTTTTTATTACAACTTTTGATCTCTAATTTAAACAATAACTGATGGATCATGTAGAATAAATGTATTACAAATCCATCATCTCTAGTTTGTAATGGATTGATGAATTACAAATACATCATATATGATTTGACATAAAAATACATAGCAGAAGAGATGGTCGTAATTATTCAAACTAGACGAGGTCTATATGCAATTCACCCTCAATAATATTATATCTTTATTGTGGAATAATCAATTGCCTTTTTTTCCCTACACTCTCACAATACTTTTTCTTAAATTCTCCATTTGTTGTGGTTCTTGAGGAAGCGGATACATTTATTATTAAAAATATTATAACTTATTTAATCCATCCACCAACTTATTTTGCTATAATTTTTTTTTTATAAGAGGAGATGATTTTAAAGTTTGTATTTATTGAGATTCGAACATTGAGTCTTGCTCAAATAGGGCAGATGACTACGAAAACGGCAAAGTCGATGGTGTCTTAATATTTGAATTGCATGTTTTGTCTCCGAATATTTGACATTAATATTTCTTAATCTCAAATTTTAGTTATTTCTAGAACTGGACCGGATTCGGAATTTTTCCTAAAACTGGTCCATGAAGCTTCAGATTTATGGTGTAAAATGTTTCATAATTCATGACATTGGTGGTACCGATTATTAGCATCGATTGCAACTCCACGAATAAGGACAAAAAAATATAAATTATTTATTTTTTGAAAAGGCATAAAAAGTGTATATGCACATTATTTTACAATTATTTTTTGAAAATACATTTTCTGTTTGCTAATTTCCTCTTACAACATCGCTTTTATATAACTTTTCGTCATTCTCAAAAAACATTTCCATTATTTTATATTATATATTCTAAAATAAATGATTTCTTTTTTACTATTGTTTTGTTTTTAACTTTTGGTCCGGAACAATGTACTATCTACAGTGACGGACACATAATTTTTATTTGATTGCAAGGCAGTAAGTACCCCCTTATCCTAAAGTGACCCTGACCAGACAAATATAATACAACATCAGTTTACAATTGAATACAAAAAGAAAAATATCAATTTTATTTTTAAAAAAGAAATAAAGTTTTCCCTCAAAATATAAGATGATGGGCAAAATTATTATTGATTAATCCAAGGTAGGGTTTGTAAAGTCACGATCAGGATCCGGACTCGTAGTTGCATAGGGTTTCTCCTCCTTTTTAGAAAAAGCGATGCAGAAAAGGACATTTTATGCTGTTTGTGGTTAAATCCATGTGATTCTCACTTGTAATACGCCAGTTCACGAATGGATTACATTAATTCTTCCATGGATCGGACATATTATACACCAATAAAGACACACACACACATATATATATATATATATATATATTAGCCTTCTCGAGTAAAATATCCTGCAACTACCGAACAGCAACATCCGAGCATAAAATAGCCGAACAGCAACATCCGAGCACAAGATATCCGAACACTATTAAGTCCTGCTCGGTATACTTGTCAAAAAATAGTGGAAGACCCGGGCGTAACCAACAAATTAACCGGCAAAAATAAACGTGCAATAATGGGATGCGAATTTCTCGGACACGATTGCCACAATAACGCCACGATCAGAGGAGATCATGTTCCAGAATTCCCGCCAATTAACCACCGGGATTAGCCCTATAAATATACACTTAGAGTCTCTTTGTAAAGGGTTAGACTTTTGACGCAGAAAAGACTCCGAAGAGAGCATATTTTGTATGTTCGGTCATTTCTCTTACTTTTTCTGTTTCTTGTTTAATAGTTCGATTTTTGTGCGTTGTGTCAAAGTCCTGTAACAAAAATCCATTTTTATAGTAAAGAAGTCATACTGGACAAGGTCCCGTGGTTTTTCCTTCACTTTTTGAGGGTTTTTCACGTAAAAATTATGGTGTTCTTTGTTTAATTTTCGCAAACACTAAGTTCTACCGAACGTGAGAAATAACAGATCACTTCAATATATATATATATATATATATATATATATATATATATATATATATATATATATGTGTGTGTGTGTGTGTGTGAATGTGTGTGTTGATGTATGGTAGGACCCAGTCCATATACGAATTTTCCAATGGATTAAGACATGGCGATGAATTTAAAGATTTAATTCATAAAAGGCATTTAAAGAATCCAACCACACTGTAATTTATTTTTATCGACTCTTTTAATAATACAAAAAATTATTGACCATATTTTTTGGGAGATAAGGGTATCATAATTTTGTCAATAAATTTAATAGGAAAAAAAGAGAAAGAATCATCCATATTTATATGTTTATATTGAGTGATAGAAATCTTTTGAAAATATTCTCTTTATAAATTTACCTTAATTATAAAGATTATCTTTCTTAATAATAATAATAATAATAATCAATATTTTTTTTGGTTTAACAAGGTATCCAGGCTTGCGCCTTACTAATCCTTGGTGACGACTCCTGCCCCTCAGGAACACCATCAGGTAAATCGAGGGATGTGCATGGATGGAATGGCGTATATATCCAGTGCGGAGGAGCACCCCATTTGCTCCTCAAGTTGTTGATGACCCCTTACCATCCAATTTTTGAACTTTGAAAGTGGGGAATTACTATGGCAATGCAGATCCCGATGAGTACTTGTCCCGATTTCTCGCTTCGCTCCTTCACCGACTTACAGATGGAGTGAAGTGTCGAGTTTTCCTGATTAATCTAGTTGGAGCTGCTCAGTCTTGGTTTAACCAACTGCCATCGGGGATCATGGATTCATTCCCAAAATTTAGCTCGTTATTCTTGCACCAGTTCGCGAGCAGCAGAAGCTGCAAGAGAACAGCTCCCAGTCTGTTCAGACTCAAATAAATAGAAAAGGAATCTCTTAAGGACTTTCTGAAAATATTTAATCAGGCATGCCTGGATGTCCCTCATGTTACCTACTCGTTAGCGCCTTTACTCAAGGTCTGCGAGAAGGAGATCTGTTCAGATCTTTGGCTAAAAAACCGCATTCTGACTATGATGAGCTGCTTGGAAGAGCTTCTAAATACATCAACTTAGAAAGCCCAAAAAATGAAGCAGAAAAAGATGTAAGACCAGGAAATGAGCCCAATCGCAGGGAAAAGCAAATGGAACCGCCAAAAAACAGTTTCGATCAGTACCTCCCGATGAGATCTTCTCGGGAGGTAGCCATGAATCAAATGGGGGCCAAAGAGAGATCGAGGTGGACTACAACAGAGGGGGACGATTCCGAGGAGGGTCTTTTCGAGGAAAATGAGCTGGTAGATTTGAGGGAATGCAAGAACCACGCGATGGACCAATTGTTAATAATCCCCCTCCTCGGAATAATGCTAATCCAGGAAGGGGAGCACTTACCGTCGGCAGTCTGATGAGAGAGGCAAGAGGAGGAGGACACCCAAGCCGTTGGGGAGGTGGAGGTGGCCCCAAATAATATTCCTAACCGAGGAACTATATATATGATTTCTGGGGGAGTATCAGGCGGAATCTCTAACCGAGCAAGAAAAAGTTATGCTCGAAAGCTGCAAATAATGTCAATCAACCCGGAAAACACGCCAGAAGGGCCCCCATTGCTTTCGGGCCTGAAGATCTACAGGGAATTCATTTCCCCCATGATAATGCACTGATTATTTCTGCCACGGTGGCCAATCATAATGTATAGAGGATCTTTGTGGATACGGAAAGTTCAGCCGATGTACTTTTTTCTGAGCACATTGACCCAAATGGAGTTAGGAAGCATAACCATACAGAGGGTGAACACCTCTCTTCGTGGATTTGCCGGAGAGATTCTAAGTCTGGTGGGCAGGTTTCTTTACCAGTTACGTTGGGTGAAGAACCGAGGACAAAAACCAAGATGATCAAATTTCTCATAGTGGATACGCCCTCATCTTACAACATAATTCTGGGTCGACCAGCCCTAGCCGCTTTTCAGGCAATGGCGTCCACTTATCACTTAGCAATGAAATTTCCAGTAGGGGAGAAAGTTGGGCAAGTAAGAGGAAATCAAATCTCCTCGAGAAAGTGTTATGTGCAGGAGTTGAGGTAGGAGAAAGAACAGAAGAAAGGGGTTGATGAACGAGGAGACAACAATAAGAGGAAGCGAGAAAAGATGGAGAATATCGATGAACGAGTATTTCCCACGGAGGAATTTCTCACAATCGAGCTGGGTCACCCGACTAGGACCACCAGAGTGGGTTCTCAATTAGATCCAGAGTTGCGGAGAAGTGTGATTGACTGCTTGAATCAGAATGTGAACGTGTTAGCTTGGAGTACCGCTGATCTGGTCGGGGTAAAACCTGAGATTGCCGAACATCATCTTAATGTTGATTTTAATGCTCGGGCGATCAAGCAAAAGAGGATGCATTTTGGGCCCGAAAAGGATGTGATTAAACGCATGTTTGTTTTTTCCACACAATGATTTAATCTAATGCTTGTTACAGCTATTACATATTTGATGAGGAACATGTGTAAATTGTTAGACTATGGATATGTGTCAACATATAATTATGCTATGTTTATTTGAATTTTGTGCTTTTTGATTATCACAAAAAGGGGGAGAATTTTGTGATAAACTTGAAAGTTAATACATGCATAGTTTAAGGGGGAGAGCTTTTGTATGCATGGTTTGAGGGGGGGAATTGTTTGCTTTATGCTTTACATGGTAATCTTGTATGTGCTATGCAATTGTTAAGGGGGAGTCATGTTTACTCACATTTCATGCATATTACATATTCAAGTTTATCAAGTTTTGTGATCATAAAAAAGGGGGAGATTGTTGAGCCTTAAACGCATGGTTGTGTTTAATGCTTTAATTTATCTCCGGATTATTTTTGAGTTTTGATGATCAACAAAACTTGTGTTTGTTATACTAATGTGTCTACTTAGTGTGCAGATTTATTGATTGAAAAGTGGATTGAGCAGCTGAGGCTATGATGACCATCGCCCCAGGCGATGGCAGCCAGGAAGGCATCGCCACGCACATCGACAGAGGCAACGCCGAGGCTTGCGAGCAGGGGGAGTTCGCCCGAGGCGTTGGTCTGATCGCCTGAGGTGATGCGTTGAACGCCTGAGGCGATGCGGACTTCGCCTGAGGCGATGAAAGATTTTGAGCAGCTGAGGCTACGACATTTATTTTCGGTGGTGATCGCCTGAGGCGATCCATACATCGCCTAAGGCGATTGGAGCATTTTCGTGACCGTTGGAATGCGGCGACGGTGATCGCCCGAGGCGATGTCCGAGGCGATCGAGCAGTGATTTCAGCCTTATGTATAGCAAAGGCTAGTAGGAGCCTTGGGGGCCTTCTACACTATAAATATGGATGCTTTGGAGCATTTTGAAGATAAGAAACAAGCCTACAAACTTCAAGAAAGCTTTGCTTATTCAAAATTCATCTAGCATTGCAATCTCCATACATTGTTGTTGTATTGGAGTTTGTGATTCACTTCTTTTGATAGAGTCTTGTGTTCTTCGTGTTGTTACACCGTGAAGGTGTTGTTGATTTATTTGTAAGGTCCTCCAACACCGACGCAAGTTGAAAATTGTAAAGTCATCAACAAGTATAGTTGGTGTATGTGTTGTGGCTATCCTTGGAGCCCTTAAGGCCAAGAAGACTCGTGAAGAGTGTTGGTAACTCGGGAAGAGTTTTTGTGTGGCTATCCTTGGAGCCCTTAAGGCCAAGAAGACTCGTGAAGAGTGTGGTGTTCGTGAAGAGCTTTGTGTACTCGGGAAGAGTTGTATTGTGGCTAACTTGGAGCCCTCAAGGCCAAGATCATTCGTTCTAGTGGAACCTCGGTTGGAAGTTATCTAGCAGGGAAGAGGAGACGTAGACTATTCATCGCCGAACTTCTATAACAAATTCTCTTGTTCTTTATCTTTATTATTTACCCATTTATTTACTTATTCTTTTTATTTATTTATCGATTGACTTGAAGTCTTCCGCAGCGTAAACTCTTTTATTTTGCAAACTCATTTTAAAAAGCTAAAGTAGCCAAGGAACCTCATTCACCCCCCCTCTTCGGTTCCAACATATTTGTTAAATGGATGGTTGTATGTTTCAATTTTATTTGCTTAGCTGCTATCCCGGTTTCTCTACAGGACTATGTAAAGTTTTGGGAGAATGTCAACAAATACCTAAAGTTTTGTTGCATTGTAGTCTCTCAGCACTTTTCTTGGTATCACTCTCTAATTTTTTTGTCATTGGATTGTGTACACATCCATGTGTGGATAATGATATTTTCCTCCAAATTCATTGATGAAACTAATTGATAGATTTATTATGTTACACACGCATCGCGTGTGCATGGTCCGCTAGTATAATTTATTGTCTAACCCGTTTAGAATGTAGTTCTTGCAAAGGAAGTCTCTTTGGTTCCAAGCATCAACTACAGCCCTCCTTTGGGAGTCGACTTCTCCTTCTTCAATCGTATGAACATCCTCGGTTAAGAACCTTGCCAAACTCAAAGTGGTCAGGTAAAATAGCATCTTTAGTTGCCATATTTTGAAGTCATTCCCATTTAATTTCTCTGGCTTTTCTCCATGATGAACGGAAGTCGTCGTTCGACTCTATGAAGCTATTTGTTTGTTTCAAGATTGTAGGAATATTTAACTTGGGTGTATCTTTGGTAGCAAGCAAAAGTAACAATGGCTTTTGAAAGATGAGTGTCGAAGCAAGATTTCAAATATCTATCCTTGAAACGATATTGCCTCCCTATATTGCTCACGGTTTGACGGCAATTGTTTCCCAAGATACAACAACTATGAATCGTGATAGAAGCACTTCAAATCACGACTTAAACCACCAAGATTAAAGGCACTCAACCAAAAAAATGAGAGATGAACAATATGAATATGCAGATTTTTTGCACTCAAAGATGAATTGATCTTGCAAAAAGTGTGTTTAATTGTGTTAAATTCAATCATGGGTTGTTTTTTCATAAAAAAATCGCAACTACATGCGAAAAGGTTTTGAGAAATTTTCGTCCGGACAGAACACTAGGCGCTAGGGCGCCGTCAAGCAGGCGGTCACCTGCCCTATTGCCCAAAATATTGGGCAGCGCTCGTCTGGGTTTTTCCCGGGCAGTTTTTCTTGTCCGTTTTCGCCTGTTTTTCCTTTATTCGTATTTTTCGACTTTTCCAAGCTGACAATTCATTAAGCATATTTTTCAAACAGTAAGACTCTCCGGCGATGAGGATTTGGCTGTGGGGTAACGACTTCCAGAAGAGGTCGTGGGTGCGGAATATTCCATGACCGGGGAATTCGTCTGTGATGGATTCCGCCGTTACTGACATTTACAAGCTACGTTACCTTTATATAAGATACATGTATTAGTCAACTCATTATCAATTCATTTTGAGTTGGAACTCGTGCATTCTTTAACGGTTTGCATGATTTACGTTTGAATATATGTGATTTGAAATTGACATTTAATTGGTTTCAATTTCAGATGATTTAAAAATCAATCATATAAATATGAAACAATAAATTAAAATATTAAAATATCTATAAAATACTTTAATCAAATAATGGATTTCAATTATAGGTTTAACAATTTTTTTTTGAAAACCTTCCGTCAAATTAACTGCCAGTTAAAATTTAATACGAAATTACGAACATTGGTGCCTCGAACATCCAATTCAAAATAATATAGTAAAGCATAATAGCCATTTCTAAAAAAAAAACAAAAAATAGAAAAAATAGAAACAGAAACGATAAAAATACCAAATCTTCGAAATTATTTCCAAGCATCAATTTCGAGCTTAGTTGTTTTTTTTTGTTTCTAGTTTATAAACCTGTTAAAGTTACGCCTCAGGATTCAAAACTTGCTTCCATCCGGAAAGGTCACTGGAAGATACTATTTTCGACATGCATCGTTTTGTTCGTGGTATAAGATAATAATGGATGTATTATATGGGGATAGTAAACTGAAAGTTATGGAAAAAAAAAGAGAAAAATCATATAAACCAACAAGTAAAGCAACATCAATATTGCAAAGTACCAACTCAATCAGTCTGCAAAAATTACTAACAAAATTGGAGCAGAGTGGGGGATCGCTGACCATGCTATATTACAACTTACAATAGAATGAGGCTTTACAAGGGTTTCCGGGCCTGCGTCTTCCCACTCGCAATCTTATATAATAAACCAAAAACATAATGTCAAAATAGGTAATATATAGATCTCGTTTCATTAACTTGTGAATTTGGAGGTCCAAGCAAATCTAATGGAGATCATCTTTACCAGGGGGAGTTCTGCTTCGATCATCAATATGCTCTACATCGAGACCAATGAACCAAGATCCAAGAGATACATGCATACCTATGAAGTATGTGTCTGCAAAGTCGACAGCCCATCAAATGATTTGTTTTCACGATGATTATTTATGATGTTACCATAGCCTTATAATTAAGCAAGAGCCATCGATATTAACTACTTTTTTGGTCCATAGAAATTGAATATCCTACATATACTATATTAGCGTATATTCTCTTGATATGTCTAACTTTTGAAATGTTTGTTTGTACTTTTCTTACTTTCTAAGATACCGTTCTCGATAGTATCATAATGAAGTTTAAAATCAATATTACATTAGTTAATATATTGAAGCTTTTTGTTAAAAAAAAAATTACTCCATACTTTTAACCATGATTATTGGGTTGGGTTTTATTATAGTGGAGATGGCTCAAGCTCAATAGATTGTCCTAGATGGTGCAAGCTCATATGTAAGTATATAATGGTGTCTAAAACCCTAGCACACTATTAGATCCACATCACAAACACACCAAAAAAAAGAGAGAAAGAAGTGAGATTTACGAATCTGAAAATCTGTGCAGAACAAGCCTTCTTGCAAAAGCATCTTTGCAAGACTCAATCCATTGGCTCGAGCTGTAATTTTCACAAGTGAGTCTACTAAATAGTGAACGGTGGAGATCAGGTTTAGTTGGCGTTTGAGTTGGTTTTCGAAAGGTTGAACAGAGGCTGCCGGTTTCTCGTGTGAATCTGGAGCAGTCTAGTTGCATAGGCCATTGACAAAAATTGAATCGTTGGATTGGGCTCAAATTTGGATCGTATGTTCATAACATCTTGGGGTATGTTTTGAACGGTGGAGATCGAATTTGGGTATATGTATCGATGGGAGCAGATTCTGGTTTGGAAGCCTTTGGATGATATCTTTCCATTCTTGTGTTATTTCAAGAATTTGTTATCTTGAAAGTGATTAATGGTTGTGTATTGTTGATTTCTGATTGTGGAAAGTTTGCAATCTCATTATTGATTATAGTTGAGATTAATTTGGTGGACTACGGTCTCATGGTTTTTACTCCTCATACCGGGGAGGTTTTTCACATTAAAAATTGCTCGTGTCATTTTATATTTGTTTGATCGTGCTTGCTGGAATTATTGATTATCTATTTGTGCCTAGTGGTGAAAATGGAAACCAATACAAGTAGAATTTTAATATCTGAACGTTTCTAATTATCATATATGGAAGGGGAAAATGTAGGATCTTTTATATGTGAAAGATTATTATTTACCTGTGTTTGAAAGTACAAAGTCCGATCAGAAAAGTGATGTTGTATGGAAAATGTTGCATCGGCAGGTGTGTGGTTTTATTAGACAGTGGGTAAATGATAATGTGTTGAACCATGTCAGTGATAAAACATAATCTTTGTGGGCAAAACTTGAGCAGTTATATGCTAGGAAAACTAGAAATAACAAGTTGTACTTGATCAAACAGATGATGGGCTTGAAATACAAAGATGGAAATTCTATGACTGATCATTTGAATGTTTTTCAGGGTATTATTAATCGATTGGCTGGAATGAATATAAAGTTTGATGAATAAGTGTAGGGTTTATGGACTTCTTAGTACATTGCATGATTCATGTGAGATGTTCAAGACTTCTTTATCTAACTCTGCCCCAGATGGTGTCATTACCATTGATTTGGCTAAAAGCAGTGTTGTAAATGAGAAGATGAGAAGAAAATCATAGGGTTCTCATTCGCACTCAGATATCCTGGTTATATAAAAGAGGGAGATAAGCAAAATCAGGGGTCTGAAAGGCAAAGATAGAGTTAGAAGCAAGTTCAACATATATGTCAATGTCGAGTGCTACAACTGTGGTATCACTGGACACTTAGCAAAGTATTGTCGACGACCAAAGAAAGGAAACAAGAAAGATAAGGGAAAAGAAAAGAAAAGTGATGGTGGTACTGATAACAAGGTTTCTACTATTACTGAAGATTTCCTTATCATTCGTGATTATGATTCTGTTCATTTTGTACATAATGAGAATAGGTTGGGTAATTGACAGTGGTGCATCATTCATGCTACATCTCGTAGAGATTTGTTTATATCATATACATCAGGTGATTGTGGAAATGTTAGGATGGGTGATAATGGCTTATCAAAGGCTATTGGCATGGAAGATGTATGTTTGGAGACGAATAATTGTACGGTGTTATTTTTGAAAAATGTTAAACTTGTACTTGACCTTCGTTTGAATTTGATTTCTGTTGAAAAACTTGATGATGAGGGATTCTGCAGCACATTCTCTAATGATCAATGGAAGCTTACTAAAGGTTCATTAGTTGTGGGTAGAGGCGAGAACATAGTTCACTATATTTGATGCAAACAAAGTTATCTGATCGCTCTATAAATACAGTGGAAGCTGAAAACAGTGTTGAACTGTGGCACAGCAGACCCAGTCACATCAGTGAGAAGTGATTCATGATTTAGGCCAAGAAGATTATGATTCCTGAGATAAAGAATGAGTGTCTGAAAAAGTGTTCTCATTGCTTGGCAGGAAATAGACCATAGTTGTCTTTAAGACATCTACTCCCTCAAGAAAACCAGGTATACTTGATTTAATTCATTCTGATGTTTGTGGTCCTATGAAAACAAAAACTCTTGGTGGAGCATTCTATCTTATGACTTTTATATATGATCACTTAAGAAAAGTGTGGGTGTACACATTGAAAATAAAAGATCAAGTTGTTGATGTGTTTAAGCAGTTCCAGGTCCTTGGTTGAGAGACAAACTGTAAAGAAATTGAGGTGCATCAGAACTGATAATGGAGGTGAGTATTCTGGTCCTTTTGATGAGCATTGTATGAAACAAGGTATTCGTCATCAAAAGACACCTCCCAAAACTCCTCAGTTGAATGGACTAGCAGAAAGGATGAATAGAACTCTTGTTGAAAGGGTGAGATGTTTGCTTTCAGAAGCAGGTTTGTCAATGTTATTCTGGGGTGAAGCTTTAAGTATAGTTGTACATGTCTTAAATCTTACACCATGTGTTCCTTTGAATTTTGATGTTTCAGACAGGGTGTGGTTTCAAAATGACCTATCTTATAAACACTTACGTGTGTTTGGATGCAAGGCATTTGTTCATATTTCTAAATATGAAAGATCTAAGCTTGATGTCAAGACTATTCAATGTATATTTATTGGTTATGGTCTGGATGAGTTTGGCTACAGGTTTTATGACCCAAAGGAAAATAAACTCATTAGAAGTCGGGATGCAGTTTTATTAAGAATCATACCATAAGGATATTGACAAGGCAGATAAGATAGTGAGTAAGTCTAATGATGATTTGATTGATTTGGATTTAGTTCCTCAAAATCAAGTACCAGTGCAGGTTGAAGATGGTATTCAAACTGACTTGCCTGTTATTGATGATACTGATGATATTGATTGTCATTTAGAGGTTGAGGATGATCATGTGGATCATACTCCAATATCAGAAACTCAGGTTCCGATTAGAAGATCTTCTAGGCTGCATATACCCTCGAAAACATATTCTACCAGTGAGTACGTGTTGTTGACTGATGGGGGAGAACATGAATACTATGATAAAGCAATTAAAGATGTGCACAGAGATGAGTGGGTTGATGTCATGCACGATGAGATGAAATCCTTATATGAAAATGATACTTTTGAGCTGGTGAAACTGCCTGGGAGGAAAAGAGCTTTGAAAAATAAATGGGTATACAGGATGAAGCCGAATGAACACACTTCATTACCACGGTTCAAAGCTAGATTGGTTGTTAAAGTTTCAGTCAAAAGAAAGGTATCGATTTTGATGAAATCTTCTCTCCGGTGGTTAAAATGTCATCTATCCGTATTATGCTTGGTTTAGTAGCCAGTTATGATTTGGAGATCGAGCAGATGGATGTTAAAACTGGTTTTCTTCATGGTGAGTTGGATAGAGAAATATACATAGAACAACCATGAGGTTTTCAGTGAAAGGAAAAGAGGATTATGTATGCAAACTGAAAAAGAGTCTGTATGGTTTGAAGTAGGCACCCAGATTATGGTATCAAAAATTTGAAGCAGTCATGGAAGAGCAAGGCTACCAGAAAACAACTTCTGATCATTGTGTCTTTGTACGAAGGTTTTCTAATGATGACTATATTATATTATTGCTTTATATGGATGATATGTTAATTGTTGGTGTGAATGCTTCGAGAATTCATGAGTTGAAGAAACAATTGAATAAATCATTTGCAATGAAAGATTTGGGACAAGCAAAGCAAATTCTTGGCATTAGAATTTGTCGCGACCGGGCGAGTAAGATACTGTACATGTCACAAGAGCAATACATTGAGAAAGTGCTTAAAAGATTCAATGTGAGCGAGTCTAAATTTGTCAGCTCGCATCTTGCTGCACACTTTAAGCTTGGTGTTCATCACAGTCCTACCACAGATAAAGAGAGAGAAGAAATGAGAAGAGTTCATTATGCTTCAGCAATAGGAAGTTTGATGTACGAATATGGTGTGTATGAGGCCAGATATAGCTTATGCAGCTGGTGTTGTTAGTCGTTACTTGTCCAATCCAGGAAAAGAACATAAGAATGCAGTAAAGTGGCTATTGAGATATCTGCGAGGTACTTCCACTTTGAGGCTCAGATTTGGAAGTGGAAAACCAGTGCTAGTTGGCTACATCGACCCAGATATGGCAAATGATGTGGATACTAGAAAATCTATTTCATGATATTTGGTAACCTTTTCAGGTGGTGTTGTATTGTGGCAATCAAGATTGCAAAAATTTGTTGCACTTTCTATAGCAGAAGCAGAATATATAGCGTCAACTAGAAGCCTGCAAAGAGCTGCTATGGATGAAAAAGTTTGTAGAGGAACTTGGTCTCAAGCAGGAGCGATACATAGTATTTTGTGATAATCAAAGTACTCTACATCTTGGTAAGAATTCTACTTTTCATTAATTGAAACATATTGATGTTAGATATCATTGGATGAGAAATGTTATCAATGATAAATTGCTTAAACTTGAAAAGATTCATACTGATGATAATGGTGCTGATATGATGACAAAAATATTGCCAAGAGAGAAACTTGAGGTTTGTCGTACGATCGTTGGGATGGTGTGTCTCTCCACATAGTCGGAAAAGTGGGAGATTTATTGGGTTGAGTTTCATCATGTGGCTATGGCCCAAGCACAATAGATTGTCCCATATGGTGCAAGCTCCTATGGAGTATATAATGGTGTCTAAAACCCTAGCACACCGCTAGATTCCACATCACAAACACACCAAAAAAAGAGAGAGAAAGAAGTGAGATTTTCGGATCTGAAAATCTATGCAGAACAGCCTTCTTGAAAAAGAGTTTTCGCAAAACTCATCCATTGGATCGATCTGTAATTTGGATAGAACGTTAATAAGTGAGTCTGCTAAATAGTGAACAGGTGGAGATCGGATTTAGTTGGCGTTTGGGATGGCTTTTCGAAAGGTTGAACAGAGGCTGCCGATTTCTCGCGCATATCTGGAGCAGCTTGGTTGGATAGGCCATTGACAGAAATTGAACCGTTGGATTGGGCTCAAATTTGGATGGTGTGTTCATAACATCTTGGGGTATCGACGGGAACAGATTCTGGTTTGGAGACCTTTTGGGGAGATCTTTTCATTCTTATGTTATTTCAAGAATTTGTTATGTTGAAAGTGATTAATGATTATCTATTGTTGATTTCTGATTGTGGACAGAGTGTAATCTCATTATTCATTATAGTGGAGATTAGTTTCGTGTACTACGGTCCCGTGGTTTTTACCCCTCACACCGATGAGGTTTTCCACGTTAAAAATTGCTCGTGTCGTTTTATATTTGCTTGATCGTGTTTGCTGGAATTATTGGTTATCTATTTGATATTGTTTCCTGTTAGTTTCACACAATAGAGAGATAATTATTTGTTTCGATGCGTTATTGATTCGTGTGTTTATCCCATCAATGATATCATACATTAAATTTTGATTTTAAATTTATAACATTACATATAGTTTAGATACACGCAAAGCATTACAGTATTACTATTTATTATATATATGAGAAGGCAACTATTATACAGGTTAACAGAAATATAGGTAGCCAAATCTTGGGAGAATTGCATAAATTTGTCCTGTTGCACGCCTAAAATATTTGTTTCCCTCGTCGCCACTTCTAATATTCTGGTTCATGGTACTTGATTCCTCTGTGTGCATATGGTCAACATATTAAAAACTAGATTTTTTTATGAAAAAAAGAGCAGAATTCACCATAAGCTGCAGAATTCATACTTATGATGTGCAAGGACATGTCCAGACTTCATGCAACCAATATAAACACGAGGTTTTCAACAAGTAGCGGGATAACAAAGAACTTATTGTACCTGTTAAGAAAAATTAACCAATGTTGGTACCAATAATTCAACGATTCATAACTTTTTAAGAGTTCATAGGAGAGACAAGTAAAATTACGATTTTATTAACCAAGATTGACATGTACATCATCATCAACTTTAATATAGAAGTTGCCATCTCCATATGGCCGCAGCAGTTGAAAAGTAAATTTGGGTTTTCGCAGACAACACATGATACCCTTCTACGCATGGTTTACCTTAATGGGAGTTTCAGGTCCTGGAATGCCCGTTCCGGAAGTGATACGCCGCATGTCGTTCCTAAGATCGGGTAGTAAAGGAGATTGCTTTGGAAAGGTGTTCCGCATTCAAAAAAACGACGATTTATCGATGGAATGGACAAAAACGGAGATTTATCGGTGGAACGATGGATTTGAAAATATAAATTTTTTAGGTATATACAATTGGTGTTCAATTAATTAATAAATTGTTATGCGTATTTTAATAAAATTATGATAAAATGATTTGTGAAATAATTTAATTTTTTTAAATAAAATGATAAAAAATATTCCGAGATATTGAGGATAAATTTATTTTTTAATAAAGTGTTCATAAGATTTAGTGATTTTACAAATTAGTTCAAAATTTAACTACTTCGAAATTAAATGAAAATGTGTATTTTATTTTTTATTAATATTATGATTAAGCACTGATATGCTATACTCGAAGAACGGTGGCTCTATACTGGAAGCTAGCTGCAACGAGCTCTAATACGATACTGCTCATAAACTATAGGATCAATATCTCAATTTAACTGCTTTAAGGGCCTCTATAACAGGTTCTTTTGTAGTTAATTCAGTTATTTCTGTTATTTTTTTCGGGTATTATCAATCGGCGAAGCCTCACTGCAGATGCGTTCCTGCTCATCGACTAGATGATCAATCACTGCCCGGAAAGTAAAATAGTTTTGACATAGTTGTGAAAATTTTAGTATATTATTTTTAAAAAAATCCCGTCGTGACCGTTCCATGCTAAATATTATTTTCGAAAATATTCAATTTTTTTGAATTTTTTAATAATATTTTTAAAAAATCTGCAACGTGTTCATTCCTTGAAATGTCATTGGAATTGAAACGATAACCTCGTTCACCATTCCCCACGACAGCGAACAATGCTTCTACGTGGTTCTGAATCAAAGAAAATGTTAAAATTTGGCACTCCGTCAGTAGGATATTAAAAAAGATATTATTTTATAATTCAACCCCAAAATTCGTGTTGGGTTTGTAATAATTTCAGCAACAAAGTGGGTCAGCTCTATTACTCACGTGAACTGATCAACCAGTGTCACGTCAATAAAAACAAACACCTTTTTAAACTTTCTTTCATCGACAAACTTATGAGATAGAGGATCAATAGACCGCACATGTGGTGGGATTTGCAATTTGTAGCTCCCTAGTCTGAAAAACTCAAAAATTCTCATTCTATAATATTTAAGTTCCCCCGATGAGCAATTTTATGCCATTATTTTAATCTTAATATCCCATGTTTTTTTAACATAAACATAGGTGATACCCGCTAGAAGATACCACCTGACGAGCCGATCTGGCTCCAAGGCATGTTACTCGTCTTTCTTCTACGAGACCTCGCCTACCCATCCGAGCTCTTTTGTGAGATCCGACCTGTTTGGCCGACCTGTTCCGCCTTACCTGTTTCCCTCCAGCAACTCGACGTGAGACCTCTTTTGAGAGCCCGAGCTGTTAGGCCGAGCTCTCCTCATTCCCCTTGTTGCTACCGGCTCTCAGCAAGGGAACCAGTTCCCCAAGATATCAAATCCTAGATATGCGGAGCAATATCAGGGATTTGATTGTATTCTCAGGATCTTGACATATTTGGGTAAGATTTGGATAAACATGGAAAGAGTCATTGTTGCAATACTACTCTTAGATCTCCGCCTATAAATACCAGGTTTGAAGTATTGATTAAGGACGAATGTTATAATTGCTTTCACTTACAGCATATATTCTCTTCATATTCTCTCGCCTGACTTGAGCGTCGGAGGGGACCCGCCGGAACAACTTCCGGCCCCTTCTCACATTTGCTTCGTATTTTCAGGTCATTGCAGAAGATATTTGCTAATATCCCGGCTGTTATATTGAGTGCGGGAGGAGAATAGAGAGGTGAACCCCCTCTCTATTGATATCAGCAAGTCATCGCAAATTTAGGTGATATCAATTGGCGCCGTCTGTGGGAATTATTTACTGAATTGAAGACGTTGATATGGCTGGACGACGTGGACGTGGGCGTGGAGTCGGGAGGAATCAGGAAGAAAGATTAAATCACAGTGTGGAAAATCAAGATGTTCCTCCACAGCAGGAAGATCAGGCACCTCCATCTGTTATGAAGGTGGGAGATATGACTATGGAGCAACTGGCACAATTCATCAGTCAGACCATGCAAAATACTCTTTTCCAACACCAGGTTCCGCCACCAACGGAATCTAATCAACCTCCACCGCCTTCTCAAACAAATCAGGCGCCTTCGCCTGTTCAGCCAGAACAGGTCCGTGAAAACAATAGGGTAGCCAGTGCTGTGGTAGATACACAAGTAGAGCCTCCGCTAATAGATCCAATGGAGGCTGTATGGGGAGAGATAAGGCGATTGGGTCAGCATCTTGGTGGCCGAACTCCAGTGGCTATGAGAGAAAGTCCATTCTCCCTAATTATTCTAAGAGAGGAACTCCCGCCAAATTTCAGACAACCTGCAGTGGGAGAATATGATGGAAGCACAGACCCTGAAGAGCATCTTGGAAGATTTGAGAATGCTGCTCTGTTGCATAGGTATTCTGATGGGAGCAAATGCCGTGTTTTCCTTACCACCCTGGTTAGATCGGCGCAACAGTGGTTTAATTTACTTAAACCAAACACTGTAAGCTGCTTTGAGGAGTTCAGTTCGGCCTTTCTAAACCAGTATGCCAGCAGTAAGAGGTATCAAAAAACTTCTTTGAGCCTGTTCACTACCAAGCAGAATGAACAGGAGTCCTTGAGGGAGTTCGTACAACGCTTTAACGGGGCAGCCTTAGAGGTCCCCACTGCAACGATGGATGTCCTTATTAATGCCTTTACACAAGGGCTTAAGGCAGGAGAGTTCTTTAAATCCTTGGTAAAGAAAACTCCTAGAAGTTATGACGAACTTCTGGGAAGAGCTGAAAAGTATATCAATCTAGAAGATGCTCAGAGACAGAGAAGGGTTGATCTGCGGCCATCAGAGAAGAAGGATAAGTTAGAGTTAAGCAAGAAAAGAACTGTTGACAGGGCTGATGAAAGTGGTCGAACTAGAAGTCAATTTGCATCATGCATACCTCTATCCATGAGCTTGGAAAGAGCTATGGAAATATGTGATGATAGAAAGAAACTGGAAAGACCCAGGAAGTTGGATAATGGGTCCCGTACGCCTATTTCTGATAAGTATTGTGAATTCCATAGAGAGTACGGTCATATAACGAATGAGTGCCAGAAGCTTGAAGATGAGGTAGAAAGAATCATCAGAAGAGACTCTGAAATAAAAACTCTGCTAACAAGGAAGCAGGAACCTTCTCAGAAAGGACAGGGTAGAAGCCGGTACCGAGGTAAAAGAAGAGAAAAGACACCATATAGGGGCCGAACCAGGTCCCGTGAAAGGGGTATCGCTCCTAAAGAAACAGATAATCAAAGGAGAAGGGTCGAACAGGTGGATACTAATCCTACCCGAGGAACTATTAATATGATCTCAGGGGGACCCACGGATGGAGACTCGGGCAGAGCTCGGAAAAGTCATGGTAGAAGAATGGAAAATTTCGAAGTATCAAAAGAGTTAATTGAAAGGGATGAGCCTGTCATAAGCTTCGGACCTAATGATCTGAAAGGAGTTGCAACTCCACACAACGATGCCCTAGTCGTGACTGTAACCATAGCTAATTATGACGTAGCAAGGATCTTCATTGATACTGGGAGCTCAGTCAATGTCTTATTTAAAGATACCTTAGAAAAGATGCAGATAGAGGGGTCAAAATATGAACACATTGCAACTCCTCTGTATGGGTTCACCGGGCACGCAATTCAACCGCTTGGACAGATCAACTTGCCCTTATCTCTGGGTCATGGGATGTCTCGCATAACAAAGATGGTTAATTTCACTGTGGTAGAGGCACCTTCA
The DNA here is from genome assembly GCA_907163345.1 of Haberlea rhodopensis. Lineage (NCBI taxonomy): Eukaryota > Viridiplantae > Streptophyta > Magnoliopsida > Lamiales > Gesneriaceae > Haberlea > Haberlea rhodopensis. The sequence goes on from CAJQUN010000002.1 coordinate 5,779,731, forward strand.
TCGTACAATGCAATCTTAGGCCGACCTGCAATGAAGGACTTCAAGGCGGTAGCTTCTACCTATCATCAGAAATTAAAATTCCCAGTGGGTAGAGAAGTTGGGGTTCTTTGTGGTGACCAGAAAACAGCCCGCAGATGTTACGTGGACGAAGTAAAGGAAGACGTGAAGCGAGCTCGCCGGGAGGTCGGTTGTATTGAAAGAGCTGGGTATAGTGTTCCTAAAGACAAAGGCATTCCCAACAGCTTGGATGAAGAACCTGAATAATTGAGCTCGTCTCTACTGATCAAAAAGTAAAAATAGCCAAGGACTTGGAAATAAACATTAAAGCCGATCTCATTTCATGTTTAATTAAAAATGAGGATATCTTTGCCTGGAGTGCTCGAGATCTAAGAGGAATTAGACCAGACGTGCTAGAACATCATTTGAATGTGCTCTCGGGAGTCCAACCTGTAAAATAGAAGAAAATACATTTTGGACCTGAAAAGGATAAGGTCATAAGAGAGCAGGTGGAGGAGCTCCTTCGGGCAGGTCAAATTCGAGAAATACAATTTCCAACATGGCTCTCAAATGTGGTCTTAGTACCAAAGAGCTCTGGAAAGTGGAGGATGTGTATAGACTTCAGAGATCTTAATAAGGCATGTCCGAAGGATTGTTACCCATTACCAAGGATTGATCAGATGGTTGATTCAACAGCGGGACATCAGTACTTGTGCTTAATGGATGCTTACCAGGGATATCATCAGATTCCTCTGGCTAGAGAAGATCAAGATAAAGTCAGTTTTGTCACATCAGATGGGACTTTTGCTATGTTGTTATGCCCTTCGGGCTCAAGAATGCAGGAGCTACTTACCAGCGTTTGATGGACAAAGTGTTTTCAAAACAGCTAGGCTGCAATGTGGAAGTATATGTGGACGACATTCTTGTAAAATCAAAAAGTGGCACCGATCTAATTGCCGATCTGACTGAGACTTTCTCCACCCTTAGGTCATACGGGTTAAAGTTAAACCCTCAGAAATGTGTATTCGGGGTAAAAAGCGGGAAATTTCTAGGCTATATAGTGACAGAAAGGGGGATTGAAGCTAATCCATAAAAGGTGAGAGCTATCTGTGAGATGTCTCCGCCGAAGAACCTTCAAGAGGTACAACGCTTGGCAGGAAAAATCGTTTCTTTATCACGATTTATTTCTAGATCAGCTCATAGAAGTCTCCCCTTTTTTAAAATACTCCGGAAGGCTGGGAAATTTGATTGGGACGAAAAATGTGGGGAAGCATTTGAAGAATTGAAAAAATACTTAGCCGAACTTCCAATTTTGGCCAAGCCTATGCAGGCAGAGAGGCTATACGTCTACCTATCAGCGACTGAGGAAGCAATCAGCTCGGTTCTCGTCAAAGAAAGGGAATCAGAACAGCAGCCGATATATTACTTATCTCATGCCTTGAAGGATGCGGAGCTGAGGTATCAGGAGATCGAGAAGTTGGCTCTAATGTTGATCATCACAGCTAGGAGACTCAGGCCTTACTTCCTATCCCATCCTATAAAGGTGCTAACAAACAGTTCCCTGGGAAAAATACTCAGTCGCGCGGATGTCTCTGGACGACTTGTTAAATGGACAACTGAACTAGGTGAGTATGATATACAGTATGAGCCACACACAGCTATCAAAGCTCAGGCCTTAGCAGATTTTATTGCGGAGACTGTACATCCTGAAAAAGAAGAATTATGGAAAGCATTTGTAGATGGTTCTTCTTGTAACGAGGGAAGTGGGATTGGGGTTGTGCTGATCTCTCCTACCGGAGAAGAAGTATGTTTGGCAGTTCGGTTGGATTTCCGAGCTTCCAACAATGAAGCAGAGTATGAGGCAGTATTGACTGGATTAAGGGCTGCTCGAAATGTTGGAGCTAAGCGTATACATGTCTTCTCTGATTCACAGCTGGTAGCCCAACAAATGAATGGCGCCTATGAGGTTAGAAACGAGAAGCTAATCCATTATGCAAGTACCATAGAAAAAATAAAGGAGGGATTTCTAGAGGTAGCATTCAAACAGATCCCAAGAGAGGAGAATAGAAAGGCCGACAGTTTGGCAAGAATGGCTAGTGCTCTCCGCGCTTGGCAAGATAGAGACGTGGTGTTTCAAATTGAGTTGACTCCTAGTCAGGACGTCCCATCTGAATCCGTGGAAGAGAACGATTGGAGACAAGAGCTCTTAGACTATCTTACCAATGCCAAGCTCCCTTCTGATACCAAAAAAGCGTATAGACTCAAAAAAAGGAGTCAGAGATTTATACTCATTGAGGGCGTCCTGTACAAGAGGTCTTTTGCCCAACCACTTCTGCGTTGTTTGGGTCCGAAAGAGTCAGACTACGTATTAAGGGAAATTCATGAGGGGTGCTGCGGAAATCACCTAGGATCGTATTTCTTGGCAAAGAAGGTGTTCCTAGCCGGATATTTCTGGCCTACGATTCAGAAGGATTCGGCTGCTATGGTTATATCATGTGATAGTTGTCAAAGACACTCCAGGCTCCAGCATCATCCAGCTATGATGATGAAAGCTATTGTGGCGGCATGCCCATTTGATCAGTGGGGCATTGATATAGTAGGACATTTTCCAACAGGTAAAGCTCAGAAGAAATTTCTGATTGTTGCCATTGATTACTTCTCTAAATGGGTGGAAGCAGAGCCACTAGCCAGAATCACTGAGAAAGAGGTCTTCAACTTCATCTGGAAAAACATTGTTTGCCGATTTGGTGTCCCGCGGAAGATCATCTCGGACAATGGAAGGCAATTCCAAGGAGCTTTGCTCAGGGCATGGTGTGAAGAATTAAAAATCCATCAGGCTTTCACTTCCGTTGCATATCCTCAGAGCAATGGTCAGGTAGAAGTTACCAACAGGTCTCTAGTGCAAAGCATCAAAGCTAGGTTGGGAAAAGCTAAGGGAAATTGGGTTGAAGAACTACCTAATGTTCTATGGTCATATCGAACTACACCAAGAACAGGAACAGGTGAAACCCCATTCAGTATGGTCTACGGAAATGAAGCGGTACTCCCAGCTGAAATTGGAGCGGAGTCATCAAGAGTGCATTTCTATGACGAACAAAACAGCGATAGAAGAGCTGCTGACCTGGACCTGATTGAAGAAGTAAGGGAGGCTGCGGCCATCAGAATGGAAGCCTACCGCAATCGTGTGACGCGGATGTACAACAGACGAGTCATCCAGAAAACTTTCCAGGTCGGTGATCTCGTACTAAGAAAGGTGCAAGAGGTTCAAGTGGGCAAGCTTGACCCTAAGTGGGAGGGTCCCTTCAAGATTGTTGAAAAGCTAAGCTCAGGAGCTTACTACCTAGAAGGTCCTGATGGGAAGATGTTGAAAAGACCATGGAACGCTTACCATCTCCGAAAATATTATTCTTAGCTCAGCCCTGGCCACGCCAGGAGCATGGGTGTGCAAGCACGAGCTCAGCCCTGGTCACGCCAGGAGCATGGGTGTGCAACCAACCTCAGAAGCACGAGCTCAGCCCTGGTCACGCCAGGAGCATGGGTGTGCAACCAACCTCAGAAGCACGAGCTCACCCTGGTCACGCCAGGAGCATGGGTGTGCAAGCACGAGCTCGCCAGGCCGGGCTGCATCGCCCTTGGTCCCAGCTGTTTAATGTTTGCCATTATGCGGTAAATTATTACGCCAGGCCGAGCTGCATCGCCCTAGGTCCCAGCTGTGTAATGTTTGCCATTATCTGGTAAATTATTAGACCAGGCCGAGCTACTTCACCCTGGGTCCCAGCTGTTTAATGTTTGCCATTATGCGGTAAATTATTACGTTAGGCCGAGCTGCATCGCCCTTGGTCCCATCTGTGTAATGTTTGCCATTATTTGGTAAATTATTAGACCAGGCCGAGCTACTTCACCCTGGGTCCCAGCTGTTTAATGTTTGCCATTATGCGGTAAATTATTACGCCAGGCCGAGGTGCATCGCCCTTGGTCCCAGCTGTGTAATGTTTGCCATTATTTGGTAAATTATTAGACCAGGCCGAGCTACTTCACCCTTGGTCCCAGCTGTTTAATGTTTGCCATTATTTGGTACATTATTAAGCCAGACCGAGCTACTTCGCCCTTGGTCCCAGCTGTTTACTGTTTGCCATTATTTGGTAAATTATTAAACTAAATCCGAGCTGTATCTAATTTGGTCCTATCTGTTTAGTGTTTGTCATTACGTGGTAAATTATTAAGCTAATCCGAGCTACGACATGCTTGGTCCGCCACAAAAAATGACAAGAACGGTAAAACAGAAATAACATTAAATAAGAGAACAATTCTGAGGAAATTACATCTATAGATCAGGGGGGGAGAGAGGCAGCTACTTTCTCTACGTCTAGAAAATCTAAAGAGACGTCAGGCACAAGACAGCCACGTTCTTTGATCTGGCTAAGACATCCCTGGAAACCAGCCTCAATAAAAGTAAGGAGTTTCTCTCCTACCAACTCCTCAGACTTTTGTTTCTCCTCGGCCGCCTCCTTTAGAGATTTAGCAAGTTCCTGCTCAGCAGAAGTAGCTAGCCCTTTAGCTAAAGCTAACTCATTACGCAGCTCCCGGAGCTCAGTCTCATGTTGACGTTTCTGGACCTCAACCAAAGAGCGAGCCTCGGCCACAGCGACGGCCCCCTTCTCAACCTGAGTTTTCAGCTCCGAGATGTCTTTCTCATGAAGAGATTTGGCCTCAGCAAGGGTGTCTTGCATATTATCAAAGACCTTGGCATCTTTCAAGGATTGTCTTCGGATCTTATTCGCCCTTGACATAAACTCACCCATCAAGAGCATAGACTCGGTCAGACGGCTCCCAGTTCGGGTCATCAGGTCCCCCCAGCTCAGTTGGCTCATATAAAGGGCATCCTCAGTATTGGGAAGATCACGAGCCACAGCTAAGGCAACGGTGCTCGGTCCTTCCCCAACTAGTCGCACACCACCTCGGTAAGCTTCCATCACCCGCTCACGACATCTCTCCACACGAGCTGGTGCACCCCCTTTCTCACCCGTTGAAGGGAGATCGGACGGATCTGGGCGTGACCGAACTTGCCTCAGAGGATGAGCTTCAACAGCAGTAGACCCTGACGAACCCCCAGGAGCTGCCGGTCTTTTCCGGGATAGCTGGGCTACATCTTCGGGGGGGCTCTCACCTCCTACATCTACAATGGTGACTCCCTCGGCTGCTGGGGGTTGGCCCTGTTTTTGCTTCCTCTTCTGAATAGCTTTCAGCACTAATGAGTTCATAACTCTGTCTTCTGTATAAACAGATACATAGTTCAGTCACACCGAACAAAATACACGTGAATAAAATAATTGTTAAAGCATGTTAGAACAAGTACCGGCTCTCCCCCTTAAGGTCAGATCAGCTGGACTCAGCCCAGCAAAACAAAGCAGATCCTCCACCACCAGCTTAGATGAATTAAAACAGTGACCTCCTATGGCGTTCATTACATCTAAGAAGGCGGTGCTCTTTTTGAAATTTTTAGGAGGAGAGGGGAGAGCCGGGAGATGTTCAAGCCAATCAGAGCAGCAGACCCAGGGCTGGGAGGGCTTTACAAAAAAGAACTCATTTTTCTAGTCTTTGATTTTGCTAGGATAACCCCCAACAAACGCACAGCCAGGTCGGCTGGTGACATACCAGGGGCCCTCATCTGACCTCTTGATGTGAAAAAAATAAGAGAGAGTGGGGTGGTCATAAGGTAAGCCTAACGCCTTAAAACTTAACTACGAGACTACACAAAATTCGGAAGGAGTTGGGAGAAAATTGGCTAAGGTTTAGCTGATAAAAACTACTGAACTCCTGAAAGAATTCAGGAAGAGGAAAACGTAAACCCCCTTCTAGCTGACCGCGGTAGAAGGTAAAAAAACCCTCAGGAGGTTGGTTGGGTCGTTGAGAAGAAGAAGCGAAGATGAATTCATAATCAGAAGGGGCTTGGCTGACTTGACGTATTTTGGCCTCATCTGACTCATCCAAGACAGGAACATAAAGTTCATACCAAGGATAATTGCCTGGAGGCGACTCTGATCTAAGACGAGAGCTGACCTCAGTCATTTGAAGGTCGGGTTCAGCTGAGGTCCCAGCTTCCTGGGGAGCCTCAGTGCGCACCACTTCTTCAAGGGGCTCAACTCCCTCAGGAAGGGCAATCCCTTCGGGATAAAATGAGCCATACTGATCTACCGCTCTAAGCTCCTCGTCAGTAAGAGGGGAAGGAAACAATTGATCAGGTGAAGACATTGTAACAAAAACAGCTGAGAAAACGTACCTAGGAGTTTTCAGAAATAAAAATGGCAAGCTAAAGAGGTCGGATCCGATCTGTTTCGAAAATGGAAAAAGTGGATAATGAGGGACCCGGAGTGGTATATATATAGGGAGATCTCAACAAATCCTGGCCGTTGATCCTTGATGCGATGTACGGTCTAGATTAGCCTCGGGAATCGGGAGGGGAGCCCAACGGTCCCAATTTCAATTTAAAATTCAAATTTTGTAGCCGTTAGTTCCCGCCTAAATCAAGTTTTGCTATTTTCAAGAATTGGCTCGTCAGGATAACTCAGCGCATACGAGCTTCTGGTCTACAACGTCAGCTCGACAGGGAGGGGGGACTGTGATACCCGCTAGAAGAGACCACCTGACGAGCCGACCTGGCTCCAAGGCATGTTACTCGTCTTTCTTCTACGAGACCTCGCCTACCCATCCGAGCTCTTTTGTGAGATCCGACCTGTTTGGCCGACCTGTTCCGCCTTACCTGTTTCCCTCCAGCAACTCGACGTGAGACCTCTTTTGAGAGCCCGAGCTGTTAGGCCGAGCTCTCCTCATTCCCCTTGTTGCTACCGGCTCTCAGCAAGGGAACCAGTTCCCCATGATATCAAATCCTAGATATGCGGAGCAATATCAGGGATTTGATTGTATTCTCAGGATCTTGACATATCTGGGTAAGATTTGGATAAACATGGAAAGAGTCCTTGTTGCAATACTACTCTTAGATCTCCGCCTATAAATACCAGGTTTGAAGTATTGATTAAGGACGAATGTTATAATTGCTTTCACTTACAGCATATATTCTCTTCATATTCTCTCGCCTGACTTGAGCGTCGGAGGGGACCCGCCGGAACAACTTCCGGCCCCTTCTCACATTTGCTTCGTATTTTCAGGTCATTGCAGAAGATATTTGCTAATATCCCGGCTGTTATATTGAGTGCGGGAGGAGAATAGAGAGGTGAACCCCCTCTCTATTGATATCAGCAAGGCATCGCAAATTTAGGTGATATCAATAGGTATAACGAAGATCCGGTCGAAACCCACAAAACACGATAAAACAACAATAAATATATGTGACATACATGGGTTGTGACTAACACATACATATGACGAGGTATACTAAATGGACTAATAGAATAGTGAGTCACATCTGAATCACAAGACTGTGATCTGAAGCGTGCAGGAACCACCAGAGTTATACAAGGGTGTTTGAGAGAAAATCAAAGTAAATGGAATATCTCCCGCTCAAACTTAGAATTCCACCAACTTCATAGGAGGAAATAATAAAAATGATCCCATTAACTAGGGACATTTTTAATAGTAGTTTCAATTTTTAGGATTAATCATATACAATCCAAAAGAAATTATGGTTCTAAGGTTTATTAAGGATTTATGGACCACTTTTTTGTTAAAAAATATTTTGAGATTAAATTTGATAAAAACATTTATACGAGACTACTTTTGTTAAAAAAAAATAATTTGTTTTTTACTAAAAGTATGATACTACTATTGCAAATACATCTATTCCATGAGATTATTTTTATAATTTACCTTTTTACGTATTATTTCACGGCAGCCTATAGAAATTTGGATTTTAGTTTTTTGTTTCAGATTTGCATAATAGTTTGACAAAAATTGTGAAATGTTGGTAACATCCCACGATTTCATGAAATTTCGCAACAAAATACAAATGACAAGAATTTTTGTAAAAGTATATTATTGTCTATTGGCTACAATGTTTATAAGATAACTCAACAATTGTATACCTCTTCGAATATTTTGTCATATTAATATGTTCAAATATATTATGACTTCTAATAATTTCCAAAATTTAAAGTAAAATTTCAATTTATTGACATCATCCATGAGTTCAAACTCGGTTCCTTATTCATAATTACAACTAATCAACCAAAATAGGGTTAACTAACGTATATTTTCCTCACCAATTTTTGCACTACTTCTTCGTAGACTGCAGCTTTGTAGGCTTGTAGCACCAATGAATGAAGAATATACGAGTGCTCGGGAAATTCTTGTATGGTTCGAATCATGTTATACACCAATATATATACAGACATATAGATACATGTTGAAATTAGTGTCAACTCATTCATTTCTACTTGGAAGCAAAGTAGAGAATGGTTGGAGAAATTGCTAACTGAAGTTGGTTCAGTACATCACTTCCAGATATTTTATTTCCATTAACCATACGGGTGTTTGAAGGCAGTTAAAAGTAACCTGCTAACCGGCTAATTAGAGTGGATTTTACTTGTTGAATATGTGACATGTGTGAACCTCTATATAAAGACACAAGTCACGGCATATGGGATGAGAGGTGAAGCACACAAAAGATAGCAGAATGTGAGAGACACAGAGAGGTTGAGAGGAAAGATTATAGACTATATCTTGTAGAGTTTTTTAGGAGCAATTGTGTTAGTGATTCCATATAGAGATTCATTGTAATCAATAGAAGTGAATCGAATGGTAATCATATGGTGTAATTGTTTGGTTTACTCAAAGGAAATCAATGAAATCTCCTCCCGTGGACGTAGGCCGATGTTGATCGTGTCTTGTCCGTTCTTGTTTTCTTTGTGTATTTCATTGATATATCTTGCCTTGTGATTATCTTGATTGTGTCTATCAATTTGTGCCCATTAATCTGTCAATGTGCGTATGTTTGTTCATGCAATGGGAGTTAATGTCGTATTTAGTTCGAGTTCTTGGTATGGTTATTGGTATGTGTATTGATATAGGGTAGAATCTGAACCATACAAAATTTTCTATGAGATATTAATACTTTCTTTTTGTGGGCCTCGGAAGAAAACCAAGGTAAGCAGCACTGCTGATGGTGAACTTGAAGGTTCCAATGATTAAAAAAAGAAGCAAATGGCGTATAAGATATGCAGCTTAATTTTTATTTATTTTCCAAATCCATCATTGAGTATGTCCAATTTAAAATTACTATCTAGAAATTGTCTGCTGGACGGACACTTTGATATAATATTTAGGGTAAATAGTGGACACCCTGATATTCATTAATTTTAGCATTTCATCTTATAATCTTTCAAAATATGTATTTAATTATCTGAATAATTTCATGTAGCGCACCTACCCCCTTAAACAATATCCAGGGATAATTTCCCCGAATATCCTGGCTGCAAATTTCCTCACATGCGTTTCACATGCCACGGTTGAGAGATATGTATGTATTTTCATGTATTTTCTGCAAGAAAATTCCTTTTTATTTTTTTCTGATGGATATACTCATGAAGTTCTTGCATTAAAAGACATACATACACATCGACCGTGGCATGTGCGACGTGGGAGAATTTGCGACCAAAATATTCTGGATAATTGTTCCCGAATATTGTTTAGGGTTTAAATGCACATCTTAAAATTATTCAAGGGTTAAGTGTATGTTTTGAAAGGTCATGGGTGAAGTGTTAAAGTTGATAAACGTTGGGTGTCCGCTTTTTACCCTAATCTTTAAATGAATCAGTAATTTCTGCTGATTTATACTTCCTTACTGTTAAATAAAATATAGGATTTTATCGTGAATTCTTGCAGCTCAAATCTCTAAATATTATTCCCACATGACAGAATCTACAAATCAACTTCAAATCAGGAATCGAAGAACAGAAAACCCAATAAAAGCGAAAGAACAGCCACAATCAACTCAAGACCAAATTCAAGATTCATAGACAGAAAACAAAGAAGAATCCACATCAAGTGTCGTGATAAAGTTCGCTTACATGATCCGATAAGTATATTTGCTGTTCTGGGGGCGAGGTAACAGAATAGATCTACACAAAGGGCAAGTGACTTGTCCCTCGTCAACCCATGTATCCAAACAATCCCTATGGAACACATGGCTACAGTTACACAGCTCTCTTATCTCATCACTCCATTCTACACATTCCAAGCAAATAGTGCATACCTTTTGGTCAGAGTCAGAACCCATATTTCCTTGTTTCTGGATTAAATCTTGGTACTGAATGATTGGGACCTTTTTCTTGATGGCTGCGGTTATTGTGTGAACTGGGATTGGGACGAGGGAAGGGGATGATCCGTCTACAATAAAAATGTAATCGTTGTCCCTGGAATTGGGGTCTTCTTGTTCTTGTTCAGGGGGTGGTTTGTAGAGACCCAGACGAATGAGCGCGAGTGAGAACAAAAATCTGAGATGGGTGAATATGTTGAGATGGGTAATTATGGAGGTTACGGAGTTGGGTAGTGTGATTTTGATGGCATGGTAGAGGAAACCCATTGCTTAGTTTTCGAGGATTGAAGATTATAATTGGAGGAATCGGAGTAAATAAAGACGACAGCTGTTGACGGAAGGGAGAAATAAAGAAAGAAAGGCACTTAGGTTATAGATATCTATTTTGGAGTGATAATTTACCCCGGTATCGTTAATAGGTTATCATCATCTGATTTGTTAATATGTATTTTACGCTCATGTGGTATGGCTAATAGACATTTTACACTTATGTGGTTTTCAAAACATAACATACTGCCCACTCACGTCAAACATGGAGGGATGTTTTGTATCTATTCACAAACCACATGTGTTAAACATCATATTTTCAACTACAATAGGATAAACTACCTATTTTTGAAAACCATATTGGGTGAATCGTCTATTTTCTAAATAAAGTGGTGTAGATTATCTATTTTGAAAACAATTTTTGCTTCTTTTTTTCTCATTTTCTGAAATATAAAAAAATATTTATACTTATAATATATTTCTAATTTGGTTGTTTTTTCGATTGTTTTAAAAGGTGCATAATAGTTTTCGCAATACAAATACAGTTTAATAAAAATAATGAAATTGAACTCACGAGCCTAGTCCAACTAATAAAGAGTTTGTATCATTTTGGAGAGACTCAAGTTTTAGTCCTGCGATGTACGAAAAACTATTTAACCTCTTCCTCTCACAAAAAAATAAAATAAAATAATGAAACATACCATATTTATTAACAATAGACTACCTAGGGTCCTTTGACTCATGATTTTTTATGAATGATTGACTTAAATTTAATTTTGAAAATGAGTCTCACTCTTCTTACTCCTCAAATTAAATTTAGATCGTATCATTACCCACTTTTCATATTAAATTTGGCAAACTATTACCCATGAGCTATGTTGGAAAAATCCCTTTTTAACTCCGTAACCAAAACAAACATCCCAAGATGTCTTATCAGTAAATGTGTGGTTGAGGAAAGAAAGTAGAAAAATTTAATAATAATTATACATTACAATGACATGGTGCCGACTTTATGTCCTTCATTATTATTATTATTATTTATGCTAATGTTTCCCATTTGCTTAAATAAATCAAAACTTAAGAATGATTTACGAAAAATATATATGATGTCTTATCATAAAATAAGTGACGTAGAATTATAAACATCTTAGTTGTCATTCATTCGTTATGAAATGTCAGACCATAAATATCTTATATTCTGGTCCGATTCCGATTCCGATGCAGCCTGATGCAGCCTGACTCTGAAAAACACTCCGGCTGTGTTCTACTACTACATGTAAGAAGTCTTTATAATCAATCTTTAAACAACAATTATTTCTTCATGTTTATATAATAACATCGATTCTATATAATTTGCAGTATTGGTTATGTGAGAGGACAGAGCTCATAAATCCTGTCCAGCCCAACCTTATCCCAAGGTTCCTTAAGTGGAATCTTGAGGATTTTTACAAAAGGATTCAAAACATTGACATCAAAGAGCTCGCCCGTGATTATGTAAGTTTCTTGTACATTCAATTTAACTATTTTGGTGCATGCAATTTAACTTGTTCTGGTGCATGCAATTTTTCGATACTGGTGCATGCAATTATATAACATGCGATGCTTGAATAAATCTTTATAATGATAATGATTTTACTTGAAACCAAACTAATGATGCATGTAAATACACAAGCATAAAACAAAGTTGCATTTATCAAACATGAACAACTTGAATCAATCGGTGCATGTAAATACACATGCACCAATTCACATTTTTTTCTATCGGTGCATGTGATTTCACATGCACCGGTAGACCATTAGTTGCCTTTATCCAACATGTGAGGCTTGAATATATATTTTATAATGATTTTACTTTATATGTACTAACGATGCATGTAAATACACAAGCATTAATTATCATTTTGTTTCTATCGATGCATGTGATATACATGCACCGATAGTTCATTAGGTTCATGCAATTTAACTACACTGGTGCATGCAATGAAACTATGCTGGTGCATGCAATGAAACTATGCTGGTGCATGCAATTTAACTAGACTTCCAACAATTCAATTGCAGATAGTAAAAAAACCTCTGCAAATTTCTGTTGAAGAAGATGAAATGCTGAATAAAGCCATTGTTTGTGCTACAGAAGCTCCAATGACATATCAACTTCCCAATTTGAATTCAAACATTAAAACAGCTGAATGTTTGACAACAGCGGACTCCACCATTGCCGGAGTCCTCATGGAACTGAAGCAACTAAGTACAGAGGAAAATATATACAATGATGAATACATTGAAATGGAGGGCAACATGGTGGATGTAGCTATTGATGAGGAACCAGCCCAGAACGAAGAAAATGTCGCCAATCTGTTTGAAGAAATGAATGAACTTGATGACACACAAGCACAAGATATTCTTCAAGCTGCAGTACTTGTAACAGAGATTGAAGAATTGAAGGCGAAGCTCTTGACAAAGGATAATGAAATAACAGAACTGAAGAACATTGTTGATTCCTTTGATCATGAGCAAGAAACAATTCCAACACCGTAATTTTTTGAATATGCGGAACTAACAGCCCAGCTGGAAGAAACAAAAACAAATCTTCTTCTGAGAGACGAGCAAATCAAAGAAATTAAAGACAATTACGAAGAGATGAAAAAAAAGAAAGATGAGCTCGAAACTATCATAACACAGCTCTATGCGGACCTTGAAAGGGTAAATGATGAGAATAATTCACTGAAAAATGAGCTTCTCAATGTCAAAGCTGCCTCCTTCATCATTAATGAAGAACAAGAACAGATCCTTAAAGAAAAGCAAGAACAAACATCCCTTGTCAAGAGGATCAAGAAAAGGGTGGACAGGCAGCAAAAAATGGAGTTGGACCACACATACCCTGATAAGAGGAAGACAAAGAGGACCAAGAAAAATGACGAAGAGGGAAATAAAAAGTTTGCAGAAGTGGAATCAATACAAAGGCTGAAAGACAAAGGTACAACTAATGATCCCGTAGATCTAGAGCTAAGAGATGATGATTTCGTCATCGACAATAAACAAAAAGGGAAGGCGAAAAAAGATAATGGACCGCTCAAGTTCAAAACCACAATGTCTGCCATGAAGCTCTTAACAGCGGATGAAAAGGCTTACATAATGAATATAAACAAGAACCATGGAAAATGGTACGTGTAATTTAATTAAACAACACTTCCTTGACACTGACTCTTCAATTGTGTGCAGGGGACTTATCTGGAAAGACAAATTCACCAACAGAAAGTTATTTGTATCGGATATTGCTGAAATCCTTCACGATGCACCTCTTGCCAACGATGTAAGTCAATTGCATTATACTTTTCTAATGGTTTTACTTGATAAAAAAACATTAATTCACATTTGGTTAATCGGTGCATGTAAATAACATGCACCAATTCACTTTTTTCTATCGGTGCATGTGAAATCACATGCACTGATAGACCTTTAGTTACATTTATATAACATGCAATGCTTGAATAAAACTTTTATGATGATTTTACTTGATAATTACTAACGATGCATTTAAATACACAAGCATTAATTAAAATTTAGTTTCTATGCGTGCATGTTAAATCATATGCACCGGTAGACCATTAGTTGCATTTATCAAACATGTAAACATGTATATATATCTGTGAAACTGATTGATCATTACTTACAGATGATTGAATCAACCGGTGCATGTAAATAACTTGTAGCAAATCAAATTTGTGGTATCGGTGCATGTGTTTTCACATGCACCGGTAGACCATTATTTACATTTATCAAACATGTAAACATGCACCGACATAATATTAGGTGTATGTCTCGCACATGAACTACTATATATATCTGTGAAACTGATTGATCATTACTTACAGATGATTGACCGTTGGGCGATTATTGTAAATAACCACATTGCCAATAACGGAAAAAAGAAGATAGCCTATGTGTTCAACAGCATGTGTTGGGTAATAAAATTCAACTATTAAATATTTTTTTTCTCATTAAACAAAGTGCACTCATACCATTCAACTTTGGATATTCGTATATCATGCAATTATTTCATACAAATTCGCAGCAATACGCAACACTGATCTCACTAGGAAGCTACTACAAAGACTCAGCAGAAAACAACATTGATAAATTCCTACCAGAGGCAATGTCATATAGGTTTTTGGTTTTTCCAATAAACACCCCAGGCAAAGAAGACCACTTAAAAACACCAGGATACCACTGGACACTACTTGTCTTTGATATTCAAGAGTCAGTTTGGACTCATTACAATTCAATAAGGCCACGAATTGAGGGGGAGACAGATTATTACTTTGAAAAGACCAAATTACTGGTAAGGTTTACTTTAAATACACTTATTTTTTTAAATTCAATACTTTTTTATAAAATTACCAGTTGATAACAATACTTCTTCCAAAATATTGAAAGTCTACGTTGAAGAGAAGATGAAGAAAATCATTCAGGAGTCTCCCATTTCAGCAGGCATCACCTACAGTCCAAGTGAAGATACATACGAAATCATAACATTCAAAGAAGCAATGCAACAAAAGGGTGGCTCGGCAGACTGTGCCGTGTTTGTTTGCATGAACATGGAAAGAATTATGAGAGGACAAGAAGTGCCCAAGCATTCAAATGTAGATATAAATAGTATTTATAGAGCAAAAATGGTGAAAGTCATCCTCCAAAATGTATAAGACAACGATTAATACTTTGTTGTATATATTTTGTATTGTAAATGTTTAATTTTGTAAAGAAACAAACTTTTGTTATTGAATAACTGTACATACTCATATTGGTGTTTTAGTTGGTTAATGATAAACTGGACAAAAATTGAATCCTACAAGTGCTCTTTGTTTAATTTTTATTGTGTGTGTCCCTTCGCATTCACCGAATGAGACTAACGATTCATGTAAATACACTAAAATAAAACAAAGTTGCATTTATCAAACATGAACTACTTGAATCAACAGGTGCATGTAAATAACACGACCTCTTCAATTTTTTTTGTATTTGTGCATGTAAATCACATGCATCGACAGACCATCAGTTGCATTTATCTTACATGCGCGCTTGAATATATATTTTACAATGATTTTACGATGCATGTAAATACACAAACATTAAGTAAAATTTTGTTTCTATAGGTGCATGTGATATACATGCACCGATAATTCATTAATTGCATTTATCCAACATTTTCAATAGGTGCATGTGAAATCACATGCACCGATAGCCATTTAATTGCAGTTATATAACATGGAATGCTTGAATAATCTGTCTACAGGTGCATGTAAACTAACATGCATTAATATTTTGTTTCTATCGGTGCATGTATATCACATGCACCGATAGAATACACATTTTCATTTGTCCATGTTCAACTTGAATCTTTTGGTGCATGTATATGACATGCACCTATATGTGAAACTTAAATCTATAGGTGCACGTAAATTACATGCAACTAATAAATTGTATGTATTTGTATCATTATGTTAAATAACCAATAACAAATCAAACAAATAATTTCTACAATTAAATTTTGTTCAACATAAACTTAGAAACAACATCAAATAGGTTCCTTACAAGTCTTCCTATTATGTCCGTATTTTTTACACCGACTACAACGCAACTGTCGAATGTTTTCACCTTTGGATCTAATTCTCCTCTTCTTTGGACGACCCGGTTGCCTTTTTGTTTGTGGTGGTAAATTATTCATATCCGTGACAATCTGAGCAAAATCATCACTTGAACGTCCTGGAATCGGAATTATAACTCCTTCATAGCAACTCTTATAAGTACGAACATGGAAATATACATCAACAACTTCATCTATGGCCATCTTGTTCCTCCTAAATACAGCAATCGCATGAGGACATGGGAATCCATCAAGCTGCCACTGATAGCAAGTACACGTACGAACATCAAGGCGCACAGTAACTGAAGGATACGAAAACACCTCGAAACAACAGTCAGTAGACATCTTCACATTCCATGCACGACCTTGATTTTCGTAAAAAGACCATTTCTTTTCCATCTTCGCGCACAGAACCCCACTCCATCGTGCAGCCATTGATCTCCTATCATAAAACCAGCTCATCAGCTTAACCCGGATACAATCCACCATATGAGTAATAGGCAGACCCCTTGCCTCTAATATCCACGAATTGAAAGACTCTGCTGCATTTTAATACATCTCTCCATATCGCATGCCGCATGAGTAAGCATTTGTCCATTTCTCCAAAGATAGACCCTGTAAAAACCATTCTACAATTGAACCACCTTCTCGTTTAAAAATAGCAAGCTTCTCTGTGAAAATAGCCACCGTCGGCGAATATGCACACTCATCCAACAAGTAACACATCCTTTCCCGAAACTGGTTCGAAAATGTTTGCCAGCATATCTGTCCCGGAGGTTGCATTTCAAATGATAAAGACAAAAAAAAGTGTTTTGGAGAAGGTCCAAACACAACCGGTAAAGCCTCCATCAAACCAACATTCCGATCAGATATATAAACAATATCTCCACCATTATCTACAATCTTGCTCAAACAAGATAGAAACCAACACCAATTATCAAAGTTCTCTGAGTCCACAACAACAAAAGCTAGGGGGAACAACCCTACAATAAAATAATCAAAACATATAAAGCAAAAAATACAATTTATGTTATATGATGCACTTATATAACCTTTAGTGGTACATTTAGAGACGACAAGTTCTATCGGTGCATGTAATATACATGCACCGATAAATTTTCGGTGCATGTAAACTACATGCACCGATTCTCTATTACATGCATATGTAGTACTAAATGATAGATAATTAAAGTTCTATCGGTGCATGTAATATACATACACCGGTAGACTAGCGGTGCATGTATAATACATGCACCGCATTCGATCCGATTAATTTATATATAATGTAGCATTTTTTTACGCACAAGTCTATCGGTGCATGTAATATACATGCACCGACAGACTTCGATGCATGTAAAATCTCATTTATATTATAATCTTGTAGCATCTTACCTTGATTCCCATCCTTTGCAGTAGCTGACAGAAGTATGCCCTTAAAACGGGATTTCAAAAAAGTTCCATCAAGAAATAACATAGGGCGACAAAATTTAAAACCATCCATACAAGCACGAAACGACACAAACAAACGGATGAATCGGTTACAGTTGTCAACTTCAAGCTCTACAAAACTCCCAACATTAGTCGTCTTCACCGCATCGATGTACCACTTCAACTCCTTGAAAGACTCATCATAATTTCCAAAAGCAGTAGACCTAGCCTTCTCCACACTTCTCCATGCCTTAATGTATGTTATATCCAACCCATAATCTTTTTTCATTAACTCCATTACAGACCTAGCAGAAAAGTTTGGATTGGAACTGACTCGTTCGCAAATAATTTCTGATATTAAATGTGAAACAATCCTTTTTGATTTGTCTTTCATGACTCGTAGACCACACATGTGAATTTTGTTCAATTTTTTTATGTAGAAAGAACCATTTACACGTGAAATGTTGGCACTCACAAACCAGCCACACCCATCAACATGCTTCCTAGAACATTCAGCAACTACTCTATCTTTATTATTTTTCACATGTAATCAAACCCAACCTCCATGGAATATTTACTCAACTCACTTCGAAACTCTTCAACACCACCTCTAAATACTTGACCCACCCTACTAATAATTGATGACCATCCAGAACATAACAACAACTTCTCCTTGCCTTTAATATTGCATCTTCGATATTCTGAATCAAGTCCTAGACCTGATGGTGAACTGCAAATTTGTTTTGTCGATATATGTGCACCACCTGATTCTATTGATGGGTGTAAATCACGGGCAAAAATAGACTCTATAGGTTCATGTATATTGCATATACCGCTTGACTCTGTCAAAAAGTTTATACCACAAGCAATTCTGTCTACCGGTGCATGTATGTCACATGCACCTCTAGACACAATCGGTAAACTACCACCACATTCATCAACAGACCTCAACAATGAAGCATTACAATCAACAACATGCACTGTCAACAAGCAAAGATTGATCATCTTACACAACAAAAACATATTTCTCATATCAATCGCATTACTCAAACAACAATTAGGATGCCCATCGATTGAGTATTTGAAACAAAATTCATCGGCATTCATATCACACCACTTAGCAGATGCACAGCCTATTAAATCACTGAATTCGAAACCGGGATTAACATTCAAAACCAGTGTTTCCTCTCTAAATTTCAAAAGAATCATGATTTCATTATCCATCAGAATTAACGATAAAAATCTCAGGAAAATTTGATCAATTAACAGTTAATTGAATATTTGACAGATCGAACAATCTAAAATCAGAAAGCTGATTAAAACACGATCGAAATCAGCTGCTCAATGAATTTGATGAAAAAAGTTTGGGACAACGATAAACGTTCTGTTAGAAATATCAAATTTTTTATGATGGTTTTTATTGCTTGCAACAGGGGTAATTTAGTAATAAAAATAGATCAGTTAGATTATGGTTTAATAAATTGGACTTATGTCAAATATGTTTTTTAAAAGATATATTTAGTTGAAAAGAAAATATATTGCTAGATTTAGTTGAAACAAGTTTTGAAAAGTGGTACCTATGTGTAATTTCCTCAAACTTATATTTATGTGTATCAGCATGTCACGGTCACTACCCATACAAGAATTTCCTCTTTTTCATTTTTTTTTTCTTATTGCCCCTAATTTGCTAAACTAACATAGCAAATCCGATGGTTTCAACAATCTATACTAGAATCTGCCAGTCACGGTCAAACAAACAAATGTTATTTATTTAAATAATTTAAAATATAAACCAACGGAGGCTGAACTTATGAGAAGTGAAAACAAACAAAAGTTTTGAGTACAGGAATCATTCTAAAAGTTTATGCAGATCCCTCCCGATCTCACTCACAACAAAGTCAAGGTAGTCCTTTTGCATCCTTCGATAGATTCACCCTACCCATTCATTGAGACATGCGAGCGATTCTTCTTTTTTGGATTTGTACTTTTCTTTCGCCATCTAATATGCGAGATCCAGTGTCTGCTGCTTCACGAATTGCATTTGAATTTAGTGTTGTTTGTCCCTTTGTTTGTTGTGTTTTTTTTTTTTTTTATCATGGATTATTGTTATCAATTATAATTGAAGGGCATGTGCATTCCGTGGGACACATTAGAACTATTATTTATGATTCGAATAAGATAATGAGATTTTCTCTCGTGCGGTTCTTATCCTGTGTGTTTCTCTCTCCCTTTAAATTATTGGGTTTCAGGTACTTTAATTAATGCAATTTAATTATTCTGGAATATTTTGTCTTGGATGCCTTAGTTTCTGTTTGCTGGATTTCTTGGTGTTGTTCCTGAAATTTGACATCCATTTGTGGATCCTGTTATTCGAATTTAAATTTAGGAATGTCTAATCTTCCATTGGATATGTTGCTATGTGATTCTTGAATCTTGCCTCTTGTGTTTACTGGGATTTGAACTTTTTATCATAAATTGATAAAAGGTTTCTGCTTAAAGGTCGTGTTGTTGACTTGGGTCGATGCCAGTTCTGGAATTAGTACTCACTACAATATATGGGTTTGCTCTGAATTAACTAGAGTCCCATCTTATGGGTTATAGGATTGATATTTTATGCTTGATGTGGTAATTTCCTCCCTGGAATGTTTCTTGTTGGATTTATTAAAGATTTTTCTAGGATAATTATGTGGATACTGATTTTCTCCAACTTGTTGATGCAAAAGTGGTTTTGTATACTGCTTGCTTAATGGAGCTAGCTTTCTAAGGATAAATTATGAATACTCAAGTGTTTCATGGAAAAATTTTCTGCATACTCGTCTGTCTAAAATGAGATGAACATATGATCAACTTTTTGTGTTTTATGGATTTAGATGGATACACGAAGTTCAGAAAATGGGCATATCATAGAGGTATCCACGGATGTGAGAGCTACAGAGAGGGGCTCTGCAGGAACCAAGGTGTGTGGGGGAGCAGCATGTGGTTTTTCTGATGCTCAGAGCAGCTCTAAAGATGCCCAAGAGCGTTTGGCGTCCATGAGGAAGCTCTTGATTGCGGTTGCATTGTGCATCGTTTTTATGAGTGTTGAAATTGTTGGAGGTATCAAAGCCAATAGTCTTGCTGTATTGACTGATGCAGCACATTTGCTGTCGGATGTTGCTGCTTTTGCGATTTCTTTGTTTTCACTATGGGCAGGAGGATGGGAAGCTACTCCACGTCGGTCTTATGGGTTTTTTAGAATAGAGATACTGGGGGCACTGGTCTCAATTCAGATGATATGGCTTCTTGCCGGGATCCTAGTCTACGAAGCCATTTTTCGACTAATACATGATACGGGTGAAGTTGAAGGATTTATGATGTTTTTGGTCTCCGCTTTTGGATTATTAGTCAATGTTATCATGGCTCTCTTGCTGGGCCATGATCATGGACACGGGCATAGCCATGGTCACGATCATGGGCATGGTTTGGGGCACAATCATGGACATCATGAGCATGATCATGATCATGGCTCGGAGGATGCCCACACAGACCACCATGGTGTGAGTATTACCTACCATGAGCCAAGACACTCCAAACATGATGAGCATCACCATATCCATGATGGGGACTCTACTGAACCTCTACTCAATAATTCTTGTGAAGGCGGACACGAGAAGAAGAAGAAGAAGAAGCAACGAAATATAAATGTTCAGGGGGCTTACCTTCATGTACTTGGAGATTCCATACAAAGTATTGGGGTTATGATTGGTGGAGCTATCATATGGTATAAACCGGAGTGGAAAATTATTGATCTTATTTGTACCCTCATATTTTCCATATCGTGCTGGGAACCACTATTAGGATGCTACAAAACATTCTCGAGGTTCTTATGGAAAGCACTCCTAGAGAGATTGATGCAACAAGGCTCGAAAAGGGCCTTTGTGACATTGGAGATGTTGTAGCAATTCATGAGTTGCATATCTGGGCGATCACTGTGGGAAAAGTTTTATTAGCTTGCCACGTAAAGGTCAAACCCGAAGCTGATGCTGACATGGTATTGGACAAAGTAATCGACTATATCAAGAGGGAACACAACATCAGTCATGTAACGATTAAAATAGAAAGGGAATAGATCCCATGAGTCTGGTTTGTGCTGGTGCTGTGTGTCTAAGTCATTTTGAATTGAAATGCGGCAATTGTTTTCATATGTAGAACCCTATCTAGGGACCAAGTACAACTCGACTTTTACTATATTTTGCAATTTTTTAGCTTTCGTGGATCGTTTTAGTTTGGGTTAACATGATATGAGTTATATATGAGATACATATGTAAAGTGGATAATCTAAAGCCATATTCAACCCATTACTTCATTTTAAAGCAGATTTTGCACCAAAATAGTGTAATTCATGCACCAGATATAATACTCATCTCCAGCATATCTATTTCAGATTTTACATCATAAATAATATTACATAGAATATTCCTTTTACATAATTTAAAAAACAATGAAACAATATAAAAATTTAAAAAAAAATTAAAAGAAAAGCTGCAACTTGATGCACCACGCTATCCTCTACGTTGGAATTGCAACGGGTCGGGTATGGGACGGGTTTGGCCAATCTCAGGACCTGCCCCGCTACACATAAAATCAGGACCCGCCCCGCCCCGCTTAGACCCGCGAACCCGGCGGGTTTACCCGCCCCCGCCCCGATTCCAGTTTTTTTTTATTTTTTATTTTTTAAAAAAAAATTTAGCTAGAAATCAATTTTGAAACACAAAAGTTGAGTTTTGTGATTAAATTTTATGTTTTCTCTAGTAAATATTTATAATAAGCATTGCAAAACTATCTTTGAACTACTAAATATTTATTAATTTACTCTTATTTCCTTCAAAATGTCCAACTTCTTTAACATGAACACATGAATTTTGATATAAAATTAAATAATGACACTTTATTATTCAATTAAAGAAGTAAAATGTATAATCAATATCATATTTTTAAAAAATTAAAATTAAAAATGTATTGCGGGGCGGGTTCGGCCAATCCCAGGACCTGCCCCGCCCCGCTTCCAAATTCGGTTGAAGCGGGTCCAGACCCGCCCCGACGGGGCGGGTTCATTGCGGGTCCGGGTTTGGACCCGTCACATTGCCATCCCTACCTCTACGTGAGGATAGCGTGGGGTTGGAGTTTCATTCCCACGCTAAAATGGTGTTTTCACGCCATTTTAGTGTGGGAGTGGAGTTGCCCTTAATGATGATAATATGATTGTCAACTACCATATTTGAGTGAAATCTGATAGTTTCGCTTACACATGCATTCAATAAGATATCTGATTATGGTTCTTGAATTTGATTATGGATCTCTGTCTGCCTTTTTTGTTTATTTTTAATTAAATTCTTATCTGAAAAATCTGAGATCCAATACAAAAATTAGAACCAGTCCTAAATATTTGAAATTATTATTAATTAAACTCATATTTTAATAAACTAATTTTGAAATTTACCGTAAATAGTTGCAAAAGTTAAAGCTACGTACGTAATCCAATAAAATTGAATGAGTTGAAAATGATTTCCAACCTAACAATATTTTAATAGTTTATTCCTTGAGATCATTCAACTACGACGGAAGCAGATTTGTAGTGAAAATTATAAGCATTGATGCCGTCATAATTATTGTTGTTATTGTTTTTTTTATAGCAAAGTATGATTTATTTGCCGCTTAATAATAAAAAGGGCCTCACCTAAGGATGGTAATGAGACGGGTCCAAACCCAGACCCACAATGAACCCGCCCCGTCGGGACGGGTCTGAACCCGCTTCAATCGGGTTTGGAAGCGGGGCGGGGCGGGTCCTGGGATTGGCCGAACCCTCCCCGTACCCGCCCCGCAATACATTTTTAATTTAAAAAAAAAATGATATTGATTATACATTTTACTTCCTTAATTGAATAATAAAATGTCATTATTTAATTTTATATCAAAATTCATGTGTTCATATTACAGAAGTTGGACATTTTGAAGGAAATAAGAGCAAATTAATAAATATTTAGTAGTTTAAAAATAATTTTGCAATGCTCATTATAAATATTTGCTAGAGAAACATAAAATTTAATCACAACTTTTGTGTTTCAAAATTGATTTCTACCTAAATTTTTTTTTTTTAAAAAATGGAACCGGGGCGTGGCGGGTAAACCTGCAGGGTTCGCGGGTCTAAACGGGGTGGGGCGGGTCTGGGTTTTATGTGTAGCGGGGCGGGTCCTGAGATTGACCAAACCCGTCCCATACCCGACCCGTTGACATTCCTAGCCTCACCCACATTTTTTATTGAAGCTTTGATGCTATCATTATATGACATCATTTTTCCTGAAATTTTGTTTAAAAACCCAAAAATACTTTCTCCCACACTTTTATTAAAACTTTTTAAATTATCACATATGTTTATTGGTCGACCCCATTTTTTCTGAATATCGATTTAGTATTTTTTAACTCATCAACCTCAATTCTCTCTCTTAACTATTCCCGCTTTTGTTAAAATCGCAAACAAAAATTTTATGACATATACCATCATGTTTGCTTCATCTTCACTTTTTCACGTTTGTCTCATCTTTACTATTTTAAATTTCACGCACAACACGACTGAGGTTACACACGTAGCGCGTGTGGATCGGCAATTGTATCAAATTAAATGAGAACAGGTAAGTCATTATATACACAAAAATGAAAAAATAAAGGACATGATTCTAAAAAAGCAGGAATAGGTCCATGATATACTGTTCTAAAATAGAGGTATAAACGAATGGAGCCGGTTGGGAGTTTTTCGAGACTGCTCGAAAAATATTGATTTGTATTTGATATTATCGAATTCGAGTCGAACTCAAACATGTCCGAACTTTTTTCGAGCCGAACTCGAACCCAAATTTGTTCGATAGTTCGCGAGCTTTAAATTTAATTAAAATATATAATTTTTATATTAAATAAATATATTTCAAGCATTTCGAGTATTTATTTTCGAGCAATAGTTCGAGTAGCTCGCGAGCAAGTTTGAACTTTTCGAGCCGAACTCGAGCTCGAATATACATTTCAAGCCGAATTCGAGTCTTAAAATTTCTTTCATATTCGACTCAATTCATTTCGTTTACACCCCTATTCTAAAAGCTAAAACACGAGCAACAAAATTAGCAGATTGCCTACAATGGTTAATAACAAAACATTGTCTAGGTCACAAAAAAGCCCTAATAGAGGAAATGATTATTATTATGTAAATTATATCATCAAATCAATTTTGTAAGTATTTATGAATATCATTTAAAATATACTTTTAAAAGATTTAAGTTAAAAATAGACAAAAACCCAATGAACTTTGTCTACGACATTTAGGAGAAGGAAGAAATTGATTCTTCTCATTGAGGGTGTGGTTTCAATGAGGGTAGTTTGAAGAGAAAACGATTTCGTACATAAAATTGAAGTTGCAATTGATTTAATCAAGAAAATAATGGACCTTTTGCAATAAAATGACGAAAGAAGTGTAAATAACAACATATTTTTATAAATATAAAATGATTTCTTTAATTGTGAATATTATAAAAAGGTAAATGGAATATTCAATACAAATCGAGACAAACAAGAAAACGATTTCTGCCCTTTGGGAATCATTTTCATTGTCATGTCAACCACAAGTTTTAACATCGATGCTCGATCTAGACACATCATCCAATTGTTTGCCCTTAAAATATTATACATTATAGACACCAAGGCTTGTCCCCGTTGGTTGTCTATTTCTCAAATTTGTTGAACACTTTGTCTTTATTTGTGATAAAGTATTGTGCTAGCACTTTTCTATATATATGTATAGATTCAAAATTTGTAATTCATCGTTATTTATAATAAATGTATTGTGTTGGCTGTAATATATCTATAGGAAAATTTGGGAAACAACCTTTTAAAAAAAAATTAAAAAATATATAACCCTCATCGAGGTCATGTTTTTTTAAAAAAAAAAATTAGGAGGATGTCAGTTTCTTAACCATCCCATAGTAAGAACTCAAAAGTTTGCTTTACAAGAAGCTTGTGAAAATAAGGGGTTATTGATGGTTCTTTGTGGTTTGAAAATAGACAGTTTACCCCCTTATAATTTTCAACAGTTTATTCTGCTATGGTTTGAATTATGTCGTTTATAATACCTCCGTGTATGCCATGTTTTACAAACTACGGGGATAAACTGTATGTT
The DNA here is from genome assembly GCA_907163345.1 of Haberlea rhodopensis. Classification (NCBI taxonomy): domain Eukaryota; kingdom Viridiplantae; phylum Streptophyta; class Magnoliopsida; order Lamiales; family Gesneriaceae; genus Haberlea; species Haberlea rhodopensis. Next base: position 5,805,535 of record CAJQUN010000002.1, read on the forward strand.
TATAAATTATATGGGATAAAAATGCGTATTATCGATACCATAAAAAGGTAAATTAGCAGTTAGCTCGAAAATAAGTCGATCAACCAACACACACTCAGTTAACGGGTAGAATTCAACGTGAAGGTCGAGCATAGAGTAGTTAATCTGCAAAGACAATCAATTCGATAGAGACAAGTAATTGTTTTAGCTTTGTAGTAGCACGTGAAGATTTTTCCACGTGACATGTCTCGTCTGTAACAACAAATATTCAGTGTCGGCCGAATTATATGATAAAGCATTCGATATGGTGATTTAATTCTTAAAAATTTGGAATTTTATTTCTGTAATTATACGTATCTTGTAGTAAATAAGATTTTTAACCAGTCTTCAATATTAACGATAGTACATAAGCTAACCGGTTGCAATAATTAGTTTCATGTGTTAATAAATTAACATAGAAACCATTTTAGATCAATCATATTGACTGGATCCATAAGTAGAGTCCAAACCGGATTCATACAAAGATTTTCCTATATACAACGAGATGGGATCCATGTCGTGCTCCTTCTTAAGGAACAACAAATATTAATGTCGATGCTGCAGTAGTGGACTCACTTCCTTTTCTGGCATGGGGTGGTGTTTCGGGATGGCTTTGGAGTGGTGATCTGTGCGGTGATTCGATGTCTTCCAGGGAACTTTTCTACAAATCTAGCTGAAATGTATGCGGTTCGAGAAGCTAATCTACTTGCTCAGCACCAAATTTCAATCAGTGGATTATTGAAACTGATTCTTTATCGGTTGTGCAAGACATTCATCTACCCCAAGTGCGTTCGCAAGAGCCCTTGATTGTTCAAGAAATTAGGAATGTTTCTTTGTAGAAAGGTATTCAGGGCTTGTTCAAATTTTCTGGAGGCTTTAGATTAAAAAATAGAGGCATTTGCTAAACAAATAAAACATAAATTGAATATTAAACTAAAAACTTACTTCTTGTTTTTTTTATGCAAAATTGTTTATTAAACTTTTGTATTTAGTTTAGCCAATAAGTTTTTTTTTCAACTAATTTAAAAAGAATTAATTATGGTAAATTATAACTAAAACAAATTTTTTAATCTATATTAGAATTAACTAGTGCGTGAATTGTATGAGTAGCAATAAATTAGGGCCTAACTTTGTTTTGTATATATTATATACCATTTTTATCGAAGTAATCCATTAATAATTAGGTGTTGAATATAAGGAAGTTAATAAAATCTCTACTGTCATACGTTACTTTGCGGAAAAAATTAGTCATATGTTAATGTATATAATTAGTGAATGCGGGAATTTGAGACCTTGTTGGAATCAGGAGCTTAAAACAATGTTTTAGCAGCTTAGGGGTTCAGCCGACCCCAGTGGTATTATGGTCCAATAATGTCCTCGTGACGCTAACTAAGTGGCACACATTTTAGCTCAGATGGCTATTAATTTCGCCGACATATTTTGAATTTTGGGATTCTATACCTTTATATTTTAAACATGATGTAATTATAGATTTGGGTAATTATTATTAATACAAGCTCTATAGAGTTTTAAAAAAAATACAAAGTGAAAAAAGTACTTTGTCTAAAAAAATAGGAAATATTATTTCATTAGGAGAACTAATTTATACCAACTTAATACACACTTTCTAGTAGAGATTGCATGCAACGTGCTCTTTGGCATTTGTTAGGTAGTGACAATTACGTTACCCTAATCATAGTTAATTACAATGGACAAAATTTCTAGCTCAGTGTTCTTCCTTATTGATATCACCACCCTTTCGATAATTCCCACCCTCCCTCTCTTCTTACTTTCTGTGTATGAGAAAAGAATCTGCCTCTACATAAAGAATTTTTTTTTTTTTTTGGGTCGTACTGTATTATTCCTCATATATACATAATGACCATTTCCAAATAATAAAATAAGCAAAAGGGTGTTTAAAAAATCTTTTCTTGATGCCACCGGAGAGCTAACAAATGGAATCTGATCTGGGATATATTTTTTTAGTGGGAATCTTTACTGTTTTTAGGTGACTTTTCTTTCTCCCGTCTTGAAAGGTAAACGCCTCTTTACCACTCCAGTTGGTTGCTTGTTGCAATAGTAATTTGAAATTTGCTTTCGTTTATTTTTCATCTTCTTTAAGATTATTGCCACCTGTATTAGTACTTAAATTCACGGAGCTTGCTCATGGTCCCTTCAGTTCACAACTTGACACTCTCCACATTCTAGGAACCCTTCTTTATTGATGGAAGATGGGTTGATTATATATGCTATATGTATTGATTTCTTATTGAAGTTACCGCCTTAATAGACAGATTTTCTGTGGATATTTGGTATTTAGCGTTAATTTCTGTTCATCCAATCTTGTTGCTCGTTTGTTGAGTTGTAAGTTGATTATTTCTTTGAAACTCTGCTAATTTTCAAGAATAGGATTCATCAGTGCTGCCATCTATTCTTCTTCTGGATTTATTTAATTGATATGTCTAGTTTTATAAATTTATTTTCCTCCCTCATTTCTTTTATCTGGCTTTGTTTGTAGTGTTCAGATTTAGATCAAATAATTAAAATGCAGGGTGCTCCAACTAAGTATTCTTGGTCTAATTAAGATACATACACTTCAAGTAATGGTTTCAAGGTCATACTCAAATTTATTGGATCTTAACTCGGGTGGTTCACCAAGTTTCAGCCGTGGGGGAAAGAAAATATCCCGTGTTGCAACTGTAGCAGGGGTGTTAACTGAATTTGATGATGAAAGTAGGAGTAATGTTGGATCAGATGCTCCCTCATCTATATCCCAAGATCGGATGATTATTGTTGGAAACCAACTCCCACTTCGTGCAAATCGCAGGGAGTCAGATGGTGGCGAGGCATGGGAATTTAGTTGGGACGAGGATTCTCTTCTTTTACAACTAAAAGATGGTCTAGGAGAAGATTTGGAAGTGATTTACGTTGGTTGTCTGAAAGAAGAAATCGATCCTAGTGAACAAGAAGATGTTGCTCAAACTTTACTCGAAACCTTCAACTGTGTGCCGGCCTTCATCCCGCTCGAGCTTTTCAGTAAATTCTACCACGGATTCTGCAAACAGCACCTCTGGCCTTTATTTCACTACATGCTTCCTCTATCTCCAGACCTTGGGGGCAGGTTTGACCGTTCCCTGTGGCAAGCTTACGTCTCTGTCAACAAAATATTTGCTGACAAAGTAATGGAAGTGATCTCTCCTGATGATGACTTTGTGTGGGTACATGACTACCATTTAATGGTATTGCCGACATTTCTTAGAAAGAGGTTTAATAGGGTGAAGCTTGGGTTTTTCCTCCATAGTCCTTTCCCATCATCAGAGATATATAGAACTCTACCTGTAAGAAATGAACTTCTACGAGCACTATTGAACTCTGACCTTATCGGTTTCCACACGTTTGATTATGCGAGACATTTCCTCTCTTGTTGTAGTAGGATGCTGGGGGTATCATACCAATCTAAACGTGGTTATATAGGGCTCGAGTACTACGGCCGTACAGTCAGCATCAAAATACTTCCTGTTGGGATACATATGCGTCAACTTAGCTCAGTGCTGGCTCTTCAGGAAACCGAGTCTACGGTGGCAGAATTATGTGATAAATTTAAGGGTCGAATTGTTCTTCTCGGAGTTGATGACATGGACATATTCAAAGGAATTAGCCTGAAGCTTCTTGCTTTTGAGCAATTGCTTAAACAACATCCTGATAAAAGAGGAAAGGTTGTGTTGGTTCAAATTGCAAATCCTGCCAGAGGCCGTGGGAGAGACGTACAGGAGGTTCAGTCGGAAACTTATGCGACTGTTGCAAGAATTAACGAGGGTTTTGGAGCACCAGGATATGAGCCAGTGGTTTTGATCAATAACTCGCTTCATTTCTATGAACGTATTGCATATTATGTTATTTCCGAGTGTTGTCTAGTCACTGCAGTAAGAGATGGAATGAATTTAATACCATATGAGTACGTCGTATGCAGAGAAGGAACTGACAAGCTAGATGCAATATTGGGCTTGAATCCATCATCACCAAAGAAAAGCATGCTGGTTGTCTCTGAATTTATCGGATGCTCGCCGTCTCTCAGTGGTGCTATTCGGGTTAATCCATGGAATGTAGATTCTGTGGCAGAAGCTATGGATTCCGCCTTGACATTCCCCGAGCAAGAGAAGCATATGAGGCATGATAAGCACTATAAGTATGTCACTAGTCATGATGTTGCATATTGGGCTCATAGCTTTTTGCAAGATCTCGAAAGAGCCTGTCAGGATCATGTAAGGAGGAGGTGCTGGGGTATTGGGTTTGGTTTAGGATTTCGCGTGATTGCCTTAGATCCGAGTTTCGGGAAGTTGTCTGTTGAACACATTGTATCTGCATATAAGAGGACCAAGAGCCGTGCAATTCTTTTGGACTATGATGGCACAATGACAGTGCAGACTGCTGTTGATACGAGTCCTAACGTCCAGTCTATTGAAATATTGAATATTTTGTGCACAGACCCCAAGAATATGGTTTTTGTTGTTAGTGGGAAGAAGAGAGAGGTCTTAACGCGATGGTTTGCTTCCTGTGAAAATCTGGGCATCGGCGCAGAGCATGGCTATCTTGTGAGGTACAAAAATTGCTATGTTTTGTCTGAAAGGGAATTATTCTTGTGTTCCAAATCCAAGCTGCGGGACACGTGCTACCACTTACATTTATGGAAGCAGTATAAGTGAAAATTCTAAAAAAAATTCTCTTTTCCAGGCCAAATCGCAGCGCAGAGTGGGAGACTCGTGTTGCTGTTCCAGATCTCTACTGGAAGCAGATTGCTGAACCGGTGATGCAGTTATATGTAGAAACAACTGATGGTTCTTTTATTGAACCGAAAGAGAGTGCCCTTGTCTGGAATTACCAACTCGCGGACCCAGATTTTGGGTCATGTCAAGCTAAGGAGCTTCTTGATCATCTAGAAAGTGTTTTGGCAAATGAACCAGTCTCAGTCAAAAGCGGCCAACACATTGTAGAAGTAAAACCACAGGTTAGCATACCAGCAATTGTCATGACCTTTTAAGTATCCGGGATTATTTTCTTGTACACTTTATTCAAATTCGAGAAACCTTACTGTATTTGTTGAGGGAGATTTGGTGAAACCTGGGCTGGCATTCACTTCAATACATGGAACGTGCCTAATTAGAGGCCTTAGCCAAGTACTTATGCTAAAAAAGGGTTGTATGATCTGTACGAGCATCGTTATTCTGAAAGGGGGAGCGTTGCAGATATAATAAACCTGGTTTTGCAAGTTCTACAATTAGAACTATTTTACAATTCTCCTTACACCTCATTTTCCTCCATTAATTCCCTTTTATTGTTCCATCTGTTTCTGGATACCATTTTATTTGCGGTTCTTTACTGTATTTTTGTCTTCATCAGGGTGTGAACAAAGGCATAGTTGCCGAACAACTACTGTCAACAATGCGACAAAGGGAAGTGCTTCCTGATTTTGTGCTTTGCATAGGAGATGACAGGTCTGATGAGGACATGTTTGAGGTGATAACAAATGCCATGGCCGATGCATCGCTTTCTCCTGTTGCTGAAGTTTTCGCATGCACTGTTGGACAAAAGCCGAGCAAGGCCAAGTACTACTTAGACGACACCGCCGAGATATTAAGAATGCTTCAAGGCCTTGCAGATGCTTCTGAGCAATCTGCTAAAAGCTTTCAACCATCACCTCAAGCAGCAGTTGTTGATTAAGTATGAATCAGCAAAACCAATCTGTTAGCTTGGCTCTTGAGATTGAAGTATTCTTTGTGACTGAAACGTTTTTCGTCGAGATGTTCAAACTCCCGGTTCCTTTAGTCTGCTGTAAATTGGAGTTTCAGTGTATTTTGCTTGAAAGAATATGTAGTTTTTAACTTTGTGATATGCATAATAACTACCAGCTCCAAGTTCAGCGTGTGGAATTAATTACATTTACTTAATATATACAACTATATTCATGTACACAAGTTTTTTGCCTATTGAGTAGTATATTTTTATATAATATTTTTTTATTGTTAAGTAATTTCTGTATAAAAATGTAGAGATTATTAAAATTAAAAATATCCGTTATAAATTTTTATGATATTTTTTGAAAATTAAATAAAATAATCATTTAAGTATAAATATTTAGTTATTTTTTAAAATTTATTGTGTAACCCGAAACTTATTAAAGTAAGGCATCTGAAAGGATAACAGACACATGGTCCATCGATTGGCCAAGCCTTGACTTGTGTCGAGGTGCAATGCCGTAGCCTCGTCGACCCTTCGAGCCTAGGGTCCGTGTGGTCTGCTGCTAATAACAGTGATTATGGATGCTATGCGCGCCTAAACCTTAGAACAGTTGGCTTACCCAAAACTATGCAGCACGACATAGTTTACATAGGAACACTTTACTTAGCCACTTCAACATGAAATACAACAGGAGAAAATACTAGTAGCCACTTAGACGCTACAACACGAGAGAATGCTCTCTTTTTTCACATGATCTAAAATAATACTATTTCTTTTCGCATAATCTACTAACATACCGTTGATGCTCAATGATCAGTCGTATAGCAAGTTCCAGCCAATGTTGAAAGTTTAGAACATCTCTTGTAGTTGTCATCAAAAGCTGCTTTATCATCGACACAGAGTTGATTGGAGAAAGCTCCAAACTAGTGCATCCCAGCTGCCGGTGGCATCAAGATTCGCTTTTGTTGCCCAATAATGTGGGAGTGACGGTTATTACCCCAATGACGAACATAATGGCTATAGACTGGAAGTCGTAGAGATCACCAACCGATTGCAACTCACCGAGGGTAATTCCAGCCTACACAAGACCATATGATTATGACTCTATAGGCGCTAGCGTGGATATCCAAATAAGAAACACACATCAGCAAGTGGTGTGACAGTTAATATTTGCTCCATATTACTGTTACCAATTTTTAAGTTTTTTCTTTGCTTGTATTATACTTCTACGCTAGAAAAGGAAATGTGAAATCAATGAATGCCGATTACCATGCACTTTTCGTAAGCAAAATCTAACTCAATATATATGGATATAACGAAATATAAAACTGAATGAAAGTATAAACAAAAGCATATCGTAGAACATATTCATATAAGAATTTGCTTTATGTTAAAAATAAACATGATTTCCTTAGAAATTTTTGGGATTGATTCAAGATCCAAACACAACTCGAGTTTTTTGTCATATGGAATCTATGATCCAGAACAGTCTCATATTTCATTATTTTGTCAAGCTCAAATAGTTTTATGACACCAGATAATGGAGAACGATGGTCTAGTTTAGGCTCTTATGTTTTATATGGATGTCTGTTACCATACAAGATTTTCTTAGCTATTCATCAATTCCCACCCTCTTGACAATCCAATCTTCTTATTTCCCTATAAAGATGGAACAATACAATCATTATGCCAGAATGTTTATACGTCCATCCAGGATTACTTCCAAATAATAGATAATGCTAAAATAGCCCGACTAAACAAGATTAATATAGCAAAGGCGGAGAAGTGATACCCGAACAGTAACAAATGCTGCGGGGATGAGCCCAATGGAGGTAGCCAAGAAGAAAATATGATATGGGATGTCAACAATTGGTGAGGCAAAATTTATAAATGTGTTCGGAAGCGTTGGAGTCACTCTTAGGAAAAGCATGTAGTTGAGCAACCGTTGACGCCTTTTAGCAACCTGAAAATGAAAAAAAACCTTATTTATTCCAATAGATGTTATGAAACAAAAGATAACTCAGGTGTGTTGGCAATTACCTGGGACTGGAAAAAAGTTAATTTGTCAGGCCAAAGAGAGAAGACAAGTGGTCGACCAATTAATTTAGATAAAAGTAGCAAGAAGATGCACCGGCAGTAGCTGCAAACACAACAAGAACTACACCTTTGACAACCCCAAAAAGTGCGCCAGCTAGTAACGACATAAAAACAGTTCCTGGGATCATAAAAGTCTGCATAAAAATGTAAACCAGATTGTACCCCACAAGAACCTGTAAGGTATAATCCCTTGTATAGCTCTCCAGGTCATCCCTGTGAAAAAAGAAGTAAAATTAATAAAGTATTAAACAGATCAGGTATATTGTCTTTAAAAGATCTTAAACGAGATTATTTCAGCAAAAAAATATTTATAAACTTACCAAAAGAACAATATAAAGGAAAAAGCAAAGAAAACAAGCCAAAAGATATAACAAGAAAATTACATTTTACTAGAACATAAATTACAAAACAGAGACTTGAACAGAACGTATATTGCAGTGTATGCACCTACCACCGAATTTGTTCCGTGATTTATACTCAATTAACTAAGACATTGAGCAAATATAGAACACGTGTAATAAACATCCAATGAGTTTTATCACTACGCCGTTTCGACACAACCAACAAGCAATAATACATTATAGATATAAAATGTCGAGAAATTGAAGCATGGCACAACAACTAAGCCTTTAATCCCAAAGAATTGGGGTAGACTACATGAACAATAGAGATAATCAAGTCAGTCGGACAAATGCGTCGGTCTTCTCCAAACACTTTTATCGGTCAACATATCTTCCGTAATCCCCTTACACTCCAAGTCTTTGCGTATAACTTCGAGACATGTCTTCTTCGGTCGTCCTCTCGCTCTCGTGAACTGGCCGAAATTGAAGCATGGCACATAAAGAGAACGAAGATAATTTTAACTGGTTAGTGATTGAAATTCAAATAAAATGTTAAATAAAATCTTTTGCAGTTCCCAGACACTTAAATTTCCATAAGAACAAAATTGGAGTATATACATAGAAATGACAGAACTTTAATTTGTAAGCAACTGATAGCCAAGCTTCACGATGCATGATTCATGAAACTAGAAAGCACATTAATTCAATCTGAATGATATTTTTTCCCTCCATATCAACCAAATCACAGTAACAAAGGAGTCAATAACATAGTCCATAGTGCTTTTCCTCCTTATTTTGAATACTAAAAGTAACTTCCGAGTTACTTAGCTCAAGTATCAGAACTTGACTTCCTTCTTGAGGCAATTAACAAGCTATATACCTGTATAACATTTACCAATGTCCTTTCAAGTCTAATCCTTTAAGCAGTTAATGAGTGACAAAGACTAAGTTATTTCCCCCTCTCAGAAAAAGTGCATCTCAACTACATTCTCTCAAACTCAAATGCTTGAAAGTGATTTCTTTGTTAATTTCTCATTCGATTTTGCTCCTCTAACATAAGGAAATGAATCTCATTTATTTCAAAATATTTTATGATTCATTTACAGAAACATCCATCAAGCCAACAAAGTGGAAGAAACTTCGTAAGAAAGCCACTAATTATTTTTTATTCCAAACACGCACTTTTCTTCGAAGTTCCAATGTGACAATGAGAAACTGTGTAAATCGGTCTCATACCGAAAAGATTGTCACCTCATAAAGCTATTAAGTTACCATCAAAGATTAGATGAAACAGAATAGCCAGAAAACATCAGCATGCATCTGTAAACCAAAATGGTAACTTCACGCTTAAGTTGAAGAAAAAAAACACGAAATTAGAAACCAAATAATATATTTCAAAACCTACTTCCACAAAAGGAATCTCTTTTCAGCTAATGTAACCTGATCTCACATTTCAAAAATGGGTATTTCCACAATACAGATCAGATTAAATAACCATCCATTTCATAATATGTTAGCATAACCAATTACAAAATCCAAAACAGTAATGAACAAAAAATATCCCAATAAATTTAAAAAGAAAGCAGCAATTAAAAAAATTTAAAAACCTGAGGATTTGAAGGTCTTGGGGAGTACGAGGAAGCTTGAGAAAGCTGTAATCCGATGCGGGCATCGTCAAGTAAACACCCAATAGCCCCAACGCAAACCCCAGTACGATGCCGCTCACCGCCATCACCTCCCACACCGTCAGCGGGAACTTTCCCGATCTCGCTTCATTGCTCCCCTTAATTACACTTCCATCCCCAGAATTCGACAATGACGCAGTTGTTTCTGATTCAGCTTCCATTTCCTCGTACCAAAAATTCAAATCAATCGAAAATAAAGCTTGGCCGTTGCTTTTCCTTATCTGGGTTGTTGGAAATTATTGGCTTTTAAATAAGCAAAAAACAGACAATACATTCAAGCATTCATGCATGTACGCGTAACACAAATTCTATGACTACTTTTAATTATTGAATTTTTGGTGCAAATTCATCGAAGAGGTAGAAAGAAGGAGAGGATGAGTGATTCTTCTTACACTTCTCTCTCCTTTTTGTCGGCAATATATAGGAATTGGACAAGAGACGACGTGCGAATATTCTTTTCATTCGCTTACATAGAAAGCAAGAAAATTGAGAGATTGTGAAATAAGACGATATTTTTCAGAAGATTAGAAATTAAGAAATAATATAAATAGATTTATCTATTATTTCTAACTCTTTTAGAAAAGTAATTATTGGTAACTGAATAAATAATTGGCCAAATGATATAAAATTCATGCTGTGATTCTTCTTTTTAGGAGAAAATTTTGGATAAGATTTTGGAGAATAAAAAATATTGTCAAATCACGTAAGATTTACTTTGGTAAATGTCATTAAAATCATGATTATAAGTGACAACTTAGGACGATAGTTTATTGTGTGCAAAAATATTTCGTCAATCTCCGAACGCAAAAATAGAATAAGATATTTTAAATTGAATCTCTTCATCACATTATTCAATTAAATATCTTGAAATTTCTTCTATACCAAATTGGTACGCTCTCCTGGCATAAGTGGTATCATATTTTCGAACTAATGTCACTAATCCAATAGTAAGAAAATCCACGCAAGGAAAGGACATTGTCATATATCTCCGGGAGGTGAACTTGAGGCAGAAGAAGAAGCCCTCATGCGGTCAACCTATGACACATATTTTCGGACGAATTTCTGTGTATTTGATTTAAATTTTAATGATGTGAAATTTTTGCAAAAGTAATGTTGTAAGTGACAACTTAGGACAATGGTTTATTGTGTGCAGAAATATTTCATCCATCTCCGAACGCAAAAATAGAATAAGATATTTTAAATTGAATCTCTTCATCACATGATTCGATTAAATATCTCGAAATTTCTTTTATATCAAATTGGTACGCTCTCCTGGCATAAGTGGTATCATATATTCGAACTAATATCACTAATCCAATAGTAAGAAAATCCACGCAAGGAAAGGACATTGTGGCATATTATCATATATCTCCGGGAGGTGAACTGGAGGCAGAAGAGGAAGCCCTCATGCGGTCAACCTATGACACATTTTCGGACGAATTTCTGTGTATTTGATTTAAATTTTAATGATGTGAAATGTTTGCAAAAGTAATGAAAAGTTGGATCAATGGTAATGATCATAATTGGAAATTAGTTGACAATTATGGGTATCTAATGTTATTTTTAAGGATAATATTAATATAATTAGTAAGTCTTTTTGTCCAAAATCCATTCTATTTTACGCTTTATGCCAAAAAAAGTATGGGGTACTTAAACGTGTTGGGTCTTTCCAAATACAAATATTATTATCAGAACAAGTATTATTTTTATGTTAGATTTATGAAAATTATTCTGACAACAACAATAATTGATCTAATAATATCCTAACTCCTTCCAAAAATCGAAGTTAAAAACTAAAACCATGTCGAATTAGAACCATGTGAAACTGATTCTGTGATCATAAATTAAAAATTAAAATTTGATTGATTGCCACCGACTATTCTACTAAGTATGATCATATTGTCAACCTTCGCCTTCAAAACATCACAATATTTCGATACATATATGATGTAATTCGATTTTTTTTGGGTTTGGTAGATTTAAGTGATTTGCGGAAAATAAAAGAAAAAATATCAAGATTTTTTACGTGGAAAACCCTCGAATTCAGGAAAAAACCGCGGGACACAAGTCCAGTATAATTTGTACTAATCAATCTTCCTATTTGTTACCGGACTTTACACAAAATCTAAAATGAAAAATCAACACTTAAGAAAATCTGGAAAAATAACAAAGGGAGTCCAAACAGACAATAAAAAGTTCTCTTCGGAGTCCTCTTTTTTCTTCAAAAGTCCAACCCCCTGTAATGAGGTTGCTCGCCTCTATTTATAGGCTCGATTCTTGTGATTGCTTGGCGGGAAAGCTAGGATCAGATATTCTTTGATAGTTGCGCTAATGTAGCGAGTGTGTCCGAGAAATCCGCACCTTACTAATGCACGTTTATCTCCGTCGGTTAATCTGTTGTTTACAACCGGGTCTTCCGCTGATCTTTGACCAAACAAAACGAGCAGGGTTTACCAACCGTTTAACTTTAGTCTGTTCGGTGCACTAGTTATAGTCGGTTCGGTACGATGTTGTTCAGTTATAATCTGTTTATTCGATTTCTTGTAGAGGATTTTACCCGAGAATATCAATATGTCATATGACATCAAGATACATTAAATAAATGTAAACACGCACAACGTTTTTTTACAAAATATCAACACATACTCGACAAAAGACGATAGGATATAATTAATGGTGCATCACACATGGACAGGTGATACGACTACAAAGACGAGTAGTAGCAAGAGCCGCATGCAGATGAGGTTCATGAGCATACAAATAGAGTCGAGGCTTGCTCCAACAAATGAAATGGAGGATGCTCGAGGATGTAGTGGATGATGCAGAAGGGCAGTATGCTATGCAACAGATTGTGTAGTAGTCTGGCTAAATAAATAAGCATAGCAATGTAATTAGTAAGGTGTTAGTCTTGGGTCGAGTACAGAAGTTAGTTACTACAGGGACATGTATATAAAAGGAAGACTTGCATCATAGTTGTATTCATTCAACCAATTAATCAATGAACTATTTTCTTCTTCCCCAAGATTTCTCTCACCCCAATCCCCATTTCATAGGAGATTAGCGATCTCGAATCCGCTCTATCTTTAATCCTATCAACAGGTCACCACATTTAATAGACTAGGCCAGCAACATGTGAAAAGTGAAAACTATAATTGGTCATATCTAATTTTAAGATACATTTTCAACAAGAGGCAAACATTGGGCGACAACGAATGAGAGAGACCGAGAAAAAGCATCGGACGATGAGAATGGACTAGAGAAAGCGAACATTGAATGTGCGTGATCGACTATATTTGCAGAAATTTCAAAACTTTTGAAAATCTTGTGGCAACACAATGGAGATGGAGAATGTTGTGTGGAAGGACGACGACGACGACGAATAGTTTCAACGAAATCTTTCAATTTCTTTTGTTCTGCTCTAAGGTTTGGGGAAGGGGAATGATAAGGAAAATGAGGGTTAGCGGGAAAGGGAAGTAAACACAACTGAAGTAAAGTGGGTTTTAATTATTATTGAGGTTATTGACGGAAACAAAATTTCAAACGGAACCTTAGACTTGAAAAAAATTCGTTTTAATATCATATTACTTATCGTACCATAACTTTTGCATTGACACGGATCAACGTGTTACTATTATTATTATTATTATTTATATGGAGAGAGATTTTTAAACAAGATATTTGGATCACCGTCCAGACTCGTACTCGAGTCGTTCCAAAAGAGATTATAAGACTTTACCACAAGATTAAGATCGGAGTCTCGATCAACTTGTTATTGCTACTACAAATTCGAACATATCACTCATTTTTAATTCTACATATGGATGGATGAATTTTGGGCCGAATCGTGTTTGGCCCGAGTTTTCACATGGGGGCCGGCTTGTTGGGTCAGCCCATGTTAAAAATAGAACTAATCCGGTTTAAATGATAAGAACCTATATTATCTGAGGAAAAAACAAATTAATTGCTTCCATTGTTTTTTATTATCGTTGTTTGATTTTTTTTTTCCCACAGCAGCACAGCATGTTGTTCTGAACTATAGTTTATGTGCGGTCCACTCTATCCAATGGTTCAAATCACGTGGGAAGCAAAATTACCACTTAGCATAGAATCTTCCGAAGAGCTTAAAGTGAGTGTTGCAGTAACGTATAATTCAGGTTGAAAGATAATTAACAGGAACCTGTAAGAGTATTAACATCGAGATTTTATATATTCTTGCATTATTTATAATTTATAATTAGATTAAATCCTTATGTGTAATTTAATGTACAACCTAATTGTTAAATCTAAAATAATAGTAGTTCGATAAATTTCGTTTTATTTCCTTATTTTCATTCATTAACCATAATTGAATCAACTACTAGAATACTACGATGCACGGACACTGACACGGTTACACTGACACGACGACATGGAAATAGCGACACCAGTTTTCAAAATTTTCAGGATACGACACAGCTGTGACACGCATGTATGTTTTTATATATATTATATATGTAACATATTACAAAATACTAAAATTGTCATTTTTTTTTAAATTCTAAAACCATGTAAAAGCAACAAAAATATTCTTACCAGATTCATAATCATATAAATAAATACATGTCACTAGAATCATCATAGTAACACCAAATATATATTATTTCAATTATAAAATAGGTCCAAATATAAAATAATATAACACTATCATTCATGTCCGACATGCCAAGTAGCGTGTCCGATGAGTATCTGTATTTTAAAAATGTCCAACACTACGACAAATGATATTTAGAAGTGTCCGCGCTTCGTAGCTTTAATACAATTTCTCGTCTCTCCACATATATCCCTTTTTTCAATATTTCTTAATTCTTATTTAAAACTGACCAATATTATTTATTGATTGTTAAAACATATTTCGTTTTGTTATATTTATATAAAAACGTGCTTTTCAAACCAATTTAATCTTATATTTTTTCTATTTTTATAAATGCAAAGTAGTAATATAATCATACATGAAAATGAAATTGGTATGAAATGATAATTTCACTGTAGGAAATATAAATGTGTGTGTGAATAAAATTAAATATTTTTGGTACTATCGTAGTCTTAACTTTGACTGTTCAAACAAAGCGTTGGAATAATTCAAATTGAATGACGATTTCACTAGTTTGGACCACATCTAATATCATTTGGACCTATTCATTTGGGCCCAAAATAACAAATAATGATCCATTAAGCGTAGAGAGTTCGCCGTGTTCAAATATATAACACAGAATAGATTTTGAATATATATCAAAAATTCCTTTTGTGGTGACATATTCAGGACTATATGGTTGGTTTCTCGTATTTCGGGTGGTGGTTATTTTGTCATGTTTCACTGTCAGACCACTGCTTAACTATATCTATTGAGTTTTTAGGTTTCGTGCATCATCCAGTGTGGTGCATTGGTCGATGGGTTTCACCAAAAGATTTGGATCTGAGAGATTGCTCGATTATTTTGTGTTTTATCAGCTTTTAACTCTCGCACATTCTTATTTATACATTCAACTATATTGGAATGCAGTTCCCTACTTCGACACCACTCTGGGCTGAATTGGTTTGAGGGACCTAACTTTGCTCTGGTGGATGTGTCGGGTTATTGTGATTCCGTGATGATCCATTCTATCATTACACCATCTCGTCGGCATCTTAATTGGGTGTATCTTCGTTGGCAAAAGCTTTTGTTATTGTATTTCGTCTGTTTATACGTGTTTACTTACTTTGGGTCACATATATGTTATACTTGCGGTTATTCTAATATATTTCATGTTTTTGTTCAAAAAATAAAAATAAAAAATAATTATTTAACAATATTTTTATTTTATAGGTTAAATTATGCGGAAAATAATGAAGTCTTGTGGATGTTTCCTAGAAATTTGATTCAAATTCAGACAATTATACTTTAGGAGAGGGCTGGGGGGGGGGGGCTATTCCAACTTTATGTCGTATTTATCTTTTTATTATTTCAATATTGTTTAATAAAATAAAATTAAGATATGTCTATCAATAAAAAAATAAAGTAATTATTATTGATCTAAATACGAAAATGAGATACTTATATTGATTGTTCTCCAAAATCGTCTTTTCTCAATCGGGTCGGTCATATCCATTTATTATAAATGAAAAATTAAATTTTGCATGCTATATGGTTCAAATTTAATGTTACAACTATTATTTGAAAAATTACAGTTTACATACATAACCTTTATGAATTGTAGCGTGTTGCATTCTCTCATATCGGTTTGGTATTTTAACAAATATTCATTATCGTATTACATTATTGTCATGTATCATCAAACTTAGCCTCTTAAACTAGTTATTGCAAAAAAAAAAATTTTAAAAAATTTTGGATATCAAAATTCTCTAATTGTTTGTTTTTGGAAAAGAAAATTTTGACACCCTAATGATTTATTTCGATTTAAAAAAAAATTACAAGAGTTTAACAGGATCTAAGTTTGACGATGTTTGTCGATGATGAAATACTGTGATAAATTTTCGATAAAAACCCCAAATCGAAGGGGAAGATGGGCAGAAAAGTAGCCTGGTAACAAGAAAGTAGTTAATATGGTGTAAAATGTTGCAAGTTATGAAAGTTGATAATGTAAAACTATAATTTTTTAAACAATGATTTCAAAATAAAATTTGGAACAAACTATACTACGAACAACGTAATTTTTCCCCATACACGATGCAATGGAATAACGACCCCATTTGGTTACCCAAGAGCAACGTGATATGTGACATTGATTATTGCAGAGCTAATGACACCAAACATGCCTTTTTGGAAATTTCTTTACAACTTAAATAAGTTGATTTACAATAAAGTTATAATTTGAAGTCACTTTTAGTTACACTTCAAATCTATCATTATTAGGTTTTAATCACAATGTTGGTTAGATTCTTTGTTCAAAAAGTCGATCGGCATTCAGACTTGTTATATATACATATATTTCCACTTACATCTCTTCGTAGATGATATACCTTTTGGTGTGTAATAAAACAAAACAAACAAGACTCAATCGAAACATAGGTGAAGTCATTCTATGGGCTATGGTAGTTCCGGCCCGTACAAATTTTTGAAAAAAATTTGTTTGTTAATTTTGAAAATTTAGTTTTTTTAGCCAAATCCTGTGAATCGTGATAGCTTTTTAGCATTATCTAACCTGATCAGTCCTAGGTAAGTTTGAATCCTGCTTCCCAAACTGCGTAGAAATGAATACCTTTTTTTCCAAATTGGGTTAGAAAAACTTGGCTTCTACAACTGTGGTCTGAATCGGGATACATCCCGTAGCTTGGTTACATATTTTTTATAATTTTTGTCTACAAATGAGTTTTTTAAAATAAAAATTGTAAAAGATTAAAGAAAAAGGAGATTCGACGGAGTGGTAAGCTCACCTCCTTCTTTCGGAAAAGAATCAAGTTCGAGTCGCGCTGTGAGCAGAAAACTTTCGCACGTCCCTCGATCAACAAAATAGTAATAATAATAAATATAATTGAAAAAAAAATCAGTTAAAGGACGATGGCATGAGTTAGACAACTTGACTAATTATTATACCATTAAAGAAACGGTTCAAGTGGAAAATAGGAGACTTTAAAATTGGTGGAGAATATATTCAACTTCCCATATAATGCATATGAAATATTACTTTATGGTTTATGGTTTGGGCATATCGAAGGGGGAGATGGGCAAGAAAAGTAGCCAATCAGAATTGTACTGAAAACGAGACTCACGATTCACAATTTTCCCCACTTTATAAAGTGCTCTTACTTGGATTTTCACTAGCCATAAAGTGGATCCAAATTAAAGTTTCTGGAATATGTCATTTCATCACGGACGAATTTGGTTGAATTGTACAGAAAAAATTGTTAAGTCAAGGATCTTTAATATTTGATCGAGAAAAATTTTTAGAAGTGGGAATTTATAGAAAAATGAAGCCCATTTCTTTGAAATCCCACTATAGTAATGCCAATAAAAAAAGAAAATGAGACTAGTGGCATGATCAAAGTCGATGATCGTAAGCTATGTCCTCCATCACGATGTCTCTATGCTTTTCCCCAGCTTTCCCTCTAGTAAAAGATTAGCTCGTACCCCCTGTGCCCAGGGATTCCTGGGGCATGATTGGCGCTATGGGCTTCGTTCGCCCTTCTCATGATTTCCAAAGTGGGCTTGGACGGCCTGGAGCTATTTGATGGTTTTGAATTAACTGTGGCAGGAGTTCACTATAGGTCATAGGGAATTGGATCGTTTTTATGTGGAATATTAAAATACTTGCTACTCCTTTCTCAATCACTACTAGCTACATTTCCATTCAGTGTCAGATGAAGAGATCGGTCAGTCAGATAAAATTATTTGAGATTTCTGTTGGTAGCCTTTTATGTTGGCATTAGGGTATTTTTGGTGATTGAATTGTTGTCGTTGTTACCTTTTTGAATTAGTCCAAACTAGTGTTTGGTCTTATTATGTATTATCTTTTGCTTTGCACTAAGCTTTTTTTTTTCTTTTTCATAAAATTTTGGCTTATTTAAAAAAAAAAAGAGATATTGAAGTATAGAAAAAGAAAAGAGAGTCAAAAGAAATATTGAAGTATGGAAAAAAGAAAGAGAGTCAATACCCTATTCCTTCGCAGAAAAAAATGGAGAAGAAAGTGTTCTTTTTTTTAACAAAAATTAAAAATTAAAGTTATCCATTTTTCAAATTGAAATGATAAGAGTTGGAGGAGTTTTTTTTTTTTTTTTTAGTAGAGTGTTAGGATTTTTGTGTGCTAACAAAGCCTCGAACACGAGGCACTTCATTTTGGGCCAAGGGGTGAGAATCAATCGGGAAGCTTGGAGTGTCAGAGGTCGATGGTTAAATGTGTTATATAGAATAAAGAGAATTTTTAAAATTCAAAAGAAAAAAATTTTCACCAAGGGACTAAATAGTTACTATAGGGAGTTTAGCTTTAATTAATAATAATAGATGAAATAATCTTAATTAATTAAGACACATAATAGGGCAACTTTCTGGGTTGTTTTTAAAGAATGAAATTTATTTCATAGTGTGCCTGATGGACACATGATAACTTTATTTAATATTTTATTAGGAGAAGTACTTCCTTTTGCAAAATATATTATAGACTATGTGGAGTTTAAGCAAATTTCACTTAAAAGTAATACATGATATAATGCATTTTACTACATTACACACATTTTATATCATTAATCAATTTGAGTAAACACTCTTTATCTTTCCCAACATAAATAATTTGATTAATCTTCAAAGCCTATATGTACAAGTATTTATTTTTATCCAATTTAACATGAGATTATGAAAGTAGTATTTTTTTTACAATGATTGTGAATTCTACTCAATTTTTTTTTTGGTAAAAAATTAACTTTTAAAAAGTGAAAGCATATATGTAACACGTTTGATATTATGCTCGAAAGAAATTTTTGGAGAAATTGACACATGTTTTTCTATTGGTTAATGTAGTCTTCTCGATCTTTTGAGATTTTTTTATCAACATATATGGGGGGAGGGTAAAGAATTGACGTTTCATCTAAAAGCCTGAGCTTGTAGAGAGATTGTACAATTTATTATTTATTCTCTAATAAAGTGGAGACTCGAACATGAGTTCATACAATAAAAAAAAGATGACAAATCATTATGTCATTGCCTTAATGCAACACGTTTGAAGACACATATAGTTCCAACTTGGCTTTCCGACCATTACTATTATCATTTACATTTACCACAAGGGCACACGTTGTTCACGGTTTGAACATGCAAGTAACAAGCAAGCCAGCTAACCTTAACATATATAAAAATAAAAATAAAGTAATAATAACAATATCTCAAAGACTCAAACTGGTCTCATAATTAATTGAATGCAAGAAAAGTTTGACTTAAATTTGTGCTGTAGATTTTTATATTTCCTGTTTTCCACGCCCAACTAATCTCATTTAAAGACCAAAAGTCTTAAGTTTGAACCAGTGTTTTCAAAATTAGACGGGATATAAAATCGATATCTTTATTGGTTATAGGTTCGATCGGTTCGACCGATTGAATCATTTGGTTCAACCGATGATAACGCCAGCATCATATAATATCTATTTTTAAGTTTTGTAAAATATATATACTATGTATTTACTATAGTTTCAAGTTGTTCACATTAAAAAAATATCATTACACCAACATAACATGCCAAACTTCAAAAATCAGATAAAATCAAATGTCCAACATAAAAAAATAATAAAACATCTAAAAACAACAACAAATAATGCCAAAAGAGAACAATATCCCAAAATTATAATAAAATATTAAATATTATGAAATTATTCACATATATTTTAATTTACGAGAAACTAAACATGTTTAATATAATATGCAAGACATATTTATTGAATTATATGAATTTTTTTATAAAAACATACGTAAAATATTATTTTGTAATCATTTCAATAACAATAAATTATATATAATATATTTGTTCTAAAAATTTGATTTATAATTTTTTTTAAAAATTAAAATTTAAAAATAAAATAAAAATGAAGGAACATATTGGTTCAACCGGTTCACTGGTTAAACCGATTTTTACCGATTTAATCCGGTGCTCACTGACCTTTTAGCTATGTTGCACCGATACTCCAAAAAATTTTACGGTCAAGTATCAGATACTTCTGGGATACGGATACGCGAGGATACGGCATCGATACGTATCGGATACGCCACGTGGCGTATCCGATGATAAAAAATAAGTTTTTATTTCGGATACTGTCAAGATACGCCGTTGACCGTATCCGATACGGGATTTTTTGAAATTTTTTTTAAAAATAGGGTTGAATCTGTAATTAAAATTAAATTATTTAACTAAATCCCTATTTCCTAACCACTTTAATGTGTATGTCGATTATATGCTTGAAATTTTTAGATGTCCTGGATTAATATTTTACCATTTGAGTTTGTGAGTTTGCAACTTTATTCTGATTTCTAATGTGTTTAATGTTGATTATATGCTTGAAACTTGATTTATTATAAATATTATTAATTATATATTTATATATATAAATAAATTAATAAAATTTGTCGTATCCGGACGTATCGTATCCTACAAATTTTGAAAATCCCGTGCAGTCGTACCCATATCTGCGTATCCGCGTATCCGTATCTGTGCAACATAGCTTTTTAGCAAGGTGATTTTGAAGAGTCGATCGGACTGGACCAAACACTAATTACATGTTAAATGAGTTGAACTGGTCGATTCAAATCGATTTTCAAAACACTAATTAAAACTACCATAGGTATCGAAAATGTTTATATTTACTGAAGAGGTTGATTGTGGAGTCAGTACATCTACCTTTTTGTTAGACAGGAGATATAGGTAGTTAGGCTTTTGAATTTGGAATAATGAAAACTTAGCTTTTGAAAAAATTTGTCATATAGCGTTCTACATTTCTACCATGCTAGAGAGAAATAATTATTGGACATCTCATGTGATGGATTAATGATCTAAATTTATCAATATATATTATTTATTTACCTCATTAGATACGAGATCATAAGATAGCTAAGAAGTATTCGACTAAAAGAGGGGAAAAAAATTGGCATGAATATTTACAAATGAATCAGGAAAAAAAGTACAGGAAATGTGATGATGCGAAATTCGAAAAATATAAAAATTATAATTAATTTGTATGTAATAAAACTTTCATTTTTATAGATATTAGGAAAATACATTAAAACATTCATGCGGTTTGGCTCCATTATTGGTTTAATCCCTAAAGTTTTTAGTTATCCAATTTAGTTCTTACAATTTTAAAAAATATATCTAATTCAGTCCCGACGTTATGTCGACCTTAAGAAACAAAAACATAAAGGTTGAATCGGGATTATTTTTAAAACCATAGGGACTGATTTGAGAACATACAAGACCTAATTTAGTCCATTAACTTATAAAAATATTTCTGAATCAATCATTTTTCGTTTGCTTCTTAAAGTCGATTTAATATCGGTGAATTTTTTTTAAAATTTTTGAAGCATTGAAAATTTTAGGAAGTGAACCGAAAAATGTGGCGGGACATATCATGTAAAAAGTAAAAGAAATTTCTTTGATCGGAGTCATGTGAGTAAAAAAGACAAGTGGCGAAGAGTTTGTCAGGGTTCGACTTTGTTTATCGTGAGTCAAATATAATCACAGAAAATCGGGATCTAGATTAATTAAAAAAAAGATTAATTACATTTTTCTAAATTTAAAAAATATTTATTTCTATATTTATGCACAGATGTCATGTACATATCCAAAATAAAAAAGATGTGTACCGAGTTAATACCATAAAGAAATCGAAAATGTCGACACCCGCAACAAATTACAATTTAATCTCCACCGTAGAAATGATCAACGGAAGCAAATAAACTGAGGCCCACATAAACAACTAGAAAAACCCCTCCACCAAGAAACAACATCGCAATATTATTATTATTATATTATATTATTTCATAAATAAATATATATCTTTATCAGAGGACGGCTTGACCTAACATTTTGATTCCAATATCCATAGACACCTATTCAAAAAAATAGACACCTGGCTTTCCACTAACCAATCAAATTCGGACACCTATCACCTTCCAGAAACGGCATCGTTTGGCATTTGGCGCACACGACGGCCGCCAAATTAGAAGGAACTACATAACAAGTCAAACATTCCAAAAATAGCACTTGTACAACAAGTCCTCGTCAACTTAACACGACCACGGTTCGATTCAGGCATTAACCTCAACCATAATCACATATGTTCTGATTTAGCTTGTAAAAATAAATTTTGCAATTCTATATTTTTACTGAATTGTGTTGTGGCCAAAACAATTCAACCATTATGTATGTAGTAATCTATTCGCTTTCTTAAATTATAATCGTGGTTGTGCTCCTAACTTACTATTACATTAATTCGTCAAAAAAAGTATGAAATATCATGTAACGTTAATAACACATGAAATACTATGCAATTACAAGAAAAATAGTAGCACAAAGATCATTTCCTTTAAATACATGAACCCTAACCCATAAACTACCACATTTACAATTTTGCCACTGACCATAAACTAGGAGGCCAAAATTATATAGAACAAAAACCAAATATTTATACATCTAAAGTGGATCGAACACTTAATAATATACTATCTTATGTTATATCAAACATTATATTTGTTTTATTCTTTCATATATTTCTATATATTTAGATTCTGCCAAACTATATTTCACATTCTATAATTTTATATTATTGCATCTATTTACAATGTGGCACCCCTAGCTTTTAAAAAAGAAGAGGAGGAGCTAATTCAGACGTGGAATTACCTTTTTGGACTATCCTTTTACTTTCTTTTTTTTAAATTGTGATGTGAAAAAGGCCATTTTCATTCTGTAAAGGGGGGCTATTCGGGAATTTTATATTTCAACCAGAAGTCCTCCCATTGGGGATCTATGGGGAATTCCCTTTCTTCGTTTGGCGGTTCGGTAACCAGCAGACGTAGGAGGCGGCGTAGACGGGATAAAGCTGGGAAGCTTGTTGGTTATCCGGCCGTGGAAGTGGCTGCTGCTGCTGCTTTGGGAGTCATCTGAATCCGCCGATGCCGGAGGTGGTCTTTTCTTCTCCGGCGAGAGCTTATTCTTGTGGATACCGCTATCGTTTGATGTCCCAACAATCTGAGTAAAAAAATAATATGAAAATCAAGAAAATGATATCTACATTAATGCAATATTTATAAGGAAGTGGTGGGATTATATGTACCTTGCAACCGAGAGAGCAGAATCTGAAGGAATCAAGAAGGCTACGCTCACAGACTTCGCAGGTGTTTGTGACGCCTTTCCCAGGCCTAGGCTGTGGTCTTTCATTCAAGAACACAACCTTAGCACTGTTGATTATGTATGTCTGAACAGAACTAATGTCAAGAAACTTCTGGATTTCAGACACCCGTATAACATCGTGGTATGATGACCTCCTGATCTGATATTGAAAAAAGGAATCAATTGTAAAACAGCCAATTACGCCAGGCAATGAATGGGAAATGCCAAAAAAGAAATAAATTTGATAACTTTAAATCATTTTGCAAGTCAACGCTGTAAAGGATGAAAAAACCTCGAAAAAAGAAGGGATTGAAGCGGGTAAAATTGATCAACCAAAACCAAGTTACTAAGAAACACATGAAACAGGGCAACTCACAGGAGGATAAAAATGGCAGAAATTCATGTGCTTGAAGGAGGGGGAACTGAAAACATTGAAAAGGGTAAAATAACCCAAAAAAAAACCCATTCTGAAACAATGAATTATACCTGAATTGCACGATGGTCCTTGTGATAAGCCAAACAGAGTGAACAAAGCGGACCATTCATACAGTCCAAACAGTACATATTGCATTCACTCTTGTGTGAATCAGCGTGAAATTTGCATTGAACAAAGAACTGTTCCTTCAACAGAGGCCTCAACCATGGCGGCCATCGGTTGTCTTCTTCATCAGGTCCTCCAGCTCCCTAAAACAAACAGAGAAACCCGCCATTCAAGAAACAAACAAATAAACCCACAAAAAAATGTACCCAAAAACCAAACAAAAATGAACATAGATAGCTCACAAACTTACCATGATTCTCCTATTCTTGGGCTTGATTTCACGGACAACCGCTTCTTGATTATCGATCGCCAGCTTTAATGATTTAGTAAAATACAAATGCTGAATGAACAACGTCTTGAATAGTGTTTCCTCGCACTATTTTGAGAAAAGTGAGGTGCGTGTGTGTAATCTTGTGTTTTTTCTACAATGGAGTAAAGGTATTTTTAGGAGAGCCAAGAAAGGTGGCCGTGGGATGGAAAGTTTTGTAGAAGTGGAGCTGGTGAGAGAGAGATTAAAAGGGATATGAATCGTTCTTATCCTCCCCAAGTCTCATAACACAGGCAATGTCCGAACCTATACCCGAGGCTGAACCTGAAGATACGTTGAATGCAAGGAACTGACCTCCTTCTTTCCTTTTATTTTTTAATGTCATTATTATTGTTATTATATAATATTATTTTATTCTAAATTTCCACTTTATTTTGTTGCTTTATTAATCTCTTCATTGCATTTCCCTTTCCTATGTAGCATATTCTTGCTTTGGTCTTATCAATTAGAGCATACGAGTGTTTTTTTGTTTTTTGAGCAACTATTAGAGTTTACGGGGTTTGGGATATTGACTCGAATATCAGATTTTCGAATTATAATTACGATCGATATCAGATAAGCTACAAGTCATCGTTTATATGAGTTTCTTTTATTATTAGGTAAGTGACATTATACTAATTTTAATGCCCATATATGCCATGTTTGGATGTGGAGAATAACATAAAAAGAAAATAAAAATGAAATATTAATTATTCATATGGAAGACAATAATAATCCCCCAAGTTTGAATCGACTGAGACGGTTTTTAATTTTTTGATTGAGTTCAAGATATTCAAACACAAGCGAAATTCAAATCTTTTAAATAGTTTTGTACATTATATTCATTCATTTTTAATAGCTTTGTCAATATATTACTTTTTTCATGCAAGGGAAAAGCAGGAAGATGGTTCCATAAATAGGGCGGATTTAGAAAATTGGCCGATGGTCAAAAAACAAGGGCAACATGTAATTTTGAGGTAAAATACAATTTTAACGGATAATACAAAAAAATTGAAGAAAAACACTTATCTTACTTTGTATTCACGTACGTCCGCCCCTCTATTGTCTTGGAGACCATTGAGCGTTTGTAAGAGCCAACATTAATAGTCAACGGCGGAGTCAGAGGTGATTGGCAAGACCGTCACCCTACTTTATATTAAATAATTTTATGTACTCGTACATTTTTATTAAAATAAATTAGTAAAATAATATGATTTTACATTATGGGTGTTACCAGACCAAATTAGATCGGTTCCACACTTGTTGGAAGTGTGGAACCGGTCGGCTGTAAAAATCCGGAACCGGTTCTTTGAATTTAATTTACTTTTTTTTTTAGTCTCGGTGTGAAACAAGTTTTATTGTTTGAACTTATAGTATGATTTATTTAATAAAAGAAAATAGCTCACTCTTTTACTGTAGATGATGTAGGTCGTGAAATTTTGAGTGTCAAGCTTCATTTAGTAGACATGCGGGATCCGAATGTCCAAATAGGACTGTGGATATGAGACACGACTGTGAGAACTGAGAAGGTAATGCTTCATGTTAGGGGGAATATTTTTCGTGCGATAATTTGTAATTTACTCATTAACGTTCTTTTTCGTTTAAACAACAAATGATGTAGGGGTTAAGTTTTGTGCATTTCACTGTATTTTCCTAAATGATCGTCTTTAGTATCTACATTCCCAATATAAAGTATGGCAAATTTCGAGCATGTATCAATAGGAGAAACTTTTTTCGACCCAATCCGCCAAAAAAAGTTCTTTCAAATATGTCCAATTTTGGAAATAATGACCAAACAAACCAATTGTTGTTAACAGGAACTGAACGCAATGGTACCTCCTCATTTCTTAAGAATGAATAGCGGTGGCGAGGCTGCTGGTGTGGGTATGGTTCAGAACACACATCTTCCGACGTCTTTGAGGTTTCAAATGGCAAATCTCGTATCATCATCGCTTCCTCTGTTCTTCCAAACGCTCAGCCATTGTTTCTGCTTCCTATCATTTCGTGCTTCTCGAAATATTGAATAAGATGCCATCAGTTCGGTTATAATCTGGGAGGCGTTGTTCCTAATGATGTGGATGTCGTCCATTGTTTTTTTTATAAATTTGATGGATTATGATGATGGTTTTCAGGACGATGTTGCTGTGATGTGGGTTTTTTTTAACGACATAAGTTCATTACTGTAGGGAAGAAGCGAGGTAATTAATTGTGACTACAGTGCATTCAACATGTTTGATTAATTGTTTGAATGAAAATTTTGAATTTTGAATTTTAATAAGGTGGTGCATTTAATTTTAACAAATGTACTGCTTGAGTCTAGACGATGTATATGTGATACAAATACAAAAAATTGAATTAATTAGCCATACGGCAATAGCAAAATCATTCCTATGCGTTAGAAAGTTCGTAAACCCGCTTCATATTTAAAGCTCTGCATGTAAAAATTACTCATCTTGTGCATATAAATTGCATGCACCGTATGCGTGACATGCACAATATGAGTCTTGCGGTGCATGTAAAGCACATGCACCACATGAACAAAATTTTTACATGCACCTTATGAGTATTTTTTACATGCACCACAAGACTCATATGATGCATCTCAATCATGCGTGGCATGTACATGCACCGAATGAGTAATTTACATGCACCCACAATCATGAGCCTTCTATAATGTCTGAATTCCAAATTTATATATTTCATCAAGTGTGCAGTTCATAGATCATAATTAAGAGCTTGATGAATTACAAAGAAGTAGCTTGAAAATATCAAATTGGACCAAGACTGAAATCCTGGCAAAGCGGATTGTTTTGATCATATCTCATAGCTCGGATATCGAAATGGCGTGCTTCTAAATAGGTTGAACAGCCAACTCAAAATACTAAAAGTCATATTTCACAACAGATCGGCTAGTTCAATGTTAACAAGGAGAAAAGATGCCTGCAAGATCGAGCTGTACCGTGAAGAAACAGCAAGCTGTTACAGCAAGCAGCTGTCAGTCTGTTGGGCACAACGCTTATCTCGCTTATCGAAACGAGATGATTCAGTATGGGTTGGAAATCTAAGACAAATATCTACAAGTCATCTTTGGTAGTCAAAGACTGAATCGGACGTTAAGATTTCCAAAAAGCTTCTGCAAATCACGCCATGTGCTGCTCCATCCAGCAAACATACAGCATGACCATCTCCTCGTATTTCAAGCATAACTCTCTCATAAAAACTCGAAATCGAGCGATTTTTGATTCCGTGGAAAGCTAAGAGAAAGGGCTACAACTTTCATGTAGATCAGTTTTCCCATAAATCAAAGAATCAAGAGCTACAAGCAACAAATCCGAAGAGAAAGTTTATTAAGTTGTTTCGTATCAAGCCTGTCTTGCACCAGACTGATCCGACCAGACTGTTCTGTCCAAGTTGATCCGACCAGACTGATCTGTATAAGCTGATCCGGATAGACTGATCTGTCGAAGCTGATCCGGCCAGACTGATCTGTACAAGACTAATCCGGCCAGTCCGGTCCGAAATACAAAGAGCCCAGAAACCAGAATATGATCGTTGCAAGCTCGGGAATGGTGCAGAACCTTTTTTCAACGGGCATATTCTTGTGTCTAACGTATATATCATTGTTTGGGGCTATATATACAAGTCTTGGAAGCTCAAATATGGTGATTGAAGATCAATCCAAGCAAGATCAAAGCAAACCCACTTGGGATTCAAAATGGGCAACTTACAAGAAGAGAACAGCTTGAAAGAGAGCAAGCCCAGATTTTAGGCACAACTTACCTTGCTATATCAGATCTAGTTAAAGATCATTTGTGCCATATATATTTACTCTATTCATTGTATTTGAGAGCTTAATAGATGAGTGAATATTATTGTAACGGTTGATGATTCATCACAACCGATTAAGAGTTCTTTGTATGTGAGACATTAAAGAACATACGTAGTTGGGTTGCTAGGAGTTCTAGATGGATGGGGCATTCCCAACTGGATCGGGTTTGTACAACGAGATTGTATAAATCAAAGTCTTCTAGTGGGATCCTTCCATGAGGTGGAAGAAGGGGAGATGTAGAAGGATTACGCCACCTTCGAACTTAAATAAACAAATGCTTGTTTATTTACTTAAATGCATTTCTTTAAAATGTCTTTCAAATGGTTAATCGGTTATAGAGCAGGTTATTTCGAGTGTCTTCTGCTCGGTTTTGTAACCGGACTCGATATAATCTCTCGGTGCAATTATTTCAAGAACACGAGCTATTGAAGCTCAAGTTGGTTGAACTCGGGTGTGGACTAGCCACCCACCCTGATCGATCCTGACACATATGGATGAAGAAGTAAGGTATGCATTGGTATCCGATCTTGTTTGCTCATTTCCAAAATTTACAGCCTAGCAGCAAGATATTGCAACGAAGAAGATGACCCAGAGAAAAAATAATTGGTGCACAAAAATTATAAAAAGTAACTGGTGCACGAAAATATAACATTGGTGCACGAAAATCATAAAAAGTAATTGGTGCACGAAAATTATAAAAAGTAACTGGTGCATGAACATATAACCTTGGTGCACGAAAATCTTAAAAAGTAATTGGTGCATGAAAATTATAAAAAAGTAACTGGTGCACGAACTATAAAAAAAGTAACTGGTGCACGAAAATATAACATTGGTGCACGAAAATGATAAAAATAACTGGTACTTTTGTCATTTTAACCTAAAGCTGACTTAAATGATTGCAAGTTTTTTTCCTGAACTAGGATGAATAAAGTTTTATTATTGGGTACCGACCTGAACTTTCCCCAATTTTCAATTTAATTTCAATTTAAGTTTGTCTCCCAGTTCAAATTCCCAACTCAATTAATTGTGATAAACTGAAGTTAGTCTAAATTCTAGCCTCATTTTCTTCTATGGATAATTTAATGACAATATAACCCTCCTTCGAGAAATATGATGAAACATGGATCATTAATTTAGGTAGAATTATTGTGTTTTATAAAAATTTAAATTGGGAAATATTTAATTGTTGAGAGAAGAAATATCGTGAGGACAACAATAAAAATTAATTCAATAAATTTTTTAAAGTTTTTATTTCATGTTCTTTATTTTTTTCTTTTTAGTTTTTAATTCATGTTCTTTTTTTATTTTTGTCAACTATAGTCTTTATATAAAAAAATTCTTCCATTTAATTTAATTTTGAATTTCGAAATATTAACTTACACGTGTTGATCTCTATTTTAAGTATTAGCATACGCAACAAGTGTCACTATTAATCAATATCATGTATCACACCAAAATTTACATTTCTTTTAAATAATATTTCAAAAAACTATGTTTTTTTACCGACGATTTTAAGTACAAATGAATTAAAATATAATGGGAACCCATTAAAAAAAGTAGACCAAGATCACGGTTAAAAATCGTCGGCTCGAAAGTTTAAAAACCTCGACCCTTAATCTTAGTCGTTCTTGAAGGTTCCGATTATGATTAATGAATAGCTGGTTACGGTTAACCAATGGTTACATTACGGTTTGACCCTTATTTTAAAAAAAATTAAAAATATTATTAAAATTTAAAAAAGTATAAAAAGTATTTGAATGTGTTTTCTTCCACGGACAAATCATAAAATAACGTGCAATTTAATAATCAAAATATGTAAGATATATATGTGTTTGATTAATATATAAATTTGAACACTCTATTTATAACAAGTTGAAGATCATGAGTTCAAATATATACCATAACATATGTTTTAAATTAAAAAATGTTAAAATAAATTGAAATAAACCATGAACCTCCACCGGCGATTCACGGATTAGAAAATTACGATATTTAACCGGCCCGTCTACAAACGGGTCGATTATGGGTCCAACCGTTGACCCACTTAATCATTCGTTGAGTACAAACCGATTTCGAACCGATTCATGATCATTTATGGCCTTGGTCGAGTCTTAAAAAAGTGTTATCTTTTATATGAGAAAGTGATTGGATTGGCCAAGATACCCCATCTTTGGGGTGTGGTGCTGTTTAATTGATACAAATCTTCTAATACCGTGAGTTTTTACTTGAATTAACCTAAGTAGAATACATGCACACCGAATTATATAAAATATATAATAACCACAATTAATAATTATTTATTTTGAAATTTAATTTAATAAACTATTTGAAAATTGATAGTTGAAAAGTTGCATACGTAGTGTCACACATGGCATATGAGCAGGTACAAAATTTTAATTTCTACACTACTTTCCACACAATTCTTTTGTTTTTTCATATATATTTTCGACTTTGATTTCTTTTAGTTGAAAAAAAATTAAATGGAAATTCATTTTTCTCAATAATCACCCCCTCAATAATATTTGTTTTAGTTTATTGGCTTGTCAATATAGTCTATATTTCATGTGTTATATGAAGGACAAAAATCCATATAATAATTGATGTGGAAATCTACATTTGCATATGGTAAATATATTAAAACGTCTCAATAGTTTTGATCAATTCCTATTTAAATCTCTAAAGTTTTCAGTGACCCGATTAGTCTATAAAATTTTAAGAAATTTTGCAACAGTCCCCGATGTAAATTCGAGCATAAGAATGAAACATAGATGGACTGAATCGGGAATATGTTTAAAAACTTTAGGGACTGAGTTGAAAACAAATCAGATCCAGTTTAGTTCCTAAAATTTTAAAAATATTTCTGAATCAGTTCCTCTTCGTTTGCTCTTCACGATCGACTTAACATCGAAAACTAAACCGTAAATTTTTTTTAAAACTTTTAGAATTAAATTGGATTACTGAAAAATTTAGGGGTTGAACCGAGAATAAACATAAACCTTAGTGACGTTTTGATGTATTATCCCTCATTTGCAAACCACACTTTTTTTTATATTTATTGCAAAATGACCCATTATCCTTATTTTATTCCCCAATTTATTATGGTTTCCGTTTAATAACCATTTCAAAGTCATGGAAATATTTGATTATTTTATCTTCTAAATTTAATCGACAAATATGATAAGGCTAGTTTGGGAACAAAACTCCTAAAATTCGACATTATGATGGCCGTTGATTTTTGAATGTATTTTTATGAAAAAGAGAAAAATACCAAACACTTTGAAAAGCACTTTTAGAGAATTAATTAATACAATTTTAATTACAAATTATTTTTAATGATATATATTAGCATACTATATTTCCTTGGCCTATTATTTTCAATTAGGTATTGGCTACCCCATGAGGCGTTGTCACGTGTTGTAGATACATTCATTTATTGGGAATATTATCATCCAACATCATTAAAAATATTCTCAATAAAATGATGTATTTACCCCATGAGGCATTACCTCATGGATAGCCGAAAACATTTAATTTCATAAATGCCTAGAACCAGCCAAATTTCATTGATCTCTTCATACTTTATACTTCTAGAACGAAAGAAATTGGACTAAATAATTCTAGGGTAAATTGAGTAAAAATCCCCACACTCAAAGTTACAAATGGATCCAATTCTATATCAGAAAAATTTAATTCAAACTTCCTACTATAACTTAAATTTTATTCTAACTCCGTATCTTATTAAAATGACTATGATAACCCTCTACTAAAATTTGAACTTTTAATTTTGAGAAATCAATACAGTAGGTATGAAACATACATAATTTGGTACAAGTTACACATGAAATTGGTATAAAATGTTAACAATTTGGTACAAGTTACACATGAAACTGGTATGAAATCTATTCTATTTTCGGTACTTAATACACGTGAACTTGGTATGAAACATATACAATTTTGGTACTAGTTACACATAAAGTTGGTATGAAACCAATACAATTTTGGTACTAGTTACATGAAACAGGTATGAAACATATACTATATTCGATACTTATTACACGCGAAGTTGGTAGAAAACCTATACATTTTTGGTACTAAATATACATAAAATTGGTATGAAACCTATATAATTTTGGTACTAATTAAGAATAAAATTGGTACGAAACCTATACTATTTTCGGTACTTATTACATATGAAATTGGTATGAAATCTTTATAATTCTGGTTCTAGTTACACATGAAATTGGTATGAAAGCAATACGTTTTGGTACAAGTTACACGTGAAGTTTGTATGAAAGATAAACTATTTTTCTGTAATTACTACACGTGAAGTTGGTATGAAACACATACAATTTAGGTACTAGTTACACATGAAGTTGGTATGGAACCTATACAATTTTGGTACTAGTTACACACGAAATCTATGTTGCACGGATACAGATACGTGGATACGCAGATACGAGTACGATTGCACGAGATTTTTGAAATTTGTAGGATACGATACATCCGGATACGACAAATTTTATTAATTTATTTATATATATGTATATAATTAATAATATATGTAAGAAGTCAAGTTTCAAGCATATAATCAACATTAAACACATTAGAAATCAGAATAAAGTTGCAAACTCGCCAACTTCACGACAAATGGTAAAATATTAATCCAGGACATCTAAAAATTTCAAGCATATAATTGACATTAAACACATTAAGGTGGTTAGGAAATAGGGATTAAGTTAAATAATTTAATTTTAATTACAGTTTAAACCCTATTTTTTAAAAAAATTCCGAAGTTCCAGTATCTAACCCGTGTCGGACACGGTCAGCGGCATATCTTGACCGTATCCGAAACGTATCCGAAATAAAAACTTAATTTTTTCCCCAGATACATCACGTGGCATATCTGATACGAATCGGTACCATATCCATGCGTATCTGTATCCCATAAGTATCCGATACTTGACCGTGAAATTTTTTGTAGTATCGGTGCAGCATAGCATGAAATTGATATGAAACATATACTATATTCGTTACTTATTACACGAAGTTGATATGAAACCTATATAATTTTGGTACTAACTATGTATAAATTGGTATGAAACCTATATAATTTTGTACTAATTACGAATAAAAGTGGTACGAAACATATACTATTTCGGTACTTATTAAATGAAATTGGTATGAAATCTTTACAATTTTGGTACTAGTTACACATGAAATTGGTATGAAACCTATACAATTTTGGTACAAGTTACACGTGAAGTTGGCATGAAACATATATTATTTTCTGTACTTATTACACGTGAAGTTTGTATGAAACACATACAATATTGGTACTAGTTACACATGAAGTTGGTATGAAAGCTACAATTTTGGTACTAGTTACACATTAAATTGGTATAAAACATATACTATATTCGGTATTTATTACAGTGAAGTTGGTATGAAACCTATACAATTTTGGTACTTAACTATGCATAAAATTGGTATGAAACCTATATAATTTTGGTACTAATTACGAATGCAATTGGCACGAATACCAATATATTATTCTATACTTATTACAAATGAAATTGGTGCGAAATCTTTACAATTTTGGTACTAGTTACACATGAAATTGATATGAAATATATAGAATTTTGGTAGAAGTTACACGTGAAGTTGGTATGAAACCTATATTATATTCGATATTTATTACACGTGAAGTTGGTGAGAAAACTATACAATTTCGGTACTAAGTATACATAAAATTGGTATGAAATATGAAACATATGAAATATGCGTACTATTAAACCTATCCAATTGAAATTTGTACTAAACTTATATAATTTGGTCATAGTTACACACGATACGAATTAATACAAATTATATGCTCGCTTGTGAGCATAGAGATATGTTGTATATGAGTTGTATAAATGCCCTTCTCATTACTCTTTTCAATTGGGCATTGCATGCAATGGGTTTAAGGGTAAATGTGCTTGATGCATGGAAGTATAGGATACTTTGGCAAATGTCAAGGACATTTATACATTTACTCTTCATGCTCATAGACGAGCATATAGTGTTCATACCAACTTCATGTGTAACTAGTACCAAAATTGTATAGGTTTCATACCAGCTTCATGTGTAACTAGTACCAAAATTGTATATTTTCATACCAACTTAACGTATAATAAGTACAAAAAATAATATAGGTTTCATACAATTTCACGTGTAATATGTAACTAGTACCAAAATTTTATAGGTTTCTACTATGTTGTGATCTTCAGTTTATTAACCAAGAATCATATATTATTTTATTACCTCTCCTGACTGTTAAATATGTTGGAATCGAAGAGGGGGGGTGAATGAGATTCATTGGCTACTTTAGCGTTTTAAAATGAGTTTGTAAAAATAAAATATTTTGCGCTTGCGGAAGCCTTTAGTCAATCGATAAATGCAAAGAATAAAATAAATAAATGCGTAAAGGAAATAAAGCAATAAATAACAAAAGGATTTGTTATAGAAGTTCGGCGATGAATCGCCTACGTCTCCTCTTCCCGGTTAGATAACCTCCAACCGAGGTTCCACTAGAACAATAGATCTTGGCCTTGAGGGCTCCAAGTTAGCCACACAACAACTCTTCCCGAGTTTACAACGCTCTTCCCGAGCACACTACTCTTCCCGAGTACACAACGCTCTTCCCGAGCACAATACCCTTCACGAGTATACAAAGATCTTCCCGAGCTACCAACACTCTTCACGAGTCTTCTTGGCCTTAAGGGCTCCAAGGATAGCCACACACTTGCACCAACTAGACTTGTTGATGACTTTACAATATTCCAACTTGCTTTGGTGTTGGAGGACCTTTACAAGATATCAAACCAAAAGCACTTTCACGGTGTACTCACACGAAGAAAGCAAGACTCAACAAAGTAAAGAATTACAAGCTCCAATACAACAACAATGTATGGAGATTGCAATGCAATTACAAATAATAATGATCAAGACTTTTGTATAAGTTGTAGGCTTGTTCCTTAGCTTCAAAATGCTCCAAAGCATCAATATTTATAGTGTAGGAGGCCCCCTAGGCACCTACTAGCCGTTGTTAAACAAAAGACTGAAATCACTACAGCATCGCCTCAGCCATCGCCTCAGGCGATCTCCATCGCCGCGCCCCAACGGTCAGCATAAATCACGGATCGCCTCAGGCGATCAAAATTAAATCCCAATGCCGTAGCTTCAGCAGCCTAAATTCTTGCATCGCCTCGGGCGAAGTCCACATCGCCTCAGGCGTTCCAGCCATCGCCTCGGGCGTTCAGCCCATCGCCTCGGGCGATCTTCCCTGTGCGCATGCCCGCGCATGCCTCGGCGTCGCTTCAGTCGATGTGCGGGGGCGAAGTCCCTGTGGCTGCCATCGCCTTAGGCGAAGGTCACCATCGCCTGGGGCGATCGTCCTCGCATGCTCGTCTAGCCATCGCTTCTGTCGATGTGCGTGGCGATGCCCCTCCTGGCACCCATCGCCTGGGGCGATGATCACCATCGCCTGGGACGATCCAGGCCAGAATATGCACACTTGATTTTCTTCAATCCAAACCACTTTTCATCACTTAATCTGCACACTAAGTAGATGCATTAGTATAACAAACACAAGTTTTGTTGATCATCAAAACTCAAAGATTGACCCGGGATAATTTAACGCATTAAACGCAACCATGCATTTAAGGCTCAACAATCTCCCCCTTTTTTATGATCACAAAACTTGATAAACTTGAATAAGTAATATGCATGTAATGTGAGTAAAAATAACTCCCCTTAAACTATGCATGTATTAAGGTTCAAGTTTATCACAAAATTCTCCCCCTTTTTGTGATAATCAAAAAGTATAAAATTCAAATAAACATAGCTCAAATATGTTGACACATAGCCATTTTTTAACAATTTTACACATGGTCCTCACCAAGCATATAATAGCTATTAGATCAAATCAATTAGAGAAATACACATGCGTTTAAGACACTTAACAATAAATTCTAAATGTTGCAATGTGTGCATATGTTCATGCATTCAAGCCCAATAGACAATAAAATTATCAAAGCATTTTAACAAATCATATTATAGCACATTTTCACATAGCATTTTCAAATTTGAATGCAAGACATATCAAGATACTTACTATAAAAAGATAAGCATACATCATGCACTTAACAATTATGCTAAGGAGTTATGCATTTTACTCCAATGAATATTGAGCTTCAATATTTATTGATCACAATTGATTTGTGTCAATGAATTTTTGAATTGCTCTTTTAAAATGAATCAAA
This sequence comes from Haberlea rhodopensis, assembly GCA_907163345.1. Taxonomy (NCBI): domain Eukaryota; kingdom Viridiplantae; phylum Streptophyta; class Magnoliopsida; order Lamiales; family Gesneriaceae; genus Haberlea; species Haberlea rhodopensis. The sequence continues at coordinate 5,842,230 of CAJQUN010000002.1, forward strand.
TAATTTTACCCTTGATGACAAGAGTTCGTTCTTGTCATAGGTCCAACGCCTCTCGCCTCTTCTATGGTGGTGAATAGAATAAACTCCTCCTTTGAGTTGCTTGGTCCTTCATCCTCCAATCCATGGTTGTCCCTACAAGACAAATTAACAATAGAAGGATCCTTGGTACCCATTTGATTTTTGGGTCCTTGTGGGTTAACTTTCAATGGCACTTTTGGAATCCATTTCCACCTCTTATTAGGTTGATATTGGATTCTAGCATACCTACATTTGTTCTTGGTATGACCATTTTTGCAACAATAATTACAAGTAGTAGAGTCATGCTTTGCTTTGGCCAACAAGCTTGAAAAAGATTTTGATTTGCTTGAAAAACCTAACCCGGCTTTATCAAAGCTACAACGTTGCAAGCCAAGCAATTCATTCATCTTTAAACTACTATCACTAAACTTGACAAGAGAAGTCTTTAAATCAAGCACTTGGTTTTTCAAAATAATATTTTCTTTTTCCTTCTTATCCAAGTCTAGCTTAAGCATTTTGTTGCTCTTCTTGGTTTTACCAAGACAATCAATGAGTTCATTATAAGACTCTAAAAGTTCATCAAATGAAGGTACCTCATCATCGCTTTCATTTCCCTCATCTCCAAGAGCCATTAGACAAAGATTGGTGGCTTCTACTTCATCGGAGTCGCTATCACTCCATGTGGCTATAAACGCCTTCTTCTTGCCTTTGTCCTCATTCTTCTTCCTAGGACATTTGTTAGCATAATGGCCTTTTTCTTGACAATTATAACAAGTTACCTCATTTTTGGATTCTTGTTTGGTAGTATTGGAGGTCTTTGACTTACTATATTTGTTGAAGAGCTTCTTGAACTTCTTTGTGAACAACCTCATCTCTTCATCATCATCATCATCTTCTTCTTCATCATCGGAGTGGTCTTTCCTTCCAACCAAGGCGATCCCATTTCTTTTGGATCTATCCTCCTCCTTCACTTCTCTCCTTGTTGCAACTTCAAGCTCATGAGTCACCAATGTGCCATGGAGCTCATCAAGATCATAATAAGCGTTCTCCCCTTTGTTGGACTCGATGATGGCCGTCCTCTTAGCATCCCATTCTTTAGGTAAGGCCCTTAGAGCTCTCCTCCATATTTGCTTTGGAGGGTACTTCTCTCCAAGTTGGGCAAGCTCATTTATGATAAGGGTGAGCCTCCTAAACATGGAATCCACCTCTTCTCCGGACTCCATCTCAAATGTCTCATATTTGAGTTGTAGAAGATCAATCTTGGTCTCCTTCACTTGGTTGGTTCCTTCATGACAAATTTGCAATTTGTCACATATCTCCTTAGCCGTTGAGCACATCAAGATCCGGTTGTACTCCTTCATATCTAAGGCACAATGCAAAATATTAATCGCTTTAGCATTTTGAGAAATTAAAATCATATCCGCTCTAGTGAAATCGTCCATTTTTTTGGGAACACTAATTCCCTCAACTTCCTTTAAAGGAATATGTGGACCTTTCACTATGATTTTCCATAGATCATAATCTACGAATTGGATATATAGAGAAATTCTATTTTTCCAATAGCCGTAATTATCACCCGTGAAAAGCGGAGGGCGATTCGTCGATTGACCTTGAGCAAACTCATTTTGCTAGATTAGCCATAAAAAGATTTTGATTTAAAAACAAAAATCAAATGGCTCTGATACCACTTGTTGGAATCGAAGAGGGGGGGTGAATGAGATTCCTTGGCTACTTTAGCGTTTTAAAATGAGTTTGTAAAAATAAAATATTTTGCGCTTGCGGAAGCCTTTAGTCAATCGATAAATGCAAAAATGCGTAAAGGAAATAAAGCAATAAATAACAAAAGGATTTGTTATAGAAGTTCGGCGATGAATCGCCTACGTCTCCTCTTCCCGGTTAGATAACCTCCAACCGAGGTTCCACTAGAACAATAGATATTGGCCTTGAGGGCTCCAAGTTAGCCACACAACAACTCTTCCCGAGTTTACAACGCTCTTCCCGAGCACACTACTCTTCCCGAGTACACAACGCTCTTCCCGAGCACAATACCCTTCACGAGTATACAAAGCTCTTCCCGAGCTACCAACACTCTTCACGAGTCTTCTTGGCCTTAAGGGCTCCAAGGATAGCCACACACTTGCACCAACTAGAATTGTTGATGACTTTACAATATTCCAACTTGCTTTGGTGTTAGAGGACCTTTACAAGATATCAAACCAAAAGCACTTTCACGGTGTACTCACACGAAGAAAGCAAAACTCAACAAAGTAAAGAATTACAAGCTCCAATACAACAACAATGTATGGAGATTGCAATGCAATTACAAATAATAATGATCAAGACTTTTGTATAAGTTGTAGGCTTGTTCCTTAGCTTCAAAATGCTCCAAAGCATCAATATTTATAATGTAGGAGGCCCCCTAGGCACCTACTAGCCGTTGCTAAACAAAAGGCTGAAATCACTCCAGCATCGCCTCAGGCGATCTCCATCGCCGCGCCCCAACGGTCAGCATAAATCATGGATCGCCTCAGGCGATCAAAATTAAATCCCAATGCCGTAGCTTCAGCAGCCTAAATTCTTGCATCGCCTCGGGCGAAGTCCACATCGCCTCAGGCGTTCCAGCCATCGCCTCGGGCGTTCAGCCCATCGCCTCGGGCGTTCTTCCCTGTGCGCATGCCCGCGCATGCCTCGGCGTCGCTTCAGTCGATGTGCGGGGGCGAAGTCCCTGTGGCTGCCATCGCCTTAGGCGAAGGTCACCATCGCCTGGGGCGATCTTCCTTGCATGCTCGCCTAGCCATCGCTTCTGTCGATGTGCGTGGCGATGCCCCTCCTGGCACCCATCGCCTGGGCGATGATCACCATCGCCTGGGGCGATCCAGGCCAGAATATGCACACTTGATTTTCTTCAATCCAAACCACTTTTCATCACTTAATCTGCACACTAAGTAGATGCATTAGTATAACAAACACAAGTTTTGTTGATCATCAAAACTCAAAGATTGACCGGGGATAATTTAACGCATTAAACGCAACCATGCGTTTAAGGCTTAACAAAATAAAAACAATCATTCAACATTCATCTTGATGTGTCAACCTAAGATAAACTATTAAGCAATTTAAAAAGCACAATGATTCGTTGGAGTTATACGCCTGTCGACTATAAAAATTTCCAACGATGTAAATTCATACGGTCCTATTCAAAACCCCATCTACCGAGTAATATATTCTAAATAAATATGACAATTCAACTATTATACAGTTAATTGAAACACATTCAAATAAGGAATCACAAATAATGCACGATTCGGTATAATCCCCTATAATGCACTAATCATATTCTCGTGTAATAAGTACCGAATATAGTATATGTTTCATACCAATATTATGTGTAACTAACACCAAAATTGTATAGGTTTCATACCAATTTCATGTGTAACTAGTACCAGAATTGTAAAAATTTCATACAAATTTCATATGTAATACGTACCGACAATAGAATATTTTTCGTACCAATTTCATTCGTAATTAGTACCGAAATTATATAGGTTTCATATCAATTTTATGTATATTTAGTACCGAATTTGTATATGTTTCATACCAACTTCATGTGTAATAATAACGAATATAGAACTCCATGTGTAACTAGTACCAAAATTGTATGTGTTTCATACCAACTTCACGTATAATAAGTACGAAAAATAGTATATGTTTCATATCAATTTCATGTATAACTATTACCAAAATTTTATAGGATTATGTGCAACTAGTACCTAAATTTTATAGTATTCATACCAATTTTTTCATGTGTAAATAGTACCAAAATTTTATATATTGCATACTAACTTCACGTGTACAAAGTACCAAAATTGTATTGTTTTCAAACCAATTTCATGTGTAATAAGTACCAGAATTGTATAAGATTCATACCTATTTTATGTATGCTTAGTACCAAAATTGTATAGATTTTATACCAACTTCACGTGTAATAAGTACCGAATGTAGTATATGTTTCATACCAATTTTATGTGTTACTAGTACCAAAATTGTATAGGTTTCATACCAACTTCATGTGCAACTAGTACCAAAATTGTATATGTTTCATACCAACTTCACGTGTAATATAAGTAACGAAAATAGTATATGTTTCATACAAATTTAATGTGTAACTTGTACCAAAATTGTATAGGTTTCATAACAATTTCATGTGTAACTAGTACCAAAATTGTAAAAATTTCATACCAATTTCACATGTAATAAATACCGAAAATAGTATAGTTTTTGTTCCAACTTCATTCGTAATTAGTACCGAAATTATATAGGTTTCATACCAATGTTATGTATACTTAGTACCGATATTTTATATGTTTCATACCAACTTCACGTGTAATATTAACGAATATAATATATGTTTTATACAAATTTCATGTGTAACTAGTACCAAAATTGTTTAGGTTTCATTCCGACTTCATGTGTAACTAGTACCAAAATTATATATGTTTCATATCAACTTCACGTGTAATAAGTACGAAAAATAGTATAGGTTTCATACCAATATCATTTGTAACTTGTACCAAAATTGTATATGTTTCATACCAATTTCATGAGTAACTAATATTAGAATTGTAAAGATTTTATACCATTTTCATATGTAATAGGTATCGAAAATAGTATAGGTTTCGAACCAGTTTCATTCTTAATTAGTACCAAAATTATATAGGTTTCATACGGATTTTACGTATATGTTGTACCGAAATTGTATAGGTTTTATACTAACTTCACATGTAATAAGTACCGAATATAGTATAGGTTTCTTACTAACTTCATATGTAACTAGTACCAAAATTATATAGGTTTCATACCAATTTCATGTGTAACTAGTACCAAAATAGTAGATATTTCATACCAACTTCACGTGTAATACGTACCAAAAATTATATATGTTTCATACCAATTTCTTGTGTATCTTGTACCAAAATTGTATAGATTTCATACCAATTTTATGTGTAACTTGTACTAAGATCGTATAGGTTGTTCTAAGGCATCATTTACGCAGCTCATAATGACGTCCTCCATCAAATCATCAAAAATGGCTTCCAACATTTCGAAACAGAAAAGTCGATATCAGATTGGCGACTGAAACTGAAAACGAAAAAAATTGTGAGAAGAAATTGCTTAATAGGGAAATTAAAAAATTTTATTGGAGAAGATGAAGTATCATGGACATTTTTGTCATTATGGACAATCAAGGAGTTAAAACAAACAATAAATGTGGAATATAGACTGATGCATTATTTTTTCTGACATGGGTATTGAGACCACTTTTAACTTTGAGTGTGAGGATATTTGATTAATTTACCCATAATTCTATAGGATATTGAACCTTCATCGTGTGGAATTATAATTTCATATATTTTAATCTTAATATGTTCTGAAATTTTCATCATGTGGCATTTTCAACTGGATACAAAATCTTTTGGAATATATAGGCTTATTCCACTATAGCATTATTTGTATTTTTAGACCCAATTTCAGTTATGAAACGATAGTTTCAAACTTTTATTTTTAATCAATATCATTTTCAAATTTTTGTTCAATCAAAAGTGGTCCATAAACCACCTATTCAATTATAGGATATCGGGCCTTCATTGTGTGGAATTATAATTTCATATATTTTAATCTTAATATGTTTTGAAATTTTCAATCATCATGTGGCAATTTTCAATTGGACACGAAATCTTGGGGGAGATATAGGCTTATTCACTATAGCATTATAGGTATTTTTAGACCCAATTTCAGTTATGAGAAGATAATTTCAAACATTTATTTTTAATCAATAGCAGTCTCAAATTTTTGTTCAATCAAAAGTAGTTGATAAACCACATTGCTAAAAAATAATTTTCGTGGAACTAAAGTTGTTAAAAACATCTATATTGGGCTAATTTTGAGTCAAAACAATTTCCGCGGCATTATAGACATATTTATTTCGAAAAACGGTCTAAAATGGAAAGGAAAAAAAAAGTGCATAGCCTAATAATTGAGGAACCCAATTTTTGAGTGTTAATGACGAATTAACCCATGTGGTTTTGCAAATAGAAAATTATCTTATTGGCTTGAAAATATGCATTATACCCCCTCGTGGTTATGAAAATATGCAGATTACTCATTTGGTTTGAAAATATGCATTTTTACCCCCTGTGATTTTGAAAATAGGCAGTTTATTCCCTCGTGGTTTGTGAATATGTGCAAAATACAGCATCCGTGGATGACATTTCTTGCAAACCACAAGGGGTGAAGTGCCTATTTTCAAAACCACGGGACAGCTAATGTATATTTTCAAACCACTGGGGGTAATCTGCCTATTTGCAAAATCACAGGGGATAAAATACATATTTTCAACCACGTGAGCTAAATTGTTATATTCCTAAAAATAAAAAATTGGAAAATAGTTTGTGCAATTTTTTTTAATCCTAGCAAATATTAAATATATAAGACATATATTTTCGAAAAACTGTCTAAAATGGAAAAGTGCGGACCCTAAAATTTTAAGGGTTAATGGTTAATTAACTCATGTGGTTTTACAAATAGGAATATAACCTTATTTGGTTCAAAAATATGCATTTTACCCCCTCGTGGTTTTAGAAATAGGCAGATTACATATTTGGTCTAAAATAGATATTTTTACTCCCATGTGATTTTGAAAATAGCAGTTTACCACCTCGTGATTTGTGAATATTGTAAAATACCACATCTGTGGATAGTCATTTTTGCAAACCACAAGGGGTGAAGTGCCTATTTTCAAAACAACGCGACGGTCAAATGCATATTTTCAAACCACATGGGGGTAATCTGCATATTTGCAAAAACACGGGGGTTAGCTTATTTTCAAACCACATTGGGGTAATCTGCCTATTTTCAAAATCACATGGGATAATCCGCCACTAGCTCAATTTAAAGTTCAACAGTGAAATTCTTGTAGGGTTTGGGTCCAGCCAAACATAAACACACCTACAAACATATAAATTTATGTAAACATATAAATTTATGTGTATTGATATGATAAGACCCGATCCATTCAAGAATTTCTCGATTTAATCCTGGTCATAACCTTCCCACTTCCAAGAAATGGCTGCGTGTCAGTTGCCAAAAAGAACATTAGAATTCAATATTTGATAAAGGCATATCTAAAGTGTCAAATAATAGAACGAAAAGCATATATACTTTAATTTTGTATTGTTATCTGCTTTAATATATATGCAATGATGTGTACAAAGCAACAAAAATTTAATTAAAAAAAAAAATAGATTCATCACCAATTGGTGAAGTGGGGCATTATTCTTTGTTAGTTGCATGTCACACATTTCTTGGCTATTGTCCTCTTTACGAGTTATTATTTTTGTATTATACAGCATAATACCTTTGCCATAGAGTTTAGATTTAGATGGAAGGCGGAGATCAAGCCACCTCTATTATCTTTAGACATTACTGAAAAATAGTAGAATTGCATCATTCAATCAAAGCTATGTCTAACATATAGAACTGAGTAGTTAAACAATGTGCTACGATATTTGGAGTGCAATCTCAGAATTAGTATATATATAATAATATGTTTAGAATAATTACAAAAGAGCGTGGAACAGATGGTAGAAGCGCGCCTGTTACTCCCCTTTAGGGTCATCGGTTCTGAACTCAATCAGTTCACTTTTTAAGTTTTTGGATTTTGCCCCACAAAATATTTGGTTTTTAATATTTTATCATCCCATCACATTTTTTGATTTACTTATTTACCCAAAAAATATTTGTTTTTAAAATTATAAAATGAAATAATTTCATATTTATTTCTTCCAATTTCACATCTTTCTATGTATATTTTTTTTAAAGAAAAATGTTGACATACATCATTTTTAATAAAAAAAACATTTTTACAAATAATTTTCTTGTAAAACTTTTCTATTTAAACTTATATTAATTTGAAATCCATATTAAATAGACTATGAAGTGTTTCCAAAAAAAATGAGAATGAAGTGGCGAGTAAAACTCGTGGATATGGACAAATATCTTATTGAGGAATAACTAACGAGTTGCCAATGGGTTGTTTATACAAAATAAAGATGAAAAATAATTTGCCTATTTTAATATAAATTATATATGATGTCATATGACATATTGATTTTCTCGGGTAAAATCCATTTATGAAGATACAAACTCTAAAAACGCCGAGCAGAAGTTAGACCGAAGAGATGGTTACCGAACACAGGATACTGATCAGCATATTATCGAGCATCCTTTATCCTCTTCGGGATTTTGGTCAAAGTGTAGCGGAAGACCCGGTCATAATTAAAACTAATTAACCGACTGGGATTGAACGTGCATTAATGGGGCGGATTTCTCGGACACGTTTGGCTCCCATCAAGCCACGATCAAAGGACATCATGTTGCTGGTTTTCCGCGAGTTAGTTACTGAGGACAGCCCTATAAATACCCTTAGATAACCTCATAGAGAAGGTTGGATTTTTCTGGGCAAAAAGACTCCGAAGAGAGCAAATTTATGTCTGTTCGGTCTTTTTTGTTATTTCTCTAAAAATATTCGTGTAAGTCATTGAGCGATTATTTTTTGTGTCCAGAAAGTCTTGTAAATCATCAACATTTATAGTGAAGTTTTATACTGGACTAGGTCTCGTGGTTTTTCTCTCAATTTGAGGGTTTTCCACGTAAAAAAATCTTGGTGTGTTTATCGTTATTTTGCATTAACACTTTATTTTACCTTATAGTCAAAATCTCGAATCACATCATTGGCGTCGTCCGTGGGAACTTTAGGGCAAAGACGTTGAAGTATGACGAATTTTCTAACAGAAAATAAATCAAAAGGCAAGATGGCCAGAGGTAAAGGTAGGGGGCAAGCTTCCAGGGGAAATGGATCCAATTCTCATCCATACTCGTTTGCTGAACCCAGAGAAGGGCCAGAAGATGCGGGATCATCTCAGTATATTCCTCGGTCATTTCCTGCTGGGGGAATGCCCATGGAGCATTTGACAGAAATGATAACTAAAACTGTCGGAGAGATCATGAGGCAATTTATGGCCCCTCCCCAGAAACAAGAAACTGTGCAAGAAGAAGAAGGGGAAGAGTTAGCCTCCAGACAGGAGCCTGAAAAAGAACTTGAAAAAGAGCCTGAAGAAGTTAGAAATATTCCTAATTGTTGAGCCTTAAACGCATGGTTGCGTTTAATGCGTTAAATTATCCCCGGTTAATCTTTGAGTTTTGATGATCAACAAAACTTGCATTTGTTATACTAATATGTCTACTTAGTGTACAGGGTTATATTGATAAATTGGTTGGGAAGACCAATGGAAGAGAACCCAAGTTATACAATAACATATGCGAGTTCATAGGACAAGCGGTGATTTTTATCAAGGAATCTATTGAGCTTGGACGAGAAGGAATGACATCTATGAACAACCAATTTAAGTGTTCAACATGTGTGGAATGATGTTGGAACAATTTCTTATGATGGGATGAAGACCCACAAACCAATGGTCCGTTGGTGGGCAAATTCGTATAGAAGCCAATTGGAGCGCAGTGCAATGTTTTGATTATATCTCTTGGCTCGATGCTCCGAACAAGGTGAATCCAAAGAGGTTGGAAAGAAAACTCAATATGCTAGATTTCATATTCGAACATATCAGTCCAATTCGGATTGCATCATGGAGCAAAATGTCATGGAAGTCATAACAAGTGCAGATTGTAGCAAGGTTTGAGCGACTGTAGAATTTTGGGTATAACTTCTTCATAACTTAATGAAATGCAATGAAATTTTGTACACACCTAGATAAGAGGAAGAGCTACACCTTTCATGTTTACCACTTTGCCCAGAAATGAGCTTAAGATGGTCGAATAGTGCAAGGTTTGAGAGTGCTAAAATCTGGCAGATCACCTCAGGCGATCCGGGCCATCACCTCAGGCGATCCGAGCCATGTTGCGCACCATCGACTGAAGCGATGGCACGGTGGGCACGCTGGCGAACAGATCGCCCCAGGCGATGGTCAACCTCGCCCCAGGCGATCCAGAATGCTTCCTAGGCCATTTTTTTGAAGGGCGATCGCCCCAGGCGATGCACGGAACGCCCGAGGCGATCCAGAACTTTACCTACGACCTTGTTTATCATTGATGATCGCCCCAGGTGATGGGGAGATCGCCCGAGGCGATCTGGGCCAGATTTGACCGTTAAAGGGTGGCGATGGGTGATCGCCCGAGGCGATTTCCGAGGCGATCGAGGCGTGATTCAAGCCTTATGTGTAGCAACGGCTAGTAGGAGCTTTGGGGGCCTCCTACACTATAAATATGGATCTTTTGGAGCTTTTTGAAGGCAAGAAACAAGACTATAAACTACAAGAAAGCCTTGATCAATTCAAATTACTTTAGCATTGCAAACTTCATACATTTGTGTGTATTGGAGTTTGTAATTCATTTCTTGTTGTGTGAGTTTTGATTCTTCGTATTGGTACACCGTGAAGGTGTTTGATTGAGTTTCTTGTAAAGGTCCTCCAACACCAAAGCAAGTTGGAAAATTGTAAAGTCGCCAACAAGTAAAGTTGGTGCATGTGTTGTGGCTATCCTTGGAGCCCTTAAGGCCAAGAAGACTCGTGAAGAGTGTTGGTAGCTCGTGAAGAGCTTTGTGTACTCGTGAAGAGTATTGTGCTCGGGAAGAGCTTTGTAAACTCGGGAAGAGTTGGGTTGTGGCTAACTTGGAGCCCTCAAGGCCAAGATCATTTATTCTAGTGGAACCTCGGTTGGAGGTTATCTAACCGGGAAGAGGAGACGTAGGCGATTCATCGCCGAACTTCTATAACAAATATCCTTGTCATTTACCGCTTTATTTCTTTACGTATTTATTTATTTGTTTACTTCTTATTTTATTTTATTTATCGATTGACTTAAGCCTTCCGCAAGCGCAAACTCTTTTAGTTTTGCAAACTCATTTTAAAACGCTAAAGTAGCTAAGGAATCTCATTCACCCCCCCTCTTCGATTCCAACACTAATCATTTGAATGATGAAACTGATAAAGCTTTAAATCGCCAAATGGAAGAGCTGAAAAGTGAGATGCAGCAGATGCGTAATAAGATGGAAGGACGTCTATATCCTCCGCAGAGGAGCACTCCATTTGCTTCCCATGTGGTTGATGATCCTTTGCCCCCAAACTTCAGGGCTCTAAATGTGGGAAATTACGATGGTGGTACAGATCCCGAAGAATATCTGTCTCGATTTGAAAACACTTCACTTCTTCATCAACTTACGGATGGAGTGAAATGTCGGGTTTTCCTGACTACATTATCTGGCGCAGCGCAAGCATGGTTTAATCAGTTGCCAGCGAGAATCATAGAATCTTTCTCGAAGTTTAGTTCTCTATTTTTGCATCAGTTTGCAAGCAGCCGGAGTTGCAAGAGAACAGCTCTTAGTCTGTTCGGGATTAAGCAAGCGGAGAAGGAATCTTTTCGAGATTTTCTGAAAAGATTTAGTCATGCATGTCTTGACATTCCACATATCACCTCTGAAATACTCATCAGCGCGTTCACTCAAGGATTAAAAGAAGGAGACTTATTCCGATCTTTGGCAAAAAAGCCACCTTTTGATTATGATGAACTGTTGGGAAGAGCTTCCAAGTACATTAATCTGGAAGAAGCCCAAAGGATGAAGCAAAGAAGAGATGGTAAGATTGGGGAAGAAGTGAACAGAAAGAATAAACCAGTGGAGCCAATCAAAAGAAGTTTTGACCAGTATCTACCGATGAGACCTCATCGGGAAGTAGCCATGAACCAAAGTATGCCGAAGAGGGGGCGGGGTGGACCTCATAGAGGGGGACCTTTCCGAGGAGGAATGATCCGAGGAGGGTCCTTCCGAGGAAGAGGATATCGAGGAGGAGGTTTTCGAGGTGGAAGATCTAATGAGTCTGATGGAGGGCGGGGATTTAACGAGGAGTTCAAAGACAATAATTTCATTCCTAAAATTAACATAAATCCCGGAAGAGGAGCACCTCAGCCAGTCCCTTGGTCAGTTCGGGGAGAAAGAGTAGAGGGAGAAGAGAAAACCTTGAACAATATCCCGAATCGGGGAACTATACACTTGATATCTGGAGGAATGTCGGGTGGAGATTCGAACAGAGCAAGAAGAAATCACGCCCGGAAGCTTCAAGTGCTCTCTATTGACCCCAATCATGTACATGAGGGTCCGTCCATATCTTTTGGGCCTGCAGATCTGCAAGGAATCCACTTTCCTCATGATGATGCGTTGGTTATCTCTGCTACAGTGGCTAACTATAATGTGCAGAGGATTTTCGTGGACACAGGAAGCTCAGCGGACGTACTTTTTCTTAGTACGTTAAACCAAATGGACTTGGGAAGCTTACATATATTGAAGGTGAATACGTCCTTGCACGGATTTGCAGGGGAAGTCATAAATCCGATAGGGCAGGTGTCTCTACCATTTACACTTGGTGAAGAATCAAGGATCAAAACAAAGATGATAAGTTTCCTCACTGTGGATGCACCATCTTCTTACAATGTAATATTGGGGAGACCAACCCTAGCTGCTTTCGAAGCCGTTGCCTCCACCTATCATCTAACCATGAAATTTCCAGTAGGAGAAGAAGTGGGGCAAGTAAGAGGTGATCAAAGCTCGTCACGGAAATGTTATGTGCAAGAGTTAAGGCAAGAAAGAGAACAGAATAACGAAGGAAGAGAACGAGGGGGAAGTGAAAAGAGGAAGCGGGGCGAGGAGGAACGAGTAACACCCGAAGAGGAGTTCCTCAATATCGAGATGGGTCACCCTACTCGAATTACTAGGGTGGGATCCCAACTTGATCCAGAATTACGGGAAAAAGTGGTTAATTGTTTAAATCAACATGTGGATGTATTTTCATGGAGTAAATCTGATTTAGTTGGAGTAAGACCTGAGATTGCCGAACACCGCCTCAATGTGGACCCCAATATTCGGGCAATAAGGCAAAAGAGGAGGCATTTTGGACCAGAAAAGGACGCTGTCATTGCCAAGCATGTAGAAGAGTTGTTAAAGGCAGGCCACATTCGCGAGATCGGTTTCCCTACATGGCTCTCGAATGTAGTTTTGGTGCCTAAAGCCGGAGATAAATGGAGAATGTGTGTGGATTTTAGGGATGTGAATAAAGCATGTCCCAAAGATTGTTATCCCCTGCCCAGGATCGATCAGCTTGTATATTCTACTGCCGGACATGAACTGTTATGTCTTATGGATGCTTATCAAGGATATCATCAGATCCCTTTGGCACAGGAAGATCAATCAAAAGTGAGTTGTTACGGCAGGGGGAACCTTTTGTTATGTGGTAATGCCTTTCGGATTGAAAAATGCTGGGCCACTTATCAAAGGTTGATGGACAAAATGTTCAAAGAACAAATTGGTCGGAATGTGGAAGTGTACGTGGATGATGTCCTGATTAAGAGCCGAAAAGCCGAGGACTTGGTCAAAGATATGGAAGAAGTCTTCAACACTTTAAGAAAATTTGGCATGAAGTTGAATCCCGCAAAATGCACTTTCGGGATTCGTAGTGGCAAATTTCTAGGGTACATGGTCACGGAGAGAGGTGTTGAAGCTAACCCGGAGAAAATCCGGGCCATACGAGAAATGAACCCCCCAAGAACACTAAATGAAGTGCAAAGGTTGGCAGGAAGAATAGCGGCCCTGAGCCGATTTATATCCCGATCAGCTGATCGGAGCTTGCCTTTCTTCAAAGCATTAAGGCAGGGAGTCAAGTTCGAGTGGAATGACCAATGCCAAAAGGCCTTCGAGGATCTGAAAGATTATTTGGCTCAGTTACCTTTGATAAACAAGCCTGATCCTAAAGAAACGCTTCTCGTTTATTTATCGGTGGCCGAAGAAGTAATCAGTTCCGTGTTAATCAGAGAAAGGTCAAAACAACAGCAGCCCGTATATTATGTCAGCCGAGCCCTGCAAGGAGCCGAGCAACGATACCCTGAAATTGAGAAGTTGGCATTAGCTGTAGTCACCACAGCGAGGAGACTTCGGCCATACTTCCTGTCTCATCCTATCATGGTAATAACAAACACTCCTTTGGGTAGACTTTTATCCAAAGCCGAAATATCAGGGAGGATGGTAAAATGGGCCACAGAGCTGAGTGAGTTTGATATCACTTATCAACCCCGAACTACAGTCAAAGCTCAAGCACTGTCAGATTTTCTGGTGGAAGTCACTCATACTCCGGAGGAAAAAGAATGGAGTTTGTTTGTAGATGGATCATCTACCCGATTGGGAAGTGGAGCAGGTGTCATACTCATTAGTCCCGAAGGGGAAGAAATCAGAGTTGCCGTCCAGTTTGGGTTTCTTTCCTCAAACAATGAAGCTGAATTTGAAGCTATCATTTCAGGCCTCCAAATAGCATTGGACGCTGGAGCCAAGACGATAAAAGCTTTTATGGATTCAATGCTGGTTGTTCATCAAGTGAAGGGGGTATATGAGGTGAAAGAAGAGAAGTTTAGAAAGTATGTGGAAAATGTGCGGGCAATGATGGCTCAATTTCAAGAGGTGGAATTAACGCAAATACCAAGGGAAGAGAATACTCGTGCCGATGAATTAGCAAAATTGGCTAGTTCAGTACACGAATGGAAGAACAGGAATGTGCTCGTGCAAGAGCTTTTGATCTCTCATATATCCGTCAATAGCATCATGAATTTGGAGCCATGTATTATATCCGATTGGCGAGAGCATCTTATTAAATTTTTGAAGACAAAGGTTATGCCTCCTGACCCAAAGGAAGCTGCTAAAGTTAAAAGAATGGGGAACCGATTTGTGTTGATAGAAGCCAAGTTGTTCAAGAAAGGATTCTCAATTCCTTTTTTACAATGTGCCTCGAGGCAAGAAGGGGAGCATTTATTAAAGGAGATTCATGAAGGATGTTGCGGAAATCATGTAGGGACTAACATGTTGTATCAGAAATCTATCCGAGCTGGGTACTATAGGCCGACGATGAGGGAAGACGCTGAGGAAGTTGTGAAGAAATGCATTAATTGCCAAAAGCATGCAAATTTATCCCATGTACCTGCGGAAGTCCTTAATAGTAGCATCATTTCCTGTCCCTTTGACCAATGGGGAATGGATATTGTTGGACCATTTCCTCCCGCTACAGGGCAGAGAAAATTTCTCCTAGTAGCCGTTGAATACTTCACTAAGTGGGTGGAAGCCGAACCATTGGCTAAAATAACTGAGGAAGAAGTCATCAGATTTTTATGGAGAAACATAGTATGCCGGTTCGGAATACCTCGAAGAATAATTTCCGACAATGGAAGACAGTTTCAGGGAGGAAGAATACAAGAGTGGTGCAAAGATATGAAAATTAAACAAGTCTTCACTTCAGTCGCCTATCCTCAAGCAAATGGGCAAGCGGAAGTGATTAATCGTATTTTATTGCACGGGATCAAGACAAGACTAAAAGGGGCTCGTGGGGAGTGGGTAAATGAATTACCCGGTGTCTTATGGGCTTATAGAACGACTCCTCGGGTATCTACAGGAGAGACTCCTTATAGCTTAGTATATGGATCTGAGGCCCTCATCCCAGTAGAAATTGGAGTGGAATCTCTTCGGGTACAAAGCTATAATCCCGATCAGAATGAAGAAAAAAGGAAGTTGGAGTTAGATGGGATTATGGAGTTGAGAGAAAAAGCCTTGGCTAAAGTGGAATTATATAAAATAAGGGTGACCAATGCTTACAATCGGAGGGTTCGCCCGAGGGCTTTTCAGGTGGGAGATCTAGTGCTGCGAAGAATCAATCCTGCGGGGGAAGTAAAGAAGTTAGCACCCAAGTGGGAAGGTCCCTATAAAATAAAAGGGGTGATCGGAAGAGGAACCTACAGGCTGGAAGATCATGAAGGTCGGGAACTGGTGAGACCTTGGAACATTCATAATTTAAGAAAGTATTGTTTGTAATCTTTCAGTTATCATTGCTGTTCCCATATGTATTTCCTAATTAAATAAATTTTCTTTTATTAAGCAATGTTCGGTTTACTCGTTGGATCGGGATGTTTGGTCAACGTTTAAACTTAAAAACACCATCGTTTACTCGTTGGATCGGGATGTTTGGTCAACGTTTAAACTTAAAAACACCATCGTTTACTCGTTGGACCGGGATGTTTGGTCAACGTTTAAACTTAAAAATACCATGTTATTGCGCTCGGGGTAGCGAGATTATGTTATTATAGTCCATTGTTGGCGGGTTAAATACAGGATCGGGAAGTTTGGTCTGTATTTGAACCTAAAATGGGACTAAGTGATTATGCTCGGGGTAGCGAGCAATGTTCGGTTTACTCGTTGGATCGGGATGTTTGGTCAACGTTTAAACTTAAAAACACCATCGTTTACTTGTTGGATCGGGATGTTTGGTCAACGTTTAAACTTAAAAACACAATCGTTTACTCGTTGGATCGGGATGTTTGGTCAACGTTTAAACTTAAAAATACCATGTTATTGCGCTCGGGGTAGCGAGCTTATGTTATTATAGTCCATTGTTGGCGGGTTAAATACAGGATTGGGAAGTTTGGTCTGTATTTGAACCTAAAATGGGACTAAGTGATTATGCTCGGGGTAGCGAGCAATGTTCGGTTTACTCGTTGGATCGGGATGTTTGGTCAACGTTTAAATTAAAAACACCATCGTTTACTCGTTGGATCGGGATGTTTGGTCAACGTTTAAACTTAAAAATACCATGTTATTGTGCTCGGGGTAGCGAGCTTATGTTATTATAGTCTATTGTTGGCGGGTTAAATACAGGATCGGGAAGTTTGGTCTGTATTTGAACCTAAAATGGGGCTAAGTGATTATGCTCGGGGTAGCGAGCAATGTCTTTACTCGTTGGATCGGGATGTTTGGTCAACGTTTAAACTTAAAAACACCATCGTTTACTCGTTGGATCGGGATGTTTGGTCAACGTTTAAACTTAAAAATACCATGTTATTGCGCTCGGGGTAGCGAGCTTATGTTATTATAGTCCATTATTGGCGGGTTAAATACAGGATCGGGAAGTTTGGTCTGTATTTGAACCTAAAATGGGACTAAGTGATTATGCTCGGGGTAGCGAGTAATGTTCGGTTTACTCGTTGGATCGGGATGTTTGGTCAACGTTTAAACTTAAAAACACCATCGTTTACTCGTTGGATCGGGATGTTTGGTCAACGTTTAAACTTAAAAACACCATCGTTTACTTGTTGGATCGGGATGTTTGGTCAACGTTTAAACTTAAAAATACCATGTTATTGTGCTCGGGGTAGCGAGCTTATGTTATTATAGTCCATTGTTGGCGGGTTAAATACAGGATAGGGAAGTTTGGTCTGTATTTGAACCTAAAATGGGACTAAGTGATTATGCTCGGGGTAGCAAGCAATGTTCGGTTTACTCGTTGGATCGGGATGTTTGGTCAACGTTTAAACTTAAAAACACCATCGTTTACTCGTTGGATCGGGATGTTTGGTCAACGTTTAAACTTAAAAATACCATGTTATTGTGCTCGGGGTAGCGAGCTTATGTTATTATAGTCCATTGTTGGCGGGTTAAATACGGGATCGGGAAGTTTGGTCTGTATTTGAACCTAAAATGGGACTAAGTGATTATGCTCGGGGTAGCGAGCAATGTTCGGTTTACTCGTTGGATCGGGATGTTTGGTCAACGTTTAAACTTAAATGTATCATGTTATTATGCTTGGGATGTTCTCTCTAAAGCCCGAGCATATTTTATCTGCTCGGGATGTCTTTTCCCCGAGCTCGGTTATATTCATTACTTCGGGATATTTTCCAACCGAACTTTATTTGCTTAAAATTTTGCTTGGTGGAGAGACTAGCTTGCACAAGATTGTAAGAAGACAAGGAGAGTCAGAATATCATTCCCAAAAGATTACAATTTTAAAAGTTAAAACAAGAAGGGTACGTCCCTAAATCTACAGCTGGATGAACTCATCGGGAACGGTATTCAGGGCCTCATCAACATTTATAAAGTCTGTTGAAGTTCCTTCAGGAGGATAGCCAGCGGTTTTAAATTGACGAATAGACGCTTCAAAGCCATAGTTAAGGAACTTGGCAGCGCGTTCGCCCAAAATATCGCCATACTCCTCAGACTTCATAAACTCTTCTTTTTTTGAGCAGCCCGAGATAGTTTCTCCTGGTCAAGCTGTTCAGAAAGGGATTTGTTCTCTTCAGCCCGCAATGACTTCTCCTGTGAAAGTTGCTCTAAGAGGGATTTATTCTCTTCAGTCACGGACCTGAACTGCCCGGATAAAGTGGTGTTAGCTTTCTCAAAGTCGGCTAATTTCTTGTGCGCTTCCTCGAGAGCTTCCACTGTCTTATCCCGAGTAGCAACAGCAGCAGAGTATCGTTCCTCCAGTAGCTTTATGGATTTCTTCATCTCCTCGCCGATACCTTCTAGCTGTTTGAGGTGTTTCTGATTCTCCCCATCTGAGGATCTCATAGATTGGAAGCGAGTCATAATCTCGCCGGCCATCAGATTGGTCTGCAAGAGAATAAATGAAATTAATATACCGAAGACAGAGAGTTTATCAGATGGAAATGGATGTAAGTTACCTGAGTGAGGGAAGTTGAAAAATCATTTATCAAGTTGCTGAAGGCCAATCCTCCGAGGTATTAACGGTCGGGAGAATTGGCCCAATTGCAAATGATAGAGTGAGAAATTTTGGGGTCCGGTTTTCTCAGAATGGGGACGTTGGGGGGATAAATCCAATCAGGTATATGATATCGGGAGGTTGGCCGAGAAGAGCTAGAACCACCAGGAGCAGGTTGAGAAACAGCTCGAGTTTGAAGAGGTGGACTAGCTCGGTGGGTAAGGGAGATTCGAGGAGAAGAAGTTTTCTTGGTAGGAGGAAGTTTAGAGGAAGAACCTTGGCCCTCGGGGGCCGCCCTCTTCAATGATCGAGGAATCAAGGCTTCCGCCTCAGGTACTTCAATCACCTCTTCGGGAGGAGCAGGTGTAACAGATAGGGGAGGAATTGTTCCAGTGGTCGGTTTAGCAGCCTTCTCTGGTACGGTAATTTTCTTCAGGCTAGCAACAATCTTGGCTTTCAGCATCTTGGTTTCTGCAAGAAAGAAACATCATAGCAATTATTCAAGCATGCTAAAACAGAGTAAGCAAACAAAGCAAGATGCTCGGTAAATACTCACCGAGGGGCATTTTTAGGGAAACACCCTTAGGACTAAGCTGGAACAAATACAGCAGTCTGTCGTCAATCAGCTCCCCAAGGTTAAAACACTGATCGCCAAGCTTACGACAAACCGATAGATATGTTTCTCCCTCAAGTAGCTCCTTGATCGACTTGCCCTTCGGTAAGTTTTCTTTCCACTCCATGGGACAATCCCAGGGTTGGAGTGGGCGAGCAAAGAAGAAAAATCTTTTCCAATTTTTTATGGAAGATGGGTAATTTTTCAGAAAACCCATCGCTGTTCGAGAAGAAAAGTAAAAAAGCCCGATCTCCTTTCGATTTAATTGAAAGAAACAATGAAAGAGTTCGGGAGTCGGAGAAAAGCCAAAAAAGGATAAGACTATGTAGAAACCCGCCAACAATCGATAACTGTTGGGGAATAACTGACTTAGAGAGATGGCAAAATATGAGGCAATATCTACAAAAAAAGGAGGAATAGGAAAACGAAGTCCCCCTCGGAGTTGGTCTAGGTAGAAGGGAAAATAACCCTCGGGAGGCAGGTGGGGGCGAGATCCGGGAGGGGGAACAATAATAGATGTCCCCTCGGAAATCTCCCATTTAGTTTGGATACTGGATAGGTGCCGTTGTGATTTAATCCCTGATTCAAATATCTCAAACCAGGGCACGCGGGCTTTTATCAGGTCCTGCTCTGTCGCAGCCTGAAGCTCTTCTCTACGAGCATCGTGGGCTGACGACGAGCTGGAAGTCTCCTCACTATCAGAGGAAGAAGAATGTCGAGGAGAGGGACTCAGGGTACCCTCCTCCTCGAACATGTCTATAGTTTTCGAATAATCGTCAGAAGAAGACATACTCGATGAATGGAAAGAAAATAAGTATGAAGGAAAAGTTGGTCGGACGTCTAATGCTAGCTCGGAAGCAAATTGCAGTAAAGTAAGCTAAATCGACGAAATGAGCGAGTATTTATAGTGGGGGGCCACTTGAACAGTCGTTGGATCGACACCGTTCAAAATAAATCCCATGAACGGTTATAGATGTGCCTCGGGAAACGAAACGTCGCAAGATTTTTTGAAATTTTTTGGCGGGAAAATTAGGCGGTCAAAATACCCCGAACATGTCAGGATTTTACCCGAAGACAATAAACCAAGATTTCACTACTTTCATCTTGCTTTACTTTAGGGGGGTGAGGTGATGTCATATGACATATTGATTTTCTCGGGTAAAATCCATTTATGAAGATACAAACTCTAAAAACGCCGAGCAGAAGTTAGACCGAAGAGATGGTTACCGAACACAGGATACTGATCAGCATATTATCGAGCATCCTTTACCCTCTTCGGGATTTTGGTCAAAGTGTAGCGGAAGACCCGGTCATAATTAAAACTAATTAACCGGATGGGATTGAACGTGCATTAATGGGGCGGATTTCTCGGACACGTTTGGCTCCCATCAAGCCACGATCAAAGGACATCATGTTGCTGGTTTTCCGCGAGTTGGTTACTGAGGACAGCCCTATAAATACCCTTAGATAACCTCATAGAGAAGGTTGGATTTTTCTGGGCAAAAAGACTCCGAAGATAGCAAATTTATGTCTGTTCGATCTTTTTTGTTATTTCTCTAAAAATATTCGTGTAAGTCATTGAGCGATTATTTTTTGTGTCCAGAAAGTCTTGTAAATCATCAACATTTATAGTGAAGTTTTATACTGGACTAGGTCCCGTGGTTTTTCTCTCAATTTGAGGGTTTTCCACGTAAAAAAATCTTGGTGTGTTTATCGTTATTTTGCATTAACACTTTATTTTACCTTATAGTCAAAATCTCGAATCACATCAATATATATTAAATGATGTTTCTTTTTTTCTTTTTTTTATGTCAAGCCCCATAATTTAAAAATTCTAGCTACGCCCCCGATGGAGTGTAATTGAAAGTGATCCCAGGGTTGAGACGACATATTTGTTGAATACGATACAACATTGAAGCTTCCGATGCACGAGGACTACAAGTAGAAATGACATTAGCAACTGTCAATGCATCTGTTTCCACAAGTCATCCCTGACTCTCGTAACGAAATGCATCTAGACAGCCTTCCAAAACAACATAAGTCTCACCTATATAGGGAGCAAATTGGCTCTGCAGTAAAAGACATTTGGCAAACACTGACTACTCCTTGAGCATCCTGTCCGCCAACACCCACCCCAAAATAAGTCAAATCCGGACAAACCACAAACAACATTTTATTTTCAGACTACCCGGATGAGGAGGAGGAGTCCAACGAGAACATGACTGCAAGGTAGGCGAATGTCGTGGGAAATCTGCTGGAATCTCTGAGTTACAAGCTAGGAATCCCCCCATAATCTATTCGTCATTTCAAAAGTAATAAGTAGTATGGTTTCTATATATATTTTTGGGTATGACGGTACAAATCATATGATCATTAATTACTCAGCTCTTGATTCGTGTTAGGATCGGGTTAGCTCGGCTCGTCCTCGGTCGAGAAATGACATACCGAGGGTGAATAGACTATTTTTGGTTACTAGTATATTTTTTTAGAATATCTCCTTGCCTCGTGGCTCAATATGAAACTGGCAGAATGAGTGAATAGCAATAACTCAAGTTTTTTTATTTTAGAAACAATATCCTTCTTGAATCTGGTAGAATCAAGAGTGCAGAAGGGGTCCCTTTCCAAACGCAAGGGGTTCTCAAAAAGAAGTTTAATGAAGATGAATGAATATGAGTTGTAATACCCTTGTCCCACATTGGTTATGGATAAAAATTTAAAGTGGTTTATAAAGGCTTGCAATGGACTATTATAGCAACTTGGGTTAACAATTTTCGTAGAGCGAGGACGGATACGAAATAGTTGCTATAGGAGCCCATTGTTCAGTCGCGCTTACGCAGACCTGGGCCCGGAGCGTGGCAGAATGGTATCAGAGCCGGTCACTGGCAGAAAACCCAAGAGATAAGTGCTAGGCGAGGCAAAGTGCTACGTGCATGAGAGCCACCTCTTGAGCCTAAAGGGGCTAGGTGCTACACGATGGGGGCCACCTCTTGAACCTGCAGGGCAAAATGTCACGTGCGTTGGAGTCACCTCTTGAACCTGCGGGACAAAGTGCTATATGACGGGAGCCATCTCTTGAACCTGTAGGAGCCACCTCTAGATTCCCGGTGCCGGTAGATCGATGAGTTAGGTCGCGACGAGGACGTCGTGTTCTAAAGGAGGGGTGATTGTAATACCCTTGTCCCACATTGGTTGTGGATGAAAATTTAAAGTGGTTTATAAAGGCTTACAGTTGACTATTATAGCAACTTGGGTTAACCATTTTCGTAGAGCGATGACGGATACGAAATAGTTACTATAGGAGCTCATTGTGCAATCGCGCTTGCGCAGACCTGGACCCGGGGCATGACATGAGCCGTTGATTACAACATTAATATCATTTAAAACGATAAATTACGCAAACTAATATTAACAGAAACTTGAAGCTTAAATCCTGTGCATGGTGTCTGAGCCATTTGTATGCCATTAGTCTTCAAGAAGCTTTTCGATCCTTACATTAATTACTAGACACCTAGTGCTTCGTTGGTAGGGATGGCAATGGGGCGGGTCCAAACCCGGACCCGTATTGAACCCGACCCGCCGGGGCGGGTCCAAACCCGCTTCAACCGGGTTTGGAAGCGGGGCGGGTCCTGGGATTGGCCGCACCCGCCCCGCTATGCATTTTTAATTTTTTTAAAAAAATATTTAATATTGAATATACATTTCACTTCTTTGATTGTACAATAATGTGTTATTGTTTAATTTCATATCAAAATTCATGTGTTTATGGTAAAGAAGTTGAACATTTTGAATGGAATAAAAACTAAATAATAAATATTTGATAGTTTAAAGATAGTTTTACGATGCTTATTATAAATATTTACTAGAGGAAAGCATTAAATTCAATATCAAAACTCAATTTTTGTGTTTCAAAATTAATTTCTACCAAATTTTTTTTTTTATAAAAAAAAAATTTGTTTGCGGGGCGGGGCGGGTAAACCCGCGAACCCGGCGGGTCTAAGCGGGGCGGGTATGGGTTTTATGTGTAGCGGGGCGGGTCCTGGGATTGGCCAAACCCGTCCCAAACCCGCCCCGTTGCCATCCCTATTCGTTGGGCTTTAAATATTGAAATATTATTTACTATATCTTGGTAATGTGAAAACCTGTGTTTAGGTTTTGTGAGCTAATGATCGAGTTTTGAAATAGCTGAGAGACGTGGTTGTATGCACTCGGTTTGAGTCATATTTATACATCAATTCAATATTAAAACACATTACATCCTGAATAAAATAATAACAAACAACATATCAACTATTGTAGACCAATCATATTGAGTTAGTCCATAAATAGAGCCTACAGAGGGTCCATAAAAATATTTTCCTAATAACGGTGTGAGAAAAGGGTAAAAAATTTATCAGCGTATTGATCTGAGAAAGAAGAGAAGATTTGAAAGAATTATATACCTTCAATCTTTCTAACACCATGTTCTTATATATTTTTTGTTTATTTGTGTCACGCTCCCCGCTCAGGGCCGCACAAACGCAACTGTATGGATCATATAGCAACTACTTCATATCCATCATCGCTCTGCAAAGATGGTTAACCCAAATTGCTATAGGATTCCATTGTAGCTTCTTATAAATCATTTTAAACTTCCAATTTTTACCAATGTGGGACAAGGATATCACAATTTGCATCGAAACACAAAAAAGTTTGATTGCCCCTTGAAGTTTTGACTCAAGAAATTATGTAAGATTAAATGTTGCTTGGTAAGAGTTATTTATTCAATTATTGATATATATATATATATATATATATATATATATATATATATATATATATATATATATATATATATATTCAAATTCCGTTGCATGTAAAAAGGCTTTAGTATAATCAATTAGTTTGGAAACTCTTAAATGGGCCAAAAGGTAAAGAAACTAGCCCATTAAAATAATTAAGGCCCATTAGGTGGCCCAAATGTTTGATTGCTCCGTCATCGCTCTGCAAATATGGTTAATCCAAATTACTATAGGTGGCCCAACATAGGCTCATAAATAAATCTAGTGCAAGGAAAATGTTAGAAGTTACATAAACCTGCTCTAGATGAGGTCCAATTTAGTAGAAACGCAGATGGATTTCAATAGCCGGTATATTTAAGGGTAAAATTCAGGTTGGTACTAGTAAAGAAGTTTTTCGACTCAATCCAGCAAAAAAAATACTTTCAACTAGGTCCATTTTATGCCAAATCACAAAAAATAACCCTATACATTTCTTTTTCATCGTGTTTGCTTCTTCGCTTCTATCCGTTCTTCAAGTTACGGAATTTGAATAACGCATCCCCAAGCATAAATTCATCTATCAATTACTTTGAAAACCGAAGTTTCAGCACTAATTCATGTTCGAAAATGATGTCGGAACTCATGGCTGTGATTTTTCTTTGCACTAAAATCTGGTTTAGTAGGCGCAAGAGAGCTTTGAATAAATCGATATGGTAGGTCGTTGTCTGTAATTTTTCTTCATTTTTCCGGACATCTTCTTGAGGGAGATGCATTATTCCAGGAAAAAAAATAGTAGGAACATGTGAGAATGATATATAAATTTAAGTTTAGCATTTTAATTTTGCATTGGCTTTGAACTTCAACAAAAGCAAGAAAGGTGTTTGAGAAAATGTTCTAATGAAATTATCAAGTATTTAAATCAATCTACAAAATATAAATATTACATAACAGTAGGCAATTTTTTGAAAAATAAAATAAAATGAAAATAATAGTTTTGTTGTAGTTTGTGCTTTTTGAACTTGCAAAAACAAGATGGCACGAACCAAATGTTATAAACGAAGATTGATGTGTGGGGAGACTTAATTAGTTGGTGTATGTAATATATATGCATCACCTGAGCCTGTCGATGCATGTAATTTACATGCATCGATATACTATTTTTTGGTTAAAGATAGTACCTGAGTCTATCAGTGCATGTGATTTACATGCATTGATAGCCTCAGACAGTACATGTAATTTACATGCACCAATAGATTATGTTTAGTTCCCTCGTATTGTTTTCTTTTTTGGTTAGAAAGTGAGTGAAAATGTTATTTATTGTTATGAGAATAATTGAATTCTCTCAGTGATTTGAACCCTTACAAACACAACTCTATGTCAATTCATGGAAAACTTTCCAGCGGGTTACAGCCCAACAATTTACACTAATTTACCATATCCTCACTCACCCACGATATAATTTCCCCATTCATCATCTCGCATACACAATCTAAGTTTATAGCTTATTCTTGTGAAGGAGCTAAAGTTATTTCTTTAACCAAAAACATTTATTATCTTTCCAAATTAAAGTTGAAGAATTAACAATCTTAAACAGAAAACAGTGACATGATGTCTGAAATTTTCGGTTTATATCTTTCAGATTGGAAATCACATCATGAGTCTCTTATGTGACATTACAGAAAGATCAATTGATATTTTAACGTGAGCCCAAATCTTAAAACTGACGTATAGGTAGGTAAGAAAACCTCTCAAAATTGACATTTTATTTTATCTTTTTTTAGAATTAGTGTTGGGTTTCTGATATTGTCCATCCGATTAGAAACCAAAGTTTAAGAAATAACAATTTGAAATTTGCTACAAAAAATTTCTTTAACTAAAGAAACCTTTTAAGAAACACATAATATGTACCAAAATTGCAATAAAAATTCAATGTTAATTGAAGCACAAAAATCCCATAAAAACAACAAAAAAACATCCAAAAATTGTTCAATGGAGACGAAGGGGACGTGGTCGAGTTGCGTGCGATGCTTGTCAAGGAGAAAACTAGACGACCCTAGGTTGAAGATTAAGTCACCTTTCGATGTTAAATGTTAGCAATTGTTAGTGGAATCTGTGGTTCTCAGAATTGGTATTTGTTTTTATTAAAACAAAGGTATTTTAGTAAAATGACTTATTTGAAGAAGTTTCTTAAAAGGTTATTTAGTTGGAAATATTTTTTAGGACAGTTGAAAGATGTTTTTGTAAATGGTACCCATATATAATTTCCTCTATATTTAATTCAACATTCTAATAATTATAACTTAAAATATTAGAATCCCGAAAATCGTCACTAACTATAATTTTTTTTTAAAATCTATCTGGCTAGTTTTTGATGTGTTTTTTATATAATTATACTGCATTTAAGGTCGAATGTTAATTTTAAGGTATTTCAAATCAGATTCAAGATAAATTTATTCCACATAACTTCACACTAAATTAAATTTGATTATTTCATAAACTTAGGTGAAGGTAGGAATATAACAAGAAAATAAACAATATCTCCAAAAGCAAAGGTACGAGATTGGATATTAGTTACATTTGTACTGTAGCACATAGCCTATGGAGAAAAATTCTAAGTAGAATGCTGGTTATACAAGAAGCTCTTGTGTATATAATATAGTTAAAACCTCCAAAAAATTGACAAACTTTTTCTTGACTATTTAATTGCTCAAGTTGCATGTATCAAACCCTTCACCCCATTCTTATCATGTGCTTTACATTTTCTTTTCAACAGACAACATGAATATTGTGAGATGAAATAGCGAAAGAAAGATGAGTGACTGCTTTTCCATACCCAAGACAACATTCACACAAGATGTGATCGTAGAGGAGTCACCGGGATCGATGAACAACCCTAAACGAATCGTCATAGTAATGTGTTTTTAGGAATTTCACCCTCAAAGAATGTTCTACTGTTACCATTCTAGGGATCATGCGCTGGCTCAACATCCATTCCATGTATGTTATTCCATCTCCCTAATTATTTTTTTAAAATGCCAATTGTTATTTTACTTGATAGTGTGTACAAAGACATGGAGTGATGTATGGAGTATGAATATTGAGAATTTGGACTACTTTCAAGAGAAGAGGGATGGCAAGAATGATCCCAAATGCCAAAAAGTTCAAAGGTTGATGGACCTTTGCCAAAAATATAGGGTACTTACTGCCTTCTGAGGTCAACAAGCCAGTACCTTCAGAGATTTCATAAGACTAAAACATGATCAAATGGGTGAGAGTCAGAGTTATGACACTGCTAGGGACCCAAGTAGGAAACCTAATATTTATCAGATGCTGGAGTTCATCTTGGATTCGAGAATGATGAGATTTTACAAGGTATAGAACACCAGCCCCCAATATTCCAACGAAAGAGCTTCGCCCACACACCTTTTGAGACTTGGATTGGGGTAATATTTCTCGATAAAATTTTTACTATTTTAAAATAATTATATTATTACAAAACTTATTTAAATGTAGAATGCTAAGTATAATCAATCGTAACATAATATATACTAACATTAATTTGTTTTCGTCTCGAATATCTGATTGTATTTCTTCTCATGTACTCTTTTACGTTCTAAACAAATTCTTTTTTTGCAGGATATACTGGTTTGGTTTTTTTTCTTTTTGATATATGAAAACATATTTTAAAAATAAATGAATAAACACTAATAATGATATTCTAAGATTTAAAAATATATTACATTAATTTATATATACTTTGAAATTAAAATTATATTGGGCAGTACGGAAAAAATTCAGTTTAAAATATGATTGTATGAGAAAACGAGAAATAGAAATCAATGTTTTTTGGACAATAAATGAAAAATAAGGCGGAAATAATGCGTTCATTTCCCGAACGTGAAATAAAGTGCAAATTACAAAAAAAAAAAAAAAATCCAATTTGAATATTTGCAACACTAATCCCAAATTTTTAGGTAAAAAAATATATATAATCCGAAAAAACTTATTTTTTTAAAAAAAGTAGTTACTTGAACAAATATAATCTCATAAATTTATTATTTAAACAATATAGTCCCAACTTTAGGATCACTTAATTCGAACTTTCGAGATCGAATATAGCCTGTAGTAAAGTCGCCACGCACAACCAGAAGAGGAGTAGGGGAGACAAGAACATTTACGGACGACTATTTTGTAATTTATTCTGCAATAAATCTTACGATGATTACAATTCGCGCACAACAAACATGTTCACGGATGCGTACAATGACTATTCCCCAACTTTCGAAGCAAAAAGTGTTGATTGAATTTCGATTAAATCCAGATAAGAACACAAAGCACTCAATAGATCTTCCAAAACAATTGTTACAATAACTAAAACACAAAAGAAACTGTGCATAGCAAGCTGATTTTACTTTTTAATAAAAGTAATACTTCCAAACGACTCGCAACCATATTCTGGAACCAGCCAGCAGAAGAATACAAGCATACAGTTGAACGTTTTATACCTAGGAATTCAAGACATTATCCTTAACCGTTTGAAAGAATTTTTTTGAACTATATTTCTTGCACAAACTACATAAAAACATCGGAAATTACAGCTGATAAAATTGTCTTTAAAATACCTATGCGTATTTTCTTACAGGACCCGGTCTTGAATATCCGTAAGAAATGTGGATGCCAAGGTGCTGATTTTCTTCCCGGTTTCTCCTGCAATGCTCTTGAGAGAGGAAATATCTTGTTGTGCCTGAAAACAATGAAACCATTGAAGACGGATAAAATAATTGTAAAGAAACTGGAAAACTAGGAGGGGTAAAAATTACCGAGGATTAAATAGATATATAAAATGGGAGTTAAAAACCATCTCTCTAAAGATTGAGCTCATGGGTGATTGCCATACGATGTATCTATATTCTATATTGCAACATGCCACCTCACAACAAATAAGATATATTTGGAATTAATGTTCACATAACATTAGTCGGGTACAAAAAAAATAAAGGTCACCTAAGAAAACTTAATGAAAAACATAGCTTTTCGCGCACCAGGGTTTTGAATCCATGACCCATGGCTATGATACCATGCTAGAAACAACTCGTCCCAACAGCTAAAATTCTTGAGGTTTCTGAATAATAGTATTTATACTTCACAAAGGGAATGAAAGGCATTTGCAGAAATAATTTTGAAGCTAAACATAGTTTGGAGAAGAAAAAACTATATGGAGTCGAATTTTAGGATTATGTGTACAATTGGATATGTTGCTGCTTTACCTGGAAAGATAGCCGATTGATGAGATCAGATGCTGTAAGATCCATAGAACCACTTGTATCATGACCAAAGAAGTCAGCACTAGAGATTGATGATGAACCCTACAATGCATGGAAACAAATATGTTTAAATTCTCTAAATATCTTCATTTTAATTCTTTTCCAGCATTTATGCAACACACTCAGCTATATCGATTGAATCCTAAACGTTACATTAAAATTCAGAATCTATTTCCTGATTCGCGAAGCTGGTCAAGTTCTAGTATGTAAAAGATATAATCATATAAATGTGAGACACAATTATCATGATAGCAAAGAAATCTAGAACCACAATGGACAAATTGATGACCAGTTGTCCTTTTGATCCTCTAACAAAAATTAAAGACCAATTTTCACTTAAAAATAGTAAAATGCACTGAGAAGCCTAGATGGTAGAGCTCGGGAAGCAATGAACAAAACACAATAATCCCCCACGATCCACCACAAATATAGAGAGAGAAACACGAGTGAATGGAAAATGGAAAATGGAAAATATGATAAATGTAAGACTACATACAGAGAACTTCTGCAGCGAAATTGAAGAATCCAGATCTTTGTCTTTGTTTTGAACACCAAAAAACTGAGACGATGATATAGATTTTGCATTGGAAAACTTCTTCCTTGCTTCATCTGTTTCATCAACCTGAGGGTACCAATGTGAAAGAGTAATGATCGTGAAATATTTAATCAATCATTAGGAGAAAAAGAAAACGATCTTGTCAAAACTACAACCAGTGTCATTATCATAAGCTTCTTTAATATGCATGGAGCCACATTTTACCCTTTACTTTAAATAATTACAAGCAAGATTGTTCCATTTGGCATGCACATATTTTTCTGTAATTGTAGCAAGAACTAAAATTCATTAATCCAACATTTGATAAATCATAAGTATCAAGTCGAATGAGTGATAATGAACATATTTTATCAAATGTATATTACGTTTTATCTGTTTCTCAATAAGCAGAATATGCATTCATGATTGAAGAGATAGTCGACTAGAATTAACAAACTCGTCTCCCATAATCCAGAAAATATTGATTTACTTCCTCAATTGCCAATGATAATTCTCTTACTTGAACTTTTGATGAGTTTGTGGTACCCTTCTTAGGGAGGCCACTTTCCATCCCATACTCAGCAAAAAAATTGGATGCTTTTGGCGGAGTTACATGATTAATAACTCGAGCACCTCCAGAACCAATATCCGTAGGCTGGTCACTGTCTGTGAACTCAAACCGAGATGCAATTGATGATCCAACTACGGGGGTGCTACTTTTTGATGAAGCAGAGGAAGAAATGAGTACAGGCGGTTCTTCCGGCTTCTGCTCATAAAGGCCATCACTAGGCTGAAAGCATATAAAAAGCATTTGACTATTTGTACATAGAACATCGTATTATTATGAATAAGGATAGAATGTTCATCCAAATCATACCAAAAATTTTAAGAAATTCCATTTACAACAGAGCTATATTTACCTTGGTAGTAAGCTTTCGAGCACCTAGACTCCCTACCTTTCCAGGTTTCTTTGCACCAAGAGGCTTCTTAACTGTCGCCGTGGACACAGTTTGAGAGGCTCTTGGAGAAGAATAAACCTCAAAAGTACCATTTTCCAGAGCAGAATTTTCTTTCGCAGCGTTGTCTGAAGTGATTCCTTTTGGGACTTCATTCATGTCATTGTTAAAACCTGAAAATCCATTAGAAGGCCTTGATGACTGAGAAGCTATGGGTGATGTATGTAAACCAGCCTCTTCAGCATGGCTTTTAGAAACTTCTTTTGCAAGTAGTTGCTTATATAATTCGGCAGCCCTTGAGGTATACTTGGCCTCAATCTTGCCTCCATCAGTCCATCCGTGCTGCTTGAAGAAAACTTGAGCACGATTATTTCCGCCAAAGCACATCAACTTCAACTGCTCAGGAGTCCAAGAATCCAAATTTGTAGATCTGCAATTTATAAATCAGCTTCCGAAAATCTACAAATATACCTCATTGCAAGATACACTCCATTTCCAGTCCCAATTATCATTCCAAATGGTCTTATAACCCTATAGCATGAATTTAGAAAAATGACATGCATCCTCAAGAAGCATATTAAAATATGTTTAAAAGAACATATCATTCACTCAAGCACATGCAAAATGAGAGAGAGATAACACCATTTGAAATAGAAAATCCGGAGATCAACTTCCATGTGTCAAATACCAAGACTAATTTCCTTGGAAAATCCAAAGTCGATCGTGCTAAGAAGCCTAAAGATTCATATGGTATAGGAGTATAAATTAGAAAATATCACAACGCTGTTGCTACATAGTATAATTTTATCACTTTATATAATTTTTACTTTTGTTGTACGACAGCCTTCCTTCTTTTCTTCCTTTTCATCTTAGTGAGATGAGCCTATGCTCGTACTTGTGCTTCTATACCTGCACTAAAACTCTAGGCTCCTGGCCGGACAACTAGTCAGGATATACTAACCATATATAAGATAAACAGAAATTTAGTTTCACATTGAACTAGTGTCGGGTATCCATTCACAATTTGGCTCATTGGCCGGTGTATAACATGCAAACCTTTTGAAAGTCGTTACGCACTATAAAAAGCAAATTGATGAATTCAAATCGGTAAAAAGATCTACCTAACGAAGCTGATGTGCACACCAAGGCTTCGATGAACCGCCGAGCAATCAATACACAGGAAGATCCCATACGTGACCGATGCCCAAATCGGATTCTTCGCGTTGCAATCGAAACACATCTGAAATTTGATATATCGGAAAAAACCCAAAAAAAAACAGTGCAGATCTGAATCAGATCTTGGCATTCCAGATCAAAAATCGAAAAATTATGGTCCAACTATGAATACTGAGATGAAAATATA
Source organism: Haberlea rhodopensis (assembly GCA_907163345.1). Classification (NCBI taxonomy): domain Eukaryota; kingdom Viridiplantae; phylum Streptophyta; class Magnoliopsida; order Lamiales; family Gesneriaceae; genus Haberlea; species Haberlea rhodopensis. Next base: position 5,874,440 of record CAJQUN010000002.1, read on the forward strand.
CAAACAACCAAACAATCACCTTATTATCGGACTTCGCTTTGAGTTTGCGAAACATTTGGTTCTTGTCGTCGTAGCTGTCAAAATCCATGGCTCTTTTGCAGAATTTTACAAGTTTCTTATCTTACTGGATAAGCGCACGAAAATTACTGATATAGATTCACAGAGTGTACGCCTTTGTCCGCGTCAAGGTTAGAGAGGGAGAGGTTCAGAAAGAAAGTGAACCCCTCAGCCTCAGGGAAAGAACTGGATGAAAATCAAGAGAGATGCAATTTATTATTAGTTTTTTGAGAGAAAAGAGAGATGCAATTTATAGCCGTTTATTTAATGAGTTTTTCGCAACGAAGCGGGTCGGGGCGGGTCCTGAGATTGGCCGAACCCGCCCCGTACCCACCCCGCAATACTTTTTAAAATTTTTTTTTAAAAAATATGATATTGATTATACATTTTACTTCTTTTAATTGAACTATAAAGTGTCATTATTTAATTTTATATCAAAATTCATGTTGCATGTTAAAGAAGTTGGATATTTTGAAGGAAATAAGAGCAAATTAATAAATATTTAGTAGTTAAAGATAGTTTTACAATTCTTATTATAAATATTTACTAGAGAAAACATAAAATTTAATCATAAAACTCAACTTTTGTGTTTCAAAATTGATTTCTAGCTAAATTTTTTTAAAAAAAGTAAAAAAAAACTGGAACTGGGGCGAGGTGGGTAAACCCGCAGGGTTCGCGGGTCTAAGCGGGGCGGGGCGGGTCCGGGTTTTATGTGTAGCGGAGCGGGTCCTGGGATTGGCCAAACCCGTCTCATACCCAACCCGTTGCCATTCCTAATCATATTGGTTTAAAATAGATAGTTTATCATCTTATAATTTACAAAATATTTTATTTATCATCATATAATCTGTGAATATGTGCAAAACAATCATTGATGTAAGCGGGTGTACCATATTTTGCAAACAACAGTTTGCTAAAATGCTTATTTGAAAACTACTGGAGATAAACTGTCTATTTTCAAACCACAAAGATGCAAAATGCATATTTACAAACACTTCTTATTCAACTTGATTGACTCTTGTCCGTGTGAGTGAGATTTGCGAGCTAATTCATTTGAATTATCAAGAATGAACTCTACTTTTTTTATTTTAATGCTCGCTCGATGATGATCAAGTGCTAAGTTTGGGGGAGTTGATAAATGTGAATTTGCACTTATATTTCTATGTTTTTTTATAGTGATTATTGAACAATATTATGCTTTTGGTTTGAGTTTTGCATGTTTTAAGGAAACCAGGTCGAAGTGCGATGAATGAAGAAAAGTAGCCAAATAACGATGAATATGACTCAAACGAGCCAAACACCTCAAATGAAGGACAAAAACCTCAAGTTGAAAGAATTTGACAATGGCCGATCGATCCAAAAGAATCTACCGATAAATCACGCAAGGACGAAACTCAAGAAGAAAAATTGGACGTTTGGCGATCGATAGGGGAATCACTAGCAAAATAGCGTGGAGTTGAAAGTTGAAACATAAAATTGTGCAAGCTGCGATCGATCACGAGAACATTGCCCATCCTTCACCCGAAGATGTTTTTCAGAAAATTCTCTCATTATCAAGAGTTTGAGTTCAACAAAGAAGCTTCTTCATCCTTAACTATAAAAGCGTCCTCCTTAACTATAAAAGCAACATGACGTACGACCTAAAAAGACCCATATTCTAATCTCGAGTTCATAGCCGCCATCCTCTTCAAACAACCGAAGAACCAAAGTAAGGAACGACGCAAGAGACGGAACGACGCAGCAACATAATGAATCAAACCAAACATTTCTTAGTATTTCTAAACCTTATTTTGCATTATTTTCGAGATTTCATGTTTGAATTGTTGCAACACATATTTAAACTTTGTTATTTCAATATGATTGTAGTATAAGTTTATCTTATCAAGACTAGAAGACCATATATTTGAACCCATGATTTAAATATGGGTTTTTGATTGAATTCATACAATTTATGAGTATGATTTATTGCTCTTAATGCTTTCAAATCTTAGCTACCTTTGTTTGAATTTAGTTATTATATTTGAGATCGACAAATGATATTATAATATGATATAGCAATTTATACCATGGATTTCAGATTGAGATCGACAGATGAGATCAAATACAAGTGTGATAGCAATAGATTGACCAGAAATGAAGGCTAGAAGATCTCATAGAGTTTAATGCAATACTAATTTGTTAAATAAGTGAACGACAATTATATGCTGCAAATTGATGATAGGCTTATAGCTCGTGAGAGTATATTGAATAAATTAAGAAAACTTGTCACATTAGAACTAGTTGGATATTCAATCATCACTAATAAAAGATTATTGAGGACTACATAAATGAACCGAAGTTTTGATAATTTTCTCTACTAAATTTATTCTATTAGGATCGGGTAGGAGTGTTTAGATAGGGGATGAATGAACACCCTGCTAAGTTTGATCTTTTTCTTCAACGGATTGATTTCACCTGGATTAGCAGATGAAATATATTTCTCAATCAAATCTAAGCTCAACAGATCACTTTAAAGTTAGTGCAGAAACCAGATCCCCTCAAGCCAAATAGTCCAGTGAGAGGTCGAAATTGGGAGCTGTCTTCTAAGAAAGCTGAAGATACAATTACGGATAGACAAGAGATAAAACTTATATAAGACCAATAAAAGCATAAACTTTTGTATCAAAATCTCAAACTGAAATCCAGCGACCAGATAACACCACTAAATGACACACAAAACCGATAAACTCAGTAGTCAAAGCCAAACAATACCTCCACAATGAAACATAACCCAAAAACCACCATCAACAAAACAAATTAGTGACACCATAAAAATATTACATATGCGGCCACAAAGGTACGACCTTCCAAGCATGAAGACCGCCAAGCAATATAAGACTTATATTGTATCAATTAAAGCTATGTGGTTGCAACATCTGCGTGAATTCCGCTAGGAAAGTAGCAGATGCTCCAATGACGGTCCTTGTTCAGTTCTAATCATTTTTTGTAGCACATTTAGCTCATTTTAAGTAAAAAAAATATTTCAGACTCTTGTCATCTAAAATATTTTGCACCTCATTCCATTAAAAAATTGTGCCTTTCACAATCTTGAGGATAACACAGTTGTTGTCAGCTCCAAATCATGTGTAGAATATTTTTTGTTTGTGACTTCAAATATGTCATGAGACATAAGCAATTACCTTGTTCATTCACATCGACATGCATATCAATCCATTTTTGGATCATCGTTGTATATATGGGATTCTTTAATAATCCAATTAGGCCAGGACGAAACCATGGGTGGGCTAGCCTGGGCTTCAGCCCACGCTATACTATGTTTTATTTTCTCTCTTAGACACAACATTTTTTGGTTGTGAGCAGAAAATGTAAATATTCATCATAATGAAATGCTAAGGTATTGACTAATTAGGTGAGTTTTAATGGCAAAGGAGAGGTGGGGGAGGCAATGGGGTTTTAGTGTGTGTTTCGAGAAAGAAAGTGAAAGTACAAAATGAAAAAGACAAAAATGACTTCATTGCTTTGAATGATTTTTAATAAAAATCTTTTAATCCTATTTAATTTAATAATTATTTTTTAATTTCTATATTTAATTTTAATTAATTTTGAGTATATGAATTATTAGATAGAAATAATTTTTTTGGATTTTCTGCTTTCAGTTAAAATCTGAAAGATATTGTATTCAACTCTCTATTGATGGTATTTTTAGTGGTAATTAATATTTATAGATAACCTTATTCATTTTTAAGCTTAGATGTGAAATTAAATTTCATTGTACTAGCTCATTGTATGTATTTACTTAATTTTATTAATAAAAATTATGTAATCTATCACTGGTAATAAAATAAAAGTTTGTTAATTTTAACAGATTTTGAATTTTATCTATTTAATTAATTTTATTAATAAAAAATGTTGTCAATTATCAATTATAATATCAAATAAAAGTTTATTAATTTAGTAGATTATAAATCCATAACTGATGAATTTTGACTATAAATCTCGTAGAATAAAATATAGTATTATTGAAATTGTGTATTTGTCTTTGTACCATCTTATATATTTGTTTGTTTTATCTTATTCACTTTTTAAAGTTGATTGAAATATTATCTATAATAATATTTTATATTTATTATGTATATTAGTGTATTAATTTTTTATATAATTTTTAATAGTATCGAATTACGATATCCTGGTTGCATCCCTGCAACATGGTATTTAGTGAATTCTGTTGCCATAGGCTCTCACGTAAATGCCCTTTAATTACAAAAAAAACATTTATGGAATGAGTCCATCATACATTGACCACACGCATTCATTACATCTCAGTACCCACTTTTATTCATGGGTAAATTGCACAAAACTCTCCTTATACTATAATGAAAATGCATGAAATTTTAATGCGTTAAAAAAATAGAAAAAAAACCTTTATGTTTTGTTAAACCTTGCACGAAACTATCTTGTGTTAAACAAAATACAAAAAAAAAAAAAAAAAAAACCTCTTTTATAAACCATGCGCTAAACTCTCTCGTGTTAAAAAATAATCAAAAAACCACTCTATTTTTTTAAACCTTATATGAAACCCCCCTCCCTTTTATCAATTAACAGATTTTATTTAATCTTATTAAAATTATATACATGTTTTATTAAATAAGTTTATAAATATTCATATATACTATATACATGTTTATAGTATACACAATAATAATGTATGTTTATTATTGTGAAAACATGTTTTATGTTTTTTTATTAATGAAATTGTTGTTTACTCAATACATCCAAAACTTGAAGAAAAAGAATTTGAATTAATCACTAAGCACACATACATTAGAAGAAGAAATCAGAATATTAGTCATAATCTATTTAAAAATAACTTAAAATTATTCACTTTAAAATTTTGAATATTGTTCATTTTAAAATTAAAAGAAAAAATCATTACATATGAGGATAAAATGATGTAGATAGAGAAAAATTGTAGGGTCTATTGGACAAGAAAAGATATTTAGTGCAATATTTAAGAAAATAGAAGGGTGTTTTAGTCTTTTTCAACACGATTGAGTTTTGTACAGGGTTTTCAAAAAAAAAGAGAGAGCTTTTGTTTTTGCCTTTTCTCTAATACAGATGAGTTTTGTGTAGGGTTTAAGAAAAAAAATGATTTTTTCGCTTATTTTTTTTAAACATGTTTGTTTTGTGCATTTCTATTGTAATATTGGGGAGTTTCGTGCCATTTAACAATTATTTATTTATCTTTCATAGATCACGTGGGTCAAGTTTAGTTTTGTTTAACTTGGTAAGTTTGACCACACTCTACCCTTGTATGATGATGTATGAACTTTCTTTAAAATGATTGCATTTTCTTAATAAATGATGTCTCTATTTATATTATTATCAATCGAACTAAGAACATCACTAGATGATTCATTCATCTAATAAATAAGTGTTCATGCATTACTCTCAATCACCTATAAAAGCTCGAGCTTGAATTCGACATAAATATGAAATGTCAGATCTGATTTTGAAAGTTAATTGTTAAAGTGAAGATTAGATTCATGAACTTGCATTTATAAGTTGAAATATGTAGCAATGAATCTTAATATATAACGTCAAGAAGTTGGTATAAATATCTTCCTTACCATAAGAACCCATATTTTATACTATATTATATAGAAATGTGGTGCTGATTTTCCTTTAACTAACAAATCCTTTAGATTAATGAGCTCCTTAATTTGAACATTCAAATAAAATCATAGAAATAAATGACATATTAATTGAAGACTGCCAAACTAACTATTATACCTAGGATTTGATTCTAAAATGAGAATTATTTTAAAAGACTTATGTATGTATCGACTCCGATGGGTTAATCATAGCCCCCAACCTCCCCAAATAGGGAGGTCGGCAAACAAATTTACGAAGTTGGAGAAATAGTTGGAAAGTCTACTCCACTCAGGAGTGAATTTAGAAATTTTATTAAGGGGGGCAAAAGTTGATTACATAAAAATAAATCAAAGGTTCATGATAAACATCGGAGTTTAAATACTATATGTAAAAACCTTTAGATAATAATTACAATACGATTATTTCAAAAAATTGGACTTGCTTGATTTTCAGAAATAATACACTTACCGAATTTAATTGTAATAATACAATTATTACAATGCTCGGTTTATTGATATTCAAGGAATTGACTTGCTCGATTTCAAGAAAAAGAGAGTATGTTCTTTGCATGTTTAAGAGACTCATTCTTTTATGTGAGAGATTTATAATAGTAAAGATGTAGCAACGCAGTACTTTGTAGTGAAATATTTGTAGTAATTTATTTATATTTATGTGTCCATTTGTGAATGTAAATTATTTCAATGTTGAGTGTTATTTTGGATTGGATGAACAATAAATCCGTATCGTTTCATAGAGAAATCATTTGTTTAATAGACAATAAAAATTTGTAAACCGAAATAAAACGAAAAAAGAAAAATATATATTTATAAAGTAACAAAATTCCACAAAATTTTTTTAAAGCTAAAAAAAAATAAATTTTTTCTTTGAAACTTGTTCCACCGAGAATTTAAGGTAAATTTTTTTTTCTTGTTTTGAAAATTGTTTCACACGTGATTCGAATTAACTCTTCTGTTTTTTTTTTAAATTCTGCACGAAACTCTCTGTGTTAAACAAAATAAGGAAAAATCCCTGTTTTTGACATCCTACAAAAACCCCATCAATTGTCCAATATGTCATCCAATTTTTCTACATCTACGTTATTTCTTTTTTTTTCAATGATTTCTTCTTTTAATTTTAAAACGCACAATAATCAAAATTTTAAAGTTAATGATTCTTTAAGATGTACTTTTAAATAGATTATTAACAATAGTCTTATTTTTTCTTTGAATATGTGCATGATTATTGATCAATTCAACTTCTTCTTTTTTTCCTTCAAGTTTTGGATATATTGAGTAAGCAACAATTGTACATATAAAAAATATGCATATTTTCAAAAATTCATAAAATATATTTTCACAATAATAAACATATATATAAACAAAAAATAAGTTATTATAAACATATATACCATATATGAACATTTATGAACTTATTTTAATAAGACTTGCATATAGTTTTAACGAGATTAAATAAAATCTATCTATTTTATCAATTATAGTGGGTTCTGTGCAGAATTTAGAAAATGGTTTTTTTCTTATTTTGTTTAATATGGGGTTTCGTGCAATGTTTATGTTTTTTTTTTGTTTTTTTTATAATACGTGAGGTTTCGTGTAGAGTTTAAAAAAATATATGATTTTTTTTGCATATTTTATTAATATATGAGGTTTTGTATATATTTATTATAATACATGATGTTTATGCAATTTAGCGTTAATTTAGTAAGGTTAGATGACACTAATAATAGTTTGAGAATAAAATGAAAATATTTCCCGTCTTATGTAATAATAATAATAAATACATAAAATAAGTGAATAAATGGCACGGCGGAATGAGTGAGCAAAGTAGTCGTTCCGATAGAATCGGCGTCGTGTTCGTCGAAGCCGCCGTCCCTTTCCCCTTTCCCTTTCGTGGACTCCCACGCTCTTCAACAGAGCAGCCACTATTTTTGGCTACATGCTTAAATTCACTTCAGATTCACTCCAAATTAAGTCCCCAAAATTTCACACATACAAAATACGTATTGTATCTCTTCTTTTCTTGTCTCCTCCGCCCCTACTTTCCCTACCACTCTCCATTTTTTTTTAAGAAAACTTGAAAATAAGCCACCCGTTTTCCTACTCTAGGTGGTGAATTCGACTGTTCTTGTTCGTTTGTCTTGTTGGGTGGCAATCATTCGCTTCATGGATTGATTGATGACAGCCTGCCAACACTTTTTTCAAGATTAAACGACGATGAGTCTGTGGGCTAATACTAATACATCCGCAAATTCTGTGGCGGCGGGCGGCGGGGGTGATGTTTCGGTGATGGATGGGATCATGTCTTCGACTTCTGATCTGTCTTACTTTTGGCCTTCTACCTATGCTCCTCCAGCTCCAAATCCTCTGCCGTCTATGGACCAAACGAAACACACCTCCGTCACGCAGTTTTTAAAACCAGGAAACACTGCAGCAGCGTCTCCTGGCCTTGATTGAAGGCGCTCATGAAAACTGGACTTATGCTATATTTTGGCAGTCTTCCGTTGTTGAATACGGCGGTGCACCTGTTTTTGGGTTGGGGGGACGGGTACTACAAGAATGAAGAGAACAAGATGAAGCGCAAAACGGCGTCGTTACCTTCGGAGCAGGAGCACCGTAAGAGGGTTCTCAGGGAGCTGAATTCTTTGGTTTCTGGATCTCAGGATTCGGCGGATAATACCGTTGATGAAGAGGTTACTGACGCGGAGTGGTTTTTCTTGATTTCTATGACTCAATGCTTTGTCGGCGGGTCCAGTCTTCCGGGCCATGCTTTTTACAGCTCGAACCCGGTGTGGGTGATTGGCGCGGAGAGGCTAGAGGCGTCTCACTGTGACCGGGCCCGACAGGCACAGGAGTTCGGGATTCAAACCGTTGTGTGCATTCCTTTGACAACGGGCGTCGTTGAGCTTGGCTCCGGTGAACTTATTTTTCAGAGCGCAGATCTCATGAACAAGGTTAGATTTTTGTTCAATTTCAATGGGGGCGAAATGGGTTCGGGCTCAGGATCAGGCTCTTGGGCCTTGGCCGAAAATGATACATCGGCCTTTTGGTTGATCGACCCTACTTCCTCTGCAGTGGATATAAAGGATTCATTCAATGATAACACTAGCAAGCATATTGTGTTTGGTAATGAACAACCAAGTCCCTGTACTGTGACTGAGAATCCGCAGCAACAAACACAGGCGTTTCTTGCTAAAGAATTGAACTTTGCCGAATCTGGGCTTAATGGAAGTAGAAATGTGAGGAATGGGGATGTACTCAGTTTTGGGGAGAGTGCTAAGAAGAGCATTTGTAGTAAGAATGAGAATTTGTTTGGAGTTCAAGAAGAGAACAATAAAACTAGTGGTACAAACAAGATTAAGTCTCCAGCTTCGAGGGGTAGTAATGAGGAAGGTGTGCTTTCATTCACTTCAGGTGCGATTTTGCACTCATCTGGTGTGGTAAAGATCGAGAATGGTGGTGGGGGTTGAGTCAGAACATTCAGATGTTGAAGTGTCCTTGCCGAAGGAGGTTGATAGTTGTAAAACTGTTGATCTCGAGAAACGGCCAAGAAAACGTGGAAGGAAGCCTGCAAATGGCCGGGAAGAGCCTTTGAATCACGTGGAGGCGGAGAGGCAGAGGAGGGAGAAGTTGAATCAAAAGTTTTATGCCTTAGAGCTCTAGTACCAAATGTGTCAAAATGGACAAGGCTTCACTTCTTGGCGATGCTATTTCTTATATTAATGAGTTGAAATCGATGGTTCAAAGTGTTGAATTGGAAAAGGATGATTTGAGGAGTAAACTCGAGTCGGTGAAAAGGGAACTAGCCGCTAAAGGATTGGTTACACCTACACTGAAATGTGAACCAAAGAGTTCGTGCAATGGGGCGAACACGACGACCATTGATATGGATGTAGAGGTCAAGATAATTGGTTGGGATGCAATGATACGTGTTCAAGGTAGTAAAAAGAATCATCCTGCAGCACGACTGATGACGGCTCTTAAAGAGTTAGACCTAGATGTCCATCATGCTAGTGTATCCGTGGTGAATGATTTGATGATTCAACAAGCAACGGTGAGAATGGAGGGTCCTTTTTCAAGCAAGATCAGCTTAAGAAAGCTTTGATAGCCAAAATTGCTGCCAGTTGATAGGATTTGGATCAATGGAGTGCCAAAAAAAGCTTTGTATATCGTAGAGATGGATCTTAGTTTAAGTTAAATTCTTGTAGCTACTTGAGTTCTTGTGTTTAAGGCAAGATCCTCGCTCTCAATTGGCACGGCTTCTCCTGTTGAGATTTAGGTTATTATCTCTAACCCCTATCCCTCGGTGTAAAAAAATTAAAAATAAAAAATTCTTGCAAAGCTTTTCCACTAGTATCATGGTTAGTGTCCACTCTCTATGCATGTAACAAGTGAGAACCCGAGTAATGAGATGCTAACAGCGAGGGTAATACATTAATGTATAACCAATTGTCGCAAATTGATTTGGTATACTGTGGTATCTCCACTTTTATATGGAAGCCACATAACGCGCAAAATCAAATTGGAGTATTGCTCTAAGTATTAGGGTATTGCCTCTAAGCATGAAAGTTAATTGCCCTTATGCATTGCAATAACTCACCATTGAAATTATAGGCCTCCTATGAACATATGGGGTATTAATCTCATATATCTATATTGGCATTATGAAGGAAAAATCTCATTGGACGGGAACTAACTTCGTAAATTTCAACCAACAATATAGGGCGAAAATCTCTAATGGTAAATTATTCAAAACTTATTACCATCCAACAAAGTTTATATAATAAATTCATTAACTATATCGCCCAACCTTTCAGGGATGATGCCAGAAAGCTGATTATTTCTCATATACAAGCCGTGAAGTGGAATCCGAGTTTTCTATCTGATCAAAATTATTTATATAATATTATCTCATGTATATCGAGTTACTTATACGAAAATGTTTTAGATTTTGAATTTTTATAAGTCGTTTACATTCAGATAGCATAGAATATCAATTAGAAACGGTGAAATAATAAATAAGCAATAATTCTGTTAGGAGGTGTAAAATCAATGAGAAAAGTAGTTTTTTTTTTTTTGAAAGGTTAAAATGAGATGATAATATCAGATTTTATTTGAGAACAAAAATTTATTCTTGAAATTCAAAACCGAACCAAACGATAATAACTTATTTGTCTATTTCCCTGGAAACAAAGGTGGATGGAGTTGAGAGTAGTCTGAGCTACTCTCAAGTCATTATCCTCGAAAGCAATCGGTGACCAATGACTGAATAGTTTTTTTGCTCTAATGATTGATTGCCTGCTGAAATGGCGCGGACGTATTTCTCTTGAAACCTACGATACATGGACACTGACACGATGACACTAACACAACACGATACAGAAATAACAAAGCGAATTT